>BSYR01000004.1:42403176-43818515 GCA_030270665.1 Hibiscus trionum
CTAAAATGCTCGTTTGCATCTAAGGCATTGTTTTTGGTTGTTTTTATCAACCCAAACACACATTTTTAAGTAAAAACAACTAAAAACACTCTACTTTTGACTGTCAAAATTTTAGTTTACTCACCATTTTAACTTCTCAAACCTTGATTTGCCAAAAATTAATTTTTCTAACTTTTGTAAAACTTTAATTTACCTCAAACCTTAGTTTAATCACCACAACAAAAAACAAAGCCTAAATCAAGCGCCTAAACGCCCGTTTAAAACGTTTTCTTTTATTGTTCGACATAATTTTTTCGTTCGGCAGCTAAAAGTTCAGTGGAAAAAATTGTGCTGAAGGATCCTAGAAATCGAGACCAAACCATGCATTGAAAAGCCCAGGAATTTTCGGGTGGGCCAGTTGAGCTGTCAATTTACCCAAATAGATTTACAAACCGATCCAACGACAGATCGAGAAAATTCCCTTTTCAGTTCAGTAGATATCGTGTTCTTTGTATTCGTCGAGATATAATCCGAGAGGAAAAAAAAAAACAGAGGGAAAACAATGGCGGCCGAGGAGGACGGCGGAGAGTTTTACCTCCGTTACTACGTGGGTCACAAAGGGAAATTCGGGCACGAGTTTTTGGAGTTCGAGTTCAGGCCAGACGGGAAGCTCCGTTATGCTAACAATTCCAATTATAAAAACGACACCATGATCCGAAAAGAGGTCTTCCTCACCCCCGCCGTTCTCAAGGAATGCCGCCGCATCATCTCCGAGAGCGAGGTTCTCTTTTCAACAGTTTCTTTTGCCATAAATATGCTTTTTTTTCCTGGAATTCAATTGTTTGCTTCTTACCAAACGGATTCTTAGGGTTTTATAGGAACACGGGTGAATTTAATAATTTTTTTGCACCGGAAATAAATTAGATTTTCTGTTTTTATCTTTTCAAATTGCTTCTTTTTTCTAGCTGGATTCTAGTGTAGGCAAGCGAAACCATAACCATTTCCTCTTCTCGGTTTATAAATTAAAAGATTTGGATTTTTAGCTAATAATTGATTATTTACCTGATTTATGGTAGCACTAGCTTGGGTTATATATATATATATATATATATTGTTTTGCGTAGATAATGAAGAAAGATGATAATTAACCACCTTATGTTCTTGGTTGATAAGTTAAAAGATTTAGTTTTTAGTAGATAATTGACTAGTTCTGTGATTTATGGCAATTTGGGGTTCCTGTATTGCACAGTAGGGCTTATATTATACACTTGGTTTTGTTTGTAGATAATGAAGGAAGATGATAACAACTGGCCGGAGCCAGACCGCATTGGGCGGCAGGAGCTCGAGATTGTGATGGGTAATGAGCATATCTCCTTCACAACTTCAAAAATCGGGTCCCTTGTCGATGTTCAGAGCAGTAAGGATCCCGAAGGTCTTCGCATTTTTTATTATCTGGTTCAGGTCAGTAAGTTCATATACAGCATTTTCTTCTATTCATAAAGGGCATTCATTAGATGCTTGGAATCCTACCAGACTTGGCTTATCTCACTCTTATCGACTGCCATTTTATGTTACTGCAGGACTTGAAGTGCTTTGTTTTCTCTCTTATTTCACTCCACTTCAAGATCAAGCCTATTTGAGGAATGAATGGTGATATTAAATCTCTGCATCAGTTTGTCGCGAGGTGTGTTTTTGGTTTTGATACAAGCTTCCATTTCCGTTTCAGTTTCCATTTGTTGCCATCGGAATTCTTAAAATGGATGAGCTAAGTCTATTGTATGATTGTATTATAGGAGTGGTTTTAGAATTACATAAAATCACTCTGTTCTGTTATGAAAAGGCTTTTGTTATGCAAATACTTCAATTAGCAACCAGTAATGCTATTATAATTTCTTTGCAATTCTGAAAGCAACCAGTTTTGCATAAGAAAAATAAACAGTAGCAGCATGAAGTTTAGAACATAAAACCTTGTTCTAAATCGAATTAACAGAGCATATCCTGTTATTTGTATTGCAAAGGTTTACACTTTATATTTAGATATTAATGAAATCAATAGTACATGTATTTTGCAGTTTGGGATTTAGCATGTTTTAGTTTATCAAATGCCCTAGTAAATTAGCTCAGTTACTACAAGAAGAAATGGAACTGAGAAACATCAATACCATACCTCCAAAATGCGCGTATGAGTGTCAAAATCTTGTCAACAGGTCAAGCCAAAAGAAATTTATCAGAGCAAAAACAAAACCAAAAGCTCTAATGCTTTGGAACTGAGCCTAACCCTGCTGTCTATAATCAATAGCTGTTACTAGACCCGACTTCATCCGACCAGCAAACCAGGAGTTATAAATACCTTCGAGAACCAGAGAGAAGGGAAGCGGCCAACTAAGCGGAAACTATCCCTCTCATCTTCCTTCTCCCCACTTCTCCAACCTCTACATTGTTTGCGGCTCTTCGCTCCAAATCTACTGAACTGCCTGAAGTACCACCAATCACCTTGGTCTTCTCCAATTCTCTTGTTTGGTGTCTACTCATTTCAAGCACTAACAATCCCATTATGCTATTAGAGCACAAAGCAAAATCAATGAGCTCTCTAGTTGTCAAGTTTGGGACACGGATTATGAATTTTCATCAAGTTCGAGACACAGTTTGGCACTTGTGACAAAAACAAGTTTGGGTTTGATACTTTGATTAGGACAAAACAAAAATTTACAGTTGATGCACCAGAATCTTTTTACCATAGTCTTTGAAGAAGTTGAGAGATTTATCTCAATTGACTAACCTTTAACCCGAAAGACCGATAACACATATTTTTGCTTATAAAGCAAAAAGGCTAAATTGGTTGAATATTCTTTTTTGATTTTTTTTAGAAAAATACCCTCCATTTGAAATTATTTGGAAAAGTACCCTCCCTTTGAAAGTAATTTGAAAAATATCTCTCATTTGATCCACGTAAGGGCTGCTCGCGTTCAGCCAAACGCGACTATTGAACTCGCACTCTGCGAGACGCGAGTTTATTCTAATATGGCGCGTCCTTCCTATCCGTTGACCTCATTTTATATTTAATAAAAAGAACTCGCACATCAGCTTGAACTCGCGTCTAGCTGAGCGCGAATTCAGAAATCGCATTTGGCAGAACGCAAGTCATCCTTACGTAGACTGAAGGGGGTATTTTTCCAAAAAAAAAATTCGAAAGAAAATATTCAACCAATTTAGCCAAACAAAAACATATATTACAAAAGGAATCATGATTTCCATGTTATAATTAAAGTTTGTCAGATTTACTTGCTTATCAGCCAACATACATTAATTTAATTGGCTATCATTCTACGACTAAAAGAATCACAGAACTACCAGTTTATCTTAGTAATTATAAATAAACAAGATGCTAAACACAAATGCAGCCCCGTCGGTGATAACAGTATTGTCCCTAGAAATTCTCGAGGAAACGAAAATGCAACCGGCCCCAATAGCATGTGCTTCTACTTTAGTCAACTTTTCAGTACGGTTTTCTCTTGTAGATTGATACAACAGATAGCTATAATCTTTGGCTTGTTAATGTCTTATCAATTAAAAGTTCAGTACAAAAGCATCAAGAAAGGGCCATAATATTCTTGGTATATCCACGTGTATTCGACCTATTGACCGATTAATTCAGAATCGAAATCAATTTTGTTTTATTTACAATGTCAGGATTCAGACTCGTGATTGTAATGTATTAATATATTTGTGGTACCAACATTATGTGGGACTTCCACTGTATTAGTATGAGAGGGCTCACATGGACAGCTCATGGGTTGGGACAGCCACACTCTGGAGTTTAATCCCACAGGCAAATGCTAAATCAAGAATTTCACAGTTAACCAGACAACCCTAGAAAGAAAAAAAAGCTTCCACCAATGAGAAGGACCCACAAATTTACAGACAACAATTTTCCCACATGTAATCACATGATGGACAAGGGAAATGACACTCTTAGGAAAATGACATTAATCCCCACAAAATGAACTACCTTCAAATTTGTTCCAAATTGGCTTCTGACAGATAAAGTTTGGAACTTTAATAATTATATAACCCCCACCATAATCTCTAAATCCCACACTTTTTGTGTAAAGACAAAGGCCTTATAAAATCATACTTTTGGTCTAAAATTCTATTTCTTTTTCCAGCTATGGCAGAGCTAGAGAACCCGAATGTGATGCCAAATCTCATATCCTTTCTTTCTTCTCTTCTTCAAAAAGTGGCTGAATCCAATGATGTAAACTGTAGGGTTGAGGCTCAGAAAATTTCAGTGTTCCATGGCCTAAGTCGGCCAACTATCTCGATTCAAAACTACCTCGACAGAATTTACAAGTATGCAAATTGCAGCCCCTCTTGTTTCATCGTGGCATATGTTTATCTCGACCGGTTTTCTCAAAGACAACCCTCGTTGCCGATCAATTCTTTCAACGTCCATCGGTTGCTCATCACCAGTGTCATGGTTGCTGCAAAGTTCTTGGATGACATGTAAGTTCAATTACATATTCGTTTTGTATTTTCTTCCCTTTTACATAATACTTTTACCGTCAAAAATGTTCCTTGACGGAAAAGTAATGCTAAATAAAGGTTCTTTACCTTTGGAAAAAGTGTTTTGATTACAGAAGTAACACTTTTAGCACATAAATAATACTTAGGTTCCGTTCTGCAATTGTGCTTTTGCGACTAAAAAGTGATAGCTTTTCAGGGTAAAAGTACATTTCGAAGACATTTCTCAAGTGCACTTTCATACGTACTTTTTAAAAGCAATGTCAAACTGACCCCAAATCAACTTTATCTCGGACTTTCAGGTATTACAACAATGCTTACTATGCAAAAGTAGGAGGAATCACCACAATGGAAATGAACTTCTTGGAAGTAGATTTTCTATTTGGATTGGGTTTCAAGTTACATGTAACCCCCAATACATTTCAGGGTTACTACTCCTACCTGCAAAGGGAGATGATGTTGCAGCATCCTCCAAGTGTTGCAGAATCCAGTTTAAGCCTAGGAAGATCACTAAAACTCCAGTTATGTTTGAATGAAGAAGATTCCTCCCATAAAAAGCAACAATTAGCTGTTTAATGGAGTTCTGAAATGTAGGTAGATACAAAGATAATGACGGTGACTTCACCTGTGCAGAATGAACCTACATCACATGTTCTCTATCTCTCTCTTGGTTGGTTAATTTGGTTTTAGTTTGGGGTTTAGGGTATCAAATTCTGGCTATCAATGTTTCCTGTTTCTTTAGGTAATTAGGTTCAGGATTGTGGCTTTGTAGTGCTGAGGAATATTCTAATTCCAAATACATGTATGTATATATAGTATATTTTATGAATCAAACAGCTATGGAATAACCTGTGTATAGAAAAATGACCCCTTAATTGTGATTCAACTATGGTGTATGGACATGAAATTCAAATATAATAGACAGGCACCAATTCCAAAAGATAGAACTAACTGTATGAAAACAGATCAGTCTGGTATTCGTACTGAAAGATAAAACTAACCAGAAATCAGATGTCAAAGAGTTAATTGTTCATCAAGGTGTAGATAAACAATATATATATATATACATAATGCAACGTATTATCGGTGGACATATACTATAACATCATGATGGACTGTGAGAGGCTGAACCTGGATGGACCTATTGATCATCTGAATCAAAGATCGGAGAACAAATGGCACCGCAGGAGCTAGCAATATGAACCGAAACCTCATGGATACATGAGGCGCGATGGCGACAACGGTAGTTGACCATGATAAGAATGGACGAAGAAAGAGCCATGGTGTTTGAGTATAAAAGGCATGCTTGTGATAGAGGCGTAAATGGCCCTGTTCATTCAAGGAGTGGGAAAAAAAAGGAAAAATAAAGGACCAGTTCAGGGAATTGAACCCGACGTGAATCGAACACGCAACCTTCTGATCTGGAGTCAGACGCGCTACCATTGCGCCACGGATCCTTGCTGAAGTAATCACGAAGATGAACATATTAATAATAAAAACACAAAAATATTACTCCTAATAAGTATTCCTACACTATTCATTATTAAGGATGGTGTCCAACAATCAATCGGTTTATGCAAGCAGCAAAATTGAGTATTGACATTAATTCTAACCTCGCGAGGGAAAATAATTTTATTGACCTTATTACGTTCCGCAAAATTATGCTTGTTTAAGGCTTAATGAGCTTTAACGACATCTCAAGGACTTTTCTTCAATCTTATGAAACGTAAGGGGACAGGTCCTTCCAACACAGATACTTTAACATTGCTCCACACATCTGGTATGGTTGGAAGCTGCGAAATTTTCTCCACGATTTCCATATCTTCGGGCAGAACATAACCGAACACCGTATATGATTTTCTCCACTCATCGTGGTTCGCTAGACTGATAAAGAACTCCGGGCCAGAGTCGACCCATGCGACCGATCCTCTTCTTATAGTGGAGCAAGCCTCCAGTGGAATATCCTTGAATACAGTTCCCTGGGCTTCAACTATTCCTTGGATCAGTGCATATGGGGGGCCGAAAGAAGCCTGCATGATTCATTTGAGTAACTCGTTTAAGTAAACTTGAAAGCTGAAAATGAACTCATGCATGGATTATGAAGGATTGGAGGGTTTGTAAAGCTTGAAAAGAGGATGTGACCAAGAGATATTTGGTAAATTACAGATGTGATGATATAAGGAATGTAAATAACTGTTGCGTAACTTGACATGCAAACAATTTGGTAAAATCTTCAGATGAAAGCCTTACATACATGTTCATTGTGATTTCCTTGAGGATCCCAAGAGTTACCTCGGCTTTCAGCACGATAAAAATGGCAACCAGCACAATGATTTAATGACAACAGCTCAAGAATATAGGCAACAGAATGTGGAGCACAATCAGGCAAAAGCTGGAAATCATGGATCACAACGAAGAAATAATGTGAATTAAACCTAACTGAAAATCTTGAACAATAATAAAGTGATAAACCAAACACAAGACATGCCGTTTAGTTTGCAATGAACAATAAAAGCGCAGTGGGGTATGGACTGAAGGAAAATTCACAAGTGAATGGCACATGTCACAGTTCATGTAGAGAAGTAGACACTAAATCTTCTCTCTACGGCGACGGCAGTGGCCACTGGCCAGTAAATTTGAACAAACCTCACCTCAGACACAAGAACACATGCTTTTTGCTGAAACTCCCAAGCCTGGACTGAGTAGATATGATTCAAGGACTCAAACTTCATGAGCATAAAATAAAAACATTCAGCACTTAAGTCATGGTGACAGTGGACAGACTTGGGTAAGGGTCAAGGTAAGCAACATGCCCCATGTCAAGGAAAACAGAATAAGATTATTGCATGGGTAGGAGAAAACAGAGAAAGTAAGCTAAGCATGCAGCTCGTTACACTATTTCAAAATTTATGCACTTACTTTAACATGAAAAGCTCCATGCACCGTATTCAACTTAACAATTCCCTACAAGACAATGGGAAAGCATGTCAAAACTGTGAACTAGACTGGCACGTCGTCGGGATAAAATTAGTATATAAACAATTTCGATGTCTGTGCTTCTTTAGGCCAAAATGTCACAATAAGGAATAGATTTTCTATCACTTCACAGTTCACATAACTACAATTGCTAGAGTTCGAAAGGGTTGTGAGTTCCCACAGCCGAAAAAGTTTAATGTGTTTTGAATACACTCAAGATCAGATCTTCAATTGGAGTGAATTTTGATCAACAAATAGCTTACCTCTCCTTTACCAAAGATTAGACCAGATGTCCACATAACCATATCGCCGGAGTCTCGCCGATCAGGATCCAAGGTATCCTTTTGTTTTTTCAGCCAACACTGAATGCATGAAAAGGTCAAATCTTGGCGTATGTAACCCCCAAAAAGGCCATAGAAACACATGGATATAACGTGTTACAAATTAACTCCAGCAATAAAAAAACATTAGAAAATCGCTCCATAAGCAAGTCTCTGAAAACTGAGATTGAGAAGTGTATACGTTTCATATATCCAATGAAATATTGTATGCAAAAATGGAAAATTCCCAAATTACTAAACCCAACAATAGAATTGAACAAAATGGAGGTGAAAAGATCAGTGCAAGAAATGCTGGGTTACCTCACCAAATCGAGACCCACAAGCCTCTTTGTCGCCACAAAACACCCAAGAGTCGCACAAACAAGGACCATCGTCGCCCTTGCACATCTCCTTGCAAGCCTCGCAACATTCCTTTGAAGAATTCAGTTTGAAATCCGATCCCCATTTCACTGCATCACCCCACAACTCTAAATGCTCAATTCCCCTGCAACACCCGTTCTCTTCTTCGTTGCTCCCCGAACTTTCAGCTGAATCGAAAGACACGGTATCGGTGGTTCCTTTAAAGGAGACGGAGAAGCTGTAATAGGACATGTAACAGGAGATGGCGGCAATCAAGAAAAGGACCGCAAGTGTAAAACGATAGACGTCTGAGTCGGGTAGCCGACGACCCATTTCACTCCGGGGACGGAGTTAACAGACCCAGAAATGGATTCACCAATTTACGCCCTCCGTGTAGTTAATCTCTACTTCTGTCATGGATCAATTTGCTTGACATTGTAAGCAAGTACAATGCAACAATGGAAACACAACTTCACAAGTCCGTTGGTTTAACGTGTGGAATTTACTATAACTGCATATATGATGAAAATATATATACCCGAGTGATATTTTTCTTAAATAATAAACACAATTATCGGGTAATAATAATTAATATAATTATTTCTATAAGATTTATTAATTAGTAGAAGTCTTATATTATATCATCTTGTATAGGTTTAACTCGTCTTTTTATGCATCACATTAGTTGCAGTTGGGGATGTTTAATATTCTATTAAAATCAAATTAAATGATCACACCGTGATTTAATTGAAAATATGAAATAATTAAGTATAACATATATATTACATTTAAATTCATACTTGTTAGGATATCAAGACTCCACTTACTTTTAATCCCACCGCCATTAAACTCGTTAAGATTTCAAGGTCCAACTAAATTTTAACTCAAACATTCAAATAAATCTAACTAAAGGAAAAAAGACATAAACTTTAAAATTTTGTCGACCGATTAACATATTCGGTTGGATTAATAATTTTAAAAAAATGAACTCAACTAGAGCAAAAGAGAATGATGTTCATTCAATAAAACTCGAGTTTGAGCACCTGTGTGTATACCTTATAAAAAGATTAAGAAAAAGTATAAACAAATACTACCATATAATCAAACAAGTATACTAAAAAGTAATTAAAAAATCAATTAATTAGACTTTAGATATTTCAATTCGATAAATGATCAAATTAACCATTTGAACACTCATGGTCCATGTTTAGAATACAATCCAAATATATTTCAATTATTAATCTATTCTCTAATAGAAAAAAAAAGATTAAAACGGTTTACTAATTATAATAATTCGAACACGATGGCGATAAATTCTTGAGAATACAAAAGCCCATGGTTGAACTTATTGGAACCAAGTTCCCACGAACAAAAGGTTTGGATTTTAATCCTGTCTTTTTGGAATGCCAGTCCCAAAGAACACAGAAGGTTTGGACCCATGAACACAAATACCCTGCCTAACTTTCCTAAAGAAATGCATGTCATCAACCCCACAAAAAGGGACAATGCACAGCATGATAAACAGCTATTCATTGCAGTATTCAGCAATCCGTTTACATACCGAATCCAAATAAACTACAAAAACTAGCATCGACATTGTGTCAAAGCGCTGGCCTGTGAAACAAGCGCCCGCCCTGCTAATTATTATAAAGCTGTTGAGATGAAATAACATTGCAGGATGTATTCAAATACAAAATCACCAAGAAACTCATGAATCATAAGTATAAAGCGAAAAGTAGTTTCCTTCCCTCCATCACCAGCTTAAGTAAGGAGCAAACAAAACAATCAAGATTTTAACCATGAAGAGCTTATTAGGCAGACCCAGGTAATAACAAACATCACCAAGTCCAAGTAGATATGACATTAATGTCTTGCAAAGACCATGCATGCTTTTCTGGCATAAACTATGAACTGTAACTTGTTTTAACTCATGTGCTGATATAATACTTTGTGGGGAGGAAACACAAGTCCCTCGCTAATTCTCAAGTGTAGTTAGTAAAAGTCAATGATTTCTACACTGTAATTCCAACTAAAGGTTGTGGTCCAGTATGCTTTCTTAAAAGAACAATCTCTAAATCTCCGGCACACATACCTACCGCTTTATTGATTTCTGAGCCAATTAGAATCCAACTTTTCCAAGATCATTTATCTTCCAAGATTAACTCATAAAGCACTGCCTTCCAACTAATTATAAGGATTTCATCCACCAATAACTTCCCACAACAATTATTAAGTTCAATTTCTCAAACAATAACCACAGAAAAGAAAAAGGCGATGTTGTGACATGAGGAAGTGGTCCTTCAGTCAGAAACAGATATTTTCCTGCTGGTCCTTAAGTTCAAATCTTTGCCTACCATACTCCACCAGGCCAAGGCCAACCCAAAACCAGAAAACGGAGGAATTACACAATAAAATTTTCTCAAGAATGATATCAACCAAAAAAAACTAAAAATGCAATTGACTGAACGATCAAACATGTCAGGTGTTAAGAACCATGTCCATTACTAAAATCAATTCCATGCATCTTAGTTAGTAATTCCCAAAGAAACACAAAGCCAAAATAGAAGTTTGAAGTATGTGTCTACGGTCTACAAGCTAGTCCTTTAATTCCCTCCCAGGTTGTGTATGGCTTCACAAGCACCAGTTTCAGAAAATGCAACATGCTTATACAAGAAAGCATGCATGAGCAACCTCCACAGATTATATACAACCTTCAGTTATAGGTACCATTTGATCCCTTTGTGCTTATCACCTTTAAGGAAAGATGTTAATGCCTTGTTTCTTTCTTATCACACTTATCTGATGAGTTCAGCATGCCAAGCATCCAAAATCCGTAACCAAATGTTAATTAATAGCTTAATCCCCCCTCTAATACTCAAGCCCGGTAGAGTATGTGATAAATGCTTCCAAATTATCCATTGGTAGGATTCTTAAATACAAAAACAAATAATATTGTTTGTACACAGCATATTCTTAGCACTGGCTGTTTCATCTCTAAATGAGATTAGGTTTCCTTAAACCATAAAACTTGAATACTCGAAACAAATAACCTGTTTGTGAAACTAGAAACAGCACCAAGCACACTTCCTCTTTCACATAAAATTTATGCCTCAAAAGCTTTATACGCTATAACGTACGGAGGCTATAGAACTTGGCATGATTCTATCCAATACCATGGGTACAAAATCCAAAAGCTTTATATGCTCCACATCCTACAGCAGCCTCATTATCTCTGAAATCTGCTCCATAGACAAATTCACCTTGCTAATACACCTCTCAGAAGAACGGATAAACCAACTTCAGGAAGCCCTAATCTCCATTACAAACAAGCTACCGCTAAAGATTATTATTACACTTCCATGAGTACAACAAGAAAAGGAATAGGATAAAAACAATTCGACTTACATCAGTAGTATGAGCCAGAACCACCCCTACCACCCATGTAACTGCTACCTCCCATACCACGACTAGGGTACATGGATGAATAAGAGCTACCACCAACCTGCCATGGAAGCAGAAATATAACATAAATACAGGCTAGTATGTTCTTAAAAAATTAAACAAATGAAGGGAAAAGGCCATACATCTGATCCCCTAGACATGTAATCACCACCATAGCTGGAGGATGAGTACATTCCTCCGATATCACTGCTGCTGAAAGAACCTGAAAACATACAAAATTTAAGTCATTAAACATGAAAGCACAAGTAAAAACATGACCACCCATCCAAGAGGAACCCCTTTTTTCTTCTTTAATAAGTCATCAGCAACTTAAAACACACCTCCACCATAGCCCATGCCCTGACGACTGCCATACAGACTATGTGAATCCTGACCAGACATAGAACTCCTGCTGACACCATATCCTAGATTGGATCTCCCAAGCCTATCACAATAAGACTAGTTATAACTAAAGCTCCTGAAAAAAGAGAATAAACACAAGAAAGCTTCTAGAAGACAAACCTATCACCATATGCATCTGCATATGGAGGAGCACCCCCAGCAATTTCATAGTCTAGGCGAGCCCTTGAATGCCTTGCACCCGCATCAACATATCGGGGAGGGACATTATCCTGATTCAACAATGAGGTAAATAGCATAAAGAGGTGGAAAATTGTCAAATCATATGCTACTGCCGACATAATTACTTGAAAGGGCAGTAGGACCAACCATAACAGCATATGGTCTTTTTGAGCCAGACATAGTGTCATAATCACGGCCACGCCCCTCACGGTAGCTAGGAGGAGGTCTTTCAAACCTTTGAACATATGCATCATCTACATAGGGTCTTCTTGCTGCAGTACGAGATGTGCTTCTAGGCAAATCAAAGTAGCCAAAGTTGCGAGAAGAATATTCTTCTCTGTATGAGGAATGTCTATCAGGAACAACCCTAGAACCATAATCCGTAACACCTCTGCTCCTTGGAGGAGGAAGCTCATCACGTCGACCATATTCCCTCTTCAAACTACTCTTTGGGTAAGGGATAGCTGTCAAAAAATGTTGAAGTTCGAAATTTTAAATCTATAAAGCCAATTTAAGAATTTAGGTTAACGTGAAGCAGAATAATGCAATACCAGGTGCTCTTCTTTCATAGGATCTAGAAGAGGGAGGTGTCAAAGGTCTGCCTCTAGCTGGTGCAGACATGAGAGGACGTCTGTCTCTTAGTCCAACAGGCCTCTTTAGACTAGGTGGAGGGGCACGCCTACTAATTCCTCTTGTCCCACGAGGAGAGAAACCATGTGGATCAGAACGACTCCATGAACCTCTAACAACTCGTCCAGATCCACGTCCAGATCCACGCCCAGACCTGAAACCATCACGGCTAATGTGCTTACCTCTGCCTCTCTGAAGCGGTCTTGATAACCTGGCTCTGACTTTAGCCTAAAATAAAAGAATAACTGTTAAACAAGGTAGTAATTTTACATGCAAACACCATAATACACCAAGAACATTGACCAACCTTGATGTCACCTTTACCCAACTCAGTATTATTAATGCTCTTAGCACAAGTGACAGCAGCATCATGAGAATCAAATGTGACAAAACCATAATCCTTCCTGCCAGCAGATGGCATATTCCGAGCAAGTTCTACCTTTTCAATCTCCCCATACTTCTTTAGTAACTCTCGGACGCAATCCTCATCCCAAGAAGGAGGCAGGCAATCAATAAATATGGTCCTAACCTGAATTTAGGAAATAATAAAGTCATCGAACTCTAATAATAAAATACATCTATGTTTCAAACAAGCCAAATAGTTCATATCATCTAAAGCAAAAATGATAACTGTTTTATCGCCAACAACCTCCTGGCTTAGTGGCAAAAGGTTTCTGAGGCACAAGAACTTGGATTCCAACCCTAGCGAACGTACCCCCTCCCAAAATACAATAAATAAATAAAAAGCATTGTTTCATCAAATCACCTGTGCCATGATTTCATCACCCGAGTCAACAAAGGAATCTGCAAAAGAAACCTTCGCAGGCCTATCAACCCCAAATAAAACATCTCTCCGTTGAAGATGCTTAAAAGCATCCATCGCATCTGAATGGGATGCAAATTCCAAGAAAGCAAAACCTCTATTCATTCCTTCATTGTTTCTATCTTCTACCAATGTTAAGTCATCAACATTGTCGACTCCATAATGTTTCAACTTCTCTTTCAACTGAAACAACAGTCAATGATGAACATCATACACATTATCTTTATGATCAGTTACAAAGATGAACCATACTAGCTACTGATCTTAAATGATCCAATGTACTTACTGCTTCCTTTGTCCATGTCCTGCATATGTTACCCAGAAAAAGGGTGTCACTGTCTTGACTTGGGGTAACACCACATTGCTTCCCATTAATCTGGAATTGCAGTCATTGAAACAAAACAATTTACTTGTGAAGTCAATCCATTTTGAAATTCAAAAAGGCAAAATTATTGAAGAACAGGCCACAGGGTAATTACCACGGGATTCTTCAGTTCTGTAAATGCACGTTTCGCTTGTTCTATAGTTGCAAAACGCAAGAAAGCAAAGCCCTTGTTCTTCTTTGTTTGAGGGTTCATCATCAGCCTAACTTCAACAACTTCACCTACTTGGCTGAAGACTTTCCTAATATCCTCCTCAGTGGCATCCTTGTCTAATCCCCCAACAAACACTTCAAACTCTTTGCGCTTGCGTCTCTCTTGAAAAACCTCATGTCCCTCGTCATGCTCTTCTCTATCATCCAAAACTGCATGATCCACTTCCTCCCCAGGATGCACGTCATCGTCAGCATCAGCATCAGCATCACCTTCTACTTCAACTTCATGGATATCTTCATAATCTGACAAATCACCCTCTTTCTCACCATCCTGTTCCTCCTCGAGCTCTTCCTCTACTTCATATTCCACCTCATCAGGATCTATCTCCTTCTCATCATAATCCACCCCACCATATTCTTCAGGTTCATATTCAGTTTCATTATCATCCAATTCTAAACGCTCATCTTTTTCATATTCCTCAATAGACTCCTTCGATTCATTCTCTTCTGTTAGAAAAAAGGGCAGAATAATCAAGGCCGCTCAAGAAGTAATCACCTCAACGATTGGTACTAAATTCTAGTAAAACAAAATCCTCTCAACAATCAAATCCTCGTAAAGATAATAATTGTCAACTTTGTAAACCAGCAGACAATCATAACACTATGTAATACCAAATACAATCCATCGCAAAGCAGAAAACTATAACATGCTAAACACCCGGAAGAACCCATAAACTACAACAAATGTTACAAGTTTCAAGATTCCAAGATTCCAGATGCCCAAACCGGTCAGATTGAAATAAAATTGGACAGACCAAAAGCAAACAAAAGACTTACTTTTCATTGCATCCGACCTCTTGGAACTCAAATTTAATCCGGTGTTTTCCTCCTCGACAACACCTTTCGCCTCGACCACCACTTCCTGTTCCACAGTTGACTTCTCATCAACCTTATCGGCCTCGATGACATCCTCTTTTTCCTCTTCCCTAGCTCCTACAGCTGGAACTGAAGCCTCCTTTACATTCGCGGCCTCTTCTACCGGCTCCGCTGGTGGATTCTGGGATTTGGATGCCCCTTTAGTGGACCTAGGGTTCTTCTTTGAACCAGCGGACGCAGCCCCTCTCTTCACTGCTCTAGGAGGCATTGTTTATAAACCTAACGATTGAAATATCAGATTTTGATTATAAGGCAGAAAAGGCTAATCGAAACTCTTGACGGAAGAAAACCAATTAAAACCCCACAGATCGGTGAACAATCCTAGACGTCGAAAAGGAATCCAAATTAAAGATCACAGCTTAAAGAAAAGTTAATTAGAAAATGTCTAAAATTGCAGTTTAAACCCTAACCCTAGGGATGATAAAGAAATGGGGGGAGAGAATAATCAAGTCTCGAGAAGAAAAAGACTGGGGATTTTGTTTTAGAGCTCTCAACGGAATTTAATATATACGGTACGAGGTTGATGTCCGGGCTTATTTATTAGAGGAAATAATACAATTTTTATTTTGTTTTCTGTAACTTATTTATACTCTTACATTATAGTTTAGAATTTAAAGTTTAAAGTTAAAATTAAGGTTATAATTTAGGATTAAAATTTAAAATATTTTTTTTATGTATAATGCATTTTAGAGTTTAAAATTTTAATTTTTTGTGTTAAAGTATTAAAATTTTAATTATTTGTTCTTCCATTTTTATTCTTTGTTCTTCGTTATTTTATTCGCAATATATCTATCTTTTTAAAAAAAATACATTTTAAACATTATAATGAGACGAAGTATGAATTTTTGCTATAATAATATTATTAAATAATTATTTATCAAGTTAATATTTTTTAATTATTTATCGAAATGACATTAATTTATTAACAGATAAAAATATTCAATCAATCACGTTTTTCTAAAACACTTTTGATCAAATGCATCTTCCGTATACTAAACATTGAACTTGTCCCAATGGTTAAATATGTGTATTTTTATAGCCTAATTCGAAAATCAAATTTTAAGGACGTTTTCTCTATGTTCTCAAATGTATTCTTATATAGAGGTTTTAGTATATCAAAGTTATATACACTATTTCAAAATTTAAATTCTAACCCTTATATTTCACTTTTATGACATTAGATATCTTTATTATTATTTTAATCAATAAAACATGTAGATTGTTAATGTGACATTGATCAGTTAAAATACAAGTGTTATGTATTAGTGAAAATATGTATTAGTGAAATCTAATTTAAGCATAAAACTTAAAAAATATCCTTAATGTTTAATCGAATAGTCATTTTGACATATATTCTTTTCAAAAGCAATGCAACCCTAACATTTTGTTTTGGATCAAAATAACCATTTTATAAATGAAAAATATTAGTTAACTAATAGTAAATGGCTTAAAATGACATGACAAACTTACATGACAGTGCACACTGACATTACAATGTCATATAGATAAAATTGTTGTCTTGAAAAAAAATTACAGAAGTTAAAAAATATTTTTATTAAAACATATAGAACTTAAAATTAGTTTTTCTGTTTACTTGTCAAGTCATTTCAAGATATTCATCATCAGTTGACTAATAATTTTCATTCGTAAAAAGACTATTTTGACACAAAATGAAACATTAAGAATTAATTTTTTTTAAATATAAACAAAAAAATTATTCAATTAAACATTATAGGTATTTTTTGACATTATGCCACTAATTTATCCAAACAAAGTGTAAGTATCAAAATTGATAAAACAATTACAAAGTTGAGGTACCAATTTATAAATAAACCAGAAACAAATAAAATAAATTGACGGGCCTGGTATGGGGATTGAGGCCATGGCCATGAGAATCCAAGAAAAAGATATCGCAGGGAAAAGGATTGAAGATTTCAGCAAGGCAGCAGCACCAAGCAAAGGGCAAGAAAACAAGAGGGAAACAGAGAGAGCACCTTGAGGACCTCGTCTTTCTCCCTTCCTTATTCAGAAACCCTAGTTTTTCATCTATCCCTTCGTCCCCACCCTCTTCCTTTTAGCTGCAAAAAGGCCGCCATTTCCTCCTCCCACCTTCATTCCTCTTTATTTCTCAATTCTGGGGGGTTTGTCTCCAAAAAAGCTCGAATTTTCCCCATTGACAGCATAAAAGTTCGGAGCTTTTGGATTTGGGTGGTGAAAAATAAGCTATGTATAGTCATAGAGATCGAGGAGGAGGGTCGTCGAAATCGGAGCTAGCCGGAGGACCGTTGGATCGGAAGCGCTTAAACGATGCGCTGGACAAGCATCTAGAGAAGTCGTCCCCATCCACTTCGAGGGTCTTCAACAGAAAAGACAAAGAAAAATCCTCTGTTCCTTCAACTTCCGTTGGTAAATCCCAGCTTGATCATCGCGATTCACGCTCCGCAGCTCTCTCCAAAGCCAAATGTGATGGTTAGTTACTTATCCTGTTACGAATCGTGTATTTGCTTATTTTCCGAGTTAATTTGATTTGGTAGGACTAGGATCTGGGTTTTGAAGCGTTCGTTGGCAACTCTGAGCTGATATGTTTGTGTATTTGTATGTGAAAAGTGTTTAAATAATAACTTCAGTTAGCTATGATTATTTGCAGAATTCCGTACTTAATCTTTTCCATTTACAATGTGCATTTTAAAAGCTAAATTATTGAGAGCCATGGCTTGCTGAAAGTTGGTTGTTCTTGCTGAAAGTAGGTTGTGTTATGTCCTTGCAAGCTAGCATTGGGGTTTTAACTATTAAATGTGAAGTTCTTCTTAGTTATCTGTTAATAATTGTCCTTGATTGCAGAGGAGTCTGAAACAGAGAGCGAAGAATCAGACGTTAGTGGTTCTGATGGAGACGACACATCTTGGATCTCGTGGTTTTGCAATTTGCGAGGCAATGAGTTTTTCTGTGAAGTGGATGATGACTACATCCAGGATGATTTTAATCTTTGTGGGTTGAGCAGTCAAGTTCCGTATTATGACTATGCGCTCGATTTAATATTGGATGTTGAATCTTCCCATGGTAAGCATTCACGCATTGCAGTATACAAATTTTGATGAGTTGATATTCACTCATTGAGGTGCTGTTACTTCCCAAATTCAGACCAGTTTTAAAGAGATGCTTTTACCTCGTTGATACGTTATTCCATAAATGTTCTATTTTGGGTCTTCGTGAGGTTCGTTCTGGAAAGAATTTAAATCCGTAGATGAAAATTTTGTGGGGAACATGATATCCAAGTTTTTTTTGGTTGTTTGGTTAATTATGACCCACATTATGTTGAGTGTTAGCCGACTCTGTAACTCACTGGAGATTAATCTGATCATATGCCACATTAAGTTAATTGGGGCTTGTTTAGTAGTCTGTAGGAAGAATGCACGACTGTATACAATGTTCCGTTTCTTCTGAAAGCTTTTGCATTTTTTGCTGTTGCTCCAGAATGTTAACGTCTGAAATGTTACTCTAAAGTGAATCGTGGAAATATATTATTGCAGCAGTTTTTTCAAAGCTTGTATTTCATATAGCATATCTGATCATGTAGTTGTTATAATGTTATTATCAATATTTACCTTTTTTCTCTCTGTATTTTCTTAATTATTTGCATCATCCTTGTGGTGTGTGCCAGTTTGCTTTGAAAACCATTTTTATTTGCACATCGATTCTTGCTATTAAGTAGACGTCTTTTGGTTTTTAGGTGATATGTTCACTGAAGAGCAGAATGAATTGGTTGAATCGGCAGCTGAGATGTTGTATGGTCTTATACATGTCCGTTACATATTAACCAGCAAGGGAATGTCTGCTATGGTAAAATTGCTGTAATTTGTTCTGTTCATTCTTTTGCTCTCTGTTGACCTTTTCACATCTTGTTTACAAAATTCTACTTGCAATCCTATTTCAGTTGGAGAAATACAAAAATTATGACTTCGGGAGATGCCCGAGAGTTTACTGCTCTGGACAACATTGTCTTCCGGTTGGTCAGTCAGATATCCCCCGTTCAAGTACCGTGAAAATCTACTGTCCAAAATGCGAAGATATTTACTATCCTCGATCCAAATATCAAGGCAGTATCCTTTCTATTTCATCTACAACTTTACTGACACTTGTGACATCTTACACACATCCTACTTATCTTAAATTAATCATACTTGTCTTTTGAACTACCTTCCTTGTGCATATT
This sequence comes from Hibiscus trionum, assembly GCA_030270665.1. Classification (NCBI taxonomy): domain Eukaryota; kingdom Viridiplantae; phylum Streptophyta; class Magnoliopsida; order Malvales; family Malvaceae; genus Hibiscus; species Hibiscus trionum. Next base: position 42,422,493 of record BSYR01000004.1, read on the forward strand.
AAAATTGTCCCCAAGTAAGCCATAAGAAATTACTTAATAATTTTTATTTTTAAAAAGAAATTACTTATAATTTGATCCTTTTGCGGGAGACAGACACCCTATTACTTTTGGTTGTTTCTACGTTGTCATTTTGTCTTTCCAAATGCCCCTTTAACAATGTCTCCGGGTTTGCAGGTCTAGTATTGTTTTTGTCTGGGTAGATAGAACCTTACATTGGTATGGCTTGTTGGTTCTCCCTATTTCCTTTTACCAAATCATGGTTGCATGCTTAATTTTCTTGACATTAACAAGATATCGATGGAGCTTATTTCGGGACTACATTTCCACATCTATTTCTAATGACATATGGACACTTGAAGCCGCAAAAGCCGACTCAAAACTACGTCCCGAGAGTTTTTGGCTTCAAGATCCATAAGCCCTGATGAATTGAGATCTCCTATTGTGGGACGGTGACGATTTTCACCTACCCTCCCGAACAAACAAGGTGAAGTGCACAAAGAAAAAAGAACAATTGTTAGGAGGATTGATATGGCAATGAAATGTTTAAAAAATGAAATTATGGCCTGTTAGCTGAGCTCAACATATACATATATGGGTGTATGTATGTGTGTATCTACTCTAGAATTTATTTATTCATGAATTGAGCAGAGCATTTGTAAGCATATTTGGCATTTGATATCTGTGTTCACACTCTCTATGCGGTTGCTTGCTTTGCTTTCTTCTTCCTGGATACTTCCCTCTATATACATACTCCTTGGACATGGCAGGCTCTGCGGCGGACCTGCGAAGGCCATGGTCCCCCAAAATTTTAAAAATTAGAAAAATTTTAAATCTTAAATCTAATTGGAATCCGTGATTTACAATGATACAGTCTGACTATACGTTTCGACTCTAAATGTAATTGGAATCTATGTGACTATCGAATATCGAAAATCTTAAATTTGAAGAAAAGGGAAAACATTGGTTTTTAAATCATGTTTCCAATTGAATGGTTCTTGATCTAAATCTAAGTTTGGCCTAATTGCAACATTATTATATGTAATGTCTTTTCCCCTACCTATATTAACTTAATTAGAAATTACCAATATTTGTATTTTTCTTTAAAGGCTGGTTAATCACATGATGATGGACATATAGGAGTAGCTTTGGGATAAACTTTTTTGACAATCATGTTTATGTTACCATTAATTAAACACCTTGGGGGAAAAGAAAAGCTATTGTTGGTAAAGTTCAAGTTGGCTTAAGTCTAATAAGTAGACATGTCATTATCAAATGAGCCCCCAAACATATGTTTTTCTTTTGAATTTTTAGGTCCCAAAAGGGGAGCTATTGTACTTGGACTTTTGAGATTAATATTTCCCTTTTCTACTCTTCAAAATTTCAAAAACAATGGCTCCTCTCAATTCTATTTTATTTTTAAAAAGGTATTTTAATTTTCAGAATTATAAATGCATCTAGACTCTAGATTAAATTATATACCCATTCATATCTTTCAAAACTATTTTGATATATAATTTTTGTAACAAGTTTGTCAGTTTTAGAATTTGTGCTTAAAATAGTCAAGTTGGTTAAAGTAAAACATAATTTGTGTATTAAAAATAACTTATATATTTATTAAATGTTCATATATGGAGTGATGAGGATTTATATACAAAATCTACCATTCTCGTATTTGAATATTCGATTTTTAATTGTTTTATTTAAAAATTGTATAAGAATGTTAGAAGGACAAAAAAATGTTTATAATAATTTTAAAAATAATTATTAAGTTAATTGAGTCAATATGGTTAACTTGCCATACAAACTTATTAAGAAATCGTATATCCATAGAGATTTATATTTTTTTAACTTAAAAATATTTTTTATGGTTACTGAATATGCTTTTTTATATTTATTTTCCTACTTGAGACAAGAAGGGCTTCAATTTTATTCATAACTTTTGGTGATGAAATATGTAAAGAAAGGAGATTGTGAGGTTTTATAAGGTAATTAAACACCTGAGAAGAGAAGAGGAGATAAATGGCGCTGATTTTAGTGAAAGCGGCCAAGGTTACCAAATCATGTGAAGACACGTGGATTTATATTATTGGTAGGCTTGAACAGCCACTTTTTGAACAAGTCAGTCCAATCCTATTTCCGTCCCCTCCTTTTGTCGTTCTCCGCAAGTGAAGTCGGGGGTAGATAATACCGAATCCAAAAATCAAATAAAAATATAAAATTTAGTCTAATCTCTCAGGTCTTTTAATAGATTATTAAAGTTTAAATTTTATGATTATAATTTTTTATAAATTGGTTTGAAACAATCTCTACAATATATAATTCGTAATAATCGGTTTATAACTCAAATATAATGTTTATAAAAAAACTTAACCGTTAAATAGGTATCTAAATTATGCTCTTTTTTTAGTTAGGTACTTAAACTATTTTTTTAGGCCAAATTGAGACTTAAAATTTTATTCTGTGACACATTTAAAGTTTGTTGTTAAATTTTTTCGTTAAATGGCACATGTCACCTCCAGAAAAATCCAAAATTATATTATAAATAAAAAAAAATTAATAAAAAAATAAAAATAAAAATGTATCATGAAAGTTTCAAATATTCTCAAAATAGTCACCAAATCTCAAAACTCCCCAAATCCGACCACTCTCGCCGCAGGCGGCTGTGTTGCCGGTGACTGAATGAAGCGTCTTCCCCTCGCCTAACAACCCATACGTCGTTTGTCACCCCTCTTGCCGTTGTTCGTCGCGAATTGTTCGAAAGAACCATTCGATAATTTTGTCGATTCGCACGACATCGGTTAATTTCCGGTGACGAAGTGGTGGGGGAAATGGTCGTGATGGTTCGAAGACTGATTTGGTGGGTGGCGGCGGAATTGGCCCAAATCATGATTTAGATTTCGGGGTTAGGGATTTGAGAATTTGGGGTTGTTTTGTAAAATTTAGAGATTTTTAAAAATTAATTAATTATATTTATTTTTAATATACTTTTAGATTTTTCTGGAGGTGACACGTGTCCTTTAACAGAAAAATTAACGGCGAACCTTAAATGTGTCACGGAATGAAACTTTAGGTCCCAATTTGACCCGAAAAATAGTTTGAGCACCTAACTGAAAAAAGGCATAATTTGAACACTTATTTAACAGTTAAGTCTTATAAAAAAATCAAACAAAACTAGATTTGAATTTTTTTAAAACTATTTTTATCTATATTATTATCGGAAATTTTTATTTGTGTTGATGCCACTAGGGGTGGGAATTGTCGGGTACCCGGTTCATCCGGGTACCCGATTCATCCGGGTACCTCATTAAACGGCCCGTGTCCCGGCCCATTATATCTGGGTACCCGGGATTCGGGTACCCGTAAAATTCGGGTACCGGGTAATCGGGTACCGGGTACCCGGTTCCTATTTTTTATTTTTTTATTTTAAAATTTAAAAAAAATCACATGTTAAACACAAAAATATTTTTTAAAAAATTAAGCTTAAAACTTAAAAGAATATAATACAAACATAGAAAAAAATGTAGGGATTTAAACTTAATTTTAGAGTGAAAATATTAAGAAACATAAAATAAAAATATAATTTTAAATATAAAAATATATATATTAAATTTTATCGGGTCGGGTCGGGTACCCGGTAAGGGAAAACTTTCGGCCCGTGTCCAAGCCCGTGTCCCGTAAAATTTTCCGGGTCGAATAATTTTTTTTCTCGAGAATTACCCGGTATTTTAGTTTCCCGGTCGTCGGGTTTTCGGGTCGGGCCAATCGGGTCGGGTATTTTCTCCCACCCCTAGATGCCACTAGTTAATCGATGCTAACTCAATCTAAAAAAACTGAAAAATCATTTAAATATTAATATTCAATAGAATTTAATTCTTAGTTTAATACCAAAACGAAATATTTTTGTGTGCTTTCCACGCAAGTAGACCAACATGTGTTGTATAAAAAACTATATGTTAATTTAATATCATGAGATATTAAATTTTTTAATAAATTTATATATTCAAATCTTAATATTGAACATGAAGTAAATTAATTAAAAAATCATTCTATAATAATCATTTACAATACTCAATTCAAATTAGCTGACAGATAAATAAATATTAATATTAAAAGAACTAAACATAAATATTACTATATTACATTTTATAAAAGAATGAAATCAGTTGTTAAACACAATGTAATATTTCTTTAGTTTTTCGTCTTGTCTGATTCAGTCAATAAAAATAAATAAGTGTAAGAGATATTAATTAAAAAATTTAAAGACTCAAAGTCGGTTTTAAATCAATTACTTTGTGAATAGGTAAGTGTTACCGTGTTAACAACTTAACATATGTTTTTTTTATTGTTGTTGTTGTATTAAATGAGGATTATTTTATATTATTGTTTTTACATTATCGAATAAATGTATTTAGAAAATTAATAATCTTGTGAGGAAATTATATTTTTAATTTTTTCAAAATTTTATAATTAGTTTGAAGTCTAAAAATAATTACATTTTGTCACATCCATGACACGGGAAATAAATTATTTATGCAAAATTGATATTTTTTCAAAATTTAGTTGATGAGGATTATAGATTTAGAAAGGGAATTGTAACATCCCAAAAATTAGCCTAGAAGTTTAGGGATTTAATTAAAAGATTAGAAGATTTATTAGATTAAAATTTTAAATTATTGAATTGGAAATGGATTCAATAAGGATTAAATTGAATTTTAAAGAAAGCTTCAAAAAGGATTCGGTTATTTTGTCTAGTGACTAAACCGAATGATGCATCAAATACAAGAGATGCATGCTAAAGTCTAAAATCCTTAAGTTAACCTTGAATTTACATGAAATGAGAGTATAATTAAGGGTTAATAAGGTGGTATTAGTTGAGACATTGACATGAAAGTCAAGTCTCATAAATGTGTCTCTTTTCTCTTTCATAGCCGGCTACACCAAACTACACCACTAAGTAACAATTGTGCTCATTCACACACACACTCAAAACATAAAAATTGAGAAAAAAACTTGAGAGCTTTCGGTGAAGAAGGTAATGGCTTGCATGGCATAGAGATTGGTCTAGAAAATTCAAGGAAAAATCGGAAGTAAGTAGCTCTTCCTTCTACCTTTCGAATATGTAAAAATTCTTGATAAATTGGTGGTCTTAATGTCTTTATAAAATCATGAAAGTGATTAGATGAAGGGACATGCTGCTGGAAATTTTAAGAACATGAGAAACCATAAGAAAGTTAAGTGATAATAGGCTTTTGAACATGCAAGAGCAAACATGGACAGATTTGATAATTGTAAGAACATGCAACTTTAAAAAATTGTAGAAAATTAATTAGTAGGAATTTTATGATGAAATTTTGATATGTCATACTTTGATATGTCTAATTTAGTGGAAAAATTGTAAATCTGAGATTTGGTAATTGTAGTGAAATCTGGAAACTTAATTCGAACAGCATGCAAAACTGTCCAGCAATGTTCTTAGCTGGACAGTGAACTTTGAAAAATTGTAGAAAATAAACCATCTGGAGTTTTGATCTGCAATTTTAATAGGATGAAATTAAACATATTAATTGAATTTAGAAACAAACGGTGATTGATTTGGAGTTATATGCTGGAAATGGGAAACAGTTTAAGTTAGGTGGTCAAAACTGTTGGAAAAGTAAAATACGAGAAATTGAAGAGTTATTGAGAAAATTAAATGGTAAAAATCGGATAAGGAGAAAGGTGGTAAAATGATAAGTAGGCTGCTAAAAATGCAATTCATATGAATAAGTAAGTAATTTGAAAGTTTAAACACCAATTAAAAGAAAATTGGTGAGATTAGATTTGGCTATGTTCGAACTATAATAGTATAGGGACTAAAATTGAAATCAAAATAAAATTCAGTTTCGAATTAAATGAATAAAGTTATGAAAATCTCCCTATTGTTTGGCTTAAATGCATTAGATCCTAGAGGTGAAAGAGTTGAGGAAGAAACCGTACCTGAAACGGCTGCGGATCGAGCAAAAGGCCTTCGAATCCAGAACTAGCTTGGCGAACTGTGAGTGAAACAAATTAGAGTTGAGCTTAGAGTCTCAAATACCTTTAATTTGATGTTAGCATATATGTTGAGCATGAAATTGGACTAATTAAATGTTGGTAAATGATAAGGGAAGAAGGAATAAAGGAATTTAGATTTATTGCATGTGCTATGTGATTTTGTGATCTATGTTCTTGAATTGGGAAATTGATATTGCTAAGTTGATTTCGAATCTGATTTGAAGTATATTGAACTGCTTTTGGATGAAATTGAAATGCTGATTATTGGAATCTTTGATATTGATATTGTTTGTTTGATGAATTGATGATACTGCGATATGATATGTGATCAATTAATGATCTTACATGATATGAGTGTGTTTGATAAGTTCAATTGAATATTGAGCTATGAAATGTGAGATTGAATTATATGATATGAAATGGAATGGTGCATATGCTGATTTGAAGATATGCGAATTGAGATTGTAAATTATTATATGTTCATATGCGATAACATGTTATTGGAATTGAAATCATGAGAAAGAAATTGAAATGATTAATTATGAAATTATGAAAATCTGATTGAACAAGTATATGATTGAAATTAAATGTCAATAAGCAAAGCCTTTGGTGTGTACAGTCTGTCCAGGTAGTACGGCTAGCCTAGAGTCTTGAGCTCGATAAGAAAATCGGTACGTTAGTGTACTCGATATTGTGGTACGTAAGTGTACCTTCTTGCTCAATGTCTGCGGACATTATGATATGTTACACGATGATATGAATTTGGTACGTGGTACCTATTATATGGTGAATTTGATTCACACTTCAGTTATATGTGACTCGAATACCTAGCTTACTATACTATCCAAGGCATTGCTAATTGAATTAATAAGAAATTAAAGTATTAAGATCCGAAATTGAAATTCTTGATTTGGTAAATTTCTTTGAATTGAATTGTAGCATGTCAATTACAAATTATGAAATTAACTGATTCTCTGCTACAGTTTGCTGCTGCTTGTTATATGAAATTACTATTGATCGGACAAATGAAATTGAACTATGTATTTCAAATTGAGCATCATGACTTCGAATTGGGTGATCTGATTTTAATTGCATGTTAAATTGGTATGCAATTGAATTAACATGTGGTCATTGAAGGACTTGAATATTCGATTATGTTATTAGTGATAACATGAATTGTCGTTTTTGATATGCTATGCAATTCGAGCATGATAATTGATAAATAGATAGATCGATTTTGGACTCATGTATTCTATGAATATCAATGATATGGTTGGTATGAGATTGCTTGTATTCGAATAAAGTGAAGATAATGAAATTGAAAATTAAATGTATTGTTTAAAACGTACATGATAATCGCATGCAACTTGTAACTCAATTAGATTTGGGTTTAAATTACAAGTTAGGAAAACGAATTGGATGAACTCACCTAGATGCCAAAAGAATTGTGATATGAAACATTACATGACAAATGTATAATGAATGAATTTGAGATAGCTGAATTTATATGGTTGTGTTCGAAAGGAAAAAAAATGTTATACGAAATAGTTAACCTTCCGTTGCTTAAGCTAATACGAATCCGAATCTGTTATAAGTTAATATAGCGCTCCTTGCCCCTAATCCGGGGTGAGGGGTGTTATAAAAATAAATGTTTTATATTATCTTATTAAATACAGATTCGAATCTACAAGTAGTGATTTTCGCCTCTTATATTTTAAAGACTACATAAAAGTAAGAAAATATGATAATTTTTATAATAACACTAATCATCATTTATAAATAAAGATATTTCAATTATTCTTCAAATGAATTTAGACTATATTAAACCGAGACATCAATTCAATTAATATTTATTTAATAGTGTAAATATAATGTAAAATACATGATTTTTTAAACAAAATTTAAAATTATAAAAAATACTCAATGTTTCAAATAAATTTGTATTAAATATTATTAAAACTATAAATAAAAAAACAAATTAATATATTTGTAGATGATGTGTAAATTGGAAAAAAAAAAGAAAATGTTTATGATGATCCTTATCAAAATTCATAACTGAAAAAAGAAAAGGAAAAAAATAAGCATTTATTTATTTATAGGGGTAAAAAATAAAATTCAAAGGGTTAGACTTAGCATATATATATACATATATAACAAAAAACAGAAGAGAGCGAGGACCGATCTAACGGTTTAAAATGAATCGGTGAATTGAGGAAAAGCTTATTCTAGATTGAAGAACAGAGAAAATCGCTCCTCTACACACAAACAAAGGCAAAGGAAAAACAAGGAAGAAGAAAGAAAGAAATTTTAGAAATTTTCATTTTGATTGAAAGGCAAGCAAAAGGGTTTCATTTTGGGGAATTTCTTTCCACGTATTTAATGCATCAGAAGAAATCGGAAGTTCAGATCGGAAAAGAAAGCAGCGGCGTCTCTTCCGATTTTAATCCCAAGCCTTCAGCCCTTCATCTCAATCATCACAGTAATAATCCTCCGCCTCATCACCCGCAACGTTTTAATTACAATCGCAGTTTAAATCAACTTTCCGATACAACATCGGCGGCCAAGACGACCCCGATTTCCGTTTTCCCTCAGATAGTTATCCATAACCCACCACAAGATGACGGAATTGCGCCGGCGCCTTCTTCTTCGTCGTCTTCTCCGACTCCTTACAAGAGACCCCTTTTGACCCAGACTCCTTCTCTCGCCAGAACCCCGACTTTGTACCGTTTCACGACGCCCCAACACTTCAGTTCCCCGAATCCCACTCCCTTCTTTTCGTTTTCCATTGCTGCTAAATCTTTCGTATATCGAATTCTCCGTCGTTTCAAACACTTGCGCCGCCTCCGGGTTCACCTACGCTTAATCCTCCTCCTATCTCTTCCCTTTTTCTACTTCATAGTTTCGCATCCGAGCCACTCCTTTTTACTCGACTTCCTATCCGCTTTCGCTTTCTCCGCCGCCCTTCTTTTCTCCCTTAACCTCGCTCTCCCTCGCCTTCCTTCTATCCGTTTGTTCTTATCCCGCTCGTTTCCAATTAAGCTCAAATCGCCGTCTCCACTCTCAAGGTCTTATTTGCCAGTGTTTTGGTCAATTGGGTCTCGGTCGAAATCGGAAAAGCGGGTGAATTCGGGGTGTTGGGTTCAAGTTTATAGCAACGGAGACGTTTACGAAGGGGAGTTTCACAAGGGCAAGTGTTCAGGGAGCGGCGTTTATTATTATTATATGAGTGGACGGTACGAGGGGGATTGGGTGGACGGGAAGTATGATGGCTATGGGGTCGAAACGTGGGCTAGAGGAAGCCGGTATCGCGGGCAGTACCAGCAGGGTCTTAGGCATGGATTTGGGGTTTATAGGTTCTATACAGGGGATGTTTATGCAGGAGAGTGGTCTAATGGTCAGGGTCATGGCTGTGGAATTCATACCTGTGAGGATGGAAGTCGATATGTCGGGGAATTCAAATGGGGAGTCAAGCATGGACTCGGACATTACCATTTTAGGTAAACATAAAGATTGGTTGTACTGGTTTGTTCTTGATTCACTTCTTTTCTAGCTTATGCTATGAATTGTTTACAAGTTCGTTATTGTTGTTTTGATTATCAATTGTTGATTTTGAGATGCACTCTTACTTTTCCTAGGATCTTAGTGTCGGGGTATATTACCCGACTACTTATTCCTTTCGATGTTTTAGGATTTGGGATTAGAAATTGGTTTGAATGAAGATCAAGCAATGTATGGAAAGTGTAGTATTTTTATGTTTAAATGAATCTTTCTTTGCAATGTGAGAGTTGCCTTTTAATTCTATAGAATTAATTGGTTATCAGCTTCATGATGATCATCGTTCCGTATTCTACTCATTGTGGTTTTGAATCTTTTGATTTTTCTTATTTAGGAATGGAGATACATATGCTGGGGAATATTTTGCGGACAAGATGCATGGGTTTGGCGTCTATCGTTTTGCAAATGGCCATCGCTATGAGGGTGCTTGGCATGAGGGTAGGCGACAAGGGCTTGGAATGTATACATTTAGAAATGGGGAAACACAATCTGGTCATTGGCAAAATGGGATTCTCAATGTCCCAAGCACGCAGAGCTCCACGTATCCTGTGTCGCCTGTAGCTGTTTATCATTCAAAAGTACTAAATGCGGTGCAGGTACTTAGACTTTTAATCCTTTTCAAATATTATTGAAGAGTTATTTGGTGCCTTAGGTGATATTTTTCCACTTTGCCTACCTTTCATTTGGAGGGTCCCGTCTTACGGTCTTCCCAGCTGTTTATTTTGGCATGACAGGAAAAATAATTGCATTGTCTTGCATAATTTTTATGTTAAATGTGATCATCCAATGTGAAATATCATAGATAAACCACTTTAGCGACTCTAAAGTAACGAGTGGAGTCCGAGTTTCACAACCATGTAAATTGTGTAAAGGAGAGGCCTAATACTTCTCAAAAGTTATGAAGGATGAAAAGTTTTAGATGGAAATTTTGTTAATCAAATGGTTAAAATTTATAACTACTTTCTTACTCTGTACTTTAACCATTAGATTAGCAAGTTTTCTATCATCGCACTTCTCCATCCTTCATACCAAGCAAATCTATCGTCGTCATTGTTTTTCTGTGACAACACAAATCAATGAACACTATGAACAATGATCAAGACTGATTTTATTTATGTATCGGTGTTATGAGCAGGAGGCTCGAAGGGCAGCAGAGAAAGCTTATGACGTGGCCAAGGTAGATGAGAGAGTGAACAAAGCAGTTGCTGCAGCCAATAGAGCAGCAAATGCAGCAAGAGTAATAGCAGTTAAAGCAGTTCAAAAGCAAATGCATCATAATAATTACAGTGACAACATTCCCAGTCTTATCATGTAAGACTTCAACAACGGCTCGTTTACATTCTAAAATACATAAGAATTGAGATAGCTACAAGAAGACGGTGGCTTGTGTGACGTACTTTTCTATTTAGGTTTATGTTTTATACTATTATCTTCTTAACAGTCCTCGGTCTTCCATCAGAGGCTGTAAATTAACATGCCTGCATATTCCATGCCTGCCATGGAAAAAGAGATGGTTAAAGAGTAATCTATCTTTTTAATAATTTTTTTTCCTTAAAAAGAAGTTATTAGTGTACGTGCTGGGTCGAATTTACTAGCATAGAAAGAGGGGATTGATGAAGGTTTGGTGATGGTGATGGCACCATCCATATATCTGATTAGTTATAGCTGTTGCTTTTCCTGTGTTGGTGCAGTTTTGCAAAGATGGAGTAGATTGTTATGTAATAATACTATGTAAGTGGTGGTAGGAAAGGCGGGTGAAACCTCATCCGGCCGGTCGATGTTTGTTGTGAACTTGATTGTTTCTGCAATGAAGAAACTGTTGCATCTTTTGTTTTGTAGAGACAAGAGTTAGGTAATTAATCAATGTTAAGTCGAGTTAAATTGTAGTGCCTTGGGGGGTGTTTAATCTACGTTTCACGCTATCTGTCCGGTATTATTATGGATGTTTAATCTTAAAAATTGAGGGTTCTAAACCACATTCATAGTTCAATGTGCTCATGAGTGTCCAACCTTTCAATCCAGTTTTTATATGATTTTTGTTAATGCTGCAGCTGCTGGTGCTTAAACCCGTGGCCTCTAGGAACAACAACCATTCTTTTAACCACTGAGGCAAGTTGGTAAATAAATGTATAAAACATAGTTTAAAAGGGATAAAATTCGTCTCAACACTAAAAAAACACTACAAAATTAAATTTTAAGCTCTAACCTTAAATTTTAAATCTTAAATTTTAAGCCCTACCTTAAATTTCTTAAACCCTAACCACAACCCCTAACCTAAAACCTTAAATTTTAAAGTTAATTTTGAGCGTGAGGGCATATGTAGAGACATCGAAAAGGGGCAGAAAATTTCCATCCGTTCAAAAGATACTTGAACATATAAAACACACAAAATATTGGACGAAAAGAGCAAGACAAGTAAAAAGATAAAATACCCACTCCACTTGGAATTAAGTATAGTTTGTTTTGGTCACCTACTTCGGAGAAAACTAAAGTTTCTCACTGTTTTGTTACATGCTTTGAAGGAAAAAACGGTTTAATAGTTAAAAATGTGACCAATTTATATTTATTTTTTAATTTGGTGCTTAACATTTTTTCTGCCTAAAATTTTATTATGTAATTCAGTTTGAGTTTTTCATTCAACAGGCATTAAATTTTTTTTGTTATTCAATAAAAACATGTCACGTAGCCTATTTTATCAATTTTTTTAACTTTTGAATTTTTTTTAAAAAATAATCTTCTTAAAAAACTTCAAAGTTTTAATTTTTTTCAATTAAAACTACAAATCACATCTCCCTTGCCGTCTGGCCTCTCCAACACGCCGAGATACACTGTTCACCACTCCAAGCATCGAGTGCCTCACCGATCACTGGTGATAACGAAGGTTTCAGTAGTGGGAGAGGACAACAAAAACAAAGGTGGTCGGTGGTGGTTAAATCGATAGTGGAAGGGGAGAAATTTAGGGATCTAAGATTTGAGTTTCAAAATTTTAGAAAAATTAAAGATTTTGGGAGTTTTTATAAAATTATATATTTTATAAATTTTAGAAAAAATAAAAATGATAAAAATACCAAAATATGCCACATGTCTTATTTTCATTAGATAACAAAAAAATTAAATGAAACATTAGACACCAAAGTGGCCCGAAAAAAATGTTAGGTACCAAACTGAAAAAAAAAAGGTATAGAGGACAAGGGTTTGACCGGAGGGAGGTGCACCTTATCCATGTAGCAAGTGACAAATCCTCGGGGATGCATTGTTCTTCCACAGCATCCAAAGAGCATAAAACCTGATTTGCATGGTGACAATAACTACCACCATGCGCTGGGATGTATTCAACAAAACTCAGGCAACCTCTAGAACCTGCAAACTTTATATATCAACTACGGGCAGGAAATCATTCACAGATTCACAATTAAAGAACGCTGCAATGTAATCATTCTAAACACCAAAACAGCTTCAATTGAGTCGAAAGATCACAATATATCCCAAAAGGTTAAAAACAAGTTTGTGAAGCACTACATTGAAGTTCCATACATAAAAAAGAAATAGAATCAACTCTCGGTCTGCTCCCTAAGCCTCCGAATGGTACTCCTGACGGTCACCGCACTTGCGGTGCTGCATCCAAACGAAAATGTAATTAGATGGAGAAATGGCAATTCAATCAAATAAGCTCACAAAACATGGCCATACAAACTTACTTCATAGTGTAAGCACCTCCAGCTTTCACTTTGCCGCAGTCTTTGCATCCCCAAATGCCCACAGCTTTCCGCTTCACCGCATACTGCATTGATTCATGTTAACATTATATAAGCAGCGATCAAGCAACCAAATCACCGATGTTAACCGGCGAGAACACTACCTTTCCGCAGAACTCACAAAAGTACTTGCTGTGCTGGCTGACCTCCATCTTCTTAATCTGCTTTCGCAGACTGGCACCGTAACGGGTACCTGAAATTTACCAGAACCTATCAACATTCTAAATAGCCATTAACAGTATACTATTCGTCATGCTATAAATTCAAATGGCATTTCAATGCTACAACACAACGGAACAGATCATATCTGGTTCGCCTCTCATCAGACAATACCGAATTATAAATCGAAACAAACGGTGTGCATACCGTACTTCCCGACAATACCGGCCTTCTTCGTTCTCTTCGTCTGCACAAAATCAAAGAGGAGAAGAATTAACATCAACTACCGAGTTGAACATACGAAAGAATAAAGAAAATCAGTGAATTTGAGAAATAATGGGAAACAAAGCAGAATAAGTGAAGGAAAGTGTACCATTTTGGAGAGTTGCGGAGTAAAAACCCTAGAAATGAAAACCCAGTCGCGAAGCTAAGATGGGCGGCCAATTAAATTCAGAAAGATGATCGACATTCGACAATATATATATATATAGGGTTAATATTATTTGCCCTAGAATCCACGCCCAACTTCATTTGTAAGCCCTTTAACCAATATGGGCCGCTTATTGAGAAAATCACTCAAAAGAAGACTATCTTCTGTTGGTAGGCTCCAAGTAATAATTTTTTGGCTTAAGGGTTCAATAAGCCCCTAAAATTTTGTAAAAAAAATTAATTAAACTTTTACTTTTTTTTTGCAATCAATTAAGTCCTCAAAAAAAAAAAATTTGGTTCTTTGAATAACGTTGACCGTTAATTTTAACGATTCTTTTTATTTATGACACATGTCGTAACATGATAGTGCCACTTGTCATTTATAGATTTTTAAATTTTAAAAAATATTAAAATAATAATTTAAATAATAATTTTGAAAAGATAAAAGTATTTTAAAAATCTGAAAAAATATTTTAAAAAGTATAAAAATATATTTTTAATTTCAAAATTTTTTATAAATAATAATTTTGAAAAGATAAAAGTATTTTAAAATTTTGAAGATATTAAAAATTATTATTATAAAATTACGAAATTAGAAATATTTTTTATATTTTTAGAATTTTCCAGAATTTTTGAAACAAAATTAGAATTTATTCTGTTTTTTAAATGTTTTAAATTATTTTTATAATTGTATAATAATAATTTTTAATATCTTTAAATTTTCAAAATACTTTAATCTTTTAAAAATTATTATTTATAAAAAAAATTCGAAATCAAAACAATATTTTTAAATTTTTAAAATAAATTTTCAGATTTTTTTGAATTTTTTCTGTTTTTTAAATATTTTTTGAAACTTAAAAATCCTAAAAATCACAAGTGTCACTATAATGTTGCGATATGTGTCATCGGTTTTTTTATTCAAAAAACCGTTAAATTAACAGTCGATTTTGATCAAAGGGTCAAATTAATTTTTTTCTTAATTTGAGAGCTTAATTGAGTATAAAAAAATTTAAGAGTTTAATTGATTTTTTTTATAAAAATTTAAGCCTAATTTTTTTTATCTATTCGGTGAGAAAATTTTCTAGTGCAAGATTCTTTGAAAATCATGCTAACAAACCAAGTGTCGTGAAACTATATTTAACAGTATTTTTAATTAATTAAGACTTCGCACATATTTCAAATAATTAGTATAAAAATAATGATAATAAACCAAGTGTCAAGGAAGATTAATACCAAATATATAGTGTAAAATTTCAAATAGAAAGTTTGTAGGCAAATAATCATTGTAAAAAAAATCCGTACTAAGTAAGTATATTTTGTCGGTTGGTCAAGCTGTTCATTTTTATTCCATCATAATTAGAGTTTTACTATTATGAGGGTTTAATATATTTGAAATCTATTTTGATCAAAAAATATATATTTAAAATCTATATAATTGTAATCGGTGAGGGGCGATGGTGACATATTTAAAGATTAAATTGATAATAATTGTGAAGAGTTAATATTTTTAAATAAGAAGTGCTCAATTTTTTTTAGAATGGAGTTGAGGACTCGGCTCAAGGTGCTCGTGTCAGTTGGGCGCAAATATGCCATTCAAAACGTGAGGGTGGACTTGACGTTAAGGGCATAGTTGTTTGAAACAAAACTTGCATCTTGAAGTGTTTATGGCTCTTGATAACAAAGCATGTTTCTTTTGGTTGGCTTAGGTGGAAGCTTATTTGCTAAAGGGGCTTTTAATTTGGCAGCTGTCGATGAAATATGGATATAATTGAGCATGAAAAAAAATATTAAAACTTAGGGATGATTTGACTCGAATTGGTGTTGTGCATGGTGATTACAAGATTAGAGCAGTTTGGAAGGTTCTACGGCACAAACTTGAGAAGGTGCAATGGGCTCGTGCTCGTGTGATCTGAGATGATTTTTTTATCCCTCATCATGTTTTCATTACGTGGTTAATGGTCCAAGATAGGCTGCCAACCAAGAATCAAATATTATCTTGAAATTGAGAATATCATGTTGATCATGTTTGTTTGTTATGTGGGAATAGACTAGAGACGCGTGACTACTTGTTTTAGGAGTGTAGTTTTGCAACTCAAATATGAAACTCTATATTACGGGCTTGTAGAATGACCTCCACTCATGGGGTGAAAATGTTGGATTAGGTGCAACAACATAGTAGAGGAGAAAACGTTGCTGGATTTAATAATCAGTTTGGCATGGGGTGAGATAACTTATTACATTTGGCAGGAGTGGAATATGAGACTACATGGAACAAAGTTGAGGCAAGCTGTAAATTTATTTTTGTTAATTAAATGTAATATCCGTATGAAATTTTTTGGTAGAAACAAGTATACTAAGAATTCTTATTTAGTCACTGAAAGGGGGCTTACTTGATAATATAGTTGATTTGAAGGTTTGCATAGTATGGTTGATTTTGTATTTGTTTCTTTAAAGGTTCTTTGGATGAACAAAATTTCATTTATAAAAAAAACAAATTTATTGAATAATTTAAGCTATTATAAAATTGAAATAACATGTGATTATGTTAATTAAAAAAAACAATCATCAACAATCAGTTGTTCTATTACAATGGCTCTGTTTGGCAATTAGCGGATAGCTGATAGCTGATAGCGTATTACATTAGCTGATAGCTGATAGCTAATTGCATTAGCTGATTTGACTAGCGGATTGTATTAGCTGATTGTATAAATGTGTTTGGTAAAATTAACTGATAGCTGATAGCTGTTTGATTATTTAAACAAGCAAAATGACATATAAGGACATGATTATATTTAATACTTGTTTGAATAATTTATCAGTTATTAATATTTTGTATCTAATAAATATTAATTAGATTTGTAAAAATTATTTTTAATATAAATTTCCTAAATATATTTGAAAGATTTATATATTAATTTATTATTTATATAATTATTAATTTTTTTATATGCACATATAAATATGTGATAATAAAAAATAGAATTAACTTACAAATGTCACCATATAAATTAGTAGTAACAACAAATAAGTCCAATATTTAATATGTTATTATTTATATTAAAAAATATTATTATTTAATTTAGGTTATTTGGAGACTTTTGGTAATTATTAAGGGTAAAAGAGTCATTACAACTCTAATATCAAACCTCTAATCTCAAAAAGCTCATATTATGAGCTTTTTCAAAATTAGCTTTTTCACCCAAATCCGCTCTTTTAATCCGCTATTTACCAAACATCAATATTAGCGGATTTGACTACTCAAACCTCTAATTATACTCCAAACCTCTAGTTTTTGCTCAAACCGCTATTTACCAAACAGGGCCAATGAGACGTTAGATTTCGAATTATGATAATGCAAATAAAGATCATTGGAAAACGGCTGTAAAGGGTGAAGTGTTGGGTTTCCGAAGAAGCAGGAAAAGAAAACGGCCTGGTTCAACCAACGAGATCATTGGAAATGGTAGAACAATGAGTATCCAAACTTTTTAGGTTTGCTGAACCAATATTCGATTCTTACTTTTTAACTTCAACCAAGACTTTTGCCTACTCATAATAATTACAATTAGTTAGTTGCATTAGATCCAATCAAGTCCAGGGAAACAAAATGAAAACACCCTAATTATGGGATTAAATCGATAGAATTTGTAAATAAAGAGATTAAATTTACTAATTTTTTTAAATTAAAATTAAATTGTTTGATTGTGTGAACTAAATGTGTTATTATGTCATTTTTTTGTTAACTGTCACGTCTTCAACAATTAGCTTTTTAATGACACTAGACTATTATATTACTTTTTTAAGGTCAGTGACCGTTTTGTAACTATTTATAGTTGAGACTAAAAACGACATATAATCGAGGGATTATTTATGTAGTTTACCCATTTTTAAATAAAAACATTAAATATGTAATTACATCTAGGGGTGACAATAGGGTGTGGTCGGGCGGATTTACATTTCCGACTCTATCTTAACATTATAGGGACAATTTCGGAGAATATAATTAAAAGCTTTGAGATTTTTTTTGTCCTCGTACTCTTTTTGCGGATTTTGGAGATTCGCATAAAAAATTAAACAAAACTTACTACTAGTTAAAATATATGATCAATTTTAGTTTACTAGTCATATATTCATTACACTTAAAAATATTTAAATTTTAACACATTAAAACAAAATTCAACATTAAATCTTTATCATTTATATTTGTAATTTTAAATTACGGAGATCTATACGGGTACAGTTCGAAGATCTTTGTCGTACGTATATAACAATGATCATCCTTGTTTTCACTTCGGGGGTAAAATTTCTAACATCCTCGTTTTCGTGAGTGTAGATTTTAGTTATTCAACATCCCTACATGTTCAAAATCTTACGATTTTCAGTTATTTCTCTCCCGATTACCACCCTAATTACGTTGAATCCGCAATCTTTGAAAACACTTAATTCGCAGAAGTAAAACCAGAGTTGAATGGCATCCTGGTAACTGTGTCTGTGTAGTCTACGTATCACAATCCAATGTATTCTTCCTAAGAAAGAAAATAATAGTAACATTCAAATAAAAACTTCACGAAAATTCAAATAAAAAAAACAACTTCACTAATCCCCCAAAAGAGTGTTCTGGGGATTATGAATTTAATATATGCTCACTACAAACATCCATCAATGCAGGAGATTCGGTAGATATGCTCCTCTCCTCTGTTTTCCTTATACTCCTACTCTGTTCCTTCCAAGGTAGAGATTTTTCATCTGGAAAATCACATGGCAGGGAAGGTGAAAAATCAAAACTTTAAAGCCACCCACCAACTGCTCTTCATAATGAAGTTGCTTTCTTGTTTGTGAGAAGATAAAGGTCAAGTCAAGGCACCAGAAACAAAGGTAGGTTTCCTCTTGTTTGGTAACTTCTTAATTGTTTTCACCTTCCCTGTGTACTTTTAAAACCGACACATCTGAATTTCAATCGTTGATTATTCTTCAATCACAAAAATAGTAAGTTGTAATTAAAAGGGTTTGAAAAAACAATCCATGGTAGTTCAAAACCAAACCAAACCATCAGATTTTTCAAAGGCCAGACACAAAGCTTTGCAAGAAACGGTATTTTCTTTGCCTTGTCCAATTCCCATTGTTAATCACCATTGTCTTTTATGTTTATTGATCGACACGCTGTTGGTTTGCAGATTTGTGTAGGGTTTTAAGCATTCTGGAATGAAGTGTTTTCAGTATTTCAAGGATAAGTCTGGGAGCAAGGGGCAAGTATCAGCCCCGGAGTTGAAACAAGAAAGGAAATCGGAGGGATTTTCGGGGCCTTACCGGATCACAAAGTCCTCATGTTCAGGCTCACTAGCTTCTCCCCGTAGCATACCGGAGTTGTACGAAGCAAAAGCTCCCAATTTGAGGGTCTTCTCCTTCTCGGAGCTTAAACAAGCCACTCGTGAGTTCAATCCGCGACTTAAGATCGGCGAAGGCGGTTTCGGGAGCGTCTATGAAGGTACAATCAAGCCTGCTGATGGGAAGAGTGATGAGTCCTTGGTGGTTGCTATTAAGCAGCTTAACAAGAATGGTCTGCAGGTACTCCCTTTCGCTATGTTTGGGAACCTAGAAAAGTTGTTGCTAGCTAATAGCTATGAATTTTGTTTCATAGTTGTGTTTGAACTTTGATCCATATAGGGACATAAGCAATGGGTGGCGGAAGTTCAATTTCTCGGTGTTGTCGAACACCCGAATCTCGTTAATCTCATCGGATATTGTGCTGTCGATGGAGAAAGAGGGATCCAGCGTCTCCTGGTGTATGAGTTCATGCAAAATAAGAGCTTAGAAGATCATCTTTTCCGTCGTGTATTCGCACCTCTTTCCTGGAAAAAAAGGTTGCAAATAATACTTGGAGCAGCACAAGGGTTAGCTTATCTGCACGAGGGCTTAGAAGTTCAGGTTCCTTACTAAAAACACTTAACCATACATTACCATCATTCATCAGATTATGATTATCTAAATCTATGGTTTGAACATAATGCAAGATCATATATCGAGACTTCAAAGCCTCCAATGTGTTATTGGATGAGAATTTCAACCCGAAACTTTCGGATTTCGGGCTGGCTAGGGAGGGGCCGATGGCTGGCCGTTCGCATGTTTCCACAGCGGTTAGTACTTTGAATGACATACTATTACTCGTTTTTATGATGATGCCAATGTTCCATTACTTGTGATCAGGTTGTCGGAACATACGGTTATGCTGCACCCGACTACATCGAGACCGGACATCTAACGGATAAGAGCGATGTATGGAGTTTCGGAGTGGTACTATACGAGATACTTTCAGGCAGGAGGTCACTAGAAAGAGGGCGTCCAAAAGCAGAGGAGAAACTGTTGGATTGGGTGAAACAGTACCCCGTTGATAGCAAAAAGTTCAGCTTAATAATGGACCCTCGACTCGAAAACCAGTATCCGATCAGTGCAGCTAGAGAAATTGCTAAGTTAGCAGACAATTGTTTAGTTAAAAGTCAGAAACAGCGACCCAAGATGAGTGAGGTGGTGGAGAGATTAAAGCAGATAATCCAAGCTTCAGAGGAAGGAAACGCCGAGGAAACGGAGACTCCACTCGAGACATCTGAAATGCAAGCAGGCGAGACGGAAGAGAACTCGAATTATCGAGTTTCGGAATCGTGGAAGAGGCGGATGGCACACCTTGCGAAATTGGGAGAGAATGTAGAAGGTGCAAGTAGGAGGAGATTGATGATGTTGCAGAGGGCCAAAGTGCCTGCCCTGCACTAGTCTTGTTAGCCTATTCCGATGAGATGGTTTCTTTAGTTTAAAACGCAAATGATCATCACTGTAAATCCCCCTTTTATTGATCAAATTAACCAAATGCGAGCCGCCGCCATTAAAACGTGACTGCAAAGCTTGATACATACATGATACAACAACCCCAGGTGGGGAAAAACCAAAAATGCAAAATTCTCTCAAAGTTTCTTCTTTGTTTACTCAAAATTGATACGTCACTCTTGCTAGAAAAAAGCCAGGCGTGACTAGTTATTACTGGATTAGGCGACGGCGACCGTGCCGGTCCGTACAGTTCTGTTAGAGGTAGAGTTCTGGGCATCGGATTTCCTCAGAGATCTACCGGATTTCCACTTCTTTTCTCTCGCTTCGTCCATCTCCATCTGTTCTTGTCTGCACTCTTTGCTGCAAAACGGCGTATTCCCTCTGCAACAATTTCCCAGCAAGACCGAAATCAGTCACAAAGCTCAAACAATAGAAAGCTTCCCCTTTTCCCCATTTTTACTAAATTCTCATAGCTAAACACGGTCTAGTGAATTAAAAGCGAATGATAAACAACAACAAAAAAAGCTAACCTGTACATGAAGATATCGGAATTGTGAAGAGATTTGCGGCAAAGAGAGCATGCATCGAGGTAGTGGGGATCGTACTGATCTTGGTAACCGGAGTAATAATAATAACCCGACATGATTCGCTGTTGTTGAGTGATTTATAACAAAACAACACAACGGCCGGAGCTGCAAAATTTGCAGTTTGAGAAGAAGAGGGGTTAGCAGTTGAAGCTTGGTTGCTATATTTAAACGATACGGGAGCCTCGAGACTTTTAAAAAGGGAAAGCTTTGACTTGGGGCAATCAAGTACTACGCGCTCTATTATATACAAATTGAATCCTGTTGGTTAAGGAAACGTGTTAGAATTTCATTGGAGTGTTGCAACGTAGGTGGTTTATGATGCGCTCCTGTATTATTATTATTTTTCTATTTTTAATTGATAATAATATATGAATAAGAATAAAGTTCAGTAGTATTTTCTCTCTCTAATTTTGCATGTTTCGCAGTTGAACTTGAGACCTCAATTTTTAAATTATTTTGGATTCTCTTCTCTTAGACACTTGCATTAAGATGTTCTTCCGTAATTAAATTCATACTATAGAATATTAGAATTTATTGTGGTTCAATGAACTCAAGTCCTAACCGTTTTTTTTTTGTAACTATGGCGTGGATTAAGACATCTGTTTATAAATAAAAACCATGTTTAATTACGTTGTTAGCATTTTCAAGTAACATCAGCGAAACATGTAGCAAATATTGCCTTTACGCTGTCATTTAATGTCGCTGCTTGTATTCATGCATAATGGTCCATAGATTATGTCGCAATTCCTTTGTTGTTTTGCATATGATTTTAATTTTAAAATACTCGCCTACATTTTTTTCGAATTTAGTTCTTAGTTAAGATGATAACATTTGAACCGTTCGATGGAATTTGAATAGAGTTAATTTTTCTTTGAAATTATATTTTGAACGAGACAATATATTTTTTTACCCATAATAGGTACAAAAATATATTATAATTATTTGACATTTTTTCCAATTCAATTTATAAAATTATCATTTTTTAAAAGGATAAAAAAGTATGTAAACACATTTAATTATATATTTTTTATATTTGAAAAAAATAGAAAAAATATTTATATATATATTTAAATATCTTTATGAAAATTATGAATCACGGAGAGGGCTTGTTCAGCAATTATGGAGGAGAATGGGGACAATACAGAAACCACAATAATTTGGAATATTTTTCATATTATAATACATAATATATTTTTAATGGGAAAAATTGTGGGGCCACTTCATGATTCTTCTGGAGGAGAGGACTAGGACCACCACTTGTTGAGGGTCCCTTAGTTCTTTGCTTTTTTGTCCAACTGGGAGTTGAGTAATAATGGGGTATTATTTGTAGGGTCCACAGTTTGTGGGAAAAAACAAATCAATAAAAATAAAAAAACCGATGGAGCTGAGTAGACGTAGGCCCCACCAGCCAAAACAAAAGCATCGAATAATGGGGCCCACCTGACGCATGATCTCGCTGGCCCTTTTTCCCAGGTCCTTGTCTCCTGGGCCCACGGATGCTGCCCGTGTACCCCGGGCAGCGCCTCCCAACGTCCCCTCCTATTTTAATTGCCCGGGACACGTGCACCTCGAGTGGGAACCGAGGGATCGCCACTCACCAGCACAGCACACATGGAATTATTTGCACCCGCTACGTGGCGGTATGTGGAATGGGAATCTGGGTTATGGCAACGGTCGCGATTTACTGTGATCAACGGCGGATCTGGTACCGAGCTGGACCCTTGATGTAAGGGGGGTCAATAATTGAAGGTGTAAGATGCGGTTGGGGCCCAGTAGCATATGCTTGCTGTCCCCACTCCCCACCCCTCACGTTGGTACAATAGGCTGTTCTTTTCGAATAACATGTCTAGTTGCTACCTGCACCTCCGATATTCCATCGTCAAATCAAAACGCAATATCTAAGTTTCCTGCCCTTTTTTATAATAAGAATTAGGATTGTTCATGAGCGGTTAATCGTATAATAATTTATTGACATGGTTATTAAAAAGTCCGGTTCAATATTTTGATAAACGGTAATTGTTATGTTTAAACCAATTGTCGATTTATCGGTTTATTCGATAAAATTATTTGATTAACCATAAAGCATTTTTTATATATATTATTATAAATAATAAACAAATTTATTACTATTGATTTTAATAGAAAAATTAAAATAAAATCTTCAATATTTGTAATATTTATAATATTAGGCAGTAATAAAATAAGTTGGTAACTAAGTGTACTTCGTAGCTTAGTAAATGATCACTAAAACTATTTTTAAACATTTTAACGATTTTTTTCAGTCATAGTTTCACCCAAAAAAAATTATAATCGTAACTATCTCGTTTAACCGCTAATTTTATCGGTACAGTTATCGTACCATTTTGAACGAATTTTTTGAACCGATTACTTACCGTTTAGTTCAATTCTTTGGACTTTTCAGTACAATTTATCGGTTCATGTTTTTATGAGCAGCCCTAAACTGAACGTATTCCTTGTTGCAGTTCCACAAGCTATTGTTTGTTACTGTTGTCTCCAGGGACGAAGTCAGTATCGAATGTCTAGAGGGACCGAGTTACTAAATTTTAAAAATATAAAGATTTATTAAGTGTTTAAACTCAAAATTGAGAGACTGTGTCTAATTTATTTAATATTTAAATTACCATTAGGCCAAAAAAATTGAAGGGCCAAATAACAACTTAGAGAATTTAATTAGCAATATTAAAAAAAATAATTTTTAATATGAGTTCTTAAAGCTTTGAGGGGTAAATTAAGATTTTCAAAAAAAAATTATTATGAAAATTTAAAAATCTTGGGGTCCAAGGTCCCCTAAAGCCTTCTTACGCCCCCATCCCTAGTTGTCTTTGAATTATTCGTTAGATTCTGAACATCTTATTTTTCAAACTTTGTTTCTCATAAAAGTTGAGTCTAACGTGCGTTAAAAGACGATAAATTTTAAATTTTGTCCTCAAATTAAAAATGTTAGACTTGTTGATAATATTTTAATATTTTTTGAGTTCTTTCTACAAATATCAATGCTTATTTTGTAAGTTTTGATATTTTGTCTCAAACTGAATATATATATAAAAGCTAAGTATCGATACTTACAAAATAATTATCGGTACTTCAAAAAAATTCAAAACAACAACAACAACCAAATATGTTATCAATAAATCTAACATTTTCAGTTCGAGAGTGAGTTTAGAAACTTGTCGTCTTTTAGCCGCACCCCAGACCTATCCCACTTGAATTTTTCATGGTCTTATTAAAATAGTGGGATTGTCCAGCTTGTCGATGTGTCTATTTTGATACACAAGTTGTGTAAATTTTTGTTTACATAAGATTAATTTAAGGGTAGAGATTAAAATTCGAGTTAATAATTTATGATTTAAGGTTAATATTTAAAATTCGAGTTTAAAATTTATGATTTAAGAAATTAGATTTAAGATTTTACAAAAAAAAAGATTGTGTAATATTTTTTATACAAAATATATATCAAAAGATTGCTGCTTTATATTCAATACACTGGCGATAGGTTGTGCAAAAAATTCGACAAAATGAAATCGAATCTAAAATCTGAAAAAATTGATCCGAAAACATGGTTAATCGAACAAAAAAAATTAGTTTCCGTATGATTTTTTAGAGAAAAAAAATATTATTTCAGTTTGGATACGGTTCGTAGTTTTGAACAAAAGCAGGTAATCGAACTGACCCGTTACATAATATATAATATGTAAAATATGCATACTTATACAATTATATTGGCAAAATTTTCGCGACATTGTTAATTTATTCTCTTCCCCAAATATTTTTCGAATATTTTTATTCTCTTGAAAAGTGAAAAAATAGCTATAGTTTTAATATATTTTCCTCCTAAATATTAGCGGATTTATTTTGCTTTGGGAAGTAAAAAAATCAACCTTACTTGTCAATTATTTTCTATTCTCAGTTTTATACATTAATATTTTTTTTCTTCAAATATTTCAAAAGTTTAAACTCTAGCTTATTTTTCACTATGTTATTAGATTTGATATTTTTAATAAGAAAAGTTAATAAATCATTATCTGAACCGAACCGAGTATTTCGGTTAACCGTTCAATCGGTTAACTGATTTAATGGTTAAGATTTAAGGTCGAGAATTAAGCAACTCGATTTTACTGGTTATCCGAAATAATTTTCAAACGGTTAATCGAATCTTGTTTTGCACACCCCTAACTGGCGGTGAAAACTAAAATTTTTTACAAACACTTTAATTTTAAGGTTTATGAGCTTAGTTTAGGGTGTAGGGTTTAGAATTTGGGGATATTGGTTATAATTTAGGGATTATAGATTAGAGTTTAATCTTTAGAGTAATATGATGATGATTTATGTTTTAACTTATAAACCCTAAATTATAACCCTAAAACTTAAAAGTTTAACAACTAATCTTAAATTTTAAACCCTGACACATAAACCCTTAAATCTTACTCCCTAAAATTAAGGCGCTTGTAAGAAATAATTACCATATTTATCGGAAAAAAATTTCATTCCTAAAACGCATCAACAATACAATGAGCAAACAAAAGGCCCAAAGAAAAAGGGCTCAATGTAAGCCCAAAATAAGAAACAAAGAGAGAACAACTCAATGTGGTAGTCGTAGAAACACTTGAAGAGGATCCACCATACAATATATTTACTGTAAATTGAATATTTATTACTCAATGTTGGATCCACCACACAATAAATTTAGAAATTTATTAATCTTAAAAATTAAATGATGTAACATGAATAAATTAAATATTTATTATCCAAATAAAAGTTAAATTAATTATTTAAAATATAAATTCCACTATCATGCTATCAGCATGGATGATACTACATAGGGGTGGAGAGGGGTAATCTCCCTCCGCCCCCAAAGAATTTTTTTTTTTTGTTTTTTTATATTTAAAAAAAATTAATTTGTTCATAAATTTGTCCAACACCAAATTATGACTCTGTCCCTGATTATCAGACAAACCCTACCCTACTGCATTCATTTGCATAGGTATATTTTCATATTATATTTTTACATAAATGGCATGAGAAATGTAAGAGTGTATAGCAAGCAAACATATAGGATTCCAAGAGGATACACCTTGAGTTATGATACTCACATTTGAGTGCGAGTGAAGGACGAAGAGTACAAACAATATAAATAGAACTATAATTCTTTGATATATTGGCGGTAGAAAATTTTAATTTTTATAAATGTTTTAATTTTAGGGGTTTAAGGACCTAGTTTATGACTTTATGATTTAGAGGTTAGGCATTTAGTATTCATGTGTTTAGTGTTAGAAACTTTAATTTTAAATTTTAGCCGTAGATTAAATACGCTTGTTTAAAATAACTTTTACCGTATGTATATGAGATAATTGTCCTATAAATATATACAAATTTGTGGCATTTCATATATAATTAATAAGTGGTTTGAGATTTTTTATTAATAGGATAGAAAACAAGAGTGAGTAGAATATATTTTTTAGACACATCAACCAAACAATTTTATTAATAAATAGAAGAAAACCAAGAACATAACCTAATAGAGGTTTCAAAACTTAAAAAAACAACCAAAAAAGAAATCAATAAATCAAAAAAAAGACAAGTGTTGCATCGATCAGACCAAGCACATTTTCTTTTCACCAAAGAAAAATGTTAGGTTCCATTATAGAAGGGTCTCAAATCACGAACAAGATAAAATTTCAAATCAACAACCACCTTTCACGCTTATTTTCATAGATGACGATCCGCTACAAATAACATCGACAGACAACTCAAAAGAGAACAAAAAATCTATGACCACTAACAAACATGAATCAAGAACAAGTGTCGTGAGAGTCACCATACGAATACCAAACATCCACAAAAGTAATCGTAGAAATGTATCATAATACATGAGTCACAAAAGTAAAGAAAATTGCAACAAGAAGTGCGAAAAAAAAAAGAAATGAAAATAAATAGAATTAAATACAAAAATAAAAGAAAATATGAATTACTGGCTATTAATGACCAATGCCAAGACCATAACCACAGCCGGTGAGTAAAATATATTTGAGAAAATTGCATGAGCGCGGAACTATAACTTTCAGTTACAAAATCTCCAGCACAGTCATTGTCTCATTGGCCAATTCATGATAGAAATCAAATCTGGATTAACATAGAAATGAATAAACAACTCAAAGTAATAACACAGTTAAACAACACAGCACTTCTGTGACCAGCATTGCAAGGAAATGCACTTCCACTATAGCACCCTTTCTTCTGCTTTATCCCTTCACCGCGATCTTCAAGAACGAAGCTCGAATTCGTCCCACCGTTACTAAAAAGAACGCACCAAAAGAACGGACCTTTGTGGAATCCGATCAACCCGACTCCCACCTCGCTATGCGATTTGTTTCTCACAACTGATAAGCTCTTCTTGTCTTTAACAAGAACATCTGCAAAGGCTAGTGATGGCTCTGTATATTTGGATTGACAACCCACGATGAGGCCGGTAATGGTGCCGATTGTTGGTAGCTCTACACCACAGTTGGGAGCAAATACTTCTGTGAAGTCATCCTCCGGTGGTTTACAGTTTACGGCGCTGTTCCCGCTGCAGTTCCCCTTGCATAACTCAACATACTGGAGGGCCATGCACCCAAGACCGGGGCTGTCGTTTAGTCGTGGAAGTTTTTGAGCAGTTCTGTTCTGGTTAATGATCTCGACAAGATCATTCGCAGGGTTTCCTGAGGACAAGCAGCAAATAAAGCCAAGATTTAGAAAAGTTTACTATACTACACATAAGATAAATATTTTCTGTGAGTAGGTAATGAGTATAATTGCAAACTAAATACATTGGGTCATGCCATTACACCATGTTTCATGTTTTGGGAGGCAGAAGACCTTACTACACCAATGTTGTACATTATGTGACCAATGTACCAGAACCATTTAAACCTGATGCAGCCTTGCAAGCCAAAGAGTTGACAGAGAAACCATGGTTCAAAAATGCATGAATATAGAAGTTATAATCCTATTAACTGGATGGCTCTGAAGTGTGACATGTTGAATCCAGCTAGTAGTGCTAGGGCTGTAAATGAGACAAGATAGATCGCGAGCTACTCTCGACTTCGACTCGGTTAAAACTCAGTCAACACTCTCTAGCTCGAACTCAGCTCGAGTTCTTAACAAGTCGAGTCGAGCTCAGTACTATTCAGGCTCAACTCGGATCATTTACACACCTAACTAGTGCTTTGGTAATAGATAAACTAGCCCATTCTATCGGCTCAGTGTAGTTGAACAAATGGATGCTGGCTGCAGGTAAAAGTTGAAGAACCAAATGACTAAATTTTTCTGGTGGCTCAAAAAAGTAACTCCTCCAATATATAACAAAATAAACAGACACATAAGCTGCTCCTATTGAGAAAGATTGAAAGAAAGTAATCCAGATTCAGTAGCAAATTTGATGAAAGCTTTGGCAAGACCAAAACAATCAGGATAAGTAGATATTATAACCCCAGACTTTGGTCATCAAGTTTGACACAAATTGTAATTGAATCTTTACAAATGGACAATGATGCAGAATCAGTAATTTCAGTATAAGCAATTTGGTACCCTTTCAAACTACAATGGGTCGCTTAGAAATCTAGTGAATGCAGAAGCAGATTTGCTCTACAGTTGCAAACATTCTCTCTCAATCTGGATTTTTTAGTAGGAATTATTGTCTGTCAGTTTATTGGAGATTCGAAGCAGAAGCAGATGACGTAACAACAACAACAACAACAAAAGAGAAATGTGCAAGAATCTTACCATGGTGCTTGGAACAAACAACGGTTGCCAGAAGTAGATGACATAACAGTAGATTCCACACACAGCAACAGAGTTTCTTCTTCTTCGTCATCATCATCATCATCCGTCAACACCCAACACTTGGAAAAAGGGAAACCCCAGCTCCAGTTGGAAAAAAGGTTTCTTCTTTTCGATAACAAAAGAAATGTTTTAAGCTTTAAGTGTGAACTGAAAGGTAATCCGTGAACGGGAATGAAAGAAATTTGCGGGAAAAAATAGAAGTGAAAAAGAGGAGGGGATAAAGTGCAGTGAGATTGCAGAGATTAAGGATAAAAGTTGGGAGAGGTGGGTCCCAAGTGCTCCAGTAGCCGTTGATTTATACAGATGGAATGGTTGGGTTTTTTAAAAGGCTTAATAGGCGAATAGGTGCTCAAACTATGTCTTTTTTTCAGTTAGGTGCCCAAACTATTTTTCGGGCCAGATTGAGACCTAAAATTTCATTCCTTGATCCATTTAAGGTTTGTCGTTAATTTTTTCCGTTAAAAGAAACGTTTCATATCTTTAAAATTCCAATAATTATATTAAAAATAAATAAAATTAATAAAACAAATAAAAATAAAATTATATCCTGAAATTTTCAAATATTCCCTAAACAGTCCCAAATCCCTAAACCCCCTAAATCAGACCACTCCCACCGGCGGCGGTTGCGTTACCGACGACGAAATGAAGCGCCCTACCTTCACCGAACAACCCACACGCCGTTCGTCGCCCCTCTTGTCGTCGTTCGTCGTGAATCGTTCGAAAGAACCATTGGACAATTTCGTCAATTCGCAAGGCGTCGGTCGATTTCCGGCGACGGGATGGTGGGGAAAATGGCCGTGATGGTCCGACGATCGATGTGATGGGCGGTGGCATGACAATCGGGAGCAGAATTGGCCTAAATTGGGATTTAGGTTTTGGGGTTTAGGGTTTTTGAAATTTGGGGGCTATTTGTAAAATCTAGAAAACTTAGAGATTTTTTGAAAATTAATTTGATTTATTTTAATATAATTTTGGATTTTTCTGGAGGTGACACGTGACACAGTGAAAATTAACGACAAACCTTAAATGAGTCACAGAATAAAATTTTATGTCCCAATTTAACCCAAAAAATAGTTTGGACACTTAATTAAAAAAAGGGAAAACTACACCGGTGGTCCCCTAACTATCACCGTTCTCCTGTTTTGGTCCCAAAACTATGTTTTTCGGCAAACTCGTCCCTTCTGTTACATAGTTCTCCTGTTTTGGTCCCCGACGTTAAATAGCTAACGGTTTTGCTGACGTGGCATTTTTTAATATTTTTTTAAATCATTTCTCTCTCCTCTTATATTATTTTTATTTAATTTTATTCACTCAATCATGTTGTGACACGTGTCACTACCCTATTAGGTGAAAACCCCCCCAAAAACCCTTAAAACTAGATTTGGTGCCGCTGGGATTTGAACCCAAGACCACCAGCGCAAAAAGCATGCGCTTGAACCAACTATGCTAGGCTAGATACTTGATTCAAATCTACTAACACTTATATTTAATCTGTACAAATTAACCCAAAAAACCTAAAAACATAATTAGTGCCGCTGGGATTCGAACCCAGGACCACCAACACATAAGACATGCGCGTGAATCAACTATGCTAGGCTGGTTACTTGATTCAAATCTACTAACATTTATATTTAAGCTGTACAAATTAACCCAAAAAACCTAAAAACACAATTGGTGCCACCAAGATAACTAGCATGGAAGGCCAGCGTGTAAACCAATTACACTAAGCCAACTATTTAATTTAAATTTTCTAACATTTATATTTAACCTATACAAATTAGAAATAACACATCCGAACGCAATACCTTATTGAATTTTTTTAAAATATTTAACCACCAAGTTAAACTAATAAATTGTGCTATTTTTAAATTAAATATATTTAACTAAATTATGTTTAAAATTAAAAAATCAAACTAATTTTTTTACTTTGATTGATAATAACAAAACTAATTAAATATTTATTTATTATTATAAAATTATTATAAATTAATATTTATTTATTATATTAAATATAATACTAATAAATATTATTAGTTTAATATTTTTTGATTATTTCTCTCCTCTTATATTATTAATAAATATTAATTTTATAATAAATAAATATTAATTTATAATAATTTTATAATAATAAATAAATATTTAATTAGTTTTTTTATTATCAATCAAAGTAAAAAATTAGTTTGATTTTTTAATTTTAAACATAATTTAGTTAAATATATTTAATTTAAAAATAGCACAATTTACTAGTTTAACTTGGTGGTTAAATATATAAAAAAATTCAATAAGGTATTGCGTTCGAATGTGTTGTTTCTAATTTGTATAGGTTAAATATAAATGTTAGAAAATTTAAACCAAATAGTTGGCTTAGTGTAATTGGTTTACACGTTGGCCTTCCATGCTAGTTACCTTGGTTCGAATTCCGGTGGCACCAATTGTGTTTTTAGGTTTTTTTTTGGTTAATTTGTACAGCTTAAATATAAATGTTAGTAGATTTGAATCAGGTAACTATCCTAGCATAGTTGGTTCATGCGCATACCTTATGCGCTGGTTGTCCTAGGTTCGAATCCCAGCAGCATCAATTATGTTTTTAGTTTTTTTTGGGTTAATTTGTACAGGTTAAATATAAGTGTTAGTAGATTTGAATTAAGTATCCAGCTTAGCATAGTTGGTTCAAGCGCATGCTTTGTGCATTGGGGGTCTTGGGTTCGAGTCCCAGCGGTACCAAATCCAGTTTTAAGGATTTTTGGGGTTTTTTTCACCTAATAGGGTAGTGACACGTGTCACGACATGATTGGGTGAATAAAATTAAATAAAAATAATATAAGAGGAGAGAGAAATGATTAAAAAATATTAAAAAATGCCATGTCATCAAAACCGTTAGCTATTTAACGTCGGGGGACCAAAACAGGAGAAGTATGTAACAGGAGGGACGAGTTTGCCGAAAAACATAGATTTGAGACCAAAATAAGAGAACGGTAATAGTTAGAGGACCACCGGTGTAATTTTCCCTTAAAAAATATAGTTTGAGTACCTATTTCACGGTTAAACTATTTTAAAAGCATATAAATTAAGGGGGACCCACCCACCGAGGGATGATAATTAAAACGGAAGGTGGCCGCGCCTCTCTTCTCTTGTCGCTTTGTTTGCTCTGATTTTCTTTGTTGTTAAATTGAATTGGACCGTCCTTCTGCTTTGGATACCTTTTTATAGAAAATTGCCCTTTGCTAATTCCTAAAATTAAATTAATATTATGTATGCTCAGGCTTCATCTCTTTGGGTTGCGTGGCTGCACCAATATTTATCCAATGAATGTTCTATTTTAATGTACTTTCATTAAACTTTTAATGTACTTTCATTTTGATAAGTGAAATTGAAAAACTTTTATTACAATTGTTAAATTTTTAGTTCTATTTCGTTAGAGTTATTAAACTTTTAATTCTCTTTCATTATTATCATTGTTGTTAAAGAGTTAATGTGACATGTTAAAAAATATTCTTTCAAAAAATTATAAAATTTTAAATTATCAACCGCTATCGAGGCCAACATTTCAATGAATGTCATCACCAATCAATCTTAATGGTAGAAAGAATTCATTTGACCAGAAAATTAATATAAGTTGGCTTCGGCTTGATTTGACAATTAACAATGATAGATAACAAAGTTTATTTATTTTTTAAATTCTAATCTCACTTTTGGGATTGACTGATGATTGTTCCGTTTATTAAAATTTTGACCTTGACAGAAGTTATAAGTTTAAAAAATTAAAATTCTTTTTGGAAAAGAAAAGTTTAACTTGTTGCTTCGGTATTTTTTCTAATGGGATATAATAACAATAATTGTAATACAAGTAAATTAAAAGTTTAATAATTATAATAAAAAACGATTTCAGTGACCAAAATAAAAAAAAAGTACATAAAGATTTAGTCTTTGTTTAGCATTGCTTTTCAAACCTGCTTTTGGTTCCAAAAGCTGATTTGAGGGGAAAAATTGTACTAAACAGCTAGTTTTTAGAGAAAAATTAACTTTTGAAAAGTGATTTTCAACTCAAACACAAAAGCTAAAAAATTTAGCTTTTTCGGTTGTAAAAGTAATTTTGAGAGCTAAATTACAATTTTAACTTTTATTTGCTATTGTGTTTATTTATAATTTATAAATTTATAATTCTTTACCAAATTTTTTAAATAAAATATTTCAAATTTGTTATATTTTCATGAAATACGTATAATTGTTAAAAATATATTTTATTAATAAAAATATTTTTATAATAATTTAAGGTGATAGTTTTAGTGGGACGGAGGGAGTAACTGATATAATTTACGAAGAATTTTTCTTTTTGATAGCGCGCGAGACTTGTTCTTATTCTCTATCATTCAACAAAGGAGGGGAGAATGAAGACTATAAATACCCTTCACATGTTAGTTTCCCACTCAATGTGGGATACTTTATTTTGCATTACTAACATTCTCCCACTAATGCGAAAGAATTCTTCTAAAACTCAAAAAACAATCTTTACGAAGATCAATAACGAAATTAGATGCTTAAACACTAGTGAACGGATATTAAACTAGCACATAATGATAATAAGCAATTCTTCTCTTAAATAAGTGAAACTAGTATTGAACTTTCTAAGAAAAGGGTAAACTTATAACACACACCTAATTCATTCATCCACTGAAGTCTTTGATGCGTAAGATATATATACAAATGTATATTTAGCCATCTTGCCTCAGGATTTTAGTAAGTGTATTAGGAAAACAACCCAAAATTTTTCATAAAAGGTGGCTAACCCTTCTCACTTACATAGGTTATTTCGTCATGTTCATCTCAACATAAACCACCTTGAAATCGGACTATGAAATAATTAAGAGCTTATAAGACATCTCAACCTCTCTATGATTTAGGTGATTTCTTCAAGTTCGTTATGAACGAACCATCCAAACTCTGGGATAAGAAATCTTTAACAATAAGTATTCATCATCATTAGTCGATGAATTCAATATGTCCTTCTCATTAGGACCATCTAATTTTTTTGAATTCATTAAGAGATTTTCTAAGCTCAACCTTTATGGTGGTAAGTTCACGTTGTCCTTCTCAAATAGGACTATACCCTCTACTTAGTGTTATGAACTTATTAAGAATATTTATTCAACCAAAAAATCGGTAAATTCAAGAAATCTTTCTCACTAAGACCACCCAAAAATTGAGCTATGAATTTATTAAGAGAAATGATGCTCAACTTGTGCATGTACAATATTCGTCATAGGAATAAATAATAAGAAATGTACACTATGAGACTTTTCATGGTTTCGTTTGACCACATTGAACTTAGATAACTAAGTTGGTAATCCACCATGAATTCCTCAACCAATGAGCTTTAAACCCATCTCCCTCGATGAATCTAGGACCAGTTTCCGACCTAACCCTTTGGTAAGCAGATTTGCTAGGTTCCTTTCCGACTTCACATACTCTAAAGAGAGTACTCCATTCCTTAATAAATGTCTCATTGATTCATGTCTTATCCAAATGTGCCTTTTTTACCATTGTAGGCTTAGTTTTTGGCAACACTTATCGCAGCTTGTGAATCACACAATAAGAAAACTGGAGGAGTCGGTTTTCCCCACAACGATATTTCAGCTAAAAGATTCATGAGCCACTCGGCTTCTTGCCTAGCTAAGTCAAGAGCTATTAACTCTGACTCCATAGTAAAACGAGCAATGCAAGTCTGCTTAGAAGACTTCCAAGAGATTGCTGCTCCACCCAAAGTAAAAGCATATCTACTCGTAAAGTTTACTTCGTCACTATCCAAAGTAAAAACGCCTTGTGACCGACTTGTCTGCATACATAGCACTTCATGGTTTTCTTGTCTGGTTTGGATTTTGGTGGCTTCTTTAAGTTGGTGCTCCTCTGAGGTTTCGTCTTATTATTCTGAACACAAAAAAATTCTTTTACAGTTTTATTCTTTGAAAAAAACTCATACAAATTTTCTCTAAAAAAATAATACACATGCTTTTACGAGCCCAAAACAAATGGCAGCAACACACAAGACTTATCCTTGTTCTCTTTCACTTAATAAGAGAGGGAAGAATGAAGGCTATAAATACCCTTCACATATTAGTTTCCCACTCAATGTGGGATACCTTCTTTTGCATTACTAACAAATGCAACCATGAGTCCTTGTTTGTTTTCTGAATTCTAAGAAATCCGAACAGAGTAGCATGAATTGGTTCCTTCCTATTGACATTTTAGACAGAACACTATCGATGATTCTATGCGATGATGGGAATCGGAATCAGAATTGGTAGATGAATGCATGATGCTTGGCTTTCATGTATAAGTTATTAAATCATGAGCTCTTTTAATTGGAGTGTCTACTGTCTGATGATATTTTGTGATGCAATGCATTTTTGTTCCTTGTGTTTTAAGCTACCATGCTGATTGATCATCCCTTTTGTACCCATAGAAATCAGCTGGTGGAGTTTTGTTGCCCAAATCAGCTGTCAAGTTTGAGAGGTACCTGATGGGGGAGGTACGATAACGGTCCCTCCATAGCTTTCCCTCCCGACTTGTAGAATGAATGTATATTAATTCTGTCATTCCACTTCAGATAGTTTCTGTTGGTGCTGAAGTAGGACAAGTGGAGACTGGAAAGAAGGTAATTGATTCAGGTCCCTGCCTGCATTTTCAATTTTTGTCATCCTCAGTAAGAAAACACGAGTGTTGTACTGTCGCGATGTGCTTATGATATCATTCTCCTACCACCATCTAAAGGAATGTCATTGTTGTTGCAGGTTCTTTTCTCCAACATAAATGCTTACGAGGTTAGTTATCATCTCTTTATCCATTGCTTGAGCTAATAGCTGAAGGCAATTCCTCCAAATGACCAACTATTAGAACAGAGTGAAGAATGGTTTTAGGCATAATATCTGTCTCATCGGCAACATTGTCTTTTGCAGTAATGTCAATACGTTTGATGTTCTTAACATGGTAATGTATCATTTCAATAGTTGATTCATGATTGTATGAATGGATTGCTTGCAGGTGGATTTGGGAACAGATACGAAGCACGTCTTCTGCAAAGAGAGTGACTTGTTGGATGAAGTTGAATGAAGTTTCTGGTCTTTGATCAAGAGGAAGAATCCATGGTGGCACTTTATGGAGTCAATTTTTGCCCTTTCGGATTTATTTCATAATCGAACAGCCGGATTGATAATACACTGTGTCATTAGGTTTTTGAAGATAATAAGATCTTGGATTTCTTCTTTATAGAAAAAGAAATGAATTCACAAAATCGAAATCATAGAACTTGGAAGATAAGAAAGCACCCAACAGAGACCAAACGTTTATTGCAAATTGAAATCTGCTGTTTGTGTTTTGTGCAGAAGCAAGTTAGAAGCACCTAAAATGTTGAACAAAAAACAGAGTAGAAGATGGCATTCTTCTTTTTCAAATGAAATTCAAATTGCATAGGCTAACCAGTCATAGGGTGGTTATATATGTACTCGATTGCAAGATTACAGGAATCAACTTGTCTGGAATTTCCAGCTTGAACTCCTCTTCTAAAGCCATTACAATCTCCACATTGTCCAAGCTATCCAACCCCAAATCTTTTTGGAAATGAACATCAAGGGCCACCTGTAAGTGATGGGAAAACATGATTCAATTCACAATGAGTCAATTGAATCACATTGAATTTTGAAAGAAATGATTTTTAAATTACATTTGATTCTTAAACCAATCAATTCCCAGGAAGAATAACCATAAATATCATTTCTTTTCCCAGCTTACAACTAACCAAATGTGTATAAGTCGAGGATTCGTTGAAAACCCAAAGAGATGGAGCGAATAACCTTGGAAGGATCGACTTTGGGGAAGCTTTTAACGACGTCGAGGACCCTTCCGATTACTTCGTCTTTGGTTAGGTGGTCGTCGTGAGAAGAAAATAATCGGCGAGATGGGCGGAGACTCCGTTGGGGCAGAGGATTTGAACGGATCCGAATGTGGCGAAGTACGGCTGTTCTCAGTGCCATTTCTTTCTCTTTTTCCTTCCTCTCGATGCGAAGATCAGTTAGTGGTCTAGTAAAGTTAAGGCAACGAGAAGATCACGTGCTTCGCTCGTGGCTCTTTGATTCCACCACAATGAGTCAACTCGGGTTTAATTAAAGTTGAACCTCATTTTCTTCAAACCGATCATTTTATTAGTGATTAAATAGAAATTTAAAAATATTATTTTTATTCAATCCAATCATTTTTTTTAATATTCTTTATATAATTTTCTTTATACTTAATTATATATTTATTCATTATTGTTAATTGAATTGTTGGTTCTCGATTTAGATTATCAATCCCGTTATAGAATGAGACTTTAAATAACTCAAATTTTTTAGTCATCAGTAGATTAATTTTTAAGTTCGAATTGATTTCTTTTTGTTTGATATATTTATACCACACATAAAAAAATATATATGTATATCGTATATAATTGTAGAAAAGTCTTTTAAATTTGACCAATTAGTACCACAATATTTAAATATTTATAATTAAATTTGAACAAAAACTCAATCAAATCAACTCAAATTGAATTTTATAAATTCGACTAGACTCAAAAAACTTCAAATAAATTTTAATTTATAAAACAAGACTAATTAACTCGATTAACTTAAAAAAATTTATTCAACTAGGTAGAACATTCACCATTAACCCGAAGTAATCCCTGCATAAAGCTATGGTGGGTGACAGGTAGGGCTGTAAATGATACGAGATAGATCGCAAGCTACTCGAGATCGACTCTGTCAAAGCTCGGTCAAAGCTCGACTCGATTGGACTCGACTCGAACTCGAACTCGACTCGAGTTCTTAACGAGCCGAGTCGAGCTACTCGATACTCGACTCGAAAAGCTCATGAGCTACTCGAAAAAATAATATTTAAATATATATTTTTTATTTTTAAAAATAATTGATTAATAAAATTTAGTTTTAAGTTATTTAATTTTTTTAAAAATATTCTAGTAATAATAGACATAATATTTGAGATTTTCAATCTTGAATCGAGCTCCTACATAAGTTTGAGGATATTTCGAGTTCGAGCTTTTGGAATTCGAGCCTTTCGATTTTTCGAGTTCAAGCTTTTCGAGTTCGAGTTCGAGTTTCATTTTTGATTTCGAGTTCGAGCTTGAGCTCAATAATTTTGAGCTCGCGAGCTTTCGAGTCGAGTCGAACTCAGCTTCGAGCTTTTCGAGCTCGAGTCGAGCTCAGCACTACTCGAGCTCGACTCGGCTCGTTTACACCCCTAGTGACAGGTATCTCTTTTCTAAAAGGATTTGATAATTAAATAAGTACTTAAATTATACATTTTTTCTTGATAGGTGTTTAATTTTTTTGTGTGTTCAAATAGGTGCCTAATATTTCATTTGATAACATTTTAAAATTTTCTATGATATATATTAAAAAATTTCATTATCCAATAATTACATGACATGTGGCATACTCCTATATATTTTTCTTTAATTTTTATTTTTTCAAATAACTTTTTTAATTTAATAAGAATAGTAAATTTAAAAATTTTAGGCTTAAAGGAGTAAAAAGCTCTTGAACTTAAAAGAAAATCAATTTTGCCTATGGCGCATGGACCTTTTTACACCTAATCAAACACTTGAACTCTTGAAAAAAATAATTAAGCCACTGAACTTTTTGCACTCAATCAAACCTTTAAACCAAGAGATTTAATCAATTAAGCATTTAGTAATTTTGACCTTTAAATTTTAACAGTTATTTTCTTTAGATATTATTGTGTCATGATACATTACAGTTCTATCATGTTGTATTTATAGTTTTTTCTTAAAAATTGTTTTTTAGTATTTTTACAACTTTTAGAAAAACTTTAAATGATATATATATATATATATATATATATATTTTTAAAAAAGTGAAGCGAAAACACCGTGACACGACATATTGCACCAATATATTTAAAAAAAACTGTCAATATTTAACTGTCAAAATTGGTCGAATGACTTAATTGATTTAATTTCTTGGTTCAAGTGCTTAATCATTTAAATCTCCTAGTTCAATAGCTTAATTGAGTGCAAAAAAATTTTAAAGACTTTATTGATTTTTTTTCTTCAAAAATTTAAGGACTTATTACACTTTAAGCCAATATTTTATAATTTTTTAAATATAAATTTAAAAATATTACAAAAATAAATTACGTATCATGCATGATTAAATAATAATTTTTGTAACATATATTATAAAAAACCTTAAAATTTTACAAAATAAAACATTAGGGCTCTATTTTGGCCCAAAAATACTTTAATCAATTATCACGAAAAAAAAAGTATACTTTGAATTGAACCCCTATTTGATTAGTTAAGCCCTTTTCCAAACAACACATGTATAAATAATCACGCAAAAAGTAAATAGAACAAAAGGAGAGCTAGGGATCTCGGATCTTGTTCTCTCCGGCGACACCCTTGAATTGTTTCCGGTGAGATCTCTGAATCGGATCCGATCCCGACCCGCTCCATACTATCTTACTGACCCAGATCCCAATAACCATGGCTCCAGTTTCAGCTCTAGCCAAATACAAGCTGGTTTTCTTAGGGGATCAGTCTGTTGGGAAGACCAGTATCATCACTCGCTTCATGTACGATAAATTCGATAACACCTACCAGGTATTTGCTTTTATTACTACTCCATTCAATCTTCTTTACTGCCAATTTCACGGATCTGCTCTTTATTCCCAACTTTAT
The DNA here is from genome assembly GCA_030270665.1 of Hibiscus trionum. Taxonomy (NCBI): domain Eukaryota; kingdom Viridiplantae; phylum Streptophyta; class Magnoliopsida; order Malvales; family Malvaceae; genus Hibiscus; species Hibiscus trionum. Next base: position 42,462,413 of record BSYR01000004.1, read on the forward strand.
TAACTGCTTGTTCGTATTCCTTCTTCTGTTTTATTAATGTTATTTGATCGTGATTCAGGTTTCGTTTCATTTGCTTAATTTCATTTGGTTCTTTTGTGATTCTTTTTTCCTCCGATTTTTGATGATGTTTGTCTCTAATTTGTTGATCAGGCTACCATCGGTATTGACTTCCTATCGAAAACGATGTACCTCGAGGATCGAACTGTTCGATTGCAGCTATGGTAAGACGTTGATTGTCGCTGTTTGTTTTAAGCTATTTTGCACTCAATTCAAATTCTGCTTCTCTATGTTGCACTGATACGGATTTAGATACGGGGACGGAAAAGTACAATTTCCAAAATTACAGGGTATGGGTACGGTAAATATAAAATAAATTTTATATTCTAATAAAATGTAAAAATAAAGTCATACAAAAATTACGCGAGTATGGCATCACACTTACTTGTATACTTATAGTCGATTAATGTGAGCAAAATAGTGTCGAAAAGAAACAAGAACAAGACAGAAAAAGTGTGGGATAATAGAAGAATAAGAAAAAATAGGGAGATGAAATACTGGGGAGCACCCAAGCCGCGCCCAATATTAATAGCTGCTTCTTTTAACTTGTATATTTAGAGTTCTCTTCCTAGCCTTGCGGTCTTATTTCTTGGTAGAAAATTCATTTTGCTATATTCATATTCAGTGTGTTAGCCATATCAATCACATTCCTGGAATTTTTGGGTTGTCTCATTAGGGGTGTATATGGTCTAGATGTTGATTGGAAAATCTGGTTTTATTTGTTGATTATATAGTTTTCTGATGGGTTTATTGGCACCAGTAATACCTATAGCTGTTTGAGTATGATATAATTAATAGCATCCTTACCGAGGATTGAATAAAGGGTACGATGAAACTCTTTCTGTTGTATGTTTGTTATTATATATTTATATTCATCAATAGCATGAGTTATTTCTTTTCGAAAGTGTTTGACAAGTGTGGCATCTTTGGTCTTTATGCCTTAATATTTAATACAGGGATACTGCAGGACAGGAAAGGTTCAGGAGTCTTATTCCAAGTTACATTAGGGATTCCTCCGTGGCTGTTATTGTCTATGATGTTGCAAGTATGTTACCATTTCACTTTGTAGTTTGTACTGCTTTTTAATCATCCTATCTCATTTGTTTGCTTGTTCAGATGGTATGTTTTATGCATGTTTGTATGGGAAACATGTTTCCAATTTCTGAAATGCAATCTCGCATATTTGTTTTCGTACTTTGTTTATTATTCATTTGCTTAGTAAAAAACGGCTGAAGTTGACCTAATTTAATTTTAATGGTGTAGACAGGCAGTCCTTCACAAATACTTTAAAGTGGATTGAAGAGGTGCGGACGGAGCGGGGCAGTGATGTAATCATTGTGCTTGTTGGGAACAAAACAGATCTTGTGGACAAAAGGTAATACTAATATATTATCAAGGTTGGACTTTCTTTTGAAAAGAAAATGGTAGACTCCCTTACTTTCTAGTTTACAATTGCCTTGCCATTATAGTCTGTGGCCATTATTTTGGTGTAAAATTGAAGGGCACTCGCCAATACAAAGTTTTCCATAGATTCTTGCACTAAATCTCCACTGTTTGATTTCTGTTCATTCCTTTTCATTTTGTGGCTTATTTGAAGGCAAGTCTCAATAGAGGAAGCAGAAGCCAAGGCTCGTGACCTCAATGTTATGTTTATTGAAACTAGTGCCAAGGCTGGCTTCAATATCAAGGTAAAACCTCGGTACCTTATCATCAATGTTGCTAAAAATCTTACTTTAAACTGTATGCTAGATGCTAATGAAAATTATATTGACCTCAATGTTATCTTGGCATAATATTAAGGAAAGAGATCCATAAGATTGATCGGTTTATTTGTCACTTTTGCACCAACTCCATCATTTTTAACGGATGCAACATTTGATAAAAAAATTGTATAACTTGTAACTTAAGTCCTCTATGCGAATTTCTGCAGCATTACTGGATGTTATTTCCTTTATATGGTTGTCCTCTCCCCCTACCAGAATTACTGAGCAATCTATTGAGTTCCAACTCACTCACTCACTCTCTCTGTCTGATCTGTTTACAGGCTCTATTTCGAAAGATTGCTGCTGCTTTACCTGGAATGGAAACCCTTTCTTCAACAAAGCAAGAAGACATGGTTGATGTCAATCTTAAGTCTACCAATACAAATGCATCTCAGTCCCAGCAACAGTCTGGAGGATGTGCCTGCTGATACACACATCATAATGCTTCAGCGATCCTACAGAAGTGTTGTAAAATAATCGGTCCTCCCCCGCTTCGTAGCATCGGGTTTTTTTTGGCAGTATATTTAAGGACATAGCTTGAGGGAGGATACATGTTATGATAGTTAGGCCTCCTATATTATGTGTAGGGTTCTTGTGATCTCAAACAAACATTAGTTCCAAATTTACTTACTGTTAGTCATTTATTCAGTTTGATTCTGTTAAAAATATAGTGGATTAAGAATCGCTTCAGAAGACTATCTCTTCTTTTCTTTTATGCAATGTGAATACGGAGTTGAATCGGGTTGGACCCTTAAGCAAAGAGACATAGTCTTTCAAAGTTGTGATTTCAAAATCGGGTCGGATTGGATCCTTAAACTTCAAGAGTCGTGATCTTCGTTTACAGGACTTGAACTCGAGCTCTTTATTTAAATTCGATTTTCTCCTCTGTCACGACTAGAACAAAGAAAATGTCAATGGTATGGGCTTTCCGTTCCAGGTTCCCTCGTATAAGAACAAAAAAATTTAAACAAATTATTAGTAGAGAAATTATATGATTAGTATATTCGTGTAATCACTAGATTTTGTTAATTAAAGTGGGATTAAAAACCTGACCTTTATCTTTATGAGCTTTATTAAGGAAAAAGACACGACACTTTGTAAAATCAGGACAAATCAAATACCAGAAGTTGAGGAATCACTGTCGGAAAACTATAATGTTCTGAACAAAAAGCTGCAATCAGAAAAATTAAAACTCTTCTATTTCCTTCCAATAGAATCACATAATTTGGTTTCCATTTCCCCAAGGAAAGATGTTCCGTTGTTGATTAATCATAGAATCCCACGTCGTCCTCTTGCTTCGGTCCAACCTTGGCACCATGAACGGTAAGCTCTTCCTTCCTTTTCTCCCGCTTTTTTTACTTTATTGGGTTCTCGGAATCGAAAAATGAATGGTTAGAATTTGTTATCATCACTCTGACCTTATTAGATTCCCTTTCAAATGATGCGACGCAATATATCTAGGCTTCTTTTTCTGGCGATTCGCGATTATATGATTCTTTTAGCGTTCAATTTGGACTAGGGCACCTAAAACACATACTTGTTTTGTGAACATCTGCTTAATTTTTAGCCAGATTTGGAAATACATAGTTTGCTTTTAGTTTTCCGTTTGCTCACTATTGTTCTCCAGATTCTTATTGGTCTGGTGGTATAATCCAGGGAGGATTTGTGGATTTTTGTAATTTTGTGATCGGTTATGTTTGGGATTGGGAAGATCTTTTGATTTGTGATTAAAATTTTCACTCATCAGTTCACTATTGATGTTTTCAATTATAGATTTACAATTTTGAGTTATATTCGATTACAGATGATCGGGAACCGTTTCTGATCATGGACGGAAATTTAATGGATCGATCACCGTTTCTTAAGCTCCGGCGCTGGCAATGGTGGCTTATGGTGGCAATCAACATTTTGTTCCTTATTGTAGGCCAAGCTGCTGCAGTTCTTCTGGGGAGATTTTATTATGATCAAGGTGGAAATAGTGAATGGATGGCGACTTTTGTGCAAACTGCTGGATTTCCAATCCTTTTCATCCCTTTGTTTCTTCTTCATCCGTCTCGGAAACTGGAGACTTCGACTTCTTCTTCAACCTCGCCTTCCATCAAACTTGTTGCTTTGCTCTATTTTGTTCTTGGAGTAGTTGTGGCTGGTGACAATATGTTGTACTCTGTTGGGCTGTTGTATCTCTCAGCCTCTACTTATTCCCTCATTTGTGCCACCCAGTTAGCTTTCAATGCCGTTTTTTCCTACTTTCTTAATTCGCAGAAGATGACTGCTTTAATTCTCAACTCCGTGGCTATCCTCTCCTTGTCCGCTGCTCTTATTGCAGTGAATGAAGATTCGGAAGTACCGTCAGGAGTTTCCAAGGGGAATTATCTCCTCGGCTTCGTATGCACACTCGGAGCTTCTGCTCTTTACTCCCTTTTACTCTCCCTAATGCAACTCTCGTTTCAGAAGGTGTTGAAAAGGGAAACATTTAGTGTGGTTTTGGAAATGCAGATTTATACATCGCTCGTGGCGACTTGCGTTTCGACTGTGGGTATGTTTGTGAGTGGGGAATGGAAGGGACTGCCGCAAGAGATGGAGGGCTTCAACAGCGGAAGAGTTTCGTATGTGCTGACTCTGGTTAGTACAGCCGTAAGTTGGCAGGTATGTGCCGTTGGTGTGGTGGGGTTGATTTTCGCGGTGTCGTCGCTGTTCTCCAACGTAATAAGTACTCTGTCATTGGCAATTACACCGTTAGCTGCGCTGATCGTTTTTCATGACAAGATGAATGGGGTGAAGGTAATCGCTATGCTTCTTGCACTCTGTGGTTTTTGCTCTTACATTTACCAGAATTATCTAGATGATGCAAATGCAAGGAAAATGGAATCACAATCACATACTGATGATATTGAGGAAAGCCAACATGTATAAGTACAAGTTCATGCATACAACTGTCATGGAACATGAATTTGACAGTCTTTTTGCCAATTTCATTTTTGATTTTTTCAATCCTAAGCACAAGATTGTTTTTAGTCTTTGCAGCAGCAGCAGTAGTAGGGCAGGCTTGTTGGTGTGAAATCATTTCTTATGTTTTCTGGTTTTGATTAGTAGGTAAAGTGCTATTTAATCTTCGGCTTACGATTCGTGCTGAGGGTTGTGGATAATCTATCCATCCATCCATTGCATCGTGTCAAGTTTGAAAAAGGTAGTACATTAATCACACATCAGAAAGAAAATGTAAAGCTCTGAAATATAAAAACAGTGTGGCGCTGCATATCTTATCAGACATGTTTTTCTCGTGATGTTTACAAGCTGAACTAACCATTGAATAAGTAGCACATGAGCAACTTAGAAGTTTAAATGCAAGAGTTGTGACTCATCTGAACCTAATCTCAGCAATGAAGCAACCAAATGTTGTGTGCCGGTAGATGGTGTTGGTATAGTGATACGAAATGTGACACACAACATATTCTTATTCTTCGTAATTCATAAGCGGATCGTACCGAAAATTGTTTTCGAAATCGAAATTGAAATCAAAACAGATGTTTCTTTCGACATATGTCAAATAAAACACGAGTTACACTAAATATTAAGACTAGATTAAGCACGAGTCTGGAATTTTGATTCTTATTAATGTATTAATGAATATGATTACTCAATTCATTGAATTGCTCTCGGCAGCACAGCCATACATTTATCGCTACGCATAGGGAGATGAAGTAGGGTTCGTATTTAATAAGTTGTGCGTTGGCAATGGTGTTGATAACAATTTTTAGATGAAAATTTGTAATTACGAGAGGGAGGGGAGCACATGGAAGAAGTCAGACGATATTTACTACACATTAACATAGAAATTTCTCTCAATATGGTCCCTGAATTTTGCTTTCCCGTATTAGTTTTAAATTTTGGTTTTTTACAATTTGATCCTTGAATTTGAACTCATAATCATTTTGTTGATGTGACGTAACAGATCATTATCTAAAAGTATGTTTTCACCCACTGAGTTGGTCTGATGATAAGTAACTTGATATCACTTAAGTAGAATGGCTGAATGGGCGGATACTTTAAGGTAGGGGTATTCATTTCGGATATCGGATCCGATTCGATCCGAAAATTCGGATCACCTAAATAGCGATTCGTATCCGATCTGAAAAAACCGGATATCCGAAAATCTGGATATCCGAATTTTCGGATCGGATACTCGGATATCCGAATATCCGAAATTTATGAATTTATTTGACTATTTTTAAATTTAATGGTTTTATCCATGAAAAATTTAGGTTTTCGAATATAAAAATCAATAAATTATTGAATATAACAATATTGTATCCATAGAAATTTTAATTTTTCATATATAACAAGTAAAAATATCGAATATAATAAGATTTATACCTTTAAAAAAAATTGAATTTTCGGATACCGAATAATCGGATATCCGATCCGAATGTAAAACCACTATCCGTATCCGATCCCAAATTTTCGGATATCCGATCTTAATTATCCAAAAAATAAAAAACGGATCAGATATCCGAAATTTCGGATCAGATCAACGGATAATCGGATCGGATTTTTTTGAACACCCCTACTTTAAGGGACCGGTGAGGTCACGCCCCCTCCCAATTTTAGAAAACTCAAAATTTGTCCTTAAAATTTTAATTTGACTACTTCAAAATTTTTAAAAATTTATATTAAGCTTTAAAATTTTAAATATTTTTAATTAAATTCTCTCTCAAAATTTAATTTTTTTTTGTTAAATCTCTTAAAATTATTAAAAAATTTAGTTAAACCCTCATTTTTAAATTTTTTTTGTTTAATCCTCCAAACTTTATAAAAATTTAAGTTGGCCCCCTCAAGCTTTTATTCCATGTTCCGCCACTATAAGTAGTTTTCGAGTTCAAGGCCTTGTATATGCAAAAAAAATCTCTACTGGGAGACTCACCCACCAAAGTCGAGTGTCCGACATAAGTTGATGCACATTAGTCAAAGCAAAGCCCTGGGAAACCGAGAGGGTAACTAAAAAGAATACACTCTTCGTCCCATTAAAATTGTTTGACTTTTTAAAAATAAAACTTTTCAAACTTTTATCATAATTATTTTAAGTATTTGAATTTTACAAAATATATACTTTTAAACTACTTGATTGAAAGGGTTCTAAAACACATTTTTCACATTTTTATCAGTAATAAAGAGTCAAAAATAAAAAATAAAAAATTAACTAAAAAAAGTCAATATTAAACAATTTTAATGGGACAAAAAAATACGTTTTTAAAATTTTTAAACGATAGCGTGGTAAAGTCTTAGGGGGTTATGGTTTGAATATTCCCCTTTGGGAATTTATTGGGGAAAATAACCCCCAAAGATTGATATTGGGAAAAATACCCCCCTTTCATGCCATGTAGGACGAATTCGCGTCCTAGAGAAAGCGAATTCAAGATTCGCGTTTTGCAGGACGCGAATTCCTGTGCCGTTTCAGTGGAAAGTGAATTCGCGTTTTGCAAAACGCGAATTCAACGATTTATTGCTGCCCCCACACGAGAAATTCAACATGAAAATGAATTGAAACCAATATAAGATGTTTAGGTAGCAATATTTGTGATCGAATAACGAATTATCGGGGTACCCGATTAAATTTTTTGAACTATAACAGTGTCGTATTGAAACATATCTTTAAGATGGTGTGAAGATACGAGCGTATATAATATCCTAAGATGTGTGAAAATGGCCTGGAAATGAGCAAGTAACAATGTTTTAAAAGGAAACATTATCGTATAGGCATGTTTAAATGCATTTTAGGGTGTGTTTCGAACTTTTTTTTTGGTTTTTCCTAAGTTTGGAGACAAAGATGTGCACCTTAATTTTGCAATGGTGCTAAAGTTCTGAGGAAGACGGTGTCCGAAAATGTGAGAAAATTGTGTTAAAAATGCTATCAAAGTAACATTTTTGAAGCAAAAAATGTGTCCATAGGCATGTTTTTTTTTTGAAATTTAAAGTGCCTCGTTAAAAAACCCCTCTAAACCTATGTAGGGGGAAAAGAGTGCCCATAAGATTTATTAAATTACCAGATAATAGAAGTTCACAAATCAGAAAAGACTACACAATGGTTGATCTAGTTAATTCGGGGGCCGGTCCTAAGAGGGCATTTCCTAATATCATGTCCAGTGTTCCCACATTTACTGCACCTCCTAGGTTGTCCGGTCTTTTCTCTCGGAACCATATCTTCGGCACAATGAATCCTCGTTGATTTTGGCCGGCCTTTTTTCTTTCGTCGCAGGGAGGGATCTGGGCATATCTTTGGTTCGTTGCTGATTATACGACGGTCACGTGCATTTCCGATCGGAGGGAACTCGTTTCGGTAAACCTTGAAAACGGTTTCGAGCCTGTATACCGGATCAATGAGTGCCGTTGCATCAAAATGAACCGATGCACATGCTGCGAAAGCATGCGAACACGGGAACTTGAACGTCTGGAACTCCCCGCAATCGCACGTTCGCTTTTGCAAATCAACCACGTAGGTGTATTGCATTATTCCTTGTAGCGGTTCAGAAAATTGCGTGACCTCAAAGATATGTTCCCGACGAGAGAAGCACAACGCACCCATCGAGTTAGCATGCGCAATGGACGCTTGGATTTTGTCGGCGAGATCTGGATTAAATATGCGACCAGCTGCCATCCAGTTCATTGCTTGTTTGTCGAGGGTTGCGAAAAGGGTTGCCAATCGGTAATATGTTGCTTTGACAACGGACGTGATAGGTAAATGGCGCGTTCCCTTAAGAGACGAATTGATCGCCTCAGCCAAGTTTGTTGTCATATGGCCGCATCGACGACCCCCGTCATAACATCGCAACCATTTCTCCTTCGGTATCTCCATAAGATAGTTATACCCGAATGGATTCCTCAATTGCAACTCCTCCAGCAGCTCTTCCACTTGATTAACACGGTGTGCGTTGCCTGTTGAATAAGACATGTAAAATAGTTAATTGGTAATAATATGGAATTGGTGGACGTAGAATAACAAAATGGAATGGTTGCATACCCATACGGAGAACCATTATACGTTCATCCTCGTTCTTGAACCTTTGATAGTAGTTTGATGCTATATGCCGCAAACAATACCGGTGATGTATGTATGGGGGTTTCCATGAATCTCCCAAACGTTGAATTGCTCCCCAAATCCCTGCGCCTCTATCTGAAATAATAGCTAGGCCATCTTCACGTGTACGCAAAACCCGGCGCATGACATACTTGCGGAGGTTGTAAAGGAAAAACTCCCAAGAAGGGATATTTTCCTTTTCAACAATCGCAAAAGCAACTGGGATACATTTTCTGTTGCCATCCTGGGCAACTGCAATTAGCAATATCTGCGTGTATCTTCCATATAAAAATGTACCGTCGATCTGGAGCATAGGTTTGCAGTGACAGAAAGCTTTTATGCATTGGGGGAACGTCCAGAAAAGGCGATGAAATTCGACCTCCCCTGGTACAACACGATCGTTGTAGTACTTCGGAACAGTCTCCAATTCCACAATTGTCCCTGGATTGTATTTCTGCATAACTTGAAGCCATGATCGCAGATCGTTGTATGATAGCTCCCATTGCCCGTATAGTGTTTCGATGGCTCGAGATCTTGCATACCATGCCTTATCGTAATTGACGGTGTACTTGTAAATGGATTTGATGGCAGCTATACACACTGGCACAGATACACGTGGGTTTGCTTTCACGAGTGGAAGGATTGCATCGGAAAGCACGTGTACATCCAAGTTAGGATGGTCTTGGCTGAGGCTCCCAACGGAGCATGTATGAGGCCCTGTATATCTCGTTATTTTCCACAGGTTATGCAGCCTTTTCAATTGCGACACACGAACCCTCCATGTACATCCGGCGGACTTGTGAGGACACTCTGCAATATATTTCCTGGCCTCGGTCTTCCAAACGGTGGACGTAACTGAGCGCTGAATGTTGTAATGCTTGATGGCAGCCTCCGCGAGCTTTTTTGTCCTGAAGACCATTCCTTCATGTAGCTCAGTCGAACCCACATTCCATTGGTTGAACTGGTCTAATTGTGGATGTTCTGGGAATTCAGTATCGAAGAAGCCATCCATATCCACTGTTGTGAAGTGCGAAGGTGAGTCGTAATATGTTGCGCAATTGGTTGGTCCATGCAGTTGCGTCGAACGAACATCATCATCCTCATCATCCTCAGAAGAGTTTTCTGCGCTCTCCTCTGATTCCACCGGCTCGTCAATGTCAGATGGATCAGAAGGAAATAGACCCATCTCGTCACCATCATGCCCAACCTCTGTACGCGGCTCTTCATCAGAAAGCGCATCATCAAACTGGAAAAGTTCTGCATCATCATAAACCTGTGCGTGAACAGGTTCTGAAGTCATAACCGGATCGACAGTAGCGGCGGTTGAATGTCTCCCCGCTAAGAACATATCATCCACATTTCGGTGACTTGGGATGTATGTTGAGTGGCGCCCGGTAGAGAAATCATCGAACGGGTTAAACTGTTCATTGTACGTTGAAGACGCCGTGTATGGAATGTGTGTTGAGTGGCGCCCCGTAGAGAAATCATCATAGTTTGGAACGTATGGACTGTATGACGACTCTTGGGTTGGTGGCAAGTTAAGGTCAAATTCGAACCTTGGAACGGAAGAACGTCGTTGCCGCGAAGACAAAGACGATGAAGCTTCATCGGTTCTTGTTTGAAGAAGGTTGAAGTCACGTCGTAAACTCGATGTCGGACTAATAGCATTTGGATTGAACTCGAGATTTCCTCGTAACCAATTTGGTACCACATTTTGAGCTGCAACGTGAACTTCAGCAAATGTTACAAATAGCTCCATGGCCCATCCCATTGAGTACTGGCTATGTGTATCTATCATCATTTATACAGAACTGTCGTCTTCCACATCGAATATTGTGTAATACAGTGGCTCTATCGACGTTGGACATCGATACTTCAAAGACTGCAACTCCCTTCCGGAGCGATTGGGAACCTTCCTGGATATTAAGGTCCTCAGCGACTGGAACGTTGAGCGTCTCGGAATGTTGATCGTAACAGTATTTTCAGATTGAAATATGATCCCAATGTATGAATCGGGGACCATCTGACCATCGTAGTATACTATAGCTTGAATTCTCGGTGCCATTTCTGAAAATCGAAGAGCTTTTGTGATTCTTAAGTTTTGTTTGGGTGCATCTAGAAATTCTGCACCCCTCAATTATAAATAGAAATCTGTCTCGTAAAGCATTGGTGAATTCTGTAGCAATAATTTTTGAGTTGTCAGCCCAAAGCCCGGTAAAGCCTGTAAAGTAGAGCAATAATTTTAGAATTCGCGTTTTCTACTGAATTCGCGTTTTGTAAAACGCGAATTCTTTTGGAATATATAGAATTCGCGTTTTACAAAACGCGAATTCTAAAATTATTGCTCTACTTTACCGGGCTTTGGGCTGACAAATGCATTATGTTGAAACTGCGTTTCTAACACGCAATATAGGTCCCTGCATGCCTATAACCATCTGTATAAATAGGCTGTATTTCTGCCTTAACATCCCATCAAACTTATTACTTTTCTATCTTCCCCGGTTTTCCTGCATTTCTACATTTCTGAAAGATAAAATGGCTCGATATTCAGCTACTGTATTTTATCGTGGAACATACTTCTACACATCTTTTACTGAAACGATCACAAGAAATGAATTATTTGAGTTGATCTCCAAACGAGTTAAAGAGTCGACCAGCGCAAAAATAGAGGCTTTGCAAGTGAAAGTACCAGTCAATGAGCTCGGCCCCGAGGAACATTATACGCTCACACTGTCAGATAAGAAAGCTATGCGAAAGATGTTTCGGGCATACAAACTTGCTGGGGGAACAAACATCGAGCTTAGCGTGAAATTTGATGACGGATCAAGTTCTTCAACAAATGTTGTAGCTGTCCAAGACGAGAATACGTTAGCTGGCGAAGACGAGAATGAGTTAGCTAGTCCAGACGAGAATGACGTGTTCTTAAAAATTTATCAGAGACGGCAGGAGAAAGAACAAATAATTGAGGAACTAAACTTAACGTCTGACATAAGTACCGACTACGATTAGTAATGTAATTTTGATTAAGTTATGTAAGTTATTTATCTTGCGTACTTGTAATTTGTGAATTCGGTGCTTTCGATGTAGTGCTTTTGATTTACCGCTTTTGATGAAAGTTATTTATCTTGCGTACTTGTATTTTGTGCTTTCGATTTACCGCTTTTGATGAAAGTTATTTATCTTGCGTACTTATAAATAACTAACATGAAAAAAAACATAGAAAAACATAATAGCTCATACATACTCATGAAAAAAACAACTGAAATAGTTTGCACGAACTATATAACTACCCCCTATGTCCGCCGGTCCCACAGTCTGGTGGATGTCGATCTCGAGGTGGATTACGTCGTCCACGGTGAACCGGATCCTGTTGAGGACCATGATCGGGCTCGTCGTCAATGTCATCTCCAGCAGTACCACTTGGGCCGACAGGCCCACTAGACAAGAACAGCGACTGTGGAGGTGTGTGCTGAACGAACCCGGGGCCCGAACTATCATAAGGCCTAGCATGAAACGGGTATGGGGAAAAAGCTGAGGGAGCAGTGGAACTCGAAGATCCGCCAGTCGGCATCGATGATCCACCCATCATCTCCACAGTAGGAGTGAAAAAGCCTTTCGTCGGACTCGGAGGCCTCGGCCGAATCATAACCTAGGTGGGGGCCTGGGGGCGAATTGGATCAATAGCTCTGGAGGATGAAGCACCTGCTCCCCTTCGACGTTGCGATCCACCTGCTCCCCTCGTACGCTGAGTCCGGGGGCGGTTGCGCTGAACAGGCTCATACATAGCTGCTTGTTCCTCCGGAGTGAGAAGATACGGTTTCCCATTACCAAAGAACCATGCAAAGTAATCAGCACTCACCATAGGCTCATCAAACATTCGGTACTCATTCAGTGCATGCCGCTGATGCCTATACTGCCACTGTGCAATCCACTGCACATGTTTCACCGACCAGTCCACCTACCACAAAACATCAACAAAATTATTGACAAGGAAATTGTAAAGTAAGTATAAATAAATAACTATTAAATCAAATTTAATTATTATACCTCAAGTTTTCCTTGTCGGGTGATCCTATGTAAGTCATCCAAATTAGGCGGATCTATCGGAATTGTTTGCAGACGCCCGAACTGGCGTTGGACGCGATCGACCGGATGCCACTCAACTACAGCGTACCAGATGAGAGGTACCACGGCCGTCCAAGCGGAAACTGTCCCAGGCTCAAAATTAGGCAGACAGTCGTTGATTTCCGATTCAGAGTACGGGGTCCACAAAAACTGTAAATTAAATATAGAAATAATTAAAAACAACTAAACTAAACTATATTCAAATTAAACTTCAACTTAATATAAAAATTAAAATATTTACCTCATTTGCAGATTTCGTGTCAATATTCTGCCTAATAGAATGCATCATAGTCGGAATCCCAACATGAGTTAGAGCATGGAACCACCTACATAACATCAAAACATACTTTTAATATTTAAAAAATATATATTAGGAAAATAACCAATTTATTAATAAAATTTAGTTAAGATTATTTTTCTTACCGCAAACATAGTGGATAGGAATAGTCAGCTGGCGCGGACAAGTCAGGGCGTAAAAATGGCATTCTAAACCACGCCCAAGACTGGAGTAGCAAAAGACATCCTCCGATGTCGTGTCGATCAGCACTCGCAGCCTTGCACAACTCTCTATACATAAATGCAAGTACTGCCGAACCCCAACTTAATTTACCAGCCTCTTCAAAATCCCGCAAGTGCCGCAACCACAACATGTGAACTTTGTTGCGAGTTTTGTCGGCCACCAAAATTCCCCCGAGGATCTGTAAGATATACGCCCGAGCATATGCCTAAAATATAAAGAAAAACATATTAAAATATAATAATTTTATAATTTCATTACTACTAATAAAAAAATATTTCTTTTACCTTCTTCACATCTGCATTGGCTCCAGCAGGCAAATTAGCGAACTGCGTACGCAACCACTTCAGCGTCACACATCCGCCTTATAGTTTATCGGGCTTATCTCCTAACAAGTCCATACACAAGCCCTCCCAATCGTCACTGGCGGCACCAGTGATAGCCTCCCCATCTACAGGCAGGCCAAGAATATACGACACATCTTCTAATGTGATGGTCGCCTCACCACAGGGTAAGTGAAATGTATGTGTCTCTGGCCTCCACCTCTCCACAAGCGCGTTGATTAAATCAACGTCTAATTTCGCACCCCCTCCATGAAGCTTCGCCACATGCCCAAATCCGGCTTCGGCTATGTACTCGGCTAGATCAGGATCCGGGCCCGCCCTAACCTTAGTGATGTAAACCTCCAACCGACGTTCTTCTCCATTCTACAAATAATTAAAGACACACACATATTAACAATCACATATTATGTCAAAAAAATTTATAGTGTACAATAAAATACTAAATATATTCTAATTTTATTAATTTTTATTCTATAAGTCAACACCAAAAATTTATTCGAATTTAACTAATTATCTTAGTCTAAAAATAAATAGTATTAACATATTCGAATTTAACTAATTTTTTTATTCTAAAAATAAAATAAAAACACATATTCAATTTAACTAATTTTGTTACTCTAAATCTAAAATCTAAAGAAATATTCGATTTTACCTAACATTCGAAGTCTAAAAAAAATATTTTTAACATATTCGAATTTAACTAATTTTCTTAGTCTAAATATAAATTCTAAAGATATGTTCGAATTTAACTAATTTCGCTAGTCTAAAAATAAATACTATTTACATACTCGAATAAAAAAACTTACATTATTTCGACGATAATTGCTTACGTGGCCATCTTCTAATCTCAGAAAACCCGCCATTATCACACTCTTCCTTCTCTAACAATATAATCTCTTCAAATTTTTGGGAGAGAATGAAGCATTCTCTCCCAAACCTCTCCCTTTTATAGAGAAATCGCTGCCTGGAAACAACGAATTCAAACCGAATTCGCGTCCTGCAGAACGCGAATTCAATACAATAAAGTGAATTCGCGTTTTGCAGAACGCGAATTCTATTTCCCAACCGTTCGTATTTACTCCAAATCGCGATAATTTGGGGATAATATCGTGGAATTCGCGTTTTGCAGGACGCGAATTCCTTTTTCCACTGAAACGGCACAGGAATTCGCGTCCTGCAAAACGCGAATCTTGAATTCGCTTTCTCCAGGACGCGAATTCGTCCTACATGGCCTGAAAGGGGAGTATTTTTCCCAATATCAAAGTTTGGGGGTTATTTTCCCCAATAAATTCCCAACAGGGAATATCCAAACAAATTTGCCAAGTCTTAGAGTAATATCTTCAGACTTTACAAACGGAGGTATTTTGTGTAGGAGAGGCTCTTGCCACCCAACGCCCAAGTTTCTTTTTTACCTTTTATATTTATATATATATATATATATATATATATATATTAAAAAATAAATTTATCTTTTTGTCCCTACTCTTGGCTCTATTCCTGAGTATTATGTCGCTAAATTGATTAAAATTTCAGATTTAATATTAAATTATTTCAGATTTAATATTAAATTATGAAAAACTTTAAGAGTTTCAGAAACTAATACATAATGCAATAATATTGTATACTTGATGGGGGAAAATCTTTGTTCTTGTTATTCTATATACTTCAACGCGATTAATGTTTGTTTAGAAGGTTAAAATAGATAAAAAAAAATAAAAAGAATAAAAATGCAGAGGATTACTACAGTAAACAGGTGATTACATTATGCAGTAATGGAAATAATATTGTTTTTTATGGTATAACATACATTTCCCTTTTTCACCTCTAATTTTCTTAAAAACCACCGTGGCTCAAATGTCAACGGTTATGGTTGACTCTGCCGAAATCGGCAATCTTCTTGGACCTATTCGCACAAAACCGCGCCGCACTGCCCAACTGGGGCTTCATCGCTGGCCTACCTTCGCTTGTAGTTGTATGCGTCATGTCAGGCGCCAGCCCGCTCCTTTGGTTCCACTGCCGGTTCGGACTCGCCCTAACCAGCGGGCTCAAGCAAAACGCCATTCCCGACTTGTTCCTCGCCCCGGTTTTCCCTCTACTTGCCCTCGTCGGTGTCCTCTTCCACCGTGGTGAAACCTCCGGAGAGCTTCCCGGTGGCGATCGGTCACACTCGTCCTCCGGATTCACTTCGACCGCAGGCGACATTCCTCGATCTACTGCGCATGATCTCCGATCACGATGGCCGAATTGGGTGAAATGTTCTACACGGGATGTCCTGGAAAATTGCTGATTTTTTCTACCGGTTGTAAAAATCGCTGAGAACCAAGACGGGGAAGATGATGACGAGGAGGAGGACGGCTCATCGCACGACTCCCGATGGTTGTTAACTCTAGGATCCGAATTGAATTTCTCGGATCTCGCGCCGAACAGATTCGAAAAGAGAGAGAACTTGTGTTTCTTCTTGAAAGCCGCGGAGGCGGCATCAAAATCGGCGGTTGTTGTCTTGGCGTGGCCCACCTGAGGAGTACTGTAGAATCGCTGATGGCGGATCCATGTAGCACCGTCATCATCAGATTTCGTCCTATTAACGTAAGGAGAAACAGACCGAGGGAAAATCAACGACGGTGGCTCATGCTTCCGACGATCCTCGTCTACGGCAGCGGCGCGCTCTAATCGTGTTTGAGCGGCGATGACGGCGAGGAGACGCTCCCGGAGACAGGTGGCGCAGACGCCGACGCCGCTGCTTAAGTCGGTAAGATGTGTCTTACACCTCATTTACTCGTTTGTTCGCTTAAGAAAAGGCTTTGGTTGGGTGTCTTCATTTCACAATCAAGAAATAGAGAAAAAGCAAAGGTAGGTGAGTGAGCTAATGCTCGAAATGAGTCCACGCTGGGCATTTACTTTTTTGAGATAACGGTTTTATTACCAAAGAACATGGCACAAAACAAAAACCCTCTTGTCTTGTCTGTGTGCAGCTTATAAACTGCCAGCAAATCAGTTGTTTATTTCGTTATTATTTTAATAACAAAAAAGTAAACAAATCTTATTTGATAATTTTGTTGATAAAATTTAATTAATTAAAAAGGTGTTTAGCTTTTATCCATAACAAACTGCTGGTAAAGAACAAGGATTAGTGTTTTTTTAAGCACAACTCATGTAATTAATCCTCTTTTGGTTCCTTTGTGTTTAGCATCCGAGTGGTTCCACAAAGTTTACATTAATTCACTCGGTTGACAATTCATTTCTTTTAATTTTAAAATTGATTATGTTTTGTTGACCGTATTATGCGGATAAGATGAAAGATATTACTTAAGCAATAGTGATTTTTTTTTTTTAATATAGAATAGAATAGTTAGAATCTATAGCCATCACAGCAGCCCTGAACAAGAAAAACCAGGAAAATAATTGTATAAAATGATTGCTTACTCGTTCAAACCACATATTTTTTTAGGATAAAAAGGGCATTACTATATAAAAAAAACTCTTTTAAATAGTTATTTACGTAAGTAATATCTAGCCGATTTATTTAGAAAAAATAATTCTCAAATCGTTCACATAAGGTGAACTCGCGTTCTAAAAAAACGAGTTTCAAAACTTATTTTCTTTTATAGAAAACGAGTTTCATGTTTAAAAAACGCGAAAAATTAATTTTTTCTTTTTTTTACCAACTAACTCATCATAAAATTCACGTTTTTAAGAGTTATTTTTCTAAATAACATTGAATGAAGATCATTTATATAAATAACTATTTAAAAAGTTTTTTTATATAATAATGCCATAAAAAAGGATGATGAGGTTTGTTTGAAGGCTTGGGATTGGTTTGTTTCTTATAGTTTTGGTTTTGGTTTGAGAGAGTCGGGTTTGGCCTGCTTTGACAAAAAACAACAACCTTATTGGTATTATTTGTGTAGCTAAGCTATGCTACTTTTCGATGATGAGGTAAGGATTTCTCAATCAATGTGTCACTCAACAACATAATTATTTTTTAAAATATTTTAATGTGATTTGACATCGTACAGATATATTGTTCGTATTTAAATTTTTTCTGAAAATTATTTTTTAAGGTGACTACTTAATAAGTTAATAACAAAACAAATTTTCAATTAACATTAATACAATTGTTATGATTATCAAAACGATAAGGGCGAAATAACAAACAATTGTAACCGTAGAAAATAAAATAAACAACAAGATGTTAGGATCTACGTGAAAACCCCACAAAGAAAAAATATGGGGTAAAAGAGTAGAAAATTTCACTATGTCGAAAGAGATTACAACTAATGATTTAACTCTAATCCCTAGTATCTATTTATATGATAGATTATTTGGTTGCAAAGAAACTTGCATAGAAACCCTAATACCTAATATATATTTATAGAGATAGGTTTGGTTGAAAAAACTTGCATAAAAACATTAACCCCTGTACGTTTGGTTACGAAGGAACTTACATAGAAACCCTAATACTTAGTATCTGTTTATAGAGATAGGTTATTGGTTATAAAAAAAGATGCATAAAAAATCTTAATCCCCAGTATTTATTTATAGAAATAGATTGTTTGGTTAAAAAAACTTATGTAGAAAGTAACTCCTACTTTTGACACTACTTTTTATTTATTTATAAATATTCGAGTTAACCCAAAATAAAACCTGAATCGTGACTCTAACAATAATAAAATCCATTGTTCAACAACAACAAAAAACTATGGACTCAACACATGAACTTTTGTGGTGTGTCCAGTCCAAGACCACTTGAAGTTGGGCTAAAGCCTAGCCGGGTAAGAAGTTTAATAAAACTAAAGCGCTGCCGGTTGGGTCAAGGACGGAGCTAGGATCAAACATTGGGAGGGGCAAAGGTCTATTAAGCTTTTAAATCTATAAATTGGGAGGGACAAAAACCTTATTTTACTATTATTTAAACTAGAAGGGACCTAAAGTGCAATTATACCAAAAAAATTTGGAAGGGGCAAAAGCCCCTCTCAAGCTCTACATGGCTCCGTCCCTGGGTTGGGTGGTGAGATTTATTCACTAATTATTAATTGGTTTAACGAGATGATGTGTTATCTTTTTAAACGTTGAAGTTTAAAATTTGTAATATGATATTATGAATGAAAAATATTGTACTAAGAAGATTATCCTATAATATAGTTTTACGGTACTCGAATAATGCATTAATCAACTAATAATCTAGTTATCCTATAATATAGTTTGCGTGTGTGTATATAACTATATATAATATATTAGGCACCAACAATTTTGGGAAATCTCGTGAATTATTTGCTTTCGTTGGTGCTTTTAGAGAGAGAAGAAATAATAAATAAGTTGAAACATTATCACACAGCTTTTAATGTGAAGGAATGCAACCTTACCGTGTTCACTCACGTCCTCACATTATGTTTAGCACACTATAATAAATGATGGATAATTATTAGATGTGAAATTATATTATAGGCCCGGCTCGCTACGTCATCCATAGTCCCAACCAATAAAAAGCATCCATTTCATTAATTTTTTCTATATCATCTTTTTACCAAGTGAATCTTCACTCAGATTTACTGTAAATTAAATTAAAAAATATTTTTTACTAATTGTAGATTCACTTGGTAAAAAGATGATATGAAAAAAATTAATGAAATGAATGTTTTTTATTGGTTGGGACCATGGATGACGTGGCGAGCCGGGCCTATAATATAATTTCTCATTATTAGATATATTGGTGGTAGAAATTAAAAGTTTCCACGAGCGCCTTAATTTGAGGGTTTAGAGACTCAATTTAAGGTGTAGAGTTTAAGAGTTTAGGTTTAGTAGTTTTGAATTTAGGGATTGTGAATAGAATTTAGGTTTTAGGGTTAGATTTTAAGGTTTATATGTTAAAAAATAAATCCTCAACATATTACACTAAAACCTAAACTCTAACATCTAAACCCTAAATCCTAACCATTACCCCTAGATTCTAAACTCTCACACCTAAATCTTACACCATAAACTAAGTTCCTAAATGCTAAAACTAAAGCGCTTGTGAAAACTTTTAATTTTCACCGCCAGTATATTGAATATAAATCTATAAATATTAGAGTTAAGATTAAAAATGAAAGAAGTAAAATTTTGTGCGTGCAGTTTGTTTATATGATGTGCATGAATTTTTAAAAAAGCTAAAAGTAAATAATATTATATCATTGTTTATTCACATCAGAAATATTCAAACTAACAGTTAGGAAATTAAACAAAAAATAAATATTCAAACTAACTGTCAAGAATTATTATTAAAAGGCTAAAAATAAATAATATATACCATTTATTTCTATATGCCTCACTAGCGATTTAGCATTTCAATTTGTTGGACACTTGGACTCCCTTGTTTCGTTTGTTTTGGGCCCCCATGAAAACTCGGTCGCCCTTTCATAGTGGCCACAAAACAACGGAATGACATAAAAAAAAATGAACACCCATATGCAAGGGTAATGTGATTTAAAGCAAGCATTTTCCATTATTATATATGAATAAAACTTTATTTGATTTTAAAAATATTTTTTAAAAAATGAATTTGTGTTAATTGAATTGATTTATTTGATGAGTTTGAGTCGAGTTGAGTTTTACATTAAAGAAAACAAACGAATGAATATTTACAATTTATTTCCTCTATTTTGGAATTTAGTCATAATGTCAATATTTCTTAATTTAACTGTAACAAATTTATTCATTCAAATCGAAAAAAAGAATTGAGTTAAGATGACAAAACAAGATTTTCCAGCTTAATTAACTTGATAATTTTTCACTCGACTCTATCAAACACTGAACGTTAAACACCACTACTGGTAATAACAATAATTTAGAGATTGATGTAAGTTGATCATTGGGATACACACTAATGAAGTCATCTCCCACTGACAATGCCTTTGAAATATGGTTGGTGTTGGTGCCCACTGCCCACTTCAAAATCAAAATGAACTCAAAAGGCATTGGAATTTTGGTCCATGTATGGAGTGATTTAGCAGCCAAAGCAAAATGAAAAGGAGAGCTTAGTTGGAAAATAGTAAATGTAAGCAGAGAAGAAACAGAATTAACATAAAAAATCTGAAATTATTTCGATTATTTATTTATTTTATTAATTGTATGTATTTTGAAGTCCGAGTTTTCTTATGTTAATTATCTATTTTATTAGTTGTGTCCAAACTAAAATTTTTAGATCCACGTGAAATATATATCCACACACAGTCAAAAATATTTCTGGAACACTGCTATCAGCCATAATTACTGAGGGTACTCGCAACATTGCGTTGAGTTTGTAAGTTGTTGTTGGAGGCAAAGATTCAAATAGTGGTCTATTATATAACAGTAACTGTAACGTAAGAAATTATAATGGTAAAAATAACGATCCTTAATAATTATAATATATTTGTTATTATTTGTAACCGTAATAAAAAATATTACGACATAAAACATACCGCAACCGAATTAAATCGTTGTTGGAGCTGTTGTTGTCGGAGTTGGAGTGTGAATGAATTAAAAGCTGCACATCGTTACACGTTCCATGGCATAATTTATGGGTTCAAATTTCGTTGGGATTCCAATTTGGTGGGCTCAGCGCCTAGGCTTAGGCCTATGTTGATGCTATTGCCATATGTTTTAACTTTTAATAGGGATGATAACTCGAATTGTGGATTTCTATATTTTTATATATTAATTAATAGATTTAAAGATTTTATAATTGCTATTCACTACAGAATTAGAATAAATACATATATACAACTCATATGAACATTATCTAATTAATAGAAATGCTGTCTATATGAGGTTAACAGATTATAGTATAATTTCAAATTATTCTTCTTTTTTAATTGATAGAGGGGAATTGATATGTAGATAGATATTAATATTATAGGTTTGATTATTTTGGGTTTTCTGCTTGGTTGTAAGGATGGATATTGTATGTAAGGTTCGTTTGGATGTAGAGGTGGCAAAAGGATATTCGGTTTGAGTTATTTCGGTTCGAGTTATTTTGGGTCTGATTATATTTGGTTTAATTTTAGTTCGGGTCGGTTTGGTTCTGGTTCAGCCGTTCGATTTTAGTTTGGGTCTATAATGATTTTGGTTCGGGTATCGGATCGTGTCGGTTAATTTTCGGTTCAGTTGACTTTTGATTCGGTTAGTATCAGGTCAATTATTTTCGGGTTGGGTCAATATCGGGTTAATAGGAGATCGGCCGATTTTAACCGGATTTTCATGCCAAATTAAGTTTTTACATCCTATATACCGCTTTTATATAGTTTGTATATTTGATTTTTTCGTGAGTTGTGCGCTAGTTCACATCTCATCTTTCTTTTTTTATTTTAATATATTTTCTTTATTTCGAGTTGCCTTTTGTTCGGGTTGCTTTCGGTTCGGGTCTATTCGTTTCGGTTGAAAATCAGTTCGGGTCCATTCGGTTCAGGTCTGTTTTTAGGTCAACTAAAATTCAGTTCGATTTCGGTTCGATTTATTTCGAGTTTCGGGTCAAATTCAGATCATCCTATTCGAGTCTCAGTTCGAGTCTTGAGTCAAGTTTACCAGGTCTATTTGGATGAATAAACAAAGAATGTATTTAAAAATAATACTTAAATAATATACTAATAAAATTAATTTAATTTTAAAGAAACTTATGATTTCAGCTAATTCAAAAATTATAAATATCCAAATGTTTTCCTCTAGGGGTGCTTATCGAGCGAGTCAATCACGAGTTGAGTAATGCTCAACTCGTGCTCGTTAAGAAATTTTGTTGCTCGACTCAACTCATTGCTCGTTAAGCTTGCTAAAATTTTGTTCGACTCGTGCTCGTTAAAAAATCTTGTTGCTCGACTCGACTCATTGCTCGTTAAGCTCACCAAAATTTTTACCTTATTTTTTTTTAAATATAGGTAAAATCTAGTGATGCTATTAAAGAACAAATTTAGAAGAAGAAAAAAACTTGTAAGGACTGAGAAGACAAATAAAAGAACATGTCATGATTGAGCTAGAGATGAAGTCGATATTCGAGTGTGAAACTCTTTTTAGTTTCTCAACAATCTTCGATGAACTAAAAAGGAGAGAATGCCTTCGAGTTTTTGATGTTTTAACTTTCAATCGTATTTTTTTGTATGAGAACTAAATATTTTTTTCCCTTTTTAACTTTTATACATAAAATAATATCATAAAAATGTTTTAATAAAAAAAGAAGGTAAGACTAATTAATATAATTTGATTTCTTATTAATACTAATTAACTTTTAAAATTTTTGAGAAATATAAAACGTTTTTGAAAAATTAAAATTAAATATTTTATTGGTAAATTAACTAGCAAGGCACTAAAATTTTCTAGAGTTTTCAGTTAGCATTTAAACTTCTTAGAACACAATTTTTTAAGGTAGCACAAAAAATCATTAAAAATTTCTTAGAAAATATAACGAGTTGCTCGTGAACTTATCGAGTCGAGCCGGACCTTGCTCAACTCAACTCATTAAGATATCGAGTCGAGTTCGAGTTCAAGCCGAGTCAACTCGAATCGAGCATTAATCAAATTTTGACCGGATTGATCTCGAGTTGTTTGCGAACTGCTCAACTCAATAAGCACCCATAATTTCCTCTCTTCCCATCACCCTATAAGAATTAGAAAGTAAATAACAGGGTTGAGTGATAAAACTCGATTAACTAAAATGGATCCGAATTATAATATTTGAAGAGTCATAATTTATAAATATAATAAAATAAAATTATTTTGTCAAAATAAAATATAAAAAATTTAAAATTAAAATTAATCGAATAAAATATTAAAAATTACAAAAAACCTAACCAAACCAAACCTTATAAACTCCCATTAAATAAGAAATAATCACTGACCCTTCATATCTTTCCAAAAAGCCGACCTTTCATTTCCTCTCCGAGACAGTAAAAAAAAAAGCAACCTTTTTCTGTCTTCAATCTTTGATGCATTGGCAGCCATGGATTATAATATGATAAATTCTTGACTCCCTGTGTAGACTGTCAAAAATTCCCATTTCACAAACAAGTCCCTGAAAGAAAGAAACTTTTTCTGTTCCTGATGGGTTACCTTTCTTGCAAAGCAGAATCAGCAGTGTCCGTGATCTCCACCGCCACCCATAATTCATCTTCCAAAGCTGTTTCCGACAAGCCGGAGAAACCCATCAAGATCCAACTGTTCGATTACTCCGACCTTGAAGCAGCCACCAATGGGTTCTCCGACCAAAGGCTTCTGGGCAAAGGCAGCCACGGCTCCGTCTACAAGGCTGTTCTCAAGGGACGCCACGTTGCCATCAAGAAACCATCTTCCAGGAACCAGGAATCCAACCCGGAAGCGGATAACGAGATCGAAATCCTGTCGAAGATTCAGAGTCCCGGGCTGGTGAATCTTCTTGGCTTTAGTAATGACGCTAAAGATCGTTTATTGGTTGTTGAATTTATGAGTAATGGCACGTTATATGATGTTCTTCACTCCAACTCTTCTTCCAGGCCTTTGAATTGGGGTCGAAGAATTCGATTAGCTTTACATGTTGCAAAAGCCTTAGAAACACTTCACTCACAAAACCCCCCAATTATCCATAGAGATGTTAAGTCTGCAAATGTGTTAATCGATAGGAATTTCCATGCAAGATTGGGTGATTTTGGATTGGCACTTAGCTGTGGTGTTGATGATTATAGGCTTAGATCAACCCCTCCAGCTGGAACCATGGGGTATCTTGATCCATGTTATGTGACCCCAGATAATCTGAGTACAAAAACTGATGTTTTTAGCTTTGGGATCTTGTTGTTAGAGATTATTAGTGGTAGAAAAGCTATTGATGTTTCGCATTCGCCGCCTTCCATTGTGGATTGGGCAATTCCTCTTATAAAGAGAGGAAAGATTGTCGCTGTTTATGATCCCAGGATTGCTCCTCCTGGGGATCCTATTGTTAGGAAGCAATTGGCTGTCATAGTAGCTAAATGTGTAAGGTCTTGTAGGGAGCGTCGTCCGGCGATGAAAGAGGTGGTCGGTTGGTTAACCGGGTTGAGCAAATTGGTTCCTTTACATGTATGGAATGGTTTTAACAATCCATGTATGATGGTGGAAACAATGGGGCATCCTGTTGAGTGTAGAAATGCTGAGGATGCCGAGGATGGAAAATTTGACAGGCAAACTGTGAAGGACTCGCGGAGAGTCTATTCCGATTTGGGCTTTAGTAGCAACTTGATGGAACTAATGGGCATGAGCATGAATGGTGTTGAGGGAGAGTGTGACTCTAACATAGTTGAGAGGTGTAGACCAGGGAGCAGAGTTCCGAGTCATAGATTCCGTAGCAAACGTTTCGGTGAAGAGAAGAATGTCGGGAACGAGAATGGTGGTTTTGTTTTGAGGAGGAATCAATCAGCCGGAGAGACTTCTCAACTATTTTCAGGGAAAAGTGAAGAACTTTCTCGTTTCTCAGGCTGTAGGTGACATTGAAATAGTTGGCAATGCAGCAAGTTGAGGCTTCCAAGTTTCACTTGCTTCATGTGTATTTTCACAGGTTCTTTGAATTGTTAAATGCAGTGGTGTTCATTTTTACATGTAGTCATTTAAATCAGGACATGCCTAATGTCCATTCCATAGGTTGTTAACCTCGTCTTCGCTGCAAAGCATACATATGATGGAAATTGCTGTCGAATCCATGCACGAGTTTATTCGAAACATATGATTTTTGTAATTTGAACAATAATGCATGTTTCATTTCAATGGAATTCATCTTCAACTTCAAGCCTTCCATTATTCACATGCAGGCTCCAAATTTGGTAGCAATGAAATTCCAATAATTGAATCAGAAGAGAGGGGCCTGCTTGGATTTGCTTTTAGTTTGTCATATTCTGTAGAGTAGGGAATAGAGACAGATTACTTTCTCTCTTCTGGACATTGTCTTATCTAATTTCTGGAAATCCATAGATATTATTGCTACCTCATCATATCAACACAAAGCCAAATAATGAATTCATTACAGTTGGAAATTTGTTTGTTTGTGTGAGCTTACATGTACATGTAAAATAGGAGCTGCAGCCTGCAGGTGCAAAGGGGTGTTAGGTCAGGCATTGCTGTCCTAGAAAAGGACTGAACCAAGTTCAATCCATTCTGTTAGATCTGGTAAGGGGACAACACAAGCCCTTCCTTTATTATTCCTCACAAATTTCATTTTTGTTGAAAGAAAAGAACTTTAATTGTGAAGACAGGAAGATGGAGACGAATATGACCCAACAATGCAAGTCTCAAGGCCTTTACAGTTCATCCTCTTGCAGTTTCATGTGCTTATTATTGGCTGTGTACCAACCCACACCAACTATGGTAGTCAACTCTGGGGGTTTTCTTGGGGAAAATGCAATGGTGAGAAGATACTGGTGGCCATGGAAAATGTGGGATTTTTAAAAGAGGAAATTTGATGGCTTGATCAACCAATAATGCCTTTTTTTTAGTTTCCATTAAGAGAATTGAAGCTTAAATGAAATAGTGATTGAAAATGGAAA
Source organism: Hibiscus trionum (assembly GCA_030270665.1). Lineage (NCBI taxonomy): Eukaryota > Viridiplantae > Streptophyta > Magnoliopsida > Malvales > Malvaceae > Hibiscus > Hibiscus trionum. The sequence goes on from BSYR01000004.1 coordinate 42,488,782, forward strand.
ATGTTTATTCAATTGGTTTGATTATTAATTAGTATCTTGAGCTTCAAGTTGAAGTGTCTGAGTATTGCAGTTATTAACTCCCACTTGGAAGTTGGAATCTAACCAACCAATCAAAAATTCTTTTTCTATTTTTACTTTTTATTTAAAAGAAAAAAAATGAATGATATTATATTGAAGTTGGATCATCGGGAGGTGCCATTTTTTGTTGGGGTCATCGAGGGAAGCGTAAGTTTATCCTACGACCTACCTTAACCTCATTCCCTATGCATAATCTGCATCTATATTATATTGAAGTCTTTGACTAATCAGAGTAAACCGGGCACTAATTTAATTTAAAAATATTATAATAGTTATTTTTAAATAACAATAATAAATAATGTTATAATGACATTTTTGTTTTTTTATAGATTTATATATTTTAAGTAAAATAATTAAAAAATACAACACATTAGGATTGTAGTGGGAATTGTTTGTTCCTTCTTGGTGACCTTATGTTTTATCATTGAAAAATTAGGTTTAAAGTTTAAAATTAGGGTTTAAGGTTAGGATTTATAGTATTATGTGTACTTTTAGGGTATCTAGTTTAGGATTTAGGTTTTAAAATCTAAGGTTAGAGCTTATCATTTGATTTTTTAGTGTTGGACATAAAAATAACAAGGGTAAACTATACTAATGACCACCGAACTATGGAGCTGGTGTCGATTTGACCACTATATTTTTAATTGTGTTAAATATACCACATAACTATTTAATTGGTTCCAATGTAGCCACCTGCCGTTAAAAAACAAAAAAAGTTAACGGGGCAGTTAAAATAATTGGTATAATTACACATTTAGTCCAATTTATTTATACAATAATTCAATTTAGTCCTAATTTTAATCTAATAAAATAAATTAATTATTCAATTAAGTGGTGACACGTGTCACTACCAATTGGAGTAAGAAAAATGAAATAGTGGAAGCTGGCCCCAAGGGGAATCAAATATGGGTCATTAGGGAAAAAAAACAACACTCTTGCCACTAGGCTAAACATGTTTCTATAATATGGAATACAAAATATAATATATGTGATATATGTGTTATCCGATTGGAGAAAGAAAAATAAAAGCAATGTAATTGGCAATGATAGGATTTGAACATAGTAATCCTTAGTGGAAGTGGCAAAGGTTTACCACTAGGCAAACATAAATTTGCAATATAAAATACTAACTATAATATATGAGTTATTCAATTGTAATGGTTATAAAAGAGAAATAAATATGATTTTAGGGGCTGGAACATGACACACTATGCATAAACACGTATAACCCAATTAAATATAATTTTATAATTATTTTTTATTAAATTATGTTCGTTATTCTTTTAATTTTTTAAACTTAATTAGTAATTATTAAATTTTTTTCCTAAAATTGATTTTTTAACTTAATTAATAATTTTAATATTTATTAAAAAATAATTAAATTATTATATATAATTATATTAAAAATTAAAATTTTAAAATTATATTTAATTGGGTTATATGTTTTTATGCAACATAAGTGTGTCATGTTTGAGTCTCCTAAAATCACGTTTATTTCTCTTTTATAACCATTACAATCGAATAACTCATATATAGGTAGTATTATATATCACAAATTTATGTTTGGCTTAGTGGTAAACATTTGCCACTTCCACCAAGGATTCCTAGGTTTGAATCTTACCATTGTCAATTACATGGCTTTTAATTTTATTCTCCAATCGGATAACACATATACCACATATATTATATTTGGTATTCCATATACCAGAAATATGCTTAGCTTAGTGGCAAGAGCATCAGCTTCTATTATTTCATTTTATTAGATTAAAATTAGGACTAAATTGAATGATTGTATAAATAAAGGGGACTGAATGTGTAATTATACCAACTATTTTAATAATCGCGTTAATTTTTTCATTTTTTAACGATAGGTGGCTACATTGGAACCAATTAAATAGTTATGTGGTATATTTAACACAATTGAAAATATAGTGGTCAAATCGACACCAATCCAATAGTTCGATGGTCATTAGTATAGTTTACCTAAATAACAAAGAAAAAACAGAATTTTTTTTGTCCCAAACCGTGTTCAATAAAGATTTAACCATTCGTCTAATATTTTTTTATATAAAATATAATTAAATTAAATATAATTAAATCACTTTTTTTTCTTTTTTTAATATATGTGATTATAATATGATAATTCAACTCTTATTCCCTTACATCCCACTTATAATGTCACATGTTGATTTTTCACGGAATTTTAAGAAGAAAAAATTGTGTAGTGTAAAATAATTTAAATGACAAGTTTGCTCTTCGAAAGTTATCTTTTTTATTTTTGTTGGAAAACTAATCGTTCTGAATGGTAATACATCAATAAATTTACTGAATCAGCAACCTATAGGATCGACAACAACTTTGAGCAAGCCACTAACAATTCAAAACAATGCTCGGATCCAAAAGGTTCCTGCCGAGTAGGTTGACTTTGTGCTTAGCCACGTTAGTTTTGACGTGTAACAAATTATCTGAACAAAGTCTTATATACCAAGGATCGAGTATAATGAGATGTCATAAAAAACCTAATGCTTATTGTCGTTTTTCTTCTCATCTTTTCTCTACCGTATTTCTCTCCTCATACTTGCTTGGTTTAATAAAAATTCTACTCCCTCCGTCCCATTAATTTTGTCCCTTATTGACTTTTTAAAAGTCAAATTTTTTAAACTTTGACCATGATTATTTTTAATATTTTAAACAATAAAATTTTATAAAATATATATTTTAAAACTACTTGATTAAAAGTTTATAAAATATATTTTTTTATATTTTTTTCAATAATAAATTTTATATAATAATGGGTTAAAGTTTAAAAAATTTGACCCAAAAAAAGTCAATAATAGACAAAATTAATGGGACGGAGGGAGTATTACTTTTCCTTAATTATTCACAATAGTATGCAACCACAACAACGATCGTTATATAACAATAGTGACATCATCTAAAACCGCGATATATGGAACCATTATGTCCACAATATCATATGTTACTAAAATAATTCATAACCGCGATACTCGCAATAAATAAAATAACATCTATTATATCCACAATCATGATAAACACAACACAACCGAAAATACGACTGTAACTATAATTACAATTTAAATCCTCAATTTAAGGCCCATTTTTTAAGTTCGCCCCGGGCCTCCAAAAACTCAGGACCGGCCCTGCTTGGTGGTAAAAGTAGATGTTTATCATCCTTTGAGACCTTGGTTCGAGCACCAGTAATGCATGCTGTGTGTGCCGTCTTAAAAGACTAAGAAAATTAAACAAATGCCTACCCTTGCATTACACCAGCATATTCAAAAAAAATGACTAACTAATTTTTATTTGATTAAAGTGCTGATCTGAAATTTATTAGCTTAAGTTTAAAATAACAACAAAAACGACAACAGGACAAACCGGTCTAAAGAAAACAACTACAGACAAGACAAACAAAAGCAATTGAAAAAAAAAACCCAAAAAGCTTCCATGGAAGCTAAATCGACCAGCAACACCATCTGGGTTGCCTAAGATTTGAGGGTCAATATCCACTTACATTTTTTTTGGATTGTTACATACATAATTATTAATGGTTGCCTAAGATTAACAAATTATTATTTTTTCTCATAAAAATCTTCTCATTTATTATTATTAATTTCAATTACCTATTTACACTAATTCAGTCGTCTAAAAAAGATAGAACATTTAAGTTTTACATATTGTAAGAAAACCCTATCTATGTATTTCAAAACGTAAATAACTGTATACGATACTAAATAATAATTATAAAAAAGTTGTAATTTCATAACTTTCTGTTGCAATAATAACAATTAAAAAAACAAAACATATATGGGTTGTACAACAAACGGCCATGCACAAACCAAACAATGGAGCAATAGCATGTCAGATCCTCCTCCTCCCTTCCCCAGAAGCACAAATGAGAACTTAATGACCTAACTCAACTCAATGTTCCGTTTCATTACTAAACCAAAATGTCTAATGAAAAAAACAATCAACTTAATGTCCTGCAAACTATTCCTACTAACCTGCTGCTTTCGGAAAGAGTATCGAGCGAGTATTAATACGAAAGGCAAAGTCTGTCAGTGCAGTCAGTAACCATGCAAATCAAGAATATACTCTGCACCAGCAATCAAAGAGATGCCGCCATTCTTGTGAGCAGAGCACCAAAGGTATTCATCAGTGTCTTGTACTGCCCCCCGGAGTATGTTGAGAGAAAAAATAAAAGCAGACAGGGGGTGGTCCCATGATTTTGAATATTTTCTGCCCTTCTCAATACATCTATCTGTCTATTTTATCTTACATTCTGCCTTGTCTTAATCATCCGCTTCAGAGTTGCAAGCCAAAAGTTGCACTCGTCCCACTCGCTAGTGGTAAGAAGAACCTGTTCCAGGTTAGATATGTTAAAAAAATATATTCTTTTTAAAAAAAAATACTTCCAGTAGCCAACGGCTATATACGACACTCTTTCCCCACCATACCTGGATTTGCAGAGCTGTGCCAAAATCATTATCGTCCAAAGCCTGGCAGAGCTGAATGAGCTTATCAGAAGCATTTTTTGAAATGTCTCCACTGTTGAGTTTGGCAAATAAGGCGCCTAATTTCCTTGAATTGTCTTCTATTTCACGCTTCTTAGCAGGGTTTGCACGTGAGCCACCCAGTGGTTGAGATGTCTCGTTAAAAAGTCTAGTTAAGGTTGTGATTACTGGCTTCTGGTGGGCTGAAAAACAAACATGATAAAGCCATCACCAGAAGTATTCCATATTCTCTACAAGTTGAAGATATCTATCAGCAGTGATTTATTATATTTCATAAATGTTCTTCACGTGAAGAGTAATGATGTAAACATAAACTTTGCTTGAATAGTAAACCCTCCTGGAATAATCCTGTGCAGTGAGGTGAATGTTCCATATGACTAGAATATCTCCATAATCCAATAAACATGCATGACGTTAGAATTAGCATCCAAGAAACTAGCAATTACCAGGTACATTTGAAGTATCAACAGTCTGCACGGTTGGTGGAGGAGCGGTAGGTGCTGCAGCTGGTTGTATTGGTGCCGATTTTGGAGGGCTGGGTGGTTGCATTGGGCTCATCCCTGGTCTTTGGACAGCAGATGTGTTAGTTACTGGCATAAACCCCCTAGGTGCTGCGGCTGGTTGTACTGGTGCTGAATGTGGAGGGCTGGGTGGTTGCATTGGGCTCATCCATGGTCTTTGGACAGCAGATGTGCTAGTTACTGGCATAAATCCCCTAGGAGCTGAGGGGGAAGCTACAACTTGAGGCATTTTCGGGCCAGGAACTGACCCCACTTGTGACGGGACAGATGCAAGCGAACCAGCTCCTGGGGGTAAAGGATACATGAGGTTGGCATCACCCTGAAAGGCATGCAGAAGTAATTCAGTATACTAGTCTCAGACAAATAACTTTGACATCAAACACGAAAATAATGTAGCAATACAGACAGGATATAACTGAGAACCCAAAGTAGTTGGCTGTTGGTATTGATCAGCATTTCTTAGAACAGGAGGATTTGAAGGAACAAAGGGCCTAACAGCAGGCTGAGTGGTGTCAGGTGAAGGAGCAAAATTTGCCTGGAATGACAAAAGAAACTATTTAGTCAAGAATCAAGATGATAAATAAATGCAAAGAACAATGAACATCATGCATGTAAGAAACTGAATAAGCCAGAAGAACTAGAAAGCCAAAACAGAGAGCTCATCTGGGACAGCAAAGAGCCCTCTACCCAATATCTAATCTTCCCTCTAAATTTTGTATATACAGCTTCTAAGTTTTTTTGTTCAAACCAAGGCATGGAAAAAATCAACTTCAGGTTTAGTGTTTCAGTTCTCCAGTTTTATGCTTCCCTTTAGGGGGTCTCAACAGAAAAAGTCACAACTGATTTTTAGATAGCAGCAATTGAAGGCTGTTTGTAAATTGAAAAACAGTCAAGCCAATGAAGATCAATCGAAGACTAAAAGAACACCCAAAGGCCAAGGCTTCCAAAAGTACACCAATTCCATGCTGCAAATTAAATGAAATCTTTAACTACAAAAAGACCTTAACAAGCATTCTCATTTTCTTCTCCCATGGATACATCCAATTGAATGGTACAATTCATAGAAAGCAATTGAAAATACCCATTGAACCAAATTGTTTCTAGGCATTGAGATAGCATTACAGCTTAAAAGTAAAACCAGAATTTTATTACAACTTTAGCCATTCCTTAGAGTGTACCCCCATATAGAATGCTATGCAGACAAAGAAACCCATTACAACATACCGGGGAAACATGAGATGGGGTAGGAACAAAAAGATTGGCAGGTGGTGGTTGAGGTTGATACGATGCGGGGGGAGCATACCCTCCATATGAAGAAAGGGAATGCTGATAATTTCCATCATAAGCACTATCAGGAACGCTTGGATGAACTTGTGATGCAGCTGCCTCCTAAGCATTACGTAAAAAAAAGTCATTCACAACATCACAACAGATTTCCAAGCAGAACATTCAATCCAAAACACATCGTATGAAAGAAAAGTGCAAGCCATAGAACCGTGGGATATAAATGATGTGAAGGCTCAAATACTGGTCCGCTTGCAGGATGAGAGTTACCAAAAACAGTAGAATTATTTTCTTTCTCTGCAAGAATAAGAGTAGATATCTTCAATGGTCACATTTCAAGGTTCATGTTAGTCCTCATAACTATTGATATTACACGCATGTGCTGGGAGAAAAACTGTAAGATATATAGAAAGAAATTCAGAGACCATACAAAGTTGCTAACAGTTTTTTTTTTTAATCTAAAGCATCACAATTCACAGCTCAAAAAATCTAAGTTCAACAGGTGTTGACATTGTCAGTTATGGTCATGAGCTTTTCACGTGGATTATTAGCACAAATATAAATGAGCTTAAAAACCCAAATGTAACAGCACAATAGCAGTTACCATGGCCATCTCCTAAAGTACATACCAGGTCCAGCAGAACGGGCAATGCAATCTTTTAAGATCACAAGTTCAGGTGAAAGCTCATTAGATCCCAAGAGTTTCAAATATTCCATTGCTGTCGTCAGAAGTCCTTGACTAGCCAAAATTTCAGCATATTTCTCAACAAGCTTGCATAGAGATGCACTAAATTGCTTCTGGCCAGTTGCCAAAGCAAGGACAATTGTTTTCTCCATCAAATCCTAGAAAACAAACATCCATTTTCAGATTTTTGGGCCAGAAAACTTGAGTTTGAAATGTGTTGTTTCTACAGATTGCTCACTTACCTGGAGAAGATCAACATAAGATTTCCCATCATATTCAGCTGCCAGGCACCTTGACCAAATCTCTACAGTTTTATCAATATTTCCTGCACATATATAACAGAGAGTTGCCGCCAGAGTTTCACCCGCGACCATTAGTTTTGAAGCAAGCATATCACAGAGTACAGCCCATTCCCCTCCCTGGGCAAACTGCTCATCAAATATGACAAGTAAGTCCATGATAGTGGAAACAAGAAGTGATGTTAAACAATTTGTTGCTACACCAATATATTATCTACTTCCGGACTGGAAACTTACTGTACAGAGGAGTGCCAGTGTTTCTTTCCAGAATTTCAAGGGCCTGGAGTTTACAAGGCTCACGAGATCATTGTTCACCATTGCAGAGACAACCTAAAGAAATAATAAATAAATACGACCAAATTCGTCAGGGCTAATCGAACATAAAAAATATTTTACCTTCAGGTATGGTGAACGGCTCATCTTAAGATATTGATTTCGTGTGCTCTCCCATAAGGATGCACCACCACCAACATGAGCAATAACTAAAGCATCAGCCATTTTATTTGCTGCAATGCACAGCTCAACTGCCCCTTTATAATCACCAACCACCAAAGCATGTTGAACAGCATCATCTAATGATGTATCTCCACATTCCTCCAGTCCGTCTGATTCTTGAGGTATTGGATCTGTGCTAGGAACCATGCTTTCAACAGCAAAACTATTTTCAGAAGTTGAAACGGGTGTATCAGTTTTGGGACTTGGAAGATTATTGAAGAAATCTTCCCCATTATCAGTGGCAAAGAGGGTAGCTTCTTTCTCACCCTCATATCCCATTTTTTCTGCCACTTTATCCTCGAGTGTAATCTCATTCATACTCTGAGAGAGGCCATCTTGTACGGTATCTTTTTCTTCTTCAGGTAAACTAAAACCAAGATGCACGAGCAACTTTGTCCTTGCTGTTCCATCATCTTCAAGCATCACCTTTAAGAAACCCCATGTTTCTCGATCATCTTGAGTTCTGTACAGAATTATTCCAAATGAACCATGAAAAAGAGAAATTTGTAGAGGTGACCGTATTTTTTGACAACAGAAAAGAAAGAAAACAACTACAGTTTCTCTTAATTCAGGCGACATACTCAGACTCTTGAGATTTCTTTTCACATAAAACCCTTAGTAAAGACCTCTCCCCATTCTGTATCGTAGATTTAAATTCAGATGAACGGCTGACCAAACTTTCTTCAGTAACTATATTATGCACAAAAACCTGAAAATAACATAAATGACCATAAGATAACAGAGAAATGGGAGTGAGATTTAAATGAAACAAACCTCACCAACATATTTACCTCAGATGACGCAGAAGTACCTAAACCAGATACACAAGGACGGAAAGAGACAACTTTTCCTCCAAAAGCAAAAGATGCTCCAACAGGACGTTTATACCATTTTGGAGCTCTAAAAGACGCTGCATAAAAAAGACACTAAAACTAATTAGAGAAACAGGAAGTACCAATGAAAATATACATAACCTCAGAAACAACGAGTTTCCCAACTTTTGGCAGCCATCAACTAATGTTTCTCTTTGACTGACAAAGCTTAGTAGTACTATGGTAAATTGTAATAGAAGGGGAAGGGAGAAAGGAAAAGCTAAGCCCAATCCAAGCCTATCCAACAGGAGTCTACAAGATGCATGGAGAACAAGGCTTATTCTACCAGAAGCAAATTGACTGCTACCAAACCAACTGCTGCAGTCGAACATAATTATGTCTGATGAATTACCTGCCCCAAAATCACGCTCCCTAACATTGTATCTGCTGCAACCCTGCAGAATAAAGATAAAAAGTTAACTGAAAGAAGTGCTAAATAAGTAAATATAGGGTTTGAGGGAAAAATCATGGAGCCAAAGATTGTTGGCAGATCTGACAAGTATCTTTTCCGTAGACAAACCAGAAAAATAATATGCTTCAAACATTTTCAATTAAACTGCAAAAGAAAAACTTCCTCCCAACATACATAAATCCCATCCATACATATATTATAAATTTATAATCATAGGCAGCTTGCAACTGATCTTCATACATATGTCAAACTGCTAAGCAACTTTTGTTTAACAAAAATGTTAACTGTGATAGGAAGATAACTAGGACAAGGTCGGACCTCAATATTGTAAATGCCTATTTTGCCATCAAAAGAAGATGCTGATATTACTCCAGGCATCTTTGTATACCAGTGCACATCAAAGTTCCAGTTGGTACCGGCAGGTAATTCACATACAATCTATGCCCCAAAAGAGAAAAAAACGAAAATCAAAATTGAGAATATACTTGTTAGATAAAAGGTACAAGCAAATCACCAGAAGACAGCTGAAGCATATCAATAATCAACCCATTCCCCCACCTCACCAGTAACTGTATCCCAACAAATAGTCCGATTATCTTTTGCACATGTGAGCAAATAAGAAGTGTCAGAGGGGCACCACGCCATTGCAATTACACCTGCAGCAATGCACGCAGTCAAATACAAGAGCATAAATAACACAGCTTAAATAATGCATAAACCTCTACATGAATGGAAAGAAGCATAACTATGACGTATACCAGGAAAGAGGCAGAGTCCTAAATCTATCGTGGAGCCCTAAAGCTAACAGTTCTGACAGAAGGACAACCTATTCAATCTCAAAAATCTTCTCACACTGACTTTAGGACACTAGTTAAATGGCAACTCACAATCTATGGTCTGGTAAAAGGTCATATGGAAAGAGTTAAACAACAAATTTGGACCTTACATTGTTGTCGCAACAATCAACTTGTCAAGCATGCTTACCTTTTGTCTGCCCTAGAAACTCCTTCACTGGTGACATTATATTCCGCATATCCCAAAGCTGCTCGCAAAAGTTAAAGAATTCAGCATATTCCCAACAAATGGTAATCCTCAAAAGAAGCAATGTCAACAACAATATTTTTACCCTAAGAGCAGCTGAACCATCGTCATCAGATGCAACAACAAGTTGAGTGGCAACATCAGGATGCCACTGCAAAACAGAACATCGCCTTCTGACTAAATCTGCAAAACTGTTAGGAAAGAAAGATTAGGTCAAATGAAGTTGAAAATAGGATTTTTCACTTGGTAGATGACAGGAATTTACCTTATCACTGGTTTTTGCTTCTTCAAGTCCCAAACAGCTGGAAAAATAAAAACATACATATTATGTTCACAGCTAAAATATATGACAAGACAATAAAGTCCATTCTTTTCCTCACCAGTTGTTCCATTATATGAAGTTGATGCCAATATATGTGGAACCTTCCTATTCCAAGACAGAAATGAGATTTCCCCTTGAATGGCAGAACCACTACCCTGCACCATGACCACAAAACTATCTCAGATCGGGTAGTCTTGTCGACTATTTCTAACTGAACCATTGATCTATCTCGAAAATGTGTGTTTACTGCATTAATGATACAGCAAATACACACAAGAAAAAGGCATTTAGAACACAAACAACATAAATGAGATTGTTATAAATGACATAATAAATGCATGAGGTTCCAATTCAACAAGTTATGGATGATTGGTACGTACCCTAAGAGGTGGAGAATGAGTAGGTTGTGCAGGTGATGCCAAATCCCAGATGCTGATTTCACCATCATCTGCCCCAGATGCTAATAAATTTGGAGCAATTGCATTGAACTCAAGACCACGAACCTGAAACATGGGAGAGGAAAAGAACTAAACACACCATGCAATCTTCAAATGCTTGATGAAAAATATCATAGATGTCCGAAAGACAACATTTATAACAGAAAAAGAAAACTCACAGGTCCTTTGTGCCTTGAAAGATGTCCAACCAAAGCTTGTTCACTTGCCTCGGATCTAGGGAAGAGAAGCAATAGTAAATTACTACCACATTATTACATATGCAAAATATCTATGAGATCAGTTAAATATCCTTCACAGTTTTGATTTTAGTTGTATTTTTATTTTTTTGGTTTAAAAAAATTAACAAAACAATGATATTAACAAAATAAACATCCCAAAACATGATCAAATTGCTAAAGAAAGCAAAGAGCACAAAAATCTAGCAACAGATCAAGAAAAAATACTCAAAAGTGAAAATGACAGGGAGTAACCCCAATTCAATCACTAGAAAACATAAAGCATGAAAGAACATATAAAAAAACAACCTCTTCCCAAAAAGGATCCCAAACAAGAACCATTTTTATAAAAGAAATTTCTCCCAGAAGACACAGATAGTCTTTTTTGTAACGAACAAAATACAGCATGAACAGAACGTAACCAGCAAGCAAATACCAGGAAATAAAATAGTTTCCCTCCCTTTAAACACATTTTTCTAAAAAACCATTAAGACAATACCCAGCACAAAAGCATCAGCAAGAGTTATGATTCAAATATTGAACAAATAAGTGAAGAAAACACCAAAAAATGCAAACATCATATTTTCCTCTACACTATGAACCTCAACTTAGCTCACTCACTCCTAATTCCTAATAGCAAAGTAATATCATGAATACATCAGAAAAAAAAATATGCAAAACATGCATGTAGCATACTCAAGGGCAATGCAAATATCAGGCAGAACAAACTTAACTTACTCCAGTTGAACACAACCGAATTAAACAAGCCCAACAGCCTAAAAATCACTTGTTACAAACCATATGAAATATCAAATTCCATCAGGTTCCCAATTGATCCACTCCAAACAACCAGGCAATTCAATACACATAAAAAGAAATAGAAAGCCCACATCATAAATGTGTCAAAGTAACAACAGCTTGGTATAATGCCAAGCTGCCAGAAAGCATTCACCATTTTACACAAGCATTATACACTTAAAACCCGCAACATATCCAATTAACCTGCTGATTAAGAACATATGCACATTACATGTAGATTACAGGAAAAATCCAATTTTCAATTCAACCGGAAATTAAAGTGAATTAGATAAGTATAACATATGCACATTACATGTGTATTATAAGAGAATCCAATTTACCGGATCAAGGTTAAGGGATTCCAAAGATCGATACTTCCATCAACTAGGCTACCAGCAATGAGCCCGAGTGAAAACTCGTCGGAACCGGATCCGTTCGTGCCCCAAGCAAGGCGGTTAAACCGCTCTGAGCTGGGACATTCTCCTACGACGGGAAGCTCATGATCTTCACTCTGGAAATCAAGCTTGAAGATTTCGAGATTCGCGTACGAGCTGAAGGACATATCCACCGCCCCAGCCATGGTCCCGGCCGCCATGTAGGGCGCGTCCGGCGCCATTGCCACTGAGGCCGATCTATTCACTGTTTTTATACACGCCATATAACTCTAAACGCAAAAATTTACGGCTCCTTATCCTCCAAAAGTGTCCCTATTGATTTATATGTCGATACAGTAAACAACAAACAAAGATGGGTAACAGTTCTCGGCGTGTATGTGAATTTGTGCGTAATGAATCCAAAGAAAAAGCTGAATAGGATTGAAATTATGAGAATTAGGGTTTGATCCGTTTAGTGAATTCAGGAAGAGAAAAGGAGCGACCGGGAGGCGGGAAGAAGACTAGAACTAAAACGGATTCAGATCCGCTGACCAAAAAGACCCATTTCCGTTTTGTTTTATGAGCTGGAAACTGAAAAACGCATGCACTTAAACAACTCACGGTCTGTGAGAAGTCCGTTTTTATTTTTATTTTTTAAAAAATAAAAAAATGGTAAAAGAATGTATCTGGTTGTAAAATTAAAAAAATAATTTTTAAATTAACATTCATACCGTTGGTAAAAATGGTAATTACTTAATCATTAATAGCTTATTTCTATGAATGAATAGGATTAATGAACTTTAAATTTGCTCACCTCTTGTTGTTCTAGTGGTAAAGGATGATGTAATTTATCCAAGTGACTCGATTTCGAACACCGGTTCTGTAATTCTTTAAAGTACTCTAAAATTTTTTAACATTTAAGAGAATTAAGTAGTCTCGATATTCTTTAACATCTAAAAGAATATCAAGAGTTCATTCCACTTGAGACAGTACTTGTTCTTCTTTGTAATTGTGTTGTTTTGACAAAATCAAGCCATATTCTTCCATAAAAAAATAAAAAAAATGAAAAATATACTTCCATAAAAACATAAGCAATATTCTTCAAGTTAAAAGAGGCGGCAAAAAAAATTAAGGGTTAAAGTAATAAAAGTTGTACAATTGAAGGACCTAAATAGCCATTACACAAAGATTTAATTTTTTTTTATAAAAAAAATAGACGTTCATATTCAATAAATCTGTATAAACTCATAACTCGGATTAAAATTATCCCAAATACAAAGACCTCCGCTTTATAATACAATCTTTCAAGCTTCTTTAATCTTGAATCATTTCTCGATCTAACATCTCTTGCTCTCGCTTTTCTGCCATTGATTTTGTTTTGCCCAGTTTTCTTCTAAATCTTTATCAAATTGTATCCTTTTCCCCTAATTTTCTTACTTTATTATTTCTTGCAGGATTCTTGATATTTTTTTTCTAACATTTTTTATTACTCTAAAGACCACCGAATTGAGTTTTCTAACGATTTTTTTTTACATATTTTAAGATCTAAATCCTTTGTTTTTCTGAGTACGAATAGTGACATCCATGAAAAGAAAATTTTGAAGGTCAAAATTAGAAGGAAAGTCTCGATTGAATATATAAGTTCACAACTCTTGTACATGTATTGTATAGATTTTGGTCTTGTCCACTGATATTAATGTCCAAGAAAATATCCGAACTAATTTGAGGTTAGGCTCCATTATTGTAAAAGTTGAGCTAAATGCTCAACATTGGATATAATGGTCATTGGCTATTGATTAATCATACACTGTAGCTATATTGTGCCAATGGTTACCGAGTTTCAGATACAATTAGCATTTCATAGAGTCCACAGCTCTTGTACGAGTATTGTATAGACTTTGATTTTGTCCATTGATATATTGATGTCTGAGGAAATATCTGAACTAATTTGAGCTTAGACTTTATTATTGTGAAAGCTGAGCTAAATGCTCAATATTAGATATAATGGTTATTGGTTATTGATTAATCATACACACTATATTAAGCTTATAATTACCTTATTGAGTCTCGGATACAATTGACATTTCACAAAATCCACAACTCTTTTACGAGTATTGTATAGATTTCGGTCTTTGCAGTGTTGGAACTTGGAAGGATTGATCCTATTGATGATTAGGAGTGGCTAACAAGTTTCAAAGCTTGGAAATAGTCCATATTATAAACGCAGGACAACAAGTTAAAGGTACCCTTTGGTAAACTTTGAGAAATTGTTTCTTTAGTCCCTGTAAAATTTTAAAACATCATTGTAACCCCTAAATGTCTTCTAATTGGCGATTTCACTAATGACCAAGTAAATTCCTCATAATATGGTCTTATAGACTAAAGATAAATGATAAAACGAGCAAATCCCTAGATTTTTAGAAATCTACAAAATAGTTCATGAACTTTCATAAGTTTACAAAATGATCCCTAATTCTTAGAAATGTACAAGTATTCGCCTGTGATTTGAAATATGTATAGTAATGAATGATTACTGTAATATGAATGATAGTTCATCTATTTTGTGTCGAGACCATATTATGTTCTTCGATTTATTGTTAATTGGTAGCATATCTGATCCAGTTCCCGACTAGACCGGATAGGGGTGTTACACTCTGCTGGAGGCAGCAATGATCAAACCATAAAGTTTTAGAACATACACATAGGTGCATGCTTGAATTCAGTTGATATAGGCTCACAGGTGAGTGCTTTGATGTGGAGCCAAAGTGAAAAGGAACTTCTGAGTTTCCACAGACCCACCCAGAATTAATTAACTCTTTGAAAATATTCGTCGATGGTGAAGATGACAGAGCTAACTGGTCATGCATCTAGGGTACTTTACATGGCCCAAAGCCCTGGTGGCTGCAAAGTGGCATCAGCTGCAGGGGATTTTATTTTTATGACAAAACTTCCGTATTTGGTTCAATATACTTGGGGAATTGCTTTGTTGATGAATCACTGGAAACTTGGTTAGAAGTTTCAACCATATCAGTTCCACTCTAATTCTTTGGTCTTGTTCTGCAGCACACAAAATCGGCTGTGTTTGTGCTGCTCCTTCGGTTGGCCAGATTCCATACTTAGAAAACAATGAAAAAACATTGCTTACCCTTGACCTACTTGGCCGAATGTTGTCCTTCAACAAGGTACTTCTTCGCTTCCTTCTGTAGATTTTAATAGATAATTCTTCATAGAAAGCTGTGTTTTTGGTTGGTGTAGTTATTAATAGGCTGTATGCTTTTCTTTGCTGGATAGTTGCAACATTTTTCTTGTCCAAGCAACTGACATGAACGGGCAAATAGAAAATATGTGGTAATTAAGAAACTTAGGCTTATTTTTCCTCATGCACTATTTCATTTTTTGCATCTCTTGTGGGCTATATATCAACAGTTTTGTCTTAGATTCTTTTGCAGGATTGTTGAGATCATTAGCAATATCATATGAAATTTGCCTCCTAATCCTAGTGGAGCTGCACTGATGTCTATGGATTTTGTAATCTTGGCAAAGATGCTGAAATGGTAATTAAATCTATGTTTTTCCAAATGTCGAAATGGCATATAAGTTTAGAGTATTGACTATTGACAGGTAGAAAACTACCTTTGCAGACTGGTTGGCTGCTGATAGCCTAACCAGACTTGTTGCTTGTGTTCTTCTAGGTGTTGTTCATATAATTTGCAAATGCCAAGAATTTTGTTACTAGAATTTAGATTAATGAATCAAACCTGCTTTCCTCGAAAAAAGAGAGAATCTAACCCCCTATTAACCAAGCATATTTTCTACAGTACCATTAAAAGTTGATTGAACACATTGATCTCAGTGCTAACATTTTTAATTATTAAAAATTAAAGAAATCGGATGGTCGATTTAACAGTTTTCAGCTCACTTCTTGGCGTGACAAAGCAGACTGCCGGGTGATTAAAAAAACTTCCACCGAAGTTGGCTTCCTTTCACGTCGACTTCACCTTCGACTATTCGAAGTGGTCATTTAGCAGAACTATGTGCAACAACATTCCCCCCTCTGTCTACATAATGTATACAAAGACTAGCAACTTGCATGAGTATTTGTCTTGCCTCATTAAGTCGAACACGTTCCATAATAACACAATTAAGGTTGTAAATCTCTCGGCATCAAGACTACCTGCTGCCTTTACAAACCATTCTATTTGCAGTAGCTTGTCTCCCATTCGACACTCTACCCATCTCTAAAACTTCGGCTGTCATCGAGCAATCACTTAGTGCATGAACCACGATTTACACAGTCTGATTTACAAAACTTGCATACTCCATCTTTGATATTAAATGACAATTTAGACCTAATGTTTAAACTTTTCATGTTTAAAGAAAGAATCATATCATATCCAAATCGACATTTAATAACAAAATGGCTTAAGGGTACCAAAGGCCCCTGAACTTTTTTAAAAAAATCAATTAAGCCCTTAATGTTTTTTTGCACTCAATGTCACCCTCAAACCTCAAAATTTAACCAATCTAACCCTTTGACCGACGGAATCCGTCATTGACGGACGGAATCTGTTAAATTCTTAAACATGGGCCGTTTATATGCCACATCACCTGCCAAATATTAAACATTTATTTATAAACTAATGACGTGGATTAAAAACGCTGACGTGGATTAAAAAATATAAAAAAAAAACAAAACACTTATTAAATCCTAACCCTAACATTATATCCTTCCAAAACTTGAAATCCAGAAAGTGAAATCTGCAGGTTTAGTGAACACCCATTTTGATTTTTTTCTCTCTTGCATATCGTGAAATTCTCCTGGCTTGATTGTAAGATCTTGATAGATGAGTATTCAAATTTCATTTTTTCCTAATCAGTTATCTCTCTCTCACATCTCGCGTCTATCGCCATTATTGGGAAATACAGGTTTTGAAGATGACGATCTCGGCTAGTTCATCAAACTAAGGAGAAGCTTGTTTTGTGATTGCGGTCTAAAATGTCGTATGTGGACAACATGAAAAAGGAAAAATGCTGGAAGAAGATTCTTCGGTTGTTCAAATTATAAAAATTTCGACTGTAATTTTTTTAAGTGGTGTGATGAAGATATGTCTGATAGAGCAAGATTTCTTATAAACAAATTGAAAAAAAGAAAATGATGAGTTAAGGAAAGTGAGTCGACCTAATGAGGAAGTTCAACAAATGAAGCTGGAATTAGAACTGATGCAGAAATAACTGGTTTTAGCTATCAAACATGCTCATACATTTAGGAAGAAATCAACACTGTTTTACACCGGTGTAAATCAGTTCTTTAATTTACTAAACAATCAACACTATCTTACACCGGTGTAAATCAGTTCTTTAATTTACTAAACAATCAACACTGTTTTACACCGGTGTAAATCAGTTCTTTAATTTACTAAACAATCAACACTATCTTATACCGGTATAAATCAGTTCATAAACAATTACTTTTGTGTTTAACCAATATTGTTCATGTTCCATTAAACAAGATTGTTCACAATCCTTAATCCATTCATAAAAATGCATATTGAACATCTTTGTTATTTCTTCCTAAATGTATGAGCATGTTCGATAGCTAAAACCAGTTATTTCTGCATCAATTCTAATTCCAGCTTCATTTGTTGAACTTCCTCATTAGGTCGACTCACTTTCCTTAACTCATCATTTTCTTTTCTTCAATTTGTTTATAAGAAATTTTGTTCTATCAGACATATCTTCATCACACCACTTAAAAAAATTACAGTCAAAATTTTTATAATTTGAACAACCAAAGAATCTTCTTCCAGCATTTTTTCTTTTTCATGTTGTCCACATACGACATTTTAGACCGCAATCACAAAACACAACTTCTCCTTAGTTTGATGAACTAGCCGAGATCGTCATCTTCAAAACCTGTATTTCCCAATAACGGCGATAGACGCGAGATGTGAGAGAGAGATAATTGATTAGGAAAAAATGAAATTTTAATACTCACCTATTAAGATCTTACAATCAAGCCAGGAGAATTTCACGATATGCAAGAGAGAGAAAAAAATCAAAATGGGTGTTCACTAAACCTACAGATTTCACTTTCTGGATTTCAAGTTTTGGAAGGATATAATGTTAGGGTTAGGATTTAATAAGTGTTTTGTTTTTTAAATATTTTTTAATCCACGTCAGCGTTTTTAATCCACGTCATTAATTTATAAATAAATGTTTAATATTTGGCAGGTGATGTGACGACCCATGTTTAAGAATTTAACAGATTTCGTCGGTCAATGACGGATTTCGTCGGTCAAAGGATTAGATTGGTTAAATTTTGAGGTTTGAGGGTGACATTGAGTGCAAAAAAACATTAAAGGCTTAATTGATTTTTTTTTAAAAAGTTCAGGGGCCTTTGGTACCCTTAAGCCTAACAAAATTGATCGCTCGTATGTTCTTATTTATAAAAAGAATTGATAGCTTCAAATGTTTAAAATATTCTCATCTGACTAGAATTCTTGAAATAATTTTAAAACATTCTCATAGAATTCTTCCTATTTAATTTGTTATATTCGTTACGTCGAAATTTTAATTATTTACGGATCTAAGGTCTCATACTCTAGGCCTTGTTTTTTTATTGTGTTTAGCAACCTAAACGGATGTTTGTCCAGTATTTTTAACGCTTAAATGAGTGTTTGCTGGCAGCTGAATTTTTTAGCTTCTGTCAACGAACGTTGTAATCCCAACGGTCTTTTGCCACAACAATGACAAAAGAAGCTTAGACAAACGAGTAACTTTAGGGCTCGGACAAACTGATAAAATTTATAAAAAAATTAAAATTAATGTGAACCAACAAAATTCAAGGATCAAATTGTATTGTTCATCAATTTTAAGGACTAAGTGCATGTTTGGTTTTGCGTTTAGGGTCTAAAAATCTCGATTGAACGGAAAAATATGTCTCGGTTATTGTGCCAACATGTTTGAATCTAAAAATTTAAACTTGATTTTGGACGGTAAACATGATTTTGAGAAAAACAAAGTAAAAATAGTTTTTGCGTTCTATGTAATTTTTACACTATATTTTTACACAATCTTAATTTTTAAGAAGAAAAAAAACTCCCAAACATAAATCACCTTACTTTAAAATCAATTATACACAAAATCAATTATATAAAATCACTATAATCAAAATTAATTCTGCCACCTCAATTTGCATTGCATAAGAACAGTCTATAATCGACAAACTTTACTGGTCCCTTAAACCATCTCTCCTATATTTCATTTTCCCATATCCATGTATGATGTATCATTGAAAAAGCTCTCAGTTCTCAACAATGGCTACGTGTACAACACCGTCGTCGTCCCTGATGCAAACGCACGCCGCATCAACGGCACACACGCAAGACCTTACTCCTTCCATTCTCTCCTTCAAATCCAAAACGCCCGCCTTTTCTGTCCGCCCACTTGTTCTGAACACTTCCGGGCACAGAAACTCCCTCCTCGATTGGGCTAATCCATGTCCCCAAAGAGATTCCAACCATTTTGTTGCGGCAGCCATGGGTGATACGGCTACTGCTCCCCCGCCAAAACCCAAGAAAGGAATAGCTTCTTTTCTTAAGATCGATAGAGTATGCGGGTTTTAAAAATTTAATCTTTCCCCCCTTTTGGCTCCATTCTTTGTATTCGTGAATTGGGTGTGGTTGTAATGTTTACTTGGGTTCGAACTGCAGGTTAGGTCTAAGAGATTCTTGGAAATTAAAAAGCTAAGAGAAACTAAGAAAGAGTACGATGTAAAGACGGCGATATCTTTGTTGAAGGAAATGGCAAGTTCAAAATTTGTGGAGACGGCTGAAGCCCATTTCCGGCTTAACATTGACCCTAAGAAGTATAGCGATCAACAGCTAAGAGCAACAGTTAGTTTTTTTTCTTCAACTTGGTAATTGGTATCCTGCTTTTCTTCTGACCCTTATTATTACAGGTGAGTTTCCCCAAGGCAACTGGGTTAACTTTTAAAGTGGCTGTTGTTACTCGAGGTAATTTGTAGTTTCTTTGCTTTGAGGCATGGTATTTGTTGTTAGTTTGTTACTGCTTTTCAGTTGGTTTTTACTGGTGTTTGTTTCTGATAATGTCCAGTTGTTGTAAGAGATTGTGTGGATTCTTTAGGTGGGTGATAATTGTTGAACATCTTATCTGGAACTCCTTGTTTGGATAAATTTTCTTACAATAGTTGCTTTTCTGGCTTGGCTGTCTTCTAAGTATGATGTCTTTACAGGTGAAAAGTTTGATGAAGCGATAACTGCTGGAGCAGAGATTGTTGGGGGTGAAGACTTGATTGAACAGATTCGAGGAGGTTTCAGGGAATTTGACAAATTAATTGCTTCCCCAGATATGATGGTGAAGGTATTGCTTTGCTGCTATTAATGACACCAAATTCCACTAGTCAGCAATATCATTGTTTCATGGTCTTTCCTTTTCGTTCGGAACCGCAATCGTATTGTCACTATGGTTTTTATTTTAGCATCTTCTCTCCTTTTGATTAGGTTGTTAGCCTTGGAAGGCTTCTTGGATCACGTGGACTCCTGCCAAGTCCGAAAGCTGGTACTGTTACACCTGACATCCCTCAGGTAGGATCTGATTGCTATGCTTAAATGAGTTTGTTTTTCAACTTCTGAGTTATAGGGAAGTGCCTATTGTTTTTCATGTTGATCTTTGCTCCTTTATTATGCCCTTAGTAATATTTCTGTGGATCATTTTGCGGACATATGTTTACTTGATATCACGAAGTGAGCATAGGCTGATTTTCTAGTACACTGGTAACAGTATGCTCCTTTCACATGCACACGCTAAGAATTACAAATGAGTGTAAAATTGGTAAAATCTGTATTAGCTAGTTGTTTGTCTCAGAACCGGCAAATAGGAAAGTAAAGTATCCGGCTTCATGCATTTGGCAGTTTTTGTCTCATTTATTTCTCTATTGACATAAATAACACCAAAGGGTTATGGATATGATATGATGGTGAAAAAGTGTAGAACACCAGATTCAATAATACATGCTCGCCATTTGAGTTTTAATGAAGTTGCAACTGAACGATACATGCTAGCCGGTGATTGAGATAATAGAGCTAAATGTCTATTGAATCGTGTTTTCAGGCTATAGAAGAATTCAAAAACGGAAAAAAGGTTGAATACACAGCTGATAAAACTGGGATTGTTCACATACCTTTTGGGAAAGTTGACTTCTCGGAAGACGATCTCATGCTGAACTTCCTAGCTGTAGTAGTATGTTTCAGCCTCTTCATTCTTTGGCACTTGTTATCTCCCTCTCAAACTTTTTCCTCTCCATTTCTTTCAGTTGAATATTACTACTTTCTAAACTGCAATTCGAGTTGAGTTATATATATGTGTGTTAATTTGCAGAAATCAATTGAAGCAAACAAGCCGAAAGGTGCAAAAGGAGTCTACTGGAAAAGTGCACACATATGCACATCAATGGGTCCGTCGATCAGGTTAGATGTAAGGGAGATGCTTAGTTACAAGCCGCCATCAAACGTTTGAAGAGTGCGACTTAACAGCCATAAATATCTGCAACCCTTCAATTGGCCATTTTGTTATACCGTGATGGGGTCAGGGAAGGGAGTAAGTAGTCGGAGAATGGAGAGCCATGGTTTTGTTTAAAACAAATGGTAGTGAAATCATGCATTTCGGATAATTGTTCTGTGTACAGGCCGGGGATTTTCTTTTAATGGTATAAAATCGTTTACTTTTCGTTTTCTAATTTCCCAGTTGGAGCCTGGAGGTGATCTGACCGTGTTATTGACTTCCGGTTTCATTACCATTAAATTAGTCTTGACGACAACTTACAGCAACTGAGGTTAAATTCAAAGATATGTTGATGCATGCATAAATCCAATAACATCGTATGTATTTTTTTAAAATGGAATCCAACAATTCAAGCATCCCTCCAAGATTCATTCTTTGTGAACCGATTTCGCTCCAATTCAATCAATTTTCAAGTTTTTTTTGTTTGGTTATATAATCAATTTTCAAGTTTGATTTATAAAAAAATTGGGTATTTAGGCATGTTTGTTGGAATTGAACTGAATTGGTTGGTTGGATCAGAAACAAGTAATCCGGTCGATTGAATAGGTGGTGTAAGATCGAAAATTATGATAACTGTTAAAAGCTCGAATTTTGGGTTTAAAAAACCCGAACTTTCACACAGTTAAATCAGTTTTTGATTTTTTTTCTTTCAATAATCAGCTTTTTACAACATTGGTATTAGACTATTAGGTAACGTAATGTTGAAAATTTAGTCAACTCTCGTCTTAATTCTCCAACAAAGCTTAGGGTTTTGGTCCGCCTTGGAAACGCCTCACTCAGATTCTACAACATTGCTCCGAGTCTGACGCCGACGCGGCTGCTGATTAGAGATGAATGCAGCAGAAAAGGTGGTGTGCGTGACCGGAGCGTCTGGTTTCATAGCTTCATGGCTTGTTAAGCTCTTGCTGGAACGTGGCTACACTGTTAGAGCCACTGTTCGTGAACCAAGTTTGTATTTTCCTCGTTCCTTTTAAATGAACAGAAAATTTCATGTTTGTTTCGGTTTCGGTTCAGTTCTACATAAAAATATATGGTGTTTGAACATGCAACAGATGATCCAAAGAAGACAGAACACTTGGTTTCGCTTGATGGAGCTAAGGAAAGACTCCATTTGTTCAAAGCAGAGTTGTTAGACGAAGGCTGCTTTGACTCTATTGTGGATGGATGCCAAGGTGTCTTCCATACAGCCTCCCCTGTTATCCTTTCAGCTACCGATCCACAGGTTCATACTTCCATTTTGTACTTCTGTTTTGATTTTCGTCTCGGATTGCTCTTAATTGGACCGCCAGGATGTGGGAACATAGTTAAGAGGAACAAAAAAGACCAGTAGGATTCTTACATACAAGACTTGTCAAACTGATGTTAGAAAGGAATCAGGATCAAATGCAAAGAAAAGAAGCTAAATTTCACTGCAATGTACAACTTTGGGGGGGGGGGGGGGAACATGCTCATTTCAATTGCAGGCTAATTGAACTTTGGATTCCATCACAACTACAATAAACTTGTGTTCTAATGATGGATAATGGATTCATGTGTTGTAATTTGTTAGCTATGTGGTTGATGGCATGTCATTGAATTTTATGCAAGCAGTTTAACATTTCCCCCATTTTCAGGCTGAAATAATCGATCCGGCTGTCAAGGGTACGCTTAACGTTCTTAAATCATGTGCGAAAGTTCCTTCCATCAAGAGAGTAGTCCTAACTGCTTCCACCTCCTCGGTTCTGTACAATGGAAGACCTTTGACTCCTGATGTGGTGGCCGATGAGACTTGGTTTTCGGATTCACGTTTCTGCAAGGAAAATAAGGTATGTCCATACTTCTGCTAACTTTTTATGATCTTTCTTGCAAATGAGTACTTTTCGTTTTTATTTTCTTATAGTGTCATAGCTAATATACTAGTAGTATATATTTCTTTTCAAAATTCCATGATTGATCAGTAATCCCAGTTATACCATCGATTTTAATTTATGTACCTAATACATTATACATGACATAGGAAACATTTGAAGTAATGTTACTGGAGGTAAGGTTTCTAAATTCTAATATACACGATCATCAGTTACAAATTTTCTGTCAAAATTCAGATAGGCCTGGTTTTTATTGTTTTTCATCTCAAGGGTTCAATATTTTGTCTTTCAATGACCTTATGCTCTATTGTAACGTGTTTACATTGTGATAAACAAATATTTTCAGACTAAAGAA
This sequence comes from Hibiscus trionum, assembly GCA_030270665.1. NCBI lineage: Eukaryota > Viridiplantae > Streptophyta > Magnoliopsida > Malvales > Malvaceae > Hibiscus > Hibiscus trionum. The sequence continues at coordinate 42,512,952 of BSYR01000004.1, forward strand.
AGTATAATCTTTGTTTTATCTAGCTTTGGTATAGGCTCTCAAAAACTTTAGCCGAGGAAGCTGCTTGGAGATTTGCAAAAGATAATAGGATCGATTTGGTTGTACTTAATCCAGGATTTGTGATTGGTCCTCTTTTACAGCCAGCTCTAAATACCACTTCAGAGTGGATTCTAACCCTTACAAGAGGTACTTTTTTAACCGACTGAACACGATGTACATAAAATTTTCTTTGTCATCTAATCTTTCATCTGAAACTAATCAGTGCTTCCCATCACCTCGTAGATAATGGTGATCAATGGCATCATATATCATTGATGCTAGACCTTTCCAAGGGTTTTTTTTTTTTACTTGTGTGTGATTTTTGTTGTAAAACCATTTAAATCTTTTGGATACAGGAGAAAGCACTTCTCCTTCTACTTATAGGTTCGTTGATGTTCGAGATGTGGCATATGCACATATTCAAGCATTTGAGATTCCTCCAGCTACTGGCAGATATTGCTTAGTCGAAAGGCATGTACAGTTTCCGGAGGTTCTGAAGACCTTGAATGAACTTTATCCTACTTTGGGCCTTCAAGAAAAGTAAGCAATTGCATAATCTTGCTATTTCGTAGTACTCATCGCTCGGTTGCCAAATGCAACTTATTTCTCTTTCACTGAATTCTCGTTTTTCCGTCATTTTTTCACTTGGCTGTTATTACTCGCTTGAGAAGTTAGTGCAGTGGTAGAGAGTCTGGGGTAGTTGGATCATGTTATTTGGCTCTGATGCAAAAACTGCTCAATCTAGACCATTCAGAACTTTTAGATTGTACACAATTGTAAAGATACGGTATGAAATTTGCATAAACTAGCTGCTGGCTGGCATTAGATGGTTAGAGGGCTAAAAAGAGTCTCATCATGTGTTAATATAGACTAGAGTGGATATTGTTGCGAAGTTGTTTGCCGAGAAAGTTCCTTTGACTGTAAATGATCATCTCGAGTCCCATTGCATGCATGAGTGGAAGGTATTAACTATAACATGATCATCTTGAGACTCGAGATCTTACTTCACTACCCGAAAATTGTTTGATTGATGATGAAATTGCTGATAAAACTCATGTCTTCTTTAATTCATGACAGATGTAAAGATCAGGACAAGCCGCTTGAGCCTATTTTCCGTATATCCCAGGAGAAAGCAAAGAGTTTGGGTCTCAGCTTCATTCCGTGGGAAGTGAGTCTGAGGGAAGCCATTGAAAGCTTGAAGGAGAAAGGCTTCTTAAGCATCTGAATTCTCATTGTAATGTCCATCTTGTTGGGTTTGGAACATGATATTTCTAGTTATGTTCTTGAAACAAGACATTAGATCAGTTGCAACGGTTTTCCTTGCTTGTATACGGTAACATCCACCGAACAGTCCTGAATAACACGATCGATGGGCATAAGTCATAACTGCAAAGTCTGCAATGCAGTACAAAGAAGTTTCCACTGATCAATACCGTGCTGCTTCTGTAGTTTCTGGTTTTGTTGCAATTGCAGTAAAGTGGGTGGCAGATCCTATATGATCAAATGAGCTGCCCCTTTGCTTTTGATGGAAACCCACCACGTAGTTAACATAAATCGATTGAAGCAAACAAGTCAAAAGGTGCAGGCATATGCATATCGATGGGTCCTTGATCGGGTTAAGATATAAAGGAGATGTTTGAGTGGTTGAGTGCAAGTCTCCATCACACATTTGAAGAGTGTAACTAACAGTCCTTCAATCCGACAGAATCCAATCTAGGGATTGAAGGAAGTGGTATTTGAATCCATTTATTTTCTTGTTGTCTAATTAGAGGTTTAAAGATTTTGAAGATCTAAAGGATCAAATTGATGCTTTAGCAATACTGTAACTAGAGTGACCATGTTGTTACAAAACGATAATGTTAGTGATCCTTTTATAACTTCTGAAACTTAAGTGGTGAAAAAAATTATTTGTGTAATTTAAAATCAATTTTAGGGTCTATTTATCTAAAAAAACTTTTGGGTCTTACGTCACGTAAGTGATGAAAATCAAGTCAACTCTCACCTTAAAAGCTCCGACATAGCTTAGGATCTTGGTCTTATGTCAAGAAATTTCCAAAACTTAAAGCGATACTTGTCTGAATCCGACGCCGTCTAGAGATGAATGCGGCAGAAAAGGTGGTGTGCGTGACCGGAGCGTCTGGTTACTCATGGCTCGTTAAGCTCTTGCTACAACGTGTTCGTGACCCAAGTTGGTAACTTTCTCATTTTCTTTTAAACGGAAAGAAATTTCCTGCCTGTTTCAGTTTCAATTCAGTTCGGCATCGAAATATTTAATGTTTGAAACATGCAACAGATGATCCAAAGAAGACAGAACACTTGGTTTCGCTTGATGGAGCTAAGGAAAGGCTTCATTTGTTCAAAGGCTGCTTTGATTCTATTGTGGATGGATGCCAAGGTGTCTTCCATACAGCCTCCCCTGTTATCCTTTCAGCTACCGATCCACAGGTTCATACTTCCAGTTTGTAGTTCTGTTTTGATTTTCGTCTCGTGTTGAACTTAATTGGACCGCCGGGATGTGTGAACCTAGTTAAGAGGAACAAAAAAGACCAGTAAGATTCTTACATGCAAGACTTGTCAAACTGATGTGAGAAAGGATCAAAGGCAAAGAAAAGAAGCTAAGTTTCACTGCAGTGTACAGCTTTGGCACATTTCAGTTGCAGGCTAATTATACTTTTGATCCCATCACAACTACAATAGACACTTATGTTCTAACTTCTAATGATGGATAATGGATTCATGAGTTGTTTAATTTGTTAGCTATGTTGTTTGACGCTCTTTTGAGGTTTCTAATTAAATCTTCTTCATGATCATTACTGATTTTTATTGTCTTTCATCTTTAAGGGTTCGATATTTGATCTTGACCTTATGCTCTGTTGAAATGTGTTTACTGTATGATAAACCAACATTTTCAGATGACTAAAGAAAGTATAGCCATAGGTAATGTTAAAGTATTACTTGTCAATCTTCGGTTTTTCCAGCTTTGGTATATGCTCTCAAAAACTTTAGCAGAGGAAGGCAGCTTGGAGGTTTGCCAAAGATAATCGGATCGACTTGGTTGTACTTAATCCAGGATTCGTGACCGGTCCTCTTTTACAGCCAGCTCGAAATACGACTTCAGAGTCGGTTCTCTCCCTAACAAGAGGTCCTTTTTTAACCTATTGAGATGCACATAACATTTTCTTTCTCATCTCTATGAACCAATGGAACCATATATCATTGATGCTAGACCCTTCCAAGGATTTTTAAAGATTTAAAGTCTTTTGGATACAGGAGAAAACACTTTTCCTACTTTGACTTATAGGTTTGTTGATGTTCGAGATGTTGCATATGCGCGTATTCTAGCATTTGAGATTCCTTCAGCCACCGGCAGATATTGCTTAGTCGATAGAAATGTACAGTTTGGAGGTTCTGAAGACCTTGAATGAACTTTATCCTACTTTGGACCTTCAAGAAAAGTAAGCAATCATGTTATCTTTCTATTTAGTATCATGTGTTGCTCGGTTACGATAATATGATCATCTTGAGACTCGAGATCTTAATTCACTACCCGAAAATTGTTTGATTGATGATGGAATTGCTGATAAAGATCAGGACAAGCCCCTTGAGCGTATTTTCCGTATATCTCAGGAGAAAGCAAAGAGTTTGGGTCTCAGCTTCATTCCTTGGGGTGTAAGTCTGAGGGAAACCATTGAAAGCTTGAAGGAGAAAGGCTTCTTAAGCATCTGAATTCTCAGTGTAATGTCCATCTTGTTGGGTTTGGAACATGATATTTCTAGTTATGTTCTTGAAACAAGACATTAGATCAGTTGCAACGGTTTTCCTTGCTTGTATACGGTGACATCCACCGAACAGTCCTGAATAACACGATCGATGGACATAAGTCATAACTGCAAAGTCTGCAATGCAGTACAAAGAAGTTTCTACCGATCAATACCGAGTTGCATCTGTAGTTTCTGGTTTTCTTGCTATTGCAGTTAAGTGGGTGATTGATCCAATAAGATCAAATGAGCTGCCCCTTTGCTTTTCATGGAAACCCACCACGTATTTAACTTAAATCGATTGAAGCAAACAAGGCAAAAAGGCACACACAAATGCACGTCGACAGGTCCTTCAATTAGGCATTTTGCTCTTGTTTGGCATGTCAATTTACAACAAATGGTTAAGATTGAAGTTGGCTGTCCAAGAGTTGAGAAAATAAGAAGAAATGAAGAAGTGAGGGACTAAAATTATAATTTTTGGTTTAATATACAATAAAGGTAATGAAATATGTTCTGGTTAACTTTAAAGTGCTTGAAAATTTTTTTTGTTAAGAAATGGATAGAAATCTCTACCTTTTTCGGTGCCCCTACATATGCCTCTACGTTCAAAATTAAGTTTAAGGTTTAGGGTTTTAAGTTAGTGGTTGTGGTTAGGGTTTAAGAAATTTAGGGTAGAGTGTATTTTTAGGGTATAGAGTGTAGGGTTTAGGATTTAGAATTTAAGGTTAGGGCTTAAAATTTAATTTTGTAGTGTTTTTTAGTGTTGTGGCATAAGTAAGGGCACCGAAAAGGAACAAACGAATTTTATCCAACAACACTACCACCGTTTTCATTAGGCTAAAATATATATTTGATATTTGAATTATACATCTTCTCAAACATTATAATTTTTGGTTTAATATATAATAAAGGTAAAGAAATATGTTCTGGTTAACTTTAAAGTGCTTGAAAAAAAATTATTAGGGTAAATTTTACCGGAGGTCCCTTTTGTTTGGGCCATGTTCTATTTTGGTCACCCATTTTGAAAAAAAGTTATTCTTATCCCTTACGTTTTTGATCTGTTTTATTTTGGTCATTGTGTTGTTAACACCCGTTAGTTTGATGATGTGACATGTTAGTCATAAGGGTTAATTTCTAATTTAACCCCTAAATTTTAAACAAAATATTAATTTGACCCTTAAACTTTTCGAACCTCACTTTTATGCATCGTTGTCATGTCACTAGACATGACAATTATAACAGGTCTGTACTATTCTTCATTCTTCATCTTGAATATCTATTCATAAATGGATATTCTTGTTAACTATGGTGGGTTGGGTTAGAACTGAAAACATATATTTGAGTTTGTGTCGGATGGTGCAGAAGTTGGTGAATATATTGAAACAAATGGATCCCTGAGACCCTTTTCAAATCCAGATCACTGATTTGCTGTCAGACAAACTGTGGGTATTTTTTTGATTATGTCCTACTGATACTGCCTGAAATCTAATCTAATAAAAGTTCTAGTTTTTCCTGCGTCACTTGCAACTTATATTATTAAGTTGCAATTTATATGCTGCTCAGTTTCATCTTATTAACATGTACAAATAAATGATACATGTAGAATGGCACAACTCTAGGGTAGTTGTGTTCATTTTGCTGAATGCTTTAGAAAATAAATTTAGTTGGAAGAACTGATGTCGAGAGTGAAAAGGAAGGGAATATAGAGAAAGATTTCAATCTTCAAACATTGCATGAAAATGGAAAAATAGTTATCACTTATAATGATAATGTTATTTTGAGGATTAATCCATTCCTACATGCAAGTGAAGTCCTAAGGATGTTCAAAGGTGGTTTAAAATCTATGGTGCCCCCCTTCTGACTACGCTTTCTGTATAGAAACCAACTTATATTTATGTTCTGATCATTATGCTTCACCTTTATCATCACTTATAAATTTTATTATCACGTATACATGCTTGTTATTAGATCAAGATGTGAGATTTCAAAATTGTTGGCTTGAGTTTTGTTTAAATTGCACGAATCATATCTTAAACAAATAATTTGATTCACATGCCATCTCCCTACCATTGGCAGATACAATATGGGTGTAATACCAACCAAGAAAAATCCGACTCGATGTTATCAGTATCATCTTTCTGCAGGTGAGAAAATACTTATGCAAATGCATAATCAATTGACATTGAATGCTCATATGAGCACATACAACAATTGAAAAAAAGACTAATAGTATTAGTGGTAATGGTGTTTTGTTTGACTAGAAATTTCTTCCACTGCAAAAAAATTCTTCTGCACATAATTATGGCAATAGATGAAAGTGGTTCATGTGTGTTGTTCTCTGTTATATTCTTTGCTTGCAGCCTGCAGGCGTGGGCTCTCAATTGTCTTGGTGCACCTAAAGATTGCAGAGAACTTAAAGGAAGCAGTCACGTATATTGAGCAAGGACATATTCGAGTTAGTCCGGACACAGTGACAGACACGACATTCCTCGTGACAAGGAACATGGAAGACTTCATTACATGGGTAGACACATCCAAAATACGCAGGAAGGTGTTGGAATACAATGAGAGAGTTTGGGGGTCAAATTAATATTTTGTTTAAAGTTCAAGGGTTAAATTAGAAATTAACCATTTTGACTAACGTGCCATGTCATCAAACTAACGGGTGTTAACGGTACAATGACCAAAATAAAACAGATTGAAAACGTAAGTGACAAGAATAACTTTTTTTCAAAATAGGTGACCAAAATAGAACACAACCCAAACAAAAGGGACCTCCAACGAAGTTTACCTAAATTATTAAGAAATGTGAACAACATTACCAGTTTACCACCGTTTTTATTAGGCTAAAATATATATTTGATACTTGAATTAGACATCTTCTTTCTAAGTCGGTGTTTGAACCAGACACCTTCATTTAAGTTGGTATCTAAAATTTTTTTACTCTCAAGTTGATATCTGAACTTTAATTCCATCAATCATTTGGTACTTTTATTAACGATTTTAGTTCTTAAAACTTATATAGTCTATCAATTTGATCCTAATTCGAAGCAGTTTAAAAAAAATAACATTTCATATTTAAAGTTCTATTAATTTAGTCATTTTTATAATACATTCCAACCAAGTGAGTCTATTATACCAAACCAACAATTGAATAACTACATTCTACCATAAAACAATAAGTTACTGTTAAGCTTTTACCATACCAAAAAAGTAATATAACATTTTCGCAAGAAGAATAAACAATTTAAGAGAAGACTAAAGAGTATATTAATATACTTTTTAAATATAGTGGTTAAATTTATTGAATTGTTTCAAATTAACACCAAACTGATAAAATGCATAAATTTCAGTACTACCTTGAAAGGAAATGCTTAGTTTAAGTATCGATTGAGATCAAAAATTTTGTAAGTATCAAATTGCAAGAATGTACCTAGTTCAAATACTAGTTTGAAAGTAAAAATACTTTAGGTGTCAATTTAAAAGATATTATATAGTTAAAATACCAAATGTGTATTTAATCCTTTTCATTTTTCACCCTCTCATCTCATTAACCGAAGATGTGGTACACCCATGTAAGGGTTGAAAATCAAGTCAACTCCCATCTTAAAAGGTCTCCGACATAGATTAGGGTCTGAGTCCGACGCCGACTAGAAATGAACGCGGCACAAAAGGTGGTTTGCGTAACCGGAGCGTCTGGTTACATAGCTTCATGGCTCGTTAAGCTCTTGCTACAACGTGGCTACACTGTTAGAGCCACCGTTCGCGACCCAAGTCTGTAACTTTCTCTTTTTCTTTTAAAAGGAAAGAAATTTCCTGCTTGTTTCAGTTTCAGTTCAGTTCGGAATCAAATTATTTAATGTTTGAAACATGCAACAGATGATCCAAAGAAGACCCAGCACTTGGTTTCGCTTGATGGAGCTAAGGAAAGGCTTCATTTGTTCAAAGCAGAGTTGTTGGAAGAAGGATGCTTTGATTCTATTGTGGATGGATGCCAAGGTGTTTTCCATACAGCCTCCCCTGTTCTCTTTTCAGCTTCTGATCCCCAGGTCCATCCTTTCATTTTCTGATTTTATTTTGATTTCCTTTCTGTATTGCTCTTAATTGGACCGCCAGAATACCTGTAAGATTCTTACATGCAAGATCTGTCATTCTGTTGTGAGAAAGGACCAAAGGCAAAGAAAGAAGCTAAATTTCACTTCATTGTGCAATTTTGGGGAAACATGCACATTTCAATTGCAGGCTAATTGTACTTTGGATTCCATCACAACTACAATAGACTTATGTTCTTATGATGGATAATGGATTCATTCATGTGTTGTAATTTGTAAGCTATGTGGTTGCTCTATATGTTATTTGACCCTCTTTTGTAACATGATGGCCGCTTTGGTTTAGCTTATTGTCATTGAATTTTATGCAAGCATTTTCTCCTTTTTCCCATTTTCAGGCTGAATTAATCGATCCAGCAATCAAGGGTACGCTTAACGTCCTTAAATCGTGTGCGAAAGTGCCTTCCATCAAGAGAGTTGTCATGACAGCTTCCATTGCCTCAGTTCTGTACAATGGAAAACCTTTGACTCCTGATGTGGTGGTTGATGAGACCTGGGTTTCGGATTCACGTTATTGCCAGGAAAACAAGGTATGTCCATACTTTTGCCAACTTTTCATGATGTGTTTTGCAAATGAGTACTTTCCCCTTCTTTATTTATAGTGTCATAGCTAATTTAGTTGTAAATCTTCTTCATGATCATTACTGATTTTTATTGTCTTTCATCTTTAAGGGTTCGATATTTTATCATGACCTTATGCTATATTGAAATGTGTTTACTGTATGATAAACTAACATTTTCAGATGACGAAAGAAAGTATAGTCATAGGTAATGTTAAAGTATTACTTGTCAATGTTTGGTTTTTGCAGCTTTGGTATATGCTCTCAAAAACTTTAGCAGAGGAAGCAGCTTGGAGGTTTGCGAAAGATAATAAAATCGACTTGGTTGTACTTAATCCAGGATTCGTGATCGGTCCTCTTTTACAGCCAGCTCTAAATACGACTTCAGAGTCGTTTCTCTCCTTCACAAGAGGTACTTTTTTAACCTATTGAGATGCACATAACATTTTCTTTCTCATCTCTATCAACCAATGGAACCATATATCATTGATGCTAGACCCTTACATGGATTTTTAAAGATTTAAAGTCTTTTGGATACAGGAGAAAACACTTTTCCTACTTCGACTTATAGGTTTGTTGATGTTCGAGATGTTGCATATGCGCATATTCTAGCATTTGAGATTCCCTCAGCCACCGGCAGATATTGCTTAGTCGATAGAAATGTACAGTTTCTGGAGGTTCTTAAGACCTTGAATGAACTTTATCCTACTTTGGGCCTTCAAGAAAAGTAAGCAATCATGTTATCTTTCTATTTAGTTTCATGTGTTGCACGGTTACAATAATATGATCATCTTGAGACTCGAGATCTTAATTCAGTACCCGAAAATTGTTTGGTTGATGATGGAATTGCTGATAAAAGTCATGTCTTCTTTAATTCATGACAGATGTAAAGATCAGGACAAGCCGCTTGAGCGTATTTTCCGTATATCCCATGAGAAGGCAAAGAGTTTGGGTCTCAGCTTCATTCCGTGGGATGTGAGTCTGAGGGAAACCATTGAAAGCTTGAAGGAGAAAGGCTTCTTAAGCATCTGAATTCTCAGTGTAATGTCCATCTTGTTGGGTTTGGAACATGATATTTCTAGTTATGTTCTTGGAACAAGACATTAGATCAGTTGCAACGGTTTTCCTTGCTTGTATATGGTGACATCCACCATACAATCCTGAATAACACGATCGATGGACATAACTGCAAACTCTGCAATGCAGTACAAAGATGTTTCTATCGATTAACACCGAGCTGCTTCTGTAGTTTCTGGTTTTGTTGCAATTGCAGTAAAGTGGGTGACTGATCCTATAAGATCAAATCAAATGAGCTGCCCCTTTGCTTTTCATGGAAACCCAACACGTATTTAACATAAATCGAATGAAGCAAACAAGGCAAAAGGTGCACACAAATGCACGTATCGGGCTAAGATATAAAGGAGATGTTCGACGCCGATTAGAGATGAATGCAGCAGAAAAGGTGGTGTGCATGACCGGAGCTTCTGGTTTCATAGCTTCATGGCTCGTTAAGCTCTTGCTACAGCGTGGATACACTGTTAGAGCCACTGTTGGTGACCCAAGTTTGTAACTTTCTCTTTTCTTTTAAAAGGAATGGAATTTCCTGCTTGTTTCAGATTAAATTCAGATCGGCATCAAAATATTTAATGTTTGAAACATGCAACAGATGAACCAAAGAAGACAGAACACTTGGTTTCGCTTGATGGAGCTAAGGAAAGGCTTCATTTGTTCAAAGGCTGCTTTGATTCTATTGTGGATGGAGCAAAAAAAGAAAGAAAGAAAACTTCGTAGCATCCCGAAAACATTATCGAAACTGTCACGAATAATGGCAGCAATGGACACCTCTTTTGAAGAAGAGTTGTGCTACATCACAATTAATTTTCACTGTGTAGGAGGTGAAGTCCAACGATTTTTAGGTTAGATTAATAATTCCTACATTTTAATCTATTTTGGATTTATGAAATGTAAAAAAGTAGAGTTAAAATTGAAAATAAATTAATTCTAGAGCTTGATAACATGGATGTTCTTTCGTTTCACCGTTCAAACATCAAACTTTCTTACTGTTGCATCTTAATGATCTTCGACAACGAAATAACACCGTTAAATTCCAGTATATTGCGCGAGATGGCAACAAGATTACAGATTTTCTAGCTAAGACAACACTTAGTAGTAGCATCGAGACCATGCAGTTTGGTGTTCCTTTTCCACGAGTTGACGCCCTTGTTGCATGTACACCGTAGACGTTGGGGGTAGTGTACGCTGCGAAGGAACCTTTGCCCATCTTCTTTGCTGTATCGGTCGCATAATTTGGTGGTAGAGTTTGAGGTAACTTAAAACTTTAAAATTTTTGAAGTTTAATTTAATTTATTTTCAAAAAATAGAAGGGTTAAGTTTATTTTTTTTTCTTCCAAAAAATGGGATTTAACTAAAATTTTTGAAATTTTGAGAGACTTAATAAATTTTTTTTAAAAATTACAGGAGGGATTTAATTAAGAACTTTCACAATTTTTGAAACTTAATATGAATTATTAAATTTTTTTGTAGGGGCCAAATTATACTTTTTAAAAACTTTAAGGGTCTAAACTATAATTTTTTAAATCACAGCCCCAACAGGTCCTCATTGTGTTACGCCACTGGCTGTATGGGGAAGGTTTCTTTATGGTTGTTATGGGTTGTTGTTTTGGAGTCGTGCATGTTATGTTTGACGTGGTTCGTTGGTAGGTATTTTTGAAATTATTATTGTGTGTACTTTTTTCTTTTGATTAGGTTTAGGAAATTTTAGTTATATATATATATATATATATATATATATATATATATATAATAACCTTTTTCATCTAAAATAAATAAATTAATATAAATAAAGCAACAAAAAATTTAAAATAAAACTCAAATTCTGAATCATTTAAATTGAGTCCACAAAGGAATCCGAAATAATTTTGGATCCAAGTAATTATATTACACATTATTCTTTATATTTTATTATAAACAATTATTTTTTGGTTTTTGCTTGTAGTTTAAAGAAAAAGAAAAAGAAAAAGAAAACTTTTGATACACAAGTCGTGTAAACTTTAATTTACACATATTTGTCATTTTTACGTTTTAGAGTTTAGGTTGTATGGTTAAAATTTAGTGTTTATGGTTATGATTTAGGATTTAAGGTTTATTAATTTAGAATTTAGATGTTAAAGAAAAATTATGTAATATTTTATTTACACAACTTGTATTTAATTTAAAATATAACACAAAAAATCGAATTATTAGTAAAATATAATAATAATTCGCCTCTAGTTTTTGAGGTTGAGCTAGAAATAACAGTAACCATCATGAGTTGCAAGAATCTTTGAAAAGTTGATTCCACGTGAAAAATAAGATTAATGAAGTATTGTACTACTCATTTGTTAGGTAACTTTTGTAGGAAAAATGTTTGGTTAAATCGAAAAGGGTTGAAAATAAGACTTGCTTGAGGCGTGCACTAGACACTGTCCTTAAGGATATTTCGCGGTGAAGCGTACCCTCCAGGATTCAACAAGCACTTCTGTTAAAGCAGGCAACAGAAAGAGCAAAGAACCAATGAATACTCAGCTTTTAAAATGTGTTTAAAATGAGAGAAAGAAGAAGAAAGTAAGTAGATGATTTTACTTTTTATATGATTATGAAGGCATATGTGCATGGTATTTATAGTACTATGCATGCCTAAAAGGGCATCTAAAAATAGCAATTAGTCAAGGGCAAATCGGTCGAAAATAAAATGAATGGTTAAGAATAAAAATATTTTTATTTAAAATGAATGGTTAAGATTAATTAGAAAAATGGATGGTTAAAAATGAATATAATTCCATTTTAAAATGGATGGTTAAAAACGAACTTTAAAAATAATAAATAAATAATAAAAATAGATTGAGCTTCTAGTTCATGCACATGGGAAAATTCGCCGGTTTCAACTGGACTGAACTTCTTGACCAAACCTCATGTGCGCGCAACCACCGTTATATTTTTCTCTTACAAGCTCAATACTAAATATTTATATTTAAAGACAACAAATAATATAAAAGAGAGATGTGAGATTCTTTGAAATATACTAAGTAAATTTATATTTTTACAACAATCCCCCACATATTTCAAAGAATGAAAAAAAGGTTTAGCTGAGTATTCTGACATAACGTATTCATTATGGTGTCTTTCGGACTATGAACCAGAACTTAGAAAAACGAGACATAACCTACTGAGTAATTGGTGAAACATGTTTCTATGAACCAATAACTCATTATTGTAAGCTAACATTCTCATTAATCACATGATATCCATTCTTGCTCTTTATCACGGTTGTGCGCTAATAGGCCATGCGCGTGCCTGGTTTTCATAAGTGCTCTAGAGACTTTGCCTTAAATCTCATAGAAGCGGCTCCACTTCACACTTATATATGTCAAGTCATCAAGTGTATTCTGCAGATCAATACACCACCTATAAAGGCTATGAACTTGATTAAGAGTTTTACTCACCCTCACCATCCTTGCAGTTTTTAGCACTATTTACACCATAGGAAGGGACAAAAAAAATAATGTAGTGCTTTCTCTACAAGATCAAGCAATGACTTGTTATTACCCATATGAACCTTCTTCATGGGATCGCCAATCACAAAGGTTGGGTTACCAACACTGTTGATTTCTTATATTGACATATGTCCCTTTTCCCCTCGATGTTTCACATATTAATTTTCTTCCCAGGGGTTTAGCTGAATGATTTGGCCAAAATCATTTCTAACTTCACATAATTAATTGATATAACTTCATCTTTTTGCAGCTGCTTTATTACCTCATGTCATTAGACAAATATGTCTAGTTTAACCTTTAAAAGTTTTTACTCTTTGCAATGTCTATTGCTACTTGGCAATCATAATGCATTGACACTGAATCTATCATTTTTGTGCCTAATGAAATACAGGATAAGAGTTTTTTTCAACCGCTCAACTTCAAGTACATGCTAAGAGATCACTTAGCTTTATTGTTCAGGTTAAGAAGTTTTTCTACCACTTAACTTCTTTACACAGGCTAAGAAGTTTTCCTACCACTTAGCTTCATTGTCAGGCTAAGAAGTTGAAGAATCCACTTAGCTTCATTATTAGCCAACTCTAATGCAATAAACGCAGACTTCATAGTAAATTTTCTATAAATGTTTGTTTGGCTAGTTTTCAAGATAATGTTCTACCTCTAAGGGTGAATACATAACCACTAGTAGATCTAGTTTCACGTGAATTTAATTATCATCATTGTATTCTTTTAATACAATGGGTACTCCACTAAGTAGAATATCATAACTCATGATATCCTTTTGATATCTTATTAACTTTACCACATCCACTAAACAATAATGATTTGAGTTGTGTATATCAACTCAATTGAAAAATAACATGTGTCATCTCAGGTCTAGTAAAATTCATCAAGTGCATCAAAATTGAATAATTTTGTGCATACTTGGATTGAGCAACATGATCACATGTATATTTTTCTCATTTGAATATTAGCATCACAATGAGTATTTACAGGTTTGATATCAATATATCCAAACTTCATAAAAATTTAACGTTATGTTCTTATGATAGCATTTTGCTACCACACTTCATCATGATTTAAATACTCAATATGACATTTGCTTCATTCATGTCTTTCATTGAAACAAGATACCTTTCAGTCTCACATAATAATTACTAAGATGAGCATGTAATCAATACATAAATAAATAATCACACAAACATCGTCAATCAATTTGGTATAAACAAAAAACATTATTAAGATAAACATGCTACCAACACAAACAAATAATCACTCATATTTTCACTTATCCCTTGATTGAATTTCTCATTCCACAATTTTGAAAGTTTGTTTCAAGACATACAATGATTTGAGAAATTTACAAACTTTGATTTCACGACCTGATACGATGTATTTTTCGGGTTGTTCACTATATACTTTTGAGTAACAAAAATAAGACTTTAACGTCCATTTGGCTGATAAATTTTTTTTATTAAAACTAGAGAAAAAATTTCAATGAAGAAATTTTTGTAAATGGAGTAAAAATATCAAAACAGTTTATATTATTTTAAGTAAAAGATTTTGCAATATATATTTATAAAATAATTATTCTTAAAATTTCTTTGTAAAAGGAATTTGTTTGCAATCGATAAGTTCTATTTTATGAAGTAAAAAAAAAACTAATTTACAAACGTTGTAAAAATGAGTTACATTCAATATTAACCACTTTTCAAAAGAAAAGCATTGTAAGAAGAAATCAATTCAGAAAAAAAATTGTATCATTTTCAGCCAAGTATAAATATAAAAAATAATACTTCCAAAGAATTTTACAGTTCTAGGTCGTTCAGATATTCTCAAATCATTATGTTCGCAATCAAGATTTCAAATAAGTTTGGCTCATAAATTAAAAGAAACAAGCGTACAATTTTAATGATACACCGATTTATAAGAGGAGATAGATCACAAATTATTATTTCTTTTCCATTATAGTCATTAAACAAAATAAGCATCTCCTTTATCTTACCCATTCTTTTTTTTTCTTGAAATAAAATATGATATAACTCGAAAACACGTATCACAAAAATTAACATAAATTATAGTCATTGTTTGTTTAACAATTTTATTTCAACCAAATATGTTATTGTCCATTGTGAACATGCAATCTAACACTTTAGAAACAATTATTTTTCCTTACGAACTAGAAGCATAAATTTGGTAAAATACCCCACACTTAAAAATATTTCAAGAACATATAAAATATGTTATGTTAATATTAGCATGTCAAATCAATCATAACAATATAAGTTCTCACATTGACATGTCACATAGATCATCATAATATTTAATCATACAAGAAATATAAATAGCATGCGTAATAATTTTGAATAAACATGTTACAAACTCTTTTTCACAGAATATATTCTCGATTCGTCACATTTGAAGGAAACTTAGGCTAAAGGTTTTTTTTTAAACTTTGAATAATACCTTCTTCGAATACTTGTGCAGTTTCAAACAATGTTTAAAATAGACAATTTCTTCCCCTTCCTCCGTAAGAGGGTATGACATAAATATGTGCCTAGTAGCACCATTGTCTATCATCCACTCTTTTGTATTCATAAATATATCAATTTTGAGAAATGATCACAAAAATTATCTCATCTGCTTCAACCAAATTAAAATTTGGCTCAACAGGATCAACGACATCTATTTCAACCAAATTAATGTTTGGCTTAACATGATTAACGACATCTATTTCGCCCAAATTAATATTTGGCTTAACAAGATAAATCAGTTCTCATTGAAATTTATGCACTAAGTTATATGGTGGCTCAATGTGTCATCATAATTGGAAATAAAAATTGTAGGCATAGTCAATGAATAATGCACCAGGTAGGTTCCTATGAAAGAGAGGTGGTGTAAAAGACACTCTTAAATACCAAGTCTTTGATAGGACCAATCCTAGACATGCACTTTCACATTATACCAACAATCAATTATGGAGTCTGCCACACATAAAATAATTTTCCTTTTCCTTCTTTTTTCAAAATATTATTTTAAGTTTGTAACCAACTTCAATCATGCTTAAAGCTCAACTCACACAATTCTATAAGCATAGATATTAGGCATAAGAATAATAATTCAATATTATAACATAGATAAATAAAATTATTATCTAAAGCATCCTCAAAAATTCATAGACAATACATACCTATTTTAGCAGTGGAGTTCAAATTATGATGTACAGACAACATCGCGACTGTAAAGGGACGCACTAGAGTATTGCACGGACAGCGTAACAACAACACCAACACCAACGAAAATCTTTGTTAAGAGGTCGCAGGTTTTCGGTTTAAAATAAAAAATGGAAAAAAAATATCCTTAAGATTGTAGGAAAAATGTTTGGTTAAACCGAAAAGGGTTGAAAATAAGACTTGCTTGAGGCGTGCACTAGACACTGTCCTTAAGGATATTTCGCGGTGAAGCGTACCCTCCAGGATTCAACAAGCACTTATGCTAAAGCAGACAACAGAAAGAGTAAAGAACCAATGAATACTCAGCTTTTAAAAGGTGTTTAAAATGAGAGAAAGAAGAAGAAAGTAAGTAGATGATTCTACTTTTTATATGATTATGAAGGCATATGTGCATGGTATTTATAGTACCATGCATGCCTAAAAAGGGCCTCTAAAAATAGCAATTAGTCAAGGGCAAATCGGTCGAAAATAAAATGAATGGTTAAGAATAAAGATATTTTTATTTGAAATGAATGGTTAAGATTAATTAGAAAAATGGATGGTTAAAAATGAATATAATTTCATTTTAAAATGGATGGTTAAAAACGAACTTTAAAAATAATAAATAAATAATAAAAATAGATTGAGCCTCTAGTTCATGCACATGGAAAAATTCGCCGGTTTCAACTGGACTGAACTTCTTGACCAAACCTCATGTGCGCGCAACCACCGTTATATTTTTCTCTTACAAGCTCAATACTAAATATTTATATTTAAAGACAAAACAAATAATATAAAAGAGAGATGTGAGATTCTTTGAAATATACTAAGTAAATTTATATTTTTACAACAACTTTAATGCAGACGTATAGACAAGTTTGGTTCGTTTGTGATTTATGAAACGTTTAATATATATATATATATATATATTATTTTCTTTTATCGTTCGTTATTTTATAGATAAATTGGTTGAATTCAAGTATTTAAATACAATAACATTTTTTTACTACGATCATACGGCAAGTTTAATAACCATCAAAATTACTTTAGTTATATTTATTTTACAATTTTCTTGTGTTAGTTGATAAGTGATAATTATCGACTTTTTAAAGTTAAGTTTGTTTAATCAATTCGAACATTGTTTAAAAGTATTTTAGATCTGTATTTATTATAGTTGTATGGACATATAATTATGTTAAGGGTGTAAATTTTTATACTTAGTAAAACTATATAAAAAATTAAAAATTTTGTTCTAAAATAATGGATATTTTAGAACTTTGATTAAGTGATATATGCAAACGTTATTGAGAAAAACGTGAAACAAATTTATTGGTTAGTAAATGTATAAGCGTGTACGACATGGGTGGCGTGAAACTCATACATTCCATTAATTTTTTTATGCCTTATTTTTACCAAGTGAATCTTCATTTGGTAAAAATTGTTTTTTAATTTAATTTACAATAAATATAATTGAAGATTCACTTGATCAAAATATGTAATGAAAAAATTAATAAAAAATGTTTTTATTGGTTGAGACCATGGATGACATGACGAGCAAGATCTATGATATAAGATCTCTATTTTTTATGTTGTAGAGACAAATTAAATTTGACATGAATTGTTAAGGTACATTGCATTCCCAGAGAGAAGATGCGAGTTCAAACATTGGAGACGACATTGTTGGGAGGGGCAGCCTCGCACCCCGCATATGGACCGTAAGATAGAGATGTATTTCACCAAAAAAAATTCACTTGAATTGATTTGAAAATCAATTATCATTAATTTTATCATGCTCAAATATGGTATTGATTTGAATCCAACAAATGTCTTAGTGAAAAAACGGATAATGTTCATCATATCGATTAATGTCATTGATTTTAGAAATCAATTAATTTCATCAAATCAATTTGTCCATTAATTCCCATTAATCTCTCCAACGGTTGCCATTATCATTTTCCATTAACCACTTTTAAAGTATGCATGAAGAACATTTTTGGTTTCAAACTAGTGTTAGAAGAAGGCAAGGCTGCGATTTTTTGTTCACTGAGCTTGTGCAGCTGAAAGTGAACGGTTGTCTGAGTCCGACGCCGATTAGAGATGAATGCGGCAGAGAAGGTGGTGTGCGTAACCGGAGCGTCTGGTTACATAGCCTCATGGCTCGTTAAGCTCTTGCTACAACGTGGCTACACTGTTAGAGCCACTGTTCGTGACCCAAGTATGTAACTTTCTCATTTTCTTTTAAACGGAAAGAAATTTCCTGCCTGTTTCAGTTTCAGTTTCAATTCAGTTCGGCATCGAAATATTTAATGTTTGAAACATGCAACAGATGATCCAAAGAAGACAGAACACTTGGTTTCGCTTGATGGAGCTAAGGAAAGGCTTCATTTGTTCAAAGGCTGCTTTGATTCTATTGTGGATGGATGCCAAGGTGTTTTCCATACAGCCTCCCCTGTTCTCTTTTCAGCTTCCGATCCACAGGTCCATCCTTTCGTTTTCTAATTCTATTTTGATATTCTTTTCGCATCGCTCTTTATGAAGTGGTGCGAAATAATTGATTCATGTGTTGTCATATGTTAGCTTTGTTTAACTTATTGTCATTGAATTTCATGCAAGCATTTTCAGGCCGAATTAATTGATCCAGCAATCAAGGGTACGCTCAACGTTCTTAAATCATGTGCAAAAGTGCCTTCCATCAACAGAGTTATCATGACAGCTTCCATTTCCTCAGTTCTGCACAATGGAAAACCTTTGACTCCTGATGTTGTGGTTGATGAGACCTGGAACTATATATCATTGATGCTAGACCCTTCCAAGGATTTTTAAAGATTTTAAACCTTCTGGATACAGGAGAGCACACTTTTCCTACTTCGAGTTATAAGTTCGTTGATGTTGCGGCAGATATTGCTTAGTCGATAGAAATGTACAGTTTCTGGAGGTTCTGAAGACCTTGAATGAACTTTTTCCTACTTTGGGGCTTCAAGAAAAGTAAGCAATTGTGTTGTCTTGCTATTTAGTACCAAGTGTTGCTCGGTTACGCGATCTTACTTTGCGACCCGAACATTGTTCGATTGATGATGGAATTGCTGATAAGTGTTGTGTTTTCTCTTATTCATGCAGATGTAAAGATCTTGACAAGCCTGTTGAGCGTATTTTCCAGATATCGCATGAGAAAGCTAAACAATGTTTGGGTCTGGGATTCATTGCTTGGAATGTGAGTCTGAGGGAAACTATAGAAAGCTTGAAGAAGAAAGGCTTCTTAAGCTTCTGAATTCCCATTGTAATGCCCATCTTGTTGGATTGGAACATGTTTTTGAACAATGTTTGTTTGTTTGTCTGTTTTTTATTACCAAAGTTGGATTGGAACATGTTATTTGTAGTATGCACTTGAAATAAGATATTATATGATATCAGTTGCAATGGTTTTCGTTGCTTATATGATAATTCTTGAATAGCATGAGTGATGGCCGTAACTGCTAATTTGGTCATCAAAACTTGTATTTTTGGAAAACATGAAATATGAAAAATTATATTATGAACCCTTCTTTCAAGCTCAATCACGTTTACAACCAATAAAAATTAGGGTAAACTATACTAATGACCATCGAACTATAGGGTTGGTGTCGATTTGACCATTATATTTTCAATTGTGTTAAATATACCACATAACTATTTAATTGGTTCCAATGTAGCCACCTGCCGTTAAAAAACAAAAAAGTTAACGGGACTGTTAAAATAATTGGTATAATTACACATTTAGTCCCATTTCTTTATACAATTATTTAATTTAGTCTCGTTGACGTGTCACCACCTAATTGAATAATTAATTTATTTTATTAGATTAAAATTAGGACTAAATTGAATGATTGTATAAATAAAGGGGACTAAATGTATAATTATACCAATTATTTTAACAGTCCCGTTAACTTTTTCGGTTTTTTTAACGGCAGATGGCTACATTGGAAGTTGGAACCAATTAAATAGTTATGTGGTATATTTAACACAATTGAAAATATAGTGGTCAAATCGACCCCAACCCCATCGTTCGGTGATCATTAGTATAGTTTACCCTAAAAATTAAGATAAACTACCCAGTGACCACCAAACTATAAGGGCATACTTATTTTGACCACTGAACTATTGAACTCGTTAATCAGACCACTAAACTTATTAAATTGACCTAGTTTGATCGTCATTGTTAAAAAAATTAACGGAAGGGTAAGAAGGGGTGACGTGGCAGTTAACAAAAATTTGTAAAATTACACATTTGGTCCCTGTTATTTACCTATTATATTAATTTGATCATAATTTTTATTTAATTAAATAAAATTAATCAGCTAATCAGATAATGCCACATGTCATCTCTCAATTGGATAATTTTTTTAATTTTAATTTATTTAATATATTTTTCTTCCAATCAGGTGGTGACACGTGTGGATGTTATTCTACCCCCTTAACCAACACGCCAAACCACTCTTATTGATATGAGTTGGACCCACTTAGATCTGAATAATATCCATATATTTCTCCCCCCAAACTCTCCACCTTCTCAGCTCCGTCCGACCTCCGATCTCGGCCACCGCCGGTTCGTGACTATCACCGCCGCCAACGAATCAGTCGCCACGCCCCGATCGAAACCCAAGAGCCACTCACGGTGTCGCGCGATCGTCTGCAATGTAGAACCACCTAAAGGTTCGACGAAAACCCAAAGTTTCCTCCCTGTTTTTGGCCGTTTACACCGCTGTTGGTCGTCTGTTCGCGACATCAACACCACCATTGTGTTCCTCGTACACTCACGAGTCGAACCCCACCCTCAGTTCACTGAACCGCCGCCGGGACCTCCCCTTTGCCGTGCATCCTTAAGCCCATATTTGGGTAAAAATGTTTGGGTCAATTTATTTAATTAAATTAAAATTAAGATCAAATTGATATAAAAGGTAAATAATAGGGACCAAATGTGCAATTTTACAAAATTTTGTTAACTACCACGTCACCCTCGTTACCCTTCCGTTAATTTTTTAATAGCGGTGGTCAAAATAGGTCAATTTAATAAGTTTAATGGTCTGATTGACGAGTTCGATAGTTCAGTGATCAAAATAGGTACGCCCTTATAGTTCGGTGGTTATCGGGGTAGTTTACCCTAAAAATTATTTACTTTATTTATGTTTTTTTGTCAATTTTTTATCAAGTGAATGATTGACATTAACTAATAAATATTTATGTAAGATATTAAAAACTATTTTTCTTTTTGAAAATTATCATTCGAGTGGGTTGATGACATGAAGAAATCACGAAATGAGTAGTTTATATCAATGGGGACCATGACTAATGTGGATTATATAAGTTTTCTAGAAAAATGGGTATTAAAAATACAGGTCATAATGCGGATCAAACCCAATCAATAATAATGATTTTTAGCTCATATTAATAATGTTGACATTTTTAAAGTAAATGTTAAGATTTGTACTCATACAAAACGAGACTGAGCATATTTAGTCATTCGACTAATTAGTGAATTTCAATTTTCCTCATATTTTTAGATCTATTTTAAATTTATATGACATAAAAAATTTATCCACTTATCTCTAAGGTTTGAACTCACATCTTCTCCTCGAGAGTGCAATGTGTAATGCAATAGAGATTCTTAAAAAATTCAGATGTAAGTATTTGTATTATCCATTTTTTCTATTTAGTTATAAACTAATAGAAAAATATAAGAAGAAGAAAAATATAATATGTATCTAATAATTTTTATTAGACAATAAAACTTATTTGTTTTTCGTGCATTTAAAAGAAGAAAAAGATGTCAAAATAAAGAGAAAAAAGAATTGAATTGTTATTAAAATATTGTTAGAAAATGATATGGTATATGGACATTTTTGAGCTTGAATTTGAGTAGGTTCCATTAGTCAAATTATTTGAGACTAAGTGGATTATTAATCTACTACAAGAGTAGATGAAATGTGTATATTTACATGCTCAAAATGTTCAATGGGTGAATGAGAAATTGTTGCTCAAAGTAACACCCATAATGTTGGAAAAAATGAGATGGAAAGAAAAATGTCCCAAACTTGTTGGGAACATAGATTTGGAAAGCTTTATATGTAGAAGTTCTTCGTGTTATAATTGGAAACAAGACAAAGGCTTGGACTAGATACTTTGGGCTAGTCATAGTTAAATTATATAAAATTTAAAGATGGGCCTTGGGGCCTTGGACTTGGATTTCAAGAATAATATTTTTTTTCTTTCCTGGCTTAATTTTCCAACAGAAACTATAGAATTAACCCACCGTTTTTATGGAGTTACAGACCCTTCAGCTGGTTGTAACCTCCAATTTATTTGGATTAATTCTGTGATAATTATCATTTTGTATTCTGGAAAGTGTAACTCTTCAGAAACTTAACTAGCAGATTAATTATGTAATTAATCATGTCCCCTGCATGAACACTATAAAAGGAGGCCTCATGTTTCTATCCAAAACACACCAAAAAACCCTCTAGCCAGATTGTTAATAGTGTTCTGCTTCTGTAAAGTTCGCCGTTGCAGTCAAGGTTGCATTGCTCCTTTGGCTGTATTCTACCGTTGTATCCTGGGAGACAGACGTTCCATAGTAACTCCAGCACCGGGAGGGGACGAATCTGTTTTAAGGACACTGTGATAGCACAGGCCTCGGTCTAAGTTTTGATTGGTTACTGGTTTTTTCCTTTGGTTTTTATTATCTTTGTTTTTCCAGTTTATTTCAATTTTATTTACAGAAATTGTTTTTAATATATATTTTTGTTGTTCCTCTTTTTAACTTGCTTCGTTTGTTGGATAACAAATATATTCTGTATTAATTATTTTTATTAGTCAATAAAAATTATTTTAACTTTGCTTGTAGTTTAAAGAAGAAAAGGTTGGAAAAATACAAAGAGAAAATAATGGAATTAAGAAAAATATTATTAAAATATAAATGATAAATTAGTTTAAAAATATTACTAATAAATAAAAAATTGTTATTAAAACATAAATGACAAATTAGGGGTCTAACACTTGGATGACCAAAACATTAATATCCTACAAATTGATTGTCTAAATTAAAAATATTTTTTGAGTGACCAAAAAGTTAACACCCTAAAATTGAATGATCATTTAAGTAGCCCCTCCTTAGATAATGCCAATGTTGCTTTTGCTGCAGCTTAAATATCGGTTGAATTTGTTACTTTAGTTCGCAACCTTTGAGATTAATTAAGCGGTAACGTTTTATTGGTCTGACTATCTTTTTTTGTTTTTTTTAAAACAAAATTTGTCCCCAGCGGAGTCGCCATCTGTAGCGACTAATTTTTTTGAAAAACACTTAGATATAGGTATATAGGAAAGTACGTAGGTGTAGGTGTGGTGGGAAGGATATTTTAGAAATTTTGAAATAGGGGTTTAAAAAGGAATTTTTGGAAATTGAGGGGTAAAAATGGATTTTAGAAAATTGTTGGAAAAATATTAGGGGGTTTCAAAATTGATTTTAAAAATAGGGAGTTTTAGGAAAATATTTTAAAATAGGGGAATTTGAAAAAGGTTTTAAAAATAGAAGGAGTCGCCACCGGCCACTTTAAATGGTAGACCGGACACCGGAAATAGAAACCAGAGATTCGAAAGGGTTCGGGAGTCGGTTACACGCGAGGAAGGGCTAGCACCCTCGTCATGCCCAAAAATTGGTACCAAAACTTTACCGCTTAATTAAAATCGAATTTTATGAATCAAAGTGATAATTTTAACCGAGATTTAATTATGTATGCGAGTAAATTTCGAAAATCCTAATATTCGGAAACGAACGTCCGAACCACCACCACTACGACTGGTACTGGTCTCGTTCATCCCCGAATAGAAGGACATCGCACTTTTGAAAACAATTTTAAAATTTTTTGAAAAATGAAAAAAACAAATGCATTAGTACAAAATTAAATCTAATCTAAAGTCCTACGGCGCCAAAGGAGTCGATATCCGAGCTTTCGGAATATCATTCCCACGCGGAAACCGGGACCGTGCGTGCTATAATTATAATGACAAGTTAAGAAAATGCATGCTAAAATATATTCGAACAACACAAAAGAAAACTAAGCTATATGCATATTTAAACCAAGAATTTACACATAATGAAACCGCATGTTAAAATAATAAATAAAAAAACAAGACTAATATTAAAAAGCATACGCACCCATATATATAAAAACATTAAACACGTATCATATATTTACATCAAACAAACGTAACAACATGGCAAAATAAATACACATAACAATATGCAAAATAACATATATCCGATGTATAAAAAAAACATAATAAAATGCTAAGCAAGGAAAAGAGCAAACTGCCAGGGATCAAAGATGTAATAAACCCGTTTGGAAAACTGATTAAAATGCGAAATGGGGCCCAATTAAAAGGAAATGACAAGCCACAGAGACCCAAACGGTAATTTTCCCCTTGGGAAACCGATTAAAACCAAGTTCGGGACCAAATTAAAAACGCCCAAAACACAGGAGGGACTTCGGAAAGAATTTTAAAAAGCGGAAGCCCTCCCTCGCGCAATTAAAGTGACGCGGAGGGGCTTATAACGCGATTAGCCCTCTTTTAGAACTTGAAAACACTATATATACTAAACTGAAAGCAAATTTTGGCTCTTTTGAAAACCCTAAAAAGCTGAGACCCCTTATTCTCTGTAATCTTCTCCGGCGCCGCAAGGGTTCCGGTCGCCGTTGCCGGCGCCGGAAACCTAAAAAAAACTTTTCCGAATCGAAAACCAGAAAATCCCTTTTTCCTCCGAAAAACCAAAACCGAAATAAGAAAAACCTTTTCGAAATCCCTTTTGTTTCAAGACCCTAAAACTAGAACAGAAAAGAAACCAAAAAACTCCCTCACCGGCTCACATGCATGGCCTCGGGAAGGGCCACGGAGCTTATCGCCGGCGAGGATGAATGAAGGACGAAAGGGAGAAGAAGAGTCGCGAATGGTAAAAAACCTAAACCACTGTTTTTTTATTTTATTTTTGATGCGAAACAGAAATGAAATGAAATACCTTTTGCAAGACTTTTACTTTTTTTGATTTTCTTTTCTGGTAATAGCCGGGCTTACAATGGTTTTGGGGTTCGGTTTTTATAACCGAATGTTACAAAGAGATTAAAAAAAAGAAAGTGTTGACTTTGTGCTCCGTTATCGTGTTCCCTTTTTGCATGTGGCTTCTGAATTTGCTGTTGCCTGTTGGCCTTGAATTTGTTTTTTTGTTTTGTTTCTTTTCCGTTTTGGGTATCTCAAATTTTCTGACTGAAATTTTCTGTTGCCGGTATTGCCTGATCGGGAGGGACACAACGGCGTGAAGAGGAGTGGTCAGTCCGGTCGACAGAACGCGCGCGTGGGAGAGCGAACAGTCGCGCGTGGGCGCGTGAAGCTTCTGGATCCTTCCGGACATCGTTGTGAGCCGTTAGATCGAGATTCGATCTAACGGCCGAGATCTCGTGGCGGCGTGAGACGAGGGGGAACCCTTAGGGTTTCGGGATGAAGGGATCTGGACCGTTGGATGGTCCCAGATCCGATGGTGCTGGGTCGTGCGGCGCGGTAACAGAAGAGGCCCTTCTAGGGTTTTTTGCTGACTCAATCTGGGCCGTTGGATCGGCTTCGCTAGATCTGATGGTTGTGGGAGTGCGGCGCTGGGGCTGAGAGGAGATGGGCTCTAGGGTTTTTGTTCATCCCAAGATCTGGACCGTCCGATCTGAAACAGATCAGACGGCTGGGAGCTGGCTGCGCAGAAACAAGAGCTAGCGTTAGGGTTTTTTTCTTTTGTGTAATGGGCTTAAGGGTTGTTTGGGCTTAATAATGTAATTTGGACTTTATTATTTAATTTTATGGGCTTTTATTTATATTGACATGTTAAGTTACTTATGTTATAATAATAATAATAATAATAATAATAATAATAATAATAATAATAACAATAAAAAACAATACTAATATTATTAAATAGCTAAGAATACTAATAATAATGAGAATAATAGTAATAATATTAATAGTAATAGTAATAAAAAAGATAGTAGTAATAATAAAAACAATAGTAATTATATTAATAGTGGTAATAGTGATGAATAATAATACTAATACTAAGATAGTATATAATAATAATAATAAACTATGATAACAATAGCAAAAATAGTGTAACAAAATATAACAAAACAACTAATGCTAGAAATTACGTAATACTTAACAATGTTTAGATTTTTTCTTCTTTTTTTTTTTAGCCCAAAAAGCCCGAGAATCATAAAAGAAATAAAATTAAAGATATGGACAAAATTAGTGATTACAAGCTTTTCATATCAATATCTTCTAATAGTTGTTGAATGTACTAAACCTATTAAAAGAATTTCAATAAGAACGGCATCTTTTTTAGCAAATTGTGTTTTTAAATAACCTTATATCCCGTCAACTAAATAAAAAAATTACATTTCAACTAACAAAAGCGAAGTCAAAATTTGATTATAAATGTTTGAAAGTTCAGAATATAGTGCCGTCTTGGCATTAAAACCTTAGATTTTAAAAGGTTTAAAGATCAAACTGTACCATTTAGAGGGGACAAGGCCCTACCGACACCATTTTCACCATCCTTACAAGTGACTAATATGGTATTGTCAACATCAGTACATGTTTAACACGATGGGTCGGCAACCACTCAAATTTGGACCAGTTAGGCGTTAGCATAATGTTCTTCAATCAACCCTCAACTGTTTATATGAGTCATTTTGTTTGCGTTTTCCATTGCTGTTAATCTACAAGGCAATACCATGTTCCTGTGTACGATGATTTGATTTATTTGGCAGGTTCCTCGTGAGCTTGACAGGGACTTTTTAAGTGACAATTTAGTAAGTGATTGATCATGACTTTTATTTTTTACTTTTATAACTTTACGAATTTTTTAAGTGACTGGTTTCCCTTATATTTTTAGTTGTATTTATGGTGTTTATTTAACAAAACAATGAAAATAATGTGTTTGATAAATTTTAATCATGTTTCTACGGTTTATTAGTGAAATATTATATTAACTGTTCAAAGTATTATAACATATTTTCGTTCTATAGTGTTTCATTTTTTAGTTTTCGCTTAGGGCCCCGGAAACATCTATGACAACTCTGAAAAAGAGAGTTTTAAGCTTTGTATGTAGAATGGAAAGAAAACTGGAAGGATGGAAAAGTAAAGAGGTAAAAAAAATAAAAGGATGACTTTTTATTTATTTTAATTGGTATGCTTGGTAGAAAGGTGAAAAAGTTGAAACAAAATGCAATTTTATTTCTATTCAGTGCTTAGTTGAGTTGAAAAGTGAGAGAGAAGAACATAAGCTTTGAAAAAAAACCATATTTTGAACCAATTCAGGTCTTTCTTTTTCTCTCAACGTTTCTTTTTAAATTGAAGTGATTTGTTTTTACAGGATAGAAAATGATTTCTGCTCTCATTTTCTATTATTTAACTTTTCTTTCATACCAACACATTCAAAGTTTATTTTCTTTCTAATTTTCTATCTTTTCATTTTTCTACCCAACCAAACAAAGTCTAAATGTAATTTTAAGCATAATAAATTATGTTAGGTGTTTTCAAACGTCAATTTGCATGTGTGCACTAGAAAATTGCAGCAAAATTATTATACGAGAAAAAAAAAGGAAAACTATACCGGTGATCATCAAATTATATATTTTTTCAGTTTTGGTCAGTAAACTAAAATTTTCGTCAAAAACGTTCCTAATGTTACGTTTCTTACATGTTTTATCTAAATTATTATACGAGAAGAGAAAAAAAGTAGGAAATACTATATCGCTGATCATCAAATCATAATGTTCTTCAATCAACCCTCAACTGTTAATATGAGTCATTTTGTTTGCGTTTTCCATTGCTGTCAATCTACAAGGCAATACCATGTCCCTGTGTACAATGATTTGAATTATTTGGCAGGTTCTTCGTAAACTTGATATAGATTTTTTAAGTGACAATTTAGTAAGTGATTGACATGAACTTTTACTTTTTACTTTTATAACTTTACGGATTTTTAAGTGATAATTTAGTAAGAGGGTGGTTTCCCCTTATATTTTTAATTGTATTTATGGTATTTTTTTAACAAAACAATGAAAATAACGTGTTTGATAAATTTTAATCATGTTTCTATGGTTTATTAGTGAAATATTACATTAATTGTTCAAAGTATTAGAACATATTTTCGTTCTATAGTGTCCTATTTTTTAGTTTTCGCTCAGGGTCCGAAAACGTCTAAGACAATTTTGAAAAAGAGAGCTTTAGACTTTGTTAATAGAATGGAAAGAAAACTGGAATGATAAAAAAAATAAAGAGGTAGAAAAATAAAAAAAATTGTTTTTTTATTTTCATTGGTGTACTTGGTAGAAATATGAATAAGTTGACTACATTTTCTTTCTATTCATTACTTAGTTGAGTTGAAAAGTGAGAAAGAAGAAAATAAGCTTTGAAAAAATATATATTTTAAACCAATTCACATCTTTCTTTTTCTCTCAACTTTTCTTTTTAAATTGAAGTGATTTGTTTTTACAGGATAGAAAATGATTTATGTTCTCATTTTCTTTCATTTCACGTTTCTTTCATACTAAGCACATTCAAAATTTATTTTCTTTCTAGATTTTCTATCCTTCCATTTTTCTATCCCAACCAAACAAAGTCTAAATGTAATTTTAAGCGTAGTATATTATGTTAGGTGTTTTCAAACGTGAATTTGCATGTGTGGTCTAGAAAAATTGCAGCTAAATTATTACACGAGAAGAAAAAAAGTAGGGGAAAGTATTATACTGGTGGTCATTAAATTATGTTTTTTTTTTCCAGTTTTGGTCATTATACTGGTGGTCATTAAATTATTACATATTTTATCTCCGACTGTTAAAAAATTAAAAGTGATGATGTGATTTTTTAGTATTTTTAAATTATTTTTCTCTCTTCTATGTATTATTTTTATTTAATATTCAACCAATCAATTTACATATTTTATCTCCGACCGTTAAAAAATTAAAAGTGATGATGTGATTTTTTTAGTAATTTTAAATTATTTTTCTCTCTTCTATGTATTATTTTTATTTAATATTCAACCAACCAAATTGAATGAAGAAATTCAAAGAAAAATTATAAAAGAATACTTCGGAGCAATTGGGGTTTGAACCTACAACCTCTCGTGCAAGGCAACCAAGTGCAAACCAACTATGCAAAGAATTAAACTTTATATCTCTACACTAAAACATGTATTTAAAGTATATTAATTATAACACAAAATAAAACTTAAAGCTAGGGAATTGATTCTAATACAATACCTTTTGGATAAAGATTCAAATGCTTAATCAATTTGTATATTAGATTAATTAATGACTTCAAATGAAGTACTCTAGTGTTTATGAAGGTATACAAGTGATTTGAAAGAAAACATGACTAAATTGATGTATTTTTAAATACGAGGGTAACCCAAATGTAACCTTACCCATAATTGAGTGACCTAATTGTAACTTTTAATAATTGAGTGATCCAAATGTAACTTTACCCATAATTGAGTGACCCAAATGTAACTTTTAATAATTGGGTGGCTCAAATATAACCTTACCCATAATTAAGTGACCTCCGTTGTAGTTTACTCATTTATTTTTTTCACGTTCGGCAATAAAAACTAATTAAATAATCATTTATTTATTTTTATAATATTACTATTAAATTGTTTTTCAAACTAAATTAATATTATTCAAAAACAATATTTATTTATTATAGAGTGTAAATTTTAAATTAGTTAAAGATAATTATTTAGATCCAAATTATAATATTTTAAATTTATATTCTATCATAAAAATATCATTAATTTTATTTTAAAAATTATTTAAGTACTAATTTTATAAAATAAATATATGATTGTTTAATATTTTTGTATTGTCAAACAAATTGAAAAAAAAATTAGTTTAATTTTTAATTTTAATCAAGATAAGGCTAAATATTAAATTAGTTAAAATTGTTACAACTTCATAATTTTATTTAATGATTAAGTATTTGTATCTTTATCTCAAAAATAATGTGTTTCAATCAATTAACTAGCTTTAATATTTTATTTTGTACTATTACTTAATATACGGTAAATAATTGTTTTAGTGAAAATACATAAAGTTGAAGTCCTAGAATAGTTGGTTTGCATTTGGCTCCCTTGTGCTAAGGGTTGTGGGCTCAAACCTTAGCTAACAAAGTCTTCTTTAATAGTTTTCTTTTTAAGTTTTTTCCAGTTATCACCTGATTGGTTGAATAAAATTAAATAAAAATAATATGCATATAGTTTTTCCAAAAAAGTTCTAAGTCGGGAGATATGTTCTATGATTATAAATTTTTTTTGGGTAAATTACTGGAATGATCATTTATGTTTAGTAAATGTACATTTTCGGTCATCAATTTTTAAAATTGACCGTTATGGTCACTTATGTTTTCGGTGTGTAAACTTATGGTCACTCAAACCCTAGTTTCTGTTAAGTGTCGTTAAATGGGTGATGTGGCAGTTATGAAAATTTGTATAATAGCACATTTAACCCTTCACATTTACACATTCAATCAATTTAGTTCTAGTTTAAAACAAACCATTAATTTTAGCCTCATTATTTAGACATTCTTTCAATTTGATCCTATTTTATATTAGAGATAATTTAGTATTTTTTCTCCAACCAGATGGTGACACATGTCACCATATGGTTGGAAGAAAATAAATTATAAAACTTGGGTTTATGGTGAATCGAACCTGGGTGTGGGTGTATAGCACACAAGCGCTCAACCACTAGGCTAAAAGCATATTACTTAGGACACGTGTCATCATCTGATTGGATAAAAATAGTAAATTGTTTCTAATATAAAATAAGATCAAATTGAAAGAATTTCTAAATAGTGAAGCTAAAATTAATGATTTGTTTTAAATTAGGACTATATTGATTGAATGTGTAAATATGAAAGGTTAAATGTGCTATTATACAAATTTTTGTAACTGGAATGTAACTCCATAGACCGGCCTATGCGGAATGACCATGTCTAGTAAGACACATCACAAATAAATCTCAAGAGGAAAACTTGTTGGCAAATTAAGTATTTATTTCGACAGCATAACAGCAGGACTCAGTGAAAACCATCAAGTTAGATAAACTTGTTTAGTACATCAAATAGCATTTCCAAAGTCATTCATCACAACATAGACTCATAAATAATGTAGGCAGCCAAGACCACATAAGTGAACCCATCATATGATGGTTACAAAATAAGCATCAATTAGCGTATCGAAATATTTCTAGTTTAACACCATACATGTCAAAATATAGGCACATGTCACCCTGAAAGTACAAACGGTGGATAGAAACATTACATTCAAATAGAATACCAAATGTGTCGATCCTCCAAGTGCCAGCTACGGGGTGGCCTATCCAAAATATCTAAAAGGGGAAAAGTTTGGGGGTGTGAGCTAGGAAGCTCAGTGTGTTCCAAAAGTGCAAGCAAGAACATGTACAACAACAATATAATATACATTTCTAGTTAAAAAATCATAAAATTCAAGTAACAATACGGTTCGGTTTAATCCTCTATCTACCCTCCAACCATACTCCAAGAGGCAGTTCC
Organism: Hibiscus trionum; assembly: GCA_030270665.1. NCBI lineage: Eukaryota > Viridiplantae > Streptophyta > Magnoliopsida > Malvales > Malvaceae > Hibiscus > Hibiscus trionum. The sequence goes on from BSYR01000004.1 coordinate 42,544,822, forward strand.
CCAAAACTGTGTCAAAGGCATTAACCTGTGTCCATTGGGCATAGGTGCCAACCTAAGGGAATACCTTAGGAACGGTACTGTAGGAATTACCCTAGCCGAAGCATAGGAACCTGTAACGGTAAGGAATTACTAGCTGGATCAGAGCTGAACCTGCGGTCACTTCATATTCTATCCAAAGTACCCCAATAACAACCTATGTACTTTCGATAATCAATAGTAATTGTAATGTCGGTAAATATGAAATAGGCATGCATTTTCAATAAAACGGTAATCAAAGAGCATATTGTTCAATCAAAACTAAGATGTATCATACATATAATATAATCATGCTTAAACACCTTATCAATCATGGGCACATGTTTAGTTTAATAACATACTTTTATCATGTAAAACAATATTTAAACGGTTATATAGCACACAAGGAACAAACCTCAAAAGAACGGACCGGTCAGTCAAAAGATCTACCGAGCATCGGGATCACGCTCCGCTACGGTACTGGAACCAATATAAACAAGGATTACGGTTACTAATAGATTTACATCTTGATCGAAAAAAGTACTAAGTTATGGGGTCGTACGAGTGACGATAGGATCATGAGGTGGTACAGATCGGGACGAGTTGGGCTGGGCGTAGGCACGATCGGGAGATCCACGAGTACCTTTTTTTTTTTGCTCGGCAAACATGTATGATTTATTAAATAAAAGTTCATACATAGCCAACATTCCCCAAGCCTCATTAAAAACCTCTCTAAACCTATAGAGGAAAAGAGTACTTGGGTAATGTCAAAAAAGGAATCAACACGAAAGAAAAAGGCTCACCGCCACGAACAATCAACACGAAAGCAAAAAAGGCACACATCAACCCACCCGTTGGAACCAACGCGTACGATCGACACCACTCTTTGCCAACGCATCTGCGAACTTATTGGCTTCTCGATAGATATGATGAAAGCACATATCTCCAAGAGCAGCACATGCCTCATCGATACGTCGCAACCATACACCATATTTCCACGGTCGGGCATCATGGTGTAGCACCCACGCTATCGCCGTCGTCGAATCCGATTCCACCACTAACGGAGGGAACATCCGCTCGGAACTTACCAACAGTTCCAACGCAAAACAAATGGCTTGCACCTCCGCCTCATTCGAGTCCACAACACCTATCGGCCCGGAAAATAAAGCCAGCACTTGTCCCGCTGCATTCCGCAACACACCACCGCAACCGGCCTTGCCCGGTTTACCCCTTGCCGCACCATCGACATTAAATTTCACCGTCCCCTCCATCGGCAATTCCCACCTCACAAAGTCTCGACAATTGTCTACTTGTGCACGCACTTCACACGACCATGGGCTGTCCCACCATGTCGACTCCATAATAGCCCCCGGTGGAAGTTCTAGGCATACCCAAAACAGTGACCTTAACTTCACCAAGAACACAATCGCTCCCAAATCCATTGTTTTACCATTAAACAAACATGAATTTCGGCCCAGCCAGAGTGACAATGCCACAGCCGCGCATGACGCTAACCACCAATCCCGGAAGCACCCATCAAAAATATTCGCGAAGCATTGCTCAAACAACGCCCCCAAGTCCCGCGGCTGCACAAACTCCACCTTCCACCAACGAAAAAACTGTTGCCACACAGCCCACGCGAACGAACAACGGAACAAAATGTGTTCCAAGTCTTCTACTGCTGCCCGACACCAACAACACTTCATCGCCTCCTCCCCTATCGACATGCCCCGCGATTGCAACATCACCATAGTAGGCAGCCGATCTAACCTCACAAACCACAAAAAATATTGAACTTTCGGTGGTACAGACAACTTCCAAATTGCCTCCAGCTCCGCCCTCGCTTCAAGTCTGAAAGATGTCATCAATCGATACAACTGTGCAACCGAAAAAACTCCCGTATGCGCTGGTTTCCAAATCAGCCGGTCCATACATGCACTGCCCAGTACCAAACCTCCAATACACAGTTTCAAATCAGCGACTTGCGGTACTTCAAACGATCGCAAGGCCCTTCCGAAAAAAGAGTCCCACTCCCCATGATCGAAACGTCCACCCCGTGCATAGTCTTGAACCAACGCTCTTTTATTCCTCGCCAAGCGAAATAACCTCGGATACATTTTTTCGAAGGGCTCCTCGGCACACCAAGCATCTTGCCAAAACAAGATACGATCACCCTTCCCTAGCTGCCATCGGAATTGTGAAGGCCCAAGAAAACGCTCTACTACAACCTCCTCTTGTATGCCAATAATTTGCTTCCATACCTTGGACATGTGCCTAACCCCTGTCGAATTAGGCCTCCAACTTACCACCTCACACCCATACTTCGCGTCAATTATTTGTCGCCACAATGAACCCTCAGACATAGCATATCGCCATCGCCATTTAGCTAAAAGTGCGAGATTTCTTGCACGTAAGTCCACCACGCCCAGCCCCCCAAACCTCCTAGGCCTACACGCAATCAACCAATTCACCCGACTCATTTTCATCTTTGTTTCCGACCCTCCCCACAAAAAACGACGACGAATTCCATCTATCTTGCTGATCACACTTCGCGGCACCAAGAACAGCCCCATATAATACAACGGCAAAGATGAAAGTACCGAGTTAAGCAACAACAATCTCCCCGCAATGGATAAAGCATCACGTTTCCAACTCGTAAGGCATTTTCGAAACCGCTGAATTAAAGGTTCCCACAACTGCAAACTATTCGGATTAACTCCCAGAGGCATCCCTAAATAGATTATAGGCAATTCAGCACAAGCACATCCCAATATTTTTGCAACATGTTGTAAACTCACCTCCGTCACACCCACCCCATACAATTTCGACTTGGTATAATTAATTTCCAGCCCCGATGCATATTCAAAACAAGTAAGGATACGTTTCAAATTTTTTGCCACATTTACCTCCGCGAGTACCTATTAAATCAGAAAATCAATATCAGTCCTTAATCATCAATTTCTCTTGAATGACATAACTTATACATATGTATGTTCGGGTTCAACGTCCAATTCAGAGGCTTTTGGGTTAGAATTTCGCGAAACGGACTTCAAAATCGGACTCAAGACGTCGAAAAACATAAAATAGGGCCTTTCTAAAAAAATTGACTTTTTGGTCAAAAAGTCAACAATGGCGTCATCATGCTGACGTCACTGGTCAACCGGTCGGGTCGGTCAACGGGTCGGGTTGGTTTGCTTAGACCGGTTCGATTGGCTCGGTTTAAGGCCAGACTGGGTTTGAGCCGACCGGTTCAACAGCCACCGTCTAGGGCGACCGAAAATCGCCCCGGACGGCGCGTGAGGCCTACGCACGGCCCAAAGTGGCCGAAAAAAGCTTCCGATCATGTCGTTGTCATCCATTTTTCGATTTAAGCTCGAATAACTTAGTATTTATGCTGAAAAACTCACCGATCTTACCAAATCTAAAGAAATGCGATCGAAATAACGCGGCTCCGGCGACGGTCAATGCGACGACCGTTAGACGCTTGGCGGTACAGGTTCTGCTCGCCTCGCGACAAGGAGCCCACTCCTGGTGAGAACACGGCGAACGGACGTCGAACGACGCCAGAAAAGTCGAGCAACGGAGGTAACACGAGTTTGGGTTGTAGTCGAACCCTTCGACTGTTCTCAACGGCGTACGACGGGGGACTAGAGCGAGTGGCGGTCGTGGTTTTGATTGGGAAGGGGCGGCGGTCACACTGATAGCGGCGGTGACGTGAACGAAACAACGACGAGGGGGGAAACGACGATGGCCGAAGGTTGCGGGGGTTAGGGAAGATGATGGGTCGGTGTAGAAGGGTCAATGTCCCTTTCTTGGGGCTGATGAACTCAATAAATGCCATTATGAGGGGTAGGTAGGATATTTTATTTATTTTATTATTTATTGGTCTTAAGCATTAACTCTTATTTCCCCTGGTCCAACAACTAACCAAGAGCTATGTTAGCATCAACCTATGCACCCAAGGGTCACGGGTTCAAAACTCCTTGGCTGCTTTTTCTCTCATTCCTTTTTTTTACCTTAGAAAATTAGGATTGTTACATTCCACGTCACCCATTTAGCGACACTTAACAAAAGCTAGAGTTCGAGTGATCATAATTTTACACAACGAAAACGTATGTGACCATAACTCTCAATTTTAAAAATCGGTGACAAAAAATGTATATGTACTAAACGTAAGTGACCATTCCAGTAGTTTACCCAAAAATCTTTGAGAAGATGGTTTCCACGTGGAAAATAAAACTAGCGTTCGAGTGACCATAATTTTACACAACAAAAACGTAAGTAACCGTAACTGTCGATTTTAAAAATCGGTAATCAAAAATATATATGTACTTAACGTAAATGACTATTTCAATAGTTTACCCGAAAATCTTTGAGAAGTTGGTTTCCACCACGTGGAAAACAAGATTAACGAAGTGTAGTACGTACTTTTAAAGGCACGAAAGGACAGCAATAGTTTCGGAAAGATAGGACAAGTTGAATTCAATTGCATGTGGATGTCTTTTTTTCTTCTTTTTTCTTTTATAATGTAGCTTTATAGTGTCATGGTACGAAATATTTTGGTCATATTTGACAATTAACAGATAATTGATAACAATAAAAAATAACATATTATATTAATTGATAATTGATTATATTAATTAATTTGATTAGTGAATTATATTAGAAGATTGTATAAAAGTGTATGGTAAAATTAATTGATAGCCGATGATTGTTTGATTATTTAAACAAGCAAAATGACGTATAGAACACGATTATATTTGATATTTTTTTGAATAAATTATTAGTTATCAATATTTTGTATCTATTAATATTAAATTAGATTATAAAAGTAAGTTTTTTTAATATTACTAAGCATTTTTGAATGATCTATATATATTAATTTATTATTTATATAATTATTTTTAATACAATTCAATTAATTAATAAAATGTGTGAGAATAAAAAGAAAAAATACAAAAATATTAGTTTACAAATCTCACAATGTAAATATGGGAGTGTGAAGAATTAAAATAGAAAAGGGTTAAATTTAGGTTATTTAGAAATTTTTTATACTTGTTAAGGGTAAAAGGGTCTTTATAACTCTTATGTCAAAACCTCTAGGCTTAAATGAAAAATAAGTGCCCAAACTATATATTTTTGAACTTTAGGTGCCTAAAGTATTTTTTTGATAAAAATAAGTGCCTAAAGTTTCAACAGTTACAATTTAAAGTGCCCGACCGTTTAAAAACGGTTACCCAATAAGAATGTGACACGTGTCATGTTTTATTATTATTATTATTATTATTATTATTATTATTATTATTATTATTATTTAAAAATTTAAAAAATATATAATTTAAAAAAACTCAAAATTCTCAAAAAGTCCTAAATCCCTAATACCCAAAACACAAATTCTTCAAATTGTCGCCGCCTTCGTCGTCGTCAGACACCACTACTGTCGTCGCTGGAGGCAACCTTCCATTTTCGTCAACCACCCATCGTCGGTAACCAACGGAAAACGTGCCAATTGGACAGTGAACGCGAATGGTTCTATTCGAACCATGCCCAATTGACACACTTACCTAGTTTCCGACAATGAGTTGTTGGAGGAAATGGGCAGTGACCTCCGAAAACAGTATTGGTGGTGTCCGGCGACGGCAACAACGACAATTGAGAGAATTTGTGATTTTTGGTATTAGGAATTTATGTTTTTTTGAGAATTTTGAGTTTTTTTTAAATTTATATTTTTTTAATTTTTAATATAATAATAAAAAACATGCCACATGTCACGTTCTTATTGGGTAACAATTATTTTAAACGGTCAGACACTTAAAATTGTAACGGTCGAAACTTTAAGCACCCATTTTTACAAAAAATACTTTAGGCACCTCTAGTTTAAAAAATGTATAGTTTGAGCACTTATTTTTCATTTAAGCCAAATTTCTAATTTTAAAAAGCTCATATTAGCAAGTTTTTTAAAATTAGAGGTTTCACCACAATCCGCTATTTACAAAACATCCAAATTAATAAATGACCGGTCAAACCTTTAACATTTATTTCAAACCTTTGATTTTAGCTCATACCGCTATTTATCAAACATGACCTTATATTTTTCATTTTTGAGGTAACTTTAAATGTTGGCGTATCCGGGACAAATTTGGTTCGTTACTTAATGGTTTATGAAACAGTAAAAAATAAGTACTATCAAATTTAGTTTAGTCATATTTATTTTATAAATTTAGTAAAAAAAAATACTGTAATTTAAGAACAACTAATGTAATTAGTTCTACATGTACATCAGGCAATTTTACATCAAAAATTTCTTTGAAATACTTATTTACAAAAATGACCCATGCCAAAGTTATGTAGAAAAATGACCCTCAAATCTGTCACGTAGGGTGTCCTCGCATTTTGCACAATGCGATATAGACCTCGCATGATACAAAAATGAAAATATCGTTTCTAAATTAAAATAGACGTCGCGTTTTGAAGAAAGCGAGGTCTTCGAAAATCCAGGCTTGAATACAAGGGTGCATAGGCATGTTCGAGGCATTTTATCGTGCCATTAGCCCAAAAATTTTGGTAATTTTTAAGCTTAGATACGTAGAATTGGAACTTATCTTTTTTTTGAGATTGATATTGGCACGTACAAGACATTGCACACTGTATTAAAAACGTGTTGAAAATATTTCCAACGCATGTTTAAGAAGTTGAAATGGCTTGGTAGGCATGTTAGATGTGTTTTCTCGAGTTATTATTAAAATGATATTCGTAATATTTTAGGTTAGAGGCCTAGTATTGGAAGTTATCTTTCATTTGAGACTGATATTGGCACAAAACAAACTTTTTGAACGGTATAAAAATGGCCATGAAAATGGTTTCAAACCATAATTTTGGGCATGAATAAAAAGGTAAAATACTTTGAGAACCATGTTTGATGGGTTTATCCGAAAAGTTAATCGCTGCATTCGCGTAATCCTTGAGAATCACGTAATATATTTCTATTAAAAAAGAGAAAAAAGTGACCTCGCTCGTTGTAGAAAGCGAGGTCATTTTGAATGTTTTAATTAATTTCGTAATTATTTTGATGATTATACCAAAATTAAGAATAAGTTGGCAAATTTGTCCATATTTTCCTTTAACAGGACCTCACGCTCTGCATATAGCGAGGTCCCTTAAGCCTATAAATTGAGGACGGCGGTCTCCGTATATTCTCGTAACTCATCTTCGTTCTTCTTCTACTTGGTCTACTATTCAATATTATTTGTAAATAGTTCGATCGATATAATATGACCAGACGAGAAACTATTATAGCTTTGGTATACTACTGTTAAATGTGTAAAAGTACTATAATTTCACCTTTTTTATGACAATTATTGCTAAATCTACACCCATTTGAGTCACATTGTAGCTCTTCATGCATCAATCACACTGATCTTATCTTTATCATGTTTGATCCTTAAGTTTGATTTATTTAGTGGAAAAGATACTGCTTATGTGTATGTTTGGTGCATGTGCAGATTTCGTTACTCACTGTCCGGGCAAGCACTGCCACGATAGTGGAGGAAAGGAAGGAACGGTGCAGAACCATCTCTCGATAGTCCAGATCAAGCCAGCTGTGGATGTTAGTTTCTACTAAAGGAAGTTGAACCATGAGATAGAGCCCTGCTGAGCAGAAAAGATAGACAGACTATTGCTGAGGCAATAGCCAAATCACTGCCGAGACAATGCCCAGACACAGTCGACAGGGGAGAAAACATGCAAACTGGTATGCGTTTTGAAGAGCATGAAAAGCTGAATTTTTTATGAACTTTGCATGAAGATCAGGCTGCGGGAAGATCATGAAAACGTTGAAGGAAGGTCAAGAGAAGATTCCACGTAAATGGGAGGATTTTAAGGAAGATTGATATAAATCTTAAAAGAAGATCTTTTCTTTTAATGTATTTAATTCTAACTTAACTTCATCCTCAAGAATGACTTGACCTAAACCTCCTCTATAAATAAGAAGCCAAAGCCGGCCATTGAGGGCATCTTAGAGGCAATCGAGAGTTGAGAGACTTTGTAGCGAGCTCACATTATTATCATGTTCTAAGTTTTTCTTAGGGTTTAGTTTGTATTGTTTAGTAGTTGTGGGAAAACGGTTGGATTTTTTATAAGTTTTTGTTAATGCAATTTTAGTTCAAAAGTTTACTGGCTTATTTTATTTTATGTTTATTAGATTATTCTAAAAACTCAATTAATCACTTGTGTTCTTTCCTTTTATTTCCTTTTCAGTGCGAGACAATAAACATTGAAGGTTTCACCAATCCCTGTGCAGACGATACTTAATACTCATCACTTTATTACTTGAGACGTGTATACTTACACAATTGCAGGGCACTTTACACACGCAACAACTACGATGGGCAGATAGTTGATGATGCATTTCTCGGCGTCGTATTTTAGTCCTCAAGTACTATATTGCTTCTGCTGCCATACAACTTATCATATAAGAAGTTGATGAATGAAGTGAAGAAACATGTTTCACATGGTCGTAGAAAAAATTTGGAACCGTTGGAGTTTCAACTATCGTCGTCGTTAGAACCATTAACGTATTCATTATACCACGTTGTCGACAACGCTGATGTGGAATTGATGGTGGAATCTCACCTACAATTTTCTTTAGGCAGGGCCCTTAAGCTTGAGTTGTATGCAACGTTTTTTGATGACGATGATGTTCTTATGTAATTTAATGTTGGTGTACTTATGTCAATTAACAATCTTGTAGTACGTATTGTTAATATAATTTTCGTTAATATAATTTTCTGCATCTAACCGATTGCATTTTCAAACCGTTAACAATCACCAAAAATGTAATTAACAAAACGTATAATTTGATAATATTACATTAGAACAACTAGCATGTATGAGGTCCGTCGTATCTTGTTATCTGCCACACGTTGTTCAGCCTCTTCCTTCGTGATACAAGAATCCTCTAGTTACAACCGTGGTCCTTTTGGACACATTATGCAAATATGGTTGTCCGCACTCGTTTTCTTCATTGTCGAAAGAACTGGTCGGCGTGTGTTATAGTTTTTAATTGCATCATCCGTGATTTTCTTAGTAGTGAATATCATCCCAACTTCTAGTTCACTATCAGTATCGACATCAGCATCGCATGACTGTTTCCCAATAGATGAGAAATCATCTACGTTTGCAGCCATTATAGCGCTAGAACGAATGAAATAGACTAAGAGAAATTTTAAGCGAAGTACAATGAAAAGAAAATATGAGTTTTTGAGGAAGCGGAGGGGTTTATTTATAGGGTTGTAAATGAACCAGTGTTCTTTCATGTATTTTAGAAACTGGTCGTTCATTTATTTTTTCAAAGTATAGTATTTATAGCAGACATGTATTGAAGCACATACAATATTACATAAATAAACACGTTAATTTGTTACAATTAAATTGTACAATTGTACCCATTGGGGTATGCATCTTCCAAAGTCTTTGACGAAGTGGGCAAATAAATAAGCATATCCCAAAGTCTTTGATGAATTGATTTAGATGAGAGGTGCAATAGTTTTTTCAACTTGTATGACCGTCAAGAGATGTGTCGTTGTTGTAGACAAATGATGCCATAGTTCATCCTAGTTGTTGGAGCCCTAAAGTTTCGTGGATTTCGTGAGTATCCGATAATCATTATCATACACGATACAAATGTCACCAACAACGTTACATGCGGTGGACTTCGTGTAGCCTTCACGATGAAGACGTGCGAAGAAGCTACCAGCAGCCTCGAACAAAAGTTCAAGACTGATTCTGGCACTTCAAAAGGACCACTTATTCCCTGATATTGCGATTTGTCCTAGATCTTGAACCAAAACAAGGAAGATACATATTGCCAAATATTATTAACCGACCAAAATAATGTAGTCACCGTATAAATGCAACTACTTATACCAACAGATCACAATATCAGGGAAATTAATTTGTAAAACAATTTTCATGATATGTTGCCATTAGTAGCAACAATTGTATATTCTCTTTGAATCTAACACGGATTTGAATGGAGCGATAACAAATGCTGGTGGGTTTGTTTGCCCTCGATTTTGCCTTATATAGGCAAACATTCGCGCTCTCCAAAACGCAAGGTATTTAGTCACGTTTCAAATGGACCTCGTGCTTTGTAGAACGCGAGGTCTGCAAATATTCCTGACTTGGCATGACAAGTACAAAGTGTCATGCCAATCAACCTTTTTTAGTGTAACAAGTGCGTGAAAAAATAGTTTTGAAGATTTTTTTGTGTAAGAATAACAATATAAGTTTATTACATTTCAAAAAAATACATCAAATGAAGAAAATATATTATGGTAGTTAGGCCACATAAAATGAAGAAAATAAATTATGATAGTTAGGCCACTGATCCCGATCAAAGATGACATCTTCTACATAACTGGGGTGAGGTCAGCGACGTCCTAATCGGTCAATTGTACCCCTAAATATGATTTAGACAAATGGTGTCATAGTCAAATAATTGATACTCGAGTCGGAGCGATTTTTCAATTCCTCAACTTGTCTTGGTACCCATTTTGCATCGTAATTTAGAGAGAAGTTCACATCCGCAATCCTGATCCCGACCAAAGAGGGAATCTTGTACACCACTCCTCAAAACATGAACGGATGTTGAGGTCTCGCCATAGTCGTCCAATTCAATCGATCCAGTCCGAAGGTCCTCTTTTCGGTTTAACTTTTGAGGCTGATATTGACACATACGAGACATTATAACCTGCCAATTGTACCTCTAAACATGCTTGCTTTGATGAAGTGGACAATCGAGGATTTTGAAGTTCCTCCGAAGAATGCAATTGTTACCCACTTTCATCATCATCTACAATGGTAGGGCTTTTGACTACGGTTATATGTTGTGGTCTTCACCTAGCCGACACTCTATGAAGACCACACTTTCCCTGATATTGTGATCTTTCATTCATCTTGAACAATAACGTGGAACACCCATCTTTTAAAAACTAGCAAACCATGAATAAAAAAAGAAATTACATAATCATCCTAGTGACCCATATGTCCACCCGTACCACACGGCAGTGCACGACGTTCCCGACGCAAATTTCTTCGAACATTTGCACCATCATCATCATCATCATCATCATCATTATCTTCGTTGTCATTATCACCGTCATCGTCATCCCCTAATGAAAGATTAGTCCCACCACTCGCACTAGGGCCGGTGAAGAATAGGCTCTGCGGCGATGTCTGATCCACAATACCAGATCCGAACTGTGCCAGATTGTAGAATGGAGGCATAGATGCAGAAGGTTGTGGTGCATAGTAGACTGGGGGAACCACAATAAACGGATGAAACACGTCCGAGAAAAAACCTTCTGTCGGACTCCCCATTTGCTGAAACAATGAACTACTTCCCGTGGGTGAAATGCCGAGAAAGTCGAATGCTGGAATGCAGGTGCTGGCTGGGATGTTTCTGGCTGGGCGGCTGAATGGGCACGTTCCTGTACTTCTCTAGATGACAATGCTTCAGGAGCGTGTGTTCTTCTTCTTTGGCCACCTCCTGTCGTATGGGGAACACGCTGCGTCGGAAGACGTTGTGTCGACGAACATTGCATCAAAGGATGATTTTGGGGAGGCTGATCTAAATCGCTTGCTCGCTCATCTAGGGTTAATATATGCGACTTCCCATTAAGATGGTACCACTGCGTATACTCAAAGGTAACGCTGTAGTCCTAAATGGGATCCAAAATAGGGGGCCGTCTACCGAAACGAGTCATCTACTGCCCCACCTAGTCTAAGTGATGTTGGTCCCAATGGACTTCCGTCTTGCCTTGCCGGGTTAAACTGTGCAATGTGTCCAAATTCGGTGGGTCATTCGGAATCCCTTAGACAAAGTTGAACTGCCGCAGCACGCGGTCCGTAGGATGCCACTCCACTATCTCGTAGTGTATGAACAAAACCATCAATATCCAGACGACCTCACTCAACATTATTTCAGGCGGGATGCATGCTCGAATTTTAGGATCCACATACGACATCCACAGGAACTACAAAAAAAATGTAAAATCGGTTAGATAAATCGATTTCCAAAAATTTTTAACTCATAATTTCCGATTTAAATATCATACCAAATAACGTGGATCTAGGTCATTTATCTTATTGATCAACAGTCGATAATCCCGCTGGTTGGTCGGTAGCCCCACGTGTGTTAATTGACCCAACCACCTATCATTCAAAAAAATCATTTGTAATATAATATTAAAAAACAAAATAATAAAACAAAATTTTGGCAATTTTATTAGTTTCTCTGAACAAGTGGGAATTGGTATGGGGTCGGGTTTCGAGGCGTCGGGCTTAAAAACGACATTCGAATCCATGCCCAACACTGCAGCAACCAAAGGCACCCGCCAATTGCACGTTTGCCCAGGTCAACAGTTCTGCACAACTCCCGAAATAGAAATGCCAAAACTGCCCCTCCCCAACATTTGTTTCTCGATTCCACAAGACTCGCAAGATGAGGCAACCACATCAAATTACCTTATTGCGGGATTTATCTGCCATCAAGACCCTCAATAACTCGTAGAATATGGGCACGAGCAAATCGTTGCAAAAACAATTTTTTCAATATAAAATTGTTTTCTATAAAATTAAATTACACACGAATAAATAATAATAAACAATAAAAAATTATATTATATTCGTATCATCATCAGCGTGGGGGGTAGGTTGGTCAAATTGTTTTCCAAGAATGTAATTTTGAGTTTGCCACCATCTAAATTGGTCTCTGCCGGCCTCAATCCAAGCAAGGCTTCACACACACTCGCTCAGTCTGCCTCCAATCCCGGTGATAAGCTCGTCATTAACGGGTAAATAGAGAATAAATGCAACATCTTGCAAGGTAATGGTCGCCTCACCGCATGAAAGGTGAAACGTGTATGTCTTGGGCCTCCACCTCTTTATTAACACGTTAATCAACGAAGGGTTCAACTTCGGACCATCAAATAGGTGGGAAACATGACCAAAACCGAACGCATGCAAATAGCCGTCAAGATCCGGATGTGGCCGTCCCGTGCGATTGATGTAACACTTCAATGCACGTTCATACCCCTCCAAAATAAAAAATTTAAATTTATAAATTAGTAAATAGAATATTAACAATTAAAAAAACAAATAATAAAAAATTAAAAATTAAGAAAACTTACATCGAGGTCTACGCGCCAGAAATTCCACACGTGTTTGTCGTCGAGCCTCAATAATCGTTTCATACCACCGCAAATTGGAAGAATTTAACAATAAAACCAGTGGAGAATAATAATTGTAAGAGCAGACAATTTGATATGAAAATAGATGAGACAATGAGTCCTATTTATAAAGGTCCTCGCACCCTATACGAAGCAGCGTTAAAGGGGCCTTGATATCTGCAAAACACGAGGTCCTTTGAAAATCTACAGCAATTCAATTCGTTTCAGTCCAAACGGAATCAGACTATTTGACTGGACCTCGCTATCCGCAAAACGCGAGGTCAATTTTTTTTATTTAGACAAGATATAGATTTGTTACTTTCATTCATTACAAATTATGTTTTAATAAGATTTAGATTTTTTACTGTAATTAAAAAATAACGAATATTTTGATTGGGATAATTAATTACAAATATAACATACATTAAATACAAATAAAATTTAAATACCGTATTTTCTTTTAAATAATATCTTCTTCTAGACAATATTATTTTTTTGGTTATATGCATGTACATCTTATGGTCCATGTTCGGGGTGCGAGGCTGCCCCTCCCAACAATGTCATCTCCAAGGTTCGAACTCAAGTCCTCTCTTTGGGAGTGCAATGTGCACTACCAATGCACCCAACACTTGTTGGTTCTTCTAGACAATATATTGATCCTAATAAATATGAAATACTTTAGGATATGTTCAAATAATTAGAATATTGCATCTACTAAAATTAACTTCCAAAAAATTTAAACCTTTCGAATAATTAGTTCAAACTACATTTTATATACGGTTAAATATCATCTTCTGAATATTGAACCATTTTCAAATAATTATTTTTTAAGATTTCGATTTTAACTAAGTCGCATAATTATCACCTAAAATAAATTTCAAACGGTTAAAGGAATCTCGCTATATGCATAATGCGAGGTCATTGCACAGTAATTATTGCGGTCCATTAATGTGACTCTTCAATTTCTCGGGAACCTCGCGCTTTTCAGAACGCGAGGTCGTATTTGACCCACGTAAGACTAAATTCGCTATTTGTAAAACACGAAGACATCTTGCGTGGCAGATTTAGGGGTCATTTTTTTAAATAATTATGGGTGTGGGTCATTTACGTAAATTACTTTTTAAGGAGGTTTTTAGTGAAAAAATTCCTGTACATGACTATAAATTAGAAAATTCCAGGCAATTACCTGAGAAGAAGAAAAAGTATTGGATTGGGGAGTATGTTCAACGATTGAAAAGGAGTTGATAATTATTAAGAAAGAGTTTCGAGAACCATTATGGGTCCCCAAGAATCTTTGAAAAGTTGTATCACCACTGAAATGGTACAAGTTGTATCACCACGTGGCAAAACAAGATCAACTAATTCTTGTACATTATAGTAGTACAAGTTGGATTCAAGTGCATGTGAAAGTGTTTGAACAAACAAAAACATGCATGTGGATGTTTAATTAAAGGGTAAGCCGCTGAAAAGGATGCTTATATTTTATAAGTGTTCATTTTTTTATCATTAGTTCTGGAAAAAAAAATTAATTACTTAAATTATTGATTTGTTATATTTTGGTCATTGCATTGTTAACTCATATTAGTTGGATGACGTGATATATTAGTAAAAAGAGTTAATTTTTAATTTGACCCCTAAACTTTAGATATGATACTAATTTGACCCATGAACTTTAGATGAAATAGTTTATGGCTCAAAATGACATTTCATCTAAAGTTCAAGGGTCAAATTAAAAATTAATCCCTTCTATTAACGTGCAACGTCTTCAAATTAACACGAGTTAATGACTTAGTGGCAAAACACAACAAATCAATAACATAAGCGACCAAAATATAATAAATCAATAATACAAGGGATTGAAATGTAACTTTTACAAAATTAATAGTCTAAACTGAATGAAGAAACCCGACTACGGAAGCAAACTACAAATTATTGATTACAAAATGTAACTAATTGGTAAAGAAAAATTGGTCTAGCGGGTAGAAGATTAGAACCATATACAGTTGATGACGGAAGCCGGTTGTGTGTTTGGTTTTGCGGTGGTAGAATTAATTTTGAATCAACGTGATTTTACAGGATTGGTTTTGTGTAAAATTTATTTTAAAGTAACATGATTTATGTTTGAAATTTTTTTTCTTCTTAAAAATCATGATTGTATAAAAATATAGTGTAAAAATCACGACGAAACTCAAAAGCTACTTCTACCTTGCTTCTCCCAAAATCACGTTTGGGGTCCAGAATTGATTTTTAATTTTTGGATCCAAACATGTGGTCACGGCGTTCGAGGTCAAAAATATATATGGTTCTAAGATCATTCTAAAGTTTTACAGGGTTTTACACAATATATTTGCATTATTGAAGTTTTACAGTGTTTTGCATTCCCTAGGTGACCTATCTTCGATAGTTTCGGCGGCGTCGGTTTCTGTTCGATTTTTGTTGGCCTTCAACTCCGTCTCTCTTTTCCCTCGACGATGTTTTCATCCCCTTCTCATCTTTGATTGTCTTTTGAGGTTTCCTTTGGTTGTTCGTGGGAGGTTCCTCCTCCCGACACCTTATGGATTACCTTCGGGAGCCTGGTTGTGTGGAGAAGTGCAGGTCACCAGCGCTTGGCGGCAGATTTGGAGGTTTCAGTGAAGGGTCGTGATTTGCAACCGCCTCCAAAGTCCCTTTTTTTCAGGTTTCGATTCGAAGACGTTTGTTGTTGAAGGTTGCTTGTTTGGTTCCGTTCGTCAAAGTCGGAAATTCTACTATTGACGACTATGGTCATTCTTCTTGTAACCCCCTAAACGCAGCCCTAGAAGGAATGGGTGAATCTAGAAAGTTACGCTGAAAAACTTACCCATCAAGAAACCATTTTAAGGTTCAAAAAGTAAAAAATATATATTTATTATAAAACTCCGCGTTATAGAAACAATTTGATAACTTAATATAATAAATGAACATGCATGCTATAAAATCATCCCAATTTATAAATATTTTCAATGTATGAATTACATAAATATCCCCAAAATATTGTCAAAATAATAGTCCAAAATAGCTGAAAAAGAATTCATATTGAATGATAAAAATTATCTGAGTATATGTGAGATGCTTCAAGTACCGAGTCGCCTAAAGTCCAAGAATATCTGTAAAAGGAAACTATGGGGGAGTAAGCTAAAGAGCTTAGTGTGTCTCTAAGTGCAAGCAACCACAAAACAAAATAATATTTTTTCCTGATAAATTCTTTTGAAAACACATTAATTTCGAATCGTAATGATATGATGTTTGATTCACATCGAAATATAATACTCAATCTCTGTTGCACTGTCCGAAGAGTAAGGTTCCCCAGAATCACTCTCTACATCGTCACCATCCAAAATGGAACTCGGCCCGAAAGGTGAAACTACTGATTCGAAGCGAAATTCAGCCCGAAGGGTGAAACCACTACACTTCCTCGTACAATCTCAGTCCATGTACACAGAATGATATAATGTTGATTTTAAAATCTGAATCTCAACTGAAACTTGAATTGTTAAAAGTTCAAGTTGCACTAATCTATTTAGATGGTATTTTACTGGCAAATGAAACAATTCATTCGATGCAGAAACGACAAGGTGGTGAGGGGGGTCTAATTTTAAAATTGGATTTTTCGAAAGCTTATGATTGTATTAAGTGGGATTGTCTGAATCATATTTTGTGCAAAATGGGATTTGGGGCGATATGGCGTAAATGGGTGATGGAGTGTGTATGTACAGCAATGTTGTCGATTCTAGTCAATGGCTCGCCGACGGGTGAATTTGAAATGCAGAGGGGATTACGACAGGGTGACCCGCTATCGCCCCTACTCTTTGTAATTGTGGCCGAACTACTACATCAATTCTTGAGTAATGCGAAGCGATTGGGGGTGTTTAATGGGGTGGTAGTGGCCGAGGGATGTGTGGTGTCACATTTGCAGTTTGCGGATGACACGATACTTTTCTTCCCGGCAAAGCTTGCGTATGCAAGAGTTTTGAAGCGTATTTTGACGTGTTTTGAGTACGCATCCGGCTTGAAAATTAACTTTGCTAAGTCAAGGTTGTATGGGGTGGGGGTGGACGAAGAATTGATGTTGCGGACAGCTTTTGTTTTGGGGTGCGAGCGTGACACATTACCGTTTATTTACTTGGGGCTGCCTTTGGGTGTCAATCCGCGCAGTTTACAAATGTGGGATCCGTTAATCCAACGTTTCAGAGACAGTTTGGCGGGATGGAAACGTGATACGTTGTCCTTTGCGGGGAGGTTAGTCTTGATCAATTCAGTTTTATCCGCATTACCTTTATACTATATGAGTTTATTTATGGTGCCGAGGAGTATAATAAATAGGATTGATCGTATCCGACGTAGATTTTTGTGGGGTGGTTCGGATACTAAATTGAAATTGAGTCGAGTGAATTGGTCAATTGCTTGTAGACCACGACGGTTTGGGGGCTTGGGAGTGGTTAATTTGCGCGTAAGAAATTTAGCGCTATTAGCCAAATGGAGATGGAGATACGCGATGCAAGAAAATTCACTTTGGCGAGAAATTATTGATGCGAAATATGGTTGTGGTGTTATGAAATGGTGGCCAAAAGATGTGGGGTTACGGAAAATGTCATCCGTTTGGCGACAAATTGTTAACATACATGATGAGGGCAAGGTGAATGGTTTGATGGGTAGGGAAGCTTTTATGTGGCAATTGGGTGATGGCGAGAAAATTATATTTTGGCAGGATGTGTGGTGTAGTGGTGAGCCTTTGGCAACCTTGTTTCCGAGATTGTACCGCCTTGTTATTGAGAAGGGGATGACGGTAAAGGGGTACACGAAGGGAGGTAATTTTGAACATGAGGAATGGGGTAAGTTCTTTGTTCGCCCATTGCGATCATTGGAACTCAACCAGCTCCAAGAGGTTCGTGCGTTATGCTGGAATTTCCATCTTTTTCCGGCTCAGTGTGATCGGCTAGTATGGTTACATTCCAAGACCGGTGAGTTTTCTGTGGTGAATTTGTTTAAATTAATGCAATCGTTTGGGCTGGAGGTGGACATGAAACTGAATATGATTTGGAGGCTGCCGATACCGCCAAAGGTTCAATATTTTGTATGGTTTGCTTGGCTGAACCGATTGCCAACGATGGAGGTTTTGATCGCACGAGGGATGCCGTTAGCGGGGGAAGGGGCCTGCTGTGTGTGGTGTCGGGAAAGAGAGGAGACGCTCGACCATATCATGGTACAATGCCCAGCGGTTTGGGAAGTGTGGACGAGATTTTTCCGGTGGTGGGGTGTTGATATGGTGCAGACGTGGAGGGTAAAAACATTGCTGGAAATGTGTTTTGATTCCTTGTTTATGGGACAAATGCGAGACTGGTGGTTGGCAGGGTGTGCAGCGACACTTTGGTCACTATGGTTGGCGCGAAATAATGGTTTGTTTTATAAAATACGGGCGACATCGGGGGAAATTGTTTTTCTAATCAAGCTGCGATCGATGTATTGGGTGCGGATGGTAAATAGTGATTGTGTGATTTTGGAATCGGCGTGGTGGGATTCTCCATGGAAGTGTGAAACTAATGCACCGGTTACATTATCACGGGCGAATGTATAGTGGGAAAGACCACCGGCGGGGGTGTTTAAATTCAATGTAGATGGGTCGACGAGAGGAAAACCGGGTAAAGCAGGATGTGGGGGTGTGTTAAGAGATGAATTTGTGCGTATTTTTGCAATATTTTCAGGTCCGATAGGGGTTGCAGATTCGAATGAAGCAGAGCTACAAGCTATCTGTCATGCGTTGGAGATTTTGGTTGGTTCGGGGTGGGAACAACGCCCATTAGTGGTGGAGTCGGATTCCACAACGGTTGTGGCATGGGTAATGTATTTGGAGAAGCGGCCGTGGAAGTTTTGGCGTTGGTTTCGGCGGATTGATGAGGTGTGTTAGGCGTTGAACGATGTATGTTTTCAACATGTTTACAGAGAGGCGAATAGGCTTGCGGATGTTCTGGCGAAGAGTGGTGTAGATAGGCCAAATTGGTTTAAACAATGCGCCTAGATTATTAGATTATTGGTTATTGGTGTTTGTTCTGTATACACGCTCATGAGTACTCTTTTCCTCTGTAGGATTTAGAGAGGTTTTTAACGAGGCTTGTGAGCGTGATGGTCATGTATGTTCACATCTTAATAAAACATGCATGTTGCCGATTAAAAAAAGTTGCACTAATCTATAAATCTGATGTTTTACAATTCAGTAAATCTGATGTTTCATAATTCGATAAATTTGATTTTTCAGTTAAATCACAATATGACATGTTATACCTGAGATCTGAAAACGTTCACCCAATCACAACAAAATTATACACACAAAGTGTATAAAAACATCATTATTTATAGCATTGGGAGAAACACACCTTAGCTAAAGCAAACCCAACCTATTGACTGACGCATCTCTCACGATTAGAAGTACGAGGTCCAATTGTATCGGTACCTATGAGAATAATCTTACGTTAAAACTATTACTATTATCACTATGACTAAATAATTATTTTATTCCTAAAGACTTATTCAACGAATTTTAACGATACAAATACACTTATTTGATTTGTATCTTTGATATCCAAATCAATCAAAGAAGCAATTGGATAAACGATTTAGATAAAATCGATCAATGATTCGACTCAAACGGTTGGGTGCAAGTCCAAGGTTGATATCGAAATGATTATGAAGAGGATGTACCGTTGTGCTCGAACGTGCGCAGATATAAGCAAAAATCTTGGGAATTTGGATGAATATTCCCTTTTGGGAAATTATTTGAACAAATATCTTCTCTATAAATAATTTGGAAAAAATATCCCTCATTTGGTACACGTAAGGCAAACTCGTGTTTGGCCAAACGCGAGTTCTGTGTAAAAAAAGCTTAATATGTTATGAATATTTATCTATGTGGATGTCTATCATGATTAGAACTTTATCTAAGGAGTTTGATTTACTTTATCATTAGGAATATTATCTCATTTAATTAGAGTCCAATGTAATATGTATTTCTTATGCCTATAAATAGATGATTTGATGAATACATTGTACACAAGTCTATATTTGAGAATAATACAAATCTCACTATTTCTCTCATCTCTTTGTTCTTCCATTCTTGTTCTTTGTTCTTATTGTTGTTCTTTGTTATTTTATTCACAACACGTTATCAGCACGATCTCGCTCAATTACTATGGTTATTGTTGGTAATTCTTGAAAATTGTTACATCCATTATATATTCAAGTTAATCTGAGAAGTTCGGTATGTTTTACTTACTTATATATCCTTTTATTGGTTGGGCTTTCAACATATGACAACATATATCTCTGTAAGTGATATTTTTATAAACGAAATTGTTGAAATCAGTAATTTTGGGAAAAGTGATTTTGATGGCATGTTTCGTTCTTGAGAATTTTATCATGTGTTTACAAACAAATACTTTTAAATCTATATTTACCATAATTATGCGCTAACGTTGACATTAATATTATGGAAGAAAACCCTTAGTCTATTTGTGCATCTAATTTGCGAGATTAGATGATATGTTTTGCCCGAATATGTTTATTTCAAGAGTTATGAGCAAAATTAATGGCTTGAAAAGAGATTTGGCATAAAGATATTATGAGAAGATGTTTTGGTCGTTTGCTATGCTTCTATTGCCCTCGAGAAGAAAATCAATATCGGTAAATTCTGATTTTATTTTTATTCTTTATATTATTATTTAAAGAATGATAAATTATGATGATTCTGAATCTACAAGATGATTGTTATAAAGTCTATATTTGCTCAAAAGCAATCATTCTTCCTTGTCGAAAAATCGACTATAGACTTCTCCCAAGTTCAAGTTACGAAAAAATCGATTTGATCCAAAAGTTTTTATAGGAGGCATTCCCTGAAGTGAATGCAAGCATGATGTTTATTCCATGCAATTATTGGATCTGTTTCATTCCCTGAAGTGAATGCAAACATGGTAAATTACTATTCAATTAGGAACATAACTTCAATCTAATCCAAATATATTGGCTGGACATCCCGTTCTGCGAGGCTATTTGTCTCAAAGAAGGTTTTTAAAGGACCTTGTGGACTGGTTTAACAACTCCGCGTACAAGGATTAAATCTTTGTTATCTATGATGAGGATATGTTAATAAAAACATACTCCACTTTTCACGACAAATAATGTTGTCCTCAGACACAATATCGTGAAAAGGGTTTCAAAGGCTCACTAGCTCTACTCCATTCCCTGAAGTGAATGTGAGATTATATTATGGAAAGAATAAAAGCCACATTAGAGGTTGTGGTCGTGATTGAAACCATGAATATAGACGTGGGAAACATAGCATTTTAAGGATACTTCTACCCACTGGTGGTGAGGTTATAAGGATGATAAGAGTGATAAAGATCATTCTAATGAAGTAAAATTATTTTTATTACCAATATGATGTTATAAACCATTGGCCTCGTACTTGTCGTACGTTGAAAAATCAACAATCTATGGTGACGATTTATGCTCAACATAAGCATAAGATATATTTTCCCATTTAAATGCAAGAGAATAATATGAGTAATATATCTCAAAGTACTGAAAATATTGATGCTCTAGAAGAGCAATAAATTCTTGAGAGAAAGCACACTATGAAAAGAGCAATAAATTCTTGAGAGAAAGCACACTATGAAAAGTGCAGAATTGTGAATATTGCAATAATTACCGCTAATGGTAATAATATCGTCACCACTAGAATTGGAATTTTAAGAGAGCAAATATGAGTTCGCAAAATATCCTTTTGGGAATTATACATAACATATGTTATCAATTAGCATTTGAAATAAGTCATTGTGGATATAAGTTCTGGTAGCCAAAAAGTCTATTGAAAGCTCTAGAAAAGCTATATATATTGCTACCAAAAGATAATTTACATTGAAAGCTCCGAAAGAGCTAAATATATTCCTATTCAAAGGAACAATTTTGATGATCGTACTAGACATGTACGAGTGAGATTGAAGCACATGTTATGATAAACCAGAAGTTTACGAAATTCAGAAATGTATATACACACTTGTATGTAGTTGGTATGATTGATTAGACCATCCTGATCAATAATGATGCGAAAGCTATTGAGATTTACATGTACATATATTAAATGAACTTGGAGTTCTTATGGTGCTTATTCTCAAAGGAATGGATTAAATTTCACTTATTAAAGAACGTGAAGTTCTTGTGTTGCTTAAAGGAATTGATTAAATTCCACTTACTAGAAGAACCTGAAGTTCTTGTGTTGTTTGTTCTCAAAAGATATAGATGATCTCACTTACCAAAAGAATTAGAACTTGAAGTTCTTGTACTAAAGTTGAGACTGTATGTCTTGCATATCTGAACGAAATATGGACCCATATATCCACAAATGTGGAAAGTTTTATATGATTTTAGTAGACGCATCAACATTGTTTTATCAACTAGAAGTTTGTGAGATTGATTCTAAAATGATTCAAATTATGCAATTAAACTATTCGTTTTGAAAAAGCTTGTGGGTTTATATTTTAGGCTATATCGGTTGTTACAATTCCTATTGATTATGAAAAATACGGTTTAACAAATTTTTAATTGGATGCCTCCTATTTAATAGCTAAATCGTGAGAACAAAACATTTATTATTTATATGGTATTTCCATATAGCAACACTTATACACATCAAGCCAACGAGTTATAATAAACTCCCCATTATGATTTGACTTTTGGTCAGAAGTCATATTTCCCATTTTTGAATTTTTGAATGTGCGATATATAGTTGAATTGCTCCACCATAACGCACAAAATGGACAAGTAAAAAGGGTTAAGAATATATATTGAGTACGAGTCTCCTTTTGTGTTTAAATTCTAAATATTAATTGGAGAATCATTTATTAGATGATTTTTCTCAACATCAGGGGGAGAGAATAATCAGCTGGATAAAGAAGGAAATGAATTATCATTATCTAGATCCTCGAATATGAACTAAAAGTTCATAAGATAATTCATGTTATTTCATGTCAACCGCCAGACATTTTTATTGACTCAATGAGAGTAATTAAGTCTTATATACCAACTGAAATGCTCTAAGTTTAAATTACATGTTAGAGCAAGTTGATGTAAATCATGCTTGAAGCATGATATTTGAAATGGTTCCAATGATCAAAATTCTCGTAAATGGAAAGTATTATGAGATGGTTATATATTGGAGGCGGGTGCTTCTAAAGAGACCCAAGACATAACTAATAATAAAACTCTTGAAGAGTTTCAGGTACCTGAAATAAAGATTGAAATCTTGAAGAGATCTCGATGAGTTATGTCATTACGAGAATGAAACAAGAAAATTGGAAAGTTGTCGACAACGATTTTACAAACAATTTTACATAAAATACTTCTATAGAAGTAAAGAAAGAAATCGAGGATGTTGTATAAAATCTATCCATAAGTATAGATATTGAATTGGCCGATGTTGAAAGACGCTTTGAACTTCTAAAATAGAAGTATTTGGACCAGCAGTCCAAACACCTAAAGGTGTAATGCAAGTGAGGCACAAATAAGTAGTCGTAAATACGACTTGAACTATGATTTATGAAAAATTTTAATTACTTCATGGTGGATGCAATTACTTTAGCAGTTATGAAAAATTTTACATGCGTCTAATTATTTGTGGATCCATATTTATCCTTTGAAGGATTTAAAATGCTAGAAGCATTTGGAGATTTCTGAGGAAATTTATTTAGACATGTCTCATGAATATTTTGGCGCATTTGGTATAATCGCCTTAGTAAATACTAATTGAGAAAATACTATAAGAATGATCAGATTTCCTTACGTATTTTATAAAGAAGTTTAGATCAAGATCCATTATGATAATTTTAGAACTCCTAAAGAGCTTCAAATTGGAAACTCATGAAGTACTTTCAATACAAGTACTTGAATCTTGACATCAAGTTTATCTCGACCTGAAGATCGAGCATTTTTATATATTTCTTTTTGTCTATGAATAGACATAAGCTGAAAGAATCTTAAAGAAGATTCAATATGAATAGAGCATATCTATTGAGTATCCCAATAGTTGTAAGATTGTTGGATGTGAATAAAAATAATTATATCTTTTCTTGGTCTTGAAGCACTATATATTAGTTGGTGAAGAAATATCTATGAATATACAAAGATCATTACATTTAGATATTCAAACATTCGTCGATGCCTCCTCAAATCTTGTAGAAATAATTGTTATGCACAAGGCAAGCCAAAAATGTGTTTGGCTAAGACCATTGACCCAACATATCCAGAAGATATGTGATTTACTTTTACAAGATATGATACAAATGCTATCTTGTGTAGAGATAATGGAAGGTGGATACATCATGGAAAATATTACTCCAAAGTTTCATCCCCCGCTATCTTTAGAAAAATAAAATTCAAGTTTGAATTATGAAGATTCAAAGATCTTCTGAGATGTTTTCATGAGGGGAAGTAAATATGCGTTGCACTTTTTTTCCCCTTAATCGAGGTTTTGTCCCAATGGGTTTTCCTAGTAAGGTGTTTAATGAGGCAACATGTTGTGCATATCAAAGATGTGTGTACTCTTTTTCCTTCACTAAAGAATTTTTTTCCCACTGGGTTTTTATCTTAGTAAGGTTTCAACGAAGCACATTATCTACATAGACATCCAAGGGGGAGTGTTATGAATATTTATCTATGTGGATGGCTATCATGATTAGAACTTTATCTAAGGAGTTTGATTTACTTTATCATTAGGAATATTATCTCATTTAATTAGAGTTCAATGTAATATGTACTTCTTATGCCTATAAATAGATGATTTGATGAAGACATTGTACACAAGTCTATATTTGAGAATAATACAAATCTCCCTATTTCTCTCGTCTCTTTGTTCTTCCATTCTTGTTCTTTGTTCTTATTATTGTTCTTTGTTAATTTATTCACAACAAGTAAATTAATTTCTTTATTTTTTTACCTACTCACTCAATAAACAACTCGATTTTAGCCAAACGCAAGTTTACCTTATGTGTACTAAATGGGAGGTATTTTTTCAAATAATTTCCGTAAGAGGGTATTTGTCCAAATAATTTTCCAAAAGAGAATATGCATCCAAATTTCCCAAAAATATGAGGAAATCATATAATAAACTCTTGGAAATTGATTTCAATATATATAAATATAATATATCTTTCTTATAAACTAAATAAATAATTAAAAGGAAACAAACCATGGCCTTGAAAATAATGAAAAGATCACCTAACCAGCGTGATAGAGTTTGAATGAATAAAACTTAATATCTATACGCGGCTAACCACGTGATAAGTCCTTGAAGTTCCTAAATTTATAAAATAGTCTTTGAACTTTTTGTAATTATAATTTTGACCTAAAAATCAGAGTTTCTCAGAATTTATCACTGAGTTCAGAAACTTCAAACTTATAAATCAAATGTTTCCCAAAATTACGATTCAGTCTCTAAAAGTTTAAATTCCTGTAAATTAGTCTCGAATCCCTGTTTTAAAAAATATATAAAAATGACTCAAAATTCCCAAAAGCTAGGGTTTTAGAATTTAAAATTTCCCAAATATTAGGGTTTTGAATTGGTGGGAAATTCGGGGTGTTACAGTTTTAAGAAGAAGATTGAGACGTTTGAAGCTCATAGGATTTATATTCAATATACTAGGTGTAAACTAAAAATTTATACAAACGTCTTAGTTTTAAAGTTTATGGATCTAATTTAGGGTTTGTAGTTTAGGTGTTTAGAATTCTGGGATAGTGGTTAGAAGTTAAGGTTTAGAGGTTAGGGTTTAGATTTTAGGGTAATATGATGATGAATTTAGGTTTTAACCAATCCCGTTGGTCGAATAATTACCCTTCTTAATATAATACTTTGCATATTGTTTTTCAAAATATATATACGATTCTTAATGTATGCCATGTTTGGTAAAGAGAGGTTTGAGCTAAAATTAGAAGTTTGACCGGTCAAATCCGCTAATTTAGATGTTTGGTAAAAAGCGGATTGGGGTGAAACCTCTAATTTTGAAAAAGCTACTAATAGGAACATTTTGAAATTAGAGATTTTGACATAAGAGTTATAAAGACTCTTTTACCCTTAACAATTATAAAAAATCTTCAAATAACCTAAATTTAACCAATTCTATTTTAATTTTTCAACCCCACATATTTACATTGTGACATTTGTAAACTAATCCCTTTTGTTTTTTCTTTTTACTCTCACACATTTATATTTATATTTATATTTATATTTAATAATTAGTTAAATTGTACTAAAAATAATTATATAAAAAATAAATTAATATATAGACCTTTCAAATATGTTTAGTAATGTTATATTAAAAATTATTTTTCATAATTTAATTAATATGAGTAGATATAAAATATTGATAACTAATAAACTATTCAAATAAGTATCGAATATAATCATGTCTTATATGTCATTTTGCTTGTTTAAATAATCAAACAGCTATCAGCTAATTTTACCAAACATTTTTATACAATCAACTAATACAATGCACTAGTCAAATCAATTAATGCAATCAGCTATAAGCTAATGTAATCCGCTAATTACCAAACATGGTTATAGTATTTTTTTAATAAAAAAACTTAATAAATTCATGCTCTCCCCCACCCACACACCAAGATCCATAAAGAAATAACCAAAACTCAACTACTTAAAGCGATATTGTTGAAGAGTGGAATAGAGATGAATGCAGCAGAAAAGGTGGTGTGCGTGACCGGAGCGTCTGGTTACGTAGCTTCATGGCTCGTTAAGCTCTTGCTAAAACGTGGCTACACTGTTAGAGCCACCGTTCGTGACCTAAGTTTGTATCTTTCTCTTCCCATTTGTTTCGATTTCAATTCGGTTTCAGACATCAAAATCTAACGTGTTTGAGCATGCAAACAGATGATCCGAACGAGACAGAACACCTGGTTTCGCTTGATGGGGCTAAGGAAAGGCTTCATTTGTTCAGAGCAGAGTTGTTGGAAGAAGGAAGCTTTGACTCCATAGTGGATGGATGCCATGGTGTTTTCCACACAGCCTCCCCTGTCCTCTTCTCATTTACCGATCCACAGGTGATTTTTTTAATATGTTTGCCCGTCTTACGGTTTATGTTTGGGGTGCGAGTCTGTCCCTTCAAATAATATCATCTCTAAGGTTCAAATTCGTGTCTTTTCTTTAAAAGTACAATGTGACTTACCAATTCACCCAACATTTATTGGTCATGTTTTTATATGTGATTTAATAAAGCAAATATTAGGCCAGATTATTAATTGTTTTCATTTATCATCTATTCAAAAAATCAGAGGGAAGATCAAATTTTGGTTTCCTCAAATGTATTTTTTAAATTTTATTTTTATTTAAAAATACTAAAGAAAAACGAAAAGAGTTATGATTTGAGAAATAAGAATAAAAATAATATTGAAATAAAACCCAAGAAAAAAAGTGGGTATATCAATTATATCTTATCAATATTTTTTTAGTTTGAAGCTTTTACTTACCGTTGAAACTAAAATTTTAAAAATAATAAATTTGAATTCACTTATTAGTGATTTTTGTTTATGATAATTTACGTTGTATGTATAAAATTTATAATTTGAGAATATTATTTTAGTTTAATTTACAAATATATATAGATGTATATATACATATCAATTTGAAATTTCAACAATTTTTTGAATGGCCTAAAGGTGATTAGAATGTAGCATACACCTTGCAGACAGAATGATTTGAACCCGTGTTTCCTAGGATGAATATCATCAACATTTTCAATGGGACATTTGTTGGATTCGAAATTTTAACAATTTTAAGAGAACAAAACAAATTTTCAAATTATTATGTATATGGATGCGACCATATGTTATTTGACCCTCTTTGGCCAGTTTTGAGAGGCGAAAAAACGAGTCGTTTAGGTTGGTTCATGTTCAGGTTATTTCGATTTTGGTTACATTCGTTTCAGGTTTGGTTTTAATTTAGGTTTATAGTAATTTGGGTTAGATACCAGGTCAATTTGAGCCGGGTCAATAGGCGACCGGTCGAGTTTTCAGGCCGATCAGTTTTTTATACATCTATATATGGCTTTATAACGCTGATATATTTAGTTTTTTGGCGAGTTGTGCGGCAATTCACACTTTATCTTTCTTTATTTCTTTTATTATATTTTTTTATTTCAAGTTATTTTTGGTTCGATTGAAAATCGGTTCGAATCTATTTCGGTTTAAATAAATTCGTATCAGTTTCGATTCGGTTTATTTTAAATTTCGGATCAAATTCTGATGATCATGTTCGGATAGATATCGAATCTCGAGTCAAGTTTGCCTCGTCTAATGGCCACTTTGTTTCTCCTTTTTTTCCCCATTTTCAGGCAGAATTAATTGATCCAGCATTGAAGGGTACATTGAATGTCCTTAAATCATGTGCCAAAGTTGCTTCCATCAAGAGAGTCGTCCTAACATCCTCCATCGCCTCAGTTGTGTTCAATGGAAAACTTTCGACTCCCAATGTGGTGGTCGACGAGACTTGGTTTTCAGATTTGCGTTTTTGCCAGGAAAATAAGGTATGTCCGTTGTCTGCTAACTTTCTATAATATGTCTTGTAAATGAGTATATTATGAAACTTTGCTGGTGCGTCGCTCTTCAACTAAAGAAACTACACAGTTTTGAAGTATTTACTCATTCTCAGTCTTTGGTTTTTCCAGCTTTGGTATATGGCCTCAAAGATTTTAGCAGAGGAAGCAGCCTTGAGGTTTGCAAAAGAAAATGGGATGGACTTGGTTGTGCTTAACCCAGGGTTTGTGTTTGGCCCTCTTTTACAGCCAACCCTAAACAGCACTTCAGAGGTGGTTCGAGCCTTCACAACAGGAGAAAACACTTTTCCTAGCTCAACTTATTGTCTTGTTGATGTTCGAGATGTTGCACATGCACATGTTCAAGCATTCGAGATTCCATCGGCTACCGGCAGATATTGCCTGGTCGAAAAAATTGTAGAGTTCCCCGAAATTTTGAAGACCTTGAATCAACTTTATCCTACTCTGGGCCTCCAAGCAAAGTAAGAAATGCTTTTTTTTACTCGGCAAATAAAAATTTATTAAAAAATTATAACGCCTTTACTTTGAATTGTGTGGCTAAAAGTTCTCTAATACTAAGTGGAGGAAAAGAGTACAATACAACCGGAATTTAGAATATTGCTTGCTATAGTGTATAGTTGCCAAATGCTAATAAAAGTAAACAATGATTGTTTTTTTTATTTGCTCGGCAAATAAAATTTTATTAAGAAATTATAATCTCTCTTACTCTAAATTGTGTGCCTCATTAAAAACCTCTATAATCTTAAATGGAGAAAAATAGTACAACACAATCAAAGTTTAGAACAATTCTTGTTATCTTATTGTAGTGTATGGTTGCCAAATGCTAATAAAAGTTGTGTTTTATTTATTTTATGATAGATGTGAGGATCAAGACAAGCCAGTTGAGCGAACCATGATTTCTCATGAGAAAGCAAAAAGTTTGGGTCTCAGCTTCCTTCCTTGGGAGGTGAGTCTGGGGGAAACTATTGAAAGCTTGAAGGAGAAAGGCTTCTTAAGCATCTGAATTGTTATTTCCTCATCTTGTTGGATTTAGAACATGTTATTTTTATCTACTATGTACTTGAAATTGAAATAAGACACTATATATATGGGTTAAAATTTATTTATACTATGTAAAACTCAAGTCGTTGATACTATAAATATCAAATGAGCTTGACATTTTGTTTAGTATGGATACTTCGAGTCATGCATGCTATCTTGTTTTGGAAAAAAGTTTTTAGTTTGAAAAATAAAAATTATAAAATTAAAAACGAATTAATCGATGATTGACACATGCCAAAAATACTTTAAAACGAATTTTTCATTTTCACTTTATTTCCTTTGATGGCCTTTTTTCATCATTTTAATTTTGTTACAAAAAGAAGAAGAATCTGGTGTTTAATGTAGTTAAAATTTGACAAATTTATGGGTGATGAAGATGAAAACCAGTGGTGAAGATGGAAAATCTGGTGTTTGGATGGATGAAGAAAAATGATGAAAAAATATAGATTGATTCAAATGGTAAGCAGCTTGATATCGCTTAAATAGATCTCGATTTCGAAGTCTTGTGTATGTAAAAAGATCTCCCCTAAGTGACTTACTTATTAAATTTAAGTGTGCGACATGGATCAGTCCAAATTATTAATTAAACCGAGAGGGAATCAAAAGTTATAATCTAATTGGATAAATGAAATAATTACCATGACTATCGTCAAATTAAAAACAATTAATTGCACCGCCCTAAAATTAAAAGTAACTAATATTTAAATAAAAAAAATTAAAAGTAACTAATAGCTAAACAACATAGCAATTAATTGCACTGCACCATCTTCCAAATAAACGAAATTACACTGCCACGAAACACAAATAGTTAATAAAGAAACAGGAATTTAATATAGAAAATAAAGGTCATTATTCTGTTAGTTAATTACCTCGTTGCTATTAAATCAAATAGTTAAAATGGTTGGAAATTTAATTATTCTAGAAATAAGAAAGAAAAAGAGTGACAAGCAAGTAAAAATATAAATTTACACTATATTAAATTTATTTACTTATCGATTAAATTATTTATTTATTTTATATAAAAATGACATATATTATATATTTATCGATAAAATTATTTATTTTTTCTATATAAAAATTGACATATATTATATATTATTTATTTTGAAACTAACTGAAGTAAAAAAATTGACATTCATATATTATATATTCTAAAACCTCTGCTTCTTAGCACGCTTTTCTTCTACTTCTTAGCAAGTCCTCTGATTTTTAGCACATTTTTTTTTTGTTTTTGTCTATACTTGTCCATCTCTTCTTCTTTTTTCTTTCTTGATGGATGCGCATATGGAGGAATCTTTGGCTGAGTTACCATTGGAAGATGATGAAGACATCGAGATTCTGGTGGAACCAGAAGAGAATAGATTAGGAATTACTTTTGAAAAGTATTTTGTCAGACGATTCCTCACATTAAGTGTTATACATTTTCAGTCAATGAAAGCTACGCTTGCGAATGTTTAGAAACCCTTGGGAGGGATAGCTATTTCAGATCTGGGGGAGAATCGCTACTTATTCCGTTTCTTCCATGATGTTGATATGGATCGAATTGAACGAGGGGGACCATAGAATTTTAACAATCATCTGTTAATTATGCATTGCCTCTAGAATGAGGAAAAACTGATGGAAGTACCTCTATTCTTTTCTCAATTTTGGGTATTGGTGCATGAGGTCCCTCACGGTTTCATGACGGAGGGAGTTTTCCGTCAGATCGAAAACTTCATCGGCTCTTTTTATGGAGTATAACACTTCGGCAGTCTCGTTAGGATATAAGGGTGTAATGAGAATCCGTGTGGATCTGGATACTCGTAAACCTTTGAAACGTAGGAAAAAATTGGCCCTGAAGGAAGGTGGTTCCCATTATGTGCGGTTTGAGTACGAGAAGTTCCTGTTATTTTATTTTGTCTATGGTAGAATGGGTCATGGGGAAGGTCTGTGTCCAGTCCGGTTGATCAAGGATAAATCGAAAATTGTCCTTGGCTGGGATATTAGTCTCTGTGTACAGTCCAGACGTGCGGCAACAAATCCTCGAAGCCGATGGCTGAGAGAAGAGAAATCCCTTATTTATGGGGATCCCTTTGATTCCGCTCTAAATTTCTCGGTTAATTATTCCTTAAAAGGGAAGAATGCCTCCACCCTTTTAACTCCTGAAACTGCTACAGGAAGGCATAATGAAGGGCTTAATTCCAGTAATCAGTTAACAAATCCATGAACCTTCAATTTTGTAAATGCGACCAGGCAACCTAATCAAAATGTTATTGTTACGAAAAGTGTCAAAGATGGTCTTTCTGTTGTTTTCGATGTAGTTATGGCAAGTGAAGAGGAAGATGATCCTGTGAATGTTGTTAAGGTTTCGAAGAGGAAACGTAAAATTATTGCATCACAAGTTTTTGGTCTTGGTTTGAGTGTTGCTCCAATTAATATATCGACAAGCCTCGATATGAGGGCCATCCGGCAACAATAAAACTCCTTAGTTGGAATGTTCAGGGCTTGGAGGAGCCTCGAACTCAACGTCGTCTCAAGCATATGCTTAGAGATGTTAATCCTAGTGTTATTTTTCTTATTGAAACTAAATTACAAAATAATAAAATGGCTTTTGTTCGGAGTTATTGTGGCTACCCTAACGGTATTGATGTTTGTGCTCGTGGGACTTGTGGTGGCCTTTCTTTAGGCTGGAAATTTAACTGCAATGTTACTTTACATTCTTATTCAAACCATCATATTGATGTTATTTTTTAGGATGATTCAAATGGTTTGAGTTGGCAATGTACATGTTTCTATGGTGTTCCCGAGACTCAATAGAGTTGGGGACTTTAATGAACGCCTTTTCTCGTCAGAAAAATAAGGTGGTCTGCTATGCCAAAAACAACAAATGAAAGCTTTTCGACAAGATTTTTCTGATTGTTCTTTGGAAGATACAGGCTTCGCTGGTCAATGGTTTACTTGGGAAAAAAGCCGTTTTTGAAAATTATTGAAACTGGTTTATACTCTGATAGTTTCTTCAAGAATGGAAGAAATTAGAAGAGGGGAAAAGAAATCGAAAGAAGAAGAAAAGAAGTCAGATTGACTTTCGATACAAAGAGGAATAAAACTGAACAAATACTTTTATTAAAATTGGCTTAATCAGAATAATGTCCACAACAATTAATTTATACTACATAATCAACCCAAGATTGAATCTTTACAATCTTGCCACCTCAGCTAACAAATCCTAACTAACCTACTAACTAATTACTATTCTATTAGCCCCCCTCAAGATGGAGCATACAAATCTTGTATGCCCAGCTTGGAAATGGAAGATAAAAAAACAGTTGTAGAAAGAGGTTTGGTAAAACAATCTGCCAACTGATTTGGACTTGACACAGGCAGTAAATTAATAAGCTTGCTGTGTATATCCTTTAGCAACTAGTCTTGCTTTATAGCGTTCTAAAGACCCATCAGATTTTAATTTTGTTTTAAAAACCCATTTGCAACCTATGGTAGTTTTGTCTTTAGGTAATGGAACTAATTCCCAAGTATTGTTCCTTTCTAAAGCTGCTATTTCTTCACTCATAGCATCCTTCCAACAAGAATGTAATATTGCTTCTTTATAATTCTTAGGTTCATCTAATATTTCTATAGCATTAATAAAGCTATAATGAGCAGGGGAGATTTGATGGAAAGACATCACCTGAGATATAGAATGTGGAGTTGATCTTGAACCAGGAAGATCCACTTGAAAGTCTTTGAATTTCTGAGGTAAATGCTTAGTTCTGGAAGGCCTACTCAAAAGCTGAGAGTTAGTCTTATTCGAAATATCAGAAACAAAAATATTATTAGAATCAGACTGTGGACTTACAACAGAAGCAGGCTGATCACACTTGTCTTCATCATTAACAGAATTAGGCAGACCAATACCATTAGAATTGTTACCATGATTATAACAAACTTTAGTAGAATTACCAGAATTAAACAGTTCAGTATCATTAAAACCATTATCAGCTATAAGACTTGAAGATTTATCAAAAAAATCTTCAAGGACAGCAGAACCATTATGAGTTGGGAAAATAAAAACATTTTCCTTTTTAGAAAACCTTTGTTGAAAAGGATAAACATTTTCAGAGAACATAACATCCCTGGATACAAAAATAGAACCTGTTTCAAGATCATACAAACGAAAACCTTTAATGTTTTTAGGAAAACCCAAGAAAACACACTTCTTAGCCCTAGGATCCATTTTTGTAGGTGGTTTTGGTAATACATATGCATAGGCTAAACAACCAAAGGCTTTTAACATATCAAACTTAGGCATTTTATTAAACAAAATCTCATATGGCATTTTATTATCTAAAACAAGAGTTGGGGTGATGTTAATTAAATGAGCAGCATGAAGAATACAATCTATCCAAAATTTCAAAGGTAAAGCAGAATCAACCCTTAAGGCTCTAGCAACAGATAACAAATGTTGATGTTTCCGTTCTACCAAACTATTTTGCTGAGGCGTATAAACACAAGAATTCTGATGTATAATACCCTTAGATTTATAAAAATCACACATTTCAAACTCTTTTGCATTATCAGTCCTTATACATTTGATGTTCTTTGAAAATTGAGTTTGAACAAATTGATAAAAATCAAGTATTAACTGTCTCACTTCAGACTTAGAATACATTGGAAAAACCCAGAGAAAACGACTCTTATCATCAACCACTGTTAGAAAATACAGATGCCCATATATACTTTTAACTGAAAAAGGACCCCACACATCCATATGCACCAAATCAAAGACACAATCAGATTTAGAAAGACTTATAGGAAAAGCAAGCCTCTTTTGTTTTGCCAAATGACATGTATCACATTCAAAGTTATTTAAAGAAGAACAACTAGGTATAAGATCACACAAAATACTAAAAAACTTCATCATTTGCTTAGAAGGATGCCCTAGCCTTAAATGCCAAAGCTGAAAATTAGCAGTCTTAGAAGAATAGGACCCTAAACTAGAATGTTGAGTTGATCGAACACTTGCAAATGGCCAAGAGGGGGGTGAATTGGCAATTAAAACTTTGGTGGAGAAAGATTGAAAATAAAAATGACACAATGGGTTATAGTGGTTCAAGTTCTCCAAATGAACTCTACATCCACTACCTTAGCTCCCACTAAGGATTTTCAAACAATTCACTAATTGAATTCGTCCCCTTTCTTGGATGAGGAGGAAACCTTACAATTTCGATTAAGCTTTCTACCCAAAGCTTAATCCACTCAAATACAAAGAAAGATTTTGGTAAACTCAAATGTTTCCTCTCAAAGGATGATTGTCTACCCAAATACAATTCAAACAATCCCAAACTCACAATACAAATTGACAATTTGAAAATACACTAGAGTTGGGTACAAAATTTGACTTTTAATAGCTCAAGGGTTTGGATTTTTGCTTTGATGATGCTTGAAGGTTCAAAAAATAGTTGTTGCTTGGTCAAATGAAACTTGTTTTTATACCCTTGCATTAATTTCTAGCCGTTTGGGTAGTTAGGATCATCAATAGAGCCGTTGTGGACATTTTTCCCGCATTAAATGCAGCTCTGCAGCCTACCGTATCGGTACTCGGGAAGGGCGTATCGATACCTGCATCAAAGAGGAAAGAGCCGTTGTGCCTGAAAACAGAGCGTATCGATACCCATATAAGGCGTATCGGTACGGTTTTTAAGGGGCGTATCGATACGAGGGCAGTATCGATACGGTCCAAAGTTATTGGAATCCCAAGTTATGTTTGTATGAAAAGTGTATCGATACGCATATTAAGCGTATCGGTACGGTACAACTACCTTTTGAAAATTGGGAAACCAACCAACTGACAAGTAACGGTCAAATAATTAAATGCTCGGATTTTTCAAAGATATGCTTAGCGTATCGATACGGTTACCATGCGTATCGGTACGTGTTCATGAAAACAATTGCCCAGATGCATATCGTATCGATACGGTTTCAGGGCGTATCGGTACGGTATGTTCAATAAAATTACAGTGACAAAATAGGGTATCGATACGCTAAGGGTATCGATACTCCTGGGCGTTTTTGCATACTTGTGCTTGGAAAACATAGAAAAGGACTTTGAAAAATATATATGATTTAAGAGCAGGTCTTTAATATTATTTTGTTTTAAAAACACTTGTCAATTGAGAGACTTTAAAGAGTACTTAAAAATTTATTGTTTTGCAAATTGGTCCTTAAGATTATGTGTTATATCAAAATCAATTTCGGTTTTACAATCTCCCCCTTTTTGATATAACAAAACCATAAATAAATTTTTAAGTTTTTGAAACTTTGAAAAGCTTTCTGCCCCTTACTTTAAGATAGATTTTCAAAACAAAAATATTTTGACTCTATGATCCTTCTCCCCCTTTTTGTTAGATCAAAATAGAATACAAGGATAATAAGAATATAAAGCAACAATAATTCATTAAACTAAAGGCAAGCAAAGAGTTCAAATTCATAAACTTCAAAATAAGCATAAAGGTTCAAATGCATAAATGTCAAAGCAACCATCATAACCCAAACTCTTAAAATCCTAAAAACATAGATAATAGGCATAAACTTCAAATCCTATAAACAAAAAAAGCAATAACAATAATGAAATACTAAATGGCCTAAGATGAGATGCATGATCTACTCGTCCCCTTCGTCATCATGATCGTCCTCATCATCTTCTTCTTCATCTTCTTGAGAGGGTTGATTCCTTCGGGTTTGATTGATCCAAGCACCATGGAAGGCGGTAAGAGAGATATCCATGGAGTTTTGGCGAGCGACCATGGTATCGATCTTCTTGTCCATGCCTTGAATGCGATCCTCTAAGGATGTGAAACGAGTATCCATCGCGGTGAACTTCTCATTGAGGAAGGTCATGAGAGTATCCATGGTGGAGGAATCAAAGGAAGCACGATGAGAACTCGAAGAAGCACGAGAGGCATCGACCAGAGCAACGGGCGGAGGATCTTGAGGATTGCGAACCCACTCATTATCAACATAAGTGAAACCGGAGCGAGCTAGGGAACGCTCATCAATAGGTAGGCCAAGGGTTTCGAGAAAATCATGTGAACAATCAATGCCAATGGAATGAAATAGAAAACTCAAGGCCGTGGAGTAGTAAAAGGATGAGACTTGTTTGGTATGGGCGTATTGAACTAAAAAGACAAGGTCGGCAAACATGATTTGACACAAATTTGGACGTTTACCTTCTCTAAAACACTTAAGCCAAAAATCATCCGTTTGACGAACAATTGAATATTTCCCACCCGATGGACGAAGAAACCAAGAAACAAGAAGGTGAAGGATACGGTCATGAGCATCTAAAACTTTTGCGGGACCTAGATAACCCGTACCCAAGGAATGTTCATCATCAATACCAACATCTTCAAAACCAAAGACATTGCATAAAACTTTTTGATCAATTTGAAAACGTTTGCCCATAATGGAAGATTCAATGGCAATAACATGCTCCCTAGATTCATCATGTTTACATACGGCATTAGAAAAGAACACAATGACTAGGTTCCTATATAGGATAGGAGGAATATTCAAAAAGGTCAAGAATTTCCATTGCTTAATCAAAGGTAGGTATTTGAATTTGAAACGGGCAGAACTTAAAAAAGGAATGGACACAACTCGCTCTTCCCTAAGGTTTATTCCTAGAAAAAGTTTATATCGTTCCCTATCAAGAGGTTCGAGAAAACTTGATTGGATGATATAAGGAAGGTTAGGTGTAGGATTACCCTCGACATCCTCGGTAGGATTGGAAGTAGAGCGATGACGCTTAGTCCCCTTTTTCGGTGCCATAATCCTGAAAATACATAAAAAAGGATTCGAATATGTATGCAATTAACATCCTATTTGATCCAATAAAATCTGATAATTCAAGGTAATTTGTTAAAAAGAATTTTTAAAAAAATATTCACAAAACAAAACAACAAAAAAAACAGTTTTAAAAATATATCGAATATAAAATATATTCGAAAAAAAAATTAACTTTTGAAAAAAAAAATTGTGAAAAAGGTGAAACCCACAACAATTAAACAAGGTTTGTACAAAAATTCAGTTGAAACAACAATTAAAAGCAAACGAAAATAAAAAAAAAAGAAAAATTTTATACCTTGAATCTTAGAATAGATGAAAGAGGGGATGTGAATGCACAAGATTTGATGCTCAAGGTTTGCCTTGATGTGTAGAGTAAAAACCCTCAAGAAATTTTGAAGATTGATGGTAAAATTTGATGGATTGAAGGGGTTTATATAGGGTTTCGCGGCTAGGGTTTGTGGAGAGAAAAGAGGGGTTTTGAGTTTTAAAGAGTTTTAACAAAAGCAGCCCTAAATAGCCTCTCCGTCGAGGCCGTATCGATACGCTATACACGCGTATCGATACCCATTAACCCTAATTTTATATACGTCAATACTACCGTATCGATACGCAGGGACGTATCGGTATGCTTGACTTTAACTATTTCCCTTGACTTGTTCCGTATCGATACGAGGGGTCGTATCGATACTTGTTCATCCTCAAGAATTCCCAGAAAGCATATCGTATCGATACGCTTTAGCCGTATCGATACACCTTTGCCAGTTTGTGCAAATTTGACAGATTTAAGTGCAAAAAACCAATTTGAAACGTCCCTAAATGCATGTACATGTCATATGAACAAGTTTTAAAGGCTAAACTGAATATATACTCGCCCTAGCAACATGCATATAAGCAAGAAGGACAAAATTAACATAGGCATGAATCACAAACAATTTCAAGCAAATTTTGACATTTTGGGACCAAAAAGGTGTCAAGAAAGGCTAGTTAAACCTAACTCTCTCCTAAGGGTCCAAAAGCGCTCTTTATCTAAAGGTTTTGTAAATATATCCGCTAATTGGTTCAAGGTGTCAACAAACTCTATAACAACATCATTTTTCAAAACATGATCTCTAATGAAATGATGTCTAATTTCTATGTGTTTAGTTCTAGAGTGTTGGATGAGATTCTTAGTGAGACAAATGGCACTAGTGTTGTCACACCTAAGGGGTATGGTTTCTATTTTAACACCATAATCTAAGAGTTGTTGCTTCATCCAAAGGACTTGAGCACAACAACTCCCTAAGGATATGTACTCCACTTCGGTGGTAGATAAGGCTACACTATTTTGTTTCTTAGAGAACCAAGATACGAGCATACTACCTAAGAATTGACATGTCCCGGAAGTACTTTTCCTATCTATCTTACATCCCCCATAATCCGCATCCGAAAAAGCATGAAGGCTAAAGGAAGAATCCTTAGGATACCAAAGGCCTAAAGTAGGTGTGTCTTTAAGGTATCTAAAAATTCTCTTAATGGCAACTAAGTGTGATTCTCTAGGACTAGCTTGAAACCTAGCACACAAGCAAACACTAAACATAATATCCGGTCTACTTGCGGTAAGGTAAAGCAAAGAACCTATCATGGATCTATAAAGCTTAGAATCAACACACTTACCTCCTTCATCTTTGTCAAGCTTTATGGAAGAACTCATAGGAGTGGCTTGAGGTTTTGCATTCTCCAAGCCAAACTTCTTGAGCATATCATTCACGTACTTAGCTTGATTTATGAAGATGCCATCCTTCCTTTGCTTGATTTGGAGTCCCAAAAAGAATGAGAGCTCCCCCATCATGCTCATCTCGAACTCACCTTGCATTAGCTTAGAAAATTCCTTACAATAACACTCATTAGTAGAACCAAAAATAATATCATCAACATAAATTTGAACTACTAAGATGTCATTGTTATATCTTTTTATGAAGAGTGTTGTATCCACCTTTCCCTTTTCAAAACCCTTTTCAATTAAGAAATTTGAAAGTCTCTCATACCAAGCTCTAGGAGCTTGTTTTAAACCATAGAGAGCTTTTGTAAGTTTAAACACATGATTTGGAAATTTTAAATCCTCAAAACCCGGTGGTTGTTCAACATACACCTCTTCATTTATGAAACCATTTAAAAAGGCACTTTTCACATCCATTTGAAAAAGCTTGAAATCATGATAACATGCAAATGCAAGTAACATCCTAATAGCTTCCATCCTAGCTACGGGTGCATAAGTCTCATCAAAATCAATTCCCTCTTCTTGTGTATAGCCTTGAGCAACAAGCCTAGCCTTGTTTCTCACTATATTATCACTTTCATCTAATTTATTCCTAAAAACCCATTTTGTTCCTATAGTAGATTGATCATTAGGCCTTTCAACTAATGTCCAAACTTTACTCCTCTCAAATTGATTTAATTCCTCTTGCATGGCCAAAATCCAAAAATCATCTTTTAAAGCTTCTTTAATATTTTTAGGCTCAATGCATGAAATAAATGCAACATGATTCATTAATTTGAGAGAAGATTTAGTAGTTACCCCCTTGGATGGATCACCCAATATTTCACCACCTTTGACATAGTTTAACTCCCTTGGGTAAGACACCTCCCTTTCCTCAAGAGCCAAGTCCTTCAAGGCTTCAAGATGTGGATCTTGTGAATCCTCTTCTTTGGTTGGAATCTCATCCACCTTTGACGTTTGTCCTCCATCAATGGCATCAATGATTCCTACATCATCATCATCACAAGATTCCTTCCTTGGAAGGAGGTTATCATCGAAAACCACATGTATAGACTCTTCAACAACTAGAGTTCTTTTATTAAATACACGATAGGCTTTAGAGTTTAAAGAATACCCTAAGAAAATAGCTTCATCACTTTTAGCATCAAATTTACCTAAGTTTTCTTTACCATTATTCAAAACAAAACACTTGCAACCAAAAGGGTGAAAATAGCTAATGTTAGGCTTTTTGGATTTTTAAAATCTCATAAGGTGTTTTCTTCAAAATTGGCCTAATCATTACTCGATTTATAATATAGCAAGCGGTATTTGTGGCTTCCGCCCAAAAATATTTAGGTAAATTATTTTCACAAAGCATGGTTCTAGCCATTTCTTCTAAAGTTCGAGTTTTCCTCTCAACTACCCCATTTTGTTGAGGAGTGCGAGGTGCGGAAAAATTGTGGCTAATCCCATTTTCATTTAGGAACTCATCGAAACCTAGATTTTGAAATTCGGTTCCATGATCACTTCTAATGTGAGAAATTTTAAGTTTAAGATCATTTTGAGTTATTTTAGAAAATGTGATGAATTTTTCTAAAGCCTCATCCTTTGTACTTAAGAATAGAACCCAAGTATACCTAGAGAAGTCATCTACAAGTACAAAAGCATATGATTTTCCACCCAAGCTCATTGTTCTAATTGGCCCAAAGAGATCCATATGGATCAATTGTAAACATCTACTAGTAGAGACATCATTTATGGATTTAAAAGAATTTCTATGTTGTTTACCCTTTGAACATGCGTCACAAATTTTATCATTGGAAAATTTAAGTTTGGGTAAACCTCTAACTAGGTTAAGGGAAATTAATTTCTCTAAGACACTCATGCTAGCATGTCCTAATTTTCTATGCCAAAGCCATGAGTCATGTTCATCATGTGCAACTAAGCATGTATGGGATGATTGAATGTCATCTAAATGCACCATGTAAATATTGCCTATTCTATGTCCTATGAGCATTAGTTGATTTGTTTTAATGTTAACAATTTTGCAACCACTTTTATCAAATAGAACATTAAAACCCTTGTCACACAATTGACTAATACTCAACAAATTATGCTTAAGACCG
Source organism: Hibiscus trionum (assembly GCA_030270665.1). Lineage (NCBI taxonomy): Eukaryota > Viridiplantae > Streptophyta > Magnoliopsida > Malvales > Malvaceae > Hibiscus > Hibiscus trionum. The sequence goes on from BSYR01000004.1 coordinate 42,586,415, forward strand.
TTGACATACAAAACATTTTCAATGAAAATAGAAGAGTGATTACCAATGGAGCCTATTCCTTCAATATGGCCTTTGGAGTTGTCACCAAATGTTACCACTCCACCACTTTTAGGCTTTAGTTCCACAAATCGACTCTTGTCACCGGTCATGTGTCTTGAGCATCCACTATCAAGGTACCAAGAATTTTTGCTTGAAGCTTTAGCCTCGTAGCAATGCTCCCCCTACAAACAAAGAAATTAGGCCTTGGTTTTTGGTACCCAAATCATTTTGGGTCCATGAGTGTTAGCCTTCAACAATTTGGTTCCCTTAGGAATCCAAGAAGCAATAGCATTCAAATCATTAGAAATAATGAGTTCTTTAGGAAACCAAACACTCCTAACTCTATGACCTCTAGCTTGCTTATTAAAATTTCTTTGTTTAGGTACAAAAGGTTTTCTTTTTACATATCGGGTTTTAACATGATTTCATTTTTCAAAATTATTTTTCCCAATAGCAATAGACGTTTTAAGATTATCCACTTCCTTTGTGTGATAATCTTGAAAATCGGAAAGAAGTTTTTCAAGTTCAATATTTTTAGTTTTAAGATCATTAGAAAGATTAACTAAAAACAATACCTTCTTTTCCAATTCAGAGTTAGTTTTTGAAAATGTCTCATTTTGATTTTTTAAATCGAAAATTGTTTTCTTGTTTTTCAAAATGGACTCTTTGTATTTTCCTACTAACTCATCATACACTTCTTGCAATTCATCATAAGCATCTTGAAGTTCCTCAATTGTAAAATCGAAATTAGATGAGTGAGAGTTTACCTTAGGTTCATCATCGATTGCCATGAGACATAGGTTGGCCACTTCCTCCTCTTCCTCGGAAGACTCATCGTCACTCCAAGTAGCAATTTGTGCTTTGAGCTTGTTTTTCTTCCCAAAGCTTTTCTTTTTCAATTGAGGACACTCGGAACGGATGTGACCCGGTTTCTTGCATTCATAGCAAGTAAGTTGGTCCTTCTCCTCTTCCTTGCTCTTACTCTTGAAGTCTCCCTTTCTAATGAATTTTCTTCCACGATTTGACTTCATAAACCGAGTAAAACGTTTGGCCAACATAGCCATCTCCTCATCTTCATCCTCACTAGAATCGCTTTCTTGTTGTGAAGCCTTTAGTGAGATTCCAACTTTCTTATTCTCAACTTCCTTCTTCTCCACTATCTTCTTCTCTTATTCTCTTCCCTTCCTCATAATCTCATGTGTGAGTAGGGATCCAACAAGAGCATCTAGCTTGAGAGTCTTCAAATCTCTAGCTTCAATAATGGTCGTTCTCTTGCCATCCCATGACTCCGGAAGAGAGTACAACAACTTTCTCACTAGCTTGTCTTCGGGAATGATTTCACCGAAACCCTTCAACCCGTTGAAAATGACCGAGAACCGATCAAACATCTTAGAGACACTTTCTTCGGGATCCATCTTGAAGTTCTCATAGCTTAGATTGAGTAGTCCAATCTTTGTCTCCTTGACATCACTAGTTCCCTCGTATGTTGTCTCGAGGGTGTCCCAAACCTCCTTGGCATTTTCGATTGAAGACACCTTGGAGTAGATATCCGGACCAAGTGCACAAAATATAACATGAAGAGCTTTGTCATTCACTTGCATCCTTCTTCTTTCATCATCGGTCATTTCGGCTTTGATCTTTGGGATGAGCCTTTCTCCACCTCATGGGAATGTATGGACCTTTTTCAACCACATCCCACACCATGTAGTCGGTAGACTTGATGAAGAGCCTCATCCTATTCTTCCAATAAGGATAGTTATCCCCATTGAAGAATGGTGGCTTGGTGGTGGATTGAGACTCATAGTTGGAGGTGGATGCCATTGCTTGACTTGTTGTTGATCAAACTCTCCAAGAATCGACTCAAGAGGGTTGTAATCCTTCCAATGAGTGTATCTCTGATACCAATTGTTGAGTTGACCGAACACTTGCAAATGGCCAAGAGGGGGTGAATTGGCAATTAAAACTTTGGTGAAGAGAAAGATTGAAAATAAAAATGACACAAGGGGTTATAGTGGTTCAAGTTCTCCAAATGAACTCTACATCCACTACCTTAGCTCCCACTAAGGATTTTCAAACAATTCACTAATTGAATTCGTCCCCTTTTCTTGGATGAGGAGGAAACCTTACAATTTCGATTAAGCTTTCTACCCAAAGCTTAATCCACTCAAATACAAAGAAAGATTTTGGTAAACTCAAATGTTTCCTCTCAAAGGATGATTGTCTACCCAAATACAATTCAAACAATCCCAAACTCACAATACAAATTGACAATTTGAAAATACACTAGAGTTGGGTACAAGATTTGACTTTTAATAGCTCAAGGGTTTGGATTTTTGCTTTGATGATGCTTGAAGGTTCAAAAAATAGTTGTTGCTTGGTCAAATGAAACTTGTTTTTATACCCTTGCATTAATTTCTAGCCGTTTGGGTAGTTAGGATCATCAATAGAGCCGTTGTGGACATTTTTCCCGCATTAAATGCAGCTCTGCAGCCTACCGTATCGGTACTCGGGAAGGGCGTATCGATACCTGCATCAAAGAGGAAAGAGCCGTTGTGCCTGAAAACAGATCGTATCGATACCCATATAAGGCGTATCGGTACGGTTTTTAAGGGGCGTATCGATACGAGGGCAGTATCGATACGGTCCAAAGTTACTGGAATCCCAAGTTATGTTTGTATGAAAAGTGTATCGATACGCATATTAAGCGTATCGGTACGGTACAACTACCTTTTGAAAATTGGGAAACCAACCAACTGACAAGTAACAGTCAAATAATTAAATGCTCGGATTTTTCAAAGATATGCTTAGCGTATCGATACGGTTACCATGCGTATCGGTACGTGTTCATGAAAACAATTGCCCAGATGCATATCGTATCGATACGGTTTCAGGGCGTATCGGTACGGTATGTTCAATAAAATTACAGTGACAAAATAGGGTATCGATACGCTAAGGGTATCGATACTCCTGGGCGTTTTTGCATACTTGTGCTTGGAAAACATAGAAAAGGACTTTGAAAAATATATATGATTTAAGAGCAGGTCTTTAATTATTATTTTGTTTTAAAAACACTTGTCAATTGAGAGACTTTAAAGAGTACTTAAAAATTTATTGTTTTGCAAATTGGTCCTTAAGATTATGTGTTATATCAAAATCAATTTCGGTTTTACATAGAAGAATTACAAACAGAATTACAAGGGTGAGTAAGATCATACTCACTAACAACAGAATTACAGAAATGTGCAGAAACAAAAGGAACTTGAAGCATATACAGACCATTGCTCTCTTTAGCTAAACCAATCATTTTTTTCATCTTTACATTCTGTATATAACAAAAACCAGAAGAGAAAAAAACAGAAATACACAAGTTAGATGTCAATTTAGAAACATAAACCAAATTAAAATCAAATAAAAAAATATAGAGGACATCTAAAAGAACCAAATCAGAATTGATCCTAATGTTACCTATATGAGTTACTTTAACTAATTGACCATTAGGCAATTTTACAGCTTTATTATGAACAACTCTATACTCATAAAAAAATTTAAAGAATTAACTATATGATCTGTAGCTCCACTATCAACAACCCAAGAAACATACTCAGAACCATTAAACTTAGAATCACTAAGTATGTTAACACTACTATCACAAATACTAACATTAAAACAAGAAGAACAATTTAGAAGAATACCTGTCCCTTCAGCACATGGAACATCAAAGGCAGAAGTAAGCAAATTGATCCTACTAGAAGGCTGAGCAGAACCAGCATTACGTTCTTGTAACATACTCAGAATTTCATTACACTGTTCTTGAGAAAAAGAGATATTTTGACCAGATTGACTGGATTGACCATTTTGATTAACTTGACCAGACAATTTTGGGAAAGGACCAAGAACAGAATCATCAGCAGAAGACAAAGAACCAGAATTACCAACAAGATTAGACTTACTAATCTGACTCTTGGACTTGTAACCAGGTGGAAACCCATGTTTCCTATAACAACGGTCAACAGAATGACCCACAAGACCACAGAAGGTACAAACAGGGCGTTTATTTGTGGCATTGTTATAAAACCTTTTCTGAAACCTATTCGACTCCCCAGACTTCCCACTAGACCTATCCACAAGAAGAACATTTGAATCATGGGATATGGCAGAAAGAACAGTACGCTCATGTTGAACAACCATGGCAAAAATCTGATTAATCTTAGGAAAAGGTTTCGTCATCAAGATTTGTGACTTAGGAACAGCAAAATGCTCATTCAAACCTCTAAGAAAACGCAGAGAGAAATCTTGATTTCTATATTTTTGAGCATCACACACACAAGAAGACAAAGGCTGTAAGTTTGATATCTCATCCCAAAGGGTTTTAAGCTGGGTATGATAATTGGTAACAGAAAGATTACCTTGCTGAAGACTGTAGAACTCATGAAGCAAATCCGAGAGACGAACCAAATCCCCTTGGTTGAAACGGTCGTAAAGATAGACCCAAAGCTCTCTCGCAGTGTCGATCCAAATGACACTCTGCACTATGTCCGGATGAATTTCCCTCTGAAGCCAGGAAAGGACCAAATTGTTGCATTTGACCCAGGCTTGAAACTTAGGGTTTTCTTCTGAAACTTCCCTAATCGACCCATCAACGAAGGAGTATTTGTTCTTCGAAATCAGGGCCATCCTCATGGACCTGGACCACGCATGATAGTTCGAGCCGGTGAGGAGAGAAGACGTGAGCACCACCGCCGGATTTTCGTTCGGATGGATGTAAAACTCGTCGGAAGGATCGTCGGGTTTGTAAGTACGATCAGAATCAGAAGATCGTGCCGCGGAAGAATCAACTGATACCATATTGAAACTGGTTTATACTCTGATAGTTTCTTCAAGAATGGAAGAAATTAGAAGAGGGGAAAAGAAATCGAAAGAAGAAGAAAAGAAGTCAGATTGACTTTCGATACAAAGAGGAATAAAACTGAACAGATACTTTTATTAAAATTGGCTTAATCAGAATAATGTCCACAACAATTAATTTATACTACATAATCAACCCAAGATTGAATCTTTACAATCTTGCCACCTCAGCTAACAAATCCTAACTAACCTACTAACTAATTACTATTCTATTAAAAATACTAATATACATGAAAGGTTAGATCGAGGAGTTGCGAATCCATCTTGGTGGGAACTTTTTCCTAATTTTACTCTCTGTCATCTTCAGCATGCTTTTTCCAACCACTGTCCCTTGTTATTGCAAACGGATGGGAAGCTTACTTCATCTAAGAGAATTGCTCATTTTCATGCAGAACCATCTCTCGATAGTCCAGATCAAGCCAGCTGTGGATGTTAGTTTCTACTAAAGGAAGTTGAACCATGAGATAGAGCCCTGCTGAGCAGAAAAGATAGACAGACTATTGCTGAGGCAATAGCCAAATCACTGCCGAGACAATGCCCAGACACAGTCGACAAGGGAGAAAACATGCAAACTGGTATGCGTTTTGAAGAGCATGAAAAGCTGAATTTTTTATGAACTTTGCATGAAGATCGGGCTGCGGGAAGATCATGAAAACGTTGAAGGAAGGTCAAGAGAAGATTCCACGTAAATGGGAGGATTTTAAGGAAGATTGATATAAATCTTAAAAGAAGATCTTTTCTTTTAATGTATTTAATTCTAACTTAACTTCATCCTCAAGAATGACTTGACCTAAACCTCCTCTATAAATAAGAAGCCAAAGCCGGCCATTGAGGGCATCTTAGAGGCAATCGAGAGTTGAGAGACTTTGTAGCGAGCTCACATTATTATCATGTTCTAAGTTTTTCTTAGGGTTTAGTTTGTATTGTTTAGTAGTTGTGGGAAAACGGTTGGATTTTTTATAAGTTTTTGTTAATGCAATTTTAGTTCAAGAGTTTACTGGCTTATTTTATTTTATGTTTATTAGATTATTCTAAAAACTCAATTAATCACTTGTGTTCTTTCCTTTTATTTCCTTTTCAGTGCGAGACAATAAACATTGAAGGTTTCACCAATCCCTGTGCAGACGATACTTAATACTCATCACTTTATTACTTGAGACGTGTATACTTACACAATTGCAGGGCACTTTACACACGCAACAACTACGATGGGCAGATAGTTGATGATGCATTTCTCGGCGTCGTATTTTAGTCCTCAAGTACTATATTGCTTCTGCTGCCATACAACTTATCATATAAGAAGTTGATGAATGAAGTGAAGAAACATGTTTCACATGGTCGTAGAAAAAATTTGGAACCGTTGGAGTTTCGACTATCGTCGTCGTTAGAACCATTAACGTATTCATTATACCACGTTGTCGACAACGCTGATGTGGAATTGATGGTGGAATCTCACCTACAATTTTCTTTAGGCAGGGCCCTTAAGCTTGAGTTGTATGCAACGTTTTTTGATGACGATGATGTACTTATGTAATTTAATGTTGGTGTACTTATGTCAATTAACAATCTTGTAGTACGTATTGTTAATATAATTTTCGTTAATATAATTTTCTGCATCTAACCGATTGCATTTTCAAACTGTTAACAATCACCAAAAATGTAATTAACAAAACGTATAATTTGATAATATTACATTAGAACAACTAGCATGTATGAGGTCCGTCGTATCTTGTTATCTGCCACACGTTGTTCAGCCTCTTCCTTCGTGATACACGAATCCTCTAGTTACAACCGTGGTCCTTTTGGACACATTATGCAAATATGGTTGTCCGCACTCGTTTTCTTCATTGTCGAAAGAACTGGTCGGCGTATGTTATAGTTTTTAATTGCATCATCCGTGATTTTCTTAGTAGTGAATATCATCCCAACTTCTAGTTCACTATCAGTATCGACATCAGCATCGCATGACTGTCTCTCAATAGATGAGAAATCATCTACGTTTGCAGCCATTATAGCGCTAGAACGAATGAAATAGACTAAGAGAAATTTTAAGCGAAGTACAATGAAAAGAAAATATGAGTTTTTGAGGAAGCGGAGGGGTTTATTTATAGGGTTGTAAATGAACCAGTGTTCTTTCATGTATTTTAGAAACTGGTCGTTCATTTATTTTTTCAAAGTATAGTATTTATAGCAGACATGTATTGAAGCACATACAATATTACATAAATAAACACGTTAATTTGTTACAATTAAATTGTACAATTGTACCCATTGGGGTATGCATCTTCCAAAGTCTTTGACGAAGTGGGCAAATAAATAAGCATCTCCCAAAGTCTTTGATGAATTGATTTAGATGAGAGGTGCAATAGTTTTTTCAACTTGTATGACCGTCGAGAGATGTGTCGTTGTTGTAGACAAATGATGCCATAGTTCATCCTAGTTGTTGGAGCCCTAAAGTTTCGTGGATTTCGTGAGTATCCGATAATCATTATCATACACGATACAAATGTCACCAACAACGTTACATGCGGTGGACTTCGTGTAGCCTTCATGATGAAGACGTGCGAAGAAGCTACCAGCAGCCTCGAACAAAAGTTCAAGACTGATTCTGGCACTTCAAAAGGACCACTTATTCCATGATATTGCGATTTGTCCTAGATCTTGAACCAAAACAAGGAAGATACATATTGCCAAATATTATTAACCGACCAAAATAATGTAGTCACCGTATAAATGCAACTACTTATACCAACAGATCACAATATCAGGGAAATTAATTTGTAAAACAATTTTCATGATATGTTGCCATTAGTAGCAACAATTGTATATTCTCTTTGAATCTAACATGGATTTGAATGGAGCGATAACAAATGCTGGTGGGTTTGTTTGCCCTCGATTTTGCCTTATATAGGCAAACATTCGCGCTCTCCAAAACACAAGGTATTTAGTCACGTTTCAAATGGACCTCGTGCTTTGTAGAACGCGAGGTCTGCAAATATTCCTGACTTGGCATGACAAGTACAAAGTGTCATGCCAATCAACCTTTTTTAGTGTAACAAGTGCGTGAAAAAATAGTTTTGAAGATTTTTTTGTGTAAGAATAACAATATAAGTTTATTACATTTCAAAAAAATACATCAAATGAATAAAATATATTATGGTAGTTAGGCCACATAAAATGAAGAAAATAAATTATGATAGTTAGGCCACTGATCCCGATCAAAGATGACATCTTCTACATAACTGGGGCGAGGTCAGCGACGTCCTAATCGGTCAATTGTACCCCTAAATATGATTTAGACAAATGGTGTCATAGTCAAATAATTGATACTCGAGTCGGAGCGATTTTTCAATTCCTCAACTTGTCTTGGTACCCATTTTGCATCGTAATTTAGAGAGAAGTTCACATCCGCAATCCTGATCCCGACCAAAGAGGGAATCTTGTACACCACTCCTCAAAACATGAATGGATGTTGAGGTCTCGCCATAGTCGTCCAATTCAATCGATCCAGTCCGAAGGTCCTCTTTTCGGTTTAACTTTTGAGGCTGATATTGACACATACGAGACATTATAACCTGCCAATTGTACCTCTAAACATGCTTGCTTTGATGAAGTGGACAATCGAGGATTTTGAAGTTCCTCCGAAGAATGCAATTTTTACCCACTTTCATCATCATCTACAATGGTAGGGCTTTTGACTACGGTTATATGTTGTGGTCTTCACCTAGCCGACACTCTATGAAGACCACACTTTCCCTGATATTGTGATCTTTCATTCATCTTGAACAATAACGTGGAACACCCGTCTTTTAAAAACTAGCAAACCATGAATAAAAAAAGAAATTACATAATCATCCTAGTGACCCATATGTCCACCCGTACCACACGGCAGTGCACGACGTTCCCGACGCAAATTTCTTCGAACATTTGCACCATCATCATCATCATCATCATTATCTTCGTTGTCATTATCACCGTCATCGTCATCCCCTAATGAAAGATTAGTCCCACCACTCGCACTAGGGCCGGTGAAGAATAGGCTCTGCGGAGATGTCTGATCCACAATACCAGATCCGAACTGTGCCAGACTGTAGAATGGAGGCATAGATGCAGAAGGTTGTGGTGCATAGTAGACTGGGGGAACCACAATAAACGAATGAAACACGTCCGAGAAAAAACCTTCTGTCGGACTCCCCATTTGCTGAAACAATGAACTACTTCCCGTGGGTGAAATGCCGAGAAAGTCGAATGCTGGAATGCAGGTGCTGGCTGGGATGTTTCTGGCTGGGCGGCTGAATGGGCACGTTCCTGTACTGCTCTAGATGACAATGCTTCGGGAGCGTGTGTTCTTCTTCTTTGGCCACCTCCTGTCGTATGGGGAACACGATGCGTCGGAAGACGTTGTGTCGACGAACATTGCATCAGAGGATGATTTTGGGGAGGCTGATCTAAATCGCTTGCTCGCTCATCTAGGGTTAATATATGCGACTTCCCATTAAGATGGTACCACTGCGTATACTCAAAGGTAACGCTGTAGTCCTAAATGGGATCCAAAATGGGGGACCGTCTACCGAAACGAGTCATCTACTGCCCCGCCTAGTCTAAGTGATGTTGGTCCCAATGGACTTCCGTCTTGCCTTGCCGAGTTAAACTGTGCAATGTGTCCAAATTCGGTGGGTCATTCGGAATCCCTTAGACAAAGTTGAATTGCCGCAGCACGCGGTCCGTAGGATGCCACTCCACTATCTCGTAGTGTATGAACAAAACCATCAATATCCAGACGGCCTCACTCAACATTATTTCAGGCGGGATGCATGCTCGAATTTTAGGATCCACATACGACATCCACAGGAACTACAAAAAAATGTAAAATCGGTTAGATAAATCGATTTCCAAAAAATTTTAACTCATAATTTCCGATTTAAATATCATACCAAATAACGTGGATCTAGGTCATTTATCTTATTGATCAACAGTCGATAATCCCGCTGGTTGGTCGGTAGCCCCACGTGTGTTAATTGACCCAACCACCTATCATTCAAAAAAATCATTTGTAATATAATATTAAAAAACAAAATAATAAAACAAAATTTTGGCAATTTTATTAGTTCCTCTGAACAAGTGGGAATTGGTATGGGGTCGGGTTTCGAGGCGTCGGGCTTAAAAACGACATTCGAATCCATGCCCAACACTGCAGCAACCAAAGGCACCCGCCAATTGCACGTTTGCCCAGGTCAACAGTTCTGCACAACTCCCGAAATAGAAATGCCAAAACTGCCCCTCCCCAACATTTGTTTCTCGATTCTACAAGACTCGCAAGATGAGGCAACCACATCAAATTACCTTATTGCGGGATTTATCTGCCATCAAGACCCTCAATAACTCGTAGAATATGGGCACGAGCAAATCGTTGCAAAAACAATTTTTTCAATATAAAATTGTTTTCTATAAAATTAAATTTCACACGAATAAATAATAATAAACAATAAAAAATTATATTATATTCGTATCATCATCAGCGTGGGGGGTAGGTTGGTCAAATTGTTTTCCAAGAATGTAATTTTGAGTTTGCCACCATCTAAATTGGTCTCTGTCGGCCTCAATCCAAGCAAGGCTTCACACACACTCGCTCAGTTTGCCTCCAATCCCGGTGATAAGCTCGTCATTAACGGGTAAATAGAGAATAAATGCAACATCTTGCAAGGTAATGGTCGCCTCACCGCATGAAAGGTGAAACGTGTATGTCTTGGGCCTCCACCTCTTTATTAACACGTTAATCAACGAAGGGTTCAACTTCGGACCATCAAATAGGTGGGAAACATGACCAAAACCGAACGCATGCAAATAGCCGTCAAGATCCGGATGTGGTCGTCCCGTGCGATTGATGTAACACTTCAATGCACGTTCATACCCCTCCAAAATAAAAATTTAAATTCATAAATTAGTAAATAGAATATTAACAATTAAAAAAACAAATAATAAAAAATTAAAAATTAAGAAAACTTACATCGAGGTCTACGCGCCAGAAATTCCACACGTGTCTGTCGTCGAGCCTCAATAATCGTTTCATACCACCGCAAATTGGAAGAATTTAACAATAAAACCAGTGGAGAATAATAATTGTAAGAGCAGACAATTTGATATGAAAATAGATGAGACAATGAGTCCTATTTATAAAGGTCCTCGCACCCTATACGAAGCAGCGTTAAAGGGGCCTTGATATCTGCAAAACACGAGGTCCTTTGAAAATCTACAGCAATTCAATTCGTTTCAGTCCAAACGGAATCAGACTATTTGACTGGACCTCGCTATCCGCAAAACGCGAGGTCAATTTTTTTTATTTAGACAAGATATAGATTTGTTACTTTCATTCATTACAAATTATGTTTTAATAAGATTTAGATTTTTTACTGTAATTAAAAAATAACGAATATTTTGATTGAGATAATTAATTACAAATATAACATACATTAAATACAAATAAAATTTAAATACCGTATTTTCTTTTAAATAATATCTTCTTCTAGACAATATTATTTTTTTGGTTATATGCATGTACATCTTATGGTCCATGTTCGGGGTGCGAGGCTGCCCCTCCCAACAATGTCATCTCCAAGGTTCGAACTCAAGTCCTCTCTTTGGGAGTGCAATGTGCACTACCAATGCACCCAACACTTGTTGGTTCTTCTAGACAATATATTGATCCTAATAAATATGAAATACTTTAGGATATGTTCAAATAATTAGAATATTGCATCTACTAAAATTAACTTCCAAAAAATTAAAACCTTTCGAATAATTAGTTCAAACTACATTTTATATACGGTTAAATATCATCTTCTGAATATTGAACCATTTTCAAATAATTATTTTTTAAGATTTCGATTTTAACTAAGTCGCATAATTATCACCTAAAATAAATTTCAAACGGTTAAAGGAATCTCGCTATATGCATAATGCGAGGTCATTGCACAGTAATTATTGCGGTCCATTAATGTGACTCTTTAATTTCTCGGGAACCTCGCGCTTTTCAGAACGCGAGGTCGTATCTGACCCACGTAAGACTAAATTCGCTATTTGTAAAACACAAAGACATCTTGCGTGGCAGATTTAGGGGTCATTTTTTTAAATAATTATGGGTGTGGGTCATTTACGTAAATTACTTTTTAAGGAGGTTTTTAGTGAAAAAATTCCTGTACATGACTATAAATTAGAAAATTCCAGGCAATTACCTGAGAAGAAGAAAAAGTATTGGATTGGGGAGTATGTTCAACGATTGAAAAGGAGTTGATAATTATTAAGAAAGAGTTTCGAGAACCATTATGGGTCCCCAAGAATCTTTGAAAAGTTGTATCACCACTGAAATGGTACAAGTTGTATCACCACGTGGCAAAACAAGATCAACTAATTCTTGTACATTATAGTAGTACAAGTTGGATTCAAGTGCATGTGAAAGTGTTTGAACAAACAAAAACATGCATGTGGATGTTTAATTAAAGGGTAAGCCGCTGAAAAGGATGCTTATATTTTATAAGTGTTCATTTTTTTATCATTAGTTCTGGAAAAAAAATTAATTACTTAAATTATTGATTTGTTCTATTTTGGTCATTGCATTGTTAACTCATATTAGTTTGATGACGTGATATATTAGTAAAAAGAGTTAATTTTTAATTTGACCCCTAAACTTTAGATAGGATACTAATTTGACCCATGAACTTTAGATGAAATAGTTTATGGCTCAAAATGACATTTCATCTAAAGTTCAAGGGTCAAATTAAAAAATAATCCCTTCTATTAACGTGCAACGTCTTCAAATTAACACGAGTTAATGACTTAGTGGCAAAACACAACAAATCAATAACATAAGCGACCAAAATATAATAAATCAATAATACAAGGGATTGAAATGTAACTTTTACAAAATTAATAGTCTAAACTGAATGAAGAAACCCGACTACGGAAGCAAACTACAAATTATTGATTACAAAATGTAACTAATTGGTAAAGAAAAATTGGTCTAGCGGGTAGAAGATTAGAACCATATACAGTTGATGACGGAAGCCGGTTGTGTGTTTGGTTTTGCGGTGGTAGAATTAATTTTGAATCAACGTGATTTTACAGGATTGGTTTTGTGTAAAATTTATTTTAAAGTAACATGATTTATGTTTGAAATTTTTTTTCTTCTTAAAAATCATGATTGTATAAAAATATAGTGTAAAAATCACGACGAAACTCAAAAGCTACTTCTACCTTGCTTCTCCCAAAATCACGTTTGGGGTCCAGAATTGATTTTTAATTTTTGGATCCAAACATGTGGTCACGGCGTTCGAGGCCAAAAATATATATGGTTCTAAGATCATTCTAAAGTTTTACAGGGTTTTACACAATATATTTGCATTATTGAAGTTTTACAGTGTTTTGCATTCCCTAGGTGACCTATCTTCGATAGTTTCGGCGGCGTCGGTTTCTGTTCGATTTTTGTTGGCCTTCAACTCCGTCTCTCTTTTCCCTCGACGATGTTTTCATCCCCTTCTCATCTTTGATTGTCTTTTGAGGTTTCCTTTGGTTGTTCGTGGGAGTTTCCTCCTCCTGACACCTTATGGATTACCTTCGGGAGCCTGGTTGTGTGGAGAAGTGCAGGTCACCAGCGCTTGGCGGCAGATTTGGAGGTTTCAGTGAAGGGTCGTGATTTGCAACCGCCTCCAAAGTCCCTTTTTTTCAGGTTTCGATTCGAAGACGTTTGTTGTTGAAGGTTGCTTGTTTGGTTCCGTTCGTCAAAGTCGGAAATTCTACTATTGACGACTATGGTCATTCTTCTTGTAACCCCCTAAACCCAGCCCTAGAAGGAATGGGTGAATCTAGGAAGTTACGTTGAAAAACTTACCCATCAAGAAACCATTTTAAGGTTCAAAAAGTAAAAAGTATATATTTATTATAAAACTCCGCGTTATAGAAACAATTTGATAACTTAATATAATAAATGAACATGCATGCTATAAAATCATCCCAATTTATAAATATTTTCAATGTCTGAATTACATAAATATCCCCAAAATATTGTCAAAATAATAGTCCAAAATAGCTGAAAAAGAATTCATATTGAATGATAAAAATTATCTGAGTATATGTGAGATGCTTCAAGTACCGAGTCGCCTAAAGTCCAAGAATATCTGTAAAAGGAAACTATGGGGGAGTAAGCTAAAGAGCTTAGTGTGTCTCTAAGTGCAAGCAACCACAAAACAAAATAATATTTTTTCCTGATAAATTCTTTTGAAAACACATTAATTTCGAATCGTAATGATATGATGTTTGATTCACATCGAAATATAATACTCAATCTCTGTTGCACTGTCCGAAGAGTAAGGTTCCCCAGAATCACTCTCTACATCGTCACCATCCAAAATGGAACTCGGCCCGAAAGGTGAAACTACTGATTCGAAGCGAAATTCAGCCCGAAGGGTGAAACCACTACACTTCCTCGTACAATCTCAATCCATGTACACAGAATGATATAATGTTGATTTTAAAATCTGAATCTCAACTGAAACTTGAATTGTTAAAAGTTCAAGTTGCACTAATCTATTTAGATGGTATTTTACTGGCAAATGAAACAATTCATTCGATGCAGAAACGACAAGGTGGTGAGGGGGGTCTAATTTTAAAATTGGATTTTTCGAAAGCTTATGATTGTATTAAGTGGGATTGTCTGAATCATATTTTGTGCAAAATGGGATTTGGGGCGATATGGCGTAAATGGGTGATGGAGTGTGTATGTACAGCAATGTTGTCGATTCTAGTCAATGGCTCGCCGACGGGTGAATTTGAAATGCAGAGGGGATTACGACAGGGTGACCCGCTATCGCCCCTACTCTTTGTAATTGTGGCCGAACTACTACATCAATTCTTGAGTAATGCGAAGCGATTGGGGGTGTTTAATGGGGTGGTAGTGGCCGAGGGATGTGTGGTGTCACATTTGCAGTTTGCGGATGACACGATACTTTTCTTCCCGGCAAAGCTTGAGTATGCAAGAGTTTTGAAGCGTATTTTGACGTGTTTTGAGTACGCATCCGGCTTGAAAATTAACTTTGCTAAGTCAAGGTTGTATGGGGTGGGGGTGGACGAAGAATTGATGTTGCGGACAGCTTTTGTTTTGGGGTGCGAGCGTGACACATTACTGTTTATTTACTTGGGGCTGCCTTTGGGTATCAATCCGCGCAGTTTACAAATGTGGGATCCGTTAATCCAACGTTTCAGAGACAGTTTGGCGGGATGGAAACGTGATACGTTGTCCTTTGTGGGGAGGTTAGTCTTGATCAATTCAGTTTTATCCGCATTACCTTTATACTATATGAGTTTATTTATGGTGCCGAGGAGTATAATAAATAGGATTGATCGTATCCGACGTAGATTTTTGTGGGGTGGTTCGGATACTAAATTGAAATTGAGTCGAGTGAATTGGTCAATTGCTTGTAGACCACGACGGTTTGGGGGCTTGGGAGTGGTTAATTTGCGCGTAAGAAATTTAGCGCTATTAGCCAAATGGAGATGGAGATACGCGATGCAAGAAAATTCACTTTGGCGAGAAATTATTGATGCGAAATATGGTTGTGGTGTTATGAAATGGTGGCCAAAAGGTGTGGGGTTACGGAAAATGTCATCCGTTTGGCGACAAATTGTTAACATACATGATGAGGGCAAGGTGAATGGTTTGATGGGTAGGGAAGCTTTTATGTGGCAATTGGGTGATGGTGAGAAAATTATATTTTGGCAGGATGTGTGGTGTAGTGGTGAGCCTTTGGCAGCCTTGTTTCCGAGATTGTACCGCCTTGTGATTGAGAAGGGGATGACGGTAAAGGGGTACACGAAGGGAGGTAATTTTGAACATGAGGAATGGGGTAAGTTCTTTGTTCGCCCATTGCGGTCATTGGAACTCAACCAGCTCCAGGAGGTTCGTGCGTTATGCTGGAATTTCCATCTTTTTCCGGCTCAGTGTGATCGGCTAGTATGGTTACATTCCAAGACCGGTGAGTTTTCTGTGGTGAATTTGTTTAAATTAATGCAATCGTTTGGGCTGGAGGTGGACATGGAACTGAATATGATTTGGAGGCTGCCGATACCGCCAAAGGTTCAATATTTTGTATGGTTTGCTTGGCTGAACCGATTGCCAACGATGGAGGTTTTGATCGCACGAGGGATGCCGTTAGCGGGGGAAGGGGCCTGCTGTGTATGGTGTCGGGAAAGAGAGGAGACGCTCGACCATATCATGGTACAATGCCCAGCGGTTTGGGAAGTGTGGACGAGATTTTTCCGGTGGTGGGGTGTTGATATGGTGCAGACGTGGAGGGTAAAAACATTGCTGGAAATGTGTTTTGATTCCTTGTTTATGGGACAAATGCGAGACTGGTGGTTGGCAGGGTGTGCAGCGACACTTTGGTCACTATGGTTGGCGTGAAATAATGGTTTGTTTTATAAAATACG
The DNA here is from genome assembly GCA_030270665.1 of Hibiscus trionum. NCBI lineage: Eukaryota > Viridiplantae > Streptophyta > Magnoliopsida > Malvales > Malvaceae > Hibiscus > Hibiscus trionum. The sequence continues at coordinate 42,602,837 of BSYR01000004.1, forward strand.
GGCGACATCGGGGGAAATTGTTTTTCTAATCAAGCTGCGATCGATGTATTGGGTGCGGATGGTAAATAGTGATTGTGTGATTTTGGAATCGGCGTGGTGGGATTCTCCATGGAAGTGTGAAACTAATGCACCGGTTACATTATCACGAGCGAATGTACAGTGGGAAAGACCACTGGCGGGGGTGTTTAAATTCAATGTAGATGGGTCGGCGAGAGGAAAACCGGGTAAAGCAGGATGTGGGGGTGTGTTAAGAGATGAATTTGGGCGTATTTTTGCAATATTTTCAGGTCCGATAGGGGTTGCAGATTCGAATGAAGCAGAGCTACAAGCTATCTGTCATGCGTTGGAGATTGTGGTTGGTTCGGGGTGGGAACAACGCCCATTAGTGGTGGAGTCGGATTCCACAACGGCTGTGGCATGGGTAATGTATTTGGAGAAGCGGCCGTGGAAGTTTTGGCGTTGGTTTCGGCGGATTGATGAGGCGTGTGAGGCGTTGAACGATGTATGTTTTCAACATGTTTACAGAGAGGCGAATAGGCTTGCGGATGTTCTGGCGAAGAGTGGTGTAGATAGGCCAAATTGGTTTAAACAATGCGCCTAGATTATTAGATTATTGGTTATTGGTGTTTGTTATGTATACACGCTCATGAGTACTCTTTTCCTCTGTAGGATTTAGAGAGGTTTTTAACGAGGCTTGTGAGCGTGATGGTCATGTATGTTCACATCTTAATAAAACATGCATGTTGCCGATTAAAAAAAGTTGCACTAATCTATAAATCTGATGTTTTACAATTCAGTAAATCTGATGTTTCATAATTCGATAAATTTGATTTTTCAGTTAAATCACAATATGACATGTTATACCTGATATCTGAAAACGTTCACCCAATCACAACAAAATTATGCACACAAAGTGTATAAAAACATCATTATTTATAGCATTGGGAGAAACACACCTTAGCTAAAGCAAACCCAACCTATTGACTGACGCATCTCTCACGATTAGAAGTACGAGGTCCAATTGTATCGGTACCTATGAGAATAATCTTACATTAAAACTATTACTATTATCACTATGACTAAATAATTATTTTATTCCTAAAGACTTATTCAACGAATTTTAACGATACAAATACACTTATTTGATTTGTATCTTTGATATCCAAATCAATCAAAGAAGCAATTGGATTAAACGATTTAGATAAAATCGATCAATGATTCGACTCAAACGGTTGGGTGCAAGTCCAAGGTTGATATCGAAATGATGATGAAGAGGATGTACCGTTGTGCTCGAACGTGTGCAGATATAAGCAAAAATCTTGGGAATTTGGATGAATATTCCCTTTTGGGAAATTATTTGGACAAATATCTTCTCTATAAATAATTTGGAAAAAATATCCCTCATTTGGTACACGTAAGGCAAACTCGTGTTTGGCCAAACGCGAGTTCTGTGTAAAAAAAGCTTAATATGTTATGAATATTTATCTATGTGGATGTCTATCATGATTAGAACTTTATCTAAGGAGTTTGATTTACTTTATCATTAGGAATATTATCTCATTTAATTAGAGTCCAATGTAATATGTATTTCTTATGCCTATAAATAGATGATTTGATGAATACATTGTACACAAGTATATATTTGAGAATAATACAAATCTCACTCTTTCTCTCATCTCTTTGTTCTTCCATTCTTGTTCTTTGTTATTTTATTCGCAACACGTTATCAGCACGATCTCGCTCAATTACTATGGTTATTGTTGGTAATTCTTGAAAATTGTTACATCCATTATATATTCAAGTTAATCTGAGAAGTTCGGTATGTTTTACTTACTTATATATCCTTTTATTGGTTGGGCTTTCAACATATGACAACATATATCTCTGTAAGTGATATTTTTATAAACAAAATTGTTGAAATCAGTAATTTTGGGAAAAGTGATTTTGATGGCATGTTTCGTTCTTGAGAATTTTATCATGTGTTTACAAACAAATACTTTTAAATCTATATTTACCATAATTATGCGCTAACGTTGACATTAATATTATGGAAGAAAACCCTTAGTCTATTTGTGCATCTAATTTGCGAGATTAGATGATATGTTTTGCCCGAATATGTTTATTTCAAGAGTTATGAGCAAAATTAATGGCTTGAAAAGAGATTTGGCATAAAGATATTATGAGAAGATGTTTTGGTCGTTTGCTATGCTTCTATTGCCCTCGAGAAGAAAATCAATATCGGTAAATTCTGATTTTATTTTTATTCTTTATATTATTATTTAAAGAATGATAAATTATGATGATTCTGAATCTACAAGATGATTGTTATAAAGTCTATATTTGCTCAAAAGCAATCATTCTTCCTTGTCGAAAAATCGACTATAGACTTCTCCCAAGTTCAAGTTACGAAAAAATCGATTTGATCCAAAAGTTTTTATAGGAGGCATTCCCTGAAGTGAATGCAAGCATGATGTTTATTCCATGCAATTATTGGATCTGTTTCATTCCCTGAAGTGAATGCAAACATGGTAAATTACTATTCAATTAGGAACATAACTTCAATCTAATCCAAATATATTGGCTGGACATCCCGTTCTGCGAGGCTATTTGTCTCAAAGAAGGTTTTTAAAGGACCTTGTGGACTGGTTTAACAACTCCGCGTACAAGGATTAAATCTTTGTTATCTATGATGAGGATATGTTAATAAAAACATACTCCACTTTTCACGACAAATAATGTTGTCCTCAGACACAATATCGTGAAAAGGGTTTCAAAGGCTCACTAGCTCTACTCCATTCCCTGAAGTGAATGTGAGATTATATTATGGAAAGAATAAAAGCCACATTAGAGGTTGTGGTCGTGATTGAAACCATGAATATAGACGTGGGAAACATAGCATTTTAAGGATACTTCTACCCACTGGTGGTGAGGTTATAAGGATGATAAGAGTGATAAAGATCATTCTAATGAAGTAAAATTATTTTTATTACCAATATGATGTTATAAACCATTGGTCTCGTACTTGTCGTACGTTGAAAAATCAACAATCTATGGTGACGATTTATGCTCAACATAAGCATAAGATATATTTTCCCATTTAAATGCAAGAGAATAATATGAGTAATATATCTCAAAGTACTGAAAATATTGATGCTCTAGAAGAGCAATAAATTCTTGAGAGAAAGCACACTATGAAAAGAGCAATAAATTCTTGAGAGAAAGCACACTATGAAAAGTGCAGAATTGTGAATATTGCAATAATTACCGCTAATGGTAATAATATCGTCACCACTAGAATTGGAATTTTAAGAGAGCAAATATGAGTTCGCAAAATATCCTTTTGGGAATTATACATAACATATGTTATCAATTAGCATTTGAAATAAGTCATTGTGGATATAAGTTCTGGTAGCCAAAAATTCTATTGAAAGCTCTAGAAAAGCTATATATATTGCTACCAAAAGATAATTTACATTGAAAGCTCCGAAAGAGCTAAATATATTCCTATTCAAAGGAACAATTTTGATGATCGTACTAGACATGTACGAGTGAGATTGAAGCACATGTTATGATAAACCAGAAGTTTACGAAATTCAGAAATGTATATACACACTTGTATGTAGTTGGTATGATTGATTAGACCATCCTGATCAATAATGATGCGAAAGCTATTGAGATTTACATGCACATATATTAAATGAACTTGGAGTTCTTATGGTGCTTATTCTCAAAGGAATGGATTAAATTTCACTTATTAAAGAACGTGAAGTTCTTGTGTTGCTTAAAGGAATTGATTAAATTCCACTTACTAGAAGAACCTGAAGTTCTTGTGTTGTTTGTTCTCAAAAGATATAGATGGTCTCACTTACCAAAAGAATTAGAACTTGAAGTTCTTGTACTAAAGTTGAGACTGTATGTCTTGCATATCTGAACGAAATATGGACCCATATATCAACAAATGTGGAAAGTTTTATATGATTTTAGTAGACGCATCAACATTGTTTTATCAACTAGAAGTTTGTGAGATTGATTCTAAAATGATTCAAATTATGCAATTAAACTATTCGTTTTGAAAAAGCTTGTGGGTTTATATTTTAGGCTATATCGGTTGTTACAATTCCTATTGATTATGAAAAATACGGTTTAACAAATTTTTAATTGGATGCCTCCTATTTAATAGCTAAATCGTGAGAACAAAACATTTATTATTTATATGGTATTTCCATATAGCAACACTTATACACATCAAGCCAACGAGTTATAATAAACTCCCCATTATGATTTGACTTTTGGTCAGAAGTCATATTTCCCATTTTTGAATTTTTGAATGTGCGATATATAGTTGAATTGCTCCACCATAACGCACAAAATGGACAAGTAAAAAGGGTTAAGAATATATATTGAGTACGAGTCTCCTTTTGTGTTTAAATTCTAAACATTAATTGGAGAATCATTTATTAGATGATTTTTCTCAACATCAGGGGGAGAGAATAATCAGCTGGATAAAGAAGGAAATGAATTATCATTATCTAGATCCTCGAATATGAACTAAAAGTTCATAAGATAATTCATGTTATTTCATGTCAACCGCCAGACATTTTTATTGACTCAATGAGAGTAATTAAGTCTCATATACCAACTGAAATGCTCTAAGTTTAAATTACATGTTAGAGCAAGTTGATGTAAATCATGCTTGAAGCATGATATTTGAAATGGTTCCAATGATCAAAATTCTCGTAAATGGAAAGTATTATGAGATGGTTATATATTGGAGGCGGGTACTTCTAAAGAGACCCAAGACATAACTAATAATAAAACTCTTGAAGAGTTTCAGGTACCTGAAATAAAGATTGAAATCTTGAAGAGATCTCGATGAGTTATGTCATTACGAGAATGAAACAAGAAAATTGGAAAGTTGTCGACAACGATTTTACAAACAATTTTACATAAAATACTTCTATAGAAGTAAAGAAAGAAATCGAGGATGTTGTATAAAATCTATCCATAAGTATAGATATTGAATTGGCCGATGTTGAAAGACGCTTTGAACTTCTAAAATAGAAGTATTTGGACCAGCAGTCCAAACACCTAAAGGTGTAATGCAAGTGAGGCACAAATAAGTAGTCGTAAATACGACTTGAACTATGATTTATGAAAAATTTTAATTACTTCATGGTGGATGCAATTACTTTAGCAGTTATGAAAAATTTTACATGCGTCTAATTATTTGTGGATCCATATTTATCCTTTGAAGGATTTAAAATGCTAGAAGCATTTGGAGATTTCTGAGGAAATTTATTTAGACATGTCTCATGAATATTTTGGCATATTTGGTATAATCGCCTTAGTAAATACTAATTGAGAAAATACTATAAGAATGATCAGATTTCCTTACGTATTTTATAAAGAAGTTTAGATCAAGATCCATTATGATAATTTTAGAACTCCTAAAGAGCTTCAAATTGGAAACTCATGAAGTACTTTCAATACAAGTACTTGAATCTTGACATCAAGTTTATCTCGACCTGAAGATCGAGCATTTTTATATATTTCTTTTTGTCTATGAATAGACATAAGCTGAAAGAATCTTAAAGAAGATTCAATATGAATAGAGCATATCTATTGAGTATCCCAATAGTTGTAAGATTGTTGGATGTGAATAAAAATAATTATATCTTTTCTTGGTCTTGAAGCACTATATATTAGTTGGTCAAGAAATATCTATGAATATACAAAGATCATTACATTTAGATATTCAAACATTCGTCGATGCCTCCTCAAATCTTGTAGAAATAATTGTTATGCACAAGGCAAGCCAAAAATGTGTTTGGCTAAGACCATTGACCCAACATATCCAGAAGATATGTGATTTACTTTTACAAGATATGATACAAATGCTATCTTGTGTAGAGATAATGGAAGGTGGATACATCATGGAAAATATTACTCCAAAGTTTCATCCCCCGCTATCTTTAGAAAAATAAAATTCAAGTTTGAATTATGAAGATTCAAAGATCTTCTGAGATGTTTTCATGAGGGGAAATAAATATGTGTTGCACTTTTTTTCCCCTTAATCGAGGTTTTGTCTCAATAGGTTTTCCTAGTAAGGTGTTTAATGAGGCAACATGTTGTGCATATCAAAGATGTGTGTACTCTTTTTCCTTCACTAAAGAATTTTTTTCCCACTGGGTTTTTATCTTAGTAAGGTTTCAACGAAGCACATTATCTACATAGACATCCAAGGGGGAGTGTTATGAATATTTATCTATGTGGATGGCTATCATGATTAGAACTTTATCTAAGGAGTTTGATTTACTTTATCATTAGGAATATTATCTCATTTAATTAGAGTTCAATGTAATATGTACTTCTTATGCCTATAAATAGATGATTTGATGAAGACATTGTACACAAGTCTATATTTGAGAATAATACAAATCTCCCTATTTCTCTCGTCTCTTTGTTCTTCCATTCTTGTTCTTTGTTCTTATTATTGTTCTTTGTTATTTTATTCACAACAAGTAAATTAATTTCTTTATTTTTTTACCTACTCACTCAATAAACAACTCGATTTTAGCCAAACGCAAGTTTACCTTATGTGTACTAAATGGGAGGTATTTTTTCAAATAATTTCCGTAAGAGGGTATTTGTCCAAATAATTTTCCAAAAGAGAATATGCATCCAAATTTCCCAAAAATATGAGGAAATCATATAATAAACTCTTGGAAATTGATTTCAATATATATAAATATAATATATCTTTCTTATAAACTAAATAAATAATTAAAAGGAAACAAACCATGGCCTTGAAAATAATGAAAAGATCACCTAACCAGCGTGATAGAGTTTGAATGAATAAAACTTAATATCTATACGCGGCTAACCACGTGATAAGTCCTTGAAGTTCCTAAATTTATAAAATAGTCTTTGAACTTTTTGTAATTATAATTTTGACCTAAAAATCAGAGTTTCTCAGAATTTATCACTGAGTTCAGAAACTTCAAACTTATAAATCAAATGTTTCCCAAAATTACGATTCAGTCTCTAAAAGTTTAAATTCCTGTAAATTAGTCTCGAATCCCTGTTTTAAAAAATATATAAAAATGACTCAAAATTCCCAAAAGCTAGGGTTTTAGAATTTAAAATTTCCCAAATACTAGGGTTTTGAATTGGTGGGAAATTCGGGGTGTTACAGTTTTAAGAAGAAGATTGAGACGTTTGAAGCTCATAGGATTTATATTCAATATACTAGGTGTAAACTAAAAATTTATACAAACGTCTTAGTTTTAAAGTTTATGGATGTAATTTAGGGTTTGTAGTTTAGGTGTTTAGAATTCTGGGATAGTGGTTAGAAGTTAAGGTTTAGAAGTTAGGGTTTAGATTTTAGGGTAATATGATGATGAATTTAGGTTTTAACCAATCCCGTTGGTCGAATAATTACCCTTCTTAATATAATACTTTGCATATTGTTTTTCAAAATATATATACGATTCTTAATGTATGCCATGTTTGGTAAAGAGAGGTTTGAGCTAAAATTAGAAGTTTGACCGGTCAAATCCGCTAATTTAGATGTTTGGTAAAAAGCGGATTGGGGTGAAACCTCTAATTTTGAAAAAGCTACTAATAGGAACATTTTGAAATTAGAGATTTTGACATAAGAGTTATAAAGACTCTTTTACCCTTAACAATTATAAAAAATCTTCAAATAACCTAAATTTAACCAATTCTATTTTAATTTTTCAACCCCACATATTTACATTGTGACATTTGTAAACTAATCCCTTTTGTTTTTTCTTTTTACTCTCACACATTTATATTTATATTTATATTTATATTTAATAATTAGTTAAATTGTACTAAAAATAATTATATAAAAAATAAATTAATATATAGACCTTTCAAATATGTTTAGTAATGTTATATTAAAAATTATTTTTCATAATTTAATTAATATGAGTAGATATAAAATATTGATAACTAATAAACTATTCAAATAAGTATCGAATATAATCATGTCTTATATGTCATTTTGCTTGTTTAAATAATCAAACAGCTATCAGCTAATTTTACCAAACATTTTTATACAATCAACTAATACAATGCACTAGTCAAATCAATTAATGCAATCAGCTATAAGCTAATGTAATCCGCTAATTACCAAACATGGTTATAGTATTTTTTTAATAAAAAAACTTAATAAATTCATGCTCTCCCCCACCCACACACCAAGATCCATAAAGAAATAACCAAAACTCAACTACTTAAAGCGATATTGTTGAAGAGTGGAATAGAGATGAATGCAGCAGAAAAGGTGGTGTGCGTGACCGGAGCGTCTGGTTACGTAGCTTCATGGCTCGTTAAGCTCTTGCTAAAACGTGGCTACACTGTTAGAGCCACCGTTCGTGACCTAAGTTTGTATCTTTCTCTTCCCATTTGTTTCGATTTCAATTCGGTTTCAGACATCAAAATCTAACGTGTTTGAGCATGCAAACAGATGATCCGAACGAGACAGAACACCTGGTTTCGCTTGATGGGGCTAAGGAAAGGCTTCATTTGTTCAGAGCAGAGTTGTTGGAAGAAGGAAGCTTTGACTCCATAGTGGATGGATGCCATGGTGTTTTCCACACAGCCTCCCCTGTCCTCTTCTCATTTACCGATCCACAGGTGATTTTTTTAATATGTTTGCCCGTCTTACGGTTTATGTTTGGGGTGCGAGTCTGTCCCTTCAAATAATATCATCTCTAAGGTTCAAATTCGTGTCTTTTCTTTAAAAGTACAATGTGACTTACCAATTCACCCAACATTTATTGGTCATGTTTTTATATGTGATTTAATAAAGCAAATATTAGGCCAGATTATTAATTGTTTTCATTTATCATCTATTCAAAAAATCAGAGGGAAGATCAAATTTTGGTTTCCTCAAATGTATTTTTTAAATTTTATTTTTATTTAAAAATACTAAAGAAAAACGAAAAGAGTTATGATTTGAGAAATAAGAATAAAAATAATATTGAAATAAAACCCAAGAAAAAAAGTGGGTATATCAATTATATCTTATCAATATTTTTTTAGTTTGAAGCTTTTACTTACCGTTGAAACTAAAATTTTAAAAATAATAAATTTGAATTCACTTATTAGTGATTTTTGTTTATGATAATTTACGTTGTATGTATAAAATTTATAATTTGAGAATATTATTTTAGTTTAATTTACAAATATATATAGATGTATATATACATATCAATTTGAAATTTCAACAATTTTTTGAATGGCCTAAAGGTGATTAGAATGTAGCATACACCTTGCAGACAGAATGATTTGAACCCGTGTTTCCTAGGATGAATATCATCAACATTTTCAATGGGACATTTGTTGGATTCGAAATTTTAACAATTTTAAGAGAACAAAACAAATTTTCAAATTATTATGTATATGGATGCGACCATATGTTATTTGACCCTCTTTGGCCAGTTTTGAGAGGCGAAAAAACGAGTCGTTTAGGTTGGTTCATGTTCAGGTTATTTCGATTTTGGTTACATTCGTTTCAGGTTTGGTTTTAATTTAGGTTTATAGTAATTTGGGTTAGATACCAGGTCAATTTGAGCCGGGTCAATAGGCGACCGGTCGAGTTTTCAGGCCGATCAGTTTTTTATACATCTATATATGGCTTTATAACGCTGATATATTTAGTTTTTTGGCGAGTTGTGCGGCAATTCACACTTTATCTTTCTTTATTTCTTTTATTATATTTTTTTATTTCAAGTTATTTTTGGTTCGATTGAAAATCGGTTCGAATCTATTTCGGTTTAAATAAATTCGTATCAGTTTCGATTCGGTTTATTTTAAATTTCGGATCAAATTCTGATGATCATGTTCGGATAGATATCGAATCTCGAGTCAAGTTTGCCTCGTCTAATGGCCACTTTGTTTCTCCTTTTTTTCCCCATTTTCAGGCAGAATTAATTGATCCAGCATTGAAGGGTACATTGAATGTCCTTAAATCATGTGCCAAAGTTGCTTCCATCAAGAGAGTCGTCCTAACATCCTCCATCGCCTCAGTTGTGTTCAATGGAAAACTTTCGACTCCCAATGTGGTGGTCGACGAGACTTGGTTTTCAGATTTGCGTTTTTGCCAGGAAAATAAGGTATGTCCGTTGTCTGCTAACTTTCTATAATATGTCTTGTAAATGAGTATATTATGAAACTTTGCTGGTGCGTCGCTCTTCAACTAAAGAAACTACACAGTTTTGAAGTATTTACTCATTCTCAGTCTTTGGTTTTTCCAGCTTTGGTATATGGCCTCAAAGATTTTAGCAGAGGAAGCAGCCTTGAGGTTTGCAAAAGAAAATGGGATGGACTTGGTTGTGCTTAACCCAGGGTTTGTGTTTGGCCCTCTTTTACAGCCAACCCTAAACAGCACTTCAGAGGTGGTTCGAGCCTTCACAACAGGAGAAAACACTTTTCCTAGCTCAACTTATTGTCTTGTTGATGTTCGAGATGTTGCACATGCACATGTTCAAGCATTCGAGATTCCATCGGCTACCGGCAGATATTGCCTGGTCGAAAAAATTGTAGAGTTCCCCGAAATTTTGAAGACCTTGAATCAACTTTATCCTACTCTGGGCCTCCAAGCAAAGTAAGAAATGCTTTTTTTTACTCGGCAAATAAAAATTTATTAAAAAATTATAACGCCTTTACTTTGAATTGTGTGGCTAAAAGTTCTCTAATACTAAGTGGAGGAAAAGAGTACAATACAACCGGAATTTAGAATATTGCTTGCTATAGTGTATAGTTGCCAAATGCTAATAAAAGTAAACAATGATTGTTTTTTTTATTTGCTCGGCAAATAAAATTTTATTAAGAAATTATAATCTCTCTTACTCTAAATTGTGTGCCTCATTAAAAACCTCTATAATCTTAAATGGAGAAAAATAGTACAACACAATCAAAGTTTAGAACAATTCTTGTTATCTTATTGTAGTGTATGGTTGCCAAATGCTAATAAAAGTTGTGTTTTATTTATTTTATGATAGATGTGAGGATCAAGACAAGCCAGTTGAGCGAACCATGATTTCTCATGAGAAAGCAAAAAGTTTGGGTCTCAGCTTCCTTCCTTGGGAGGTGAGTCTGGGGGAAACTATTGAAAGCTTGAAGGAGAAAGGCTTCTTAAGCATCTGAATTGTTATTTCCTCATCTTGTTGGATTTAGAACATGTTATTTTTATCTACTATGTACTTGAAATTGAAATAAGACACTATATATATGGGTTAAAATTTATTTATACTATGTAAAACTCAAGTCGTTGATACTATAAATATCAAATGAGCTTGACATTTTGTTTAGTATGGATACTTCGAGTCATGCATGCTATCTTGTTTTGGAAAAAAGTTTTTAGTTTGAAAAATAAAAATTATAAAATTAAAAACGAATTAATCGATGATTGACACATGCCAAAAATACTTTAAAACGAATTTTTCATTTTCACTTTATTTCCTTTGATGGCCTTTTTTCATCATTTTAATTTTGTTACAAAAAGAAGAAGAATCTGGTGTTTAATGTAGTTAAAATTTGACAAATTTATGGGTGATGAAGATGAAAACCAGTGGTGAAGATGGAAAATCTGGTGTTTGGATGGATGAAGAAAAATGATGAAAAAATATAGATTGATTCAAATGGTAAGCAGCTTGATATCGCTTAAATAGATCTCGATTTCGAAGTCTTGTGTATGTAAAAAGATCTCCCCTAAGTGACTTACTTATTAAATTTAAGTGTGCGACATGGATCAGTCCAAATTATTAATTAAACCGAGAGGGAATCAAAAGTTATAATCTAATTGGATAAATGAAATAATTACCATGACTATCGTCAAATTAAAAACAATTAATTGCACCGCCCTAAAATTAAAAGTAACTAATATTTAAATAAAAAAAATTAAAAGTAACTAATAGCTAAACAACATAGCAATTAATTGCACTGCACCATCTTCCAAATAAACGAAATTACACTGCCACGAAACACAAATAGTTAATAAAGAAACAGGAATTTAATATAGAAAATAAAGGTCATTATTCTGTTAGTTAATTACCTCGTTGCTATTAAATCAAATAGTTAAAATGGTTGGAAATTTAATTATTCTAGAAATAAGAAAGAAAAAGAGTGACAAGCAAGTAAAAATATAAATTTACACTATATTAAATTTATTTACTTATCGATTAAATTATTTATTTATTTTATATAAAAATGACATATATTATATATTTATCGATAAAATTATTTATTTTTTCTATATAAAAATTGACATATATTATATATTATTTATTTTGAAACTAACTGAAGTAAAAAAATTGACATTCATATATTATATATTCTAAAACCTCTGCTTCTTAGCACGCTTTTCTTCTACTTCTTAGCAAGTCCTCTGATTTTTAGCACATTTTTTTTTTGTTTTTGTCTATACTTGTCCATCTCTTCTTCTTTTTTCTTTCTTGATGGATGCGCATATGGAGGAATCTTTGGCTGAGTTACCATTGGAAGATGATGAAGACATCGAGATTCTGGTGGAACCAGAAGAGAATAGATTAGGAATTACTTTTGAAAAGTATTTTGTCAGACGATTCCTCACATTAAGTGTTATACATTTTCAGTCAATGAAAGCTACGCTTGCGAATGTTTAGAAACCCTTGGGAGGGATAGCTATTTCAGATCTGGGGGAGAATCGCTACTTATTCCGTTTCTTCCATGATGTTGATATGGATCGAATTGAACGAGGGGGACCATAGAATTTTAACAATCATCTGTTAATTATGCATTGCCTCTAGAATGAGGAAAAACTGATGGAAGTACCTCTATTCTTTTCTCAATTTTGGGTATTGGTGCATGAGGTCCCTCACGGTTTCATGACGGAGGGAGTTTTCCGTCAGATCGAAAACTTCATCGGCTCTTTTTATGGAGTATAACACTTCGGCAGTCTCGTTAGGATATAAGGGTGTAATGAGAATCCGTGTGGATCTGGATACTCGTAAACCTTTGAAACGTAGGAAAAAATTGGCCCTGAAGGAAGGTGGTTCCCATTATGTGCGGTTTGAGTACGAGAAGTTCCTGTTATTTTATTTTGTCTATGGTAGAATGGGTCATGGGGAAGGTCTGTGTCCAGTCCGGTTGATCAAGGATAAATCGAAAATTGTCCTTGGCTGGGATATTAGTCTCTGTGTACAGTCCAGACGTGCGGCAACAAATCCTCGAAGCCGATGGCTGAGAGAAGAGAAATCCCTTATTTATGGGGATCCCTTTGATTCCGCTCTAAATTTCTCGGTTAATTATTCCTTAAAAGGGAAGAATGCCTCCACCCTTTTAACTCCTGAAACTGCTACAGGAAGGCATAATGAAGGGCTTAATTCCAGTAATCAGTTAACAAATCCATGAACCTTCAATTTTGTAAATGCGACCAGGCAACCTAATCAAAATGTTATTGTTACGAAAAGTGTCAAAGATGGTCTTTCTGTTGTTTTCGATGTAGTTATGGCAAGTGAAGAGGAAGATGATCCTGTGAATGTTGTTAAGGTTTCGAAGAGGAAACGTAAAATTATTGCATCACAAGTTTTTGGTCTTGGTTTGAGTGTTGCTCCAATTAATATATCGACAAGCCTCGATATGAGGGCCATCCGGCAACAATAAAACTCCTTAGTTGGAATGTTCAGGGCTTGGAGGAGCCTCGAACTCAACGTCGTCTCAAGCATATGCTTAGAGATGTTAATCCTAGTGTTATTTTTCTTATTGAAACTAAATTACAAAATAATAAAATGGCTTTTGTTCGGAGTTATTGTGGCTACCCTAACGGTATTGATGTTTGTGCTCGTGGGACTTGTGGTGGCCTTTCTTTAGGCTGGAAATTTAACTGCAATGTTACTTTACATTCTTATTCAAACCATCATATTGATGTTATTTTTTAGGATGATTCAAATGGTTTGAGTTGGCAATGTACATGTTTCTATGGTGTTCCCGAGACTCAATAGAGTTGGGGACTTTAATGAACGCCTTTTCTCGTCAGAAAAATAAGGTGGTCTGCTATGCCAAAAACAACAAATGAAAGCTTTTCGACAAGATTTTTCTGATTGTTCTTTGGAAGATACAGGCTTCGCTGGTCAATGGTTTACTTGGGAAAAAAGCCGTTTTTGAAAATTATTGAAACTGGTTTATACTCTGATAGTTTCTTCAAGAATGGAAGAAATTAGAAGAGGGGAAAAGAAATCGAAAGAAGAAGAAAAGAAGTCAGATTGACTTTCGATACAAAGAGGAATAAAACTGAACAAATACTTTTATTAAAATTGGCTTAATCAGAATAATGTCCACAACAATTAATTTATACTACATAATCAACCCAAGATTGAATCTTTACAATCTTGCCACCTCAGCTAACAAATCCTAACTAACCTACTAACTAATTACTATTCTATTAGCCCCCCTCAAGATGGAGCATACAAATCTTGTATGCCCAGCTTGGAAATGGAAGATAAAAAAACAGTTGTAGAAAGAGGTTTGGTAAAACAATCTGCCAACTGATTTGGACTTGACACAGGCAGTAAATTAATAAGCTTGCTGTGTATATCCTTTAGCAACTAGTCTTGCTTTATAGCGTTCTAAAGACCCATCAGATTTTAATTTTGTTTTAAAAACCCATTTGCAACCTATGGTAGTTTTGTCTTTAGGTAATGGAACTAATTCCCAAGTATTGTTCCTTTCTAAAGCTGCTATTTCTTCACTCATAGCATCCTTCCAACAAGAATGTAATATTGCTTCTTTATAATTCTTAGGTTCATCTAATATTTCTATAGCATTAATAAAGCTATAATGAGCAGGGGAGATTTGATGGAAAGACATCACCTGAGATATAGAATGTGGAGTTGATCTTGAACCAGGAAGATCCACTTGAAAGTCTTTGAATTTCTGAGGTAAATGCTTAGTTCTGGAAGGCCTACTCAAAAGCTGAGAGTTAGTCTTATTCGAAATATCAGAAACAAAAATATTATTAGAATCAGACTGTGGACTTACAACAGAAGCAGGCTGATCACACTTGTCTTCATCATTAACAGAATTAGGCAGACCAATACCATTAGAATTGTTACCATGATTATAACAAACTTTAGTAGAATTACCAGAATTAAACAGTTCAGTATCATTAAAACCATTATCAGCTATAAGACTTGAAGATTTATCAAAAAAATCTTCAAGGACAGCAGAACCATTATGAGTTGGGAAAATAAAAACATTTTCCTTTTTAGAAAACCTTTGTTGAAAAGGATAAACATTTTCAGAGAACATAACATCCCTGGATACAAAAATAGAACCTGTTTCAAGATCATACAAACGAAAACCTTTAATGTTTTTAGGAAAACCCAAGAAAACACACTTCTTAGCCCTAGGATCCATTTTTGTAGGTGGTTTTGGTAATACATATGCATAGGCTAAACAACCAAAGGCTTTTAACATATCAAACTTAGGCATTTTATTAAACAAAATCTCATATGGCATTTTATTATCTAAAACAAGAGTTGGGGTGATGTTAATTAAATGAGCAGCATGAAGAATACAATCTATCCAAAATTTCAAAGGTAAAGCAGAATCAACCCTTAAGGCTCTAGCAACAGATAACAAATGTTGATGTTTCCGTTCTACCAAACTATTTTGCTGAGGCGTATAAACACAAGAATTCTGATGTATAATACCCTTAGATTTATAAAAATCACACATTTCAAACTCTTTTGCATTATCAGTCCTTATACATTTGATGTTCTTTGAAAATTGAGTTTGAACAAATTGATAAAAATCAAGTATTAACTGTCTCACTTCAGACTTAGAATACATTGGAAAAACCCAGAGAAAACGACTCTTATCATCAACCACTGTTAGAAAATACAGATGCCCATATATACTTTTAACTGAAAAAGGACCCCACACATCCATATGCACCAAATCAAAGACACAATCAGATTTAGAAAGACTTATAGGAAAAGCAAGCCTCTTTTGTTTTGCCAAATGACATGTATCACATTCAAAGTTATTTAAAGAAGAACAACTAGGTATAAGATCACACAAAATACTAAAAAACTTCATCATTTGCTTAGAAGGATGCCCTAGCCTTAAATGCCAAAGCTGAAAATTAGCAGTCTTAGAAGAATAGGACCCTAAACTAGAATGTTGAGTTGATCGAACACTTGCAAATGGCCAAGAGGGGGGTGAATTGGCAATTAAAACTTTGGTGGAGAAAGATTGAAAATAAAAATGACACAATGGGTTATAGTGGTTCAAGTTCTCCAAATGAACTCTACATCCACTACCTTAGCTCCCACTAAGGATTTTCAAACAATTCACTAATTGAATTCGTCCCCTTTCTTGGATGAGGAGGAAACCTTACAATTTCGATTAAGCTTTCTACCCAAAGCTTAATCCACTCAAATACAAAGAAAGATTTTGGTAAACTCAAATGTTTCCTCTCAAAGGATGATTGTCTACCCAAATACAATTCAAACAATCCCAAACTCACAATACAAATTGACAATTTGAAAATACACTAGAGTTGGGTACAAAATTTGACTTTTAATAGCTCAAGGGTTTGGATTTTTGCTTTGATGATGCTTGAAGGTTCAAAAAATAGTTGTTGCTTGGTCAAATGAAACTTGTTTTTATACCCTTGCATTAATTTCTAGCCGTTTGGGTAGTTAGGATCATCAATAGAGCCGTTGTGGACATTTTTCCCGCATTAAATGCAGCTCTGCAGCCTACCGTATCGGTACTCGGGAAGGGCGTATCGATACCTGCATCAAAGAGGAAAGAGCCGTTGTGCCTGAAAACAGAGCGTATCGATACCCATATAAGGCGTATCGGTACGGTTTTTAAGGGGCGTATCGATACGAGGGCAGTATCGATACGGTCCAAAGTTATTGGAATCCCAAGTTATGTTTGTATGAAAAGTGTATCGATACGCATATTAAGCGTATCGGTACGGTACAACTACCTTTTGAAAATTGGGAAACCAACCAACTGACAAGTAACGGTCAAATAATTAAATGCTCGGATTTTTCAAAGATATGCTTAGCGTATCGATACGGTTACCATGCGTATCGGTACGTGTTCATGAAAACAATTGCCCAGATGCATATCGTATCGATACGGTTTCAGGGCGTATCGGTACGGTATGTTCAATAAAATTACAGTGACAAAATAGGGTATCGATACGCTAAGGGTATCGATACTCCTGGGCGTTTTTGCATACTTGTGCTTGGAAAACATAGAAAAGGACTTTGAAAAATATATATGATTTAAGAGCAGGTCTTTAATATTATTTTGTTTTAAAAACACTTGTCAATTGAGAGACTTTAAAGAGTACTTAAAAATTTATTGTTTTGCAAATTGGTCCTTAAGATTATGTGTTATATCAAAATCAATTTCGGTTTTACAATCTCCCCCTTTTTGATATAACAAAACCATAAATAAATTTTTAAGTTTTTGAAACTTTGAAAAGCTTTCTGCCCCTTACTTTAAGATAGATTTTCAAAACAAAAATATTTTGACTCTATGATCCTTCTCCCCCTTTTTGTTAGATCAAAATAGAATACAAGGATAATAAGAATATAAAGCAACAATAATTCATTAAACTAAAGGCAAGCAAAGAGTTCAAATTCATAAACTTCAAAATAAGCATAAAGGTTCAAATGCATAAATGTCAAAGCAACCATCATAACCCAAACTCTTAAAATCCTAAAAACATAGATAATAGGCATAAACTTCAAATCCTATAAACAAAAAAAGCAATAACAATAATGAAATACTAAATGGCCTAAGATGAGATGCATGATCTACTCGTCCCCTTCGTCATCATGATCGTCCTCATCATCTTCTTCTTCATCTTCTTGAGAGGGTTGATTCCTTCGGGTTTGATTGATCCAAGCACCATGGAAGGCGGTAAGAGAGATATCCATGGAGTTTTGGCGAGCGACCATGGTATCGATCTTCTTGTCCATGCCTTGAATGCGATCCTCTAAGGATGTGAAACGAGTATCCATCGCGGTGAACTTCTCATTGAGGAAGGTCATGAGAGTATCCATGGTGGAGGAATCAAAGGAAGCACGATGAGAACTCGAAGAAGCACGAGAGGCATCGACCAGAGCAACGGGCGGAGGATCTTGAGGATTGCGAACCCACTCATTATCAACATAAGTGAAACCGGAGCGAGCTAGGGAACGCTCATCAATAGGTAGGCCAAGGGTTTCGAGAAAATCATGTGAACAATCAATGCCAATGGAATGAAATAGAAAACTCAAGGCCGTGGAGTAGTAAAAGGATGAGACTTGTTTGGTATGGGCGTATTGAACTAAAAAGACAAGGTCGGCAAACATGATTTGACACAAATTTGGACGTTTACCTTCTCTAAAACACTTAAGCCAAAAATCATCCGTTTGACGAACAATTGAATATTTCCCACCCGATGGACGAAGAAACCAAGAAACAAGAAGGTGAAGGATACGGTCATGAGCATCTAAAACTTTTGCGGGACCTAGATAACCCGTACCCAAGGAATGTTCATCATCAATACCAACATCTTCAAAACCAAAGACATTGCATAAAACTTTTTGATCAATTTGAAAACGTTTGCCCATAATGGAAGATTCAATGGCAATAACATGCTCCCTAGATTCATCATGTTTACATACGGCATTAGAAAAGAACACAATGACTAGGTTCCTATATAGGATAGGAGGAATATTCAAAAAGGTCAAGAATTTCCATTGCTTAATCAAAGGTAGGTATTTGAATTTGAAACGGGCAGAACTTAAAAAAGGAATGGACACAACTCGCTCTTCCCTAAGGTTTATTCCTAGAAAAAGTTTATATCGTTCCCTATCAAGAGGTTCGAGAAAACTTGATTGGATGATATAAGGAAGGTTAGGTGTAGGATTACCCTCGACATCCTCGGTAGGATTGGAAGTAGAGCGATGACGCTTAGTCCCCTTTTTCGGTGCCATAATCCTGAAAATACATAAAAAAGGATTCGAATATGTATGCAATTAACATCCTATTTGATCCAATAAAATCTGATAATTCAAGGTAATTTGTTAAAAAGAATTTTTAAAAAAATATTCACAAAACAAAACAACAAAAAAAACAGTTTTAAAAATATATCGAATATAAAATATATTCGAAAAAAAAATTAACTTTTGAAAAAAAAATTTGTGAAAAAGGTGAAACCCACAACAATTAAACAAGGTTTGTACAAAAATTCAGTTGAAACAACAATTAAAAGCAAACGAAAATAAAAAAAAAAGAAAAATTTTATACCTTGAATCTTAGAATAGATGAAAGAGGGGATGTGAATGCACAAGATTTGATGCTCAAGGTTTGCCTTGATGTGTAGAGTAAAAACCCTCAAGAAATTTTGAAGATTGATGGTAAAATTTGATGGATTGAAGGGGTTTATATAGGGTTTCGCGGCTAGGGTTTGTGGAGAGAAAAGAGGGGTTTTGAGTTTTAAAGAGTTTTAACAAAAGCAGCCCTAAATAGCCTCTCCGTCGAGGCCGTATCGATACGCTATACACGCGTATCGATACCCATTAACCCTAATTTTATATACGTCAATACTACCGTATCGATACGCAGGGACGTATCGGTATGCTTGACTTTAACTATTTCCCTTGACTTGTTCCGTATCGATACGAGGGGTCGTATCGATACTTGTTCATCCTCAAGAATTCCCAGAAAGCATATCGTATCGATACGCTTTAGCCGTATCGATACACCTTTGCCAGTTTGTGCAAATTTGACAGATTTAAGTGCAAAAAACCAATTTGAAACGTCCCTAAATGCATGTACATGTCATATGAACAAGTTTTAAAGGCTAAACTGAATATATACTCCCCCTAGCAACATGCATATAAGCAAGAAGGACAAAATTAACATAGGCATGAATCACAAACAATTTCAAGCAAATTTTGACATTTTGGGACCAAAAAGGTGTCAAGAAAGGCTAGTTAAACCTAACTCTCTCCTAAGGGTCCAAAAGCGCTCTTTATCTAAAGGTTTTGTAAATATATCCGCTAATTGGTTCAAGGTGTCAACAAACTCTATAACAACATCATTTTTCAAAACATGATCTCTAATGAAATGATGTCTAATTTCTATGTGTTTAGTTCTAGAGTGTTGGATGAGATTCTTAGTGAGACAAATGGCACTAGTGTTGTCACACCTAAGGGGTATGGTTTCTATTTTAACACCATAATCTAAGAGTTGTTGCTTCATCCAAAGGACTTGAGCACAACAACTCCCTAAGGATATGTACTCCACTTCGGTGGTAGATAAGGCTACACTATTTTGTTTCTTAGAGAACCAAGATACGAGCATACTACCTAAGAATTGACATGTCCCGGAAGTACTTTTCCTATCTATCTTACATCCCCCATAATCCGCATCCGAAAAAGCATGAAGGCTAAAGGAAGAATCCTTAGGATACCAAAGGCCTAAAGTAGGTGTGTCTTTAAGGTATCTAAAAATTCTCTTAATGGCAACTAAGTGTGATTCTCTAGGACTAGCTTGAAACCTAGCACACAAGCAAACACTAAACATAATATCCGGTCTACTTGCGGTAAGGTAAAGCAAAGAACCTATCATGGATCTATAAAGCTTAGAATCAACACACTTACCTCCTTCATCTTTGTCAAGCTTTATGGAAGAACTCATAGGAGTGGCTTGAGGTTTTGCATTCTCCAAGCCAAACTTCTTGAGCATATCATTCACGTACTTAGCTTGATTTATGAAGATGCCATCCTTCCTTTGCTTGATTTGGAGTCCCAAAAAGAATGAGAGCTCCCCCATCATGCTCATCTCGAACTCACCTTGCATTAGCTTAGAAAATTCCTTACAATAACACTCATTAGTAGAACCAAAAATAATATCATCAACATAAATTTGAACTACTAAGATGTCATTGTTATATCTTTTTATGAAGAGTGTTGTATCCACCTTTCCCTTTTCAAAACCCTTTTCAATTAAGAAATTTGAAAGTCTCTCATACCAAGCTCTAGGAGCTTGTTTTAAACCATAGAGAGCTTTTGTAAGTTTAAACACATGATTTGGAAATTTTAAATCCTCAAAACCCGGTGGTTGTTCAACATACACCTCTTCATTTATGAAACCATTTAAAAAGGCACTTTTCACATCCATTTGAAAAAGCTTGAAATCATGATAACATGCAAATGCAAGTAACATCCTAATAGCTTCCATCCTAGCTACGGGTGCATAAGTCTCATCAAAATCAATTCCCTCTTCTTGTGTATAGCCTTGAGCAACAAGCCTAGCCTTGTTTCTCACTATATTATCACTTTCATCTAATTTATTCCTAAAAACCCATTTTGTTCCTATAGTAGATTGATCATTAGGCCTTTCAACTAATGTCCAAACTTTACTCCTCTCAAATTGATTTAATTCCTCTTGCATGGCCAAAATCCAAAAATCATCTTTTAAAGCTTCTTTAATATTTTTAGGCTCAATGCATGAAATAAATGCAACATGATTCATTAATTTGAGAGAAGATTTAGTAGTTACCCCCTTGGATGGATCACCCAATATTTCACCACCTTTGACATAGTTTAACTCCCTTGGGTAAGACACCTCCCTTTCCTCAAGAGCCAAGTCCTTCAAGGCTTCAAGATGTGGATCTTGTGAATCCTCTTCTTTGGTTGGAATCTCATCCACCTTTGACGTTTGTCCTCCATCAATGGCATCAATGATTCCTACATCATCATCATCACAAGATTCCTTCCTTGGAAGGAGGTTATCATCGAAAACCACATGTATAGACTCTTCAACAACTAGAGTTCTTTTATTAAATACACGATAGGCTTTAGAGTTTAAAGAATACCCTAAGAAAATAGCTTCATCACTTTTAGCATCAAATTTACCTAAGTTTTCTTTACCATTATTCAAAACAAAACACTTGCAACCAAAAGGGTGAAAATAGCTAATGTTAGGCTTTTTGGATTTTTAAAATCTCATAAGGTGTTTTCTTCAAAATTGGCCTAATCATTACTCGATTTATAATATAGCAAGCGGTATTTGTGGCTTCCGCCCAAAAATATTTAGGTAAATTATTTTCACAAAGCATGGTTCTAGCCATTTCTTCTAAAGTTCGAGTTTTCCTCTCAACTACCCCATTTTGTTGAGGAGTGCGAGGTGCGGAAAAATTGTGGCTAATCCCATTTTCATTTAGGAACTCATCGAAACCTAGATTTTGAAATTCGGTTCCATGATCACTTCTAATGTGAGAAATTTTAAGTTTAAGATCATTTTGAGTTATTTTAGAAAATGTGATGAATTTTTCTAAAGCCTCATCCTTTGTACTTAAGAATAGAACCCAAGTATACCTAGAGAAGTCATCTACAAGTACAAAAGCATATGATTTTCCACCCAAGCTCATTGTTCTAATTGGCCCAAAGAGATCCATATGGATCAATTGTAAACATCTACTAGTAGAGACATCATTTATGGATTTAAAAGAATTTCTATGTTGTTTACCCTTTGAACATGCGTCACAAATTTTATCATTGGAAAATTTAAGTTTGGGTAAACCTCTAACTAGGTTAAGGGAAATTAATTTCTCTAAGACACTCATGCTATAAATATCAAATGAGCTTGACATTTTGTTTAGTATGGATACTTCGAGTCATGCATGCTATCTTGTTTTGGAAAAAAGTTTTTAGTTTGAAAAATAAAAATTATAAAATTAAAAACGAATTAATCGATGATTGACACATGCCAAAAATACTTTAAAACGAATTTTTCATTTTCACTTTATTTCCTTTGATGGCCTTTTTTCATCATTTTAATTTTGTTACAAAAAGAAGAAGAATCTGGTGTTTAATGTAGTTAAAATTTGACAAATTTATGGGTGATGAAGATGAAAACCAGTGGTGAAGATGGAAAATGTGGTGTTTGGATGGATGAAGAAAAATGATGAAAAAATATAGATTGATCCAAATGGTAAGCAGCTTGATATCACTTAAATAGATATCAAGTTCAAAGTCTTGTGTATGCAAAAAGATCTCCCCTAAGTGACTTACTTATTAAATTTAAGTGTGCGACATGAATCAGTCCAAATTATTAATTAAACCGAGAGGGCAACAAAAATTATAATCTAATTGGATAAATGAAATAATTACCATGACTATCGTCAAATTAAAAACAATTAATTGCACCGCCCTAATATTAAAAGTAACTAATATTTGATCAAAAAAAATAAAAGTAACTAATAGCATCCTAAACAACATAGCAATTAATTGCACTGCACCATCTTCCAAATAAACGAAATTACACTGCCACGAAACACAAATAGTTAATAAAGAAAAAGGAATTTAATATAGAAAATAAAGGTCATTATTCTGTTAATTAATTACCTCGTTGCTATTAAATCAAATAGTTAAAATGGTTGGAAATTTAATTATTCTAGAAATAAGAAAGAAAAAGAATGTTACAAGCAAGTAAAAATATAAATTTACACTATATTAAATTTATTTATTTATCGATTAAATTATTTATTTTTTATATAAAAATGACGTATATTATATATTTATCGATAACATTATTTATTTTTTCTATATAAAAATTGACATATATTATATATTATTTATTTTGATACTAACTGAAGTAAAAAAATTGACATTCATATATTATATATTATATATTCTAAAACCTCTGCTTCTTAGCACGCTTTTCCTTTGCTTCTTAGCAAGTCCTCTGGTTTTTAGCACATTTTTTGTTTTTGTCTATACTTGCCCATCTCTTCCTTTTTCTTTTTTCTTTCTTGATGGATGCGCGTATGGAGGAATCTTTGGCTGAATTATCATTGGAAGATGATGAAGACATCGAGATCCTGGTGGAACCAGAAGAGAATAGATCAGGAATTACTTTTGAAAAGTGTTTTGTCGGGCGGTTCCTCACATCTAGTGTTATACATTTCCAGTCAATGAAAGCTACGCTTGCGAATGTTTGGAAACCCTTGAGAGGGATAGCTCTTTCAGATCTGAGGGAGAATCGCTACTTATTCTGTTTCTTCCATGATGTTGATATGGATCGAACTGAACGAGGGGGACCATGGAATTTCAACAATCAACTGTTAATTATGCATTGCCTCCAGGATGAGGAAAAACCGATGGAAGTCCCTCTATTCTTTTCTCAATTTTGGGTATTGGTGCATGAGGTCCCTCACGGTTTCATGACGGAGGGAGTTGTTCGTCAGATCGAAAACTTCATCGGCTCTTTTTGTGGAGTATGACACTTCGGCAGTCTCGTTAGGATATAAGGGTGTGATGAGAATCCGTGTGGATCTGGATACTCGTAAACCTTTGAAACATAGGAAAAAATTGGCCCTTGGGGAGGTGGTTCCCATTATGTGCGGTTTGAGTAGAAGAAGTTGTTGTTATTTTATTTTGTCTATGGTAGAATGGGTCATGGGGAAGGTCTGTGTCCAGTCCGGTTGATCAAGGATAAATCGAAAATTATCCTTGGCTGGGATATTAGTCTCCGTGTACAGTCCAGACGTGCGACAACGAATCCTCGAAGCCGATGGCTGAGAGAAGAGAAATCCCTTGTTTATGGGGATCCCTTTGACTCCGCTCCAAATTTCCCAGTTAATTATTCCTTAAAAGGGAAGAATGCCTCCACCCCTTTAACTCCTGAAACTGCTACAGGAAGGCATAATGAATGGCTTAATTCCAGTAATCAGTTAACAAATCCATGAACCTTCAATTTTGTAAATGCAACTGGGCAACCTAATCAGAATGCTATTGTTACGACAAGTGTCAAAGATGGTCTTTCTGTTGTTTTCGATGTAGTTATGGCAAGTGAAGAGGAAGATGATCATGTGAATGTTGTTGAGGTTTCGAAGAGGAAACGTAAAATTATTGCATCACAAGTTTTTAGTCTTGGTTTGAGTGTTGCTCCAATTAATATATCGGCAAGCCTCGATATGAGGGTCATCCGGCAACAATAAAACTCCTTAGCTGGAATGTTCGTGGCTTGAAGGAGCCTCGAACTCAACGTCGTCTCAAGCATATGCTTAGAGATGTTAATCCTAGTGTTATTTTCCTTATTGAAACTAAATTACAAAATAATAAAATGGCTTATGTTCGGAGTTATTGTGGCTACCCTAACGGTATTGATGTTTGTGCTCGTGGGACTTGTGGTGGCCTTTTAGGTTGGAAATTTAACTGCAATGTTATTTTACGTTTTTATTCAAACCATCATATTGATGTTATTTTTAAGATGATTCAAATGGTTTGAGTTGGCGATGTACATGTTTCTATGGTGTTCCTGAGACTCAATAGAGTTGCCTCTTGGAACTTGTTACGTTTGCTGAATGACACACCCGATTTACCTTGGCTGGTTATTGGGGACTTTAATGAACTCTTTTTCTCGCCAGAAAAACAAGGTGGTCTGCTATGCCAAAAACAACAAATGAAAGCTTTTCGACAAGCTTTTTCTGATTGTTCTTTGGAAGATATAGGCTTCTCTTGTCAATGGTTTACTTGGGAAAAAGGTCGTTTTGAAAATTCTAATATACGTGAAAGGTTAGATCGAGAAGTTGTGAATCTATCTTGGTGGGAACTTTTTCCTAATTTTACTCTCTGTCATCTTCAGCATGCTTTTTCCAACCACTGTTCCTTGTTATTGCAAACGGATGGGAAGCTTCTTGACTTTTAGATATTTCATGTGAAGCCAAGGTTCAGAGACTTTGGTCTTCATCACATGGCTCAGTTCCTTAATGTTTGAAAATGGTTAGTAGAAGACTTGTAACACCCGCGTTTTGGGGTTAAGAGTTAGTCGGGTTAGTTGGTCCGAGTCGATAAAATTTATTTTAATCAAATTAACCCTAATTTGGATCTAATTGGGTTTTAAGTAATAAGGAGGGACCAATTTGGTGATTTAACCCAAAATAATTTAAAAAGGTAGACAACTTTTGAAAGTTAAAAAGAACAAAAACAAATGGTCTTCTCTCCTCCATTTCTTGCTTCCAACGTGGAAACCCAAACCTAAACCCCTCTCAACTCCCATCTACTATTCCATTAAATTACTTCTTCAACTCAAGGTCATTTTCAAAGGTAAATATATTTTTGGACTCTCCTCTTCATTCTCTACCTTTACATGGTTGTAGAATTTGAAACTATCAACTTTTGGAAATTTAGGGTTTGAAAGTTTGAGTTTTTATTGGGTTTTTCAATTTGTTTTGAAATATTAAGTTGGGTTTTGGTTTAGTCACCCTAAAATACACCTAATATGTTGAAATGAGTGAGTTTGGGTGAAAACCCAAAATGGGTCTTGGTGGCCATGTTTAAGGTGTCTAAAACTTGGTTTTTGGTGAATTTTAGGATTAATTTGGAGGGCTGATGGTTTAGGGATGTTAGGAAGGTGTTTTGGGACCATTTGGGTGTCATTTGGGTGTTGGAAAATATAGTTTTCAGCTAGGTTTAAGGGGAGCACGAAAATGGTCTTTTGGGTGCTTGTTTGGATTGGAATTTGTTGAAGTTTGGCTTCAACTTATGGGGTGAGATGATGAATGAGTTTTAGCATTGATTTGTGAAGTAATGAATGTGTTTTGATTGGCTAGAAGCAAGAGAAGACATTGGTGGAGCATCGGGATCGAATCCGGGCATTTAAGAGGCTTGCTTTGGTTGCTAAGGAAGGGTGGTGAGTAACTTTAAATGTGTTTTAAAGTTGGTTCAAGTGTGTGTAGTGTATGTGTGGGAATGTGCTTGGTAGGCCATTCCTATGTGGAGTTAAATTGGTAACTTAGCTCATTGATTTCCATTAAATGCTACTTATGCCTTGCCTATTTGCTCTTGTGAAATGTGGTTTGATATGTATATGTGTATCTTGACATATGGATGTGATGAGTATGTGATGTAAATGGTGGATATGTGATGTGGTAAATGAAATTGGCACTAATTAACTTACCGGGTGTAAATGATCGATCATTAGGATTAGTGTGCACACAAATTGAGTCAAAACGTACGTGGCCTTGATGGCGTTGAGTCATCAAGGAGGAGTACGATGATGTAACATTCCACCGGAAATTTATTTATATTCTACGGGATGATGAGTGGAATCCCATCCGTAGGGCATGTGGTGATGAGTGGAATCTCGCCCATGCAAGGTCCGGTGATGAGTGTAATCCCACCGAGGTAATGTGGTTGTTGAGATTAAATCCGCACATCCGGGTAAACTAATAGTGGCCAATTGAAATTGTTTTATAATTGTGATGTATGATGTTGATATATGACGTTTGAGCTTAGTATGATGTGAGATACCATATTATGACTCTTGGAAGACTAGCTAGGTGGACTTGACTATTTATCTATGTATGTTGTATGTGTAGTAAAGGATTTGCATGCTTGAACCCTGCATTGTTGATGTTTTCGATTTTAGAGCATCCTCACTAAGCTTCTAGATTATGCTCTCATTTTCAACAATGCAGATCATTAGCGTGGTGTTAGCTCGGAGCAAGGCGAAAGGGGCTTTCCAAATTTTTGTTGCTCAAGTACGGTTTAGCAATTATGTAGTAGTTTAGCAATGTGGCAAGAGTGTGTTTTGTATGAGCTATATGACTCCTATATGTGTTTGATGTTTAAGGATTGACTTTGATTGTAAACATGTTATGCCTTGCCAAATGCTTGTGTGACGGTATGCCTTATGGATGCTTAAATTGCTTTTGAATGGCATCTAAACCTATTTGTGATGAAATGTGTCTTTGGCTTTTAAGTCTTCAAGCATGCCTTACTTGTAATGTTGCCTTTTGGTGTGAATGTCATGAATGGATGTATCTTCATATGCCTTGTGTGTTTGAGTACGTTTATCATATGATCCATGCCTCTAGTTCATGTATGCTTATGCTGAGTGTTGCTTGGGGTCGTTTAGGGCCTTTAGAATTGTTGAGAAATGCCTAAGTCTGGTTTTTGAAGGTTGCAGACAGCCCGTGTTTCGAAACAGGCTGATTCGTTTCGGAACGGGTAAGGCTTCAGGGACCCCGTATCGGAACTCGTTTTAATACGGTTTGGCCACTGTGAACCCCTGTTCTGATACGCGTTTCGGAACATTTTGGCTACTGGAAATCTGAGAAATTGCCGAGATGAAAGCGTTTCGAAACGGGTCTAAAGGTTTCGAAACGGTCAATAACTCGTTGACCACGATAAGTTGACCGTTGAGGGTGTTTCGGAACGGCTGACCTCCGTTCCGATACGGCCTCCTCGTTTGGGCTTGGGGCAGTTGACCAGGTCAAGGCGTTTCAATACGCCTCAATGGTGTTTCGAAACGGCCTGCCTAATGGATTAAAATTGGACTGTTTAATTTCTGTTTTGGGTTGAGATGTTTGTCTTCCTCATTTTATTCCGCTGTTATGATCACATAGGACTTAAATGTGCCATTAGAGGAGATAAGATTAAAAGAAAAAAAATTAGGGTTGCTAACCGAGGGGGAACCTTAACGGGTTTCGCTTCGGTTTTCCCCGTGTGGCCTACTCGGACCGGTCATCCGGCCAGACCAGGACGAGGGGGTTACAAGACTGAATTTATGGTTTCGGCGTATTCAACGTGAGAAGAAAATTACATTTAATGATCTTCATAAAAAGTTAAAGGAATTGAATGATTGTTTTCCATCCAACTATGTTTTGAGCGACATTGTAGAAACAAAGTTAGCTCTAAATTTAAAAGCTAATCGTGAAGAGCTCTATTGGGAGCAAAGAGCTAGAGCAAATTGGATAAAGTTTAGCGATCAGAACACTAGTATTTTTCCCCCATAATTTTGCATCCCAAAGAAGACGTACAAACCATATCAAACAGTTAACTGATGATGATGGGCATGATTTTGAGACTGACGATGATATTCATAGGGTGGCAAAGGATTATTTTTAGAACTTGTTTTCTACTCAAGGGATGGGTGACATTTCATCAATCCTCGGAGAGATCCCTACTGTTATTACTTCGACAATGAATATTGAGCTGACAAAACCTTATAGTCATGAAGAGTTGTTCGCGACTATTTAGTCTATAGGCCTCTTAAAGGTTTCAGGAGAGGATGGGCTGGTAGCTAATTTTTATCAGAGATTTTGGCACATTGTTGGGCATGATATTGCAAATTTCTGCATTGAAACTCTCCATGATGCAACCTCTCTCCATGAAATCAATTCAACGCACATAGTTCTCATTCCAAAGATTTCTCATCCGAATCGTATGTTCCACTTTAGACCGATTGGCTTATGCAACGTTATATTCAAAGTTATCTCCAAAATGGTTGCAAATAGACTTCAATCGGTTTTACATTTATGTATTAATGAGGCTCAAAGTGCCTTTATTCTTGGAAGACTTATCTCGGACAACATAATAGCAGCTTATGAAATCCTTCATACACTTCGTATCAAACGAACCGGAAGACGAGGCTTATTTTCCCTCAAACTCGACATGATTAAAGCATATGATTGAGTAGAATGGTCTTTTATCGAGGCTATTATGCAGAAAATGGGCTTTGCTGACTCTTTGACTGCTATGATTATTCGCCGTATTTCCTCAATCTCATATTCGATCGTGGTGAATGGTAGAGTGGGAGATCATTTTTATCCTTCTCGCGGTTTGCGCCAAGGCGACCCTATTAGTCCTTATTTGTTTCTTATTTGTGCTGAGGGATTATCAACTTTGTTGCGATCTTCTTCAAACCAAGGCCTCCTACAAGGGGTTAGGGTGTCTAGAGGTGCACCTCTGGTTACACACCTTTTATTTGTCGATGATTGCATTATCTTTGGAGATGCATCTGCTTCAGGAACTGCTAATGTGAAGAGCTTATTGCATACATATTCTATTTGCTCGGGGTAGATGGTTAATTTTGAGAAGTCGAGTGTTCTGTTTAGCTCAAATGTGATCGAGGAAAATCAAGATGTTGTGTGTCGTATCTTATCGATCCCTTGTCAAAATAATCTGAAAGAGTATCTTGGCTTACCAACTATTGTTGGGCGAAACAAAAGAAGGGCATTTGTAGCATTGAATGATCGCTGCCTTAAGCACATCTCAAGTCGAAGTGCAAAATCTCTCTCTATGGGTGGGAAGGAAGTTTTTATTAATTTTGTGCTACAAGCTGTTTCAACTTTCGCAAGTCCTGCTTTCTTTTCTTTTAAGGTTTCTGTAAAGAGCTAGAGTCCATTTTTGCTAGGTTCTGGTGGCAGAAATCTGCTGACAAATGAGGCATTCATT
Organism: Hibiscus trionum; assembly: GCA_030270665.1. NCBI lineage: Eukaryota > Viridiplantae > Streptophyta > Magnoliopsida > Malvales > Malvaceae > Hibiscus > Hibiscus trionum. Next base: position 42,633,112 of record BSYR01000004.1, read on the forward strand.
GGCGCACTTGACAATCCTTATGTCAATTGAAGGAAAACAGAGGTATGGGTTTTTGTGACATTGGCAAATTTAATATTGCTTTATTAGCCAAGCAAGGTTGGAGATTGTTAACTCACCTTGATTCTCTCGTGGGCCGTATTCTTAGAGTCAAATACTTTCCCACGTCTACCTTTATGGAATCGAGGCTTGGCTCTAAACCCTCCATATATTTGGAAGAGTATTTGGGTTTCTAGAGGGGTTCTTGAGAAGAGACTTTACTGGAAAGTTGGGACAGGTTCTTCCATCTCAATATGGAACGATTTTTGGTTGCCAACATCGCCTTTAAGGAAAATTTCCTCTCCTACGTCACCGAATCTTACAAAAGTATCAGATCTCATAGACCATGTTGAAAGATGATGGAACAGTTCTCTTATTTCCACCACTATCAACTGAGAGGACTCTATTGCTATACTAAAGATTCGCCTTGCTTCAAACGCCCAACATGATACTCTAGTTTGGCAAGGAGAACAATCAGGTTTGTTTTCAGTAAGAAGCGTCTATCGCCTACTACAAAATTCACCATCCCAATCTGGGAATCATGGTCATTTCTATAACTCTATTTGGAAGTTCTGTCAAAATTATGTGCTTAATATGCAGAATCTTTACACAAAACGAGTTGTTGCTAATCCTCTTTTCCTTCGGTGTAAACAATATACGGAAGATAATCTGCATCTTACGCGTACATGTGATTTTTCTTGTCAAGTCTGGAATGCTATCGGTACTCAATGGCCGCATTGCACTGTCAACTTTGATTTCTATGAATGGATCGACTGGGTTTTCCTTCACTTTCAGACAGATATGCAAGTAGTGGTAGCTATTGTTATTTGGTCCTTATGGTATGCTAGAAACAAATTGCTACACGGGGGTATTCTACGGGTAAGTGATCTTGTTACCTTTGTGCGAGGCTACGTTGAGGAATTAAAGACTCTCAACACAAATTTGCAGCATCTAAATGTCTGACATGGTTTTATTTTTGGAAGCTCTTACCAGATTAATTCAAATGTTTGGACCCTTTTTGAAGCTGAAGCATTGGCAGTACTCCAGAGCCTCTTCTTCTCACATGACCAGGGATTTTAGAAAATTATTATCGAAGGGGACTCAAAAACCATAATTTTCAAGCTGAATTTACCTCCTGAAGACTTCTCTGTCGTTCGGCCTCTTATCCATGACTCGAAGATCAAAGTCAATCTTTTCGCTCCTGCCAATTTGTCTTCATCGCCAGGAATGAAAATCGTACGGCGTATGCTATGGCAATTGCGGGTAGGAGTGCCGCTGAAGATGGTTTCTGGGTGGAGGATGCTCCTCCCCAAGTTCTTCATAGTGCAGTTGTAGATCGTCGCTGGACTGATCCCCCTTAACTTTTCCGGCGCGGTGGTTCTATCTGGGGCTTTTCTCTTGCGCTCTGCCCTTTCCCCTCTTTGGATCGTTGCTTCATCGCCTTGCATGTTCTTTTGGGTTGTTTTCTCTCATTTTTTCTTTAGCTACGAAGTTTTGTTGTTTCTTGTGTTTTCTAAGTCTTTCCAGTTTCTAAGTTTTGTAACTTTTTTTACCCTTCAATAAATGTTCAGACGGTTTTGTTTTAAAAAAAAACATGTGACAAAAGTTAAGTTCAAATACTATTAATTTAGACTAAAAATATAAATACAAATTAGAGCTTTGAAACTAAATTCATATAAAAATATTGCTCTTTCTTTTTATTAATATAGTATTCGAGGTAAAATTATATGCATATGAACATTACTTACTTTTATAATGAGATATGTTATTTTTTTAAGCTCAGATGAATATTCAATACCTTTCTTCGTAGAAAAAATAAATAATCTTACCAATAAATATATAAATTTAAAATAGTTTTTATTTTAGAAATTTAAAACAGTTTAATTCAATTACATCTTAAGTTTGTTTAATCATGCATCAATTAAACTATAATCTTATAATAAAGGCCCAAATTTTAGTTTAACCAAAATGTTCATCATCGATAGCAATGACTAATCATTTTATTGTATGTACTCTCAAAAAGAAAGTAATGAAATTTACTCTATTCCTATGAGTAGCCCTTTGATCTCATGGCTAAGGGATGGAGTGAGCAATCAACACACTACATCTTGTGATTATTCTAATTTAATTTTTAATCACATCTTAACCAAAGTAAACTCAACCTACTGATTAACGTGTCTCTCACAATTAAAAATACGGGGTCCAATTGTATATTTGATATCCAAATCAATCAAAGAAACGATTGGATTAAACAGTTGAGATAAAGTCGATCAATGATTCTAGTCGAAGGGTTTGGTATTAATATATATACACATTTGATATTAATAATAAAAATTAGAGTAAACTACCCGAGTGACCAACCAACTATTGATTTTGACATGTTTTGACCATCGAACTACAAAAGTTTAAATTTTGATTACCCAACTATTTAATTGGACTTAGTTTGACCATCGGCCGTTAAAATTTAACGGAAGAGTGACGTGACTGTTAATAAAAATTTGTATGATTACACATTTAATCCATGTTAGTTACCTATTCTATAAATTTGATCCTATTTTCTGTCAAAGGTGGTGTTGTTGATAAAATCATCGGTGAAGTCAAAGGTGATGACACTTAAATTCAATACCCACCATTCAAATTCTTCTCAGCATCCTTTTCTGCTGCTTTGACAAACCCACCATTCAAATTCTTCTCAACATCCTTTTTTGCTGCTTTGACAAAGCTTGAAGCTAAGCGTTAATGGGGTATCGTGAAGCTTACACATTGAGTACTGGAAATGGCTAGGCTTTGTTTCGGCAGTATGGGTCCAAGCCATTGCAGGCAATAAAAATAATTTATCTGTGGCTAAAGATGTCGGTAAAGCTTTTGGTTTCCTTTTCGGTATCGCCTTCGATCGTTTTCCGACCTCCGTAATTCTTCTTCCTGAATCTCCTACTGCAAATTTACTCAGATTCATTCTTCATGATTAAAGCATATCTTTGCATCCTATTTTCTGTTAATTTCATCATATTTATTTTTATTAAATAAAAATAATAATTAAAATTTTCCGATAAGGTAATGACATGTGTCAGGACTTATTTGAATAATTAAATTATTTAATTAAATTAAAATTAGGATCAAGTTAATAGAATAGATAATTAATATGGACCAAATGTGTAGTTATACAAATTTTCATTAACAGTCACGTCAACCCTCTGTTAGATTTTAACGGCGGGTGGTCAAAATAAGTCCAATTAAATAGTTGAATGGTCAAAATTTAAATTTTTAAAGTTCAGTGGTTAAAACAGGTCAGACCCGATAGTTAGATGGTCACCCATGTAGTTTACCCTAAAAATTAAAATAAGAGTTTATACGGGAGAAGGTTAAAGCGTGGAATAAAAACTTAATATCTATAAGCATCTAACAACGTGATAAGTCCTTGAAGTTTCTAGATATTATAGAATAGTCTTCGAACTTTTAGTAATTACAGCTTTGACCTAAAAATCCGAGTTTCTCAGAATTTATCACGGAGTTCAGAAACTTCAAACTTATAAATCAAATGTTTCCCAAAATTATAATTCAGTTCCTAAAAGTTTGAATTCTTGCAAATTAGTCTTGAATCCCGTTTTAAAAAAAAATCATAACAAAATGACTCAAAATTTCTAAAAGAAAGGGTTTTAGAATTTAAAATTTCCCCAATACTAGGATTTTGAATTGGGGGAAAATTCAGAGGGTTACACTTCTAAGAAAAAGATTGGGACGTTTGAAGCTCATGGGATTTATATTCATTACATTGCATCGGGTATAACTAAAAATTTCCACAAGCGCCTTAGTTTTAAAGTTTATGGATCCAGTTTAGGGGTTATAGTTTATGGGTTTAGAAATTTGGGGTTGTGGTTAGAAGTTAGGGTTTAAAAGTTAGGGTAATATGATGATGGATTTAGGTTTTAACCATTTAACCCTAAATTCTAACCCCCTAAACATTACATCTTGAACTGAATCCATAAACCCTAAAAACTAAGACCTTTGTAAAAACTTTTAGTTTCCACCACCGATATATAGAATAATTACCTTTTAAGACGGGACAATATGATCATCCTTAACTACTAGACCAATTAATGGATCTCGAATAATTACCCTTCTTTTTGGTTGTCCTCCCAGTTCTTCAGGACTTTACCATGACTAATTCGAACCGACTCGCATCACACACATGTCTTTGGTGAGTGAGTCTCTCAACCAAAATTTTCTGCATACACAAAACTTCAAACTCAAGATATGCCGAAACGATATCAAGATTTTTACCACTTACACCAACCCCGTTGGTCGAATAATTACCCTTCTTAATATAGTGTAATACTCATTTTATGTTCGGGCCATAACTATTTATTTTTCACTCAAATGTATTATTTTATATCATAAAAAAATGAAAAAAGTAAAAAAGAAAAAGTAAATAAAAGGGGAAATTACGTGGGTGACATGCAAGCCACCACGTCCCTAATTGCATGACTCATCCCCCCTCCCCATTACTATAAATAGGGAAGGCAGCAAGCTTGGCTAGACACACGGCAAAGCCAAGAATGGCTTAAGGCCATAGAGTAAATGGCGCAAAGCTATTGAAAATGGCCAAATTTTTTAGTTCGAGAGCAGTGCTCTCTTCAGGAAATTTTTTTCTTGGATAGTTGGTTCGATTAGAGGCCCTGCCGAAGTTTGTTCGAATTAATTTTTGAGATATGGCGAGATGATGCGAATTAATTTTTGAGTTATGGCGAGATGATGCGAAGATCTTGCTAGGGGTCGGACGAAGTTCTTATTTCGAGCTTCTAGTAGGATAAATTTTAATCATCATCTTTGTATTTATTTTAATGTCGATTTTTTGTAATAAATATCTTTGTATGCAATATAAAAAGTTCGTTGGTATTTTTTTATTTTATATGTCATGTTTGTATATTTTAATTTTATTATGTATGTTACGCTTTTATGAATTATTTATATATTCATATATTGTTTAATTAAATTTTAAATTAAAACTTTCTTATTAGGGATTATTATGAAAAAACGTATTCCGAAAGTGCTGCTTTCCTTTCGTCCGTATTACAAAATTATTATTTTTAATCTTAAATTATAATTTTTAAAGTAAATTCCCTTCAGTCGGGAATCTACCGAAAATCATGCCCCGAACGTAGGGGTGTAAATTCCTTTAATATACGAAAATTATGCCCCGGTGTAAATTTTCTTTTCTACAAATAAATATTCCTTTAAATATTTTAAGGGATCACAAATTTTGAATTATATTCGAATTCATAATTTTCACCGTTAAGACATTACGTAATCGATAAGTACCAATTTTGGGCGTTGTGGGGGTGCTCATTCTTCCCCACACGTAACCGACTCCCGAACCCATATTTTTTGGTTTCGCAGAAACTCGTTGTTTTAATAAAAACAAATTTTATTAAAATAATCGGGTTTTTCAGGTGATCCAATCGCACTTAAAATAAAATAAAAGATTGGTGGTGACTCCCTGTTGTTACAGCTTGGCGACTCCGCTTGAGACTTTTTTTTTAGAGAGTCAAGCTACAAGTCAATTACCTTTTGTCTGTATGTGAAAATTATGACTTTGATTTAATTAATTTGTTATCTTTTTTTTTCTAAATTTTTTACAAAATTTATTTTTTGAGTTATCATATCATGAGCTCTATACCGAGCTCCGCCCCTTAAGTGAGAGCGAGAAGCCACGCCTTCGTGAGGTACTCCCTCCGTGTAAGATGGTGAAATGCTTCCGGGATATAGATCCCTTTGTCTTCGTGAGACCTCTGTCTCCTTGCAGACCTAGGGAAATGTATCCTTCCGAATTGATGTCCTAGCGACAGTTCGGGTACTGTTACTTTAGAACCAAAACACATATAGTAAACCCTAAGAGCTTACCCCTTAAAGTCAAACCAAAACTCTGCCCGTTAGCAGTCACCCTGTTTAGGTTTTGATGCCTTTATTTGCTATATGTTCAAATTTTTTACTGCTAATTTTTTGTCTTATTCATTATTCAATGTATCCATTTAACTCTTTTATTATGAACTAACCCGTTTCTTCTCTTTGGTGATCACATTGCATTAAGTCATTCATTTCACATTAATTACATGACACCACTATAACATTTTAAATTTTACATTTTATCAGCATGAAGTATTGATTCATGTCTGGTTCTCTATTTGAAAAATTATCATCAGGAGAAAATTTAGTTCCATAGATATCAATGAAACATTCAAAAGTTGCGAATAAATCTCGTAAATTCAGAAGTTGAACCACGAGAACCATTTTTTAATCAGTACTTTCTCATCTAGGACATGCATTTTCCATTTACATGCATACATTCTATTTTGAATCAGTACCTTCATATCTAGATCATGTACCTTGCATTTTCATGCATTCATTTCGGAACTTTGAAATCGATCTTGGGATGCCCCATGTTAGCAAATACTGGATAAAGCAAAGTTGACCAATCTAACATGATGCAAGAGCCCGGTCCAGGGGCATTTTCAAATAACCTTTGCACTCATACAGACATCATACCTCTACAAGGCCCCAAGCTGAGAACATTCCTCAACGAGTTTAGGAAGCGAGCTTCTGATGCCAAGTTAGACTTCTGCACCCTAGACGACTACATCAATTATTGTCTGTAACAATTTTTTCAGAGCCAAAAAGTGATGAGCTACCATGAACCAAAAACAAATTTATGGACTCGACCGGGGAGCAACATAACGCGTCTACGAGAACAATGAAAGCTCTTTGGGAAAAAGCAAAAACATACTTTAAGCCTTGCGTTCGCTTCAAGAGCAGTCGCAGAAAAAAATATTGGGACTCGAGGGAGTAATTCCAAAGATGATCGAACCAAAGAAGGTTGAGGGCATCCTTATAAACAAGGCACCGAGCACTATTTATCAGCAGCAAATATCTAACTACCATAGAGTCGGGGCACCCCTTTAAGAGGAAAATCAAAATCTCTCATTCACACATCCATCATTCGACATTAACTGCATGCATCGTACAAGTCATCATGCATTTATGCTAGACACATGCATCAAACACAAAGTTAAGTGCACCCATAGCACATTTTTTCTTATACATACAAACAGGTCAAGAAAAGAGAAACCAAAAGACCTCAACTATGAGGGCAACAACATGATGACCGACCTTTAACCCTGAAGAAGGCCAAATACGTAAAAAAAGCTCGAACATTCAGGTAAAAATGGTAAATTATTCCGAACAGATTACTAACTAATATTCTATTTTCAGGTCATATTTCCATGCCATGAAATTCAAGAATCAACATTTCTTCAATCTCGCCTCCGTCAGCGGTGGTGAGCCAAGTAAATTTCCCTGGAAAAAAGAAAAAATGAGATGACATCGAGATCATTCAGCTTAGAAGTTCAAGTCCAAAAAAAGAATAAGGACAATGAAGCTTGGGGGGCAAACTTCTGCTGAGACAAATTTTAAACAAAGATCAGAAGATCAAACTAAGTCAGAAGAAAGGGACTTCTACAAGAATTTTATGCATCTCTACATCATCACTAATGCATGCACATACATGTCATTTGCATAAATACATTCCCGGAAACTAACCTTTCAGTTGTTACTCAAAGATTTTTTTTTGAAACCAATCTTTTCATAAAGACCCATTTTCCTCAAAAACATGAATTTCTTAACTCTGTCCTTTCTTAAGGACATTTCCTAAAAAACATGAGTTTCTTAACTCTATCCTTTCTTAAGGACATTTTCTCAAAACATGAGTTTCTTAATTATGTTCATTCTTAAGGACATTTCCTTCAAAGCATGAGTTTCTTAACTCTGTCCTTTCTTAAGGACATTTTCTTCAAAAACAGAAGTTTCTTAACTCTATTCTTCCTTAAGGACATTTTCTCAAACTCAGAATTTCTTAACCATCCTTTCATAAGGAATTTTTTTCTCAAACTAAGAATTTATTAATTTCATCATTTCATAAAGATACTCCTTCTCAAAACCAAAATTTCTTAATCTTGTTCTTTCACAAGGACTTTTTCTGAAAGCATGAATTCCTTAGTTCAATCCTTCCACAAGGATATTTTTCTGAATTTTTTTGGATATTTTCTCAAAGATATTTTCTTAAATCAACTCTACCTCTTCTTACAAATATTTGACCATTTCTTAAAGAATGAAAATTTGCAGGTCTAATATCCTCAAACATGAAGGAGCATATCGTTATCAATAAATTCCAACATCCTTGACATGAAGGGCTGGAGCAAATATGAAATGTTGTCTGGCGCCTTCAACTAAAGAAAGCACAGACAATCATTAATAAGAACCAACATTCTTGACACGAAAGAGTGGATCAACCAAATCAAACATTCAATTCAAACCTTATAGCTCACGAAGAGTTAGTTCATGACTCATTTTGACCAGTCACTCTTTTAACTTTTGCAGGTCCTATCTCACCCGTAACATAGTGTAGCGGATCAACTTTTTCAAATTCTGCCTCCCTATCAGAGGTGCAGCAGATCACCCATGAAGTTGCAGATTCTACTTCTTCAAGATTGGCAAAATTATGTTTCTCCAACAAATGGTGGAACATATCAACTCAACAAGTTTATCTCCCTGAATTTGCAGCGGAATAAGCACGACAACAATTTCATCTCCCTAAACATGTAGTGGAATGAGCACGACAACATTTTCATCTCCCTAAGTTTGTAGCGGAATGAGCACAAACAACAAGTTTAGCTCCTTGGAATTACGATCTGTCTCCCTAAATTTGCAGCAGAACAAGCTTCAATAATTTCATCTACTTGAATTTGCAGCAGAATAAGCACGACATCAGTTTCACCTCCCTGAATTTGCAGTGGAATGAGAACACCAAACAACAATCTTGTCTCCCCGAATTGGTAGCAGAACAAAACTATGACAAACTTGTCTCCTTGAACATACAACAAAATAAGCACGAACATAAGTTCATCTCCATGAGGGTACAACGGAATGAACGCGATAGCAAATCTGTTACCTTGAATTCGCATTGGAACATATCATCTCCCTGAGGTTGCAGCGCAATAAACATACCAACAGATCATGTCTTCTTGAAGATGCAAAGAAACAGGTCACCTAATTCTTGCTTATTACTTTTTCAAGAACAGACAAGACGTTCAAAGCCCAAGAGGGTTGTCACTCCCCGCCACGATGTAACATATCCTACATCCTCTAGAGTTCGTTTTAATGTTGATAATGCAACACGCCAATTGTTGTTCCAGGTCTACTTTCGCCATTGATGGTGCGACTAGACCAAACATTTTCTTTTGAGCTCATCTTTAGATTTCAAGAAAATGAAAAATCCAGAAAAAAAAGAAAAAACACAACAAAGTGAAAACCTGAAAAGACGTTTTGACAAAATTAAGAAAAGAAAGGTTCAAGATGAAAACCCGCAAAGGGCGTCTTCAGACCAAAGAAGATTTTGAGTTGAAAAGCTGAAAAGGGCGGCTCAAATTTTGAACAAATTGAATCCGAGATCCTACTTCTTCGTCAGTGTCGTAGCAGATCAAACCTCGGATCATGCTGCTTCGCCAGAGTTGCAGCATGTCATATCTTCCAAGTCTAGTTTCGCCGTAGTAGGTGCGACTAGACCAAAATCTAAATCATGCTACGTCGTTAGAACCGTAGTAGATCAAATCTCAAATCATGTTGTTTTGTGGGAGTTGCAGCATGTCATATCTTCCAGGTCTAGTTTCACCATAGTAGGTGCGACTACCAAAATCCAAATCATGTTACGTCGTCAGGGCCGTAGTAGATCAAATATCAGATCATGCTGCTTCGTGGGAATTGCAGCAAGTCATATCTTCTAAGTCTAGTTTCGCTGTAGTAGGTGCGACTAGACCAAAATCCAAATCATGCTACGTCGTCAGGGCCATAGTAGATCAATTATCAGATCATGCCGCTTCACCAGAGTTGCAACAAATCATATTTCCCATGTCTAGTTTCGCTGCAATAGGTGCGACTAGATCAAAGCCCAGATCATGCTACGACGACAGAGCCGTAGCAGATCAAACCTCAGATCATGCCGCTTCGTTAGAGTTGCAGCAGATCATATTTTCCAGATCTAGTTTCGCCGCAATAGGTGCGACTAGATCAAAGCCCAGATCATGCTACGATGACAGAGCTATAGCAGATCAAACCTCAGATCATGCCGCTTCGTTAGAGTTGCAGCAGGTCGATCATTTTTCAGTTCTATTTTTTCCGTAGTAGGTGCGAATAGATCAAAATCCAGATCGTGCTACGTCGCCAGAGCCATAGCAGATCAAACCTCAGATCACGCCGCTTTATCAGAGTTGCGGCAGGCCAATTGTTTTTCAAGGTCTAGTTTTGCCGCAATAGGTGCGACTGGATCAAGATCTAGATCTCACTACGACGACAGAGCCGTGGCAGATCGAACCTCAGATCATGCCTCTTCCTCAAGGTTGTAGCTTGATCAAAATTGAACTCCCGATTCTGCCTCCTCGTCGGTGTTGTAGCTGGATCAAAATGGCTTCAGGCCGTGCCTCTTCGTCAGGTGTCGTAGCTCGGTCAACTCCTGGTCTTGCCTCTTCGTCGGTGTTGTACCTGGACCAAACTTGAACCCTCGATCCTGCCTCCTTGTCAGTGTTGTAGCTGGATCGAAACAACTTCAGACCGTGCCTCTTCGTCAGGTGTCGTAGCTCGGTCAACTCCTGGTCATGCCTCTTCGTCAGGGATGTAGCTTGACCAAACTTAAACTCTCGATCTTGCCTCTTCATCGGTGTTGTAGCGGGATCAAAATAACCTCAGACCGTGCCTCTTCGTCAGGTGTCGTAGCTCGGTTAACTCTTGGTCTTGCCTCTTCGTCGGTGTTGTAGCTGGACCAAACTTGAACCCTTGATCATGCCTCCTCGTCGGTGTTGTAGCTGGATCGAAACAACTTCAGACCACGCCTCTTCGTCAGGTGTTGTATCTCGGTCAACTCTTGGTCATGCCTCTTCGTCATGGATGTAGCTTGACCAAACTTGAACTCTCGATCCTGCTTCCTCGTCGGTGTTGTAGCTGGATCAAAACAACTTCAGACCGTGCCTCTTCGTCAGGTGTTGTAGCTTGGTCAACTTCTGCTCATGTCTCTTCGTCAGGGTTGTAGCTTGACCAAACTTAAACTCTCGGTCCTGCCTCCTCGTCGGTGTTGTAGCTGGATCGAAACAATTTCAGACCGTGCCTCTTCGTCAGGTGTCGTAGCTCGGTCAACTCCTGGCCATGCCTCTTCGTCAGGGATGTAGCTTGACCAAACTTGAACTCTCGATCCTGCCTCCTCGTCGGTGTTGTAGTTGGATCAAAACTTACTTTAGACCATGCCTCCTCGTCGGTGTTGTAGTTAGATCAAAACTTACTTTAGACCATGCCTCCTCGTCGGTGTTGTTGCTTGGTCAACGAAAATTATTGATTTTCTTCACCTATGTTGTATATGTAAAAAAAACCAAAAAACGGAAAAATAAACGTGTTTGGCATATTTTGTTCCTTCTGCAGAGTTGCTACTAGATCGAAGCTATTTTTGACAAGTCTAACTGAAATGTCGGCACAACGTGCTTAAACACGGTTAAGTTTAAGACAATGGATAATTCAAATGTCCATAGAAAATCCATTGTCACAAATGGTCGAAGGAAAATAAATTCTTTGGAAAAATTCAATCTCATGATTGGTAGAAACTGATTGTACCCAGGGGAATGGTACAACTAGCCCGGAGCAAACGGCTACCGGTAAAGGCAAGTCAAAACTGTTGATCCCTGTGCATTTGGGAAAAATGCAAATCCGAAAGCCGACAGAAATGTCGGCATAACGTGCTTAAACACGATTAAGTTTAAGACAGTGGACAATTCAGATGTCCATCGAAAATCCATTTTCACGAATGGTCCAAGGAAAATAAATCCTTGGGAAAAATCCAATCTCATGATTGGTCCAAACTGATTGTACCCAGGGAATGGTACAACTAGCCCGGAGCAAACGGCTATCGGTAAAGGCAAGTCAAATTCGTTGATCCCTGTGCATTTGGGAAAATGCAAAAGAAATCTAGGAGTCGACCTGGAGGTATTTTCTGAATCCAAGATCAGAGCCTTCATCATCCAATCATGTCTCCTCAGACCAACTGTCAAAACCATCATCCTCCGATCCTGTTTCTTCGTCAGTGTTGCAGCCGGATCAAGTTTTGCAGACCTCGCTTCTTCATCAGTGTCGCAGTTAGGTCAAGTTTTCTCCAGGTATTCGTCAATGTCAGAGTCGTAGCAAGCCGGACTAATTTTGCTTCTCCCACGAGTCTCCGTAGTTTAAAGATTATCTCCCCAGCAGATCATTTCATTTTGAAGATTTTGCCTACAAAGAGCGGTCGAGGAGATCAACTGAAGCTTAAAAGAAGTGGTGGTCAAAGGAAGGAATCCAGACTCAAACGGACATGAAATGGTTATCCTTTTATTTTTGCTCTATTCCTGTTACACAGCAATGAGCAAAGGGGGCAGCTGTAATATCCATTTTATGTCCGGGCCATAACTATTTATTTTTCACTCAAATGTATTGTTTTATATCATAAAAAAATAAAAAAAAATAAAAAAAAGTAAAAAAAAAGGGGAAATTACGTGGGTGACATGCAAGCCACCACGTCCCTAATTGCATGACTCATCCCCCTCCCCATTACTATAAATAGGGAAGGCAGCAAGCTTGGCTAGACACACGGCAAAGCCAAGAATGGCTTAAGGCCATAGAGTAAATGGCGCAAAGCCATTGAAAATGGCCAAGTTTTTTAGTTCGAGAGCAGTGCTCTCTCTGGGAAATTTTTTTCCTGGATAGTTGGCTCGATTGGATGCCCCGCCGAGGTTTGTTCGAATCAATTTTTGAGTTATGGCGAGATGATGCGAAGATCTTGCTAGGGGTCGAACGAAGTTTTTATTTCGAGCTTCTAGTAAGGTAAATTTTGATCATCATCTTTATATTTATTTTAATGTCGGTTTTTTGTAATAAATAACTTTGTATGCAATATAAAAAGTTCTTACATTTGTTGGTATGTTTTTATTTTCTATGTCATGTTTGTATATTTTAATTTCTTTTATGAATTATTTATATATTCATATATATTGTTTAATTAAATTTTAAATTAAAACTTTTTTATTAGGGATTATCATGAAAAAACGTACTCCGAAAGTGCTGCTTTCCTTTAGTCACTATTACAAAAGTATTATTTTTAATTTTAAATTATAATTTTTAAAGTAAATTCTCTTCAGTCGGGAATCTACCGAAAATCATGCCCCGAACGTAGGGGTGTAAATTCCTTTAATATACAAAAATTATGCCTCAGGTGTTAGGGTGTAAAATTTCTTTTCTACAAACAAATATCCCTTTAAATATTTTAACGGATCACAAATTTTGAATTATATTTGAATTCATAATTTTTACCGCTAAGACATTACGTAATCGATAGGTACCAATTTTGGGCGTTGTGAGGTGCTCATCCTTCCCCACACGTAATTGACTCTCGAACCCATGTTTTCTGATTTTGCTAACCAAAACTCGTTGTTTTAATAAAAATAAATTTTATTAAAGTAACTGGGTTTTTCAGGTATCCAATCGCACCTAAAGTAAAACAAAAAAAGATTGGTGGCTATACGATTCTTAATGTAGTATTTTTTAATTAAAAAATTATAATAAATTCATGCTCTCCTCCACCCTGAAAGTTATATATACACAGCAAGATCCGTAAAGAAATAACCAAAACCCAATTACTTAAAGCGATATTGTTGAGGAGTGGAACAGAGATGAATGCAGCAGAAAAGGTGGTGTGCGTGACCGGGGCGTCTGGTTACGTAGCTTCATGGCTCGTTAAGCTCTTGCTAAATCGTGGCTACACTGTTAGAGCCGCCGTTCGTGACCCAAGTTTGTATTCTCTTGAAAAAACAAGAAAATGTTCCAATTTGTTTCGGTTTCAGACATCAAAATCTAACGTGTTTGGACATACAAACAGATGATCCGAAGAAGACAGAACACTTGGTTTCGCTTGATGGGGCTAAGGAAAGGCTTCATTTGTTCAGAGCAGAGCTGTTGGAAGAAGGAAGCTTTGACTCCATAGTGGATGGATGCCATGGTGTTTTCCACACAGCTTCCCCTGTCCTCTTCTCATCTACCGATCCACAGGTCCATCCTTCCATTTTGTAATTATGTTTTTTTTTTACCTTTTTTATAAGTTTTTTTTAATATTTTGGTGTGATTCTATGGTAATATCTATTCTTTATTTTTAGTCTTTTAAAAAAATACATATACCGTACAAATTACGTTGTTCGAAACCGAATCACCTAGCAAAAACAACGTCTATGACAGGAAATACTGATTGAGTTCTGTATGACTCTATCAAATGATCCATGTTAAATAACTCAAAAAGTACTGATAGTTTGATTTAATTTAAAATTAAATTATTTATTTTATTTTTAAACTATAACAAATTCTGACATGAAATTTATATTATATTTTGAAGCCTTAAGGGTACATTAGAAATTTAACGAAGCGAAATTATAAAATTCTAGAGGGTGTGAACTTAGATCATCGATAAAAAATATAAAGAAAAAATATATATAAAAAACATAAATTATATAAGAGTTTGAAATTCCCGGGGTGCAACTGCTCTCTCCTAATACCCCTCGGCCATCCCTGTCTGGATAAACTTGTGCTCTAATGATACTGACAGATTCATGTACTGTAATTTGTAAACAATGTGGTTGCACTATACTTTGTTTCACCTTTCCAACATTTCCAGGCAGAATTAATCGATCCCGCAATCAAGGGTACGCTTAATGTACTTAAATCATGTGCCAAGGTTCCTTCCATCAAGAGAGTTGTCGTAACAGCTTCCATCGCCTCGGTTCTGTACAACCAACAACCTTTGACTCCTGATGTGGTGGTCGACGAGACTTGGTTTTCAGATTCACGTTTTTGTCAGAAAAACAAGGTATCTCCAGATTCTGCCAACTTTTTATACATGTTAAAGTATTTAATTCTTCTGAAATCTGGTTTTCCAGCATTGGTATATGGCCTCAAAAACTTTAGCAGAGGAAGCAGCCTGGAAGTTTGCAAAGGAAAATGGGATCGACTTGGTTGTACTTAATCCAGGATTTATGTTTGGTCCTCTTCTACAACCGGCCCTGAATAGCACTTCCGAGGTGGTTCTAGGCTTCACGAAAGGTACCGTCGTGGACCCTTCCGGGAGTTCTTCATCCGTGCCATCTTTGTTTGTATGAACGTTTAAAATGTTTTGGATACAGGAGAAAACATTTTTCCTAGTTCAACTTACTGGCTTGTTGATGTTCGAGATGTTGCGTACGCACATGTTCAAGCATTCGAGATCCCTTCGGCTACCGGAAGATATTGCCTAGTCGAAAAAGTTGTGCAGTTTCCTGAGATTCTGAAGACTTTGAATGAACTGTATCCTACCTTGGGCCTTCAAGCAAAGTAAGCAATTGTGTTCTCTTGCCATTTAGTATCACTCATCCCTCGGTTGCCGAATGCTAAAGAAAAATGTCTTTTTTTTTTGTTTAATACATGACAGATGTGAAGATGATGACATCGACAAGCCTCTCGAGCCTGGTTTCAAGGTATCCCAGGAGAAGGCAAAAAGTTTGGGTGTCAGCTTCATTCCTTGGGATGTTGGTCTGAGGGAAATTATTGAAAGCTTGAAGGAGAAAGGCTTCTTGAACATCTGAATTGTTACTTCATTTTAATGTTTCGTTTTGTTCGGAACATGTTGTTTCTAATATGTACTTATGAACGTCTTCGTGTGCCGGTCGTATAATTCGTGCCTCGTGGACTAGGTTTTAAGCATTTGGGACTGGATTTAGTACCATATATGGTTAATAATGTTTGGTTTGCTTTCTAAAAGTGAATGTTAATCCATCTTGTTTTCATCCATAGGAAAAATCTTGGATCATTCTGATATCTCAAACACTACCTTTGGTTATCTATATTACGAAGGAATTCAACTCGTTTTTCGAATTACCTAACAGTTCAACTATGACTATCTATCTGCATTTAGGCTAAAGCAGAAACTTTGGCAGCAGCTAACAGGACAACTATGCTACAAATAGTTCATATGCGTGTATGAATGTATGTATGTACATATATCTGAATTGCCAGTAGCAGCAGCAGCATTTTTAGTAGGAACATTAACTATTGATTACGGAGCGATGAAGTCCTCGTCTGCCTCGGAATGCCGATGTCGTTGGATGACCAAGAGGGAACCGTTGAAATTCATTTCTGGAGATGCCAAGAGATCCCCAACCGACCCGAGCTCTGGACACTCCTCCCAATCACTCAAACCAGTTGTCAAGGGGCAATTCCGCCTCCCTCCCTTCCCTACTATCACCAATGAATACATTTCCTCCAATATCTCTCTTATAGACGCTACCGTCTCCGCTCCATTGCTCACATGCTTCTCGACCAAACTGGCTTGACCCTGAGCCACATACCTGTTATAAAAGGTGTCCACAAAGGCATTGTCTATCTCGTTCTCTGCCCCGGCAGTTGATATTGCCATGATCACCTCCTCATCCTTGTGGGAAGCGTTGTTGATCTACGAGTTGTGCATACTCGAACTGGTTTGTATGAAGCGGAACACCGTCAAATTAACATGACTGTGCATCAACATTCTCTTGCTACATGCTAAAGCCTCACGATCATCGGGGCCACCGAAGAAGAACGTCGCTATGTTTTGCATAGACAGAGAGCCGTGCGGTTGTTGGAACCCGGTATGTCCACGGTCTACAAAGATACCTACTGAACACGGGGCATCCCGGATAACCTTGTGGTTTATAGTCCTTATTTCCTCCATGGTGTTCTCCATTTTCCCATCAATTCTTTGGTGCCTATGAAACGGAAGGAATACAATAGCCACACGCAGGTCCTTAGCACATTCACATACATCTTGGTCTATGGTTTGTAAGGATGATACAATCTTAGATTGGTGGACCAAGATTTTGGTTTCTGAAATGAACGAGTCGAGCGCGTCGCTGATCTCGATGAGATCGTTTCCACCGTACTCTTCTTCGTCGCTATACTGATCGCCATCTTCCAGTTGATGATACATCAATTTGCTTTTCCTCTTCTTGGGAAGCTCCACCAGATGCACCAGGTAAGGCTTGATAGGTGCATTTTGACAGCCACCTAACGCTGAGACGAGGCTAACATGACCCGAAACTTGGCGTGGGATGTACACACAAGCCAGCATCCGGAGCTCGCTCTCCGGATTAAGTATTTCCAGTGTAGTAGGGTAATATGCAAAACACACGTCTCTGTTCAACAAAGTGTGGCTCCTTGTGGTTTATTTAATTTTAGAAGATTCACCCCCAACCAACCGAATGTTGTAATTATCTATTTACCGAACAATTAAATTATTATTTGAAGTTTACCAAACAAGATTGGTTACAAACTCATTCTCTCCCTCAGGACCGGCCTTGAGCATAGGTAGAAGGGGAGCCGTCTATGGCCTAATTTTTTTAATATTTAGTATTATTAGAAGTCTATTCTTAACATTTAAATTTTTCAATATTTGTTTTAAGAGTCTGTCCCAATTTGGCAATTAACTGATAGCGGATTGCATTAGCTGATAGCGGATAGTTGATTGCATTAGTTGATTTGACTAGCGGATTGTATTAGCTGATTGTATAAAAATGATTGGTAAAATTAGCTGATAGCTATTAGATTATTTAAACAAGTAAAATGACATATAATAATGACATATTTATATTCAATACTTATTTGAATAGTTTATTAGTTATCAATATTTTGTATCTAATTATTATTAATTAGATCTATAAAATTATTTTTAATATAACTTTTCTAAACATATTCAAATTATTTATATATTAATTTATTATTTATATAATTATTTTAATATAATTTAATTAATTAATAAATTTAAACACACATATAAATATGTGATAATAAAAAGGAAAAAGAAAATATAATTAGGGTGAGAAAATATTTAATTTAGGTTATTTTGAGATTTTTTGTAACTGGTAAGTGTAAAAGAGTATTTATAACTTTAATATCAAACCTCTAATCTCAAAAAGCTCATATTATGAGCTTTTTCAAAATTAGCGGTTTCACCCCAATCCGCTCTTTCAATCCGATATTTACCAAACAACAATATTAGCGGATTTGACTGGTCAAACCTCTAATTATGTCTCAAACCTCTAATTTTTGCCCAAACCTCTCTTTACCAAACATGGCCTCTATTTTTTTAATATTTGTTATTAGGTGACCAATTTTTTTTAGGCTTAATACCTAAATAGGTGCTCAAACTATGCTTGTGGATTACTTTTGGTGCCTAAACTATTTTTAGCTCTAAATAGTTGTCTAAAGTTTTAGTTTTGATCATTTTAAGTGCCTAACCGTTAATAAAAAACTGTTAGCCAATTAAATTGTGACAAGTGGCATGTTTTTAATTTTTAATTTCTTTTTGTAGAACTAAGGTTTTGATATAATATTTGAAAAATGTTTTGGACTAAATTGAAAAGAATTTAAAATATGTTTTTAGTCAAAAACAACATGAAAATATGTTTAAGGGTTTTAAAGGCTTTGGAATGATTTAAAATGTATTTAAAGTAGTCAAAACCATAATTTTCAAAGTGACCGTACCGATACGGTATTGGACCGTACCGATACGCCTTAGGGTTTTCAAACTACCAAAATTCCAGTAGCCAAAACCCGTACCGATACGCCTAGCCGTATCGATACGGTGTGTTTTGAAATAGCCCAACGGTCATAAATGGTACTATTCCCAACGGCCATAAATGGTACTATTCCCAACGGCCATAAATGGAACTATTTCCAACGGCTATAAATGGTACTATTCCCAACGGCTATAAATGGTACTATTCTAACGGCTATAAACGGCTCTATTCCCAACGGCTATAAACGGTAATATTCCCAACGGCTATAAACGGCTTGTTGGGTTTTTCGACGCTCGATTCGATCAACCGATTATGCTCGCCAAGTGGTGGAGAGGTGAATTTTTGGGTGGAAGGGTTTAGAAAGCTAAAAGAATAAAGACACGATGATTTATAGTGGTTCAACCTTCTAACCAAGGTCTACATCCACTACCTTAGCTTCCTACTAAGGATTTCACAATCAATCCACTAATTGATTCGTCCCCTTTTCTAGGCTTAGGAGGAAACCCTTTACAACCCTCGAAGCTTTCTACCCAAAGCTTGAAGGAAAACCCTCTTTACAAAGAGAAACAATAAGCAAACTTGAAACCCTCTAATAGGTGTTTGTTTGCACAATTACGCACTCACCCAAAACCTAAAACACTTGAGCAATTTTAACAATGTAAGCTCACAAGTGTTGTCTAAGCAAGAAATGAACGATTTAAGCTCTAGACAAGTTTTTCACTCATAATGTTGTAACAATTGAAGCTCTTATCAATCTTGATGCTTGGAGATCTTATTTATACTCCAAATTGAGTTTCTAGCCGTTTATGGCCGTTGGGGATACAAAATAGCCGTTTATTTCCCACAAAATGCAGTTCAGCAGCCTAGTGTATCGATACACTCTCCCCTGTATCGATACGGTCTTGAAATCAATATAGCCGTTGAGCTCTTTCAGCTGTTGCGTATCGATACGCTTGCCTGGCGTATCGGTACGGTCCTACAAATTCAAATGACCGTTGGGAATGACCGTTGGGCGTATCGGTACGCGATACCACCGTATCGGTACGCGACTAGCCGTTGGGCTATTTAAAACATACCGTATCGATACGGGTAAGCGTATCGGTACGGGTTTTAGACACCGTATCGATACGCATAGCCGTATCGATACGGGTTTTAGCTACTGGAATTCTATTTGCCTGAAAACCTCAAGGCGTATCGATACACTTTGATACAGTATCGATACGGTCACTTGGAATGCATGGTTTTGACCACTTTAAATGTATTTTAAGTCCATTCCAGAGCTTTAAAAACCCTTAAACATATTTTCAAGTTGTTTTTGACTAAAAACATATTTTAAATTCTTTTCAATTTAGTCCAAAACATTTTTCAAATATTATATCAAAACCTTAGTTCTACAATCTCCCCCTTTTTGATATAATAAAACCAACTTGAAAAATTGTTTGGGATTCTCCCCCTTTAATTTTAAAAATGTGAATAAGAGATTAAGGATATGAAATCAAAATAAAGCTCCCCCTTATTCATTTGAAAATTCAATTTTTCAAACCATTTCTCCCCCTTTTTGTTATATCAAAAAGAATTTAAAATGACATTTAAGTTTAAGATAACATAGGAGGCAAAAAAAAAATTTGACACTTAAAATTTTGGTTTAAAATTGGCTCCCCCTTACTCAAAGCATCATAAGAATGTTAGTCCAACATATATGAATATCTAGTTGACATAAAAGAAAATAAATCAAATAAACACTAAAGCAACTAGATTTTACCACACTTGAACTCAAGGGAGGATGTGAAGCCTTCCTTCTTCAAGTGTTCTTCCTTTGTGTGCATGGAGCTCCCCCTCAATTTTTGACTTGTTGATCATTCTCCATCACACCTAGCAAAAGACAATCAAGTAATTTTTGGTATCCAAATTGCTTTGGATCCATAGACGTTAGTAGCACAAAATTTAGTCCCCTTAGGAATCCATTTTTCAATTTCATCCTTTTTAGTTGAAGTGGTTAGTCCTTTTGGGACCCAAACACTTCTAAAACATTTTCCATTTAAAAATCTAGGGGCACTAGATTGTCTTACATAAAAATTTGATTTTCCAAAATTGTTTTTCTTTTGAAGTTCATTGGAAATCAAATCTTTTTCCTTTTTGAGATCATCGACTTCTTTTTGATGATCTCTTTCCATCGTTTGAAGCAAGTTTTGTAGGTTTAAAACTTTAAGCTCAAAATTTTTAATTTTTGCTTCAAACTCTAAATTGGTTTTAGAAAGCAAATCATTTTCGGTTTTCAACTTTGAAATCAATTTTTTATTTTTCGAAAATGAAGCCTTGAATTCAAAAACCAATTCATCGTAGGCTTCTTGTAACTCATCAAATGTATAAGAATTTGAAATAGATGAGTTAGAAGTTACCTCCCCCTCATTGAGGGCCATCATGCATAGGTGGGCTACTTCATTATCGGTGGAGTCTTCATCACTCCAAGTGGCCACATATGCTTGTTTAGAAGATGATCCCTTCTTTTTGGATTTGTGGGAATCCTTCATCTTCTTCCTCGATTCATGCTTAGATTTTTCCATTTTGTTCTTCATGAACCGGGTGAATTTGTTGAAGAGATAGGACATCTCTTCATTTTCATTATCCTCCTCACTTGAATCTTCATGATGACATGTGGAGGATTTGAGAGCCATGGCATTTACATTGATGCCAATACTCTTGAGTTTCTTCTCTCCCATAGCTCTAATTGCTTCCCTCTTTTTCTCATCCTCTTTATTTTTCTTCATGATTTGATGAGTAAGGAGAGACCCCATGAGTTCATCAAGCTTCAAAGTTTTCAAATTTTTGGCTTCGATGATGGCGGTCCTCTTTGAGTCCCAAGACTCGGGAAGTGAGTAGATGAGCTTTCGGACAAGTTTTTCTTCCGGGATGGTTTCTCCATAACCTTTAAGACCATTGGTGATGGTGGAGAATCTATCAAACATCTTCTCGATGTTCTCTTCCGGATCCATCTTGAAGTTCTCATACTCTAAGGTGAGGAGCCCAATCTTGGTCTCCTTGACTTCATTAGTCCCCTCGTATGTGACTTCAAGCTTGTCCCATACCTCCTTGGCACTTTCACAAGAAGACATCTTCTCATAGATGGTTGGGCCAAAAGCACAAAAGAGCATGTGCAAGGCTCTACAATTAAGCTTCATCTTCTTGCGATCGTCGGCACTCCATTCCGCTTTGCTTCCTTGAAGCACGAACGGACCATCTTCAACTATGTCCCATAGCTTGTAATCTCTTGCCTTCAAGAAGAATTTCATCTTTGTCTTCCAATGGGCATAGTGATCTCCGTCGAAGAAAGGCGGTATGTTGATAGATTGCGACATTTGAGCCGGTTGGTGAAATGTTGATCGAGCTTTCCGGATCTTCTCAATAGGATGTGAATCCCCTTCAATTGAGCCAAGCTCTGATACCAATTGTTGGGTTTTTCGACGCTCGATTCGATCAACCGATTATGCTCGCCAAGTGGTGGAGAGGTGAATTTTTGGGTGGAAGGGTTTAGAAAGCTAAAAGAATAAAGACACGATGATTTATAGTGGTTCAACCTTCTAACCAAGGTCTACATCCACTACCTTAGCTTCCTACTAAGGATTTCACAATCAATCCACTAATTGATTCGTCCCCTTTTCTAGGCTTAGGAGGAAACCCTTTACAACCCTCGAAGCTTTCTACCCAAAGCTTGAAGGAAAACCCTCTTTACAAAGAGAAACAATAAGCAAACTTGAAACCCTCTAATAGGTGTTTGTTTGCACAATTACGCACTCACCCAAAACCTAAAACACTTGAGCAATTTTAACAATGTAAGCTCACAAGTGTTGTCTAAGCAAGAAATGAACGATTTAAGCTCTAGACAAGTTTTTCACTCATAATGTTGTAACAATTGAAGCTCTTATCAATCTTGATGCTTGGAGATCTTATTTATACTCCAAATTGAGTTTCTAGTCGTTTATGGCCGTTGGGGATACAAAATAGCCGTTTATTTCCCACAAAATGCAGTTCAGCAGCCTAGTGTATCGATACACTCTCCCTTGTATCGATACGGTCTTGAAATCAATATAGCCGTTGAGCTCTTTCAGCTGTTGCGTATCGATACGCTTGCCTGGCGTATCGGTACGGTCCTACAAATTCAAATGACCGTTGGGAATGACCGTTGGGCGTATCGGTACGCGATACCACCGTATCGGTACGCGACTAGCCGTTGGGCTATTTAAAACATACCGTATCGATACGGGTAAGCGTATCGGTACGGGTTTTAGACACCGTATCGATACGCATAGGCGTATCGATACGGGTTTTAGCTACTGGAATTCTATTTGCCTGAAAACCTCAAGGCGTATCGATACACTTTGATACAGTATCGATACGGTCACTTGGAATGCATGGTTTTGACCACTTTAAATGTATTTTAAGTCCATTCCAGAGCTTTAAAAACCCTTAAACATATTTTCAAGTTGTTTTTGACTAAAAACATATTTTAAATTCTTTTCAATTTAGTCCAAAACATTTTTCAAATATTATATCAAAACTTTAGTTCTACACGGCTACAAACTCATTTGGGACTATAAATTGAAGGCTGGAACACTTGAAGAATGCAAGAGACAACATCCAAGCAATATGGTCAAGAGAATTAGAGTCTAAATCTTTATTTTACTATTCTCTTGTACATAGTCTGTAAAGAGTGATTTTATTGTTTTTATCCTTCACTCTTTCTTGTGAGCTTAATTTTTGTAAACACCCACCTTGTGAGGTTTTCATTGTTTACACAAACTACCTTGTAAAAGGGAGAGGTTCTAGTTTAGCCTAGGTAAAAACTAGAGTTGGTTCTATCTTAGCCAAGTTCAAAAGATAGGGTTGTAACGGTTTCCTCCTGAGCCTGGAAAAGGGGACGAATTCATTGTTGAGTGAATTGGGAAATCCTTAGTGGTGTGCTAAGGTAGTGGATGTAGACTCGGTTGAGTAGTCGAACCACTCTAAAATCATCGTGCAAATTGTCTACCTTTATTTCGGTTTTAGCCAATTCAACCACCAAACATTTACAACCCTCCTTGACGGTTTCGGTGATCGATTCGAGCGTGCAAAAAACCCAACACTTTTAATTAATTTTTAAATAAAATTCAAAATTTAATTTTCTAAAAAACTAATAGTTTTAAATATTTACAAAATAGTCTCAAATCCCTAACCTAAAACCCCAAATCCCCAAATCACCGTCGTTGTCGCCGTTTACTACCTCACCGGAGGCTACCACTACCGCCTCCGGACCACCATGACCGTTTCCCCCAACCACCCATCGCCGATAACCGACGGTAGGTGTGCCGACGATTTCCTTTCGCGATTTTGGCTTTTTTCGACGTTAGGAAGCCGATCGACACACCTACTGCCGTTTACCGACGATGGGTGGTTGGGTAAACGATCTTGGTAGTCCGGCGGCGGATATGGGCGCGGCGGCGAAACCTTTGACGGCGGGTTCGGTCGGGGAAGTTAGAGATTTCGAATTTGGGGCCATTTGTGAGTTTTGAGAAGTTTAGGGTTTTAAAAAAAATAAGTTAAAAAATTAAATTAAAAATAAAAAAAATATTTTTTAATAAAAATAATCGTAGTTAACGGTTAGGCACCTAAAATGACCAAAATTGAAACTTTAGGCACCTATTTAGAGCTAAATATAGTTTAGGCACCAAAAGTGATCTACAAACATAGTTCGGGCATTTATTTGGGTATTAAGCCATTTTTTAACACTTGGTATTAGAGGCTCAATTTTCCCTTAATATTTGTTATTAAGGGTACAATTCTTCAAATACTTGTTATTAGGGCTCTAGTTCTCCAACACTTGTTATTAGTTTTTTTTTTATTTCTTTCAATATTTGTTATTGGGAGCCTACTCCTAAAATTCAACTTTTTCCAATATTAGTTATCAGGGTGCAATTTTTTTTCAACACTTATTATTAGAAGCCTATTTTTTCTAATATTTGTTATTAGGGACATATTGTATAAATTTAATTTTTCCAATACTTGTTATTATGGACTCAATTTTTTTCTAATACTTATTATTAAAAGCCCAACTTTTTCAATACTTGTTATTAGGAACTCATTTTTTCAATATTTTGTAATACTTGTTATTAAAAGCCTAACTTTTTCAATACTTGTTATTAGGAACTCATTTTTTTCAATATTTGTTATTAGAGACATACTTAAAATGCAATTTTTTAATATTTGTTATTAGGGACCTAATTTTTTTTCAATATTTGTTATTAAAGAATACTATTAATATTTAGGTCATGTTTGGCAATTAGCGGATAGCTGATAGTGGATTACATTAGCTGATAGCATTAGCTGATTTGACTAGAGGATTGTATAAAAGTGTTTGGTAAAATTAATTGATATATGATAGTTGTTTAATTATTTAAACAAGCAAAATGACATATAAGGACATGATTTTATTCGCTACTTGTTTGAATATTTTATTAGTTATCAATATTTTGTATCTATTAGATTATAAAAAATAATTTTTAATATAACATTACTAATCATATTTGAAGGATCTATCTCAATTTATTATTTATATAATTATTTTTAATATAATTTAATTAATTATTAAATTTAAATACAAATATAAATGTGTGAGAATAAAAAAACAAAAAGTATTAGTTTACAAATATTACAATGTAAATACGTAAGGGGAAGAATTAAAATAGAAAATGTTAAATTTAGGTTATTTGTAGATTTTTTTATAATTGTTAAGGGTAGAAGGGTCTTTGTAACTCTTATGTCAAAATCTATAATTTCAAAAACTCTTATTACCACTTTTTTTTTTTAAAATTAGATGTTTAACCCAAAACGCTATTTTTAATCCGCTATTTACCAAATATCCAAATTAGCGGATTTGGCCGATCAAACCTCTAATTTTAGCTCAAAGCTTTAATATTGGTTCAAACCGTTTTTTTTATCAAACACGACCTTAATTTTCTTTCCCGTATATTAGAGACTCGATTCTCTATTAATATTTATTATTAACGGCCTACTTTTAAAATTTAATTTATTTTTTGATACTTATTATTAAGAGTTTAATTTTTTAAGTTCGTCTAGAACCATCAAAATCTCGGGAACGTCATGCTTTCCCCCACCCCCGAAGTTATATATATACTATACCAAGGAGAAGATCCATTATGAAATATCAAAAAACCCAACTAATTAAAAGACATATTGTTGAGGTGTTGAATAGAGATGAACGCAGCAGAGAAGGTGGTGTGCGTGACCGGAGCCTCTGGTTACGTTGCTTCATGGCTTGTTAAGCTCTTGCTAAAACGTGGCTACACTGTTAGAGCCACCGTTCGTGACCCAAGTTTGTATCTTTCTCCTCCCATTTGTTTCCATTTCAGACATCAAAATCTAACGTTTTTGAACATGCAAACAGGTGATCCGAGGAAGACAGAACACTTAGTTTCGCTTGATGGAGCTAAGGAAAGGCTTCATTTGTTCAGAGCAGAGCTGTTGGAAGAAGGAAGCTTTGACTCCATAGTGGATGGATGCCATGGTGTTTTCCACACAGCCTCCCCTGTCCTCTTCTCATCTACCGATCCACAGGTGATTTTTTTTTATATGCAATCTCGCCTTACGGTTTATGTTCGGGCCACAAAAAAAACAATTTTTTTTATATTTTTATAATTCTATTAAATTTGTAATTCAAGAAATAAATTAGTGGTGTCCAAATCAATCTAATCATGGGAAGAAACGACGCCGAATTAACTTTATTTATCAAATCACGTGTTTTTATATGTGATTTAATAAAGCAAATGTGGATTTATAAGGATAAAATTCGTCTACCCCTTTTCGGTGCCCCTACATATGCCTCAACACTAAAAAATACTACAAAATTAAATTCTAAGCCTTAACCTTAAATTCTAAATCATAAACCATACACCATATACCTTAAAAAATACACCCTACCCTAAACTCCCTAAATCCTAACCACAACCCGTCAACCCCTAACCTAAACCCCTAAACCATAAAGTTAATTTTGAGCATGGGGGCATATTAGGGGCACCGAAAAAGGGTAGAGAATTTCCATCCGATTTATAATGTGTTTTTTTTATTAAAAATATCTGCTTGAATAAAAAACAAAAGCGTTAAATCCATGCAAAACCATTTAAAACTGTATGCATAAAAGATATATTTTTATGTTCAATTTCTTAAATAAAATATGAATTTTAAATATTGATGTTATGTTTGGAAAAAATTAAGATATAAAAAATCTTTTCTTTAATAAATCTTTGTAATATTCGATTCAAATTAATCTTTCAATATATTAAATATTAATATTTATAAAAAATATTATTTTACATTTAATTTTATACTCGAAAAATTGTCTTTAAAATCTACCATGGCAGCATTATTGAATTTTTACAGTGTTTTGCATTCCCTAGGTGACCCATCTTTGATATTTTCGGCTCGTCGTTCAGTTTTTGTTGGCCTTCATCTTTGTCTCCTTTTGCCTTCGATGATCTTTTCATTCCCTTCCCATCTTAAATTGTCTTTTGAGGTTTCTTTTGGTTGTTCGTGGGAGCTTCCTCCTCCCGACATCTTAGATTATTAATTTTAGTTTCAAATTCCAAATAATTCAATTATTTTTTGGCGGGAGGGATTCCAAATAATTTCTTTTATGTATTATGTATATGGATGCCACCCTATGTTATTTGACCCTCCCTGGCCAGTTTTAAGGGGTGGCAAATAGGTTCGTTCGGGATGGTTTATGTTCGGATCATTTGAAATTTAACTATATTTGTTTTAGGTTCAGTTTAGTTTTAGTTTGGGTCTATGGTGATTCGGGTCGGATATCGGATCGATTCGAGTCATCTCAGGTAGGGTCAATAAGAGACCGGTCGAGTTTTCAGGTCGTGTCAATTTTTCACATCCTTATATATAGCTTTATAAAGTTGGTATATTTGTTTTTTTGTGAGTTGTATGGTAATTCATATCTCATCTTTTCTTTATTTTGAGTTGTCTTTGGTTCAGTTGAAAATCAGTTTGGATCTATTTTAGTTCAACTAAAATTCATGTCGTTTTGTATTCGAATCATCAAGTTCGGATTGATATCGGGTCATTCAAGTTTGCCTCGTCTAATGGCCAATTGGTTTCTCTTATTTCCCATTTTCAGGAAGAATTAATTGATCCAGCATTGAAGGGTACACTGAATGTTCTTAAATCATGTGCCAAAGTTGCTTCCATCAAGAGAGTCGTCCTAACATCCTCTATCGCCTCGGTTGTGTTCAATGGAAAACTTTTGACTCCCGATGTGGTGGTCGACGAGACTTGGTTTTCAGATTTGCGTTTTTGTCAGGAAAACAAGGTATGTTCTAACGTCTTGTAAATGAGTATATTATGAAACTTTGCAGGTGCGTCGCTCCTCAACTAAAGAAACTACATACAGTTTTGAAATATTTACTCATTCTCAGTCTTTGGTTTTTTCAGCTTTGGTATATGGCCTCAAAGATTTTAGCAGAGGAAGCAGCCTTGAGGTTTGCAAAAGAAAATGGGATGGACTTGGTTGTACTTAACCCAGGGTTTGTGTTTGGCCCTCTTTTACAGCCAACCCTAAACAGCACTTCAGAGGTGGTTCGAGCCTTCACAACAGGAGAAAACACTTTTCCTAGCTCAACTTATTGTCTTGTTGATGTTCGAGATGTTGCACATGCACATGTTCAAGCATTCGAGATTCCGTCGGCTACCGGCCGATATTGCCTGGTCGAAAAAATTGTGGAGTTTCCTGAGATTTTAAAGACCTTGAATCAACTTTATCCTACTCTGGGCCTTCAAGCAAAGTAAGCAATATTTTTTTTGCTCGGTAAATAAAATTTTATTAAAAAATTATAAAACTTTTACCGAGAATTGTGTGCCTCATTAAAAACTTTTCTAAAAAAAGTACAAAACAACCCGGGTTTAGAACATTGCTTGTTATCTTGTTGTAGTGTATAGTTGCCAAATGCTAATAAAAGTAAACAATGCTTGTTTTTTTTCTCGACAAATAAAATTTTATTAAGAAAGTATAATTTATCTTACTCTAAATTATGTGCCTCATTAAAAACCTCATTAATCTTAAATGAAAGAAAATAGTACAACACAACCAAAGTTTGGAACAAAGCTTGTTATCTTGTTGTAGTGTATGGTTGCCAAATGCTAATAAAGTTGTGTTTGTTTATTTTATGATAGATGTGAGGATCAAAACAAGCCTATTGAGCGAACCATGATTTCTCATGAGAAAGCAAAAAGTTTGGGTGTCAGCTTCATTCCTTGGGAGGTGAGTCTGGGGGAAACTATTGAAAGCTTGAAGGAGAAAGGCTTCTTAAGCATCTGAATTGTTACTTTCTCGTGTTGTTGGATTTGGAACATGTTATTTCTATCTACTATGTACTTGAAATTAAAATATTATATATATATATGGGTTAGGATCAACTTACACCATGTAAAACTTTTAAGTTTTACACCTTTTCTGGATCGTTAGATAGAGAAAATTGATGGCTTAGATTAACTCCTTACTCTTTTTTTCCCAAGTGATAATCTTCACATATTTACTGTTAATCTTATTCATCCGTTTTACTCATCCAACGGTCCAAAAAAGGTGTAAAATATAAAGAGTTTTACACTATGTAAACGGATCCTATCCCTATATATATATATATATATATATATATATATATATATATATATATATATATATATATATATATATATATTAGAATCTACTTACACTATGTAAAACTCAAGTTACTGATTCTATAATATCAAATGAGTTTAACATTTGGTTTAGTATGAATACTTCGCGACATGCATGTGCTTATTCTAGAAAATAGTTTATGGTTTGGAAAATTTTAATTAATTACTTCGTTGCTATTAAATCAAATAGTTAACCAGGGTTGAAATTTTAATTATTCTAAAAATAAGAAAGGAAAAAATGTGACAAGCAAGTAAATATATAAATCTAGACTATATAAAATTTATTTATTTATCTATGAGATTATTAATTTTTTCTATGTAGAAATATATTGAACATTCATATATTTTTAAAAATTGACATATATTGTATATTTTGATACTAAGTGAAGTAAAACAAACATGTGACAAAAGTTAAGTTCAAATACTATTAATATAGACTAAAAATATAAATACAAATTAGAACTTTGAAACTAAATTCTAAAAGTATTGCTCTTTCTATTTATTAATAGTATTCGAGACAAGCACATATACATATGAACAATACTTACTTTTATAATGAGATATATTATTTTTTTGATCTCAGATAAATATTTAATATTTTTTTTCACAGAAAAAAAATAATCTTACTGATAAAAAGAATATTCTCCTTAAAATTCTCATCATCGTGTTTTTTAAAAAATAGGATAATGTTATTATATTGCGATAATTGATGTGGTGGTGTCCTAACTCACTTGACGTAATTTTATTTCTGAAAATCTTCACATTTCTCTCATTAATTATTCTTGGTAGAAGGACAATTTTCAGAAAATATACATTCATTCAAGGGGTCATGTTTTAAATCTAAGTTCAAGTTCGAAACTTCACAAAAACGAGATAACATGTTTCGGAAAATGTAGACAACCGTGGGGACTTTTACTAGGAACAAAATATAGGAGAATGTAAAGGAAATAAGAAAAATCATCAGGACAACCAACACAAGGTTGGTGTTTCTCTCGTCAACGTGAAAGAAGAAAAGGAAAAATTACGAAGAGGAAGATGGAGAAATTAAAATGCAATTAATTGCACGGCAACATTGTCCAAATAAACGAAATTACACTGTATAATAAGTGTGACCAAAGAAAGTCCCAAATAAATTCTCTAATATATGCATATAAATATTCTGAAAATATTATAATATATATAATAATATTCTCAAAAAATAAAAGTTATCTTTTAGAAAAATTAATATTAATTATTAAATCCGTTGCACCTGATTTTATTTCAAAATATGTAAGAAAAATAATATTTTTAAATGAAATGTTAGTTTCTAAATATTTGAAAATTATTTTTATGTTGTTTAATAAAATAATCTCTCGAACAAAGAGAGCCATTAGTATACGTACTCAAACCAGCGTCTGGACCCGTAATTGAAACGTGATTCATGGACAATTGGACATTGCTATTTTCTGGTCGTGATTGAAACGTGATTCATGGAAAATTGTACAAATTTAGGTGTTTGGTCGTTAATGGATGTTAAAAAAATTGTTAACCAACTAATGCTTGACACATGGCATGTTATTTTTTTCAAAATTAAAACATTTTTTCAATTTTTATAAATTCCCGAAAGTTTGCAATTTTTACAAAACAGTCTTTAAATTCCTAAAATCTCCCAAACCCAAACCCCAAATTGCTGTTGCTTCCGCCGCCAATCGCCGCCCTTAAGCCTACCACTTTAGTCGTCGAACCTAGCCGGTCGTTTCCCCCATAATTTCGCCACTGGAAACGACGAATGACGTGGCAGCCGAACGTCAAACATCGAACTCGAAATCGATGTTCGACTGCCACGCTATTCATCGTTTCCAGAGACGACGTTATGAGAGAAACGACCGGATAGGCCTGGCGACCAAAGTGGTAGGCTTAGGGGCGGCGATCGGCGGTGGAAGCGGTGATAATTGGGGGGTTTGGGTTTGGGAGATTTTAGGGATTTAGGGACTACTTTGTAAAAATTGCAAACTTTCAAGAATTTATAAAAAATTGAAAATTGTGGGTTTTTCTTTAAGAAATTAAAACAAATTAAATTAGTGTCACGTGTCAAGCATTGATTGGTTAAGATTTTTTTAACACCCATTAACAGTCAGACACCTAAAATTGTAACTTTTGAAACTTCGGGAATCTATTTTTATAAAATAATACCTCATGCACCTAAAGTTCGAAAAATGTATATTGTAGGCACCTATTTTTAGTTTAAGCCAAAAGAAAATTTAAACAATTCTTATACCAAAGTTGATATTTTATTTGAGGTTAGATCTTCCTTACGATTGCTTAAATCTATTTTATTTCATTATGTACTTTTTGGTTATGTTTTT
Source organism: Hibiscus trionum (assembly GCA_030270665.1). Lineage (NCBI taxonomy): Eukaryota > Viridiplantae > Streptophyta > Magnoliopsida > Malvales > Malvaceae > Hibiscus > Hibiscus trionum. The sequence continues at coordinate 42,664,916 of BSYR01000004.1, forward strand.
TCAGTATTTTAATTTATTTCAAATATAAATCGTGTTACTAACCCATCCGCCATTGAAAACATCACTTCTCGTCTGACTTGTATGTGCTAAGTGTTGTGGCCATCCCATGTCTAAGGCCACAACAGAGTTTGGACTGATCCATTGGTAAAGGTACGTATCCTACGCACCATCGAGGCGGTCCTACCGCCACAGGTCGACGGTGTGGGCGAGTTTTCTTTGTAACCCAATACTTTTTTTCTGTCTTAATAAAATAAATTATTTTCTTTTTGTACGGAGAAGTAGGGGATCGACCGTGTGCATTCGCTATGCCCCAAGGTCTCGACCCCTTGCCTGAAGGATCTTGTTGTGGCTTGAGACTAATGTGTTGTTTGCTTATTTTGAGCAGATCCATCGAGGGGGAAAAATGATGACTTGATCAAAAAGAGTCTTGTTCAAGTGACGCACGACTTAGTGACCGAGTGAACTAAAGGCTAAGTCTGTGATACATGGTACCATAGCATGTTGTTTGTTCAATCAAAGCTACGTTGTCACTTGATCCAACCCTAAGCACATAGGTGTGTGTTAATTAGCACAGTGGTGTGTGTGAGTTTGTCATAGTGGAATCAGTACACACGAGGTGTTTATCGTTAACCACTATGGCTATTTGGTACAGATACACTTGTTTATTAGATAGTTATAGGGTCATCAGCACACCAAGGTGCCTGTCGCTAAGCCCTATAGTGATTGAAGCACATAGGTGCTTAGTTTATATAGGGTCAACATCGCACCAAGGTGCATTTCGTTAAGCCCTATAGTGATTGAAGCACATGGGTGCTTAGTTTATATAAGGTCATCAGCGCACCAAGGTGTCTGTCGTTAAGCCCTATAGCGATCGAAGCATACGCGGTGCTCGATCTTGGTAGCACGGTGGTGCTTATTGGTTAATTGTCGTAGAATCAGTGTACAAGTGGTGCATGTCGTTAACCTTGATAATTAACCTAGCGCAGTGGCGCGTGGTAGCACAAGGGTGCTTAATTGGGTAATTTTCGTGGAATCAGCGCACACGTGGTGCATATCGTTAACCTCGATAATTAACCTAGCGCAGTGGCGCGTGATAGCACGAGGGTGCTTACAGATAATTGTAGTGGAATCAGTGCACAAGAGGTGTCTTTCGTTAACCACGACAATTATTCTAGCACAATGAAGCATGTGGTGGGAAGGGACAACACGTTAGTGCTGGTCTCCTTGTGTGGTAACACTTTTATGCATTGGACGTGATAGTGCTAATGGGCTGTACTGATTAAAGTGTGTGGTGTTGCTTGTTCTGTGCAGGCATAACAGTGCAACGTGTGTCGATAGAAATGGTGACAACATGAAAGTGGGGACCGAGTACAGCTCCCACACCTAGAAAAAACTCGGACGTAGAGACGTCGGCCAGGGTGGTGGTTCGATTGATCGGGGTCGGTTCGAAGAACTTGAGGCCGCAGTGGCAACCATGAGAGCTGTGGTATCGAATGATCGGCTCCGAGCAATTGAGGAAACTCAACAAGAGTTGATTCAAGCTATCAAAGAGTTTGGTAGTGAAGCCAAAGACGCAATAAGTCATATGAAGTTTGAGATATAGGATATCAAGGCTCAGGTGAACTTGATGCAGATAGCTATGGGCAATTCTATGGTAGTTGATAAGGGTCCGAGGACTAGGGTTCCTGAAATTCAGCGTTATGAAGGGAAAAGAGATGCGAAGGAGCTCGAGAATTTCTTGTTCGACATCGAGCAATACTTCCAAGCCACGCATACTGAAATAGATGATGACAAGGTCTCGGTAGCTTCGATGTATTTGACAGGAACACCAAGTTGTGGTGGCGGTCCAAGTTCGTTAGCGGTGTTTGTTCTGTCAAGACATGGGAAGAGCTAAAGAAAGAGTTACTGAGCTCTTTCTTCCCAGAAAAAGTAGAGTATAATGCTCGGAAGAAGCTAAGGGATCTAGTGCATACAGGGTATGTCCATGATTATGTGAGGGAATTTGCTACTTTGATGTTAGATATCAAGGATATGTCTGAGAAAGATAAGATGTTCTATTTTCTTGAAGGACTAAAACCCTAGGCTAGAGCAGAAGTATAGAGACATAGAGCCGAAGACATAGTAACCACGATAGCGGCTGTCGAACGTCTCACTAATTATAATGACAATTCGACTAAGCGTAAGGTCGTGGCTCCTGGTGGAAGTAACAACTCATTGGGTAACGGGAATAAAATGACTAAGACAGACAAGCCAGCGAATTGGGGGGCTGGGAAAAAGCCTTTCAACAGAGATCAGTCTCAGAGTAGAGGAAATGGGGGCTCTAGGCAAGGTAATGGGCAAAGTCAGTTTCCCCCAGGCTGTTTCCTTTGTAAAGGCCCACATTGAGTGGTCGATTGGCCCTGTAGGGGTGCGTTGAATGCTGTGGAAGTTTCACCTTCAAGGGGATCTCAAGCAAGCCCCTTTACAGAAAATAGTGCTGTCAAACCTTCTCAAATGGGATCTATCCGTTTCTTGACGACGTTGCAATCTCAGTTGAGTAGCCTGAAGAAAGAACCAGAGCGGGGCTTAATGTATGTAAACATAGTAATAAATGGGAAGGCATCGTGGGCTCTTGTTGACACTAGAGCCACGAATACCTTATTTTCACCAACAGAGGCAAGGAGATGTGGGTTGATAGTTGCCAAAGGTGTTGGACAAATTAAGGCAGTCAATTGAGTGGCTTCATCTATTTGTGGGAGCTCCAAGAAAGTGATGATCAAATTGGTTTCTTGGGAGGGAAGTGTCGATTTTACTGTTACACCCATAGATGATTTCGATGTTGTGTTGGGGCTGGATTTTATGACATCGGCTCAGGCCATTCCTGTCCCCGCCACGGGATGTTTGATGTTATTGGGAGATTGCCCGTGTGTAGCGCATGCTACGATTGTTCCACGAGGTGGTAAAAAGATGTTGTCAGCTATTCAATTCAAGAAAGGGATAAAGAAAGGAGAACCCTCGTTCTTGTTGTTGCTAGTTTGCAAAGGGGACTCGTCTGTAAGGGCTTTATCGAGGGGAATTCGGAAGGTATTGGAAGATTATAAAGATGTCATGCCGGACCGGTTGCCCCAAGGTCTACCACCTCGAAGGTTTGTGGATCATGAGATTAAACTAATTCCGGGTGTGAAACCTCTTGCTAAGTGTCCCTACCGCATGTCTCCGCTCGAGTTAGCTGAGCTGAGGAAATAGTTGGACGAGCTACTTCAAGCTAGGTTCATTCGGCCGTCTAAAGTGTCGTTTGGGGCGCCAGTGTTGTTTCAAAGGAAACACGATGGAAGCTTGAGATTATGTGTTGATTACCGAGCTTTGAATAAGGTGACTGTCCGGAACAAGTATCACATTCCTTTAATTGTCGACTTGTTTGATCAGTTGAGTAATGCTAGATATTTCACCATGTTGGATCTTAGATCGGGGTATCATCAAGTGAGACTGTTCGAGGGGGATGAAGCGAAGACCACTTGTGTGACTCGATATGGGGCATTTGAGTTCCTTGTGATGTTATTCGAGTTGACTAATGCGTCGGCTACCTTCTGTACTCTAATGAATCGGGTGTTCTGTGATTATCTTGATAAGTTTGTGGTTGTCTACCTGGATGACATTATCGTTTATAGCTCTTCCTTGAGGAAGCACGAAGAGCACTTGCGCTTGGTACTGGAAAGGCTTAGAGAAAATCAACTCTTTGTGAAGAAAGAGAAGTGTGAATTTGCTCAGAAACAAGTTCGATTCTTGGGTCATGTCGTCGGGCAGGGTCATATTCGCATGGATGAGGAAAAGATAAAAGCTATCCAAGACTGGCCCATTCCGAAAAATGTTAGTAAGCTCAGGTCCTTTCTTAGCTTAGCTAACTACTATAGAAGATTTGTGGAGGGTTACTCGGAAAGGACAATGGCACTTACCAATTTATTGAAAAAGGGAGAAAAATAGAAACTGGTCGAAGAAATGCCAATAAGCTTTTGAAGAGTTGAAAGCTACTATGGTGAGCGACCCAGTGTTGGCTTTGCCGGATATCGAAGCACCATTGGAAGTGGAAACTGATGCGTCTGATTACGCGATAGGAGGGGTACTCGTACAACACGGCCACCCTGTCGCCTTTGAAAGTCGTAAACTGAATAGGGCAGAAACGTGGTATACAACAAAAGAGAAAGAACTTCTAGCCGTAATTCATTGTTTGAGAGCGTTGAGGCATTATTTGTTGGGCTCAAAGTTTGTCGTGAGGACAGATAATATAGACGTCAGTCATTTTCTTACTCAACCAAAACTAACAGCAAGACAGCTAGATGGTAAGAGTTTTTAGCTGAATTCGACTTTGGGTTTGAACACAAAGCCGGAAAGAAGAATCAGGTTGCAGATGCGTTAAGCCGGAGGGCATATTTGGCTGCTCTTAGAAGAATAGCTCCCATGTCGGCTAGTAGAGTGACCAACAATGTTCAAGAGCTGATAGCCGAGAATATCTAGAAAATTTTGCAGGCTGTCGCACTAATGGCAATGGTAAGGAATGGCCAGTCTAAGACATTCTGGGTGGAGAATGGAATGTTGATGACAAAAGGGTTGCGGATGTTCGTCCCACGAGCGGGAGACCTCAGGCAGAAGCTAATGCATGAATGTCATGATACGCCTTGGGCAGGTCACCAAGGTTGGCGGCGTACCTTGGCTTTGTTGGAACAGGGGTAATACTGGTCGTATATGCGTTAGGATGTTATGGACTACACTAAAACATGTGTTATTTGTCAACAAGATAAGGTGGATCGACAAAAGACCGCAGGGCTTCTGGAGCCCTTACCGGTGCCAAAGAGACCGTAGGAAAGCATTCTCTTGATTTTATAATGAGTTTGCCTCGTGTGGGTGATCTCGGCGGCATTATTGTGGTTGTGGACCGATTCTCAAAATATGCCACCTTTATTCCGGCACCCAAATATTGTTCTACGGAAGAGACAACTCGACTGGTTTTCAAACATGTGGTAAAGTATTGGGGTGTTCCGCATAACATAGTCAGTGATAGAGATGGGAGGTTCACATGTAACTTTTGGAGAGAGTTGTTCAAGTTGCTGGGTTCTCAACTAAATTTATCTTCGAGTTACCATCCTCAAACAGACCGTTAGACAGAGAGATTTAATGGGTGGTTGGAGGAGTATTTACAACATTTTAGTCAGGCTAATCAGAAAAATTGGCCGCTGTTGCTGGATATTGCACAACTTTGTTTTAATGCTCAAAAGAGTTCAGCTACTAATAAAAGTTCATTTGAAATTGTAACAGGTCAGCAGTCGCGACTTCCCTACACTGCTCTTGAGTCATCGAGGGAAGTGTCCTAGGGCCTTTGATTTCACACAGAAATGGCACCGAAATACTGATATTGCAAGGGCTTACCTAGAGAAAGTTGCAAAACACATGAAGAAATGGGCAGATCGTGGTCGGAGGGATCAATAATTCAAAGTGGGTGACTTGGTATTAGTGAAGCTGATGGCTGAGCAACTCATATTCCTACGGAATAGAGATTATAGATTAGTGAAGAAGTATGAAGGTCTGTTGCCGATCGTAGCGAAGGTGGGGAACAACTCTTACAAGATTAAGCCTCCTACATGGATAAAAGTGCACCTTGTGTTCCACGTAAGCAATTTGAAATCATTCTATGCGGACCTCGTTGACGCAAGTCGGGGGTGAGCTAATAGAGAGCCTATTTGCACCAAACCCAGTTGCAAAGAAAGGTGGAGGAGATCCTTGCTGATCGAATCATTATTGTGTCAAAGAAGAAGCCGATTCGTGAATACTTGGTCAAATGAGAAGGCCTTGAACCTGAAGAGACAAGCTGGGAGAGAGAACATGATTTGAAGGCTTTCAGACGGAAGATCGAGAAGTTCCAGGCGATGCAGTAGACGAGGACGTCGACAAATTAGGTGGGGGAGGATGTTGTGGCCATCCCATGTCTAAGGCCACAACCGAGTAGTCAGAAAGATGTCATCTTTTCAGTTATTCCAATGTTTTAGGGAAAAGTGTTTTCTTTTTTAAGTATTTTCCTAGGATGGGGAAAAGTGTCATGGTTTCAAGCATTTTAACGTTTACTCGGAGCATTTCCATAAATTTGTTTTCGTATATATGTAGGGGATAGACAGTCGGCAGAGTTTGGACTGATCCATTGGTAAAGGTACATATCCTACACACCATCGAGGCGCCCCCTACCGCCACAGGTCGATGGTGTGGGCGAGTTTTCTTTGTAACCCGATACTTTTTCTCCGTCTTAATAAAATAAACTATTTTCTTTTTGTACGAAGAAGTAGGGGGTCGACCGTGTGCATCCGCTATGCCCCACGGTCTCGACCCCTTGCCTGAAGGATTTTGTTGTAGCTTGAGACTAATGTGTTGTTTGCTTATTTTGAGCAGATCCATCGAGGGAAAAAACGGCTGACTTGATCAAGAAGAGTCTTGTTCAAGTGCTTCTTGGCTTAGTGACCGAGTGAACTAAAGGTTAAGTCTGTGACACGGAGCATGCCGTCATTGTTCATCTTGAGTTTGGATCAAACTCTTCATAGGATTCATATTGCTTATAGCTTCTTTGTTCATTGACAAAACCAATTCGATTTTTTATAGGAGTATATGTTTTTTAGATACATGCAAGGGCAGAGTCAAAAAATTTAAATTACAATGTCATAATTTTGAATATAAACTTAAATACTAAATACAAAAGTGCACAAGGAAAGTCATGCTCGTTATTTTTTATAATTCTTGAGACTATAATGACGAAAAATAAACAATCACAAAAATAAAAAAATAAACACCAAATTTTACGTGAAAAAAAAAACTCAAGAAGGGGAAAACCAGATGCAGATGAGAATAAAATTTCACTATATTGAAAGAGATATTGATTGGTTATAAAGGAAATTTACATATAAAATAATAATAATAATACTCATATTAAATTTCCTACTCTTCAACGTATATACAACGCGTGAAATAAAAATCTACACAAATAGATCTGTTCGGTTATCACTTTTGTCAACACTTCTTTATTAATATTTTTAGCCGATCTTAAAAAAAAGTTTAAATCATAACTCTATTATTTTTGGTGTTTTCAAACGTGAATTTGCATATGTGGGAATTGGGTTGGGAAGTATGTTCAATGATTGAAAAAATATTTGAAAAGTTAGTTTTCACCACGGGGGAATTGGGAAACAAAGACTAATGAAGTCTTGTACGTACTTTAAAAGCACAAAAGGACTGCAATAGTTTCAAAAAAGATGGCACAAGTTGAATTCAAATGTAAAGGGAATGTTTAATTTTAGGAAAAACTACAAGGGTTGTCACTAAACTATCATATTTTTCTTGTTTTGGTCACCCAACTAATTTTTCATCAAAATCGTCTTTCCCCATTAGATACTTTTTCTATTTTGGCCCCCTCCGTTAAAAACCTAACATAATCGCTGACTTGGCATTTTATTTTTATTTTTTTGGTCACCTAAATGTCACTCTTTTCCTATTTTGGCCCCCTCCTGGTTGGTCGAATAAAAAAATACTATAGTATATCATTAGGTTTGACGAGAGGGACCAAAAAATACTATAAAAATAAAAAAATGTCAATTTAGTAATGTCGTTAGATTTTTAACGGAGGAGGATAAAAATAGGAAAAGTAACTAACGGGAGGGATAATTTTGACGAAATAATTAGTTGGGTGACCAAAACAGAAAAATGGTGATAGTTGGGTGACCACCCATGTAATTTTCTCTTAATTTTATTCTCATTTTATAGCTTTATTAAAAGAGAAAAAAATTAAAAATATAATGTGAGTTTTACAATTCAGGTAAACAAACTTGATCAAAACATATTCCTAATAACATGAAAATTAACGTCTTTAGATCATAAGCAGGACCCAACCTAGAAAAGATAAAAACACTAACTCAAAGGGTCGAAACAAAATAGATACAAACATCACCGAAATTCCACGATAAAAGGTAAAAATCAACGAGAAACAATATTAAAAATGGATACTACAATAATAAGACATGTTAACAACACAGTCATTACCACAACTCAATCGCGAACAAAAGCGGTTACTGTGAGCTTGTATCTAAATCTAGTTCGAGGGCTCAAAATAAGGAGATGAACATGATAATCAAAAGAGTACTATCTTGATTAGTCGCGGCGAGGTCAAATCTAACTCTGATAGAAAATTAAATTAAAAAAAACAGCCAAATGATCGATTAAAAGAAAAAAAGCGTGCCAAAAGATAGAAGATACGTAATAAAATGTAGAAAAAACCGTGTCACAAGGACAGAGTTATAAAACTTAAAAACTAAAAAATAAAAAACGAAACTAACAAACAGACCAAAAAATTACTAACAGTCAACAACCAGCACTAAAGTTAGTGCCGTCGCCGGCCATCTAAAATAAAAAAAAAATGAAAACTTGAGCCGACATAGAGGAAAAGGGGATGCCGCAAGGGTTAGGAAAACACTAACATTAAAAAAATTATTAAACATATTTGAGTGGTGTATATATTAATTTTTTAATTATAATTTTTTAATACAAATTAATTAATTATTAAATTTAATTGATATTTAAATCAGTATTAGACTCATATATTTAAAGAAAAATAATTTATCTAAATTATATATGATAATATATTTTATTACAAAAACAGATAAAAATCTTCTACCTCTTTTCGGTACTCTACTTATGTCTCAACACTAAAAAACACTACAAAATTAAATTTGAAGCTCTAACCATAAATTCTAAATCTTAAACCCTACACCCTATACCCTAAAAAATACACCCTACCTTATACCCTATTTTTGAGCGTAGAGACATAAATAAGGGCACCGAAAAAAGATAAAGGATTTTCATCCTACAAAAATATAGTTATTTAAATAAAATATAAATTTGTGAGAATAAAAGATATATTAATTTACAAATATCAAGGATAAAACGGTCATTACAAATTTTATATCCAAAATTCCAAACATAAACTGTGGCTCCTTGTAGCTTATTTAATTTTAGAAGATTCACCCCACCGAATGTTAGAAGATTCATCCCAACCAACAAAGTGCGGCTCCTTGTGGTTTATTTAATTTTAGAAGATTCGTCCCAACCAACCGAATTTTGTAATTATCTATTTATTAAACAACTAAATTATTATTCGAAGTTTACCAAACAAGATTAGTTACAAACTCATTCTCCTCAAGACCGGCTCTGGGCATAGGCAGGAGGGGCGCCGTCAATGACCTAATTTTTCTAATATTTGGTATTATAGTCTAATTTTTTCAATACTTATTAGGAGTCTATTCTTAATTTTTTTTTTCTTTTTAATATTTGTTATTAAGGGTTTATTTTTTTTCAGTATTTGTTATTAGGGGTATAATTTTCATACACTTGGTATTAAAGGCTCATTTTTCCCTAATATTTGTTACTAGGGGTTCAATTCTTTCAATACTTGTTATTAGGGATTCAATTCTTTAATACTTGTTATTAGGCTTTTTTTCAAAATTTGTTATTGGGAGCCTACTCCTAAAATTCAACTTTTTCCAATATTAGTTATTAAGGTCCAAATATTTTTTCCAATACTTGTTATTAGAGTCATAATTTTTTATAACATTTATAATTAGGGACATACTCTTCAAATTTAATTTTTTTTCCAATACTTGTTATTATAGATCTATTTTTTCTAATACTTGTTATCAAGGGCCCATTTTTTTCAATACTTGTTTATATGAACTCATTTTTTTCTTCAATATTTGTTATTAGAGAGCACTTTTAAAATTTAATTTTCTTTCCCATACTTGTTATTAGATACTCGACTTTTTTAGTACTTATTATTAACGGCTTACTTTTAAAATTTAATTTATTTTTTATACTTATTATTAAGAGTTTAATTTTTTAAGTTATTCTAGACCATCAAAATCTGTGGAAAGTCATGCTTTCCCCCACCCCGAAGTTATATATATAGCAAGGAGAAGATCCATTATGAAATATCCAAACCCAACCACTTAAAAGACATATTGTTGAGGTGTTGAATAGAGATGAATGCAGCAGAGAAGGTGGTGTGCGTGACCGGAGCCTCTGGTTACGTAGCTTCATGGCTCGTTAAGCTCTTGCTAAAACGTGGCTACACTGTTAGAGCCACCGTTCGTGACCCAAGTTTGTATCTTTCTCCTCCCATTTGTTTCCATTTCAGACATCAAAATCTAACGTGTTTGAACATGCAAACAGGTGATCCGAAGAAGACAGAACACTTGGTTTCGCTTGATGGGGCTAAGGAAAGGCTTCATTTGTTCAGAGCAGAACTGTTGGAAGAAGGAAGCTTTGACTCCATAGTGGATGGATGCCATGGTGTTTTCCACACAGCCTCCCCTGTCTTCTTCTCATCCACCGATCCGCAGGTCCATCCTTCCCTTTTGTAATTCAAATCTATGATGCACTAGTACTTCAATCTATTACCGTTCCACGTATCCGATATGTCCCCTTTTTTATTGACATACCCTTACAGTACTCATACCTTCTAATTTTATCGTTTTTCGTACTCATATCTGTATTCGTATCAGTGCAACGTAGATTCAAGTAGTGGGATGAATTCAATGAAAATACTCGGAGAGTGTCTGTGTAGACTTGTGCTCTAATGATACGAATAGATTCATGTATTGTAATTTGTAAGCTATGTTGTTGCACTATATGTTATTTGATCCGCAGCCCACTTTGTTTCACCTTTCTCCCATTTCCAGACAGAAATAATTGATCCAGCAATCAGGGGTACGCTTAATGTACTTAAGTCATGTGCCAAGGTTCCTTCCATCAAGAGAGTTGTCCTAACAGCTTCCATCGTCTCGGTTCTGTACAACGAACAACCTTTGACTCCTGATGTGGTGGTCGACGAGACTTGGTTTTCAGACTCACGTTTTTGTCAGAAAAACAAGGTATCTCCAGATTCTGCCAACTTGTTATACAGTGTTGAAGTATTTACTTCTTCTGAAATCTGGTTTTCCAGCATTGGTATATGGCCTCAAAAACTTTAGCAGAGGAAGCAGCCTGGAAGTTTGCAAAGGAAAATGGGATCGACTTGGTTGTACTTAATCCAGGATTTATGTTTGGTCCTCTTTTACAACCGGCCCTGAATGGCACTTCCGAGGTGGTTCTAGGCTTCACTAAAGGTACCGTCGTAGACCCTTCCGGGAGTTCTTCATCCATGCCATCTTTGTTTGTATGAACGTTTAAAATGTTTTGGATACAGGAGAAAACACTTTTCCTAGTTCAACTTACTGGCTTGTTGATGTTCGAGATGTTGCGTACGCACATGTTCAAGCATTCGAGATCCCTTCGGCTACCGGAAGATATTGCCTAGTCGAAAAAGTTGTGCAGTTTCCTGAGATTCTGAAGACTTTGAATGAACTGTATCCTACCCTGGGCCTTCAAGCAAAGTAAGCAATTGTGTTCTCTTGCCATTTAGTATCACTCGTCCCTCGGTTGCCGAATGCTAATGAAAAATCTCTCTCTTTTTTGTTTAATACATGACAGATGTGAAGATGATAACATCGACAAGCCTCTCGAGCCTAGTTTCAAGGTATCCCAGGAGAAGGCAAAAAGTTTGGGTGTCAGCTTCATTCCTTGGGATGTTGGTCTGAGGGAAATTATTGAAACCTTGAAGGAGAAAGGCTTCTTGAACATCTGAATTGTTACTTCATTTTAATGTTTCGTTTTGTTCGGAACATGTTGTTTCTAATATGTACTTATGAACGTCTGCGGGTGCCGGTTGTATAATTCGCGCCTCGTGGACTAAGTTTCAAGCATTTGGGACTGGATTTAGTACCATATATGGTTAATAATGTTTGGTTTGCTTTCTAAAAGTGAATGTTAATCCATCTTGTTTTCATCCATAGGAAAAATCTTGGATCATTCTGATATCTCAAACACTACCTTTGGTTATCTATATTACGAAGGAATTCAACTCGTTTTTCGAATTACCTAACAGTTCAACTATGACTATCTATCTGCATTTAGGCTAAAGCGGAAACTTTGGCAGCAGCTAGCAGGACAACTATGCTACAAATAGTTTACATGCATGTATGAATGTATGTATGTATATATATCTGAGTTGCCAGTAGCAGCAGCAGCATTTTTAGTAGGAACATTAACTATTGGCTACGGAGCGATGAAGTCCTCGTCTGCCTCGGAATGCCGATGTCGTTGGATGACTAAGAGGGAACCATTGAAATTCATTTCTGGAGATGCCAAGAGATCCCCAACCGACCCGAGCTCTGGACACTCCTCCCAATCACTCAAACCAGTTGTCAAGGGGCAATTCCGCCTCCCTCCCTTCCCTACTATCACCAATGAATACATTTCCTCCAATATCTCTCTTATAGCCGCTACCGTCTCCGCTCCATTGCTCACATGCTTCTCGACCAAACTGGCTTGACCCTGAGCGACATACCTGTTATAAAAGGTGTCCACAAAGGCATTGTCTATCTCGTTCTCTGCCCCGGCAGTTGATATTGCCATGATCACCTCCTCATCCTTGTGGGAAGCGTTGTTGATCCACGAGTTGTGCATACTCGAACTGGTTTGTATGAAGCGGAACACCGTCAAATTAACTTGACTGTGCATCAACATTCTCTTGCTACATGCTAAAGCCTCACGATCATCGGGGCCACCGAAGAAGAACGTGGCTATGTTTTGCACAGACAGAGAGCCGTGCGGTTGTTGGAACCCGGTATGTCCACGGTCTACAAAGATACCTACTGAACACGGGGCATCCCGGATAACCTTGTGGTTTATAGTCCTTATCTCCTCCATGGTGTTCTCCATTTTCCCATCAATTCTTTGGTGCCTATGAAACGGAAGGAATACAATAGCCACACGCAGGTCTTTAGCAGATTCACATACATCTTGGTCTATGGTTTGTAAGGATGATACAATCTTAGATTGGTGGACCAAGATTTTGGTTTCTGAAATGAACGAGTCGAGCGCGTCGCTGATCTCGATGAGATCGTTTCCACCGTACTCTTCTTCGTCGCTATATTGATCACCATCTTCCAGTTGATGATACATCAATTTGCTTTTCCTCTTCTTGGGAAGCTCCACCAGATGCACCAGGTAAGGCTTGATAGGTGCATTTTGACAGCCACCTAACGCTGAGACGAGGCTAACATGACCTGAAACTTGGCGTGGGATGTACACACAAGCCAGCATCCGGAGCTCGCTCTCCGGATTAAGTATTTCCAGTGTGGTAGGGTAATGTGCAAAACACACGTCTCTGTTCAACAAAAGGGCAACCACTGGCGCTATGATCAATGTATTGAGAATCACTACGCTCACGAACAGATCGTGAATGTCTTCTTCCCACAGCTTCTGCAGCAATCAAACAACAGAAAATCAGCTATCAGATGCATACAATGAGCAGTTGTATTAATGATTATAAGGTGGCAAATTGGCAATAGAGAATTAGTAACGTTACACCGGGTACGGGAGGAGTATTGATGATTATAAGGTCGTAATTGCCTTTCATGTTCAGTAATAAAGCAAGGATTAGAGACTCGCTCCTCGGGATCTTGAGGTAATAACAAGCGGCGAGCGTACCAACAATTCTTGTGCCGGCACTGAGGAGGATGATGATGACGGTGAGAACAATTGTCAGCTTGTTAAAGATATTGGTTATATCGAATTGGAACCCTGCGTAGCCGAAGTAAACAGGAAGTATGAAGGTGTTTACGGCGTATGTGAGTTTATGCAGCAATGTCCTACAGGTTTTGCATTCCCTGGGGAACATGAGGCCTACCAGGAAACAACATGTTATAGATGTGTAGCCAGTGTTTTCCAAAATCACAGACACACTTGTAAGAAGAAACATGATGATGAAAATTTCACTGTTGGTGACAAATCTATTGTTCCGGTTCCTTCTGCTGAAAAACAACGATAGATACTTGTTGAGAATGATGACTGTCCCCGTGACCGCGACGACGAGGAGTGCTCTCTGGAATCTTTGGGAAGATGTGAAGGACGTTAGCATAGAGACAATCACGACGCAGGACATTTCGTTGAAAAGGGAAGTATACATCGCCAGCCGGCCTAAATCGGCGGTGTCGGACTTGGTTTCGGCAATCATCCGAAGGACTACGGGCGAGGCCGAATTCGCTAAGACCGTGAAGATGAGAAGGTAGAACGTGAGTTGATGCTCGTTCACATTGAACACCTTGATAAGCAGCCACAAGAGAGGTCCGGAGAAGATGCAGGCCAAGATCGAACCCCCTCCGGCAACGATACTCACGACACGGATGTTGCGCTTCAAATAAGGAATATCGGTCTCCAACCCGATGGAGAACATGAACAGCATCCGACATAGGAAGGAGAAGAACATATAGTATTCTGCAGAGGAAGCCTGTATGAAGAAATCCTTGACGTCGCTTATACGGGACAACAATGTCGGACCGACCACAACACCGGCCTGCTCGTACACAAGAACAACATCATTCACATATGCAAATATGAAATATATGTCTGAAAACCAAAATGTATGCATAATGAAGATGAAAGGCTGACCAGAAGTTGTGCAAAAGGACCGGGTTGTCCCAAGGGTTTCAAGAGAATGTGAAAGATATGAGAGGTGACGAGAATGCAGGAGACCTGAAAGCTGCTGGTGACCCAGGGATTGAATGAGTCGCCTGATCGGCACATTAGATTTTCTGTTCCCTCCATCTTATTTGTTTACAGGGACAACAATGGCTGCTGCACTAACAAGTCGAAAACAGGAAGGAAAGAAAGAGAGAAAGAAAGGTCAGGCTTCCTTCCCTTCCCCAGCCGGATCCTGTCTTTGTCTCCTTTGTTTTCTGATGGACGACCTTTGTTCCGGAAGATTTGGTCATATAAAACCGGAGGGTTGTTTGCCTAGCTGATTTTGTACCTGCTACGCTAAACAAATTAGTAATATCAAGGCAAATAGGCAATGCCAACTCCTCGTTATTTTTATAAATAGATAGCATAATGTTAAAATATCTTACCAACATTGTATTAAATATAATATCAGTTGATTAACGGTTAACGCGTGAAACAATGTTCGAACACTTAACCATTAGACTAAGTTATCAATTTAGTTATTTTTTTGGAATGAATATCTAATATTTCACATATGATCCCAAGCAATCGAATCCGAATTCGGTTTACAATGCTTGCATGGATGTGGTTTTTTTTTTTGTTAAAACAATAACAGTTATATGAAAATATTATTTATTTTTAAAAATAATTAAATTGGTCGTTTAATCCGGTGATTAGTAATCATTTTGTGATAAACCAATAACGTAAGTGACAAAAATGTAATTTTCAAAGATTGAGTGATCGAAATTATAAAAAAAATGAAACAATAGTGAACACCGGTGTAGTTTACTCCAATATGTAAATATAAATGATAAAACAACATAACCCTTCCATGCACCTTTCTAAAATCTAGCCCATCCCATTTTCTATGACATAACAAAAGAATCATCAAGTTCTTTCTTTAAATGCCAAGCTTAGTGCAGTAAAAAAAAACCCATCGAAATGAAGTTTAACAAAGTTTTGATTGACATCGAATTTTGAGATCGAATCGAATTCGATCGAAGACAACCCTTTTCCCTGCTTTCATTAAGAAAAAATGCAACAAAAGAAAAAAACTTAGATAGGACAAGTCTAGATCACTATACATAATTTGGCTTAGTTTGGACAAGAACTGAATCTAAGATTGGAAGGCTAACATTTTTTTTTTTTTTGGAACAATTTCTATCTAGAGGGAGGGGATGGGGAAATTTGCAACCCAGTGGAGAGGAAGGTGTCAACTGAGAGTTTTTAACTGCTTGCTCTAGAGATTTTGACAAGGCTAACAATTTTAAAACTACACAAACTCGAATCATAATGTATACACATTAAACACAATTTTTCTACACTACCTACCTTTTAGTTAACCAACAGTAATAGTTCCATCTGAAAGCCAAGAACCGGTCGATTTTAAAAAAACTACAGAAACTCGAATCATAGAGTATATACATTATAGAACACAGATTTCTGTTCTACCTCGAAGTTAACGAGAAGTTCCAATTGAAAGCCAATTAGCAAATCACATACCAAGATTTCGTCTTGTGGCTTCCATCTTCAACAAAAGATCTTTAATATCGGCTTCCATTCTTGTCTTCATACTGTAGTATTCCCTGTAAGCTTTTTCTAGAGCTTGGCATTCTTCAATCTTTTGTTTATGCGTTTCTTCAGCCTCAGCCAAGCGGAGTTTCGAGACTCTACTCCTGTACTCTTCTTCAATCTTTTCATCCTTTGCTACTGCAATTCGTTTCAGGCCTTCTGCTTCTCTTCTTGCATCATCAGCACGTGTTTGGTACATTTTGGCTTCCTCCTGTTTGATTCTTACAAAGCTCTCCAATTCCGGCAAAAATAGTTGCTTCTGAGCACTCCTTTGCAACTCTGACTCGGAAGAGCATTTGTCAGGCCGGTCAGTTAGGTCAACATGGAAACTAGGAAGCAGGCTAGACGAGCTTTCCAATTGAGGAGCTTTATCAGAATACACAGATTTGAGGCGTGTAGCATCCTGACTTCTCCCTGCTATCCCATTGATTCTTTTGCCTTCTGCTTTTCCAGACGAAACAGTTGCATTGCCAGGCTTGAAAGAATTACTGTCTGCAACCAGAACAAAAGATATTAGTTTCCGGTTAAATGGCATTTGATCTATGTCTGATTTCTAGATAGATGTTGCAAACAAAGCGTATGGTGCTAGTTCTAGTAATTTGAAAATTAATGCATAAACATTTTATAAATTCCTCAAAAAATAAAAATAAAAGCTTACCAGTCAGGAAGTTCATTACTTGAGTATAAACCTCAGGAAGGTCCGACTTATTTACTAATCTAACCAGCAATCGGTCAGCAAGTTCATGAAGCCGTTTCCCTCTCACGTCTTTGCTGCCACAAAAGATCCTCTTGACATATTCAAGTTCCATGATAAAGGTTTCAAGCTTCCAATCCTTAGCAAAATTCTGAAAAACCTCCTTAACAAAGCCAAACATCTCAGAAGGATGATCACAGGCAACACAATGAAACTGCATCTCAGCTGCACCATGTCCATTCCTAATATAAGATTCCCTTAAACCACAGTCCACATGGCACCAATGAAGACACACATCACAACCAACCCAACTACAAGTATTGGATGCCATATCAAATCTTGAACATACAAGACACATACAAGCGCTGCAAAAACCATTCTTCTTCGAGCAAACCTTGCAATCACATTCGTCCACAGGCAGAGAACTACGGCACGTAAGATTACTGCATCTCAAGTTCAGAAAGACCTCGGCCAAATCAGAAGATGAAACACTATTGTCTACCTGAAGATACTCAGGGAGACCAGTTTTCAAGGCAGTCAAGATTTCCAATTGAGCGCGATGACATTTTAGCAGCATTTCCGGTGTTAAATCAGACCGGCTCCTTAGGGCCTCCTGAAATGCACATAGTTCTCCACGCTTACCTGCATTTAACATAATCTCACGAATGCTCTCTTTTAGACAGGCAATTGATTGTCCTGCCATTTCATGACACTTCCTAGCCATAACATGGATGGGCTCAATAACCATCCTGCTTAATATAGTCTCAACAAAATCAGCTCCACCAATTAGAAGTTGTTCTTGCTCTTTTTGGCTACTGCTCCTATATAAACTACCACCATGCTTCTCTCTTGTGGCTTGCTTCTTGTCATAGCTGTAAAATGAACCATTTTGGTGAGTCCTAACACTCTGTGAAGTGGACCTGACATCATTCTGTTTATGAAAACTCAACTGCCTCTCAAGTCCACTGGACGCCTTTGAGCTTCCTTCAAAACTGTGAATGTTTTGGGCTTGATCAACCTGACTGTTTGTAATGCCCTGTAATGCTGAAGATTGACTGAAAGACCCATTACCATTCCTCAAAATCCTCTGAAACATAGGAACATCTTTCTGCCGGGACTCATTCTGAGACTTCCATGATCCTTGAGAAAGTTGATCAATTCCCTGAACTATGGGGCGACTGTGAACAGATTGTTCATTGTTATCCATGGAATTTTGAGTCAAAGAACAACTTGGATTATGGAAAAATGACAGGGAACCTGAAAAGGACATGGATGCAGTGAACCCATCAGAGTTGGTGTGAAATGTGTTCGTCAAGGACTGCACACTCCTCCCGTGACTAGGTGAGCCAGGAGCTGAATCTGTATGTTGAACACCGATAGGCAACAACACATTTGGTAAACTAAGAGAAAGATCAAGTGATTCCAACGCCAGCTTCTCTTCTTTCTGCTTATCAGCACCTGATTGTTCTTCCTTTTCCACTCTCCTAACAGGAGAGCAAGAGAACAATTCAAAACCCTTCGTACTAGGCCCTTCCATGTCAAGATCTTCATCTTTAGATACTCTTTCAGTCCAAACCACATTCTCTGCAGAATCAGTTACATTAGCCGATTCAACAGCAACCCCTTTTCCTTTATCCTTGACATTCCAACTCAAACCTATCTCTATCATATCAATATTTATTTTATGTTCACCATTTTCCTCTACAACTCCCTTAGTAAAATTTTTTGCCTCACATTCCTTATCCAGTCTCTCAAGATCAATCCCTTTATCCCCCTTACACCTCTCTTCCAGACAGGAAGACTTCTGCTCAACTGCATCTTTCTTACTATCTCCCTCACATTTACCCTCGACCTTCGCACCTTCTTCCTGCATTTCAATTTCATCACCATCCACATTATCAATCTTATCGCCATTACCACTAGCACCATCATTTAAATTCTTTCCACAACCTTGCAACTCATCATCTACCTTCTCCTCGCCTTTTTTGTCCCTCTCCTTATTAACATCTTCCACAACCTCCCGATTTGAATTCATCTCACCTCCATCATTCTCTGTTTTATTATGACAACCCTCTTTCCCATCACTTCTACCCCTTGATTCAGTAGCAAATTCATGTTGAGGATCAGCCTGAGGTTCAGTTGCTAATTCATGTTTAGGCTCAGCCTGAGGTTCAGTAGCTAATTCATGTTTAGACTTAACCTGAGGTTTAGTAGCTAATTCATGCTGAGGCTTAGCCTGAGGTTCGGTAGATAATTCACGATGAGGCTTAGCCTGCGGTTTGGTAGCTAATTCATGTTGAGGCATAGCCTGAGGTTCAGTAGCTAATTCATGTTGAGGCTTATCCTGAGGTCCGGTAGCTAATTCATGTTGAGGCTTAGCCTGAGGTTCAGGATCAAACTCACCTTCCTCCATCTCACTACCAGTATCACTCTCCACCAGTGTTTCCTCACTCTTCTTCACCTCCCCACCACCACCATCAACACTCTTAGACTGCTCACTGCCAGAATCCCTTGACCTTGTTGGCGACCTGGACTTTGACTTGGAGCTTCTCCTCCTCCTCATTTCTTCCCTCTCCCTTGGCTCGCCAACCAATCTCCCTGCTACCAAAGAATCCCTGGACCAACTTGGCGACTTCACATCCCTAACCTCCCTCCCTCTGTTCTCGTTAATTCCAAACCTTTGCCACGAGCTCCCACTTTCACGCCAGTTTCGATCTCTTTCTGATCGGAACCCCTTTGGAAAATCTCTCCGAGGACCACGGAAACTCTCCGATCTGCGGAAGCTACCACTACTACCACCACTCTCTCTGTAACGATTAAACTCTAATTTTCGCCTATCAAAGCTCTCAAAATCATGCTCTGCTCGCTTCCGGACCATCCTCTCCCGGCCGCTATCCTCATCAGCCACGGATTGGTCTCGATCATACCGAGAAGAAGAAATCAAACTGCTTTTGGTGCGGCCGTTGCTATCAGAGGCTGAAGATGGCTTGTAGTAAAAGCCGCAGTTACTGCTGCTTCGAGATGAACGATTCTGATCCTGACTCCATTCTTTGCTTGCATTTTTCTCATAGGAATCGAGATCGCCGCTCGATCTCAACCGCTTCATCTTTTCTAAAATCAAAAAGGAAAAATGAAAAACAAGGTGATAACAGCAATACGATAGTTGATACTTGATAGATATAATAGAAACCCTAATTTAAAATGAGAGAGGAAAATACTGAAGCTTACCCGGAGGATTTCCAAAATTGACGTCGAGTTCACCGAATCTCACAATGTTAGCAGGGAGAGAGCCGTTGTTTCATTTTCGGAAAGAAAGTTTCATACAATAAGAAATAAATAAAAATGAAAAGGAAGCCACCAAATCCAAAGGCCTCAAAATTCGGGTGAAGTCAAATTGAAATTTAAGGAGAATTGTGAGTAAGGTTTTAAATAAAAACCCTAATTTTTTTCAGATTGTGGAACTGGAAAGAGGAGAGGGGAGGAGAGCAGGGGAAATTGAAGAAGAATGTAGTTTGTATTTTGTATTTTGATTTTGGAGGGGCATAATTGAAAATATTATGGTTTTGAGGGGTGTGTTTGAAAAAAAAAGTTGGACGACAAAGAAAAAGACATTTTTATGTCAGTCAAGTCAACTACTACGTCTACCTGAGAGAGTTTTGTCTGAAAAAAAATGGATACGCAAATTACAAGCACGGTGCTTGCTAGGGCTGTAAATGAACTGAACGTTCAGTGAACTGTTCATGAACTGTTCGGCGGGAAGTTCGTTTATGTTCGTTCATTTAATAAACGAACGAACATGAACAAGATTTTTTGTTCATTTATTTAAATGAACGAACATGAACAAAGGGCTTGTTCGTTCATTTATGTTCGTGAACGTTCGATTATATGTTCGTTTATGTTCGTTCATTTATGTTCGGTTATGTTCGTTTATTTACGTTCGTTTATGTTCGTTCATTTATGTTCGGTTATGTTCGTTTATTTACGTTCGTTTATGTTCGTTCATTTATGTTCAGTTATGTTTGTTTATTTACGTTCGTTTATGTTCGTTTATTTTTAATTATACGGTGCGTTTTGATGTTTTATAATTATTTTTTTATAAAAAAATTCCCCCTTCCCTTGTTTAATTATACGATGCGTTTAGGGGCTAGGGCATTCACATTTCACAAATCACACCAGGCAATGCAAATGCA
Organism: Hibiscus trionum; assembly: GCA_030270665.1. NCBI lineage: Eukaryota > Viridiplantae > Streptophyta > Magnoliopsida > Malvales > Malvaceae > Hibiscus > Hibiscus trionum. The sequence goes on from BSYR01000004.1 coordinate 42,685,973, forward strand.
TCACCCTCACGGCTGAACCCGTTCTGCCGACTGCCCTAGCACCTGCCACCAGGCAATCTGCGATTTCCCCCAATTTGGAGGCTGGAGTGGAGGCGCGCGCAACCAGGCACCACCGCACCAGCAACTGCAAGCCGGAAATCTCAACCAGCAAGCAAGTCCCGCTTCATCGCCTGCAAATCTACCCGAGCTTCGCCTATTTTTTATACATCTTGGTAGCGTCTCTCTAAATTCTATAACCCTTTTCTCCTTTAAACGAGAATATTTCAAGTTCTACATATTTTTTCATTTACTAATTTCTCTTTTGTTTTTCTGCAAAACAAATTGCTTGGAAAGTTTTACAACAATGAACTTTCTGCTTTTCAGGGTGAAGTAAATTGTGTCAAATGGGATCCTACAGGTTTACTATTGGCCTCTTGTTCTGATGATATTACTGCAAAGGTTGTATATACTATCTTTTTATTCTTTACTTAGCAGACATCCTTCATGACAATATACATTTTTGTTTGGTTGCACCTCGTCTGATTCTTTTCCTTTTTGGAAATACATACAGGCCCGCACACACACACATGTAAATTTTAAAATAACATGCCACCTTTTTGGATTGTTATACATCCGTTTCTGTTGGTGATGTCTGGGGTTCTTTTGTACCTGTAGCTTTGTATATTAGTTTTCATTCTTTGTTTCTTATATATTTCAACTTATAGAAAGTCTTGATGCAGATATGGTGTATGAAGCAGGATAAGTATGTTTATGATCTGAGGGAACATTCAAAGGTACTTTTGGGCTTTCATTTTTTTATATGATTTGTTTGTGCATTTCTTTGTAATTTTAGGGGAAATTTTGAACAATTGTTCTGCAGGAGATATATGCCATCATTTTTTTATATGATTGAGTTTTACTGCAATCTCGAATACTCTGTTGAATTGTCGGTTCCTTTGTTTTTGGCAGAATTCAAGTTAGTCGTTGAGCTGGATTCTTTGTTTTTAATTTTTGTTTGTTTTCTTGCTATGAATTATATTTATTCATTCAATGTGGATTTTGGTTTAAGGGTGTTCTGATTTGGAATTTGAAGTGAAAGCTTTAAAAGTAAAATCTGATTTGTTTTGCTGAAAATATGATCTTTGTTGTTTCTTTAAGAAAACTTTGGAGGGGTCAACTAAAGAAAAGGATTTTGCAATATCCATTTGAGTTTATAAATTGATAGAGGCCCAGTTTTTCTTTTCATTTATTGTTATGCTCTTGTTAACCATATGACATTGTGATCACATTCTCTCCAACGTTTTGTTTAGGTATCTGTAACGATTATATTGAAAGTTCGGTACTCAAGTTCGTTAAGATTATGCATTTCCCCCCTATTTGATTGATAAATTCTAAGACTACTATCTATTTTAGGTGTGACCATATGACATTGTGATCACATTCTCTTCAATTTTAGGTGTGACCTTCCCGCGCTTTATTTGTTATTCGGGTTATGCAGTTTGTTGGTTCCGTATCTATTTTGGTTATTTTGAATGTTTGGTACTGTATTTTTTCTGCATTTTGAAATTTATACTACTATCTCTAACATTTTCTTCTATTTTTATTGGTAATTGTATTTTTTTCTGCATTTTGAAACTTAGACTACTATCTCTAATATTATGAAAACCATATGCAGCTGTGTCTTGATGACTTTGTATTCGCTAGGTTTATGTATTAGCTGAAGTAATGTTATGCTTGACTACTATCTACTATCTCGAATTTTTTTATTAATGCTAACATTTACTCATTGTTAAATCAGAACCGCAGATGTCTGATATCTCTTGCAGTGGTCTATCTCCTTTTAACGACGATCAATTTTTAGACAGTTATTCGCCATTTGAATTAAGATATTGTTTTTTTGTTAAATCAGAACCGCAGATGTCTGATGACTAATGTTTTTTTGTTTTTTTTATTTGTTGTAGCAAAATGAAGATATTGTATCTGTTGAGCTTCCTTGATGAATGTGGATGAGTGGATTGGTATACTTTTGCTAATTTAGTATACTTTTCAATTTTTGTTATAATTTCTTTAATTTAATATAATTTCATTTGTTTGGTTTTGATCAGGATGGATAATGAATTGAAGATTGACAGATTGTTCATGAATACAAGTTGAAGACTGTTTTGAAGGTTATTGAAGACGGTTGGATTTTAAAAAGATTGTTTTGTGTAACATGTTTACTTTAAGACTTTATTTTTGAACTTGCATGTTTTCGTCGTACTCGAAGACTTTAACTTTGAAGATTATTGTAGACTATTTACGTTTATGCATATTTTTGTCATATTTGAAGACTTTAACTTTGAAGTTGCAGCTTATATTAATGAATTTTATGTTCGTTCGTTTATGTTCGTTTATGTTCGTTCGTTTATGTTCGTTTATGTTCGTTTATGTCCGTTCGTTTATGTTCGTTTGTGTTCATTTATGTTCGTTTATCATTTTAACGAACGAACATGAACGAACACGAACAAACTACATTCCTTAACGAACGAACACGAACAAAAAATTTTGTGTTCGTTTATGTTCGTGTTCGTTCATTTGTTCGGTTAAAGTTAAACGAACGAACATGAACACACCCTCGTTCGTGTTCGTTCGGTTCGTTTACAGCCCTAGTGCTTGCCTTGCTTTATCGCTTAGAATTCAAATTCTGTTCTTTCTTCGGTCTAACTATGTTCTAAGTAATTCTATTCTTTGTTTATTTAAAATTTAGTCCTCTTGACTTTTAATTCCTTGAATTTAATCCTTCTACTCTTTTGATTGAAAATTGAAATCCAAATGATAACATTTAGTCCAAGAACTCGTTGAGTAGTTTTGGTGATAAATAATGGTGTTATTCATTGGTTAAAAGATTTTTAACGTTTTTTTTATCATTTGTAATAAAAAAATCAAAATAGTAATGAAATAAAACGTTATAGGCTTACAGCTACTTCGACAAAAAAAAACTTTTGACACCTAAAGTGAAAAAAAATGTATAATTTAGACATTTATTTTTCAGTTAAGTCCTTAGAATGAAATAAAAAATATATATAAAAGGAAAATGAGAAAGAAAAAGAGAAATAAAACAAAATTAAAGTTATTTTTCTTATAATTGATACCAAAATATATATAAAAATATTAAAAGTCTAACTTTTATAATTCTGATCAAATTGGTAAAATGTGTAAACAAAGGGTTTCAAATGTTTATATCATTCAATTAAACATTTATGTCATTCTTTTGTTAGCAAGTTAACTGTGTAGTAACTGAAATAATCAAACTCAATTAGTCGACCGGCGATTGCGAACAAGTAATTTTCTTATTTCAGTGACCAAAACGTAATTTAACTAATGCTCGAGTGACTATGGTTATAGTTTACCTCTTTTAGAGGCATTGTTTGCCACTAAGCTATACTCCACTTTTTTTTCAAAAAAAAAGAATTGTTCCTAAAGTTTATTTTGTGACGTTCTAACCCACTTCGTTTATTTTAATTGAAATCCTACATATTTTATAGTAAAAATGCCTATTTTAATTGACCTAATTTTTTAAATAAAATGTCCAGAATATTAGACCAGGTAGGACAAAAATGTTCTAAAACAAATTATAAGGGACATTTTTGTAGAGAAAAATTATAGTATTAGAGTAAAACAATACTTTAAGCCCCATTTAAAATATCTCCACATTTGCCGTTCCACGCAGGAAAGAGAAATCGATTTGACTGATATTGACTAATTGACGTCATTATAAACTTACATTGTCGGCTACTCTTAATCCTATGGTCCATCCATTCACTTCTAAATAGTGTTATTATAAGGGTTAATATTTTTTTTATAAATTACATGTACATTTTATAGTTAATGTTCGGGTTTTGTGGCTCTCTCTTTCAATAATATCTTTTTCAAGGTTTGAATTAAGGTTTTCTCTCTACGAGGATAATGTGTATTACTATTGCACATAACACTTGTTGGTAGGTTAATAAATATTTAGGTAAACTACATAAATGATCATCATATTATTGATAAAGTTGCTAATTAGATGCAATGTGACCACCAGTAGTTAGAAACTAACAGAGGAAGTGACGTGGTAATTAGTAAAGATTGGTATAATTACACATTTGGTCTTAATTTTAATTAATAAAATAATTTGATTATTTAATTAGGCAGCGACACGTGCCGCCAGATTCGAGGAAGAAAATTAAAGCAAGAAGCATTTGCCTCTAGCAAGATTTAAACCCAAGTTGTCTGGGTTGAGAGTGATGCGCGCCTACCACTAAGCCAACACTATCCTTGTGATACGATGTATAAAATCTAATATATATCTTAGTTTGTTGCTCATGTCAGGAAAAAAAGAAATAAATATGGATTAAGGGGACTCGAATATGATACTTTTGAGATGCATAAAAATATTTAAACCATTGAAATAGATCTAATAATTAAATTATTAATCATTTTATTTTTTTATTATTTTCAATTAAATTATTATTTTAAAAAATCAAAATTTTAAAATTATATTAAAAATTTATTTAACGAATCTAAACTCGCAAATATAATTTAAAATTTTAATATAAAATTAAAATTATAACCCTAAATTATATTAAAAATCAAAATTTTAAATTATGTTCATGAGTTTAGATTCGTTAAATAAATTTTTAATATAATTTTAAAATTTTAATTTTTTCAATATAATAATTTAATTAAAACTTAATATAAACAAAATGATTAATAATTTAATTATTAGATCTATTTCAGTGGTTTAAATATTTTTATGCATTCGAAAAGTATCATATTTGAGTCTTCTTAATATATATTTATTTCCTTTTTTCTGGCATGAGCAACAAACTAAGATATATATTAAATTTTGTACAATGTATCACAAGCACAATGTTAGCCTAGTGGTAGGTGTGCATCACTCTCAACTTAAACAAGGGTTTGAATCCTACCAAAGATAAGATGCTTCTTGTTTTAATTTTCTTCCTCCAATCAGGTGGTGACACGTGTTGTCGCCTAATTAAATAATCAAATTATTTCATTAAATAAAATTAGGACCAAATTGATAAAATGTTCAAATAACAGGGACCAAATGTATAATTATACAAATTTTTACAAACTGCCACGTCACTCCTTCCGTTAGTTTCTAACGGCTAGTGATCACATTGCATCCAATTAAATAGTTTAGTGGTTTAATTACTTAGAAAAAAAATAAGGTGGTCAAATCGCAACTTTACCAATAGTATGGTGGTCTTGATGTAGTTTACCCTAAATATTTTAATACATCGTCAATTTTTTTTTATAAAATACATATTAATTTTATGATGTACGTTCGAAATTTACAATTTTCTCTCCTGATAATATGGTCTTTAAAGATTGAATTCAATTTTTCTTCTTAGGAGAGCAATGTGCTTTACCATTGCACTTAACCTTTATTAGTAGCATCTCATCAAATTTTAATATATTATTTAAAATTTTTAATTGAGTATTTGAATTTGATTTTTTTAAATTGATTAAAAATTGTAAATAGCAATTAAAAAAAGTCAAGTTTGATTTTAGATTGAATAAAAAATTTAGGTACCAAATTAAACTTTGAATTCAGATTTATCTAATTAGACCCAGAAAAATTACATATCAAATATCAACATATATGCTTCACCCTTAATAGAAAGGAAAAACATCTCATGTACCAGCGATGGAAACAAAAAAATTTCACAAACGCCTTAATTTTAGGGCGTAAGATCTAGTTTAGAGTTTATTGGTTTGAGTGCATAGGTTTAGAATTTATGGTTTAAGGTTAAAATTTAAGATCATATGATTATAGATTTATATTTTAACCTATAAACCCTAAATTTTAACACAAAACCTTAAATTTATACCACTCATAAATTCAAAACTCCCACCCTTAAAACCACAATCCGACTCCAACCAATGAGTAAGCAAAAACATGTTTGCTTGCTTTTCCCATGAAATGAAACCTGTCTACTTCATTGGTAATAACCCAAGTGGTTTGGTCAAACACAAACACTTTGATTCCACAATTCCGTTTTCACATCAAAGCCATGCACGCAGCTTTGTCCTTGTCCTTGTAGAGCTGAAAGGGGATTGAATGGCTGTTTTTTTCTTTATACGTCCATTTACAATCGGTTGTTTTTCCATGTGCCATTCATAACAAGACAACTACTTTTTATGTGTAAAAACTACACATAATCTCGAATCATAATGTATACAAATTAAACACAAATTTTCTACACTACACTTGCCTTTTAAGTTAGCCAACAGTAACAGTTCCAAGTGAAAGCCAACTAGCAAATCACACGCCAAGATTTCGTCTAGTGGCTTCCATTTTCAGCAAAAGATCTTTAATATCTGCTTCCATTCTTGTCTTCATGTTGTAGTATTCCCTGTAAACTCTTTCTAGAGATTGGAATTCTTCAAATCTTTGTTTATGCGTTGCTTCAGCCTCAGCCAAGCGTAGTTTTGCTACCCTACTCCGGTACTCTTCTTCAATCTTTTCACCCTTTGCAATTGCAATTCGTTTCAGGCCTTCAGCTTCTCTTCTTGCATCATCAGCACGCGTTTGGTACATTTTGGCTTCCTCCTGTTTGATTCTTATGAAGCTCTCCAGTTCAGGTAAAAATAGTTGCTTTTGAGCACTCCTCTGCAGCTCTGGCTCTAAAGAGCATTTGTCACGCCGGTCGGTTAGGTCAACATGGAAACTAGGAAGCAGGCTAGATGAACTTTCCAATTGAGGAGCTTTATCGGAATAAACAGATTTGAGACGTGTAGCATCCTGACTTGGCCCAGCTATCCCATTCATTCCTTTGCCTTGTTCTTTTCCAGACAAACCGGTTGCATTGCCAGGCTTGAAAGAATGACTATCTGCAACCAGAACAAAACATGAGTTTTTGGTTTAAGGGCATTTTGTCTCATAGTAGTTCAATTCCAGTGCAGTAAACAGAATGATAACTAAATGATATATATCTGGCTTCTAGATAGATGATGCTAACAAATGCCCCAAGGTGCTAGTTCCAGTATTTTCTACCATTGAAAATTTTTAATAATATTAATCATAACACCTCAAATGTACTCTCAATACAATCAAAATAATGTTACTGAACTAGTATAGGGGCACCCAGAAAAGCAAAAAACTTAACACGTCAAGTACAGGTTTCATTTTTGTCTACTGGCATCAGTGCTGCATAAACATTTTATAAATTCCTCATAAAAAAGAAGAAAAAAAAACTTACCAGTAAGGAAGCTCATTATTTGACTAAAAACCTCAGGAAGGTCTGATTTATTCGTCAATCTAACAAGCATTTGGTCAGCAAGTTCATGCAGCCGTTTCCCTCTCATGTCTTTACTGCCACAAAAGATCCTCTTGACATATTCAAGTTCCTTGGAAAAGGTTTCAAGCGTCCAATCCTTTGCAAAATTCTGAAAAACCTCCTTTACAAAGCCAAACATCTCAGAAGGGTGATCACAGGCGACACAATGAAACTGCATCTCAGCCGCACCATGTCCATTCCTAATATGAGATTCCCTTAAACCACAATCCGCATGGCACCAATGAAGACACACATCACAACCAACCCAACTACAAGTATTGGATGCCATGTCAAATTTTGAACATACAAGGCACATACAAGCGCTGCAAAAACCATTCTTCTTCGAGCAAACCTTGCAATCACATTCATCCACAGGAAGAGAACTCCGGCAAGTAAGATTACTGCATCTCAAGTTCAGAAAGACCTCGGCCAAATCAGAAGATGAAACACTATTGTCTACCTGAAGATACTCAGGGAGACCAGTTTTCAAGGCAGTCAAGATTTCCAATTGAGCGCGATGACATTTTAGCAGCATTTCCAGTGTTAAATCAGACCGGCTCCTTAGGGCCTCCTGAGATGCACGTAGTTCTCCATGCTTACCTGCATTTAACATAATCTCACGAATGCTCTCTTTTAGACAGGCAATTGATTGTCCTGCCATTTCATGACACTTCCTAGCCATAACATGGATGGGCTCAATAACCATCCTGCTTAATATAGTCTCAACAAAATCAGCTCCACCTATCGGAAGTTGTTCTTGCTCTTTTTGGCTACTGCTCCTATATAAACTACCACCATGCTTCTCTCTTGTGGCTTGCTTCTTGTCATAGCTGTAAAATGAACCATTTTGGTGAGACCTAACACTCTGTGAAGTGGACCTGACATCATTCTGTTTATGAAAACTCAACTGCCTCTCCAGTCCACTGGGCGCCTTTGAGCTTCCTTCAAAACTGTGAATGTTTTGGGCTTGGACAGCCTGACTGTTTGTAATGCCCTGTAATGCTGAAGATTGACTGAAAGACCCATTACCATTCCTCAAAATCCTCTGAAACATAGGAACATCCTTCTGCCTGGACTCGATCTGAGACTGCCATGATCCTTGAGAAAGTTGATCAGCTCCCTGCACTATGGGGCGACTATGAACAGATTGTTCATTGTTATCCATGGAATTCTGAGTCAAAGAACAACTTGGATTATGGTAAAATGACAAAGAACCTGAAAAGGACATGGATGCAGTAAATCCATCAGAGTTGGTACGAAATGTGTTCGTTAAGGACTGCACACTCCTCCCGTGGCTAGGTGAGCCAGGAACTGCATCTGTATGTCGAGCACCAATAGGCAACAATACATTTGGTAAACTAAGAGAAAGATCAAGTGATTCCAACTCCAGCTTCTCTTCTTTCTGCCTATCAACACCTGATTTTTCTTCTTTTTCCACTCTCCTAACAGGAGAGCAAGAGAACAATTCAAAACCCTTCGTACTAGGCCCTTCCATGTCAAGATCTTCATCTTTAAATTCCCTTTCAGTCCAAACCTCATTCTTCGCAGAATCAGTTACATTAACCGATTCAACAGCAACCCCTTTCCCTTTATCATTGACATTCCAACTCAAACCTATCTCTACCACATCAATATTTATTTTGTGTTCACCATTTTCCTCTGTGGTTCCCTTGATAAAATTTTCTGCCTCACATTCCTCATCCTGTCTCTCAAGATCAATCCCTTTATCCCCCTTAGACCTCTCTTCCATACAAGATGACTTCTGCTCAACTGCATCTTTGCTACTATCTTCCTCACATTTACCATCGACCTTCACACCTTCTTCCTGCATTTCAACTTCATCACCATCCACATCATCCATCTTATCCCCATTACCACTGGTACCATCATTTAAACTCTTTCGACAATCCTGCAACTCGTCATCTACCTTCCCCTCACCTTTTCTGTCATTCCCCCTCTCCTTATTAACATCCTCCGCAACCTCCACATTTGAATTCATCTCACCTCCTTCATTCTCTGTTTCTCTATGACAACACTCTTTCCCATCACTTCTAATCCCAGATTCAATAGCCAATTCATGTTGAAGCTCCTCCTGAGGTTCAATTGCTAGTTCATGTTGAGGCTCCTCCTGAGGTTCAATTGCTAGTTCATGTTGAGGCTTAGTCTGAGGTTCGGTAGCTAGTTCATGTTGAGGCTCAGCCCGAGGTTCTGTAGCTAATTCATTTTGAGGCTTAGCCTGAGGTTCATTAGCTAATTCATTTTGAGGCTTAGCCTGAGGTTCAGTAGCTAATTCATGTTGAGGCTCAGGCCGAGGTTCAGTAGCTAATTCATGTTGAGGCTTAGCCTGAGGTTCAGGATCAAACTCACCTTCCTCCATCTCACTACTCGTCTCACTCTCTACCAGCGTTTCCTCACACTTTTTCACATCACCACCATTATCAACACTCTTAGATTGCTCACTGTCAGAATCCCTGGACTTCGACTTGGAGCTTCTCCTCCTCATTTCCTCCCTCTCCCTTGACTCGCCCACCATTCTCCCTGCTACCAATGAATCCCTGGACCAACTTGGCGACTTCACATCCCTATACTCCCTTAGTTGCACCTTACTACTACTACTCCCTCTGTGCTCGTTAATTCCAAACCTTTGCCACGAGCTCCCACTTTCACGTCGTGTTCGGTCTCTTTCTGATCGGAACCCCTTGGGAAAATCTCTGTGAGGCCCACGGAAGCTCTCAGATCTGCGGAGGCTACCACTACTATTACTACCACTCTCTCTGTAACGATTAAACTCTAATTTTCGCCTATCGAAGCTCTCAAAATCATGCTCTGCTCGCTTCCGGACCATCCTCTCCCTGCCGCTATCCTCATCAGCCACAGATTGGTTCCGATCATACCGAGAAGAAGAAGAAGAAGAAATCAAATTGCTTTTGGTGCGGGCGTTGCTATCGGGAGCTGAAGATGGTTTGTAGTAAAAACCGGAGCTACTGCTGCTTCGAGATGAACGATTCTGATCCTGACCCCATTCTTTGCTTGCATTTTTCTCATAGGAATCAAGATCTTCACTCGATCTCAACCGCTTCATTTTTTGTACATAAAAGGAATAACTTTTTCCCCGAATTAAAAGAAAAAACAAACTGTTAGCAGCGATATGATAGTTGATAAGAGGATATAAACCCTAATTTAGAATGAGAAAAGGAAAAATACTGAAGCTTTGAATATGAATACCTGGAGGATTGCCGAAATTGAGCCGAATCTCACAATGTTAGCATGGAGAGAACCGTTATTTCATTTTCGGGAAGAAAGCTTTACACAATAAAAGGAAAAAATAAAGAAAAACGGAAGGAAACCACCAAACCCCAAATGCCTCAAATTTTGGGAGAATTGAAAGTAAGGTTTGAACTAAAAACCCTAATTTAGCTGGAAAGAGGAGAGGAGGGGAAATTGAAGAGGAAGAATTTAGTTTGTACTTTTTTTACTTTGTACTTTAATTTTGGAAGGGGTGTAACGGGAAATAGTTGGGACTGGAGGGGTATAATTGAAATGAAAATTCTGATGACAAAGAAAAAGAAAATTTGAACTCTCAGCCAAGTCAACTAGCAGAGAGTTTTTCTGGGGGGGAATCTGGGATGGATAGATACGCCTATGTCAAGTACAGTGCTTGCTTTGCTTCAGCATTTCTATTCCATTTTTAGGGTCTAACTATGCTCTGAGTCCCTATATTCTTCACTCATGTTCGTTCTCATATTTTTTTATATAATTTTTTTGGATAAATAATTATTTTATTCATCCAAAAAGTAGCGTCGTAGTTACAACCAGAGTCAAGAAACAAACTGTACAACCCAAACTAATTACAGAGGCCCCATCTATCTATTTAAAAAAAACAATTTTTCATTTTAAAAATTTTAAAAATATATTTTATTCAAGCTCTCTGTGCATGTACGACGAGTTCTCCGTAAGGGTGTTATACGAAAAAATATAAAATTTCGGGTGTTATTCTGAAAAATATAGGCCAAAAGGTGCTACTTTGGATTGAGCCTATATTTGCATCAATATTGACCTAAAATGGGTAAACTGCACGAAATGACACTAAACTTTAACGTTTTTATAGAAAATACCATTGAACTATAAAATGATATTATTATAGTACTAAACTTCGTTCTTGGCTTCAATTTAAGCACTTCCCCCATTAAACTGTAATGGCTCGTTAAATGTAAAACGGCGTCGTTTTGGTATAGTTACTTTGATGCTTAAAATAGACCAAAACGACGTCGTTTTGTTAGAGAAAAAAAATAAGAAAACATTGTATTTAAGAATACTTGAACCAAAAACTTCTAAGATGAAAAATCTACGTTAAACCACTAGGCCAACTTAAAGACTTAATATGATTAAGCATTAAATAATGTATAAATAAAGGGTAAACTACATAAATGGTCCCCGACTATGACCAATTCTTTGTTGAGTTCCTTGACTATCAGAAGTTACAAACTGGTCTCTTAACTTTAAAAAACAATAAATTGGTTTGATGTTGTTAAAAATTTAATGAATGATGGCGTGACAGTTAACAAAAACTTGCATAATAACACATTTAGTCCTCAAATTTTATATTTTATTTTAACTCGCTCTTAATTCTAAAAATAACCGTTAACATTTTAAAATTCTATCAATTTAGTCCCTTTCTTCTCCTCACACAATCCTAAACAAAAATCACAAAAATTCTCAATACCTTTCTCGTCTAACAGAGACAAACTAATATAAAATCCAAATCCATAACTCAACTTTATATCCTTTAAATATAAATATATATCAACAAGAATTCATCATGAAAAAACCCTATAGATTGCTTTCGAATTTATAACAATAAAAAAGAACCACAAAATTAAAAAATCACAAAGAAACTAGTACGAAGAGAACTTCTTTTCCATGATTCAATTACAAGCAGAAACAATCAAATATAAAACATAAAAAGAAGCACGATCAAAACTAAAAAAATTGATAACCCAACAAAGAAAACATTAAAACGAAGCAAACCCAAAAATACTTATCGGTAAAAAAAAATATTTTCTGAGTTTTTCATTTCCTTTCAAAGTTTTTGACTTTACACCCCCATCAAAAATTATAGAATAATATAAAATTTTAGAGTATTAAAAATATAAACATTTAGAGTATTAAGAAACAAAAATCAGACTTGAAACTGAAGAGTTAAAGAGTTTTTCTTTAGGATTTCAAGCCATCTAAATAATCAAAATTTGACTTTTGTTTTAGATAGAATATCGATTTTGTTTAGAATTGTGTGTAGAGTAAAAATGGACTAAATTGATAAAATTTTGAAATGTTTAAAGTTATTTTTTAGAATTAGGATCAAGTTAAAATAAAGTGTAAAAATCGAGGAATAAATGTATTATTATGCCACTTTTTGTTAACTGCCGCATCATCAGCAGTTAAGTTTTTAATGGTATCGGACTATTTTTTTTAAAATTCGGGGACCAATTTATAACTTCTGATAGTCAAGGACCTCAGAAAAAAAAGAAATGAATCAACGTCAGAGGACCATTTATGTAGTTTACTTATAAATAAAACTACAATTAAACTTCATTCATTTATCTCATTATATAATTTTATAATATTTATAATATAATTTTATAAATATATTGAATTTATAAATAAATATTACTTATAATAGATCTACTAATTAGCTTAGTGACTAATGATGCTCATCTTGTCCTATCTCATATGGGTTCGAATTCCAGTATGGGAATATAATACCTCACTATTTAATAAAAAATAAATAAATAATACTTATAATTATAGGGAAAACTATATATTTAGTACCTTAATTATGCTTGCGTTACTGTTTTGGTACCCTAACTATGCACGTGTTACTGTTTTGGCACCCTAACTATTATTTTGGCAAAATGGTACCCGACGTTACGTTTTTGTTTTGTTTTGGTGCCTTCGCCGTTTAAAATTAACGTGAATGATGACGTGGCTTGGGTTAATAATAGTTTTGGTCTAAAAACTTATTTAATCTGTAGTAACCCATTTTAATACCCATAACCCAAATACACCCAAACCCAAATACCCATTTACCAGGCCCAATCCAAATACCCAAAACCCAATTACCCATTACTAAAAAAACCCTAAACCTAATATTATTCAACCCTAGCCGCCGCCAGCTCTGCCGCCGCCGCCAGCTCTGCCGCCGCCGCCATGAAGCCGAGCCGCTGCCGACTCGAACCCCACCACCTCGAGTCCCTCCAGATCCCAATCAATGGCACGGAGCACTCCGGATTTCCCGGCCGTCTCGAACCCCACCACCTAGAGCACTCCGGATTTCCCGGCCGTCTCGAACCCCACCGTGGTCCTTCTCCAGCACTCACATGCAACAATGGCAGACAAGAAAATCACAACCAAACCACACTATGTATTTTTTATATAAAAAAGCAAGAGATTTTCGGCTATATAAACCGGAAAATGTAATGGAGGAAGATTGGAAAAAAAAAGAGGATTCGGAAATAAAAAAAAGAAACTTTCGAAATAAAAAAAAACACAGATTCGAAGCAAAATCCAGAAGAAAAAAACAACAAAAGGTAAAATATTTTTTAGATCCGAAAAGTTTTCTTTAGATCTACACAAATAGAGAGGGAGTTGGAGAAATCTAACCCTAGATCCGTGTTCACCACGCGAAACCGAGTCGGAAACCGCCCTTGCATGTCATTCCGACAACCGGAGACGGCGGCTTCCGTCGCCGGCGACGACGCTCCGCGGCGGCCGACAACACCGGTGACCGGTCTGGACCGAAAGGGGAGAGAGCTCTCATGTTTTTTTTTTGTTTTTGATTCAAATGAATTATCAAAGTTGGATTTAGGGGAAATTTTGGGCATATATAGGCTGACCAAAACGACGTCGTTTTGGTGCCGGCCCTTAAAGGCCAAAACGACGTCGTTTTAAGCTCCTAACCCGGATACGCGACCCGACCCGGTCACCATACCCGCGCGTTTTCAACTGGAGGAGGAAATTGCGCACGTGGCCATCCAACTTCTCATATCCTTATGATTCTGCCCTTTTTCTTTGTTTTCCTTTCATTTTAGTCACCATTTTTTTTCAATTTCTGTCCTTTAATTTCTGTTTTCTTCATATAGTATTATTATTATTACTTTATTATTATTATTATATTTATTATTATTTTACCAACAATAATTCTTATTAAAGTTCATTTACAGATTTTTAAGAGTTATCGTGAAAATCACACGCCGGGCGTTGGAGTGTCATTTTCCGTTAATTCTTTTATTATACTATTATTTAATATCACCTTTTTGAATAATGATTTTATAAGGGAGACCATACTCCAGGTGTAGGAGTATATATCTTTCTTTAAATTTTTATTTCTAAAATTATTCTAATTATTTTGGGATCACATCATTAAATAAAATTCAATTTTTTAAGTTTCGTCATTAAACCAATTCGTAACCGACTAGGTACCAATTTTTGGGCGTTGTGGGGGTGCTCACCCTTCCCTACACGTAACCGACTCCCGAACCTGTTTTTCTGGTTTCGCAGATCCAAAACTCGAATTTTAATAAAATCTTGAAAATTGGTTTCTATTAAAATAACCGGGTTTTTCAGGTGTTCCAATCGCACCTAAAGTAAAAAACTAAAGATTGGTGGCGACTCACCCGTTGTTACAGCTTGGCGACTCCGCTGGGGACTTTTTTTCGAGAGTCAAGCCACAAGTCGGTTACCCTTTTGTTTTATTGATCGAAAAATATTAACTTGGTTTAATTTAATTTTGTGATCCTATTTATATATATATATGTATATATTTATAAATTTTTTCGTAAAATATATTTTCTAAGTTCATATCATAAGCTCTCAACCCGAGCTTCGTCCCTTAAGTGGGAGCGAGAAACCACGCCTTCGTGAGGTACCGCCTCCGTGTAGGATGGTGAATCGCTTCCGGGATATTGGTCCCTTTGTCTTCGTGAGACTCTCGTCTCCGTGCAGACCTAGAGACCTGTATCCCCCTGAATTGAGCTTTGCTAGCCCTAGTAGGCGATAGCATTGCGGTTCGGGTACCATTTGTAGAACTGAACCCCATGTAGTGAACCATAAAAGCCTGCCCTTTAGAGCCATACCGAGACTTCACCCATCTAGAGAATCACCTAATAAGTGCATTAGAAAGAGAATGGGGGGATTTCGATTTTTTTTATGCTCTTTAATTTCAGTTATGTTTACTTTATTTATTCATTTTATGTATATTATTCTTTTATATCGGTACTACCATGTTTTGCTTTGTTTCCTTTTGTTGTTATTGCATTGCATTTTTTTTATTTTTTATTTTAAATAAAAGGTGTTGAGGCAAGTTCAACTGTTATAAAGGATTAACTATGGAGAACCAATTTCTTGATAAGGTAGAAGGCAATTTGGGCGTACGAAAATGGTCAGAAGAGGCTCAGCGCCAGAAAGGGGATAGCTTGCTAGAAGGTGAAAAGCCAGAGTTTGGGGATTCTACCAATATCAGGTCAACTCAGAACCAGTTGCACGAATTAAAGGAAATCTGGAACCAGTGGGACGAAACAAATAAACAGTTGTTCTACAATAGTTATGGTGATTTGCCGCACCTACTAGATGTCAACATTGATAAAGCTTTGTTTAGAGCCCTTGCCCAGTTCTGGAATCCCGCCTACAGTTGTTTTACTCTAGGTGATGTTGATTTGGTACCAACTCTTGAAGAATATACCACTTTGATCCGTTGTCCAAAAATCCAAGTTAACAGAGCATACTTCAAGTCTCCTAATCCTCCGGAGTTTCAGAAGAGGCTGTTAAAGACGACTGGTATGGACGAATAGTGGGCTAAAGCCAGGATTAAGATAAAAGGGGAAACTAGATGTATCGCATGGAGATTCATACAGGACCTGATCCAAGCCGAAACTAAGCGCGAAAAACAAGTTAAAATGTTTGCCTTGGCCTTTTACGGTTTGGTTATCTTTCCCAAATCATTAGGATACATCGATGATGCAGTTATGGAGCTGTTCGATCACCTTGATAAAGGAATTACTCCAGTTCCAGCCATTCTAGCCGAAACCTTCAGGTCTCTCAGTGCTTGTAAAAAAAGCGGTGAAGGGAGGTTCACTTGTTGTGCTCAATTATTATTGGTTTGGTTTCATAGTCATTTTTGGAAGCCGGAGAAAGTTTCTTATCAAGCATGCTTCGAGAATTACTCGCCGCTACAGGACCTCGCGTCTACGCCAAGGCCTGAAAACCTATCATGTGATAAGTGGAAGTCCATTTTCCGAAACCTTCAAGAAAAAGACGTCATCTGGAAAGCACACTGGTTCTTCCCTACTAATATTGTTTACAAATGTGGAGACTATGACTGGGTACCTCTTCTTGGAATATGGGGAGCAATTGGGTATGCGCCATTACTAGTATCTCGGCAATACAGGTCGAGACAGTTCATCCCAGCGACAAGAGGGCTTGCTACTTGTGAATTCCCATACGAGGGAAGAGGATATAAGAAAAACATTTCTAAGATTGCTGAGGCATAGAAGCGTATTTACAAGATGGAATCATTCGACGAAAAACCTAGAGTTATGCCGGAATATCGACGATGGAGAAGTATGAGAATCAATGATGATATCCCCTTACCAAACTCAGAAAATAATGTACCGTTGGCGGAACAGTTACAAGTGGATCCCTCGGAGATGGAGATCGCGAAGCATGACTTTAAGAAAAAGTACTTGATAATGGAAAACCGCCTGTCAGGGTTAGAAAATGAAAAGAATCAGTTAAAGTTTGGTATGCAATCCCAAGAGCGAGAAATCGAAAGGCTAAGGAAAGGAAAAGGTAAAGCCGAGGAAGATCTAAACAATTTACGAAATGATTATAAGAAGTTGCGCACATTTGCAAAATATGCCGACCTTGGAAAAAACTTCAACCGAATGGAAGCATGAAATCCAAGAGGAAAAAGAGAAAGTTGACCGTTGGGAAATGAGGTTTAATGACATTCAAGGACAACAAATAACTATGGAGGAATAATTGTTTCGAAACAGAGCCGAGAATCTAAGCCTAAGAGGCCGAGTTAGTGAATTGGAAGGCTCCTTACAAAGGTACCGCAGCCGGAATCATACAGCTGAGTTAAAGGCAAGTAGACAAGAGAATGAGAATATGAAGAGACAGGTTGAAGATTTAGAAGCGGCTCTGGAAATCTGTCGAGGCCAAATTAATAGTTTTGAAGAAATTCAGTCATGGAACAACCAACAGTGGCAAGCACGGTTAGATCAATCTCAAGACAGAATCCGGGATAGAGACAGTGTAATGGTTGAAGCCCTGGTTCAAGTACGAGAGGTCGCGGAGCACTTACAGACTCTAGCTGTCCAAGCTGACGTCCTGAGCTTACAAACTGAATTAGAGTCTGATAGAGGCAAGAAGTTGGCCTGGCTTTTCAGGAAGATCAGGATCCTCGGTGTTAAAGCCAAGCAATATATGTGAAATAGACCTACCTTATGTAAAGAAACTTGTTCTGATGCGAGTTTCTTTTTGAAAGTTGTACCGAAATCAACACCTTTTTGTGTAAAATATGTTGTGATACTAATATAATGACTGCTTTGCATATCTTAGTCTTTTGTCCGCATATGCATCACATTGCATCTCATTACATCATTGAGTTTTAATTCTCGAGGAATTATTATCGCAGTCAACTTTGGGGCTGGCAGAGTTACAAACTCAATATCCGTATTTCACCAGAAGCAAAGCTAAAAACATGGAAGAAAGATTGGCAAAAGTTGAACAAGCATATGAAGACATCAGGAATGATATTGAAAGTAAGTTAGAGAAGACACAGCGGGAAACTCGTGATCACATCTCACGAGCACAAGAAGACTTGTTAGCTAAGATAGCTGCAATGCTAGGCGGACAAAGCTCGGAAAAGAGGAAGGAAATCTTCATAGATCCTAGTGCGCTGACCAATAACTCGGGCCTTCCTCTCAAGACCCAGTTGTCAGTTGAAACCCCTGCAGCAAAACAACTGATGGTTCATGCTGAGTCTTCTACACACGGGGGGGGGGGGGCAATAATTCACAATGATTCTAGTGAGTATGTCATTCCTGACTTCAATGAAATGGACAGGCTTAAAGCCGAGTTACCCAAACAGCTTGAAGATCGTTGTAAGCAGCTGGAAGAAAAATTTAAGGCCATGGAAAGTATAGACCAATTTCCAAAGATGGACGCAAGGGAGCTAAGTCTGGTCCCTGATCTGGTGCTTCCACCAAATTTAAGATACCGGATTTTGAAAAATACAATGGGAATACTTGTCCTGAGGCGCACCTTACGATGTTCATTAGAAGGATGACAGGATACATTAATAATGATCCTCTCCTAATCCACTGCTTTCAGGACAGTTTAACTGGGTCTACCGCCAAATGGTACAACCAGTTAAGTCGTGACAGGATCACCTCCTGGAAAGACTTAGCTCAGGCATTTGTCAAACAATATAATCATGTCATTGATATAACACCAGATCGTGTTACACTACAAAATATGGAGAAAAGGCCTGATGAGAATTTTAGGCAATACGCGCAACGATGGAGGGACGTCGCAGCCCAAGTACAACCTCCTTTATTAGAAAAAGAAACGGTGATGCTCTTTGTCGGAACACTGAAAAAACCCTTTCTAGGACGTATACTAGGGGGTGCCACAAAAGATTTTTCCGACATAATAATGAATGGAGAAATGATTGAAAATGCGATCAGAACCGAAAAAATCGAGGATGAAGAACACACAAAGAAATCGAATTATAGAAGAAGGGACAACGAGGTCAGCAATACAGGTGTCTATAATGTCGGCTATACCAAGCAGCTGACAGTCGGGCAACCCAAAGCTGCAACCTCGAATGTTCAAAATTCCTCTAAACAAGGATCAAACCAAAGGACAAAGGCAGAAGATATGTAATTTACTTCCATCCCCATATCCTATGGCGAGTTGTATAAGAATTTGTACAATGCACATGTGGTGTCTCCATTCTACATTAAGCCAATTCAACCCCCTTATCCAAAATGGTATGATGCTGATGCTCATTGTGATTATCATGCCGGAATAACAGGGCACTCTATCGAAAATTGTGTCGCTTTTAAGAGACTTGTTGAAAAATTCATAAAAATGGGAGTTGTAAGGTTCAATGACTCCGCTGGATCAAACACATCTGGAAGTCCGTTACCTAACCATGCTGAGTCTGGGGCAAATGCAATTGTTGAAGGTAATAGAAAAATCAAGACCACTGTTGAAGATGTAAAAACACCATTAAGATGGGTCTGGAAAAAGATGATCGAGATAGGTATGCTACAGAAATTCGCAGGAGACGTTAAGAAAATCTCGAATGATTGTTGCCCATACCATGGCAAAAAGGATCACGATATCCAGAACTGTACAGAGTTCAAGACCCTCATCCAGCGATTGATTGATAACAAAGAGTTAGAATTTTTCGAAGAAAGGCCTGTTGAGGAAACATATATATGTACCTCAGAATACAAAAACACGAACCTAGAGAGCAACTACCCAGTCATTGTTATTTCGGGATCAGGGAGAAGTGGAAAAGGTGAGAGCTCACAAGCCAAAGTTACGATCCAGAAACCAGTGCCCTTCCCGTACCATGATAGTAGGAAGGTCCCTTGGAAATACAATTGTGAAATCTCAATCCAAGAAGACGTGGCCTCAAAAACAACTTCAGGGAACGTAAACGATGTAGGCTTCTTTACTAGAAGCGGGAGACGATACGTTCCCAAAGAAGCAGAAGACCCGAAAGAGAAAGCTCCCGTAAATGCTGAACCAGAATCACCTATCAACGGGCCAGTAAAAGAGGAAGAGGTGAAAGAATTCTTGAAATTTTTGAAACATAGCGAGTACAATGTTGTTGAACATCTGCGGAAAATGCCTGCTCGCATATCAATACTATCCCTATTGCTAAACTCTGAAACACACCGGAACACGTTGTTGAAAGTGTTGAATGAAACCTTTGTTCCCAATGACATTTCGGTGAACAAATTGGATAGATTGGTAAATAATATTAATGCCAATAATTTCATCTACTTTCACGATGATGAAATACCAGCAGAAGGTACAGGATCCACTAAGGCCTTACACATCACCAGTCGGTGTAAAGGTTATACCTTGCCGGGAATCCTGATTGATAATGGATCCGCCCTGAATGTCTTGCCATTAATCACTTTAAGCCGGCTCCCAATAGACAGTTCTCACATGAAGACGTGTAATACTCTGGTTCGAGCCTTCGACGGTACTGAAAGAAAAGTAATGGGAAAGATTGAAGTACCACTACTTGTGGGCCCAAATACATATGATGTAGATTTCATAGTGATGGATATCAAACCCACATATAATTGTCTATTGGGAAGACCTTGGATCCACTCGGCTGGGGCAGTCCCGTCTTCACTTCATCAGAAACTGAAATTTATTTTCGATGGGCGACTGGTCACCGTGAACGCTGAAGAGGATATTATAGCTTCTATCACTAGTGAAGCCCCTTACATCGAGACTGATGAAAAGGCAGTCGAATGTTCCTTTAGAACATTTGAGTTTGTTAATGCAACCTTTATACCCGAAGGGAGTCGCATTCCCACTCCTAGACTATCTAAAGCCACAAGGGTTGGAGTCAAGTTGACAATGGGGAGAGGAGCCCGGGTTGGTCGCGGACTTGGAAAGTATTTGCAGGGACGGGTCAATGCGCCATCTGCCGTCAACAAGCAAGATCGCTTTGGTCTCGGGTATAGGCCAAATGCAAAGCAAACAAGGAGTGAAATTTTGAAGAAGCAAGAAAGACGAAGAGCCCGCTTGGAAGGAGCAGAAGTTAGCTGGGAGCCCATGGTTTTTCCTCCTCTGTCTAAAAATTTTATCTCAAGAGGGTTTCTCTACCCTAAGCTAGCCAAGGAAGAGGCAGATTTGAGGAAAAGGCTGGAAACTTTAGATATAAATGTTATAGTTGATGAAGGAAATGAAGGGGTGTATCTGAGAGGAATTCGTCCTTATGCCCCTGGAAGTGTTCTGAATAATTGGACTGCCAAAGAACTCTCTGCAGTGTTTAGGAGTACTTCAGATACTCAGATGAAGGGCAGCTCTAAGGAAAGAGAGAATATCATAAAAAAAGAGCTGAGGCAAAATGGGACAGACAATCCTGGGACAAGAAGAAGAAGCCTAGTGATCAGGCTAGACAGAGTATGAACCGCTGACAGCGTTTCACTCTCCAGTATCGGAACAAGTCCGTGCCAAAAGCGCAATAAGCCATGTCGTCTTCTCAAATTTGTAACAGAAAATGCAACCAGATATGTGGTTCTTGCTTACTCTTTCAGCAAAAGATAGGGTAATCAATGCCAATCTGGGACATAAACACCCACTTGGATTCCATGTTTTCAAAACCGTTGACTATGTATTTTCAATCAAAATTATTGAGCCTTCAAAAAGAGAAAAAATGATCTTATCGGACCTTATCCCTTCACAACAATCACAGCTGAACTTAAGTTGTTTGGTAAGTCTGACAGATATGTCAGTACAACATTCTTAAAAATGGTTAAGTTTAAATGGGCAATTCAAATGTCCATCAAAATCCATTGTCACGAATGGTCCAAGGAAAATAAATCCTTGGGAAAAATCCAATCTCATGATTGGTCCAAACTGATTGTACCCAGGGGAATGGTACAACTAGTCCGGAGCAAACGGCTACCGGTAAAGGCAAATCAAAACCGTTGATCCCTGTGCATTTGGGAAAAATGCAAATATGAGAGCTGACATAAATGTGGGCATAACGTTCTTAAACACGGTCAAGTTTAAGACAATGGATAATTCAAATATCCATTAAAAATCCATTTTCGCGAATGGTCCAAGGAAAATAAATCCTTGGGAAAAATCCAATCTCATGATTGGTCCAAACTAATTGTACCCAGGGGAATGGTACAACTAGCCCGGAGCAAACGGCTACCGGTAAAGGCAAATCAAAACCGTTGATCCCTGTGCATTTGGGAAAAATGCAAATCCGAAACCAACAGAAATGTAGGCATAACGTGCTTAAACACAGTTAAGTTTAAGAGAATGGACAATTCAAATGTCCATCGAAAATCCATTGTCACGAATGGTCCAAGGAAAATAAATCCTTGGGAAAAATCCAATCTCATGATTGGTAGAAACTGATTGTACCCAGGGGAATGGTACAACTAGCCCGGAGCAAACGGTTACCGGTAAAGGCAAATCAAATCCGTTCATCCCTGTACATTTGGGAAAAATGCAGAAGAAGTGTAAACTAAGGACACTCTTCCTCGTCTTGTTGACAGAATTCCAGTACCTTTTTAGATCTTCTCGCATCAATGGAGTTGCAGCAGATCGCCATTTTTCAGATCTTCTCGCATCAATGGAGTTGCAGTAGATCACCCCTTCTTCAGATCTTCTCGCATCAATGAAGTTGCAATAGATCGCCCCTTTTCAGATCTTCTCGCATCAATGGAGTTGCAGATGATCGACCCTCTTCAGATCTTCTCGCATCAATGGAGTTGCAGATGATCGAGCCTTTTCAGATCTTCTCGCATCAATGGAGTTGCAGATGATCGACCCTTCTTCAGATCTTCTCGCATCAATGGAGTTGCAGTAGATCGCCCCTTTTCAGATCCTCTCGCATCAATGGAGTTGCAGATGATCGACCCTTCTTCAGATCTTCTCGCATCAATGGAGTTGCAATAGATCGCCCCTTTTCAGATCTTCTCGCATCAATGGAGTTGCAGTAGATCGCCTCTCTTCAGATCTTCTCGCATCAATGGAGTTGCAGTAGATCGCCCCTTTTCAGATCCTCTCGCATCAATGGAGTTGCAGATGATCGACCCTTCTTCAGATCTTCTCGCATCAATGGAGTTGCAGTAGATCGCCCCTTTTCAGATCTTCTCGCATCAATGGAGTTGCAGATGATCGAGCCTTTTCAGATCTTCTCGCATCAATGGAGTTGCAATAGATCGCCCCTTTTCAGATCTTCTCGCATCAATGGAGTTGCAGTAGATCGCCTCTTTTCAGATCTTCTCGCATCAATGGAGTTGCAGTAGATCAACCCTTCTTCAGATCTTCTCGCATCAATGGAGTTGCAGTAGATCGACCCTTCATCAGATCTTCTCGCATCAATGGAGTTGCAGTAGATCGCCCCTTTTCAGATCTTCTCGCATCAATGGAGTTGCAGATGATCGAGCCTTTTCAGATCTTCTCGCATCAATGGAGTTGCAGTAGATCGCCTCTTTTCAGATCTTCTCGCATCAATGGAGTTGCAGTAGATCAACCCTTCTTCAGATCTTCTCGCATCAATGGAGTTGCAGTAGATCGACCCTTCATCAGATCTTCTCGCATCAATGGAGTTGCAGTAGATCGCCTCTCTTCAGATCTTCTCGCATCAATGGAGTTGCAGTAGATCGCCCCTTTTCAGATCCTCTCGCATCAATGGAGTTGCAGATGATCGACCCTTCTTCAGATCTTCTCGCATCAATGGAGTTGCAGTAGATCGCCCCTTTTCAGATCTTCTCGCATCAATGGAGTTGCAGATGATCGAGCCTTTTCAGATCTTCTCGCATCAATGGAGTTGCAATAGATCGCCCCTTTTCAGATCTTCTCGCATCAATGGAGTTGCAGTAGATTGCCTCTTTTCAGATCTTCTCGCATCAATGGAGTTGCAGTAGATCAACCCTTCTTCAGATCTTCTCGCATCAATGGAGTTGCAGTAGATCGACCCTTCATCAGATCTTCTCGCATCAATGGAGTTGCAGTAGATCGCCCCTTTTCAGATCTTCTCGCATCAATGGAGTTGCAGTAGATCGCCCCTTTTCAGATCTTCTCACATCAATAGAGTTGTAGATGATCGAGCCTTTTCAGATCTTCTCGCATCAATGGAGTTGCAGTAGATCGCCTTTTTTCAGATCTTCTCGCATCAATGGAGTTGCAGTAGATCAACCCTTCTTCAGATCTTCTCGCATCAATGGAGTTGCAGTAGATCGACCCTTCATCAGATCTTCTCGCATCAATAGAGTTGCAGTAGATCGCCCCTTTTCAGATCTTCTCGCATCAATGGAGTTGCAGATGATTGACCCTCTTCAGATCTTCTCGCATCAATGGAGTTGCAGATGATCGAGCCTTATTCAGATCTTCTCGCATCAATGGAGTTGCAGATGATCGAGCCTTATTCAGATCTTCTCGCATCAATGGAGTTGCAGTGGATCAATTTTTCTCCTCCAGATCAAGCTACCTTGGCAGCTGAGCAGATCAGTAAAGCAGAAAAGAATGTGCCAAGCAGAAAAGAGCTAAACCAGACCAAATTAAAATGGGTTCCTTTTTGTCTTTGCTTCATTGTCGTTATACAACAATAAGCAAAGAGGGGCAACTGTAGTAACCCATTTTAATACCCATAACCCAAATACACCCAAACCCACCTACCCATTTACCAGGCCCAATCCAAATACCCAAAACCCAATTACCCATTACTAAAAAAACCCTAAACCTAATATTATTCAACCCTAGCCGCCGCCAGCTCTGCCGCCGCCGCCAGCTCTGCCGCCGCCGCCATGAAGCCGAGCCGCTGCCGACTCGAACCCCACCACCTCGAGTCCCTCCAGATCCCAATCAATGGCACGGAGCACTCCGGATTTCCCGGCCGTCTCGAACCCCACCACCTAGAGCACTCCGGATTTACCGGTCGTCTCGAACCCCACCGTGGTCCTTCTCCAGCACTCACATGCAACAATGGCAGACAAGAAAATCACAACCAAACCACACTATGTATTTTTTATATAAAAAAGCAAGAGATTTTCGGCTATATAAACCGGAAAATGTAATGGAGGAAGATTGGAAAAAAAAAGAGGATTCGGAAATAAAAAAAAGAAACTTTCGAAATAAAAAAAACACAGATTCGAAGCAAAATCCAGAAGAAAAAAACAACAAAAGGTAAAATATTTTTTAGATCCGAAAAGTTTTCTTTAGATCTACACAAATAGAGAGGGAGTTGGAGAAATCTAACCCTAGATCCGTGTTCACCACGCGAAACCGAGTCGGAAACCGCCCTTGCATGTCATTCCGACAACCGGAGACGGCGGCTTCCGTCGCCGGCGACGACGCTCCGCGGCGGCCGACGACACCGGTGACCGGTCTGGACCGAAAGGGGAGAGAGCTCTCATGTTTTTTTTTTGTTTTTGATTCAAATGAATTATCAAAGTTGGATTTAGGGGAAATTTTGGGCATATATAGGCTGACCAAAACGACGTCGTTTTGGTGCCGGCCCTTAAAGGCCAAAACGACGTCGTTTTAAGCTCCTAACCCGGATACGCGACCCGACCCGGTCACCATACCCGCGCGTTTTCAACTGGAGGAGGAAATTGCGCACGTGGCCATCCAACTTCTCATATCCTTATGATTCTGCCCTTTTTCTTTGTTTTCCTTTCATTTTAGTCACCATTTTTTTTCAATTTCTGTCCTTTAATTTCTGTTTTCTTCATATAGTATTATTATTATTACTTTATTATTATTATTATATTTATTATTATTTTACCAACAATAATTCTTATTAAAGTTCATTTACAGATTTTTAAGAGTTATCGTGAAATCACACGCCGGGCGTTGGAGTGTCATTTTCCGTTAATTCTTTTATTATACTATTATTTAATATCACCTTTTTGAATAATGATTTTATAAGGGAGACCATACTCCAGGTGTAGGAGTATATATCTTTCTTTAAATTTTTATTTCTAAAATTATTCTAATTATTTTGGGATCACATCATTAAATAAAATTCAATTTTTTAAGTTTCGTCATTAAACCAATTCGTAACCGACTAGGTACCAATTTTTGGGCGTTGTGGGGGTGCTCACCCTTCCCTACACGTAACCGACTCCCGAACCTGTTTTTCTGGTTTCGCAGATCCAAAACTCGAATTTTAATAAAATCTTGAAAATTGGTTTCTATTAAAATAACCGGGTTTTTCAGGTGTTCCAATCGCACCTAAAGTAAAAAACTAAAGATTGGTGGCGACTCACCCGTTGTTACATAATCTATCAATTTAGTCTAAAATTTTATCAATTTAAACATTATTTTAATTTTTGGACTAACATTGTAATCTTCATTTTTCTTCTTCTTCCAATTGAGCACTTTTTAGGTTTTTGAGTTTAAAAAACACGTTAGGGACAATCAAACCTTTAAGATTTATAGATCAATGAGGGGCTAATGTGGGGTCCATTGAAGGATCCAAACCTTGCGATCAAGATACCGATGAGAATATGAGGGGTGAGAAAGGGATGAGACAAAATTCCCAAAATTAAGATGATGTTTTAAATTGATTGATTTTGGACTAAATTAATAATATATATAAGTGTTTTGGACTAAAACTATGATTATACCAAGCCACTTCATCATCTCCGTTAGTTTTTAACGGTTGGGGTACCAAAACAGAGCAAAAACGTAACGTTAGATATCATTCTATCGAAAATTATAGTTAAGGTACCAAAAATAGTAACGTGAGCATAGTTGAGGTACTAAATATATAGTTTTCATAATTTATATTATAAAACTAAAATATTATTTATAATATATATATATATATATATATATATATATAAATGAACCCCAAACCTAAAGTATATATATAATTAAATATCAAACCATAAAGCCTAAACCACCTATATAACTAAATATTAAATCATAAATTTTAAACCCTAAATAATATATGTAACTAAACCCAAAACCCAATCTCTAAACCACAAATATATTTAACTAAATCCTAAATTATAAAACGTAAAATTGAAAATATTATTTATAACTCATATTACAAATTTTAATATATATTATAAATAATATTTTAATTTTAGGGTTTAAGTTTAGGATTTAGTTATATATTTGGGGTTTAGAATTTAGTTATATATATGATTTTGAGTTTGAGGTTTAGTTATATATATTATAAATAATATTCAGTTTTGTAATATAAATTATATGTAATATTTATTTATAAAGTTAATATATTTATAAAATTGTATTATAAATATTATAAAATTATATCACGAGATAAATTAAATGAAGTTCAACTGCAGTTTTATTTATATATTATTTGTGTTAGAATTATATTAGTTTTTAAGTTGGCTTAGTGGTTTGTGTAAACCTTTTATCTTAAAAGTTTTTGGTTCGAACCTCTTTAAATACAATATTTTTTTAATTTTTCCTCTAATAAAACGACATTGTATTACGGAAAATTCTACAACGAGCGACGAACATTGATGAACACCATTAATTTTTTTTAAAAATTTAAAAAATCTAAAGGACTAAAATTATAATTAAAATTATCTCTTAAAAAAATAAAAAACAAATTTAATAGTTACTTTATAATATTTTTAATAGGTTAGAATCAAATATACCCAATTCTTCTAAACCCTAACAAAATCAATCTCTTAAAAAATAGAAATCAATTTA
Source organism: Hibiscus trionum (assembly GCA_030270665.1). Classification (NCBI taxonomy): domain Eukaryota; kingdom Viridiplantae; phylum Streptophyta; class Magnoliopsida; order Malvales; family Malvaceae; genus Hibiscus; species Hibiscus trionum. The sequence continues at coordinate 42,713,749 of BSYR01000004.1, forward strand.
TAATTTTTTAATAGATTAGAATCAATAATACGAGAATTGGGTATATTTGATTCTAATCTATTAAAAAATTATAAACTGATTTGTATTTTTTAAGAGATTGATTTTGTTAGAGTTTAAGAGAATTGAGTATATTTGATTCTAACCTATTAAAAAAATATTATAAAGTAATTATTAAATTTGTTTTTTTATTTTTTTAAGAGATAATTTTAATTATAATTTTAGTCCTTTAAATTTTTATTTTTTTATAAAAATAATTAATGGTGTTCATCGGTATTCATCATTAGTAATGTTTATCAATGTTCGTCGCACGTGGTAGACTCGTCTTGTTTTACATAATAATATTGTTTTATAGGTCAGTGCTATTTTTGATACAAATGTTAAAGTTAGTTGTATTTCGTGTAATTTACACTTTTAAAAAAATAATTTTGTTCATACGTCATTTCGTGTGGCCCTACCAATTTTGTCGGTCTAATAATTTTTCTGGTATTTGACGTTCCACGCAGGAAAGAGAAATTGGTTTGACTCTGGCATTGACCGTTTCCGTTACGATCCATTCCTTCTCTTTCGAATTGAAAAATCTTGCTGACGCCCCCCTTAAATTAACATAGTATTTGTTGATATTATATTATTTGGAAAAATATATAATGCACCCTTGTTGGAAATATTTTGTTTTTACAAACGCTTTAATTTTGGAGGTTAAAAACTCTTAATAATGTATACATATTGCAGATAAAATGATTTAAACTCTAATATACTAGAATGAACATTATATTTTTTCATTAGAAACAGGTACGGTATATATTACCATGCTCGAACTTGGATCATCTAAAAGAACGACATCTTTTACTATCGGAACCATGCAATGGGTTCATTAAGAATGTAATCTTATGCAAGAAAGGAATGCATGTTAAACATTGGTATTAAATGATAAAGAAATAGAATACATAAAAATGGCTGAAATCAATGCATCAGATTTATTGACTTAAACCAAACTGATAACCTGATCTCTTATTCCATGACTTATTCTGCCTCACCAACCCGTAAACCACACAGAGCTGCAACAACACTTCCCAATCCTTGTTCAAGGTTGTATGATGCCATTGCCGAAGCCGATATCGTTGCCGACGCAGACACGGACTTGTTTCTTTCGGTTTTTGTGTACACTTGCAGTTATTCATTTAATTAATATGAGTAGAGATTGTTGGCTTGGCTTGAGATTATTGTCTTAACCAAACCTGGTAATCTGATCCTTTATCAACGAACTTTTGCCAACTACCATCCAACTGATTTTCCTTGGAAGGATTCCAATTGAAATTCCCGAGTTTCATCACCAGGGTATCGCCAACCCGAGCGACATAACCTTCGTTATTGGCATGGTATATTTTGACAGAACTTCGGCAGTGGATCCCGGCTCGTCTTCGAGCTTCTATTAATTCCGTGATGACATCGCGCATGCCAAATTCATACAAGTGGTCATAAAATATTACAGGCTGCAAAATATTGAAAGAAGTGAAAAAGGTCACAAGAGTGCATTCAAAGTATGCATCCTATGATTAAGCCATGTCCATCCTTTGATGCTCCATTATTAGACATTTGAAGAATCTAGCTATGGAAAAAATCATATTGTGAAGTCCAGAGAGAAGGGTACAAAATATATTTCTCGAAAATTCTGTTCGTGTGTCGGTGTGTAGAATCCTATTGCAATTTTGATGACAAGTAACTTACAGTTCCAGGATGGGTCAGGATGTAAGCATATCCTTGTGCAAGCTTATCACGGGGGAAAGGCCAGTGACCCTAAAATAAAACTCAATCAGTTAGTCATTTGCCACTGCAGATAGTTAAACATGACTAAGTGGATTGATGCAGACATTATTGATGGATATTATAGTTAACAAATAGGCAAATCCGATACTTTCATGTGTCAAATATACAAAGTTCAGAAGTGATTATCTGCTATAAGCCCTAGCTATATAGCCATCACCGGGTACTCAGGATGACGGAGAGGAGTCAGAGAGCACAAGTTCATGAGCTGATATGACTCAGATGCATTAAGGCTCAGATTGAAGTGGATTGAAATTTGTGGGAAAATTCTTTTCCGAAAGACTACAAAGGAGACCCTAACCCTCAAAGTGATTCATGAAAGCTAGAGGACCTTACAAGTTTCTTTTAGCTCCTTCAGAAGTACACCTATTGTGATACTCAGAACGACGGTACTGCTCCGAGTGTGTGTGTAATGTGCATTAATGTATGCATGTCCTTGAGAGATACGAGGAGTACCTGGGTAGATCCCGTATCATGGTTCTCTATAAACGTACAAGCGCGTGAAGGCCACCATCCCATTACTCCTGTTGGTTTTCCTTGAGGATCTATCAGTCTCCAATATTGGCCGTGTAAAGCGGAGTGGAGTATCCCCTGCAATGGCAAATTTTCAGTCTGCATTTGGAGAAAGCATACAACTACATATAATGATAATGGAATGTTAATTTTTTCAACATGCAAAAAGTATAAATAGGCAAATGGAACCTTCTGAAGGAAAAAAAGGGTCTTATAAAATGGTTTGTTGCCCACGTATGGCCATGGACATTATAGCTCGAAGAAAAATGCACCAAATATGTATACAGCTACAGAAATGGTGAAGCAAAAGGGCAGTAGGCAGAGGCATCGGCCCCTGTCTTGTTCAAACACTTTAGGTTTTTGAGTAGTTTCTTTCTCAAAAAAGGGTAAAAATCTATTTAGGAATACCTTTGTCGTGACATCAAAAGCCGAGGAGGTACCGCCAGTAGCATTGATCCAGTTGACTATCCTTTGCCGATGCGCATCTAGACAAGTAAACAGTCCCATATATCATTGTAGGGACTAGGGCAATTCAATTCTATGGCAGAAATATATATATCAAGAGAAAAAAGGAAACACATGGGACTTCCATCTAGTCACCAGAAAGGCCAAGAGGCACAAAACATGAATGAGGGAGACTTTCTGAATAAAAACGGGGATCATGTTGCACATTGCACAATGTTTGAAGCGGATTAAACAAATCCGAATAATGAGTTCGATAAATAAAGCCATGTTGACTAATCAAGCAAGATATAACTTTTTTCCGCAATGAATATGACCAGAAGATTATACAAGCTTTAGGGAGATAGAGTTTACTATTGTCTCAAACAAATTCAGACAAAAAATTCATATTTCGTAGGCAATACTAAATGATTACCTTGATTGTAAGACAAGTTACCATGTTCATAAGCCATAGAGTCCCAATATTCTCCTATAGCAAATGCAGGATGTGAAGCTTCTATATATTCTTTCACAAATGTACCAGAGAAGCCTCTGCAAACAATAGCAAACAAGTCATCAGTGCTGTTAGCTACTGCATCATCCATGGTATCTTCAAATGTTTTGCCTTCGTTTTCCATCTTTCCGGAGTCTAGTTTATGTTTCTGATTATCCTTTTAAATTTTGGACAAATCTTGGTGTTGGTGAAGAAGATCGATGTTAGTAATCTGGAATGCGCTGTTGCATTTTGAGGGTGCTTTCCTAGTTTAGGTTTTATGCACATAGAAACCTTTCTTGCACTACATCTACTAAAGTTCGGCTGAAGTGATTTCTCAGCTATATTCACCAAGTAATTAAGGCAGCTCTCATCGAAAAACTCAAACTAATCTCTGAATTTTTGTTACATTAATAATTTTTATTAACGTACATATTCTTCACATGTAATGCATGAATTAAAAATAGTAAGTATGTAAAAGAACGGCATGTAAGGAGGAAAGGGCAATTGAACACCTTCACCTCACAAAGTCAAGCCGCCAACCGTCATAACCAATATCGTTACGGAGCCAGTTCAACCATTCTTTTATATCTCTTCGCACAAAGTCCTGCGAATGATCAACGTTTGGTGCCGCATGGAAGATATCCCCTAAACATAACACTCAATCAGTTAAGTTTATAGGAAGTCCTATTTTTAATTAACTTCATGTTCGGAAATATCATGCCATCTGATTCAATCAATAACAATGGCTGATATAGTTACTTTGTCAAAATGCCATTGCCACAGTTCATAGTAGCCACTGAAATTTTGATTAAATGAATAGGGATGGCAAGAAACTCCGAACCCACCACCGTATCATATGCATACCACTTGAAGGATTTCCAAGCCCCTGGAAATTTGGATCATCACAAACAATAGCTTCAGGCCCCCAAGCAAGCTTGCCGCCAAAAATATTCCAGATACCATTTGGACTCTGAAATGAGCAAAAAGTTACTTAAATACACCCCTGCAACAGACTTGTAAAAGTTCATGTCACACTTTCAGGCTTGCCAATAAGATCAATAATGCCAATGCCATAGTTAGAAGTATACTTATTTCATATTACTAATCACAGTTTGCAGTACATGGAGAATACCTCTTTGTTAGAGTGAATTTTACCAAGTATTTTAGATATGAAAAAACAGTCATAAAATGTAAAATTGAGACTTAAAAGAAACAGTAATTATTGATGTAAAAAGAAAACCGGGGGAGGCGGCTGGGGCAACCTGTTTATGAGCGCATCGATGGTTAAGCACGACATCTCCCAATGCCTACATACATAGGCAACACAATTTAAGTACTCTTAAATAGCTTTTCAGGAATATAAGATCAGCTCAAAAGTCAAAATGACACTTGTATTTGCATAGAGAAAGGCGAGGTAGTGTAATAATGTCCTACAAACTAGATAGAAAATTCCATTCCAAGACTGTGAACCAACAAAGAAAGTGAAAATGCCTGAAGCAAAAAGAAAGGAGACACAAACATTAACAACTAAAGCTTACTATTCATAAAAATTGCACCACATACCAAAAGGTCGTGAGCATGCATTTCCTCTATGCAAGATTTCAGGTCCTCAACGGATCCGTATTTGGAGTTCAAGTTGTAAAGATCAGAGGGCATATAACCTGCATGTTATTCCATATAACTATAACAGTGCGCGAAACACAAAATGGATGTCCACAATGTTGTGTACTACTGAACAAAGAAGAAAAAAATAACTGCTCGTTAGGTTGATTTCTTAGGATTGCAACATCATCATAACATGAGCATAGTATTATTCTCCATTCCAGAATGACAATTTACTCTATCAAAAGTGATAGAGTAATACTGCAGTGACAAACAAGATAATAGTAGATGCAACTATTGAAGGTTTACCTTGGGGTGCAACAGATTCTGTTGGCGGTGGGAGCCATACTGCAGTAATCCCGGTTTGAGATAAATCAGCAGCCTTCTGAGCTAAGTCCTGGTACCATTGCCTTCTCCAACTTTCCCAATTGAAGCCTTGCAACTTTAAGACCAACAAATTAAGATTTGTGAGTGATAAGCTTTAACGAATACTTTTATCCGTGTCATAGTTAGACAATCGATAACCCCACGTGAGCCTCATCAAATAAGCATACTAGCTAACTAACATCATTTTTTTCCCAAACATAGTAGATATTTGACCAGGATAATGCATATATAGATAACTCTACTTTAAGTAAAAATCATGAAGCCTCTTCTAGTCAGTGTCATGAAATATGAATCAAGAACAAGTGTATCATACCATCAACTCACCACAATTTCTCGTCCTGTTCCTGTTCCTGGCTCTGCATTGAGTTTCAAATTCTAATGCAAATTAGATATGATCATCCTCAAAATTGACTTAAGAATGATAAAAAGTATATATGAGAAAAAAAGAGGAAAACTAACCTAATTTTGTTTCTTCTCGAGTCCTCTGCCATTGAACTGTCTTTTGTTGAAGTGCTCGTTCCAAAGTTTTCCGTTTCTTCTCTATTACTTCTTTTTCCATAACATGTTCAACAAGAATATCACCTTCTCTTAGCTTTTCTTGAGAAATAGACCAAACCTCATCAGGTTTGGGCAATTTCAAAGATTTAAATTTGGAATTCAAGGCCTTAGAAATGTTGGCCTTTCTAGGAGGAAACTCGTGACGAATGCTCCATATCCTTCTTGCCATCCACGGAGGTATCTCCTTACGTGGACCACAAGTCAGAAGTTTCCATTTCTCTGAATTATCATCAGTTAAAAGGTCTATCCTCCCACCATTAACTACATAGATGTCATCTTCATTGTCTTCCTTTTCTGATCTTTCCTTCAACAACAATGACTGTGCCATTTCTGCTCTCTGTCTCCACATCTTTAAAGCACTTTCCGATGTCCTCAGTGACCTCTGCAGGGCTTCACACCTTTTCATGTAAGCATTCTCTCTCGAATGCGTTGTGTCTTTGGCAGCATCAACAGCAGCCTTGATGCTTTCCAACTCGGCGTTAAAAGCCTTGGACAAAGCCTTCTTTCTTTGCTCCGCTTCTTTCTTTATGTTCTTCAATAAAGACCTAATATCCTCTTCCTGCTCAAGAGCCTTTTGCCTACTCAACTCTTGGAATGCAAGCAATGCCTTCTCAGCATTACCGGCTCGGAGTTCAGCTGCACTTGCTTGTTCTTGGGCCTGTTGCAACTCCAGTTTCAACCTGTCAAACCCACTTTTCGAAACCAATAATTGAGCTTCTAAATCACTGAAAGCGCCATGTAACTTAATATTCTCGGATTGAACAGAAGCAATAGCATCAATGGGATTTAGACCATCAGTGAATGCTGCAATAGCTTTCGTAGCCTGGACACTGGCGTGTTCCGCCACATCAAGTGCCTCTTTTATAGCATCTCTAGACTCCTCGATAATCGAGGATATAGTACCTTCGGTTGATTTTCTTATTTGATCTTCAATTTGAAAAGCTGACTCAGCAGACAAGGTTTCTGCAGCTGAAACCCTCAGCTTGGCATCTTCTAATACGTGAGACGTGGCCTCTTGGAAAGCAATCTCCGCTATCTTTTCAACTTGTACCGCAAGTTCAACAGCATCTTGTTTTGCATGAACCAACTTAGATTCCAAGGCAGATTTCTCTTGCACCGACTCCTGCAGCTTCTTATGGAGCTGAGATTTGGCCAATTCCAGTTCCGATACAGCCAATTCCTTGTCATGCAAAATGGCAGTCACATTTTCCTCCTGATTAGACTCAGAAGAAGCAAACTCTTCAAGCAATTGATCTCTTTCTTTTTCAAGGGCCTCTTCTCTGGCCTTAGCCTCAGAAAGAGCTCTTCTCGTCTCGGTTAAATCATCTTTTTTCTTCCCCGATTTTTCGTATCTCCTTGACGTAAAACCATCCTCATCGTCTGTGAAAGCGTCATTGGAATTACCCTGCCAGAGAAATTAAAAAAGTCAGGATCTTAATTTTTAAATAAAGGATAATTTCACAAACTATAACAACAAGCTACCGGAGTCATTATACTTGTTCAAAGTGACTTTCTATGATCATATCAAAGCACACTTCTATTAGTAAAATTTATGGGAATTCTTGCATTATTTAACTACATAATCACTTTATTTAAACAAGTGGTTACTCTAAAGCCAAAACTAATGACAATAATCCAATATGCACCAGAAAACATACCCTATTCGAGGCGGCAATTATTCTCGGTCCGCACTGTCGGTTGCCGGTATGTAAATTCTTCCTGCAACAACACCATCTTCCATCAATGATTTGATAATAAGTTCACATTATACGTGATGGCCACGCCTTACCGATAAGTATATGTACAAAAGCCAAACCATCACCTAAATACCAAAGCAAAAGACAAGAGGATTTGAGGAAGTTAATCCAACAAAGTATGGAGCTTGAACATATAATAAAGAACCTTTTCCTGTTTGAAGAGCCTCCCAATACTAAATGAAACTGCCCACGTGGTCTGCCTAAAGAAACAACAGGGAACTGGGGAAGAAGCATCCCAAAGGCTGAACTTGGCATTAAAAAAGAACCCATTTTTATTTCTGTCAAGAGAAAATAAAATCTTTAGCAACTTTTTGAACCGCACAAAACCAAAAATAATTAATTAGCAAACAAGTCTCTATCATAAAAAGTAAGCCACCTTCTTAGTTACAAAATCATATATATATATATATATATATATATATATATATATATAATTGTTTTGCCTTTGATAATTGCTTCATAAACTAATCAACAAAGATTTCAACATTGTTGGTGTAAAATGGGAGAGATGGTGATTGTGGTGGTTAAAGACGGTTCATTCTTTCTGATTTGAGCGAAGACCTCCTGATGGTGGTGATCAGGGACCTGAACATGATGTGTGTTTTCCGAGAACAAGGGTGGCATTCTTGGGGAAGAGAGGAGAGGAGGCAGAGGTATGATTCTCTTATATCATTTAAAATTTTAAAGTTTTACACCTTTTTCGGACCGTTATATACAGAAGTCAAGGAATCATGTAAGAAAGAATGGAGATCACAGATAAAATCACCAGCGTAGCTCTCTCTCTATATATACAGACTTAGCCTTTTTGTTGATTATTGGATTCAAAAACAAATAAATAAGAGACATTCAAAACCAGACAAAAAAACTAACCAATTCTAGCAGAAACAAAAGTATTGGAGACAAAACAGAAAACTCTTTAAGAGAACATGTTAATGCATCAAAGAAAGTGTAAACCTGATATGTATTGAGCTGAAAAAGAGATTTGGGAATTCAATTCATTGTGTTTGTTAAATGGTGGAGCTTTTTGATTGATTAAAGAGAAAATGGCAATGGTAATTTGGTTTTGGAGATGAGCATTTGCAGGGGAAACAAGAAAAAAGTCAGGTAGTTTGTATGGCAGAGAAAAGTGGAGTGGAGTGACTTTTTATAGATTTGCATCATTTAATTTAAGTAATTATTATTTATTTCATGTTCATGCAGTTTGACTGTAAATGTGGAAGGGTATTTATGTAAATTTACTGAGATCATATTAATGTATGGATTATTATCTCATACACGAGTGAAAATTTTTTGTTTCCACAAGCGCTTAAAATTTAATTTTAGGGTTTAAGGTTTCAGTTTAGGAGTTTTAGGGTAGGGGGTTAGAATTTAGGGTTCATAGTTAGAATTTAAGGTTTGTAGTTAGACTTTAGGTTTTAGGGTAACATGGTGAGGGGTTTTAATTTTAACCTTTAAACCCTAAATTTTAGTCTTATACTTGAAATTCTATCAATAGCCCATAAGTTCAAAACTATTATACTTAAACCCTTAATCCTAAATAGAGTCTCTAAACCCTAAACCTAAGGTGATTGTGTAAACAAAATTTTTACAAGCGCTTGTGCATGGAATAATTATCCTTCAAAAGGTCTAGGAACTTCATTTAGGATTTAGGGTATATTTAAGAATATGCCAAAAAGCTCTGGGTAGGAAAATAATAAACTCATTAAATTTGTATTGTTAATCATTAAAATGTAAAAAATTTATAATTATTTGAAAAGCTTAATGAAACCGTAGAGTAAGAGATCTCCGATCAACGTAATGTTGTCACTTCATTCATTATTTTCTTACAATTTCTTAGGCATTTTAGTCTTGTTATAAGATTAAGTTTTCGTTTCTCAACAATTTATTACACTATTTTCACGTTAATTAAATCCATTTATATTTCCGTTTGATATTTTAAACCACAAAATTTAGTTAAAATTATCTTTATTATATGTACAATAATGTACTATTTTTATGTTAATTAAATTTATTACGTTTTCTTTAGCATTTGAGGTCCTTTTTACTTTAAATAGTAGTCAAATAAGTTCTTTTGCTCCTCTCAATTTTTAGATTTAAAGGCTTAATAGACCTTTACCCCTTCTAATGTTCGATTCTAGCTCCGTCCCTGTCTCTCATCATGACTTTAAACAACAAGAGTCGGATTTATTAGTTCATGATAATTCTATAAACTCGATTTACCACTTTAAACTTTATAATATAACTTATATTCAATTAGACCACTAGAGAAATGATAATCATTACTCTTTAACGACGATTACACTGTTGATATCATTGTTAAATTAATATCACTGTGATGAGGAGCAGCTGATGGTCAATTTTAACTTTAGAAGATTAAATTAAAACAGAGGATTGAATTTTAACATTAGTGATAGTATAAGGATTAAAATTAAATTTGACCGATATATTCTAGTAGTTTAAATATGGATATAATCGTACGTAAGATATTATACACGTGACATTGCGCACCATTAACATCAGCTCTCACGTGCCCCATCAGTTTCGATTCTGCGCGAAAGCTCCAAACTTTCTCCGCATCTGAAAGAAAAGCCGAAAGCCCCAATCTGAGGCCCCAATCGAAATCAAATCCCTAAAAACAATAAAACAAGTTCGATCTTTTATCTAGAAATTTGGAAGATAACAACTCCGATTTCCTTCTTTTTTGTTTGAAATTCTGAAAATTTTGGATAGAGATGACAGAGGACGGTGGCGCTAGGGTTTCTTCCGATGACCCGGCTGTAAGCAACAGTGCTTCACAGACAAGACAAAGGTATTGAATTTCTTTTTGTTTTCTCTTAAATTTCAATTCTTAAACCCTAATTTCATCATGTACTTAATTTCGTTCGATGACCTGGCTGTAACAAACAGCAATTCACAAACAAGACAAAGATATCGAATTTCTTTTTCGTTTCTCGTAAATTTTAATTCTTAAACCTTAATTTCCCCATCAATAGTTCTATTTTGGAATCAATCAAAAGAATTATTGAATTTGATAGTTCAACTGGTTTATTGGAGGTAAATAAGTCATCTCAAAAGATGAAGAATGTTGTCAAATCCAGTTGGATGAATTGAAGTATTTGGCATTTCTGCCTAATCGAGCCATAAGTTTAATGCCATGCCTGGCAGTTACAATTTTTAATAGTTGGGTTGGGTTATTATGCAGGAAAAAGAGGAAGTGGGATCAGCCTGCAGAGGCTTTTGTTTCGGCTGGATTTGCTGTCCCATTTACCAACATGGGAAATCTTGCTGGCATGCCACTTCCTGGTGTAGCTCCAGTACCAGGCACCTTTCTGCCAAATACGCTTGCTGCAAGCTGTACAGCCGTTGCCCCATTCTTTCAACAGCATGCTGCTCCAGTGGTACCAAAACAAAATCAAGTACGAAAAATAGATGCTGACTTTGCACAAAGAAAATTCATTGTCACCTGACATGTGCATGAGACTTGAGGATTATTATGGCAATAGTTTGTTCTGTCTTATAAAATGTCATTTGCAAATATTTTTCTTTAGCTGTCAATTGTTTTTTTTTTGTTGCTATTTCAACGCTTATCACTAACAACATTAGTACTTAAAATGATATTTTGTACACCGATAAGTTTGGGTAGTCAATATACCCGACTTGTGAGAGAATACTTGATTTCTTAACGAAAAGAGCTCTACTTTTTGGATTTAGTATTAAAGCATATGGACCAAATATGTTCAGCTGAATATGTACTGATTGTTTCTTCCCTTCTTAATTGCTGCTAGTTTATTTTTTTATGGATATTTCTGCCTGGATGGCTACATATTTGGAGGTTTTGATCAGATCATCTGATCACAATGTAGTCGTAGGCTAATCCTAGAAGTCTCATATGTCAGGGAATTTGTATTTTTGTCTTTTTGATGATTTGTTTGTACATAAAAATTCTAAAGCGATTTTTACTTGTATATTTACAAATTTGTTAATTGTGTTATTTAATCGTTTGTACAATTTTATAGACCAAGATCCAGGATGAATTAGTGATTGCTAGAGAAATTGTAATAAATGATGCGGAATCTTCTGTTCGGTACAAGCTCACAAAGCGCCAGACACAGGAAGAGGTAAATGTCTTTTTCTTTGCTCAACAATATGGAAAAAGGGTTTGTTGTTACAATAGGGAGAGTTCTTTCGTTAAATTTTTATGAGTAAGCTTGTCATCTTTCAGATTCAAAGGTGCACTGGTGCTGTGGTGATAACTAGGTAAGTTTCATTAAGCAGATGTGCAGATGCTTTTGAACAATTATTTTTCTTTTTTTCCTTTTATTCCTTGACATGATTGGTTTGCAGGGGCAAGTATCACCCACCAAATGCTCCACCTGATGGAGAAAAGCCTCTCTATCTTCATATATCTGCTGCCGCTCATGTACGTGTATTCTGTTTATCTTTACAAACCGTTTGTGGGTCATATAGTGAATTTTTTTTAAATTTCTTTGTCATCATGAAAGTTCTTGTATATATGCTTTCTTCTAATGTCAGCTTGTGGTTGACATAAAAAATAACATTAAAAAACTAAATAGTTGTTTTATTTAGAGAAAAGAGATTTACAAAGCTTGTTTAATTATCATTGCAGTTAAAAGAGACAGCGGAGCGAATTTTAGCTGTAGATCGTGCGGCTGCCATGGTTGAAGAACTTTTGAAACATGGTCAGAGCTCGCAAGCAGGTACTTCCCCTTTTAAGGAAGCTGTGATGAATGGTGTGAAGGTATGCTTCAACTGCAAACCAAATTATTGAGCTGTGAGATTTAAATAATTGATTACAGGGTAATTCTCTAATCAAACCTGGTTTTTCAGGCATTTAGCACATGTGTATATTTGGGCTTTGATGCAGACCCATCACTGAATGTAGCCGCACGTATACGTGGACCAAATGTGAGATTTTCAACTACTTATATTTTGCACTTTCACTAATCTTATAAGGGATTATATGCTGCTCTCATATGCTATCGTGATGTTTTGTTATGCCTAGTTAATAGTCTTGTTTTTTTCCCTATATAATCTTTATAATTATCTGTGAACTGTAGCTGTTGTTCTATTCTATGATTAGTTTGTACAATTAGATGGCAATACAATCTTTGTATAATTAAATGAAAATCAGCTATCTGATGTTAAAGATGTGTTCTTATTCTCACCTTCCCTAAACAAAACCTTCATCGCAAATCCTCTTACTAATGTGCATCCTTCTGTTATTTGTGTCTTGCACCGGTTTACTTGTTTGAGTATTCTGTTTAATCAGTTTATTTAAAATTTTCATTTCATTTGTTAAAGATGAGAGATTCTAATGTTTGAAGCTCTCTCTGACATCTCCATGCAATTGGGGGAGCATGTTTTTGTGTTGCTGGTGGTTCGGTTTTGTACTTGCAGGACCAGTATATAAATCACATTATGAATGAAACAGGAGCAACTGTCACACTACGAGGATGTGGTTCTGGAAACTCTGAGAGCCTGCAGGGTGAAGGTACTTTTATGCTGTGCAAAATACAGATTCTTTTTCTTTTCCTATTTCTTTATAATTTTAGGCAAACCTAAGGATTTATGTTGTTACTCTATGATTTGCTTTTCAAAATATTATAGTTTTATCTGGTCTTCTTGTGGTTGCAGAAGCACAACAACCACTGCACTTATTCTTGTCCAGTAACAATCCTAAAGGTCTTGATGATGCCAAGCGTTTGGCAGAGAATCTCATGGACACTATCAGTCTAGAGTTCGGTGCATCCAGGTAATCAGGTTTCTGTTTTGCTGAGGGGTGGTGATAGTAATTTTATAGTCTCGTGGTTGTCATTTTGGATTGGAGTAACCTGTTTCTTTCCATCCATTTTAGGATTTCATCAAGTAAGGTTTATGGTGCAGTTCCTCCTCCACAGCAGTTGTTGACTGGAGTTCAAAGTTCTGCAACCGAACAAAACCTAAATGCTAGTTCAGCTGGTGGTTTGACATCAATGCCAGTTGCTGCTCCAGCTCCACTTCCACCTCCACCTCCACCTGTTTCAATCCCTGGGGTCACTACTAGCTATTCTCAAGGGATGGCTGTGGGGATGCCTAATTCTGGGCCAATCCAAGCAAATTCAGTTGGATATCCACAGCCTTTGGTGACGACAGGGACAAGCTATATTGGATATGGTGGGATATACCCGCAAGCAACACCTTTGCAACAGGTAGCATTAGTTCTTAGACAATCATCTCCAATCCCCTCCACTGTTGTACCTGCAACATCTGTAGCAAGTGCGGCTGTTCCTCCAATGTCAGCTGTCAGTACAGTAACCAAATCAAGTGTTAGCTCTGCTTTACATTCAGAGAAAGAGCAACGGCCTCCACAAAAGCGGAAGTTCCAGGAGTTACCGGCTGGTTCAAAGGGCTCTTCAAGACTCAACCAGGTATCAGTGCATTTTCTATTAGTTTCCTTTCAAGCGAAGCTATGAGGTATACAAATTTATATTATTTGAGTGCCATAATGGCCAAATGATAAAGTCTTACTCCATTCTGGCTTTTCGGTTCAAATAGTGTACAAGTTCTGGTTCATGACAGTCTGGTGTAAGTTCTATATTCATTTAGAAATCCTAGGCCAATGGAGCATTACCATTCGCGGTTCTCACACTGTTTTTTTTTGGGTAGGGGGCAGGGCTTTGGAATTTGGGTTGTCTATAATTTTTTGAAAGAGAATGTTGACTATGAATAATTTAGGACCATTTGTGATGAAACTGGTCTGGCTCATGCCAGAGGGCCTATCTCTACTTGATAAATGTTGTTGATGCAATTAGAATTTTGATAAGTAACCTTGAACTGGCTTTGACACTTTTTTGAAGTTTGAGCAAATTTTATATTAGAGAAAATTGTATTTTAATTAACTTTAAAATTCATTATTCGTTTAAAGGAAATATTTTTTTTATTAGCCCATGGGTTGAAGCTTTTTATTTGAAGTATATTTGTGAATGGAAGCATTTCCAAGTAGTTTAGTTTCAATGGCCATGTTATAGTCCATAATTCCAGGTGGTAGAAATTTAATCTTGACTACTGCTATAGTTCATATGGTGGGTAATGTAAAGGAGAATGGTTCTATCTTGCTACTTCTTGAATTTCACTTTTTCAATCATCTCAATCCCAGGTGACCTTTGCGTGGGTAGTTCTAAGTCAATCAAGCTTGTCTGCATATGTGGCCATGCATGATGTCATGATTGTAATATTTTGCCGACTCATGTTGGTACTTGTCCCCTTATGTTTATGCATCCACCTGCTTCAGCTCCGGTTTTGCCCCTTAAATATGGGAATAAACATTATAGAGAAAGGGGGAAGCTTTGCAAGTTAATGTGATTAAATGTAGTACTTTGCATTTATGCTATTGGATTTATGATTATATTTTCTGCTGACTTTCTCTGCTTATCATTCCAGGTATTTTCTCTGACATTCTAAGAAGCTAATAGGCTGATACCGGACCTCTGTTAGGGCCATTGGTTTGTATGTTTCACAGGGTTTTCAGTTTCAGAGGAGAAATTTGATGAGTTTTTCCTGCTTCAAAACCATGATCAGCGACCGCCTCAAGATTTTTTACCCTTTGATTGGGTGTATAGCTTCATGTCATGCACTTTGCGTTTATATGTCGTTGTGTCTTCCATTGTTAGAGTCTTATAGAACATGCAAGCTGAAGTCTCATTTAAAGGCTCTTTGGTGTCAATATGGTGTAGCATTTTTGTTTAGGATTTTACTTTAAAGCTGAAGCTCCTATTGAAAATGCATGAAATACATTTTAATAAGTACATAAGCGGACAACAAATTTTGTGCCACTGGAACCATTATTTGGCGACAGTGACACCGTACATGACATCTGGCATTTTTTAGTTTTGCATCTTGGCACAAACTACCCTAGTCCTTGATTTGAAAATTTCAAGTCTCAATGTTGGCGTATAGGGTCCTAACATCTGTTCAGTGAAAGACATCAAGGGTCAAATTAACTAATTCTTTTTCCAGATATTTCTCATTAACTGTTATATTACTACTATTGAGAAATTAGGCTTGGATTGTTTTTGTGTAACTCATTTCAGGTATCTGAATCTTCAAATTCAAACAAGCCATTGGGAGACTTGGGAGTGAGAAATGTATCAACTATGCCTGCTCCAAAGAAGCTGATTAATCCATCCGCCAATGGAATGCCACCACCACCTCCAAAAACTTTGCTACCTCCTCCAGCTCCAAAAGCCATGATGCCTCCGCCACCTCCGCCCAAGTTCACGTCATCAAAACCACCTGGGAAATCGCATGACAAGAACAAAGATAACAATAAAGCTAAACTTGATGATGTCCCTGGTAGGGCTGATTCCTAAACTGGCTATTTTAAATATTTCTTGTTCTAAATTTGCTTTCTTGTAATGAATAGTTCTGTGATGTTTGACTAACATCTAGTAAATGATTTCTTGAATTGTGAAATTTATAATACTTATCCAAATTGTTTGGTTGTTTCAGACACCTTGATGCAGTTAATGTCATATGGGGATGAAGATGATGATTCCGAGGAAAGCAGTGACGAATCCCAAAATAATAACTCCAATGCAAATGGACTTCGAAAACCATTCTGGGCGTTGTGAGTCCGATGGCTTCTACCAAGCGCGTACCAATAACGCGTTTTTGCTTTGATTCCTTTGTTATCGCAACTCAGCAAGTACTTATTTAGTACAAAAAGGTGAAGTAACTCCAATCTATCGCGGTGAGATTACTTGCATTGCGGCATTTAGAAGTTGAAAATCCGATAGAATTTGTGTTGTATTATTGGTTGTAATTTGCCGTTGAAGTAGACTGTTAGTTTCCTTTAATGTTTTGGTGAAATGGGAAAATCTGTTAGGAAGGAGACTGGCTTTACATCAAAGCTTATAACTCTATTTTTTTAATGAAAACTTTCATTCATTTTGGTGTCCAAAATTAATAGTAATTTGATCAAAGGTCCAAGCCATGTGATCAACTGGTTTGATTTTTTTTCTTCTATTCAATGTCTAAAATTTCTATAACCCTAAACTCCAAACTCGAGGCAATTGCGCTGCAATAATAAAGATCTTAACCGAGTTAAGATTCAGCTTCATATGTT
Organism: Hibiscus trionum; assembly: GCA_030270665.1. NCBI lineage: Eukaryota > Viridiplantae > Streptophyta > Magnoliopsida > Malvales > Malvaceae > Hibiscus > Hibiscus trionum. Next base: position 42,730,448 of record BSYR01000004.1, read on the forward strand.
TAAAAATCATTTTATTTCTTCTAAAATACTATATATTTATTTGGAATTAGATAATTTAATTATTTATTTTATCTATTCAATTAGGGTAATAATTTAAAACACAATCGTTAAAGATAGGTCAACAATCTCTAGAGCAAGTGGTTAAAGTTTTTAGTTGACAATAAAGATATAATTATTATCCTATACACAGGCGGTGTAAACTTTTTTGTTTTCACAAGCGCTTTAATTTTAGGGTTTAGAGTTTAGGGATTTTAGTGTATGAGTTTAAAATTTAGGATTTATGGTCAGAATTTAGAGTTTAGAATTAGTATTTAGGGTTAAGGTAATATGGTTAAGAATTTAGGTTTTAATCTATAAACCTTAAATTTAATCTATAAACCTTAAAATTTAACCCTAAACTTAAAATTCTATCAACAACCCTTAAATTCAAAACTATTACACTTAAATTTATAAACTCTAAGCTTTAAACAAAATTTCTAAACTTTAAAATTAAAATATTTGTGTAAACAAAATTTCCACAAACGTTTGTGCATGGAATAATTAGGCTGAAAAGATATTGTGAAATTCAGCACCGGAAAAGGAAAATGAAAGATATTGCAAAAGTAATTCGGCCCCTTGGGACAAAATAGCCGCAATGGAAATTCCAAACGTTATTTTAAATCTCAACGGCTAGTAGGGGCACTCAAAATTAGACCGTTACAATCCCTTCCGAGTTTCCATTTTATTTATACATATAAATTCCACACACACCCGATTTAATTCAATCAATCCCATTTCTTCAACCCCACTTGAATTTAATCCTTTTTTTATTGATCTCATAGTTCAAAGCAGCAACATCTCTCATTTCAATGGCGGAGCAAGCTATGGAAAAACAGCCTTTTAACAACACTTCAACTCTGCCCGAAAATGGTGGACTGGAGTTTACCCCACCGCTCCAGGATCAGAAACTCGACGAGAATCCTCAAGATTCAGGCAAGGATTTTCGAAAAACCTGCATGAAAATAATGGAGCAAGCGATCGAAAAGCCTTTTAACGGTTTGACTCCGACCGAAAATGGTGGATCGGAGAATACCCCACCGCTCCAGGACCAGAAACTCGATGAGAGTCCTCGAGATTCAGGCAATGATTTGCGGAAAACATGTACCCCAGATAGGCTCAAAGTCCCCAAAGCCTTCAAGTATCCTGAAAGGTATGCAACTCTAAACATATATATATTCTTGGTTTAAAATCATTATCTGATTAATGAATTTCGGTGTGTAAATTCTTTGTTTCGTTTATTGGTTTGTTTCAGGTACAGAAGTCCAACTGATTCTATGATGTCGCCTGTTACAAAAGGTATTCTTGCAAGAAACAGGAAAGCCGGAGGTTCACTGTTACCACCTAGTATAAATCAAACTAAGGTAATTTTCGAAGCTTATTCGAGGTTGTAATCTGTTCTTGAGCGACCCTTTTCATCCGACTCATTCAATAATCATCAGCATGTTTAGAATTTAATCGTTGAAGTTTACATGACATAAGTTGTTTTATTACTTCTGTTGCAGATTCATGAATTGCGCGCACATGATGTTGGTCTTTCTAAGAACTGAAGAACTGATGGTTGCTGCTTAAAAACCAGATAGATTCTCGAACCTGATGAATTTGTCTGAAATGGTGTTCATGTCAATATAGATCACAAGCAAAATGAATGCTATATATGGGATGTAATCTCCTTTTTTCATCTAGTTTTTAATGCGAAATCTTTTTCCAATAATAAGCATTATTTCCCCCTTTCAAAAACATTCACAGGAGAATACATCTAATAAAATAACTATAACCGGAATGTATTTTTAGACCGGAATCACACAAAACTTAAACAGAATGCTCTCATTGAACCAAATTGTTGTTAGCATGGTTAATAAATATGGTTTTGTAATTTGTTGAAGAAAATGGACTAACTCTTCAAAGTATCTTTTGGTTTCAACTGAAAACCGAAGACAACCGAAATCTTCACTTTGCCTTCCATTTTTAGCTATCTTTTTGTTTATGTCCCATTGATATATAGTTTTCCCATACAATCTTTCTCATCATAAATCTTCCATCTTTGAGTTTTCTGAGGAAAAGCAAGAAGTGATAGATTGAAGATACCAACAAAGTGAGTTTATTTGCAGTTTTGATTCATTTAATGTGCAAAAAATACATGTTTCTGTCATAATTATGTGATGTTTTGTATGTTGTTTTTGTTTTGTAATACAGAAAATGGGAATTGATCATGGAGCTGAAGTTAAACCTCTTTTAAGGCATGGAAGCTCAGTATCTTCGTTTTCTTCTTCTTCATCATCCTCTTCTCGGAACCGAAACCTTGGAAAATCTGAATTCATTGAGTTATCGACACCTTTAAATGTTCCACCGGCAAGTTCGAATGAGCAGTCTGACAAGCATGCAGAACAAGCACCGGCAGGGTACGTGCCGAATCGGATACCGTCGTCCATTTTCAGTACACAACCTGCAACACCAACGGAATGGAGCATTACTTCAAACGAATCATTGTTCAGCATTCATATTGGGACTAGCAGCTACTCGAAGGATCAATTTCTTTCATTGTATAAATCCGGGGAGCTAACCAAGTTAGACGAGCAGATCATTGCCCAAGGTGGGGCTATGCCTTCCCTTAAAGAACTAGAAGAGATGGCGACTGTGGACGAAAATGTAGGCAAGGGTTGTTCGGGAACGGAAGAAACGCCGACGGTGGTGATCGGAATAAGTGAAGTTGCAGGGGATGATGGCCACAGCAATGAAATGAAATTCCCAGCTGAGGTTCATAATTCACGTACCAGAAGCATATCTGGTCTTTCTGATGAGAGCACTTTTTCCTTTGCATTCCCTGTGTAAGAAAACACCGTTTTTCGCCACTCGAAAGCTTGCATTTTTTGCTTATAAGTTCCATGAACATATCATTGAAATCTTTTCAGGTTGAATGGCACCGACGGTGGAAGGCTGAGCTCGGTAAACAGCCGGCAATGCAACCAAGAATTAAAGATACAATCAGTAAAGCAGCAGCAAGAGCCAGAGCCGGAGCCGGAGCAATGTACTGAAGAAATGAAACCAAAAATTCCCAAAAATGCTAGCAATCGGAGCAGGTTTTCCTGGTTCCGTTGCTGCAGATATCCATGATTTTTCTATGAAATATTATTCTGCCTATCTGCTCATACAATGGCGGATTTTCTAGCCTTCCAAACAGTCTTAAACATTTCCCAGAGAAGGGAAAAATACATTGCGTTGAATAAAAGAAATATATGTGTTGATATGAAGTTTGTTGGTACAGAGATATATGTAATATTAATCTTCCATGTGTCCAAATTGGATCTATCTAAATTTCAAGTTTCCATTTTGTTTCTGTTATATTATTTGCGAATCCTTTACATTTTCTTTGTTTATATATTATAATTTTCAACTTCATTTCTGCAAATAGCATAAACCAAGGCGGTTGCTCTCTCAAGAATTTTCCTGAATGGATCAAGCCATAGGGCAATGATTTAGTTTATCTATAGTTTTGATTTTCTTTGCTTGTTTATCTGTTATTATAATTATTAATGTGCCTCATTAACAAAAACCATCTTTATTCGAATTAGAACCACGATTGTGGACAATGGAAGGAGGAAAAGACCGATTATTTTAATTGATAATCGAAATCTGATTTTAGCTCAGCTCCTTGCAACTCCAACTGCAATCCTTGCTTGGTTTATATTTTTAACCACTGAACAAAGTCTTTCAATACCTTGTCTGAATTTCCACCTTCACCAACACTTTTGGTAACCTTTTGCTTCAGTTCAGCAGCTCTTGTTCTGATGTTATCATCACCAACCAATCGTTCCACCTTGCTTTTGATCTCTTCTTTTCCGACGATCCCTCTTTCGTCCTTTTCGAATCTCAGCCCGACCTTCCAGATATCGCAAATGTAGTTCTGGTTCAGGAACTGGTCTGCAAAGTAAGGCCAACACAAGAAAGGAACCCCATTGCTCACACCTTCAAGTGTGGAGTTCCACCCACAGTGACTTATGAAGCAAGCAATCGAAGAATGTTCCAACACAGCTCCTTGTGGTGCCCAGCTCACCATCTTACCTCGATTTCCCACTCTTTCGATAAATCCTTGTAGGTAAACATGGTGTTTCCCCTTTGTAATATCTTCTCTGACCACCCAAAGAAATGGTCTGTTGGTGAGTTCAAGCCCCAAAGCCAACTCTTGGAACTGGATTTGGTCAAAAACAGTGAAACTACCAAATGCAATATATATGACTGAAGCAGGTGGTTGTTGATCGAGCCACTGCAAACAAGTTGGATCCTCGGGCCAGAAATTCCCCGACAAGTTTCCGAGCCGATTGGCTGCTGAAAGTGGACCTATGGGTAGGGCTTTGGGAAACAAGTTGAACGCTTCAGGCTCCAATTCAAAACTTGAGTTGCAAAGTACCCAATCTGCTGTTTCAACAGCTTTGTTGTTCCCCCGAAAAAAATCGAACATGATTTTCTGTGTTGAAGGAAAGGGATCAAGGTTAAGCCATACAAAGTTGGTTGGGTGTATAACAGGCGTCGTAGGTGACAACTGAAACACATCTTTGGTAAGTGGAGTGCCTACAAAATGTACACATTAATAATCAATTACTATGTTTATTTTATCCATTCACAATATCGGTCCGTACTACTAGTAAGCAGTTAAAATAAGACAGGGTGTTTACCATTTTCATCAATCAATCCGTCGTCAATATGCTTCGAGATCCTAAGATTAAACACTAGTTGAAACATCGAAGCCGGCCACAATGCCGCCGTCGGAATCCCCAATTCAGCTGCAACATCGAGTGCCAACCCCAGGCATACATCAGCTAAAACACATGAAATCTTGTCATCATCAGATGCATTGACCTTATGAATCAAGTCCTTCAGCTGTGTAGGCATAACCTGGCATAAACTCTCAGTTAACTTCCCAATATGATTCCTGTCTTCCCCGTCTTCCAATCCATCGGGAACCGAAACAAGATGAAACAAGCCGCTTTCATCCACATTGTTGCCGAAAGCATGGATGACTCTCTTGTGATTGAACTGTGTGTTAACAAAGGTGATTTTGATGCCTTGTTTGGCCAAGTGTCGGGAGAGCTCCATTGAAGGAATGACATGGCCTTGTGCTGGATAAGGGACAACTAAAACATGTGGTTTCCCCATTTCCTGGAGTTTCTATTTCGGTGCATAAAATTGAGAGCTCCAAATGTGATTTATAGGAACAATTTGCGGCCACCATTCATTTCCATATGCTAATCGGGAAAGGTGTAAGCAATGGGGTTCAGCAACCGACAGAATCTGAAGGATTTGACATGTATAAAAGAGCTTGGCGTCTTCCCTCCTCTCTCTCCACTATCCACATTTGTTAAATTTTAGTCAATGCTAGCGTGCTTTGTGACCAGTGTGAGGGGCGGACCTACCATAGTGCAGGGTAGGTTCCTTCACCTACCATTATTTTTCCGGGTAAACAATATTTTTGGTCATTAACCTATTGTATTATTATTTCTTTTGGTCACCAACCATTACATTTTGGGGTAAACTACATTTGTAGTCATCAACCTATTGTTCCTTTTTTGTTTTGATCACCAAACTATTAAATTTTTGTAAAACCTCGCTAAAATTACATTTTTCTTATTTTGGTCAATAATGTTACGTTTCCCCCCAAATTTGATCATCAACCTATTATTTCTTTTCTATTTTTCATCATTGAACTATCATTTTTCTGTTAGTGTTTTTAATGAAGGTGACCAAAACTTGGAAAAAACGTAACATAGTGAAGATTTTGAAAAAAATATAGTTCGGTGACAGAAATATGAAAAGAGAAAAAGCTTGGTGATCACAAGTGTAGTTTACAATATTTTTTGTTTAAATTAAAATTCATTCCTTATTTTTCTATTTTAAACTTTTAAATTATTTTTTATCAAAATAAGTATCTAATTTATGAGATATGATCCTCTTACACCATGTAGAACTTAAAAGTTTTATACCTCTTTTGGACTGTTAGATAAAGGTAAATGGATGACTGAGATTAACATTCTGAAATATGAAGATTATCACATGAAAAAAATAAGGAAATAATCTTAGACATTGTTTAGCATCAACCAACGGTCCAAAAAATGTAAAAATAATTGAATTTTACATAGTGTAAGTGGATCCTAACCCCTAAATTTTATTATGTAACTATTTTAAGTTTTTTCTGTTAGTTTCATTAAAAAAATTCTTTTAACAAATAATACATTGAATGACTATGTCAAATAATTGAGCCAAAATTTTGATTTGATTTTTTTAAATAACTATATTTAAATTAAGTATAAAAATAATAAAATAGTTTTTAGTTCCCAAATAAACATATTTACCTTCAAAAATACTTTTTTCTATTGTGAATAAAATAACAAAGAACAATAATAAGAACAAAGAACAAGAATGGAAGAACAAAGAGATGAGAGAAAGAGGAAGATTTGTATTGTTCTCAAATATAGAATTGTGTACAATGCCTTCAATGAATCATCTATTTATAGGCATAAAAAGTACATAATACATTAAACTCTAATTAATAGAGATAATATTCCTAATAATAAATAAATCAAACTCCTTAGATAAAGTTCTAATCATGATAGACATCCACATAGATAAATATTCATAACACTTCCCCTTGGATGTCTATGAAGATAATGTGCCTCGTTAAAACCTTACTAAGATAAAAACCCAGTGGGAAAAAAAATTTCATTAGTGAAGGAAAAAGAGTACACACATCTTTAATACGCATAACATGTTGCCTCATTAAAAACCTTACCAGGAAAACCCATTGGGACAAAACCTCGGTTAAGGAAAAAAGAGTGCAACGCGTATTTACTCCCCCTCATAAAAATATCACATAAGATCTTTGAATCTTCATAATTCAATCTTGAATATAATCTTCAAATGTTGGAATAGAGTATGCACTAGTGGATAAATCTTCCAAATTATTGATCGAAATAATTCATCAAATACTATTCTTCTGAAGATCAAGAGGGACGAAACTTTAAAGAGATATGTTTCGTTTTATTACATTTGATGTATCCACCTTGAGATATAAATTCTGCATTATCTCTACATAAAATAGCTTGCATCTTATCTTGTGAAAGCAATTCACATATCTTCTGGAAATGTTTAGCCAAACACATATTTCGGCTTTGCCTCATGCATAACAATTATTTAAAGGCAATGGTCTCGTAGCACTTAGATAGTATTTCTGGACCAGCTAAGATATGATGCTTCCAGGTCAATTAATGTATATATGGTGCTTTTAGACCAAGAATATCACCACCTTTTTCTTGAGGGCGGAATGGATCTTTGTTTACATTAAGAGACCTAACAACCAAATAGTGGTCAACAAATATGCATTATGCATGTAAAGTCTCTTTAAACATTTTTCTGTGCATGCCGATTGCTGCACAAGAATTTCATTGTTAAGGAGATCTCTTCATGAGTCTCAATGAATCGCCAACATACAGAATAAAAACAAAGACAAATCCAGAGCTAAACCTCTTAATAAAATGCTCCGGAAATTAAATCATTCTTATAGCCTTCCGCTAATAAGTATTCAATGGGGCGATTATGTCAAATGTGCCCAAAATGTTTTAATCCATAAAAAGATATATTCAATATAATTGAATAATGTTCTCGAGAACTTGAATTAACTGCTTCTGGCAGTCTAAATCCTTCCAGAAGCTTCATGTAAATGTTGTTATCAAGAGGCTTATACAAATAAGATGTAACAACATCCAATAGACGAAAACTGAGTTATTTCATTTATTGTCAGACTATCTAAAAGTAAATGCATCCACCACCGAGGAATATATTTTCCTCATAATTAATTTCATGTCTTTGTGAGAATCTTTGCAACCAAACGAGTTTATATCTCGTGATTTCTCCTTTTGATTTCTCTTTCTCACAAAGGATCATTAATATTCACGAGCTTTACACATTTCAATATACGGGCTATAGGCCCAAATACTTATCTTTTCGAAAGAGATCTTAGTTTCGCCTCAATTGCCTCTTTTCATATTGGCCAATTATTTCTTTGTTTACATTGTCCAATTGACAATGATTCATAATCCACATCATCAAATAAAATCTCTAGTGCTATATTGCATGCAAATGTATTATCGACGTTGATTTGATTTCAGTTCCACTTATTGCCAAACATGACATAATCTATTGAGATCTCTTTATGTAGAACTAATGTTTTGAGATAATATTTGAAAAATATTTTGGACCAATTTAAAAAGTATTTAAAACATTTCTAAAGTCCAAACACCTTGAAATTATGTTTAGGGAAGTTTTTAATGTGTTTTAAAGCCCAATTTTCTCAAACTTGTCCAGGTGTTTCGAAACACCATAGGGCGTTTTGAAACAGGGGGATTCCAGTGGCAAAACGTTTCGATACACGTATCGAAACGGGCCAGGCGTTCCGAAACGGGATAGGCCGTTTCGATACGCCTACGTGGCAATGACCCTAACGGTCATAAACCCCAACGGCTCTTTCCCAACTAATATTTAAAATGCAGGCGTTTCGAAACGAGAGTATGGCGTTCCGATACGCGTTCCGAAACGGTAACAGGGTGTTCCGAAACGGGTACCCCGACAGACTGCAACGGCTATCTCTATAAAGAAGGCGTTCCGAAACGGGCTTGAAGCGTTCCGAAACGGGTAGCAGCTGAACTGCATTTTGGAGGAAATTAAAGTCTTCAAACGGCTATATTTTGATCCCAACGGCCATAAACGGCTACAAACTCAATTTGGAGTATAAATAAGACCTCCAAGCATCAAGATTGATAAGAGCTTCAATTGTTACAACATTATGAGTGAAAAACTTGTCTAGAGCTTAAATCGTTCATTTCTTGCTTAGACAACACTTGTGAGCTTACATTGTTAAATTTGCTCAAGTGTTTAGGTTTTGGGTGAGTGCTTAATTGTGCAAACAAATACCTATTAGAGGGTTTGAGTTTGCTTTGTTTATCTCTTTGTAAAAGAGGGTTTTGATCAAGGCTTTGGGTAGAAGCTTGATCGGTGTAAAGGGTTTCCTCCTAAGCCTAGAAAAGGGGACGAATCAATTAGTGGAATTGGTTGTGAAATCCTTAGTGGGGAGCTAAGGTATTGGATGTAGACTCGGTTGAGGAGTTGAACCACTATAAATCATCGTGTCATTATTCTTTCTAGCTTCCTAAACCCTTCCACCCAAAAATTCACCTATCCACCACTTGGCGAGCAAGAACGGTTGATTGATTCGAGCACCTCACATCTCAACACTTTATTATCAGGTACCTGAGTCATGTTAATGCCTCTATTGGAGACCTTTTAATCTCTTCTTGAGATTTTCATAATTCATTGATTCCTCGATCAGACCATCATAACTATAGCTCCCTTCTTTTTTTTCGAGGATTTTTATCTTTGGAACCTACTTGTCTACCACGCTACAGGCGTAAGTTAGACTCATTAGCAACTAGAGTTTGTCCTTTCGGGACATCAAATTTAAACGGAGCATTCATAGCTGGTATATGTGACTTAGTCACTCTATTAGGGTCAGCAAAATCATCTGACAATTGATTTGCTAAATGAATTATCCTTTGAACTTATAGTTCATATTGTTGAGTACGTGGATCAAACAAAGATAATGATAATTCATTCCAATTTATTTCTTTTCCCAGCTATTTTATTTTCTCCCCCTAATGTTGGGAAAACCGACTCATTAAAATGATAGTAGTAAATCGAGCCGTAAATAAATTCTCTATCAGAAGCTCAAGATATTTAATTATCAAGGGAAATTTGAATCTACATATATTCCCAACCTCCTTTGAGAACTCATCTTTGTGCGTTGTGGTGGAGGAATCAAAACATATACCGCACAAAAAAAATCTAAGATGAGAAATATTTGGTTTTCACCAAAAAACCATTTGTAATGGAGAGAACTTATGATAATTTGTTGGCTTGATGCGAATTAGTGATACTACATGTAAAATGACATGTCACCAGCATTATGAAGACCGATTGTCTTTATAAAGTAATCTGGAAAATGTGCTCATAATTTTATCAACTGAGCAAGTATCCTAGCAAACACCAAGTTACGGGTTGATAACAAGGATACATATGACTATCTATTCGATGCATCGATTAAAATCGTAAAATATCTAGATGGACTGTAAGAAAGGTGTATGGGCCCATATATATCACCTTGTATCCTTTCCAGAAATTAATAGATTCACAATCTATCTTAGCTGATGATGATTGAATAATCGATTTGTTTTGATAGCAAGTATCACATGAAAAACATTACCTTGAAGAAAATTTTAGTTCTTCAATAATGACCGCATGAAAGTGTCAATAAATTTTCGCATCATAATTGAACCGGGATGGCCTAACCGGTCATGCCAAATAAAGTTATTAGTAAACTTCTGATTTACAATAGCATGAACTTCAATTTGTACCAATTCTTGTGTAGTACAATATGGATGACAGTGCGTATATTTTTTCAAGATTTTATTATTGCCTTGAGTTATATTCGTAATATTGAGATAGTCGACACCCCTCGACTAATATTCTCAATATATTTCTGCAAATATCTTTAAAATTCAATAAGTCTCTTTGCGTCTTTGACGAGTATAATGCACTGTGAAAATGGAATAGAGTTCCATTTAGCAATAACATATTTGCTCAGTCGAAGCCTTCTGTGATATTAGTACTTTCGGATATAATACTCACATTATTCCCTTGCATTTTAATGGGAAAATATGCATATTTATGCACCTTTCAAAATGTGCTTTATTTCATTCACTCCGGGGAATAAAAAATATTAAATATAGCACATCATATCAAATCGGTTGTCTATCAGAGATAAACTCTCAATAACTTATTGCTCTTACGAAGCATTGATATTTTAGTACTTTGGGAAATAGTACTCATATTTTTCCCTAGCATTTAAATGGAAAAATATTTCTTACGCTTAAGTATAGTATGAGTACTTGCACTGTCTGCTAGGCATAAATAGCCACAATTTTATTCTGAAAGTAATCATGTTCTTCAAAGAATAAATTAACATAAAGCATAAATAAATAATATGTAAAACAAGTTAATATAAAATAAATTAACATAAATAAATAATAAAATTAACATAAAACAAAATAAATAAAAGATCAATTATTCCCTTTAAAGGTTATAAGAGAAATAAAATAAATGGTGAATTATTCCCTTCAAGAGTTATGAAGAAATTAACAATATCCAATTGAGTTGGACTAACAACGCCATAATTATTTTCGTCATAAACAAAACTTGTTTATATTTTCTTTCATTTATCATTCATGCTTATGGATAAAGTCCATAATACTTTGGCGTTTGACAAGTACGAGACCAATGGTTTGTACCATCATATTGATAACATAAAGATTTTGATATGATATTTATCATTCTTGTCATCCTTATAATTTCACTTTCGATGGATATAAACATTCTCAAAAGGATCGTCATATCCATGTCTATTTTTTATAGCCTCAATCGCGACCACAATTGCTAATGTGACATTTATTTTTTCGCTATAAAAATATCACATTCACTTCAGGGAATGTAGCGGAGGCCAATAGGTCTTTAATACCTCATCAATGATACTCTGACACATAACTGAGTTTTATTCACTAATCATATAGTGAATTATCATGTTTGCATTCACATCAAGGAATGAAACAAATCCAATAATCGCATGGAATAAACATCATGCTTGCATTCACTTCAAGGAATGACATAAGTCCAATAATCGCATGGAATAAGCATCATGCTTGCATTCACTTCAAGGAATGACATAAGTCCAATAATCACATGGAATAAACATCATGCTTGCATTCACTTCAGGGAATGCCTCCCATAAAAAAAATTTAGATCAAAATGATTTTCGTAACTTGAACTTGGGAGAAGTTTATAGTCGAATTTTTCGACACAAAAATAATATTGCTTTCAAGCAAATATAGACTTTATAACAATTTTTTTATAGATTGAAATTCACCATGATTTATCGCACTTTAAAATCACTGTTTAAGGGGAAAATAGATTTTACCGATAATGATTTTCCTTTCGAGAACGATGGAGACATAGCAAATGAACGAGACAGCTTCTCATAATCCCTTTATATCACGTCTCTTTTCAAGTCATTTAAATACATGTAAAACTCAAAACAAGTTTAAAAATATTAGCTTTCACCAATAGAATAACGTAAATAAAATTGATCTCAATATAAACATATTGAAGAAACGTACCTCTTTTGATTTTATCTTGATTCAAGCCATACCAAAATACATTAACCAATTTATAAACCTCTTATGTGGATGTACGCACATCACCTTAAAGTGGTGTTAAAGAACAATGCTACACCAATGACATCAAAATGGTTGAACGTTGTTTGATTAAATTCACATCAAAATGGAAAGCACCATAACCAAGTGCATTGATACTCGAGATTGAATCGTCACCTATCCAAGTACATTCCCTGAAGGTTTCGCTGAAGGTTAAATATATAAACTTGGTCCAATAAACATCATATAATATTAGATCGAAATAATAATTAAATAATATATTAAAATATATCAACCTTAATTTGTGAATGATTAGTCAATCACTATATCTATATGTAAATAAGTAAAACATACCATACTTTCCAAGCTAAATTGAATATATTGAATATATGGTACATGTGATCGCCAATATCAAATTGAAATCTTTTCAAGAATCACCAACAAGAATCAGGGTAATTGAGCGAGATTCCATGGTTCGCTCAAGCCTTCAAAACATGTTACCATACTTTTTCAAAAATAAAGACCAAATTAAAATATCAAGATAAAAACAATCAATAACAAAAATGTGGGAAAAAACTTATCTTCGGTTCAACGTAGAATCAAATTTGTTTCGGTAACTACTTTGGGATTCAAACAAAGAGCATCAAAATCTTTCAAGCAAACTCGTGCTAATAACGTATTGTGAATAAAATAACAAAGAACAATAATAAGAACAAAGAACAAGAATGGAAGAAAAAAGAGATGAGAGAAAGAGGAAGATTTGTATTGTTCTCAAATATAGAATTGTGTACAATGCCTTCAATGAATCATTTTTTATAGGCATAAGAAGTACATAATACATTAAACTCTAATTAATAGAGATAATATTCCTAATAATAAATAAATCAAACTCCTTAGATAAAGTTCTAATCATGATAGACATCCACATAGATAAATATTCATAACATTTTCTTAATTATGTAACCTTTTTTTGTTTGGAAAATCTATTTTTGTTGAAACCATTTTTAAAATAAAGCCTTCATTTATTAAAATAAAAGGATAAACGTGAAATGAAAAGCCAGCCACAAAACCGACAAAGCCAACCACAAAACCGACAAATAAGCCAAAACAAAAAGACTTTCGGAAACAGATGAAGGATAAACGCAAAACCTCTACACCAGACATCAATGGAAAAGACGAAACGACTAAGAACAAGAGGAGATGCAGACCCAAGAGCATAGATCAAGAACATGCATACAAACTCCTGGAAAGAAACATAACTAATAATCAACTGGACGGAACACGATCGACCTCCACCGTCTGTTCTGCACAGCCGAGAACTTCTTCAACCCAAAAATGGTCGCCGGAGTTGAACCGACAGTCACCCGAAATTAGATGCGCCACCAAATTTGACAATCAGAAGGTATGACTTAAAGAAATGTCACTGAAAAGTTTTGCCCTTTCTTTAATCATGAATAATCGCGCTAATCACTGAACAATCCTGTGCCGAAGATTGCAACTTCCTGATGACGGATAGAGAGTCCCCCTCAACGACCACTCGCCGGAAACCCAGATCTATCAGCAAGATGACCGCATGAAGAGCCGCAACAGCCTCTGCTTGGAAGGCCGGCGAAACATGGTAAGTAACCATTCTCCCTGCACCCATAACGTCACCAGTTGAGTTTCGGATAACAACACCTGACCATGATGTGTTTCCCGAAACGGAAAAATGGGTATCAAAGTTAGCCTTGACAAACCCAGTAGTTGGAGGATATCAATGGGGATTTGGTGATCTCAGAACAAAGTGATGCTGCGGTAAGAGACTCTCCAACCCCAAACAATGTGCTCTTATGAAAGCCACTATAAGGCTATGTGATTGAGATACTCCTTCATTAACTCTTTTATTACGTGCAAATCATATAGACCATAATATTATGAAAATCTCAGTGTGACGCGAAGTAGGAATAGAGATAAAGACCCACGATAGCCACTCTTTCAAGGATAGAGACAACACCGATGTAGGCCATGCAATACCTAACTCATTCCAAACTAGAGAGTCATTTAGACAGTCTCGTAGCACGTGCTCAGTAGTTTCAGGCTCAAGGTTACAAATTGGGCATATAGGACTAGAGGCGATACGACGATTGTAGAGACAATATCTAGTAGGTGTAAAATTACATATAAAACGCCAAACCTGTAAGCGAACCTTCTGTGGGCATTGGATGGACCATAGCTTCTTATAGAGCGAGGCTTCTACTAGAGGAGTATCAAACGAATCCAACAAAATTCTATACCCGCTACGAACTGTATAAAGACCAGTTTTCCCCCCACTCCAAACTAAACAGTCACTCTGAGGATAACCTAAAATAGGGATAGAAAGAATTTGCAATGCCTCCCTAGGAAGAAACGAATTGTGGATGAGCTCTTCATTCCAAGACTGCTCACCATGATTAAACAAATCAGAAACCCAGTGCAGACCGGCCACTGGGGGGGGAATCCAGACGACGAGGAGAGGGGCATGGTAGCCAACATTCGTTCCAAATTGAAATGGAACGGCCATTCCCTACTTTCCATCGAGTACCCTGTTCGATCAAGCCCCTTGCACTCCAGATACTTATCCAAATGAGTGAAGGCTGAGATCCCAACCGAGACTGCATAAAGGATGTATTCGGGTGGTATTTAGCCTTAAAGATGCGTCATACCAGCGATGCGGAGTTAGAAAGAAGACGCCAAGCTTGTTTGGCTAGTAAGGCAAAGTTGAACTTCGACAAATCCCGAAAGCCCAACCCCCCATCCTCCTTGGGCCGACATAAAAATTCCCAATTACACCAATGCATCCCTCGTTTATTATGAGAGCGTTGCCACCAAAATTTAGCCATAGCGTTCTCAAGATTATGACAAAGAGTTTTAGGGAGAAGAAAAACACCCATAGCGTAAACCGGGATGGCCTGCAATACAGACTTGATGAAGACCTCTTTACCACCTTGCGAGAGAGGGAAGACACACCAATTGAAGACACGAGATTGAACTTTATCATGCAGATTCATGAAAGCCTGTCGTCTATTCCTGCCCACCAACGATGGAAGCCCTAAATACTTTTCTATCGAGGATGAGTGACCAATTGATAGCACATTTTGGACATCAGTCCTATCCGCATCACAAACATTATTGGAAAAGAAAAGCCTAGATTTGTCAAAGTTAATAGCTTTCCCCGAACACGCACTATACTCTTGGAGAATAAGCTTAAGATGAAGTGCTCCGTTAACCAATGCATCCCCAAAAATAATACTATCGTCCGCAAATAATAAATGGGTCACAGTGGGGGCGTATCTGTTGAGTCGGAAACCCTTTACATGACCCACCAAATTCCCTTGCCTTAGTAAAGCTGAAAGGCCCTCACTACAAATAAGAAATAGAAAAGGGCTGAGAAGATCACCTTGCCGAAGGCCCCTAGATGGCAAAAAGCATTCACCCACATCTCCATTGAGGACCACGGAATAGGAAACCGAAGACATACACATAAAAATACGATCAACCCATGTTGGATCGAAACCCAGTTTATGCAAAACTTGGATGACGAACTCCCACTCCACACGATCATAGGCCTGGACATGTCAAGCTTCAAAGCAAAATGCCCCGACCGACCCAACCTTTTCCTCTGAAAACAATGAAGGACTTCATAGGCAATCATAATATTATCCGAAATTAAACGACTCGGGACAAAGGTACTCTGGGCCTCATCAATACAACTCGGAAGTAAGCTTTGTAATCGATTAGCCATTACCTTTGAAACAATCTTGTAGAGCACATTACATAAACTTATTGGCCTAAAATGACTCATCTGTTTCGGATTAGGAATTTTAGGGATTAGGACGATATGGGTTCGATTAATATCTGTCATAGCCACCTCACCCGATAAGACACTAATACAGTAGTGGGCAACCTCTTCACCCAGTATATGCCAAAACCGTTGATAAAATATTGCTCCAAGCCCATCCTCACCCGCAACCTTCAATGGGCCCATCGCTCTAACCGCATGAAACACTTCCTCAACAGTGTAGGGACGCAACAGAAATAGATTAAATTCTGCCGAGACCTTAGGAGAAATACCCTCCAAAATGTGTGCACAGTCAGCCACCCCACCCACGGTAAACAACGTTTGAAAATACTCATGAGTTGTACTCTCCAAAGACTCCGGAGACGAACAATGAACACCTTGGTCATTAACGAGAGTCGAAATACGATTAATCCGCTTCCGTTGTGATGCATGACGATGAAAAAAAGAAGTGTTCTTATCACCGTTACGGAGCCAATTGGCTCGAGCCCGTTGTTCCCAATACAATTCTGATTTGTCTACTTCCAAATTAAGAGCCAGCTTTACTTCCATAATTCTTCCAAAGACTCATTTGACGGATACATACCAGCAAGAATCTCAAGTCGTTGAGATAAATTTTTCTTAGAGACTTTTCTACTAGCTCTAAGTTTACGGAACCAAACATCCAAACCCTTGCCAACAAATCGGAGACGCTCTGGAACCAGTCCCGTAGAAGCATCCCAAAGTTTCATGACTTCGCTCTCACATGAGACTTCCAGTAACCATGCTGCTCAAACTTGAAATGCCAATGAGCACGAGGAACCGAACGCAGAGAGGTTGCCGACAACAAAGGGCAATGATCCGAGATTGAATGTGATAAATGTGACAACGTAAAATCAGGGAAGAGAGACCACCAAGCTGCATTTGCAACACCCCTATCAAGCCTTTCGCAGATATTAGTCACTGAAAATTTTCCTTTCTCCCAAGTGTACCATCGGCCCTGATATCCAATATCAGCAAGCGAACAATCCTCCAGCGCCTCCCGAAAATCGGACATCTAACGTTGACTACGAGTACGCCCGCCTAATTTTTCAAAGGAAAATAATAGCTCATTAAATGAAACCAAAAATAATTTGTAATTGATTTTTAAACTTATATCCTTCTTTGATTTTTTTTTATTTCAGATAATTTGTAATTGATTTTGGGAAATTGAAACCAAAAATAATTTTTAATTTCGTAATCTCTTTATCCTAAAACCCCAAATTAATTTTGATATAAATTCATGCTTGCTTGCACAACACGTGCCACTTATCATTACTTAATTTTATCATAGCAAGTTTTTTTCATATAATTTAAAACACAGTTACACCGATGTAAAATAGTTCTAATGTCTTAAACATATTTACACTAATATATGTGAATATATTTACGATTATAAACTATAATTGTTTGTACACCAATTACCTTTTATTAATATATTATTATGCTTAAGTGAACTACTAAATTTAAATTTTTGAATCCGCCCCTGACAACTGAAAAGTGAGTGGTGAGCCATACAGTTTTTGGACCAAAATTATGAAGTATGTCCTTCGATTTTAAAAAGGCTTAATAGTCGGAAAAAATGTCCAAATTATATATATATATATTTTACTTTAGATAAGTGCGTAAAGTATTTTTTGGCCCAAGTAGGTGCCTAATGTTTTCACCGTTAACGTTTTAGGCGTCTGTTGTTAACAGTTGTTTAAAAAAATTTCTTTTAACCAATCAAAACATGACAAATGGCTTAAATTTTATTTTATTTTTTATTCCTTTTAATTTAATTTTAAAAAAAGCTCTGAATTCCCAAAATTCACAAAATAACCTCAAAACCCCTAGATTCCCAAATTTGACCACGATCGTCGTCGTTCATCACGCTGTCGGCAACAGAATGAAGCCTCATTCTCTTGTCGCAAAACCTACACATCGTTCATCATTTGATTAGCCGTCGTTTGCTGCCCATCGTTTCTTTTTTCTTCATCTCATCATTCGACTTTGTTTTGACGTTAGGTACGGCGACCATCAACTTTCGACAACAGAAGGATGGGAGAAATGATCGCGGGGTTCAAAGATATAAGTGGTGGACACGCCATCGATGAATGAAGGCGACAACGACTAGAATCAGGATTTGAGACTTAGGGATTTGGGGACTATTTTGGGAATTTTTGAGAATTTTAAGATATTTTTGAAAATTTTGATTTAAAAAATAAAAGAAAATAAAATAAAGCATGTATGTGTCGTGTTTTATTGGCTAATGAAAATTTTTAAACGGCCGTTAACGAAAAGGCACCTAAAATGGTAACGGTGAAAACGTTAGGCGTCTGTTTGGGCCGAAAAATACTTTAGGCACATATTTGAAAAAAGAGTATAGCTTGGGCACTTTTTTTCCTATTAAGCCTTTTAAAATTATGTTTATGTCATTAGACTAATCGTTTTGTATCATTTCAATAATTACGCCGTAAATTCCAAACAAAAACGATACGACGGTTTAATAATTGATATAATAACATATTTAATACTCAATATTTGTAAAATTTATTAATTTGACCTATAATTATAAAAAAAATAACCCTCGATATTTTCATGTTTTTCAATTTGAACCCTAAAAACTTAAATGAACCCATGTAATATCAACATTAAGAAAAGACCATATTTGGGAATAATCTTTCATTAGCATGAACATATAAGCAAAAAATAAGTACATTTAACTGGTTGGCTAAGCTGTTCATCTTTGTTCCATCATATTTTTTTGAGTTATGGGTTTTAAACCCACTATGTACACCCAATTCTTTTACCCCTAAAGTTTTCATTTTCTCTCACCTCTAGTTAGGATTAAGATTAATTTTAAGATTGTCAAAAAGAAAACATATAAGCTGAAAAACAAATTCGAATTTTGTCGGGTAGATGACTTATCACAAAGAGCGTAGTATGATCCATTATACCCCACTCGATTTTCCTTCCTTTCGGATTGTAATCCCAATATGATTGTATTTTTTGTTCTTTGTTCTCAACATGACTATAATCCCATCCATTTGCTCTTCGAATAATGTCGTGCCTAGGCCTGGGTAGGAGGGTAACTGCCCAGGGCTCAAACCCTACTCGATTTTCCTTCCTTTCAGACTGTAATCCCAATATGATTGTAATTTTTGTTCTTTGTTCTCAACATGACTGTAATCCCATCCATTTGCTCTCCGAACAATGTAGTATCTAGGCATGGGTAGGAGGGTAACTGCCAGGGCCCAAAATTTTTATAGTCAATTATAGTTATAAAAAATATTTTTATATCAATTATAGTGGTTAATTTTTTTAATACTTGTTATTAAAAGTTTAATTTTTTTCTCAATATTTATTATTATGGGTCCAACTTTGTCCTAATATTATTAATACGGGCTCAATTTTTTCCTAATATTTATTATTAGGGGCCCACTCTTAAAATTTAATTTTCTTTTCTAATACTTGTTATTAAGGGTCTTATTTTTTCAATACTTGTTATTAAGGGCTCATTTTATTTTTCAATATTTGTTATTACGAGCATACTCTTATTTTTATCGATATTTCTTATTAGATGTCCAATTTTTTTTCAATATTTGTTAGTATGAACCTACTCTTAAATTTTAATTTTTTTCAATACTTATTATTAGGGATCACAACCATTTAAATAACGGTTTGCAACCGTAACAACGACCGTTATATGACGGTAGCCACATTGTCCGAAATCGCAATAACTGCAACCGTTATGACCAGAATAGCACATGTTATTAAAAAAATTCACAACCACAATACTCGTTGTAACAACAATAGCAACCGTTATGTCCGTAATCGCGATAAACGCAACGTGAGAAAAAACGCGATCACAACCTTAATTTAAATTCCTGATTAGGGGCCCAATTTTTATTTTACCTTCGGCCACCAAAATATAAAAAACGGGCTTGTCCCCAAACAGTAACTTCTTGCCTGTAAATAATTGTTTTACTTGCATTTTTAACATATTGATAAATACTTTTATAAATTTAATATAATTAATTTTGTAACACCCGGGTTTAGGGGTCGGGTGAAAATAATATTTTAATATTATTCGGGTTCGGTTTTATAATTAAAATAATGTCCGGGTTTTGTTTTTAAGATAAATTGTGTTGAACATATTTTAATTTGAACCCAATAGCCATGGATTCCCATCTTTGTAAATGTTTCATTTCATTAAGGGCAAAATGGCCTTTTGGCTTTTATGATAAAACAAAACAATCAAAACACCCAACTTCACTATCCATTCTCTTCTTCAAAATCAAACCAACGTGAAAAGAGAGAGAGCTCCTCCTCTCCACTATTCCATCTCATTTCTCATCCATTTCAACTCGTTTTTGAAAGGTAACATCATTTTTGACTTCTCCTCAACCTCCTCTCTTCAAAAGTACAATTAGTTTTCATTTTCCTTAATGTTTTGAAAATGGAGTTTTTGGAGACTTTGATTAAAAATGATAACTTTATGTTGTTAAACTTAATATTTTGATTCAATGTTGTTAGTTATGAAGTCTAGGAGCTAAATGGTACCACATATATGAATTTTTCTTGGATTTGAACAAATTCCCGAAATTGGGTTTAAAGGGGGTTTTTGAAGGGTTTTGGGTGAGTTTTGGGGGTTGTTTTAGGGGGAATTGATGGGCTAATGTTAGTGCTATGGTTAGGGGTTGATTTGGGATCATTTGTGGGTGTAAAAGATGTTGGAAACATGAGTTTTGGATGAGGTTATGGGGCTGCCCGAGTTTGGTTAAATGTGGGGTTTGTTCATGGCTTGAAATATTGTGATTTGTGTTTGAATTGTGTTCCGGGTTAGTACTTTGATGCTTGGGCTGATTTGAAGTTGTTTGAATTGTATTGAGGTTGTTTATAGGCGAGAAGTTGTGTCGGTGAAGCATCGAGAAGAAATCCGGAAGCTTGAAGGTGATTGTTTACTTGGTATTTGAGCTTGGAAGTTTAGGTGAGTGGTTAATGTTTTAAAGTGGTTTTAAATGTTTGGTTCGAGCATGTGGACTAGGTCAGGCTTGGTAGACCCACCTAGAGTTAGGATTAGGGTGGTAGCCTAATCCTAAACTTAAATTAGAGCCATTGGTTGATCTTGTAATGGATGTTTGTGCCTCGTATGACTTGTGATATGATTGTTTATGTATAAGGTGTTATACATGTGAGATGAGGCATGATTTGTGATGCATCATGACATGCATGTGAATGGTTCATGATTGTGATCATGGTGAGTACGTGCTAAGCACGGAATTGGTTGAAATGAATAATGTGGATTGAGTTAAATGTTGGCACTAGTATGCTTGAGTACAAATGATCGATCATTAGGATGTTAGTGTGCACACATGAGTCAAAATTCGCGCGTGGCCTTGGTGGCGTTGAGTCGCCAAGGAGGAGTACGGGTTCGCCCGGAAATTGTTATTTATATATAGTCGATGATGAGTGGAATCCCATCGACGGGGCTTGAGGATGAGTGGAATCCCCTCCGCGAGACCGGTGATGAGTGTAATCCCACCGTGAGGTAAAGTGGTTGTTCGATGTGAGTTCCAACGTGTTTATCCGCGTATTCGGGTCATAGCTAGGTGTCAATATTGATTGATATGTGTATCAATGTGACGTGGAATGTGATTCCTACTTGGATGTTTATATGTGTTTACATATGTTGCGAAATAGAGCTTGTTGAGCATGGCATATAATTGAATATTGTTCATGCATCATTATCGTGTTGGCTCTTGAGGATCGAAGGTATAATCATGCATTTACCTTGGTTGAGATCGTGCTTGGACCCTGCATTATCGAGGTTTGTTTTTAAAGAGCTTACCCTCACTAAGCTTTATTGCTTACGCTCTCTTTGTTCGACAATGCAGATCTGTAGCTCGTGGGATGCTAAGTCCAAGAAGGGCCTCCAAGTGTGCTTCGTGGTGCTTGTTTAGCTACCAAGTATGAACTTTTTAATTATGATGTAATGGTCTAGCAATGGGACATGTAATCGTATTATGATGCTTTTGAACTATGTTGTTGTTGTTTAGGAGCATGTTAGACTCCTCGTGTGTATTCGTTAATTTGGCTTTTGGAGATGTATGCCCTTGCTTATGAACCTTGTTGACAATTGCTTACCTTGAATTACATAAGTGATGTCTATGTTGAAGTATGCTTTTGGTGATGCCTTAATTGGATGTTTCTTTATATGTCTTGGGTGTTTGAGCATGTTTGTCTTAGGATCCATGCCTCTAGACCATGTATGTTTATGATGAGTGTTGTTTGGGGTCGTTTAGGGTCCTTATAGTTGTTGAGAAATGCCTAAGTCTGATTTTCGAAGGTTGCAGACAGGCCGCGTTTCGAAACGAGCTGGGTCGTTTCGGAACGAGTAAGGCTTCAGGGACCCTGTATCGGAACGTTTTTCGATACAGTTTGGCCAGTGTGAGCCCTTGTTCCGATACGGGTTTCGAAACGTTTTGTCTACTGGAAATCTGAGAAATTCACGAGATGAAAGCGTTTCGAAACGGCTCTAAGGGTTTCGAAACGGTCAAAATCTCGTTGACCACGAGAAGTTGACCGTTGAGGGTGTTTCGGAACGGTTGACCTCCGTTCCGATACGGCCTCTTCGTATGGGCTTGGGGCAGTTGACCTGGTCAAGGCGTTTCGATATGCCTTAAGGGTGTTTCGAAACGGCCTGTTTAATGGATTAAAATTGGGCTGTTTAAATGCTGTTTTGGGTTCGAATGTTTGTCTTCCGCATTTTTTTTCCGCTGATGTGATGACATAGGTTTTAATTGAGCCTTCAGAAAAGATTAAATTAAAAAGAAAAATTTTGGGTTGCTAACCGATGGGGGACCTTAACGGGTTTCGCTTCGGTTTTCCCCGTGTGGCCCACTCGGACCGGTCAAGCGTCCGGACCGGGACGAGGGGGTTACACTTGTTGGTATCAGAGCCTAAGGTTACCGAGACCTTGGGCAGGTAAGTGAGGTAAGTTCAAGTTTTGTATTGATATGCACGGTGCTTGCTTGCCTTGTAAGTATGATTGCTTGTGTGACAAGTATGTTGATTGTTTTATTTAAAAGCATGTTGTCTGAGAGTCCCATTGCTACTATTACATCGGAAAAAAATCTTTAAGTGAGGGAAATGTACTTGAGCACTTGGAAGCCTTGCCTTGCTAACCCAATCTTGTATATTTTGTTTGTTGTGGTTGTAGTTATCGTTTGTGAGCGATGTCTAGACCGAGGGTGGTTCGTCAGGAACCACGTGTTGTGGCTCCTGTTGAGCCGGTGATTGGAGTAGAGGCTCATATAGAAGGGCATGCGGCTGCTGGAGTTTGAGCTCCTCCACCACCTCCACCACCACCTCCTCCGCCTGGAGCTGGAGGCGAGGATGGAGCTGAAGGAGAGGGACCTCAAGGTGGCCAAGGTCCGGCCGTAATTGATATGACTCCGCTAGTACAAGCTATAGCGGGAGCATTTCAGGCCGCAGTTGCGGGAGCTCAGGCTGCAGCTCAGCCTAGGTGTGACGATGCTAGTCTACCTTTGGAGAGGCTCCGTAACTTGGGGGCTGAAGAGTTCAGGGGATCTACACCAGAGAGGTCTGAGTTATGGTTGGAGAAGACAATTCGTATCTTAGCTCAGATGGGTTGTGTGGGCGCACGTAGATTGGGTTGTGTGATCTCCTTACTTCAGGGTGATGCCTACACCTAGTGGGTCACCATTACTACCAGAGTTCCAGAGGCAGAGATCGATTGAGATTTCTTTGAGTCCGCTTTAAGAAAGAGGTACTTGGGACCAAGGTATCTAGACGAGAAGAAGCGGGAGTTTATGGCTCTGGTTCAGGGAGATGCTATTATGACTGACTACGAGATCCGTTTTGTTCGTCTGAGTCAGTATGCTTCAGAGTTGGTGCCTACTGAGAGGGCCCGATGTGAACGTTTCAGATATGGGCTTCATGAGGAAGTTAAGAGGTATACCTTAGCTTCTGATTATTCTGAATTTGATGTCTTGGTTGCTAGAGCCAAGGACATTGAGCATAGCTTGGGGCTGACCAAGCGTACTGGAGGATCTAGTTCTGGTAAGAGACACAACAACTTTGATAGTAGAGATGCCAAGAGGCATAGAGGTGGCGGGCATTAGTTCGACCACAGACGTGGCGGTGGCCACCATGGTAGGGGCCATCAGGGCCACAGAGGTGGAGGGCGTTTGCCCGAGTGCACACGATGTGGGAGACAGCACACTGGTGAGTGTTGGGGTAACTTTCATGCTTGTTGGAACTGTAGTTCGAGGGACCACTTTAGGAGGGATTGTCCGCATCAGGCGGAACAGGCACCGAACATTGCTCAGGCTCCTGCGAGAGCGAATGATTTTCAGAGAGGCCGTGGGCGCGGTCGTGGCTACTTCCAGCCTAGGGCTGATGCACCTATGGTAGATGCTCAGGGGAACCTTGCTCATGTTGTGGCAGTGCAGCCAGAGGCAGGAGGACCGGCGAGAGTTTATGCTCAGAGAGAGGCTGGGAACGACACTGATGTGATAGCAGGTAATTTTGAGTTACAGTCTATGTCTTTGCTTTCTTTGGTTGATTCGGGTTCTACACATTCCTACATTTTGAGTGAGCATGCACGGAAGTTAGATATACCTGTTGAGATCTTAGATGTAGGTATGCATGTGACTAGTTCTTTTGGTGAGATAGTTGTGGTTAGACGTATGTATAAGAGATGTCCACTGAAGATTCAGGGTCATGTGTTCTCTGTTGATATGATGAAACTTCCTTTTTATGGCTTTGATATTATTCTGGGTATGGACTGGTTAGTTGAGCACCGAGCTAGTGTGGATTTTGAGACGAAGAGGATTTCCTTGAAACTTTCGGATGACTACGAGGTAGTAGTAGTAGGCGAGAACATTAAGTTCTTGTCTAATGTTGTGTCAGCTTTAGAGGCTCATAGGTTGATGGATTCCGGATGTGGGGCTTACTTAGCTTATGTTATGAATCTGAATATGAGTGAAGCTAGACCGAAAGATATTTGAACAATGTGTGACTTTCCGGATGTGTTTCTTGAAGAGTTGCCGGGCTTACCTCCTGACAGGGATGTTGGGTTTGTGATTGAGACTGTTTCAGGGTCTAATCCAGTTTCGATAGCTCCGTATCGTATGGCTCCGAAAGAGTTGAAGAGTCAGTTGCAAGAGTTATTAGACCGTGGTTTCATTAGGCCTAGTAGTTCTCCTTGGGGTGCTCCTGTGTTGTTTGTGAAAAAGAAAGATGGTAGTATGCGCATGTGCATTGATTACAGGCAGTTGAATCAGTTGACTATGAAGAAAAAGTATCTGTTTCCTCGCATAGATGATTTGTTTGATCAGTTGAGAGGTGCTTCAGTGTTCTCGAAAATAGATTTGAGATCCGGGTACTATCAGTTGAAAGTGAAAGAGTGTGATGTTCCGAAGACAGCTTTTAGGACTAGATATGGTCACTATGAGTTCCTTGTGATGCCGTTCGGGCTCACAAATGCA
Organism: Hibiscus trionum; assembly: GCA_030270665.1. Taxonomy (NCBI): domain Eukaryota; kingdom Viridiplantae; phylum Streptophyta; class Magnoliopsida; order Malvales; family Malvaceae; genus Hibiscus; species Hibiscus trionum. The sequence goes on from BSYR01000004.1 coordinate 42,756,121, forward strand.
CCTGCAGCATTCATGCATATGATGAACAGGGTTTTTAGAGACTATCTAGACCATTTTGTAGTTGTTTTCATTGATGATATACTTGTGTACTCGAAGACAGAAGAAGAGCATGATGAGCACTTGAGATTTGTTTTACAAAGATTGTTGAGCAATCAGTTGTATGTGAAGCTCAAAAAATGTGAGTTCTGGATTCGAGAGGTTGTATTTCTTGGCCATGTTGTTTCGGCCGAAGGTATTCGGGTTGATCCATCGAAGATTGAGGCTATTTTTGGGTGGAAACAACCTAAGTTTGTGACCGAGATTAGGAGTTTTCTAGGATTAGCCGGTTACTATAGGAGGTTTGTTGATGGTTTCTCTAGGGTAGCCGCTCCTTTGACTAAATTTTTGCAAAAAGGAGTTAAGTTTGAGTGGTCAGATGCAAGACATAAGGCCTTTGAGAAATTGAAAGAAGCTTTGACAAACGCTCCAGTGTTAGTGCAACCTGTTTCAGGTAAAGAGTTTGTGATTTACAATGATGCTTCCTACATAGGTTTAGGATGTGTTTTGATGCAAGAAAGAAGAGTTGTTGCTTATGCTTCTAGACAGTTGAAGGTTCATGAGAAGAACTATCCTACTCATGATATAGAGTTAGCTGCGGTTGTTTTTGCATTGAAGATTTGGCGTCATTACTTGTATGGTGAGAAGTGTATAGTTTACACCGATCACAAGAGCTTGAAGTATTTGATGACACAGAAAGAGTTGAACTTGAGACAAAGAAGGTGGCTTGAGTTGTTAAAAGATTATGATTTGACCATTGAGTACCATCCGGGTAAGGCAAATGTAGTAGCCGATGCTTTGAGTAGAAAAGTGGTCGTTGAGTTGCGAGCTATGTTTGCTAGATTGAGTGTATCCGATGATGGTGGTTTGATCACCGAGTTGCAAGTGAAGCCTTCTTTGATTCAGTTGATTAGAGAGAAGCAGTTGTAAGATGCGACTCTAGTCCCTCATGTTCAGGACATAGCCGAAGGAAGACCAACCGAGTATAGTTTCAGTGGTGAGAGCTTGTTGTGCTTTAGAGATAGAATTGTTGTACCAGAAGATGTTGAGTTGAGACGTCAGATTCTGAGTGAAGCACATTCGAGTCCTTTTTCTATGCATCCGGGTAGCACCAAAATGTATCGTGACTTGAAGAATGATTACTTATGGGTTGGTTTGAAGAAGTATGTAGCCGAGTATGTGAGCCGTTGTATGGTTTGTCAGAGAGTGAATGATGAGTTCTCAAAATTGTCATGTTTCACTTGCTAATTTTCTAAGTTTTGTGACTTCTTGCTGCTTAATACATACTGTTTTCATTACATTTTGTGCAGGGGTCCAATTCTGGAAATAGCAGTGAAAATGGAGTATTTCTGCAGTTTTTTTTATTATCCTGTCATGACTGGCATCATGGGCACGACACCAGGCACGACGCATCTGACGTGGCAGTGACATAGCAGTGACGTGGCAGTGACGTGACAACTTTTAGAAGCTCCTGGAATGTTCCGGAAGAAGAATCCGATCAGACTTATCAGCTTTTATCCATATTAGTTTTATTTTTGAATTTTAATCAACATTTGAATTTGAATTATTTCCTATCTCTTATCTTTGTAAATCTAAAGCCTATAAATACCAACCTTTGGTGAAGGCTTGAGATCATCTTCTAGTTTTGAGTCTTTTTACCTTTGTAAACGTTTTTAGCGTTAAATCCAAGTTCATTTTCCTTTAATTTCTTGTTTGCATTTATTTTATGTTATTCAATTGTTTTTCTAAAATCAAGTTAAGTATGATAATCAATATCATGCTTAGCTAAATCCTATAAGCCAAGAACCAGCCAAGTCAATTCGATTCGTGAGAATTGAAATTGCTTAAATTCTTTTGGGGAAATCATTTTTATCTTTCTGCTTAGATAGTTTGGCAATCGGCCTTTCTAAAAGTTTTTAATCGTTTTTCATATCAAAAAAGGGCCCTTTGGTCTGAATTCGCTTAAAAACATAGTTGGGAGGAAGGATCGGCCTGTGGCAATTTCGACTTCCTGTGAACACTCTTAGCGGCGGTCCGCTAAGGAAAGATAAAATCAGAAGCGATTCTACTTTTAGACAATTTCTGAGTCGGGTTTTTCCTGCTTATTTCTAAATACTTTAACGGCGATAGACGTGGTTAATTTATTTAAGAACCATCTTTCGAAGATAGACTTGGGAGGATTGGTTACTCAAGAGAAGAACAAGTTACGACGGGTTGGGCCTCGTAGACTGTAACCGACATGATCCCCGAAATAAAAATCTATTTCAATGATCGAAAGAATTGAAGGAGCTGGTTCGAGGCTGATTTACACACTTGGTTTTTCTTACTACTTTTAATTCTTTTTCTCTATTTTATTACTTCACCAAAAACCATATCACCCCCTTCTTTTATTTCTTTGCTTTTACAGATATTCCTGGGAATTCAGATTCAACAAATTCAAGTCAACAATTCGAGGTAATCTCCCTGCGGATCGACCCTCTTTCCCTATACCTATTCAATTTCTTTATTTATTTATTGTTGAAAGAGGATTAATATATATTTATTTTTGACCGGTTAACGACCACTTGTCAAAATTGGCGCCGTTGCCGGGGAGATTTATTTTCGGCAATTTTTGACTGATTTTTGTTTTATTTTATGACCAGGAATAACCCGGGTATTTTCGTTAATGGGAGACTGATCTGACACAATAAAAAGAAGGATAAATTACTTATATAGTCTCTAAACCATTAATTCACTCCTATTTTGACCACGGAAATAAAAATAATTTATATAATTACACATTTAATCCTCCATATTTATATTTTTTATTTCTTCTCCCCTCCACCATCTTCTATTCGAGTAATCGGGTCGAGTCTTAGCCGAAATTATGTTGTAATCGATTACCCGACTCGATCTGGTACTTTTAATATATATATATATATATATATATATTTAGGTTCTAAATAATTTTACCTAAAACTATTTTTATCATATAATATGCTTTTATTAGAGAAAAACAAAGCACCTAGACAGTGCCAAACACTAGGGGTGTTCAAAAAAATTCGATCCGATTGATCCGATCCGAAATTTCGGATATCCGATCCGTCTTTTATTTTTCGGATAATTCGGATCGGATATCCGAAAATTTCGGATCAGATACGGATAGTGATTTTACATTCGGATCGGATATCCGATTATTCGGTATCCGAAAATTCAATTTTTTTATAGGTATAAATCTTGTTATATTCGATATTTTTACTTGTTATATATGAAAAATTGAAATTTCCATGGATGCAAAGATTGTTATATTCAATAATTTATTAATTTTTATATTCGAAAACCTAAATTTTTCATGGATAGAACCATTAAATAAATAAAATAATCAAATAAATTCATAAATTTCGCATATTCAGATATCCGAGTATCCGATCCGAAAATCCGGATATCCGAATTTTCGGATCGGATACGGATCGCTATTTAGGTGATCCGAAATTTTCGGATATCCGAATTTTCGGATATCCGAATTTTCGGATCGAATCCGATCCGGTATCCGAAAATGAACACCCCTACCAAACACAAATAGTATAAAAAAGGCTAAAAGGTCATTTTTGCCCTTGTAGTAGACCTGATTTATCAATTTCTCCCCTATGGTATTTTCGCATCAATTTTACCCCTGAAGTAGACCCAATTTATCACCGTTTGTCCCTTGACTGACGGAAGCCAACGTTGACCGTTACGGTGGTGACGTGCCAGTTTATGATGATGTGGCAGAGGGTAAAATTGATTTTTTTTTCAAGCAAGTTCGGGGGCAAAATTAATTTTTAGGTAAAAATACGAATTTAAGAAAATATTAAAATGCTAAAATAATGTAAAAATAATAGAAAAAATTAAAATGTTTTTATTAATATATGGCTAAAAATAACAAAAATCTAAAAAAAGGAGTAAAAACTATAAAATTAAAATATCAGAAGCTATTCAATTATAAATTATTCAAAAATTAAAACTTAAAAATAAATTGTATCCACTAATACTATTTTTAAATTTAAAACCCTAAAAATTTAACCTCTAAATTGCAAACCTTAAATCCTAAACCTTAATTGAAAATTATATTAAAATAAAGTGAGTATGAATCATAAAAGTATGTGTATAAATTTTATCAAGCAAAGGTTTTAAATTTTAGGGTTTAAGGTTTATGATTTAGAAATTAAACTTAGAGTGTAGAGTTTAATTTTTTAGTATTAAGAGATATGAGCACCAAAATAGTAAAAGATTTTTGTTCGGTTGAGAGAATCACATTAACCTTATTTTAGATCTTTACATTTTTTTAAAGGAAAGAAAACTAAAATCGTTCAATTTTTTTATGAAGGTTTTTATATATTTTTTAATATTTTATAAATATTTCAAAATGTAATTATTGAATAATTTATAATTTATTAGTTTATAATTTTTACTTATTTTTAGATATTTTTAATTATTTTATTTTATTTTTAGTCATATATTAATAAAAATATTTATTATTATTTTTAGATACTTTATAAAAATGTTTTATTATTTTTAAATCATTTTAGTATTTTAATATTTTCTTAAATTCGTATTTTTACCTAAAAATCAATTTTACCCTTGTACTCAACCAAAAATCAATTTTACCCTCGTATTCAACCAAAAATCAATTTTGCCCCCGAACTTGCTTGAAAAAAAATTAATTTTGCCCTATGTCACGTCATCGTAAACTGCCACGTCACCACTTTAACGGTCAACATTGACTTTCGTCAGTCAAGGGACAAACAATGATAAATTAGATCTACTTCATAAGCTAAATTGATGTGAATATACCATAAAAAGAAAATTGATAAATCAAATCTACTATAAGGATAAAAAATGACCTTTTTAGCCTATAAAAATAAACAATGCAACAAAGGCAAAGAAAAATAAACAAAAAAAATCACATGCCATCTTGATTCCAATTTCCAAAACGAATTGCAGACTCCAAAACCACACATTATCCAAGAAACCGATCACTCACGCCTATCTCCAATCATAGCAGCAGAGCAACGCAACACAATTAGGACATCACTGGAATTAATAATATTTCGGTGATAAAATTTAATATATATATATATATATTCAAATATTTTTTAAAAATAAATTTCAAATTATTAATTTTAGTGTTTAGATCTTATGTGATTTTTTTTTAAATAAAAAAAAATAAAAAAAGTGAACCGAGGCACCCGATTTTACGGGTACTCAACTAGCGGGTACCAATACTCATGGGCCGGAACACGAGTTGGCGAATATGCTACCTAAGAAATTGAGTACCCGAAAATCCAGGTACTCGGATTTGAACACCCCTACCGATAATACTAAACCTAGTCATAATACTAATATAGTTCTCATGCCCTTTGGGAGTGATGAATTCGAATGAGGCGGAGGTATGAGTGATTGGTTTTGCCTTGAATTTGCTTGTTCGGTCCCCTTGGAGTAAGTCTTGTTCTGTCATAATAGAGTCGGATTCGGTGATTGTTGTGTCATGGGTTCTCTGTCAGGATCGTTGTTCTTGGAGATTATGGGATTGCTTTAAAGTGCTTGATGCGTGCATGGTAGATTTGGCTTGTGTTTGTTTCCATAATATTTTTCGTGAAACAAATGAGTTAGCGAATGCATTGGCGAAAGGGGGTGTCGATCGTCTTTCTTGTTTTCAAGCTGTTCTAAAGTAATTTGGTACCTGATTTGTTGATTGGAACTGTTGTTATGTGTAGATAGTGTTTGGGCGAGTTGCTTTGTGGGCAGTGGTTTTCGGTTCTTTGTTTCTTTCACTGTTCTGCCGTATATATTATCATGTTGTACTCTTTTCCTCCGTCTTAGGGTAGAGAAATGAGGCACATGATGATATTTGTATGAATTATCTGTTAATAAATTCATACGATTTTGATAAAAAAAAACTAATTTCAATTTTTTGACAAAATAAAATTGTTCTCAATAAGAAAGAAGGTAACAAAGGGAATGATCTCGACTCTCGAGTTAAAAAGGAAATAGCCAATAAATATTGGGTAATTTTTATTTTGGATAAACTACAACGGATGTCAATCATTATGGGTAAGGTTACATTTGGTCTCTCAGTTATTAAGAGTTACATTTGGATCATTCAATTATGGCAATGTTACATTTGTGTCACTCAATTATTAAAATTACACTTGGGGCACTCAATTATGAGTAAGGTTACATTTGTGTCACCCTTCATATTTTCAAAATACATATCAATTTATGTATTAGATTAATTAATGATTTCAAATGAAGCACCTAGTGTTAACGAGCGTATACAAGTGATTTGAAAGAAAAAATAATTGATATATTTTTAAAAATATAAAAGGCGACCTAAATATAACTTTACTCATAATTGAGTGACCTCCGATGTAGTTTACCTTTTTATTTTTTTAAACACTTAGATGTGAATTTGTTTAAAGTGGTTATCATATTTCAACCGAATGCAACTCCCGACTACAATATTTCCAAGAGGAATAGACATAAGTTATCTATGATTTCAACCACTCCACAAAATCTTTCAAAACCTTGTCTGAATTTCCACCTACACCGACACTTTTGGTAACCTTTTGCCTGAGCTCAGCAGCTCTTGTTCTGATGTTTTCATCACCAACCAATCGTTCCACCTTGCTTTTGATCTCTACTTTTCCGATGATCCCTCTTTCGTCCCTTTCGAATCTCAGTCCGACCTTCCAGATATCACAAATGTAGCTCTGGTTCAGGAACTGGTCTGCAAAGTAAGGCCAACACAAGAAGGGGACCCCATTGCTTACGCCTTCAAGTGTGGAATTCCACCCACAGTGACTTACAAAGCAAGCAATCGAAGAATGTTCCAACACTGCTCCTTGTGGTGCCCAACTCACCATCTTACCTCGATTCCCCACTCTTTCGATAAACCCTTGTGGGTAAACAAGGTGGTTCCCCTTTATGCTATCTTCTCTAACCACCCAAAGAAATGGTCTGTTGGTTTGTTCAAGCCCCAAAGCCAACTCTTGGAACTGGATTTGGTCGAAAATCGCGAAACTCCCGAATGCAATATATATGACTGAACCAGGTGGTTGTTGATCAAGCCACTGCAAACAAGCTGAATCCTCGGGCCAGAAATTCCCTGACAAGTTTCCGAGCCGATTGGCTGCTGAGAGTGGACCTATTGGTAGGACTTTGGGAAGCAAGTTGAACCTTTCAAGCTCCAATTCCAAACTTGAGTTGCAAAGTACCCAATCTACTGTTTCAACAGCTTTGTTGTTCCCCCTCACTAAATCGAAAATGATTTTCTGTGTTGAAGGAAAGGGATCAAGGTTAAGCCATAGAAAGTTGGTTGGGCGTACAACAGGGGTCGTAGGTGACAACTGAACCATCTTATCTTTCAAAAGTGGAGTGCCTGCGAACAGGGACGGCCGCATAACTTTATGTTAGGGGCGAACTTATAAAATTATAATATGTACCATTATAAAATTTTAAAGGAGAAAATAGATTTTTAATAGAAAATACATATAAAATTTTTAACTTTTTTAAAAGAATTTTAAATTTTTAGGGAGGGACGACCACCCCTCTAGGTCCATCCCTGCCTGCAAAACACATTCAATTAATCAAAGACAATGTCTTCCATTGGCAATACTAAGCAGTTAAAATAAGACAGAGTCTTTACCATCTTCATCGATCAATCCATCGTCAATATGCTTCGGGATACAAAGATTAAGCACTAGTTGATACACCGAAGCCGGCCACAATGCGGCCCTCGGAATCCCCAATTCAGCTGCAACATCGAGTGCAAACCCCAGGGTTACATCAGCTAGAACACATGAAATCTTATCATCATCCGATGCATTGAGCTTATGAATCAAGTCCTTGAGTTGTCCAGGCATAACCTGGCATAATCTTTCAATTAACCTCCCTATCCGATTCCTGTCTTCGCCATCTTCCAATCCATCAGGGACCGAAACTAGATGAAGTAAGTCGTTTTCAGCGACGTTGTTGCCGAATGCGTGGACGACTCTCTTGTGATTAAAATCTGTGTTAACAAAGCTGATTTTGATGCCTTGTTTGGCCAAGTGCCGGGAGAGTTCCATTAAAGGAATGACATGGCCTTGTGCTGGACCTGGGATAACCAAAACATGTGGTTTCCCCATTCCCTCCACTTTCTCTTTCGGTGTGTAAAATTGAGAGCTCGCAATCTGACTTATAGGAACAATTTGTGGGCACCATATTAAACTAAAAATATTTATAAAAAAATCAACTCAATCGAACCACGAATAAGTCAGAATACAAAAGTGGTTTTCCTCTCGACACTTCAGAGTTCTCTCTCGCATGTGTTCACTGCGATTCAATAAAAAAATGAAGAAAACATAATCACTTTCTAATATGACCGATATTTATATTTTTCTGTTCTACTCAGTATGTTCAGTATTGACTTTTTTAAAAGTTGAAAATTTTACTTTGATAATAATTATTATTTTTAAATAATATTATAATAATATTTTTTAAACTACTGAATGAAGCTTTCTAAATTATAATTTTTTACATTTTTATCAATAAAAATTTAAAATAATAATAAGTCAAAATTCAAGAAAAACTAAAAAAAGTCAATATTAAGATATTAAATGGAACGAAAAAAGTATTAAATAGTTGAGCTGTCCTGTCACCCACCAAACCCCATTACCAATTATTGTCTTTTTCCATGCTAATTTCAAATCAAATCCGGTAGGCGGTGATTGAATATAATAACGTGAGCTATAAATAATAAATATTTATATTGACAAAGTTATATTCATTTGTACCATGTAATTTTTTTATTTTTTTTTTAAATTTATTGATGAAGGTAAATGGACTATTCATATTAAATCATTAGTTAGAAATTAACATCCATTTACTATTATCTGACAGTTCAAGAATTTTAAATTTTTTACATGAAATAAGATAGTAAGAGCCTGTATTAATAACCGAATTCATATATATTTTTAGGTATCCATCAAACTTTTCCCTTTTTGGATTATTTATCCTTCCAGCTTTTCAATTTTGACCTTTATACAACTTCATCTCTTTTCCGAATTCATAGTTCTCTTGCTAATCTTACATTTCTCATATAGTACCATTTCCAAGTTCAATTGGCTCAAAGACCTTCTTTACGAGTTCTATCAAACAAAAACTTTCTCGAACATCTCTTTGCAAACCTCTTTTTGTTATTTTCATCAAGAATGATCCATTCAGATTTCAACTATTGTTCTGTGAACCAAACCAAAAAAATATTCAGCCCAACAAATCGAAAGGATAGTTGCTTGCGAACATAATCACTTGCCCTTGACAAAGAAAATTAACAAAAGAATGAATCTTCCCTTCAAATTGCAACCAGCTCACCTTTAAGGAATCTAACCAATCTTACATTACCACTGCACATTCAAAATTTCACACTTGGCCATAGGCGGAGGGACATAGAAGATTGGGGTGTCTAATGGCACTTCAAAAATTTATAGAAAATTTGTTTCCCTATATAATTTGTATATAAATGACACTCTTTTTATAAAAAAAATGACACTTATTTATAAATAATTAACTTTTTTTAATACAGTTGAAAAAATGACACCTTTAAATAAATTTTTGGCTCTGCCCCTGCAGTTAGTCACCCTATCTACTAACAACAATAGAACTTAATTGTCTTCCTGAACACGACTTCCACAAAAATTTTCTTTAATTCCTCTCTACTCTCTGACAATTTGAAAGTTAACTGATAATTGAAAAAGATCACCTCCAAACCCCGCCTCATATAATTCGGCTAAGTGCCCTCAGGCCTCAACTAATTTCCAGAATTCTCAACTTTTAATTCATTTTTAAAAGGACTAATTTCCGATCTAGCTACAGATAAAAAATAATTAGCCTAAATTATTGAGATTCGAATCATGAATATTTAATTGATAAGAATAATCAATTAAAAAATACTATCATTTTCATAAATAATATTATATGAGTGTTATTTTCCTAGATATTAAAAAAATGATATCATCCATATAAAAAACCTAATAAAGCTGACACAGCTAGGGGTGTGCATTTTTTGGATATAAAATTCAATCAGATATGAGAGATCGAATATCTGAAATTTTGAGTCAATAAAATAATGATTAGTATCCAATCTAGAAAATTGAATATTCAAATATATGATTTGGTTTAGGATGAGTCTACCACGTGCGACGAATATTGATGAACATCACTAATGATGAACACCGATGAACACCATTAAATTAATTAATAAAGATTTAAAATTTCAAGGACCCATCATATAATTAATAATTATTTAAAAAATTCAATTAAATTATTTTATATATATATTAAAAATTTATTTTTTTAATAAGGGTAAACTATATATTTAGTACCTCACTTATTTCCGTATTTCTATTAAACCCTCATTATTTAAATATTATTTAAATTTGACCCTAAAAAATAATTTAACCCTCAACCTAAAACCCTAAACTATTAAACCTTAAACCCTTTCCCAACGTTGGTCATTGTGTTGGACCATTCCCAACTGCTGTAACGCTCTCTGTTGCCGGAGCTGGTGATCCACGTATCGTAGTCTCGAACCCTCCACTTTTGTACCCAAGCAATCCTCTTCTCCTAAACCCTTGCTCGTGGCTTTGATTTGCTCCGATATTGCGTCCTTGAGACACCAGAATTGCTTCAAAATCGTCTTCAAAGCAAGGGCGGTGTAGGATTTCGCCGCACCGAATCCGACCGCCTGCTCGAACGAAAAAACCACGATTTGCATTTGGTAGTGGTACTGTCTGTATCTTTGCTCCACCTTCAAGTTCATAAACAAAGGACCACCAATATTAGTGGAATACTAATGGATACATAGAGTACTAGTTCCTTCAATTAATAGAGAAGAACAATCATATTCAGTGACGTATAGCATTAAATTGTGGTCCTATTGTAACAATTTTGAAATTTGCCGCAACATCAGGAAAAAAAATTCACAGACATAATATTCGCAACTACAACATCGCGACCGCAGTTTAGTACTAGAGTGACGTTAATAAGAACATAAACCTCATCAAGCATGTTGATTAGTTTTGATTTCTTCATCTGCAGCTCCTGTCTTTGTGCTGCGGTGAGCTCAGCTCCACGTTTAATTCCATTTTCACCTGCACTTGAACCTTCTCCGGTCACGGCAGCCACCGGTTTAATTCAACGATTCATTGAATTGAATTGAATCGATGATGGTGAAATTATTTTTAATGGTAAATGGTTTAGGGTATATGTTTAAGGGTTTAAGGTTTAATAGTTTAGGGTTTTAGGTTGAGGGTTAAATTATTTTTTTTATAAAGAATATGGTCAAATTGAAATAATATTTAAATAATCATGGTTTAATAGAAATACGGAAATAAGTGAGGTACTAAATATATAGTTTACCCTTATTAAAAAAATAAAATTTTAATATATATATAAAATAATTTAATTGAATTTTTAAAATAATTATTAATTGTATGATAGGTCCTTGAAATTTTAAATCTTTATTAATTAATTTAATGGTGTTCATCGGTGTTCATCATTAGTGGTGTTCATCGATGTTCGTCGCACGTTGTAGAATTTTCCTTTGGTTTAAGTATTTTTTATATTTGGCGGCCTTATCTATGGAAATTTTATATTTTTGAATATAACAAGCAACAAATTGTCAAATATAACAAGATTCATATCTATGAAAATTTCAAAATTTCAAAATTTCTAATATAACAAAAATAAAATTGCTAAATATAACAAGATTCATATCTATAAAATTTTAAAATTTCGGATATTTCAGATTTTTAGATAATTCAAAACTTAATAAGAATTAACTGATAAATAGATCAAATCTCATGGATCAGATATTTTTTACATCATTGTACACAGCCGATGGCATTATAAGAAAACTATACATCCATCTCAATTAGTGTACTCTAATTTTGCTGCACACCCGCAAGTTAGCAATTTATAATGAGTTTAGTTTGAGGATGAAACTGAAATGTTTAAAAGTTAGGGGATCAATTTAGAATGATTGTCATAATTTAAAGATGAAATTAAAATGTTTAAAATTTAGAGACCAATTTAGAATGAGAGCCATAATTTGAGGACATATGGTGCAATTAACTCTTCTTTGTATCTATACATTATTTATGTAAAAAAAACATAAAACACAATAGTTGTGAAGAACTAATGTTTTGATATAATAATTAAAAAATAATTTTGGACTAAATTGAAAAGATTTCAAAAGTGCCCTTAAGTCCAAACAACTTGAAAATAAGTTTGTGGATGGTTTTAATGGTTTTGGCAAGGTTTGAAACGTTTTTAAGTAGCCAAACTAGGGTTTTCAAGGTACCCGTTTCGATACAGGGTAACATGTTTCGAAACAGTTTGAAACAGCCAAAACTCGTTTCGAAATAGGGCTTGCCTGTTTCGATACAGAGGGTTTTTATTTCGAAACACCCCTTTGGTGTTTCGATACGCCTAACGGTCAAAACCTCCCCAACGACTATTTCCCAACGGTAATTTAAATTGCAACTCAACTGTCACTCGTTCTGAAACGGGGTGTAACCTTTTCGATACATATCAAGAGCGTTTCGAAACAGCCAGAGGCGTTTCGATACAGCTTGTTGCATCAGACTTCAACGGCTAGTTCTGAAAAAGACCGTTTTGATATGGGCTCGTCTGTTCCGAAATCGACATCACCGAAATTGCATTTATGGTGGAAAATAAAGTCTCCAACGGCTCCAAAAAAACCCCAACGGTCTTCAACGGTTACAAACTCATTTGGGAGTATAAAAGGGACCTCCAAGCATCAAGAGAAGACTAATGCTTCAATTGTCATCATGATAAAAAAAAATTGTCCTAGAGCTTTATTGTACATTTTCTTGTATAGACAATACTTGTGAGCTTAACATTGTCAAATTTGCTCAAGTGTTTAGGTTTTGGGTGAGTGCTTAATAGTGCAAACAAATACCTATTAGAGGGATTTCAAGTTTGTTTAGAATTTCTATGGTGAGAGAGTGCTTGGTCAAGCTTTGGGTAGAAAGCTTGATCGTTGTAACGGTTTCCTCCTAAGTCGAGAAAATGAGACGAAATTCTTAGTGAATTTGTTTGAAATCCTTAGTGGGGAGCTAAGGTAGTAGATGTAGGTGCTTGTTAGAAGGTCGAACCACTATAAATCCTTGTGTCTATTGTCTATTTTTCATCTCCCACAAAATCACCCAAATATCCAATCTTCTTTACACTTGGCTAGCGGGAACAGTTGAAGGAAATTGAGCACATAAAACCCAACAATTGAATTAAGTAAAATATAAGTTATATGAGATATTATGAATTAAGTAGTGTCTAGTACCAAAACATCATAATAGTAGAAACATTTCATGGGCGTGGAAGTATATTTCTCGTCCTTTATCCGAACCTGAAACTACTTCACAAAGAACTTGTGTTTCGTCTTGGGTGATGGCAGATCAATTAACTTATGGGACGACATTTGGACCGAAAATTGTCCTCTCAAGATAGCCTTTCCTCGTATTTTTGCTCTGGCCATTAGAAAGGAAGGCAAAATTGTCGAATTCGGACACAAATCAAATGGGATTTGGGAATGGATCATACATCTGCGTAGAAGACTATTTGACTGGGAAGTTGACTTATGGGAGAACTTCCTTAATATTCTTAAGGCTGCTTCAAGAAGCCTGGAAACCATTGATTGCATTAGATGGTCAGGGTCTTCGACAGGGCATTACCGACCAAAGTCACTGTGCGAAATAGTCTCAACCGAATGTTCTAACGCGGATAGGTTGTGGAAATGGGTATGGTCGAACCTTGTCCCACTTAAAATGGAGTTCTTTATGTGGAGGGCGGTCCAAGGAAGAATTCTTACAAGAGTTAAGCTTCTCAAACATGGGGTATGTTCTGCTGATTCTTCACAATGCGTGTTATGTTCTAAGGAATTAGAAACAACCAACCATCTTATTTGTCACTGTGAATTCACATGGAGGTTATAACAGACTTGGTGTAGCCTCTGAAACGTCCATCTTGTGATTCCTGGATCACTGAAATTGCTATTGGTATCTTGGGAAAACATGCCGATCAAATCGTCACTGAAACCTCTATGGGGAGTAGCCTTCTGTGATATAGTATGAACCATTTGGCTTCATCGGAACGATATCATTTTCAATGAGAAAACCTACGATGGAGATCATTTATCTGACCTGGCTTTTCTAAGGATATGCTACTGGTGCAAGAGCAATTGGCCGGAGTCCTTTGCATCTATTAACAATTTTCTTTGGTGCCCTACAGCAGTGTCACTTAGACCAAAGCCCACTCGTAGACCTGACCAGTCAGTTGTTTCAAGTTCAACGTTGATGCAGCGGTAGAAGGTAGTTTTGGCGAAGCTGGGGTTGGAGGGATTCTTGGAGACCATAACAGAAATGTTCTAATTCATTTTTTCTAAGTCTATTAGCTTGTCTGACCCCACATGTGCTGAACTGGCGTCAATATTGAAGGCATGCCAGGTTTTCTCTACTTCTCGTTGTTTGATGAGTTCTCAAATATGACATATTTCATTTGTTATTTTTCTAGCTATTGGGACTTCTTGCTGCTTAATACATACCGTTTTTGTTATATTTTGTACAGGAACTCAATTCTGGAAATAGTAGTGAAAATGGGGCATTTCTGCAGTTTTTATTATGATTCTGTCATGACTGGCATCATGGGCACGACACTGGGCACGACGCGTCTGACGTGGCAGTGACGTGGCAATGACGTGGCGACTTCTAGAAGCTTCTGGAACGTTCTGAGAGATCTTATCAGCTTATCCGATTATATTCCTGCATTTAAATTTCAAAACATTTGAATTGTTTTATCTTTTGTTTATTATTTTAAATTATCTCATCACTTTATCTTTGTAAATCTAAGCCTATAAATACCACCCTTGGTAAAGGCTTAGATCATCATTTATTTTAGTTTTCATCTTCTAGTTTTGAGTTTTTTTTACCTTTGTAAACGTTTTTAGCTTTAAATCCAAGTTTATTTTCCTTTAATTTCTTGTTTTCATTTATTTTATGTTATTCAATTGTTTTTCTAAAATCAAGTTAAGTATGATAATCAATATCATGCTTAGCTAAATCCTTTAAGCCAAGAACCAGCCAAGTCAATTCGATTCGTGAGAATTGAACTTGCTTAAATTCTTTTGGGGAAATCATTTTTATCTTTCTGCTTATATAGTTTGGCAATCGGCCTTACTAAAAGTTTTTAATCATTTTTCATATCAAAAAAGGGCCCTTTGGTCTGAATTCGCTTAAAAACATAGTTGGGAGGAAGGATCGGCCTGTGGCAATTTGGACTTCCTGTGAACACTCTTAGCGGCGGTCCGCTAAGGAAAGATAAAATCAGAAGCGATTCTACTTTTAGACAATTTCTGAGTCGGGTTTTTCCTGCTTATTTCTAAATACTTTAACGGCGATAGACGTGGTTAATTTATTTAAGAACCATCTTTCGAAGATAGACTTGGGAGGATTGGTTACTCAAGAGAAGAACAAGTTACGACGGGTTGGGCCTCGTAGACTGTAACCGACATGATCCCCGAAATAAAAATCTATTTCAATGATCGAAAGAATTGAAGGAGCTGGTTCGAGGCTGATTTTCACACTTGGTTTTTCTTACTACTTTTAATTCTTTTTCTCTATTTTATTACTTCACCAAAAATCATATCACCCCCTTTTTTTATTTCTTTGCTTTTACAGATATTCCTGGGAATTCAGATTCAACAAATTAAAGTCAACAATTCCAGCTAATCTCCCTGCGGATCGACCCTCTTTCCCTGCACAGGAACCAGAAACAATGGCGGACCAAACAATTCGAGAGCTGAACGCAGCCCCTACTGTGCAACAACCCCTTTGCATCGCTTTTCCTCAAGGCGACACTCCCTTTCAGCTCAAAACAAGATTAATTCATCTACTCCCTACCTTTAACGGCTTACCTACTGAAAGCCCACACAAGCATCTTGCCGAGTTCCATATGGTGTGCAGCAGCATGAAACCACAAGGGGTCTCGGAGGACCAAATAAAACTAAGGGCATTTCCTTTTTCTTTAGCCGAAAATGCTAAAGAATGGTTATTTTATTTACCTCCGAATTCTATTAATACATGGGCTGATCTTTCTCGTGTTTTCCTTGACAGATATTTCCCAGCAGCAAAAGCGACTGAACTTAGGGGAAACATATTGAGTATCCAACAAATGCACGATGAATCCCTGTATGATTATTGGGAAATGTTCAAGAAGCTGTGCGCAAGCTGTCCGCAACATGGCCTATCCGAGCAAACACTCCTTCAATACCTATATGAAGGAATGTTACCAATGGACAAAAAGATGGTAGATGCAGCAAGCGGTGGCGCGCTCGTTAACATGACTCCTACTGCAGCGAGGACATTAATCTCCACAATGGCTGCAAACTCGCAGCAATTTGGTTCTACAAGTTAACCCAGCCGACGGGTTCACACAGTAAGCACAATTTCATTAGAGAATAAAATTGATAATTTGACTAATATTGTGTATTCTCTTGTTTCAGGGGAGATAAAAGCTGCTAAGGTATGCGGAATATGCACTATGCCAGATCACGCAACTGACTTATGCCCATTATTGCGAGATACATCTGGTGCCCAGGTTAACGCCATACACAACTTTCCCGGACCTCCCCAAAGACCCTATAACCCACATAGCAATACCTTCAATCCCGGTTGGAGAGATCACCCAAACTTGAGCTACGGTAATCAGAACCCAAATTACCAACCTAGGCAACAACCTCCCCACCAAAACCAAGCACCCCAAAAATCTTCACTTGAGTCTATTGTTGAGAGATTGGCAGTTTCGCAGGAAAAATTCCAAACCCAAACACAATCCCATCTCCAGCAAATCGACAAACAAATAAGCCAACTAGCTCAAGCCATTAACCGTCTAGAATCCCATGGGAAGTTACCATCACAAACTGAAACTAATCCAAGGGAAAATGTTAGTGCGATAACTTTGCGTAGTGGAACTGTGATAACGCCTAAACCGCCCAAGCAAATCGAGCAAAAATCCGACGAGCAAGGCAGCTCTTCGAAGGACCAGAACGAAAAGTCTCCACCCATTGTAGGTAACTCTAAATCCAATAATTTTTTTTCTACTTACGAACCTGTTCCTCCTTTTCCAGGTAGATTGGCGAAACGAGATAAAAAGGAGGAAGAGAAGGAAATTTTGGATGTATTTAAAAAAGTGGAAATCAACATCCCACTTTTGGATGTTATTCGGAAGGTCCCTAAGTACGCAAAATTTTTGAAAGATCTATGCACAAACCGAAGGCGATTGTCTGGGAATGAAAAAGTTAACCTTGGTGAGAACGTTTCGGCTATTCTTCAAAGACCATTGCCGCCAAAGTACAAGGATCAAGGTATGTTTGCGATTCCTTGTAAAATTGAGAATGTTGGGATAAAAAGAGCGATGTGCGATTTAGGCGCATCTATCAACGTCATGTCGTTAAGCGTTTACAACAAAATTTCGACTGAGCCTTTGAAGGAAACGCGAGTGACGGTTCAACTAGCTGATCGATCAGTCATCTACCCCGAGGGAGTGCTAGAAAACGTGTTGGTACAGGTAAAAGATCTTATTTTCCCTGCTGATTTTTATATTATTGACATGGAAAATGATCGCAGTAACAACGGATCCGAAATCTTGCTTGGTCGACCTTTCCTATCAACCGCGCATACAAAGATTGATGTTCGCGGCGGCATTTTAACTATGGAATTTGATGGGGGAGTAGTTAAATTTGATATGTATAAAGCTATGAAGTATCCTGATTCGGTCGTAAGTTTAAATTTCGTTGATATTATAGATCCGTTAGCTGATGATTTGATCGAAACTGATTTGTGTTATGACTTTTGTAGGGAAATCGCAGATCTCGACGATAAAAACAAAGGCGAAATCATTTCAAATCTTTCTTCCCTTTCTGATTTTCGATTAATTCCAATTCGAACTAAACATTTTCCATCAATTTTGCAGGAACCAAAGCCAGGGTTGGAACGGTTTGATTATGTAACTTTTGGCGACAACCAATCCCTGCCAACCATTATTTGGAGTAGTTTGTCGCATCGGAAAGGAGGTAGAAACTTAGTTGTTGTTTTGCGCACAATTAAAAAGATGGAGGAAGGCGTTAAAACGACAAGGGATGGACGTCACCATTTATTTGAAGAACTTGCTTTTGAAGAACAAAAAATTTAGCAAAGGTCGTCGAGCTAAACGACGTTAAACAAAGCGCTAAATGGGAGACAACCCATTCTTTTTATTTTCGTTAATTTTAATTTCCTTTCTTTTTATATTTTATTTATTTTCCTTTATTTTTCTTTTTCTAATTACCTTAATAATTTTTCTGCAGGATTTTTTTTTCACAGCAAGAACTCTTCAATCATAAGCTGCAGTCCCATTGAAAGTGGTGCACGATAGCAAAACCCCTTTCCACTTAATGGCGCATGATAGCAAACCCTTTCCAACCATTTTCAAAACCCATTGACCGATTGCATAGGAATAAAATAAACCCCCTACCCAAACCAGCCATGGTCCGAACCCAACGACAAGGGAGAGCAGCACCCCCTAAACCGCCTGCCATTCAACCCATCGTCCTTGGAGTTGGCGGACGACGCCGCCATACGCAGAAACGCACCATGTCCCCGCACCTCCAACCGTCAGCCGCCATTTGCATCTATCCACCAGCACCGCCGGTTCAAAGCCCTCTGCCGCCGCTGATCCGAGCCACTCACAGTGCACCTTTCCCATCGACTCACTCTACATCCACGGGGAGTATCTTTTGCCTTTATTTTCTCTTTATTTCCTTAATTTTTTCTGAATTGGGGCAATTCATTTAAGTGAGGGGGAGGGTGCAACAACACCACTTGTCCTATGCTTGTTTGATAATATGTTTGACTTTGATTAAACTTGAGATGAACTTTTCTTGCCATTACATGTTATCTAGCATATTGTACTTGCTCTAGTGCTTAGGAATGATTGAATTGGAGCATTTTGATAATCAAATGATATGGGTAATCTGTAGTTTGACATCTCTTTTAATTACTGTTGATAATGTTAATTAAATTTCTCGCCTAGCTTAATCAAATTAGCCCAATTTTGGTAAGATTTGAGCCTTGAGCATGCATTCTTCATATTATGCTCGTTTCTTTTTCTTGAGAGTGTCATCTTGAATTTTAGGAATCTAGAACTTGTGGCTTGCTTACGATTCGAGACTACACTAAGAACGAGGTGCTTTAAAATGATTTAGGCATTAGGCTTTAACCTCTTCCATCCCTTCCATTTTACCCTTTCTCATCGCCTAGTGAGCCTTTGTTAGCCTTACACCCCATTTTTTGGCTTAACCCTCAACCAAACTTTTTGATTGATCAAATGCTAGAAACTGTATTGCTAGACAAAAAAGGGCTGCAATTCGAATAAAGGGCAGATTTTTTCCGAAAAAAATGAAAAAAAAACAGAATTAAAGGAAGCAATTTCTTTGAAAAAAAAGAAAAAAAAGGTTTCGAAAAAACTGAAAAGAAAAGAAAAAGATTGTTTTCTTGCCCACTTTTAAGCTTCTCTTTTGTCTTCATTGTTTATTATATCTTGCATTGATCATCTTCCTTTGATTATTTTCTTTCAATCTTTCTACCCTTTTCTAAACCCACATTACACCTTGAATAAAAGACCTAATGATTTTTGTACCTCGATTCTAATAAGTAGTGGAGAATTGAACTTGTTACAAGCTTATGGAAACCTTTGTTCATGCTTGACTTAGAGTGCTTTTTGCTTCACGTTTACCTTTAAAACACTTTGACTGCTCTTGAGTGTATCTTGGTGAGGATTAAGACTAGGCTAAGATTTGATTAATGCTTGATAAGAAATTGAAAGGAACAAGGGCTGCTCTTTGCTTGTATTTGTTTGGTTTTGATTATGTTTCTTTCATGAACCTCTTTTTGCGCTAGAACTCTTATGATTCTGTTTGATGCTTGTAATGGCTTGAAAAATGCATTATTGGGTTTATGCTAATTCGGACATACTTGAGGACAAGTATGAGACAAGTGAGGGGGAATTTGATGAGTTCTCAAATATGACATATTTCATTTGTTATTTTTCTAGCTATTGGGACTTCTTGCTGCTTAATACATACTGTTTTTGTTATATTTTTTGCAGGAACTCAATTCTGGAAATAGCAGTGAAAATGGGGCATTTCTGCAGTTTTTATTATGATTCTGTCATGACTGGCATCATGGGCACGACACCGGGCACGACGCTTCTGACGTGGCAATGACGTGGCGACTTCTAGAAGCTTCTGGAACGTTCTGAGAGATCTTATCAGCTTATCCGATTATATTCCTGCATTTAAATTTCAAAACATTTGAATTGTTTTATCTTTTGTTTATTATTTTAAATTATCTCATCACTTTATCTTTGTAAATCTAAGCCTATAAATACCACCCTTGGTAAAGGCTTAGATCATCATTCATTTTAGTTTTCATCTTCTAGTTTTGAGTTTTTTTTTACCTTTGTAAACGTTTT
The DNA here is from genome assembly GCA_030270665.1 of Hibiscus trionum. Classification (NCBI taxonomy): domain Eukaryota; kingdom Viridiplantae; phylum Streptophyta; class Magnoliopsida; order Malvales; family Malvaceae; genus Hibiscus; species Hibiscus trionum. Next base: position 42,776,740 of record BSYR01000004.1, read on the forward strand.
TAGCTTTAAATCCAAGTTTATTTTCCTTTAATTTCTTGTTTTCATTTATTTTATGTTATTCAATTGTTTTTCTAAAATCAAGTTAAGTATGATAATCAATATCATGCTTAGCTAAATCCTTTAAGCCAAGAACCAGCCAAGTCAATTCGATTCGTGAGAATTGAACTTGCTTAAATTCTTTTGGGTAAATCATTTTTATCTTTCTGCTTAGATAGTTTGGCAATCGGCCTTACTAAAAGTTTTTAATCGTTTTTCATATCAAAAAAGGGCCCTTTGGTCTGAATTCGCTTAAAAACATAGTTGGGAGGAAGGATCGGCCTGTGGCAATTTGGACTTCCTATGAACACTCTTAGCGGCGGTCCGCTAAGGAAAGATAAAATCAGAAGCGATTCTACTTTTAGACAATTTCTGAGTCGGGTTTTTCCTGCTTATTTCTAAATACTTTAACGGCGATAGACGTGGTTAATTTATTTAAGAACCATCTTTCGAAGATAGACTTGGGAGGATTGGTTACTCAAGAGAAGAACAAGTTACGACGGGTTGGGCCTCGTAGACTGTAACCGACATGATCCCCGAAATAAAAATCTATTTCAATGATCGAAAGAATTGAAGGAGCTGGTTCGAGGCTGATTTTCACACTTGGTTTTTCTTACTACTTTTAATTCTTTTTCTCTATTTTATTACTTCACCAAAAATCATATCACCTCCTTCTTTTATTTCTTTGCTTTTACAGATATTCCTGGGAATTCAGATTCAACAAATTAAAGTCAACAATTCCAGCTAATCTCCCTGCGGATCGACCCTCTTTCCCTATACCTATTCAATTTCTTTATTTTATTTATTGTTGAAAGAGGGTTAATATATATTTGTTTTTGACCGGTTAACGACGACTTGTCATTGTTCTACTAACCGCAAATTAAATATTGAATCCGACAGTCTACTAGCTGTGAATTGGATTGAAAATCCTAGACTCTCTCCTGATTGTTTCATTAAACTAGTAGAGAGTTGCAAGCATTTTTCTGTGCTTTATGACTGGAAAAATTTGTTTTGCCTTTAGAGAACTAAACAATGCAGCTCATCAGCTCGCTCAAGCGGGTATTAGAAGAGACCAAACGTTGTCGAGTGTAGCAGATATGGAGTGGGGTCTGTGGTTACTGGCAAACCAACAATTTGTTGCTTGCAGGTCTCATCGTTTACTGTATGCAGACAATTTTGAGCTTGATCTGTTTGCTGGATTTGGAGTGATGGTCTAGTTGTTGTTTGTTTGGCGGACATGTTCCCTGTTTTATCTGCACTGTTATACTCAGTAAAAGGTGGTTGAATTCGTTTGTGGCAAGATGGTGTATTTCTAGGATGGAGCAAATGGTGATGCTCTAGTTTGATAGCTTTCGTGTGTGTCAAAGTTATTAGTTTGATTGTCATTGGATGTGTCCAAGTAACTTGATGTGTAGCTTTTTGTTTACTTGTTCAGAGATCTATCTTATATCATGTGATATGCGATTGTACCTTGTGTAAATCCTTTGGGACTAGGCATTGGCATTAGAGATGGCAATGGATCAGATTTCGATTGGATTGTATAAAATTTAAGTCTGAATCCGTTACAATTGGACTCAAATATTTTTTTCGAATTTGGATTCGGATTTTTTCAAACAGATTTGGATCAGATTTTTTCGGATCGGATTCGGGTTTATTTTAACCGCATTTAGATTAGAGTTTTTGGATTCGGATTAAATTGTCATCCCTAGTCTTGACCCAAGTCTGAGGGGTATATTCGCGAATTTTAGTGTCTTTAGGGTATATTGTGTTTTGGCCCTCTAATAATTTTATTTTAGTGCAAATCATTCCATAATTTTGTATATTTAATTTCTTACGCATTTAATTTATGCTATTTAATTCTACACTTGTTCATTTTTATCCCTTATTTGTTGACTACATTTAATTTTTTGTGTTTATTGTTTATGCTTTTAATTTACTTTCTATTTTAATTCATAATTTTAGCATAATATATCATGACTTTATCTATCGATTGCACATTACTTACTATTTCATTCAATAACTTAATTTTTAGTAATTCATTGATATTTATATTTATTTGTTTCTCCATTGTATTCATTTTATTGTTTGTTTATCTATGACTTGATCTTGCATTTATTTTTTTCATATTTATTTATACATGCATATGATATAAATAGATATATTACACTATATTAAGGTTAATTAATATATATAAATAATAATAAATATTATTATTATTTAACTTACATTCTTAAGAAAATTATATTTTTAGTATAACTTTTAATATATATATATATAAAGTTAATTTTATTTTTATCATTATTCTAAATTACCTAATATATACATTTATGTTCTCGTTTAAAAAATATATGTAGTTTATGTTTCTTTTAATGTATTTAGTTTAACTTTTTACTTTATTTATGTTGTTTTCTTGTTTTAATGTAAATATTATATACGATATTTTGTTTTAATTAAAAGTTCTAAATGTTTTGATTCGGACTCGGATATGGATCGGATGCGTCGGACTCGGATCAGACATGGATTTGGATCGGATCTTGGCATGATCCATATCCAACCCATCTCCTATTAGGACTCGGACATTTTCCTATTATTTGGATTCGGATTTTTTTCAATCGAATATGGATCGAATAAATTTCTTCAGATCGAATTGGATTCGAATTAAATTGTCATCCCTAATTGGCATAGTGCACTCCTTTTCCTCTATTAAGATTAGAGAGGTTTTTTAACGAGTCTCATGTCATTGTCGTTTAAACGTAATAAAGTTTTTCTTCCTTTCAAAGAAAAAGTAAAAAATAAATTAACATGTACAAAATAAAATTGGAAGAAAGAATGATAGATTGGGAAAACTATGAATTTAACAAAAAAAACAAATTCTTTATTTATTAAAGAACGTTTGGAGTTAAAATTATAGGTTTGAATCACTTTTACACATTTGACTAGTCAAATTGTTAATTTAGATGTTTGGTAAACACATGATTGTAACTGTTGAGGTGGAAATCGTCTACCTCCTAATCATGCCTTCATTTATGCCTCCACAATAAAATTAGGGGTTTAGGGTTAAGACTTAGGGTTATGGTATAGAGAATTTAGGGTAGGGTGTATTGTAACACCCGGGTTTGGGGGTCGGATGGAAATAATATTAAAATATTGTTTCGGGTTTCGGTTTTAAGATTTAAAATAATAAAATATTTTTTATGGGCCTCGGAATTTCCAAAATATCTACATCTATGTTAGGCCTATCTCTTGGGTCCAAAATCCATGGACTTTAAGAGATGTGGGTTTGGATTTTCATTAAGGGCATAGTGGTAAACATTATTTTGGGTGAATTTAAAATAAAACAAAAGATGAGCATGTGCTCATCTTCTTCCTCATTTTCCAACTCTTCAAAACTAACGACAATGGAGAGTCTTTCTCTCCATTTCACCATTTCATCTCTTCCACCTTCATCTTTGGAGCTCTTTGAAAGGTAAATATATTTTTGACTTGGTCTTGTCTTCCTCTTCATGTTGGTACCAATATTTCTCATTATTGTTCATGATTTTGAAATTTAAAAGTTTTAGGGTTTTGTTTAAAAATGAGAACTTTATGGGTTTTTACTAAAGCTTTTGATTTGTTATTGTTAGATATGATATCTATGAAACAAATGGTCCAATATATGTAATTTTTAAAGTGTTTTCTAAGGATTTCCGAAATTGGGTTTTGGTGGGGTTTTAGGAAGGTTTTAGTTGAGTTTTGGATATGGTTTGTGTTGGAAATTGAGGGTGGATGTTAGGGTAATGGTTGAGGGCTGTTTTGGGAGCATTTAGATGTGTTAAAAAGGTTGAAATCATGAGTTTTGGTTGGGACTTGAGGGCTGCTCGGGGGCTAGTGTTTTGGAGGTTGTACATAGCTTGAATTAATGTGCTTGTTGCTTGAATTGTATTCCGGGTTGGTCTTTTGATGTTGGGCTGATTTGAGGATTATTTGAATTGTGTTTGAGGTTGTATAGAAGCGGAAATTTGTGTTGGGGAAGCTTCGGGAAGAAATCCAGAAATTTGAGGGAGGTTGCTTGCTTGGCTTGGAGCTTGGAAGCTTAGGTGAGTGGTTAAATATTTTAAATAGTTTTCAAGTGTTGGTTCAAGCATGTGAACTAGGTTGGGACTGGTAGACCCACCTAGAGTTGGGATTAGGGTGGTAGCCTAATCCCAAACTTTAGTTAGAGACCTTGGTTGATCTTTAAAGTGTTGAATTATGCCTCATGTTTAATCATGCTTATGGTGGTTATGCTTATGTTGTTATACATGTATGTGGAGGCATGGCTTAATGCATGGTTACATGCATGTTGATGATAAATGTGATAGAGATATACATATGTATGAAATATGATGTGATGTTTGTGTTAATGAGATGCATGTAGTGTTGACATGTGTAATGATGTTATGAGGTGAATGTATGATCCGAGGATCATGGTGAGTACATGTTAGGCATGGAAATGTGGTTTGTGCATGATAGTAAGTCATGGTGAGTACGTGCTAAGCACGGAAGTTGTTAATAAATGGTATGTGGAATGTATTAGTATTGGCATTAGTATGCTTGGGTACAAATGATCGATCATTAGGATGTTAGTGTGTACACATGAGTCAAAAGTCGCGCGTGGCCTTGGTGGCGTTGAGTCACCAAGGAGGAGTACGGGTACGCCCGGAAATTATATTTACATTAGTCGGTGATGAGTGGAATCCCATCGACGGGCGTGAGGATGAGTGGAATCCCCTCCGCGTGGAATGAGGCGTGAGGATGAGTGGAATCCCCTCCGCGTGAAATGAGGCGTGAGGATGAGTGGAATCCCCTCCGCGTGAACGGTGATGAGTGGAATCCCACCGCCAGGTAATGGTTGTGTTGTTGGATGTGAGTTCCAACGGTTATCCGTGTATTCGAGTCATAGCTAGGTGCCAATACGGATTGTAGTTTATGTTGCCATTATGTGGTTAATTGTGAGCCAATGTGATTTGGGATGTGTTGCTAACATGATTTAATATATGTGATTTCATGTATTGTGGTTTTGAACATGTTGAGCATGACATGATATTGATTATATGTTCGTGCATCATTTAGAATCATGGCTCGTGTGGACCGGAGGTAAGAACATGCATTTTATCTCGGTTGTAGCTTGTGCTTGGACCCTGCATTGTCGAGGTTTGTTTTTAAAGAGCTTACCCTCACTAAGCTTTTATGCTTACGCTCTCTTTTGTTCGATAATGCAGATAAATAGCTTGTGGGTGCCAAAGGCAAGGGAAGGTCTCCAAGTGTTGCTTTTGGTGAGCTCAATGTATGGATTTTAAGTAATAGAGTGTAATAGTTAAGCAATGGGATAGGAATTGTTGATTCGAGTCTTGATGTATGTCTACGGTTGACTTGATTTGTAAGCATGTTATATCTTGCCAAATGCTAGTACAATGGATGTCTTATGAGTGCTTAGGTTGCTTGAATGGCATGTGGACTCACTTGGTATGTGTGATGCTTATTGGTTCTTTTTAAATGTCTTCAAGCATGCTTGTATGAAGGCTCTTAATGTGTAATTTGCCATGTTAGAAAGATTTTCCAAATCCATGCCTGTATGTGTTTGAGTATGTTAAATCTAGGATGTATGCCTCTAGACCTTGTTTGATGGTTTTGTGTACCTTTAGGGGGTCCTGTGGGACCTTAAGACTTGTCAAAACACCCCTAAATCTGTATTTCAAAGGTTACAGACTGCCGGCGTTTCGAAACGGGATGGATCGTTTCGGAACGGGTAGGCTTCAGGGACCCCGTATCGGAACGCGTTTCGATACGGTATGGCCTTTGGAACCCCTGTTCCGAAACGCGTATCGGAACGTTTTGGCTACTGGAATTCTGAGAAATTCACGAGATGAAGGTGTTTCGAAACGGTCAAAATCTCGTTGACCACGAGATATTGACCGTCGTGGGCGTTTCGAAACGGTTGACCCCCATTTCGATACGGCCCCTTGTAAAGGCTCTGGGTCAGTTGACCTGGTCAAGGCGTTTCGATACGCCTCAAGGGCGTTTCGAAACGGCCTATTTAAAAGATTAAAAGTGGGCTGTTTAATTGTTGTTTTGGGTTCGAATGTTTGTCTCTTGTATTCTTGTTCCGCTGTTTGACCACATAGGGTTTAATATCCATTTAGACAAGATTTTAAAATGAAAAAAAAATAGGGTTGCTAACCGAAGGGGAACTTTAACGGGTTTCGCTTCGGTTTTCCCCGTGTGGCCCATTCGGACCGGTCAACCGGCCAGACCGGGACGAGGGGGTTACATTTATGGTTTAGGATTTGAAATGTAGGGTTATGGTTCCTAATTTAATTTTTAAATGATTTTTAACAGGAGACATAAATGGAGGCATGGTTAGGGGGAGAAGATTTTTACTCAACTATTGATTGAGGTTAAACCTATTAAATCGAAAAAACTACTAAGATGAACTTTTTGGCTTTAGAAGATTTGACATAAAATTTGTATCCAAATAACCTAAATTTCGAAACTTTATAAATTGACCTATTTTAGTGATCCAATAATGTTTAGATACTTAAGTGAGTAAATTAAAAAGCGTTTAATTCCCTTCAAACTTTATAAATTGACCTATTTTAGTCACATGATTGTAACTGTTGATTACGGCACTTTTCAGTTGACCTATTAAATTTGTAAACGCATGATTGTAACGGTTGATTAAGGCACTTTTTAATTTGCTCACTGAACTTTATAAATTGGCCGATTTGACATAAAATTTGTATCCAAAAAATAAGGTCAAATTGAAATATTAATGTTTAAACAATGATGGTTAAATTTATTATTTTTGAAATTAGGACTAAATTGTTTAAATGTACAAACGTGGAGGACTAAATATGTTATTATACAAAATATTTTAACTGTTGTTAACGGGTCAATGATAACATTGAAGCAAAACTAAAAATTTAATGGTAAGTGGTAACATTGAAGCAAAACTAAAAATTTAATGGTAACACTAGAACAATTGGAAGTTTAATTACCAAATTGAATAATTTACCAAAGTTCAGTTACCATTTGTAAACTATACATTTTTAAGGTGTCAAATAAGTAGATAATGTTAAAAATCAACATATTTAAGGCTAAAATAGCCCAATTTAATCTTTCGATCTCTCAATATTTTTGAAATATTCGCCGCTGAATTTATTAAAGTCGCATGCTGATCTCTGTGTATGGATATAATTTTTTGCATGTAAATAAATACTACTCCCTCTGTCTCACTTATATTGCAGTTGATTTTTCATGGAGTTTTAAGAGGAAAAAGTTGTGTAATGTAAAATAATTTAAATGACAAGTTTGCCCTTAAAAAGTTAATTTCTGTTTTTGTTAGAAAATTAAAAAAATAGAAAAGTAAATTTATTTTGTAAAAGTGAAATTTTCAAACTAACAATTTGAATGGGATAATTATAAAATACAAAAATAATAATTTTATTAGGACAGGGAGAGCAACTCAGTAAATTTGACTGTTTAAACTGAAATCAAAATTATTAAATAACATAATCGAATAACATCGCTTTTTATCTTATTTCAGCTCCTCCATCTCCATGAAACACCTGACTTCAATCTTTGCTTGCTTTGTATGTTTCCACCAGGAGAAGTTATCTATGATTTCAACCACTCCACAAAATCTTTCAATACCTTGTCTGAATTTCCACCTACACCGACACTTTTGGTAACCTTTTGCCTGAGCTCAGCAACTCTTGTTCTGATGTTATCATCACCAACCAATCCTTCCACCTTGCTTTTGATCTCTTCTGTTCCGACGATCCCTCTTTCATCCCTTTCGAATTTGAGTCTGACCTTCCAGATATCACAAATGTAGCTCTGGTTCAGGAACTGGTCTGAAAAGTAAGGCCAACACAAGAATGGAACCCCATTGCTCACACCTTCAAGTGTGGAGTTCCACCCACAGTGACTTATGAAGCAAGCAATCGAAGAATGTTCCAACACAGCTCCTTGTGGTGCCCAGCTCACCATCTTACCTCGATTTCCCACTCTTTCGATAAATCCTTGTAGGTAAACATGGTGTTTCCCCTTTGTAATATCTTCTCTGACCACCCAAAGAAATGGCCTGTTGGTGAGTTCAAGCCCCAAAGCCAACTCTTGGAACTGGATTTGGTCAAAAACAGTGAAACTACCAAATGCAATATATATGACTGAAGCAGGTGATTGTTGATCGAGCCACTGCAAACAAGTTGGATCCTCGCGCCAGAAATTCCCCGACAAAGTTTCCGAGCCGATTGGCTGCTGAAAGTGGACCTATGGGTAGGGCTTTGGGAAACAAGTTGAACGCTTCAGGCTCCAATTCAAAACTTGAGTTGCAAAGTGCCCAATCTGCTATTTCAACAGCTTTGTTGTTCTCCCGAAAAAAATCAAACATGATTTTCTGTGTTGAAGGAAAGGGATCAAGGTTAAGCCATACAAAGTTGGTTGGGTGTATAACAGGCGTCGTAGGTGACAACTGAAACACATCTTTCGTAAGTGGAGTGCCTGCAAAATGTACACATTACTAATCAATTATGATGTTTATTTTCTCCATTCACAATACTCGGTCCGTAGTACAAGTAAGCAGTTAAAATAAGAGAGGGTGTTTACCATTTTCATCAATCAATCCGTCGTCAATATGCTTCGGGATCCTAAGATCAAACACTAGTTGAAACACCGAAGCCGGCCACAATGCCGCCGTCGGAATCCCTAATTCAGCTGCAACATTGAGTGCCAACCCCACGACTACATCAGCTAAAACACATGAAATCTTGTCATCATCAGATGCATTGACCTTATGAATCAAGTCCTTCAGCTGTGTAGGCATAACCTGGCATAAACTCTCAGTTAACTTCCCAATATGATTCCTGTCTTCCCCGTCTTCCAATCCATCGGGAACCGAAACAAGATGAAAAAAGCCGCTTTCATCCACATTGTTGCCGAATGCATGGATGACTCTCTTGTGATTGAACTCTGTGTTAACAAAGCTGATTTTGATGCCTTGTTTGGCCAAGTGTCGGGAGAGCTCCATTGAAGGAATGACATGGCCTTGTGCTGGATAAGGGACAACTAAAACATGTGGTTTCCCCATTTCCTGGAGTTTCTCTTTCGGTGCATAAAATTGAGAGCTCCAAATGTGATTTATAGGAACAATTTGCGGCCACATTCATTTCCAATGCTAATCGGGAAATGTGTAAGCAATGGGGTTCAGCAACCGACAGAATCTGAAGGATTTGACATATTAACACCCCATATATAAAAGAGCTTGTCGCCTTCCCTCCTCTCTCCACTATCCACATTTGTTAAATTTTAGTCAATGCTAGCGTGCTTTGTGACTATACCCGGTAAACTTGACCCGAGACCCGAACCGAATTACCCGAATCTAGTCCTGAAACGAAACTGAAAATTAACCCGAAATTGACTTGAAATTTGATTCGAAAATCGAAATAATTCGAACCGAAACTAAACCGAATTTAGTTTAACCGAATGGACCCGATTAATAGAAATAAAGAAATATAGAATATGAACAGACGCTCAAGTCACTAAAATGTCAAATATATTGACTTTATAAAGTCATAAATAGGGTGTAAAAATCTGATCAACCTAAAAATTTGATTAAAATCGACTGATCTCTCATTGAACTGGACCGAAATTAACCGAACCAAAAATAACCGAACCGAAAATCAACCGACCCGAAATGACCCGAAACACAATAGACCCGAACTAAAACCGAAACCGAATCTGAACCGAAAATATCAGACCCGAAATAACCGAAACCGAAATGACCTGAACCGATTGACCCGTTTGCCACCTCTATTTGTGACCGGTGTGAGTGGCAGACCTACCATAGTGCATGGTAGGTTCCTTGACCTACCATTATTTTTCCGGGTAAACAATATTTTTGGTCATTAATCTATTGTATTTTTTTTCTATTTTCGTCATTAAATTATTAATTTTTGGTAAAATCTCATTAAAATTATACTTTTTTATTTTGGTCACTAATATTACGTTTTTTACCAACTATTAATTTTTGGGGTAAACTACATTTGTGGTCATCAACCTATTGCTCCTTTTTTGTTTTGATCACCGAACTATTAATTTTTTTGTAAAACCTCACTAAAATTACATTTTTCTTATTTTGGTCAATGATGTTACGTTTGTTCCTCAAATTTGATCATCAACCTATTATTTCTTTTCCATTTTTCGTCATTGAACTATAATTTTTCTGTTAGTTTTTTCAATGAAGGGTGACCAAAACTGGGAAAAAACGAAACGTGGTGAAAATTTTGAAAAAAAAAATGATAGTTCGATGACAGAAATATGAAAAGAGAAAAAGCTTGGTGATCACAAGTGTAGTTTACCCTATTTTTTGTTTAAATTAAAATTCATTCCTTATTTTTTATTTTAAACTTTTAAATTATTTTTTTATCAAAATAAGTATCTAATTTATGAGATATGATCCTCTTACACCATGTATAAAAGTTTTATACCTCTTTTGGACTGTTAGATGAAGGTAAATAGATGACTGAGATTAACATTATGAAATATGAAGATTATCACATGAAAAAAAAATAAGGAAATAATCTTAGACATTTGTTTAGCATCAACCAACGGTCCAAAAAATGTAAAAATAATTGAATTTTACATAGTGTAAGTGGATCCTAACCCCCTAAAATTTTATTATGTAACGATTTTAAGTTTTTTTGTTATATTAAAAAATTCTTTTAACAAAAAATACATTGGATGACCATGTCAAATAGTTGAGCAAAAATTTTGATTTAATTTTTTTAAATAATTATATTTAAATTAATTATAAAAATAATAAAATAGTTTTTAGTTCCCAAATAAATATATTTACCTCCAAAAATACCTTTTTCCTAATTATGTAACCCTTTTATGTTTGGAAAATCTATTTTTGTTGAAACCATTTTAAAACTTAAATCCTTCTTCGATTTTTTTTTATTTCAGATAATTTGTAATTGATTTTGGGAAATTGAAACCAAAAATAATTTTTAATTTCATAATCTCTTTATCCTAAAACCCTAAATTAATTTTGAAATATAAAATTCATGTTTGCTTGCACAACACGTGTCACTTATCATTACTTAAATTTATCAGAGCAAGTTTTTTTTTATATAATCTAAAACACAGTTACACCGATCTAAAATAGTTCTAATATCTTAAACATATGTACACTAATATATGTGAATATGTTTACGATTATAAACTATAATTGTTTGTACATCAATTACCTTTTATTAATATATTATTATGCATACGTGAACTACTAAATTTAAATTTTTGAATCTGCCCCTGACAACTGAAAAGTGAGTGGTGAGCCATACAGTTTTCGGACCAAAATTATGAAGTATGTCCTTCGAGTTTAAAAAGGCTTAATAGTCGGAAAAATGTCCAAATTATATATATTTTTACTTTAGATAAGTGCTTAAAGTATTTTTTAGCTCAAGTAGGTGCCTAATGTTTTCACCGTTAACGTTTTAGGCGTCTGGTTGTTAACAGTTGTTTAAAAAAAATCTTTTAACCAATCAAAACATGACAAATGGCTTAAATTTTATTTTATTTTTTATTCCTTTTAATTTAATTTAAAAAAAATCTCTAAATTTCTAAAATTCACAAAATAACCTTAAAACCCCTAGATTCCCAAATTCGACCACTATCGACGTCGTTCATCACGTTGTCGGCAACGGAATGAAGCCTTATCCTCTTGTCGCAAAACCCACACATCGTTCATCGTTTGATTATCCGTCGTTTGCCGCCCACCATTTCTTTTTTCCTCCTCTCATCGTTCGACTTTGTTTCGACGTTAGGCACAACGGCCATCAACTTTCGACAACAGAAGGATGGGAGAATGATGGTGGGGTTCAAAGACGGAAGTGGTGGAAACGCCATTGGTGAATGAAGGCGACAACAACTGGAATCGGGATTTGAGACTTAGGGATTTGGAGACTATTTTGAGAATTTTAAGATATTTTTGAAAATTTTGATTTAAAAAATAAAAGAAAATAAAATAAAGCATGTACGGGTCGTGTTTTATTGGCTAATGAAAATTTTTGAACGGTCGTTAACGAAAAGGTACTTAAAATGGTAACGGTAAAAACGTTAGGCGCCTGCTTGGGCTGAAAAATACTTTAGGCACCTATCTGAAAAAAGAGTATAGCTTGGACACTTTTTTTCTTTCTATTAAGCATTTTAAAATTATGTTTATGTCATTAGACTAATCGTTTTGTATCATTTCAATAATTACGCCGTAAATTCCAAACAAAAACGATACGACGGTTTAATATTTGATATAGTAACATATTTAATTCTCAACATTTGTAAAATTTATTAATTTGACCTATAATTATAAAAAAAAAATAACCCTCGATATTTTCATGTTTTTCAATAGGAACCCTAAAAACTTAAATGAACCCATGTAATATCAGCATTAAGAAAAGACCATATTTGGGAATAATCTTTCATTAGCATGAACATATAAGCAGAAAAGTAAGTATATTTAGCTGGTTGGCTAAGCTATTCATCTTTGTTCCATCATATTTGTTTGAGTTATGGGTTTTAAACTCACTATGTACACCCAATTCTTTTACCTTAAAGTCTTCTTTTTCTTTCGCTTCTAGGTAAGATTAAAATTAATTTTAAGATTGTAAAAAAGAAAACATATAAGCTAAAAAACAAATTCGGATTTTGTCGGGTAGATGACTTATCACAAAGAGCGTAGTATGATCCATTATACCCTACTCGATTTTCCTTCCTTTCGGACTGTAATCCCAATATGATTGTAATTTTTGTTCTTTGTTCTCAACATGATTGTAATCCCATCCATTTGCTCTCCGAACAATGTCATATCTAGGTCCCTAAATCAATTTTGAAATATAAAATTCATGTTTGCTTGCACAACACGTGTCACTTATCATTACTTAAATTTATCAGAGCAAGTTTTTTTTTATATAATCTAAAACACAGTTACACCGATCTAAAATAGTTCTAATATCTTAAACATATGTACACTAATATATGTGAATATGTTTACGATTATAAACTATAATTGTTTGTACATCAATTACCTTTTATTAATATATTATTATGCATACGTGAACTACTAAATTTAAATTTTTGAATCTGCCCCTGACAACTGAAAAGTGAGTGGTGAGCCATACAGTTTTCGGACCAAAATTATGAAGTATGTCCTTCGAGTTTAAAAAGGCTTAATAGTCGGAAAAATGTCCAAATTATATATATTTTTACTTTAGATAAGTGCTTAAAGTATTTTTTAGCTCAAGTAGGTGCCTAATGTTTTCACCGTTAACGTTTTAGGCGTCTGGTTGTTAACAGTTGTTTAAAAAAAATCTTTTAACCAATCAAAACATGACAAATGGCTTAAATTTTATTTTATTTTTTATTCCTTTTAATTTAATTTAAAAAAAATCTCTAAATTTCTAAAATTCACAAAATAACCTTAAAACCCCTAGATTCCCAAATTCGACCACTATCGACGTCGTTCATCACGTTGTCGGCAACGGAATGAAGCCTTATCCTCTTGTCGCAAAACCCACACATCGTTCATCGTTTGATTATCCGTCGTTTGCCGCCCACCATTTCTTTTTTCCTCCTCTCATCGTTCGACTTTGTTTCGACGTTAGGCACAACGGCCATCAACTTTCGACAACAGAAGGATGGGAGAATGATGGTGGGGTTCAAAGACGGAAGTGGTGGAAACGCCATTGGTGAATGAAGGCGACAACAACTGGAATCGGGATTTGAGACTTAGGGATTTGGAGACTATTTTGAGAATTTTAAGATATTTTTGAAAATTTTGATTTAAAAAATAAAAGAAAATAAAATAAAGCATGTACGGGTCGTGTTTTATTGGCTAATGAAAATTTTTGAACGGTCGTTAACGAAAAGGTACTTAAAATGGTAACGGTAAAAACGTTAGGCGCCTGCTTGGGCTGAAAAATACTTTAGGCACCTATCTGAAAAAAGAGTATAGCTTGGACACTTTTTTTCTTTCTATTAAGCATTTTAAAATTATGTTTATGTCATTAGACTAATCGTTTTGTATCATTTCAATAATTACGCCGTAAATTCCAAACAAAAACGATACGACGGTTTAATATTTGATATAGTAACATATTTAATTCTCAACATTTGTAAAATTTATTAATTTGACCTATAATTATAAAAAAAAAATAACCCTCGATATTTTCATGTTTTTCAATAGGAACCCTAAAAACTTAAATGAACCCATGTAATATCAGCATTAAGAAAAGACCATATTTGGGAATAATCTTTCATTAGCATGAACATATAAGCAGAAAAGTAAGTATATTTAGCTGGTTGGCTAAGCTATTCATCTTTGTTCCATCATATTTGTTTGAGTTATGGGTTTTAAACTCACTATGTACACCCAATTCTTTTACCTTAAAGTCTTCTTTTTCTTTCGCTTCTAGGTAAGATTAAAATTAATTTTAAGATTGTAAAAAAGAAAACATATAAGCTAAAAAACAAATTCGGATTTTGTCGGGTAGATGACTTATCACAAAGAGCGTAGTATGATCCATTATACCCTACTCGATTTTCCTTCCTTTCGGACTGTAATCCCAATATGATTGTAATTTTTGTTCTTTGTTCTCAACATGATTGTAATCCCATCCATTTGCTCTCCGAACAATGTCATATCTAGGTCCCTAAATCAATTTTGAAATATAAAATTCATGTTTGCTTGCACAACACGTGTCACTTATCATTACTTAAATTTATCAGAGCAAGTTTTTTTTTATATAATCTAAAACACAGTTACACCGATCTAAAATAGTTCTAATATCTTAAACATATGTACACTAATATATGTGAATATGTTTACGATTATAAACTATAATTGTTTGTACATCAATTACCTTTTATTAATATATTATTATGCATACGTGAACTACTAAATTTAAATTTTTGAATCTGCCCCTGACAACTGAAAAGTGAGTGGTGAGCCATACAGTTTTCGGACCAAAATTATGAAGTATGTCCTTCGAGTTTAAAAAGGCTTAATAGTCGGAAAAATGTCCAAATTATATATATTTTTACTTTAGATAAGTGCTTAAAGTATTTTTTAGCTCAAGTAGGTGCCTAATGTTTTCACCGTTAACGTTTTAGGCGTCTGGTTGTTAACAGTTGTTTAAAAAAAATCTTTTAACCAATCAAAACATGACAAATGGCTTAAATTTTATTTTATTTTTTATTCCTTTTAATTTAATTTAAAAAAAATCTCTAAATTTCTAAAATTCACAAAATAACCTTAAAACCCCTAGATTCCCAAATTCGACCACTATCGACGTCGTTCATCACGTTGTCGGCAACGGAATGAAGCCTTATCCTCTTGTCGCAAAACCCACACATCGTTCATCGTTTGATTATCCGTCGTTTGCCGCCCACCATTTCTTTTTTCCTCCTCTCATCGTTCGACTTTGTTTCGACGTTAGGCACAACGGCCATCAACTTTCGACAACAGAAGGATGGGAGAATGATGGTGGGGTTCAAAGACGGAAGTGGTGGAAACGCCATTGGTGAATGAAGGCGACAACAACTGGAATCGGGATTTGAGACTTAGGGATTTGGAGACTATTTTGAGAATTTTAAGATATTTTTGAAAATTTTGATTTAAAAAATAAAAGAAAATAAAATAAAGCATGTACGGGTCGTGTTTTATTGGCTAATGAAAATTTTTGAACGGTCGTTAACGAAAAGGTACTTAAAATGGTAACGGTAAAAACGTTAGGCGCCTGCTTGGGCTGAAAAATACTTTAGGCACCTATCTGAAAAAAGAGTATAGCTTGGACACTTTTTTTCTTTCTATTAAGCATTTTAAAATTATGTTTATGTCATTAGACTAATCGTTTTGTATCATTTCAATAATTACGCCGTAAATTCCAAACAAAAACGATACGACGGTTTAATATTTGATATAGTAACATATTTAATTCTCAACATTTGTAAAATTTATTAATTTGACCTATAATTATAAAAAAAAATAACCCTCGATATTTTCATGTTTTTCAATAGGAACCCTAAAAACTTAAATGAACCCATGTAATATCAGCATTAAGAAAAGACCATATTTGGGAATAATCTTTCATTAGCATGAACATATAAGCAGAAAAGTAAGTATATTTAGCTGGTTGGCTAAGCTATTCATCTTTGTTCCATCATATTTGTTTGAGTTATGGGTTTTAAACTCACTATGTACACCCAATTCTTTTACCTTAAAGTCTTCTTTTTCTTTCGCTTCTAGGTAAGATTAAAATTAATTTTAAGATTGTAAAAAAGAAAACATATAAGCTAAAAAACAAATTCGGATTTTGTCGGGTAGATGACTTATCACAAAGAGCGTAGTATGATCCATTATACCCTACTCGATTTTCCTTCCTTTCGGACTGTAATCCCAATATGATTGTAATTTTTGTTCTTTGTTCTCAACATGATTGTAATCCCATCCATTTGCTCTCCGAACAATGTCATATCTAGGTCCCTAAATCAATTTTGAAATATAAAATTCATGTTTGCTTGCACAACACGTGTCACTTATCATTACTTAAATTTATCAGAGCAAGTTTTTTTTATATAATCTAAAACACAGTTACACCGATATAAAATAGTTTTAATATCTTAAACATATTTACACTAATATATGTGAATATGTTTACGATTATAAACTATAATTGTTTGTACACCAATTACCTTTTATTAATATATTATTATGCATAAGTGAACTACTAAATTTAAAATTTTGAATCCGCCCCTGACAACTGAAAAGTGAGTGGTGAGCCTTACAGTTTTCGGACCAAAATTATGAAGTATGTCCTTCGAGTTTAAAAAGGCTTAATAGTCGGAAAAAATGTCCAAATTATATTTTTGTTACTTTATATAAGTGCTTAAAGTATTTTTTGGCCCAAGTAGGTGCCTAATGTTTTCACCGTTAACGTTTTAGGCGTCTGGTTGTTAACGGTTGTTTAAAAAAAATTCTTTTAACCAATCAAAACATGACAAATGTCTTAAATTTTATTTTATTTTTTATTCCTTTTAATTTAATTTAAAAAAATCTCTAAATTTCCAAAATTCACAAAATAACCTTAAAACCCCTAGATTTCCAAATTCGACCACTATCGCCGTCGTTCATCACGCTGTCGGCAACAGAATGAAGCCTCATCCTCTTGTCGCAAAACCCACACATCGTTCATCGTTTGATTATCCGTCGTTTGCCGCCCACCATTTCTTTTTTCCTCCTCTCATCGTTCGACTTTGTTTCGACGTTAGGCACGACGACCATCAACTTTCGACAACAGAAGGATGGGAGAATGATGGTGGGGTTCAAAGACGGAAGTGGTGGTCATGCCATTAATGAATGAAGGCGACAACAACTGGAATCGGGATTTGAGACTTAGGGATTTGGAGACTATTTTGAGAATTTTAAGATATTTTTGAAAATTTTGATTTAAAAATAAAAGAAAATAAAATAAAGCATGTTCGGGTCGTGTTTTATTGGCCAATGAAATTTTTTGAACAGCCGTTAACGAAAAGGCACTTAAAATGATAACGGTAAAAACGTTAAGCGCCTGCTTGGGCTGAAAAATACTTTAGGCACCTATCTGAAAAAAGAGTATAGCTTGGGCACTTTTTTTCTATTAAGCCTTTTAAAATTATGTTTATGGCATTAGACTAATCGTTTTGTATCATTTCAATCATTACGCCGTAAATTCCAAACAAAAATGATACGACGGTTTAATATTTGATATAGTAACATATTTAATTCTCAATATTTGTAAAATTTATTAAATTGACCTATAATTTTAAAAAAATAACCCTCGATATTTTCATGTTTTTCAATTTGAACCCTAAAAACTTAAATGAACCCATATAATATCAGCATTAAGAAAAGACCATATTTGGGAATAATCTTTCATTAGCATGAAGATATAAGCAGAAAAGTAAGTACATTTAGCTGGTTGGCTAAGCTATTCATCTTTGTTCCATCATATTTGTTTGAGTTATGGGTTTTAAACTCACTATGTACACCCAATTCTTTTACCCTAAAGTCTTTTTTTTCTTTCGCTTCTAGGTAAGATTAAAATTAATTTTAAGATTGTAAAAAAGAAAACATATAAGCTAAAAAAACAAATTCAGATTTTGTCGGGTAGATGACTTATCAGAAAGAGCGTAGTATGATCCATTATACCCTACTCGATTTTCCTTCCTTTCGGACTGTAATCCCAATATGATTGTAATTTTTGTTCTTTGTTCTCAACATGATTGTAATCCCATCCATTTGCTCTCCGAACAATGTCGTATCTAGGCCTGGGTAGGAGGGTAACTGCCTAGGGCCCAAACCCTACTCGATTTTCATTCCTTTTGGACTGTAATCCCATTATGAATGTAATTTTTGTTCTTTGTTCTCAACATGACTGTAATCACATCCATTTGCCCTCCGAATTAATGTCGTATCTAGGCCTAGGTAGGAGGGTAACTGCCAGGGCCCAAAATTTTTGTAGTCAATTATAGTTATAAAAAATATCTTTATATCAATTATAGTGGTTAATTTTTTAATACTTGTTATTAAAAGTTTAATTTTTTTTCTCAATATTTATTATTATGGGTCTAACTTTGTCCTAATATTATTAATACGGGCTCAATTTTTTTCCTAGTATTTATTATTAGGGGTCTACTCTTAAAATTTAATTTTCTTTTCTAATACTTGTTATTAAGGGTCTTATTTTTCCAATACTTGTTATTAAGGGCTCATTTTAATTTTCAATATTTGTTATTACGAGCATACTCTTAAAAAAATTCGATATTTCTTATTGGAATTTTTTCAATACTTGTTATTATGAACCTACTCTTAAAATTTAATTTTTTTCAATACTTATTATTAGGGATCACAAGCATTTAAATAACGGTTTGCAAGCGCAACAACGACCGTTATATGGCGGTAGCCACATCGTCCGAAATCGCAATATCTGCAACTGTTATGACCACAACATCATATGTTATTAAAAAAAATTGCAACCACAATACTCGCAGTGACCACAATAGCAACGGTTATGTCCGCAATCGCAATAAACACAACGTGAGCAAAAACGTGATCGCAACCGTAATTTAAATTTCTGATTAGGGGCCCAATTTTTATTTTGCCTCCGGCCACCGAAATATAAAAAACGGGCTTGTCCCCAAACAGTAACTTCTTGCCTGTAAATAATTGTTTTACTTGCATTTTTTAACATATTGATAAATACTTTTATAAATTTAATATAATTAATTTTAATCACATTTGAAACTAAATATTATTGTGTCAGTCCCATATTGAATGGAAAATCCAACCATGTAAAATTAAGAACTCTAAATCTTTAGTTATTATCTAAAAAGTCAACTCAATCGAATCACACATGAACTTCCGGATAAAGAGATAATTTAACCAAATTTCTCTACAACGTCGAACATTTTGTCGCCGCTGTCGACGTACCAATAAAACCCTCTCCTCTCGTCGCAAATTAAGTCCAGTCACAGTTCATCCATTCGTCGCGTTCATCATTTGTAGAACTTTTGTATTTAACGTTCAATTGACACCTTGTTCGTCGATTTGCGACGACAAAAAAGTTAAATAATTGATAGTGGGGTCCGATGATGAAAGTGGTGGATAGTGATGATTGATTGGGGGACTATAGATAATAAATTTAAAATTTTGAGAATTTGAAATTAAGGATTTGGAGTTCATGAAAAAAATGAGAATGCTAGGGTATTTTTTTTTAAAAAAAGTTTGTATGATTTTTAAAATTTAAATAAAATTAAGAAATAGATGATATCTCATGAGGGATTTTTTTACATTAATTAATAGATAGACCTTAATATATAATAATTTAAACCTTTATTTTATAATAAAGCACGATAGAAATGAGGATGAAGAAAACACAGTCATGGTTGAGCTGTCAAGTGTCACCTACCAAACCCAATTATTTAAATTATTGTCTTTCTCCATGCTAATTATCTAACCACTAATTGGGTTATGGTTTCTAAAGAAATATAAAAAGATAGCTTTAAAAGAGGATGAAGATCTAGAAGATGCCAAATTTAGAGAGAAAATAAAGAAGAAGATGTCAAATAATAATGGCAACAAATCCGGTTGGTGACGATTCAATATATAATATATTAATGTAATAATAAATAATAATAGGGATCTGATTTTAATCCAGTCGATATCTGATTCGTTTCGGCAAATAGTGAGGCGGAATTTCAACAAGTTCCTTCTCTTCCAAAAATGTACCTCAACATGTCCCCTTTTCCTCTTTTTTTTCCTGTTAGAATTTATAAAAAAGTTAAATTATTGTAATGGTTATTTATGTTTAGAATTTTTACAGTTTTGGTTATCGATTTTTAAATTCGGTCGTTATAGTCACTGTGATGTTTGTTGCCGACTTGCCGTTAAACGTTAATGGGAGACTGATCTGACACAATAAAAAGAAGGATAAATTACTTATATAGTCTCTAAACCATTAATTCACTCCTATTTTGACCACGGAAATAAAAATAATTTATATAATTACACATTTAATCCTCCATATTTATATTTTTTATTTCTTCTCCCCTCCACCATCTTCTATTCGAGTAATCGGGTCGAGTCTTAGCCGAAATTATGTTGTAATCGATTACCCGACTCGATCTGGTACTTTTAATATATATATATATATATATTTAGGTTCTAAATAATTTTACCTAAAACTATTTTTATCATATAATATGCTTTTATTAGAGAAAAACAAAGCACCTAGACAGTGCCAAACACTAGGGGTGTTCAAAAAAATTCGATCCGATTGATCCGATCCGAAATTTCGGATATCCGATCCGTCTTTTATTTTTCGGATAATTCGGATCGGATATCCGAAAATTTCAGATCAGATACGGATAGTGATTTTACATTCGGATCGGATATCCGATTATTCGGTATCCGAAAATTCAATTTTTTTTATAGGTATAAATCTTGTTATATTCGATATTTTTACTTGTTATATATGAAAAATTGAAATTTCTATGGATGCAAAGATTGTTATATTCAATAATTTATTAATTTTTATATTCGAAAACCTAAATTTTTCATGGATAGAACCATTAAATAAATAAAATAATCAAATAAATTCATAAATTTCGCATATTCAGATATCCGAATATCCGATCCGAAAATCCGGATATCCGAATTTTCGGATCGGATACGGATCGCTATTTAGGTGATCCGAAATTTTCAGATATCCGAATTTTCGGATCGAATCCGATCCGGTATCCGAAAATGAACACCCCTACCAAACACAAATAGTATAAAAAAGGCTAAAAGGTCATTTTTGCCCTTGTAGTAGACCTGATTTATCAATTTCTCCCCTATGGTATTTTCGCATCAATTTTACCCCTGAAGTAGACCCAATTTATCACCGTTTGTCCCTTGACTGACGGAAGCCAACGTTGACCGTTACGGTGGTGACGTGCCAGTTTATGATGATGTGGCAGAGGGTAAAATTGATTTTTTTTTCAAGCAAGTTCGGGGGCAAAATTAATTTTTAGGTAAAAATACGAATTTAAGAAAATATTAAAATGCTAAAATAATGTAAAAATAATAGAAAAAATTAAAATGTTTTTATTAATATATGGCTAAAAATAACAAAAATCTAAAAAAAGGAGTAAAAACTATAAAATTAAAATATCAGAAGCTATTCAATTATAAATTATTCAAAAATTAAAACTTAAAAATAAATTGTATCCACTAATACTATTTTTAAATTTAAAACCCTAAAAATTTAACCTCTAAATTGCAAACCTTAAATCCTAAACCTTAATTGAAAATTTTATTAAAATAAAGTGAGTATGAATCATAAAAGTATGTGTATATATTTTATCAAGCAAAGGTTTTAAATTTTAGGGTTTAAGGTTTATGATTTAGAAATTAAACTTAGAGTGTAGAGTTTAATTTTTTAGTATTAAGAGATATGAGCACCAAAATAGTAAAAGATTTTTGTTCGGTTGAGAGAATCACATTAACCTTATTTTAGATCTTTACATTTTTTTAAAGGAAAGAAAACTAAAATCGTTCAATTTTTTTATGAAGGTTTTTATATATTTTTTAATATTTTATAAATATTTCAAAATGTAATTATTGAATAATTTATAATTTATTAGTTTATAATTTTTACTTATTTTTAGATATTTTTAATTATTTTATTTTATTTTTAGTCATATATTAATAAAAATATTTATTATTATTTTTAGATACTTTATAAAAATGTTTTATTATTTTTAAATCATTTTAGTATTTTAATATTTTCTTAAATTCGTATTTTTACCTAAAAATCAATTTTACCCTTGTACTCAACCAAAAATCAATTTTACCCTCGTATTCAACCAAAAATCAATTTTGCCCCCGAACTTGCTTGAAAAAAAATTAATTTTGCCCTATGTCACGTCATCGTAAACTGCCACGTCACCACTTTAACGGTCAACATTGACTTTCGTCAGTCAAGGGACAAACAATGATAAATTAGATCTACTTCATAAGCTAAATTGATGCGAATATACTATAAAAAGAAAATTGATAAATCAAATCTACTATAAGGATAAAAAATGACCTTTTTAGCCTATAAAAATAAACAATGCAACAAAGGCAAAGAAAAATAAACAAAAAAAATCACATGCCATCTTGATTCCAATTTCCAAAACGAATTGCAGACTCCAAAACCACACATTATCCAAGAAACCGATCACTCACGCCTATCTCCAATCATAGCAGCAGAGCAACGCAACACAATTAGGACATCACTGGAATTAATAATATTTCGGTGATAAAATTTAATATATATATATATATATTTTAAAAATAAATTTCAAATTATTAATTTTAGTGTTTAGATCTTATGTGATTTTTTTTTAAATTAAAAAAAATAAAAAAAGTGAACCGAGGCACCCGATTTTACGGGTACTCAACTAGCGGGTACCAATACTCATGGGCCGGAACACGAGTTGGCGAATATGCTACCTAAGAAATTGAGTACCCGAAAATCCAGGTACTCGGATTTGAACACCCCTACCGATAATACTAAACCTAGTCATAATACTAATATAGTTCTCATGCCCTTTGGGAGTGATGAATTCGAATGAGGCGGAGGTATGAGTGATTGGTTTTGCCTTGAATTTGCTTGTTCGGTCCCCTTGGAGTAAGTCTTGTTCTGTCATAATAGAGTCGGATTCGGTGATTGTTGTGTCATGGGTTCTCTGTCAGGATCGTTGTTCTTGGAGATTATGGGATTGCTTTAAAGTGCTTGATGCGTGCATGGTAGATTTGGCTTGTGTTTGTTTCCATAATATTTTTCGTGAAACAAATGAGTTAGCGAATGCATTGGCGAAAGGGGGTGTCGATCGCCTTTCTTGTTTTCAAGATGTTCTAAAGTAATTTGGTACCTGATTTGTTGATTGGAACTGTTGTTATGTGTAGATAGTGTTTGGGCGAGTTGCTTTGTGGGCAGTGGTTTTCGGTTCTTTGTTTCTTTCACTGTTCTGCCGTATATATTATCATGTTGTACTCTTTTCCTCCGTCTTAGGGTAGAGAAATGAGGCACATGATGATATTTGTATGAATTATTTGTTAATAAATTCATACGATTTTGATAAAAAAAAACTAATTTCAATTTTTTGACAAAATAAAATTGTTCTCAATAAGAAAGAAGGTAACAAAGGGAATGATCTCGACTCTCGAGTTAAAAAGGAAATAGCCAATAAATATTGGGTAATTTTTATTTTGGATAAACTACAACGGATGTCAATCATTATGGGTAAGGTTACATTTGGTCTCTCAGTTATTAAGAGTTACATTTGGATCATTCAATTATGGCAATGTTACATTTGGGTCACTCAATTATTAAAATTACACTTGGGGCACTCAATTATGAGTAAGGTTACATTTGTGTCACCCTTCATATTTTCAAAATACATATCAATTTATGTATTAGATTAATTAATGATTTCAAATGAAGCACCTAGTGTTAACGAGCGTATACAAGTGATTTGAAAGAAAAAATAATTGATATATTTTTAAAAATATAAAAGGCGACCTAAATATAACTTTACTCATAATTGAGTGACCTCCGATGTAGTTTACCTTTTTATTTTTTTAAACACTTAGATGTGAATTTGTTTAAAGTGGTTATCATATTTCAACCGAATGCAACTCCCGACTACAATATTTCCAAGAGGAATAGACATAAGTTATCTATGATTTCAACCACTCCACAAAATCTTTCAAAACCTTGTCTGAATTTCCACCTACACCGACACTTTTGGTAACCTTTTGCCTGAGCTCAGCAGCTCTTGTTCTGATGTTTTCATCACCAACCAATCGTTCCACCTTGCTTTTGATCTCTACTTTTCCGATGATCCCTCTTTCGTCCCTTTCGAATCTCAGTCCGACCTTCCAGATATCACAAATGTAGCTCTGGTTCAGGAACTGGTCTGCAAAGTAAGGCCAACACAAGAAGGGGACCCCATTGCTTACGCCTTCAAGTGTGGAATTCCACCCACAGTGACTTACAAAGCAAGCAATCGAAGAATGTTCCAACACTGCTCCTTGTGGTGCCCAACTCACCATCTTACCTCGATTCCCCACTCTTTCGATAAACCCTTGTGGGTAAACAAGGTGGTTCCCCTTTATGATATCTTCTCTAACCACCCAAAGAAATGGTCTGTTGGTTTGTTCAAGCCCCAAAGCCAACTCTTGGAACTGGATTTGGTCGAAAATCGTGAAACTCCCGAATGCAATATATATGACTGAATCAGGTGGTTGTTGATCAAGCCACTGCAAACAAGCTGAATCCTCGGGCCAGAAATTCCCTGACAAGTTTCCGAGCCGATTGGCTGCTGAGAGTGGACCTATTGGTAGGACTTTGGGAAGCAAGTTGAACCCTTCAAGCTCCAATTCCAAACTTGAGTTGCAAAGTACCCAATCTACTGTTTCAACAGCTTTGTTGTTCCCCCTCACTAAATCGAAAATGATTTTCTGTGTTGAAGGAAAGGGATCAAGGTTAAGCCATAGAAAGTTGGTTGGGCGTACAACAGGGGTCGTAGGTGACAACTGAACCATCTTATCTTTCAAAAGTGGAGTGCCTGCGAACAGGGACGGCCGCATAACTTTATGTTAGGGGCGAACTTATAAAATTATAATATGTACCATTATAAAATTTTAAAGGAGAAAATAGATTTTTAATAGAAAATACATATAAAATTTTTAACTTTTTTAAAAGAATTTTAAATTTTTAGGGAGGGACGACCACCCCTCTAGGTCCATCCCTGCCTGCAAAACACATTCAATTAATCAAAGACAATGTCTTCCATTGGCAATACTAAGCAGTTAAAATAAGACAGAGTCTTTACCATCTTCATCGATCAATCCATCGTCAATATGCTTCGGGATACAAAGATTAAGCACTAGTTGATACACCGAAGCCGGCCACAATGCGGCCCTCGGAATCCCCAATTCAGCTGCAACATCGAGTGCAAACCCCAGGGTTACATCAGCTAGAACACATGAAATCTTATCATCATCCGATGCATTGAGCTTATGAATCAAGTCCTTGAGTTGTCCAGGCATAACCTGGCATAATCTTTCAATTAACCTCCCTATCCGATTCCTGTCTTCGCCATCTTCCAATCCATCAGGGACCGAAACTAGATGAAGTAAGTCGTTTTCAGCGACGTTGTTGCCGAATGCGTGGACGACTCTCTTGTGATTAAAATCTGTGTTAACAAAGCTGATTTTGATGCCTTGTTTGGCCAAGTGCCGGGAGAGTTCCATTAAAGGAATGACATGGCCTTGTGCTGGACCTGGGATAACCAAAACATGTGGTTTCCCCATTCCCTCCACTTTCTCTTTCGGTGTGTAAAATTGAGAGCTCGCAATCTGACTTATAGGAACAATTTGTGGGCACCATATTAAACTAAAAATATTTATAAAAAAATCAACTCAATCGAACCACGAATAAGTCAGAATACAAAAGTGGTTTTCCTCTCGACACTTCAGAGTTCTCTCTCGCATGTGTTCACTGCGATTCAATAAAAAAAATGAAGAAAACATAATCACTTTCTAATATGACCGATATTTATATTTTTCTGTTCTACTCAGTATGTTCAGTATTGACTTTTTTAAAAGTTGAAAATTTTACTTTGATAATAATTATTATTTTTAAATAATATTATAATAATATTTTTTAAACTACTGAATGAAGCTTTCTAAATTATAATTTTTTACATTTTTATCAATAAAAATTTAAAATAATAATAAGTCAAAATTCAAGAAAAACTAAAAAAAGTCAATATTAAGATATTAAATGGAACGAAAAAAGTATTAAATAGTTGAGCTGTCCTGTCACCCACCAAACCCCATTACCAATTATTGTCTTTTTCCATGCTAATTTCAAATCAAATCCGGTAGGCGGTGATTGAATATAATAACGTGAGCTATAAATAATAAATATTTATATTGACAAAGTTATATTCATTTGTACCATGTAATTTTTTTATTTTTTTTTTAAATTTATTGATGAAGGTAAATGGACTATTCATATTAAATCATTAGTTAGAAATTAACATCCATTTACTATTATCTGACAGTTCAAGAATTTTAAATTTTTTACATGAAATAAGATAGTAAGAGCCTGTATTAATAACCGAATTCATATATATTTTTAGGTATCCATCAAACTTTTCCCTTTTTGGATTATTTATCCTTCCAGCTTTTCAATTTTGACCTTTATACAACTTCATCTCTTTTCCGAATTCATAGTTCTCTTGCTAATCTTACATTTCTCATATAGTACCATTTCCAAGTTCAATTGGCTCAAAGACCTTCTTTACGAGTTCTATCAAACAAAAACTTTCTCGAACATCTCTTTGCAAACCTCTTTTTGTTATTTTCATCAAGAATGATCCATTCAGATTTCAACTATTGTTCTGTGAACCAAACCAAAAAAATATTCAGCCCAACAAATCGAAAGGATAGTTGCTTGCGAACATAATCACTTGCCCTTGACAAAGAAAATTAACAAAAGAATGAATCTTCCCTTCAAATTGCAACCAGCTCACCTTTAAGGAATCTAACCAATCTTACATTACCACTGCACATTCAAAATTTCACACTTGGCCATAGGCGGAGGGACATAGAAGATTGGGGTGTCTAATGGCACTTCAAAAATTTATAGAAAATTTGTTTCCCTATATAATTTGTATATAAATGACACTCTTTTTATAAAAAAAATGACACTTATTTATAAATAATTAACTTTTTTTAATACAGTTGAAAAAATGACACCTTTAAATAAATTTTTGGCTCTGCCCCTGCAGTTAGTCACCCTATCTACTAACAACAATAGAACTTAATTGTCTTCCTGAACACGACTTCCACAAAAATTTTCTTTAATTCCTCTCTACTCTCTGACAATTTGAAAGTTAACTGATAATTGAAAAAGATCACCTCCAAACCCCGCCTCATATAATTCGGCTAAGTGCCCTCAGGCCTCAACTAATTTCCAGAATTCTCAACTTTTAATTCATTTTTAAAAGGACTAATTTCCGATCTAGCTACAGATAAAAAATAATTAGCCTAAATTATTGAGATTCGAATCATGAATATTTAATTGATAAGAATAATCAATTAAAAAATACTATCATTTTCATAAATAATATTATATGAGTGTTATTTTCCTAGATATTAAAAAAATGATATCATCCATATAAAAAACCTAATAAAGCTGACACAGCTAGGGGTGTGCATTTTTTGGATATAAAATTCAATCAGATATGAGAGATCGAATATCTGAAATTTTGAGTCAATAAAATAATGATTAGTATCCAATCTAGAAAATTGAATATTCAAATATATGATTTGGTTTAGGATGAGTCTACCACGTGCGACGAATATTGATGAACATCACTAATGATGAACACCGATGAACACCATTAAATTAATTAATAAAGATTTAAAATTTCAAGGACCCATCATATAATTAATAATTATTTAAAAAATTCAATTAAATTATTTTATATATATATTAAAAATTTATTTTTTTAATAAGGGTAAACTATATATTTAGTACCTCACTTATTTCCGTATTTCTATTAAACCCTCATTATTTAAATATTATTTAAATTTGACCCTAAAAAATAATTTAACCCTCAACCTAAAACCCTAAACTATTAAACCTTAAACCCTTTCCCAACGTTGGTCATTGTGTTGGACCATTCCCAACTGCTGCAACGCTCTCTGTTGCCGGAGCTGGTGATCCACGTATCGTAGTCTCGAACCCTCCACTTTTGTACCCAAGCAATCCTCTTCTCCTAAACCCTTGCTCGTGGCTTTGATTTGCTCCGATATTGCGTCCTTGAGACACCAGAATTGCTTCAAAATCGTCTTCAAAGCAAGGGCAGTGTAGGATTTCGCCGCACCAAATCCGACCGCCTGCTCGAACGAAAAAACCACGATTTGCATTTGGTAGTGGTACTGTCTGTATCTTTGCTCCACCTTCAAGTTCATAAACAAAGGACCACCAATATTAGTGGAATACTAATGGATACATAGAGTACTAGTTCCTTCAATTAATAGAGAAGAACAATCATATTCAGTGACGTATAACATTAAATTGTGGTCCTATTGTAACAATTTTGAAGTTTGCCGCAACATCAGGAAAAAAAATTCACAGACATAATATTCGCAACTACAACATCGCGACCGCAGTTTAGTTCTAGAGTGACGTTAATAAGAACATAAACCTCATCAAGCATGTTGATTAGTTTTGATTTCTTCATCTGCAGCTCCTGTCTTTGTGCTGCGGTGAGCTCAGCTCCACGTTTAATTCCATTTTCACCTGCACTTGAACCTTCTCCGGTCACGGCAGCCACCGGTTTAATTCAACGATTCATTGAATTGAATTGAATCGATGATGGTGAAATTATTTTTAATGGTAAATGGTTTAGGGTATATGTTTAAGGGTTTAAGGTTTAATAGTTTAGGGTTTTAGGTTGAGGGTTAAATTATTTTTTTTATAAAGAATAGGGTCAAATTGAAATAATATTTAAATAATCATGGTTTAATAGAAATACGGAAATAAGTGAGGTACTAAATATATAGTTTACCCTTATTAAAAAAATAAAATTTTAATATATATATAAAATAATTTAATTGAATTTTTAAAATAATTATTAATTGTATGATAGGTCCTTGAAATTTTAAATCTTTATTAATTAATTTAATGTTGTTCATCGGTGTTCATCATTAGTGGTGTTCATCGATGTTCGTCGCACGTTGTAGAATTTTCCTTTGGTTTAAGTATTTTTCATATTTGGCGGCCTTATCTATGGAAATTTTATATTTTTGAATATAACAAGCAACAAATTGTCAAATATAACAAGATTCATATCTATGAAAATTTCAAATTTTCAAATTTTCTAATATAACAAAAATAAAATTGCTAAATATAACAAGATTTATATCTATAAAATTTTAAAATTTCGGATATTTCAGATTTTTAGATAATTCAAAACTTAATAAGAATTAACTGATAAATAGATCAAATCTCATGGATCAGATATTTTTTACATCATTGTACACAACCGATGGCATTATAAGAAAACTATACATCCATCTCAATTAGTGTACTCTAATTTTGCTGCACACCCGCAAGTTAGCAATTTATAATGAGTTTAGTTTGAGGATGAAACTGAAATGTTTAAAAGTTAGGGGATCAATTTAGAATGATTGTCATAATTTAAAGATGAAATTAAAATGTTTAAAATTTAGAGACCAATTTAGAATGAGAGCCATAATTTGAGGACATATGGTGCAATTAACTCTTCTTTGTATCTATACATTATTTATGTAAAAAAACATAAAACACAATAGTTGTGAAGAACTAATGTTTTGATATAATAATTAAAAAATAATTTTGGACTAAATTGAAAAGATTTCAAAAGTGCCCTTAAGTCCAAACAACTTGAAAATAAGTTTGTGGATGGTTTTAATGGTTTTGGCAAGGTTTGAAACGTTTTTAAGTAGCCAAACTAGGGTTTTCAAGGTACCCGTTTCGATACAGGGTAACATGTTTCGAAACAGTTTGAAACTGCCAAAACTCGTTTCGAAATAGGGCTTGCCTGTTTCGATACAGAGGGTTTTTATTTCGAAACACCCCTTTGGTGTTTCGATACGCCTAACGGTCAAAACCTCCCCAACGACTATTTCCCAACGGTAATTTAAATTGCAACTCAACTGTCACTCGTTCTGAAACGGGGTGTAACATTTTCGATACAGATCAAGAGCGTTTCGAAACAGCCAGAGGCGTTTCGATACAGCTTGTTGCATCAGACTTCAACGGCTAGTTCTGAAAAAGACCGTTTTGATATGGGCTCGTCTGTTCCGAAATCGACATCACCGGAATTGCATTTATGGTGGAAAATAAAGTCTCCAACGGCTCCAAAAAAACCCCAACGGTCTTCAACGGTTACAAACTCATTTGGGAGTGTAAAAGGGACCTCCAAGCATCAAGAGAAGACTAATGCTTCAATTGTCATCATGATAAAAAAAATTGTCTTAGAGCTTTATTGTACATTTTCTTGTATAGACAATACTTGTGAGCTTAACATTGTCAAATTTGCTCAAGTGTTTAGGTTTTGGGTGAGTGCTTAATAGTGCAAACAAATACATATTAGAGGGATTTCAAGTTTGTTTAGAATTTCTATGGTGAGAGAGTGCTTGGTCAAGCTTTGGGTAGAAAGCTTGATCGTTGTAACGGTTTCCTCCTAAGTCGAGAAAATGAGACGAAATTCTTAGTGAATTTGTTTGAAATCCTTAGTGGGGAGCTAAGGTAGTAGATGTAGGTGCTTGTTAGAAGGTCAAACCACTATAAATTCTTGTGTCTATTGTCTATTTTTCATCTCCCACAAAATCACCCAAATATCCAATCTTCTTTACACTTGGCTAGCGGGAACAATTGAAGGAAATTGAGCACATAAAACCCAACAATTGAATTAAGTAAAATATAAGTTATATGAGATATTATGAATTAAGTAGTGTCTAGTACCAAAACATCATAATAGTAGAAACATTTCATGGGCGTGGAAGAATATTTCTCGTCCTTTATCCGAACCTGAAACTACTTCACAAAGAACTTGTGTTTCGTCTTGGGTGATGGCAGATCAATTAACTTATGGGACGACATTTGGACCGAAAATTGTCCTCTCAAGATAGCCTTTCCTCGTATTTTTGCTCTGGCCATTAGAAAGGAAGGCAAAATTGTCGAATTCGGACACAAATCAAATGGGATTTGGGAATGGATCATACATCTGCGTAGAAGACTATTTGACTGGGAAGTTGACTTATGGGAGAACTTCCTTAATATTCTTAAGGCTGCTTCAAGAAGCCTGGAAACCATTGATTGCATTAGATGGTCAGGGTCTTCGACAGGGCATTACCGACCAAAGTCACTCTGCGAAATAGTCTCAACCGAATGTTCTAGCGCGGATAAGTTGTGGAAATGGGTATGGTCGAACCTTTTACCACCTAAAGTGAAGTTTTTTATGTGGAGGACGGTCCAAGGAAAAATTCCTACAAGAGTTAAGCTTCTTAAACGTGGGGTAAGTTCTGCTGATTCTTCATAATGTGTGTTATGTTCTAAGGAAATAGAAACAACCAACCATCTTATTTGTCACTGTGAAGTCACATGGAGGTTATGGCAGACTTGGTGTAGCCTTTGAAACGTCCATCTTGTGATTCCTGGATCACTGAAATTGCTATTGGTATCTTGGGAAAACATGCCGATCAAATCGTCACTGAAACCTCTATGGGGAGTAGCCCTCTGTGATATAGTATGAACCATTTGGCTTCATCGGAACGATATCATTTTCAATGAGAAAACCTGCGATGGAGATCATTTATCTGACCTGGCTTTTCTAAGGATAGGCTACTGGTGCAAGAGCAATTGGTCGGAGTCCTTTGCATCTATTAACAATTTTCTTTGGTGCCCTACAGCGGTGTCACTTAGACCAAAGCCCACTCGTAGACCTGACCAGTCAGTTGTCTCAAGTTCAACGTTGATGCAGCGGTAGAAGGTAGTTTTGGCGAAGCTGGGGTTGGAGGGATTCTTCGAGACCATAACGGAAATGTTCTAATTCGTTTTTCTAAGTCTATTAGCTTGTCTAACCCCACATGTGCTGAACTGGCGTCAATATTGAAGGCATGCCAGGTTTTCTCTACTTCTCGTTGGTCTACTAACCGCAAATTCAATATTGAATTCGACAGTCTACTAACTGTGAATTGGATTGAAAATCCTAGACTCTCTCCTGATTGTTTCATTAAACTAGTAGAGAGTTGCAAACATTTTTCTGTGCTTTATGACTGGAAAAATTTGTTTTGCTTTTAGAGAACTAAACAGTGCAGCTCATCAGCTCGCTCAAGCGGGTATTAGAAGAGACCAAACGTTGTCGAGTGTAGCAGATATGGAGTAGGGTTTGTGGTTACTGGCAAACCAACCATTTGTTGCTTGCAGGTCTCATTGTTTACTGTATGCAGACAATTTTGAACCTGATCTGTTTGCTGGATTTGGAGTGATGGTCTAGCTGCTGTTTGTTTGGCGGACATGTTCCCTGTTTTATCTGCACTGTTATACTCAGTAAAAGGTGGCTGAATTCGTTTGTGGCAAGATGGTGTATTTCTAGGATGGAGCAAATGGTGATGCTCTAGTTTGATAGCTTTCGTGTGCGTCAAAGTTATTAGTTTGATTGTCATGGGATGTGTCCAAGTAACTTGGTGTGTAGCTTTTTGTTTACTTGTTTAGAGATCTATCTTATATCTTGTGATATGCGATTGTACCCTGTGTAAATCCTTTGGGACTAGGTATTGGCATGGTGCACTTCTTTTCCTCTATTAGAATTAGGGATGTTTTTTAACGAGGCTCATGTCTTTGTCGGAATGCCTATAAACGTTTCGAAACGTCTTACCTACGCCGTTTCGGTACGGGTCTGACTGTATCAAAATGCCTAGCTCAAAATCATCATTTTATGCTTTCAAAAGTAATCCAAAATAAAGGTTTGGACTCACTAAGGTCTTTATCAATGAAAGAGATCATAAGTCTTAATGTAAATGCAATGCTTAAGCTTTTTCGATGTAGGATTTTAGATCGTAAGAACCTAATTCTGATTAGACCGGTTTTCGGGGTGTTACATAAATAAATACTACTCCATTTGTCTCACTTATATTGTTTCTGTTGATTTTCCATGGTGTTTTAAGAAGAAAAAATTGTGTAATGTAAAATAATTTAAATGACAAGTTTACCCTTAAAAAGTTAACTTTTGTTTTTGTTAGAAAATTTTAAAAAATAGAAAAGTAAATTTATTTTATAAAAGTGAGTTTTTCAAACTAACAATTTAAGTGGGATAATTATAAAATACAAAAATAACAATTTTATCAGGACATGGAGAGTAACTCAGTAAATTTGACTGTTTAAACTGAAATCAAAATTATTAAATAACATAATCGAATAACATCGGTTTTTATCTTATTTCAGTTCCTCCATCTCCATGAAACTCCTGACTTCAATCTTTGCTTGCTTTGTACGTTTCCACCAGGAGAAGAAGTTATCTATGATTTCAACCACTCCACAAAATCTTTCAAAACCTTGTCTGAATTTCCACCTACACCGACACTTTTGGTAACCTTTTGCCTGAGCTCAGCAACTCTTGTTCTGATGTTATCATCACCAACCAATCGTTCCACCTTGCTTTTGATCTCTTCTTTCCCGATGATCCCTCTTTCGTCCTTCTCGAATCTCAGCCCGACCTTCCAGATATCACAAATGTAGCTCTGGTTCAGGAACTGGTCTGCAAAGTAAGGCCAACACAAGAATGGAACCCCATTGCTTACGCCTTCAAGTGTGGAATTCCACCCACAGTGACTTACAAAGCAAGCAATCGAAGAATGTTCCAACACTGCTCCTTGTGGTGCCCAACTCACCATCTTACCTCGATTCCCCACTCTTTCGATAAACCCTTGTGGGTAAGCATGGTGTTTCCCTTTTGTGATATCTTCTCTGACCACCCAAAGAAATGGTCTGTTGGTAAGTTCAAGCCCCAGAGCCAACTCTTGGAACTGGATTTGGTCTAAAACAGTGAAACTACCGAATGCAATATATATGACTGAAGCAGGGGGTTGTTGATCGAGCCACTGCAAACAAGTTGGATCCTCGGGCCAGAAATTCCCCGACAAGTTTCCGAGCCGATTGGCTGCTGAAAGTGGACCTATGGGTAGGGCTTTGGGAAACAAGTTGAACGCTTCAGGCTCCAATTCAAAACTTGAGTTGCAAAGTACCCAATCTGCTGTTTCAACAGCTTTGTTGTTCTCCCAAAGAAAATCAAACATGATTTTCTGTGTTGAAGGAAAGGGATCAAGGTTAAGCCATACAAGGTTGGTTGGGTGTATAACAGGCGTCGTAGGTGACAACTGAAACACATCTTTCGTAAGTGGAGTGCCTGCAAAATGTACACATTAATAATCAGTAATCAATGACAATGTTTATTTTCTCCATTCGCAATACTCGGTCGGTAGTACTAGTTAGCAGTTAAAATAAGACAGGTGGTTTACCATTTTCATCAATCAATCCGTCGTCAATATGCTTCGGGATCCTAAGATTAAACACTAGTTGAAACACCGAAGCCGGCCACAATGCCGCCGTCGGAATCCCCAATTCAGCTGCAACATCGAGTGCCAACCCCAGGCATACATCAGCTAAAACACATGAAATCTTGTCATCATCAGATGCATTGACCTTATGAATCAACTCCTTCAGCTGTGTAGGCATAACCTGGCATAATCTCTGAGTTAACTTCCCAAACTGATTTCTGTCTTCCCCATCTTCCAATCCATCGGGAACCGAAACAAGATGAAACAAGCCGCTTCCATCCACATTGTTGCCGAAAGCATGGATGACTCTCTTGTGATTGAACTGTGTGTTAACAAAGGTGATTTTGATGCCTTGTTTGGTCAAGTGTCGGGAGAGCTCCATTGAAGGAATGACATGGCCTTGTGCTGGATATGGGACAACTAAAACATGTGGTTTCCCCATTTCCTGGAGTTTCTCTTTCTGTGTGTAGAACTGAGAGCTCGCAATCTGATTTGTAGGAAAAATTTGTGGCCATTATTCATTTCCAATGCTAATCGGAGAAAGGGGGTTCAGTAGCCGACAGAATCTGAAAGGCCTTGTTCTGGACCTGGGAAAACCAAAACATGTGGTCTTCCCTCTCTCCACTATCCACATTTTGTCTTGCTCCGAACCATTAAACTTTAGTCGGTGCAAGCGTTTGGAACCACAATTATGAAGTATGAGTTACAGAACCATAAAAAGACATTTTTAGCTCTTCTGCAACCCCAAAAAGAAAGCTGTGTTGCTTTTGTTTGATTTAACTATTTCTATCCCAATAATTAGAGATAAGGCTCTGAAAATGAAAGACCATTAGATCACATTCAGCATATTTATCCAGACTAACAGGAAGGATTTGTGTGCCAAAATCTGGGATTATCCTTAATCTTAACAGATAAGATTAGATTAGATCAATTTGGTTGAACAGATTAAGTGATGTACAAAGTGAAAGGACAGACAAGGTGGGCGTGTTTCTTGTTGTCTTGTTGATCCAGACCGTCTTGTCCTGTTGTCATTCGCGAATCAAATCTCCTAGCATTTACTATATAAAAACTGCTGCAAATCATTTCATTAAAAATTGATTGGTGTGGTGGTAGAGTCATGGGTTTTAACCCGTGAGATTATGCGTTTAAACCCCATGCTCTTTTCCTTTATTCTTGAAATTTCTTTTCCATCAAATAGTAAAAAATAAAATAATAATTAAATTTAAATTAATTTTATTTATTTAAATTAAAATTAGAACTAAATTGATATAATAGGTAACTAATAAAGACCATATGTGTAATTATACACATTTTACTTCTTTCCGTTGACTTTTAACTGTCAGTGGTCAAAATAAGTCTATTTAAATAGTTGGGTGGTCGAATTTTGAATGTTTTAGTTGGGTGGTTAAAACAGATCGCGGCCAATAGTTAGTTGGTCACTGGAATAGTTTACCCAAAAAAAAATTAATTTCTAAAGCCTGACAGAATAAAAATTTCATAAATTAAAATCAGTTGGTTTCTTAGCAATGAACATTTCAAGCAAAAGAACCCCAAAATTTCATAAATTAAAATCGCGGGCACTTCCCTGCCCCATAAAAATCGTCGGTAGCTAAAGACTGTTCCTGATTCATCTTTTTTTTGTGGCAATGCTCTAATTTTGTATATTAAGGGTTGGGTGCATTGGTAAAGTATATTGCACTCTTAAAGAGATGACGTGAGTTTGAACTTTAGAGACGATATTATTAGGAGGAGCAACTATATACCCTAAACATAAACTGTAAGACGGACATGTATATTAAAAAAAATAAAGTAATATTTGTCAATCACATATTAAATGTTCACGTGATGCAGCAGTTATATGAAGATCGAATGGAAAATCTGACCATATAAAATTAAGAGCTCCAAGTCTTTTGTTATTATCCAAAAATCAAATCTATTGAATCACATGAACTTCCTGACAAAGAGAGTATCAAAATTGGCCAAAAACCAAAATGGTTTTCCTCTCAAAATTTTTAGAGTTCTTTCTCCTTCTCGTGTGCTCACTCTACAATTTAATAAAAACGATTTAACACAAATAAGTGTTCAAATTATTTCTTATTTAAGTATTTATAAATTTTTATTTCAAAATATGTGTTTATACCGTTGATATTTTAAGGTTGACCTCTTGAAAAAATTCACCATCCAATCTTTGCTTTACATGTAGCTAGCTATGTTTTTAATTTCTTTTTATTTTTAAATCAAAAACCTAAAAACTCACCCTTTTTAAAAATATTCTCAAATCTCAATTCCTCTACAACGTCAAACGATTTGTCGTCACTACAATAAAACCTTCTCATCTCACTGCAAAACTAAGCCGTCGTTTGCCCATCCATCTATTCGTCACGTTTGTAGCTTGTGGAACCTTTTCACTCTCAACATTTAGTTGGCATTTTATTTGTCGATTTGTGACAATAAATTATTAGAGTAGTCGATAGTGGGGTCTAGAGACGAATAGTGTGGATAGTAATGGTGGTGGTTGACGTGAAAGTAGAGGATGAATTTAAATTTTTTGAGGATTTGAAATTACATATTTAGAGTTTATAAAAAATGAGAATGTTGGATATTTAAAAAAAATTGAAGTTTGTATAATTTTATTTATTACAATTTTATTTTACTTCTATCTAGAGGGAAGAGGAAAAATCTAGGTGAAGGTAACGCTCCTAAGGGATCATGAACCCGAAACTTAAGGAGAAGGGAGTGGAGCAGGTGAGCGTGTTCTGACCACCGGGTCGTCCTCACATGTTCAGTATAATTTTTAAAATATATAGAAATAGATAATGTCTCGTAAGAGATTTTATTTATAATATAATTAATAGGTAAACCTTAATATATAACAAAATAAATATTAGATATCTATTTTTATGAGAGAAAAAAAGATTTTTTTTGAAAACGAGAGAAAAAAGATTTTAAATATATAAAAAATATAACTTAAACATTTAGTTTGCAATAAAGGGCTAATTGGTTTGAATATTTTCTTTTGGGAATTTATTGGAAAAAGTAACCTCCAAAGTTTGATATTCGGAAAAATACCTCACATTCATGGCATGTAGGACAAATTTGCATCCTGGGAAAAGCGAATTCCTGTACCGTGTCAGTCAAAACAGAATTTGCGTCCTGCAAGACGTGAATTCAACGATATTTACCTCAAAATATCGCAGTAAATTGGGAGTAAATTCGAACGGTTGGAGAACCGAATTCGCGTTCTGCAGGACGCGAATTCGGTTTAAATTCCCTACCTACAGAACGTGTTTTCTCTATAAATTGGGGGAAGTAGGGAGAGAATTTTCACCCCTGAAAATTCTCTCCCAAGTTTGAGTAGAACGTGAATTCGAAGCGAGTGCTTTAATGGCGGGTTTGCTGAGGTTAGATGAAGGACACATATGCAATTATCGTCGAAATAATGTAAGTTTTTTTTTTTTACTTTAATTCGAATATGTAAATTTAATTTAGTGTTGCCGGCATGATTTGAATATGTAAATAGTATTTATTTTTAGAGTAAAAAATTAGTAAAATTTGAATATGTCTTTAGATTTTATTTTTAGACGAAGAAAATTAGTTAAATTGGAATATATCTTTGATATTTACTTATAGACTAAAAAATAGTTAATTTTAGACATAAAAATAATGTTGATTCGAATATATCGTTAGTATTTAATTATAGACTAAAAATAGTTAATTTTAAACATAAAAAATAATGTTGATTCGAATATATCGTTAGTATTTAACTGTAGAATAGTGAACATTTGGACTCCTTTTTAGTATTTAATTTTAGACATAAAAATAGTGTACATTTGAATATGTGTTTAGTATTTTATTGTACACTATAAAAAATTGTGACATTCAAATATGTGATTATTAATTTGTGTGCGTCTATAATTATTTGTAGAATGGAGAAGAACGTCGGTTGGAGGTTTATATCACTCGGATGAGGACGACCCCGGATCCTAGTCTAGCCGATTACATAGCCCAAGCCGGATTTGGGTATGTGTCGAGGATTATTGCAGGAGGTGCGAAATTAGACGTTGATTTAATCAACGCACTTGTGGAGAGGTGGAGGCCAGAGACACATACCTTTCACTTACCATGTGGTGAGGCGACCATCACATTAGAAGATGTGTCGCATATTCTTGGTCTGTCTGTAGATGGGGAGGCTATCACCGGTGCCGCCAGTGACGATTGGGAGGGCTTGTGTCTGGAGTTGTTAGGGGAGCAGCCAGAAAAACTACAGGGCGGGTGTGTGAATCTGAAGTGGTTGCGTGAGAAATTCTCTAATTTACCGAGTGACGCCAATGAAGATGTTAAGAAGGTAAAAAAATTAATTTTTTGTTTGTAGTAATGAAATTATAAAATTATTATATTTTAATATTTTTTCATATTGTAGGCATATGCTCGGGCGTATATCTTACAGATCATTGGGGGAATTTTGGTGGCCAAAAAAACTCACAACAAAGTTCACATGTTGTGGTTGCGGCACTTGTGAAATTTCGAAGATGCTGGTAATTTAAGTTGGGGTTCGGTAGTACTTGCATTTCTGTATAGGGAGTTGTGTAGGGCCGCGAGTGCTAATAGACACGACATCAGAGGATGTCTTTTGCTGCTTCAGGCTTGGGCGTAGTTTAGAATGTCATTTTTACGCCCTGAGTTGTCCGCGCCAGTTGCCTATGCCTATCCACTATGTTTGCGGTAAGGAACATAATCTTAACTAAATTTTATTTATAAATTGGTTATTTTCCTAATATATTTTTTAAAATATTAAAGTTATATTTTGATGTTATATAGGTGGTTCCATGCTTTAAGTCATGTTGGGCTTCCTACTATGATGCATTCTATTAGGCAACATATTGACAAGAAATCTGTAAATGAGGTATTTTAATTTTTATACTAAGTTTAAGCTTAATATGAATATAGTTTAGTTTACTTATTTTTAATCATTTCTATATTTAATTTACAGTTTTTGTAGACCCCGTACTCGGATTCGGAGATCAACGAGTGTCTGCCTATTTTTTCGCCTGAGACGGTGTCTGCTTGGACGGCCGTGGTACCTCTCATCTGGTACGCTGTAGTTGAGTGGCATCCGGTCGATCACGTCCAACGCCAGTTCGGTCGTCTGCAAACTATTTCGTTAGATCCTCCCAATTTCGACGAATTACATAGGATCACCCAACAAAGAAAACTTGAGGTACAATAATTAATTTTGGTTTAATAGTTATCGATTTATACTTACTTTACAATTTATAAACAATAATTTTGTTGATGTTTTTTGGTAGGTGGACTGGTCGGTGAAACATGTGCAGTACATTGCACAGTGGCAGGAGGGGCATCAGCGGTAGACACTGAATGAGTATAGGATGTTTGATGAGCCTATGGTGAGCAATGACTACTTTGCATGGTACTTTAGCAGTGGGAAACCGTATTTCCTCACTCCGGATGAACAAGCAGTTTTCATAGAGCCTGTGCAGCGCAACTGGCTCCGGACTCATCGTACGAGGGGAGCAGGTGGATCGCAACATCGAAGGGGAGCAGGTGCTTCATCCTCCAGAGCACGGGGGGCAGTTGATTCTACCGATCTGATTCGCCCCCAGGGCCCCACCCAGTTGATGATTCAGCCGAGGCCCCCGAGTCCGACGAAAGGCTTTTTCACTCCTATTGTGGGAATGATGGGTGGATCTTCGATGTCGACTGCGTACGGTTCATTTCCTGGCATGACCGGCGGATCTTCGAGTACAACTGTTCCCTCTGCTTTTGTCCCCTACTCGTTTCATGTTAGGCTTTATGTTATTTCGGGCGCCTGGTTCGTTCAGCAAACACCTCCACATTCCGAGACGATCAACGTCCCAATCGATTAGGACCTCAATATACAGAAAGGTTCCCAATCGCTCGGGGAGGGAGTTGCAGTCTTTGAAGTATCGATGTCCAACGTCGATAGAGCCACTGTATTACACAATATTCGATGTTGAAGACGACAGTTCTGTAGAATTGATGATAGTTACACATCGTCAGTACTCAATGGGATGGGCCATTGAGCTGTTTGCAACATTTTCTGAAGTTCACGTTGGCGCTCATAATGTGGTACCAAATTGGTTACGAGAAAATATCGAGTTCAATCCAAATGTTATTAGTACGACATCGAGTTTACGACGTGACTTCAACCTTCTACATACGAGCAATGATGAAGCTTCATCGTCTTCGTCTTCGCGGCAACGACATTCTTCCGTTCCAAGGTTCGAATTTGACCTTAACTTGCCACCAACCCAAGAGTCGTCATACAATCCATACGTTCCAAGAAACGATGATTTCTCTACCGGTCGCCACTCAACATACATTCCATACACGACGTCTTCAACGTACAATGAACAGTTTAACCCGTTCGATGCTTTCTCTACCGGGCGCCACTCAACATACATCCCAAGTCACCAAAATGTAGATGATATGTTATCCGTGGGGAGACATTCAACCGTCGGTACTGTCGATCCGGTTATGACTTTAGAACCTGTTCACGCACACGTTTATGATGACGCAGAACTTTTCCAGTTTGATGTGGCGTTTTCCGATGAAGAGCCGCGTACACAAGTTGGGCCCGATGGTGACGAGATGGGTCTATTTCCTCCTGAACCATCTGACATTGACGAGCCGGTCGAATTAGGGGAGAG
This sequence comes from Hibiscus trionum, assembly GCA_030270665.1. Classification (NCBI taxonomy): domain Eukaryota; kingdom Viridiplantae; phylum Streptophyta; class Magnoliopsida; order Malvales; family Malvaceae; genus Hibiscus; species Hibiscus trionum. The sequence continues at coordinate 42,818,230 of BSYR01000004.1, forward strand.
CGCAGAAAACTCTTATGAGGATGATAAGGACGGTGATGTTCGTTCGACTAATCTGCATGGACCAAACAGTTGCGCAAAGTACTATGACCCACCTTCGCACTTCACAACAGTGGATATGGATGGCTTATTCGATACTGAATTCCCAGAATATCCACAATTAGATCATTTTAACCAATGGAATGTGGGTTTGACTGAGCTACATGGTGGAATGGTCTTCAAGACAAAAAAAATACTCGCGGAGGCTGCCATCAAGCATTACAACATAGAGCGCTCAGTTACGTCCACCGTTTCGAAGACCGAGGCCAGGAAATATATTGCAGATTGTCCTCACAAGTCATCCGGATGTAAATAGAGGGTTCGTGTGTCGCAATTGAAAAGGATGAATGACCTGTGGAAAATAACGAGATATACAGGGCCACATACATGCTCCGTTGGGAGCCTCAGCCAAGACCATCCTAACTTGGATGTACACGTGCTTTCTGACGCAATCCTTCCACTCGTGAAAGCAAACCCACGTGTATCCGTGACAGTGTGTATAGCTGTCATCAAATTCATTTACAGGTACACTGTCAATTACGATAAGACATGGTATGCAAGATATCGAGCCATCGAAACACTGTACGGGCGATGGGAGCTATCATACAACGATCTGCGATCATGGCTTCAAGTTATGCAGGAATACAATCCAGGGACAATTGTGGAATTGGAGACTGTTCCGAAGTACTACAACGATTGTGTTGTACCAGGGGAGGTCGAATTTCATCGCCTTTTCTGGACATTCCCCCAATGCATAAAGGCTTTCCGTCACTGCAAACCTATGCTCCAGATCGACGATACATTTTTATATGGCAGGTACACGCAGATCTTACTAATTGCAGTTGCCTAGGATGGCAACAGAAAATGTATCCCAGTTGCTTTTGCGATTGTTGAAAAGGAAAATATCCCTTCTTGGGAGTTTTTCCTTTACAACCTCCGCAAGTATGTCCTGCGCCGGGTTTTGCGTACACGTGAAGATGGCCTCGCTATTATTTCAGATAGAGGTGCAGGGATTTGGGGAGCAATTCAACGTTTGGGAGATTCATGGAAACCCTCATATATACATCACCGGTATTGTTTGCGGTATATAGCAGCAAACTACTATCAGAGGTTCAAGAACGAGGATGAACGTATAATGGTTCTCCGTATGGGTATGCAACCATTCCATTTTGTTATTCTACGTCCACCATTTTCATATTATTACCAATTAACTATTGCATGTCTTATTCAACAGACAACGCACACCGGGTTAATCAAGTTGAAGAGCTGCTGGAGGAGTTGCAATTAAGGAATCCACACGGGTATAACTATCTTATGGATATCCCGAAGGAGAAATGGTTGCGATATTATGACGGGGGTCGTCGATACGGCCATATGATAACAAACTTGGCTGAGGCGATCAATTCGTCTCTTAAGGGAACGCGCCATTTACCTATCACGTCAGTTGTCAAAACAACATATTACCGATTGGCAACCCTTTTCTCAACCCTCGGGAAACAAGCAATGAACTGGATGGCAGGTGGCCACATATTTCATCCAGACCTCGCCGACAAAATCCAAACGTCCATTGCGCATGCAAACTCGATGGGTGCGCTGTGCTTCTCTCGTCGGAACGCATGTTTGAGGTCACGCAATTTTCCGAACCGCTGCAAGGAATAACACAATACACCTACGTGGTTGATTTGCAAAAAAGAATGTGCGATTGCGGGGAGTTCCAGACGTTCAAGTTCCCGTGTTCGCATGCTTTCGCAACATCTGCATCGGTTCATTTTGATGCAGCGACACTCATTGATTCGGTCTACAGGCTCGAATTACAGAAACGAGTTCCCTCCGATCGGAAATGCACGTGACCGTCGTATAATCAACAACGAACCAAAGATATGCCCAGATCCCTCCCTGCGACGACAGAAAAAAGGCCAACCAAAATCAACGAGGATTCACTGTGCCGAGAATATGGTTCCTCGAGAAAAGACGGGACAACCTAAGCGGTGCAGTGAATGTGGGAACACTGGACATGATATTAGGAAATGCCCTCTTAGGACCGGCCCCTGAATTAACTATATCAATCATTGTGTACTCTTTTCTGCTTTGTGAACTTGTATTATCTGCTAATTTAATAAATCTTAAGGGTACTCTTTTCCCCCTACATAGGTTTAGAGGGGGGTTTTAACGAGGCCCTTTAACTTTAAAAAAAAAACATGCCTATGGACACATTTTTGGTTCGAAAATGTTACTTTGATAGCATTTTTAACACAATTTTCTCACATTTTCGGACACCGTATTCCTTTGAACTTTAGCACCACTGTAAAATTAAGCTGCACATCTTTGTCTCCAAACTTAGGAAAAACAAAAAAAAAAGATCGAAACACACCGTAAAATGCATTTAAACATGCCTATACAATAATGTTTCCTTCTAAAACATTGTTACTTGCCCATTTGCAGGCCATTTTCAAACAACTTAGGATGTTGTATACGCTCTTATATTCACACCATCTTAAAGATATGTTTCAGTACGACACTGTTATAGTTCAAAAATTGTAATCGGGTCCCCAGATAACCCGTTATTCGATCACAAATATAGCTACCTAATCATTTTTTATTGGTTTGAATGCATCTTTCTCCCGAATTTCTCGTGCGGGGCTGTAATAAAACGTTGAATTCGCGTCTTGCAGGACACGAATTCTGTTTTGACTGACACAGCACAAGAATTCGCGTTCTGTGCAACGCGAATTTGGAATTCGCTTTTCCCATGACGCGAATTTATCCTACATGGCATGAAAGGGGTATTTTTCTGAATATCAAACTTTGGAAATTATTTTCCCATTAAATTCTCAAAAGAGAATATTCAAACCAATTAACCGCAATAAAGCACGATAAAAATAAGAAAACACAATCACTTCCTTTACCTACCTGACCGACATATGCATTAAATGATTGAGCTGTCACCTACCAAACCCCATTACTTCAATTAATTTCTTTATCCGTGCTAATTTCTAGCCACTCGTTTCATTATGATTTCTAAAGAATAAAAAAATAGTTTTTTTTTGTTTGTCTAATATGTGCAATAAGGCATAGGTTATGAATCATAAACTAACTGAGATTAAATTAAAATTTTTTTTAGAAATAAATTCAACAAATAGTTCCAGTGTAAAAATGGATAATGTTCATCTTAAGAGACTCGAATTCAATTATTCTGTCTTTAAAGTATGTCTTGTCAAAAAGTTCAATTATTCGGGTTCATCTTATTTAATAGGATAGAATTTAATTTAATTATCGATTATTGTTGTGAATATAATATTAATCCTATAAAATAAAATAAAATAAAAGATTTTTTGGTGAAAAATAAATAAAATATTTTTTAAAGTTGGGTTTAGAGTTAGTTATTGGGCATTTTATTTAAAAAGTTCATTTTAAATAGTTATTTAGAATTTTTACCCCACTTAAAGTTATTTAAAAAATGAATGTTAAATCGTCCACGTAAGATAAATTCACTTTTCACAGAAAGCGAGTTTCAAACTCTCTTTTCATAAAAAGCAGTTCTATGTTAAAAAATGTGGGTAATTAATTTTTTTTTCTTTTGTATCAACTTATTTAACATGAAACTTACGTTTTGTAAAATGCGAGATCGTATGTGGACGATTTAAGAATTATTTTCTAAATAACTTTGGGTATGGGTCAAAATTTGAAATAACTATTTAAAATAAGTTTTTAGATAAAAATGCCTAGTTGTTGTTTTAGGGTTTAGAGATGAGAGATTATGGTTTATGGTGTATGTTTTATGATTTTTAGTGATTAGGGTTTGAGGTTTGTCGAGAGAACCAGAATATTAAATGAGCGAATCTATGATAAAAAAAATTCTTTATACCTCAATATGTTATTTTTCAAGAGAATCTTTGATTTAATCTAAATTATTCAATAATCCTTAACATATGTCTTGTGACATTGGTTAAATAAAATCTTTTATTGAGTAGAGATATTAATTTTTAAAACAAATGTTGATATTCGAATCTGTATAAAATGGGACAACATAATTTAGCCTCGACCAATTAGTGGACCTCAAATAAAATAATAACTTTAAGAGGAGATGAAAAAGGTGACAAAGTTAAATGACAATAACAAATAAAATATTTTTATTTTTAAAAATATTTAAAAATGGATTTATTTAATTTTATTATATTTAAATCCAGCTCTTATTCCATTTATTGTACAAATATCACTATTTGAATATTTTGATCTTAAATATTTAAATTTATTAAATCAACTCTTTTAATTTAAAGGCTATTTTATCCAAACATGCCGATTTTTAACATTATTTATCGATCTAACACTCTATAAAAATAATTTTTGATCTAATTTTTTTTTTTGCAGAACTAACCTGGCTGGTATGACGAGAATTATTATTTTAATTTTTTAATGGAACTCGTCATACCAGTCTGACGAGTTTTATAAGTTTTTATTTCTTTTAAGGCTTAAAGGTTCCATTGCTCACAGTAAAAAATTTAAAACTCGTCAAACTCATCATACTAAAATGGTGAATTCTATTAAAAAAACATAAAACTCGTCATAATAATTAGACAATTTCCTGCAAAAAGGTGTTAGATCAAAAATTTCTTTTCTAAAGGTGTCAGGTAAGTAAACAAATGTTAAAAATGAACACATAGAAAGTAAAATAGCTCACTTTAATTTTTTTTTCGATCTCTCAATATTTTTAAAATATTTGCTGCTGAATTTATTAAAGTCGCGTGCTCTCTCTATGTATATAATCTTTGTACGTATATTATATGTCTTTTTGGATTAGTATTCCTTGTTCGACACCAACATCAGCTATATTAGGGTTTTTTATAGAATAAATACTAATTCAGTAAATTGGATTGTTTAAACTAAAATCAATTTTTTTAATCGTCAAAATTAAACTTTATTATATGATATGTCAATCGGCATGATCTCCTTACACCTAAATAGAGAAAAAGAATACTCGTGGCCATGTGAGAAAAAGAGTACTTTAGGTCATGTCTACAACAACTGTACCTACAACAACAAAAACAAAACGCCAACTGAAAAACAAAATACGAAACGAGACAACCAAAAACAACAATCAAGAAAACAACAAATATCAAAACACCACCTCAAGCTAAAAAGCTCGATGAATACCACCCTTCACCAGCTGTAATAGAATTAACCTCACGATAAACATTATTGAAAACTAGATGAGGAATTTACAAAACAGGCTATCAAACTGATTGAAAACTGAAATCAAAATTATTAAATAACATAATCCAATAACATCGGTTTTTTTTTATCTTATTTCAGATGCATGCAACTCCCGACTACAATCTTTGATTGCTTTGAACGTTTCCACCAGTAGAAGTAGAAAGAAGTTGTTTATGATTTCAACCACTCCACAAAATCTTTCAAAACCTTGTCTGAATTTCCACCTTCCCCAACACTTTTGGTAACCCTTTGCTTCAGCTCAACAGCTCTTGTTCTGATGTTATCATCACCAACCAATCCTTCCACCTTGCTTTTGATCTCTTCTTTTCCGATGATCCCTCTTTCGTCCCTTTCGAATCTCAGTCCGACCTTCCAGATATCACAAATGTAGCTCTGGTTCAGGAACTGGTCTGCAAAATAAGGCCAACACAAGAAGGGAACCCCATTGCTCACACCTTCAAGTGTGGAGTTCCACCCACAGTGACTTATAAAGCAAGCAATCGAAGAATGTTGCAGCACTGCTCCTTGTGGTGCCCAACTCACCATCTTACCTCGATTCCCCACTCTTTCGATAAACCCTTGTGGGTAAACATGGCGTTTACCCTTTGTGATATCTTCTTTGACCACCCAAAGAAATGGCCTGTTGGTGAGTTCAAGCCCCAAAGCCAACTCTTGGAACTGGATTTGGTCAAAAACAGTGAAACTACCGAATGCAACATATATGACTGAAGCAGGTGGTTGTTGATCGAGCCACTGCAAACATGTTGGATCCTCGGGCCAGAAATTCCCCGACAAGTTTCCGAGCCGATTGGCTGCTGAAAGTGGAACTATGGGTAGGATTTTGGGAAACAAGTTGAACCCTTCAAGCTCCAATTCCAAACTTGAGTTGCAAAGTACCCAATCTGCTGTTTCAACAGCTTTACTGTTCTCCCGAAATAAATCAAACATGATTTTCTGTGTTGAAGGAAAAGGATCAAGGTTAAGCCATAGAAAGTTGGTTGGGTGTAAAACAGGCGTCGTAGGTGACAACTGAAACACATCTTTCGTAAGTGGAGTGCCTGCAAAATGTACACATTAATAAATGACAATGTTTATTTTCTCAATTCACAATACTCGGTCGGTAGTACTACTAACTACTAAACAGTTAAAATAAGACAGGGCCTTTACCATTTTCATCAATCAATCCATCGGCAATATGTTCCGGGATCCTAAGATTAAACACTAGCTGAAACACCGAAGCCGGCCACAATGCGGCCGTCGGAATCCCTAGTTCAGCTGCAACATCGACTGCAAACCACATGGTTACATCAGTTAAAACACATGAAATCTTGTCATCATCAGATGCATTGACCTTATGAATCAAGTCCTTGAGATGTCCAGGCATAACCTGGCATGCACTCTCAGTTAACTTCCCTAACTGATTCCGGTCATCCCCGTCTTCCAATCCATCAGGAACCGAAGCTAGTTGAAGTAAGCCGTTTTCAGCGACACTCTTGCCGAATGCATGGATGACTCTCTTGTGATTAAACTCTGTGTTAACAAAGCAGATTTTGATGCCTTGTTTGGTCAAGTGTCGGGAGAGTTCCATGAAAGGAATGACATGGCCTTGTGCTGCACATGGAATAACCAGAACATGTGGTTTCCCCATTTGCTCGAGTGTGTAGAAATTGAGAGCTCGCAATCTGGTTTATAGGAACAATCTGTGGCCATTATTCATTTCCAATGCTATCGTTCTGATTTGTTGTTGGAACGACTTAAATGTGTAGTGTTAATTTCATTTTGTGTTAAACTATGTTAATCGTAATAATAATATGGATAGAGTTTAAAACTTGTTATGATTTTACATGTTCATATATCCATACGTTGGACGCGAGTGTCGAATCGAATTTGAATAATTATCGACGAGTACCGATGAGTACTACTAACGACGAGCACCGATGATCATTATTAATTTAATTTATAAAATTTTAAAATCTAAATGACTCAACGTATACTTATAAATTATTTTAAAAAAGGTAAATTAATCAATATATATATATATATATATATATATATATATATATTAATTTTCTTTCAAACATAGATCAAAATAACTATCTATCCCTAAATTACAAAACCTTAATTTTTGTTCATTTAAAATTTAAGCCGCCACCGCCATGGGCGGAGCTAGAAATATATTTAAGGGGTGTCATTTTTTCAACGATATTTAAAGAGGAGTAATTATTTATAAAGGAGTGTCATTTTATTCATAAAAGGGGTGTCATTTGTCAATATTTTTAATTTTTTATATACAAATTATATATAAGAAATAGGTTTCCCAAAAATTTTGGGGTGTCATGAGACACCCCAATTTAAAGGGTGGCTCCGCCCTTGGCCGCCGCTAGCCTCTATTTGCTTGGAACAAAAAACAAAAATTATGAAAGGTCGATTTGTTCACAAGGTTTGAACGACGACCAAATATGCTTAGGAGGCAGGAAGCGGTATTTCAAATGTTTCATGCTGCCTCTAGTGTTAGATGTTCATATTTCAACAAAAATTAGTCAACTGTTTCATGTTGGCAACAACTTTCTTCACCCAAAAACAAATTAGGAAAGGTCGAGTTTGAACGATGATGGCGGTGGCGACTTAAATTTTAAATGAACAAAAATTAGGATTTTGTAATTTAAGGATAAATAATTATTTTGATCTATGTTTGAAAGAAAATTAATATATATATATATATTAATTAATTTACCTTTTGTTTTTTAAATAATTTATAATACATTATTAATCATTGTTTATTACGTTGAAACTGCTTATAACTCTAAAAAAGAATTCATCTCTATATTGAATTTTTCTTTACTTTTAATTATTTTCTTTATTTAGTCTTTAATTCAACTCAAACACAAAATTTCCTTTTACTTTACTTGTTTATTTATTTTCTATTAAATTTAATCTCTTATCATTCCATGTGACTTCGACTATAATTATCACTACCATAAAACTGAGTTCTAACGGATATTTATTTTTAACGGCTTCAACAATCGTATCAAAAATATTTTTAAAGAAAATTCTACAACGTGCGCCGAACACCGACGAATACCACTAATGATGAACACCGATGAACATCATTAAATTAATTAATAAAGATTTAAAATTTCAAGGACCCGCCATACAATTAATAATTATTTTAAAAAATTCAATTAAATTATTTTTTATATATATTAAAATTTTATTTTTTAATAAGGGTAAACTATATATTTAGTACCTCACTTATTTTTATATTTTTATTGAACCCTCATTCTTTAAATATTATTTTAATTTAACCCTATTCTTTATAAAAATAATTTAACTCTTAACCCTCAACCAAAAACCCTAAACTATTAAACCTATACCCTAAACCATATACCATTAAAAATTTATCACAAAGAGTGCAATATTTCTGGTCATTCAGTTTAGAGCAATATTTGCAACCATTTGTTAAAAGAACGAAATGTTTATTTCATAAAGAAATATTAAAGATGTCAAAATGTTCAAGTCATATACATTTACTTCGTAAATTTTTTTTGATTTCGTTAATAACCAGAATTGGTGAAGTTCTACTTCTACGATCGAAGTTGATAAAAACATTTCTTTATATGCATTCGAGACGTGAAAGGGACGACAAAATACATGAATGAAAAGGCAAAAAGCAATCGTTTCTATGGTTTTAATTTGGACATCACATATCTTCATAAGTAATTGCTTTGGAAGTGATTCAGAAGAATAGATCATGTAGCCGGCAATGCTTATAATTCTCCATGCTAAGAATTAGCCGCTTCCTGATTTAAGGGTATTACTCAGCCTGCAATCATGACCAATAAGTTAAGTTAAATTCCTTGAAGAGTTATAGAATATGATCAAACAAGAAGAGAGATTTGAAAAAAGGTTCACAGTTTAATTAGGCTACAGAATTGAATCCCCAACAATTTTGCCGAAACTTACCAGTCCAAACCTTCAAAAAGACCTTCCCCTTTTATTGCTCAAGTTTTGAAAAAAGCTTCCCCTTTTACCAGTCCACTAATGATGGTGAAATTATTTTCAAAGGTATATGGTTTAGGGTATAGGTTTAAGAGTTTAAGATTTAATAGTTTAGGGTTTTTGGTTGAGGGTTAAGGGTTAAATTATTTTTTATAAAGAATAGGGTCAAATTGAAATAATATTTAAATAATGAGGGTTCAATAGAAATACAAAAATAAGTGAGGTACTAAATATATAGTTTACCCTTATTAAAAAATAAAATTTTAATATATATAAAAAATAATTTAATTGAATTTTTAAAAATAATTATTAATTGTATGATGGGTCCTTGAAATTTTAAATCTTTATTAATTAATTTAATGGTGTTCATCATTAGTGGTGTTCGCCGCACGTGGTAGACTCATTCTATTTTTAAACTAGTTTTCCAAGTCAAATGTAAAAATTAAAATAAGTGATTTGGCTTTAAGAGAAGTGTTCAAAATAACCTTATTAATTTTATCTTTTGTTCGTTCTAAAATGACTAAAATAAACATTTTAACTTTTTTTATAATAGTTGTTTAAATGTAGAGCTAAATTCATTAAGTTTTTTTCAAATTAGGACTAAATTAATTGAATGTACCAACTTGAAAGACTAAACGTGCTATTATATAGATTTTCTTAACTGTCATGTCCCTTTTAACGGTTGTTAACGGCTCAGTGACGTTTTGTAACAAAAACTAAAGTGTAATGCCAATTATGTAGCTTTTGAAACTTTGATGACCATTTTATTTTATTTTATTTTCAGTAGTTTGGTGACTATTTGTATAACCCCTGCTGTTTATACCAATAATATGTTAAACCCTAACCTACATCTGAACGAGCTTAGTTTTTGATCAGCTGATAAATATATTACAAGCCTGCATTGCTTGTCTATGATGTCTAGATCTAGTACCATATCTTTGCATATGCATCACTTTGATGCTGAGTTACGGCAAAAAGCGATAAAATTCAAGGAATATCTACATGAAGATGGCATTGAAAGGACAACATCTCATCAGGGACGGATTGATGAGACGGATATTGATATAATAAGTTGACGAATCAATTTAAAATTTTTGAAAGTTTTAGAAGCCAAAATTAAAATTGTCAAAAATTTTGAAACTTAAAGAGAATTTTTAAAAAATTTAAAAGAATTTAATTAAAAATATTTAAAGAAATAAAAATTTAATGAGAATCCAAAAATTTCGAAGGTACTAAATTAATTTAAAATTTTGAGAGATTAAATGTAATTTTTTTTTTAAATTTTAGGGGCTCCCTCACCACCACCCACCCCTACTGACTAGTCAAGGACATGCTTTAAGTTCAATTGTATGTATATATAGACATAGAGACTTAGGATCTACTTACACACAATGTAAAACTATGAGTTTTATACATTTTTTGGATCATTGAATGGGTGAAATGGATGGCTAAGATTAATTCTTTATTTTTTTTATTCAAGTGATAATTAGGATCAACTTACACAATGTAAAACTATTTAAGTTTTACACGTTTTCTGGATCGTTAGAGGAGGGAATGGATGGCTCAGATTAACTCCTTACTCTCTTTTTTCAAATCTTCACATATTTACTGTTAATCTCATCCATTCGTTTCACTCATCCAACAGTCCAAAAAACGTGTAAAACTTAAAGAGTTTTATACCATGTAAACGGATCATATCCATATATATATATATATATATATTATGTCATCAATTTCTCCATCCAACGATCCGAAAAATGTGTAAATCTTAGAAACTTACACTGTGTAAACGGATCATAACTCATTATATATATATATATATATATCAGATATATATGTTGTGAGAAAAGTGAGAACATGTGGCTGAATTTGCTCTCTTTAAGTTTACATCAACTACTTTTTCAACAATATATTTGGGTTTTAGCTAGACCAGGTTGGACTAAATTGATCAAGTAGTTTTAGCAGTAGCTAGTACCAGATTTATGTATTTTCAAGGCTTGTTTTGAAGAGGCAAACTGATCACCTGCTTTCCTGCCATTAAATTATTAAGCATCAAAGTTGCTCTCAATTCCTTTTCTTTTAAGCCATAATATAACCCATCTGATTGGTAATTAAGTTTGATTTTAATTTAATTTAAGTGGTTTAGATTATTTAATAAGTAAATTGGCTTTTAACATGAAAACGTGCTCTGTTTGGCTTAAGTTTATGGCAGTCATACATCAAACATGCTCTATTTCTTGAGTCTTAAATTAGTGAAATCAATCTTTCAACCATTTAAATCTTTCAACACATATTCATTGTTTTGCTTCAATAACAGTCATTAAACAAAGGAAAACCCTTCGGCAAACAAATTTTTTCAATCGTTTTTGTCATTGTTTAAATGACTGCGCTGAAACAGAAGCAGTGAGGATGTTCAGATTTCGATATGGTTTTGCTTTTGCTTTATGGTTTTGAGTTTAGGTTTTAGAGTTTTAGGTTTAGGATTAAATAATTTTTTATTAAAAATATGTTCAAATTGAAATAATGTGTAAATGATGAGGGTTAATTTTTTTTCAAATTAGGATTTTTTAATTTAGGGATTGACTATGGCTGGTAATTGACCTAATTATTTGAAAATAAAGATTAAAAAAATAATATATATGAAAAATAATTTAATTGAAATTTTATTTTAAATAATTATTAATTATATGTTGAGTCATTGAGATTTTTAATCTTTATTAATCAATTTAATGGTGTTAAGCGATAGTGATGTTCAACAGTGTTCGACGCTCGTTGTAGAATTTTCCATTTAATAAAAATTATTTAATAGAAAATAAATGTTGAAACTATTTTTTTCTATTTAAGTGTCTAATTTTTTTTGTCAAAATATGTACTTAACATTTCATTTTATAAAATTTTTATTGTTAACCTCATAAAAAATTTAATCATTTAATATTTATTTAACATGTGGCTAAACTTTTAATTTCTTTTTATTTTTTAAATTAAAAACCTAAAAACTCTCACTTTTTAAAAATAACCTCAAATCTCAATTTCTCTACAACATACATGGTCGGAGCTAGGTGTATGAGTTGGGTGTTAATTGAAACCCCAAAAGTTTTGAAATTTTTTAATATATATTTTATATGAAAAATATATTAAAAATATGTATTTGACATCATTTTGAAAAGAAAACTGACACTAATTTAAAAAATAATTGAGATCTTTTAAAAGAAATTGACCCCCTTTATTTGATTTCATTCATTTTCAATAAAATATTGTTTAACACAAAAAATTTGACACCGTAAATTAAATTTCATGGCTCCGCCCCTGACAACATCAAACGTTTCGGCGTCACTACAATGAAATCTTCTCATCTCACATATTCTACTGTTAATCTCATCCATCTGTTTCACTCATCCAACGATCCAAAAAACGTGTAAAACTTAAAGAGTTTTATACATTTTCGGATCGTTGGATGGAGAAATTGATGACTGAGACACACATACGCGCACAAGCGCACACGCACACGTGCGCGTGTGTGTTGAGTTAAGATTCGTTTACACAGTGTAAGAGTTTTTCAGATTTACACATTTTTTGAATTGTTGGATGGGTGAAATTAATGATTGAGATTAACAATAAGATATGTGAAGTTGAATAAAAAAAGTAAAGAATTAATCTAACCATCCATTTTACCCATTCAATGATCCAAAAAAAGTATAAAACTCATAATTTTACATTGTGTGTAAGTGGATCCTAACTCTCTGTATATATATACATACAATTGAACTTAAAGCATGTCCTTGACTAGTCAGTAGGGGTGGGTGGTGGTGAGGGAGCCCCTAAAATTAAAAAAAAAATACATTTGATCTCTCAAAATTTTAAATTAATTTAGTACCTTCAAAATTTTAAGATGATTATTAAGTTTTTATTTCTTTAAATATTTTTAATTAAATTCTTTTAAATTTTTGAAAAAATCTCATTAAGTTTTAATTTTTTTGACAAATTTAATTTTTGGTTTTAAAATTTTAAAAATTTTAAATTAATTCATCAACTTATTATATCAAGATACGTCCCTGATGAGATGTTGTCCTTTCAATGCCATCTTCATGTAGATATTCCTTGAATTTGAGCAAAGATGGACAACGCCAAAGCAGCATCCACTCCGATGTTGGCGTCTGGGAAGTTGAGTAAAGATGCAGGAAGTCCTATAGAAGATGCAACATACAAAATGCAGCCCAACGACTATATTCAATATCTCAACTACCCAAACGGTTAGAAATTAATGGTATGAAATTAAATCTCTAAAGCTTCTTCAACAAGTTAAAAGCATTCAAGCACACATCCAACAATCTTTGAGCTCTTAGTGTCAAATCTTGTAAACTCACTTAAGTGATTTCAATTGTAATTTTTTTTTCGAGTGTTGGGGTTTTACTGAGCCTGAAATTGTGCAAATATTGTACCTTGTGGAAGATTTTCAGTTTGCTTCATTTGTATTTCTTTTTGTGAAAGTTCTTAAGATTTTGAGGTATAAACTTTAAAGATTTGTAAAGTTATCTTTTAGAGCCTCAAAAAGAGCAAATTTAGTGAATTTAATAAATCTTTAGTGTGAATAGCTAAAGTAGTGGATGTAAAATTTATTTAGAAGGTTGATCCGCTTTAAATTTTTGAGTCATTTTTTTCTTTGTTTCCACTAATTCTTTAAATTATCAATTCACCCCTCTTAGCCATTTTATACTGATTGTCCATCCCAACAAAATTGATAATGTCTCCTAACAAATTCCATTTACAATAATTAATAGACAAACCTTAATATATATATAACAAAATAAATATTAGATATCTATTTTACGGGGAAAAAAGCTTTAAATATATATAAAAAGTATAACTTAGATATTTAATTTGTAATCAAGCACGATAAAAATGAAGAGAACACAATCACTTCGTTTCCCTGCGTTAGCGACATCTGCATTAAATGGTTGAGCTGCCACCTACCAAACCCCATTAATTATTTCGGTTAATTTCTTTATCCGTGCTAATTTTTAGCCACTCGTTCGATTATAGTTTCCAAAGAAATAAAAAATAACTATTTATTGGTTTGTCTAATATATGCTACAAAGTATAGGTTATGCATCAAACATTAACTAATTGAGAATAAATCAAAAATTCCTTTGAAAATAACTTCTCATTTAATAAGATAGCATTTAATTCAATTATTAATTATTGTTGTGAATTAATTTTATTTAAACAAAATAAAAGATTTTTAAAATTGAATTTAGAGTTGGTTTGTATTTTTAGGGTTTATTACTCCCTCCGTTCCATAAAATATGTTTTTTATTAATTTTTAGAAAGTCAAATTTTTAAACTTTGACTATTATTATATTGAATATTTGAAAACTACTCGATTAGAGGTTTTTAAAATATATATTTTTATATTTTTATCAATGATACATTTTAAATAATTATGAGTCAAAGTTGAAAAAAATTAACCAAAAAAAGTCAATAAAGGACAAAAATTGTGGGACGGAGAGAGTATGATTTATGGTGTATGGTTTTAAGGTTTGTGGTTTTTAGTATTTAGGATTTGAGGTTTGGTGAGAGAATAAGAATATTAAATGAGGGAATCGATGATAAAAAGTTTTTATTATTATTTTGGATTGTGGTGTTTGACTTTGGTTGTTGAGATGTTGTTGGTGTTGGTGTGGCTTGGGTTGTTGTTACTATGTGAATTTTAGTTGCAGGTTGAGCTTATGTGATGTTTGAGTTTGTCTTGGCGTTCTGTTTGCTATGGTGTGTTCGAGTTTTTTTTCCAGGCGTTGTATGTTTTGTATTTTGTGTCGTGATCCTTTAGTGTTTTCAAGTTCCTTTTCAGCGTTGGTCTTTTTCTTGTGATTTTCGGGGTATCCAAGCACTCTTTTCCTCAAACTTAGGATTAGGGGAGTTAACGAGGCTCATAATATTCCCTTCTTGTATGATTTTTTCTCTAATAAACTCATACATTGCCGATAAAAAAAGTTATTTTCAGGAGGATCTTTGATTTACTCTAAATTATTTAATGATCATTAACATATGTCTTGTGGCATAAGTTAGACAAAATATTATTTTATTATTTCCTATGGGGTGGTAAGGAGGAGAAGAAAAAGTTGAGTCATGTGAATTGGAAGATGGTATGTCAACCGAAAAGATGTTGGGGTCTTGTGGTAGTAAATTTACATACACGAAACTTGGCTTTGCTGGCCAAGTGGTATTGGCGGTATGCACATGTGGATGGATCGCTGTGGAAATCGATAATAGTAGCAAAGTATGGGGCGAATGTACTGTCTTGGTGTGTCAATCCGTTGGGGAAATAACATATGTCGACATTGTGGAAGCAGATTATTGAGGTACAAGATGATGACTTTGTGCATCGATTTTTGAACGCCTACCAGTTTTCTTGGATCTTAGGGAATGGCGCAAGCGTTTTGTTTTGGCAGGACTGTTGGTGCCTAGATGAACCGTTGCAGGATATGTTCCCGCGTTTATTTAGGTTGGCAAGCAATAATTTGGCGTTGGTTTGTGAATATTTGTGTTTGACGTTTGGGGAATGGGGGAGCTGCTTTCGTCGTGGCTTAAGATCTTTTGAATTGTCTCAGCTCAGTGAGTTACAAGCTTGTGTTTCACGCTTTATGTTAAGGATACATTGTGCGGACAAACTAGTTTGGAAACATGAAGAAACGGGGTTGTTTTCAGTGGGAGTGCTATATAAATTGATGTCATCCTTTCGTCTTAGGGATGTGTCCGAAGTAAATATTGCTTGGAACATGCATTTGCCACCTAAAATCAAATGTTTTGTGCGGTTCATTTTCGTGGGGAGATTGCCCAATATGCGCATGTTGTGCTATTTTGTTTATTGCGAGTATCGCGGTTATGAAAATTTTAGTAACATATGCTATTGTGGACATAATGGTTCCATATATCGCGGTTTTAGATGATACCACTACCGTCATATAACGATCGTTGTTGTGGTTGCATGCCGCTATTTAAATCTTTGTCCCTAATAGCAAGTAATGAAAGAAATTAAATTTTAAGAGTTGGTCTATCGTAACAAGTATTGAAAAAATTGGTCCCCCAATAACAAGTATTGAAAAAAATTAAATTTTAAAACTATTAAAAAACTTTGATACACATGCCGTGTAAACTTTAGTTTACATGTGCCTTTTAGTTTTAGGGGTTAGGATTTTAGTTTAAGGTTTAAAGTGTAGGGGTTAATGTTGTAGGGTTTAGAATTTAAGATTAGTGTTGAGAATTTAGGGTATATGATTTAGTTTTTAGGGTTAGGGTTATAATTTAGGATTTGAGTTTTATAATGTAAATATGCAGGCTTGTGGAAAATTAGTTTTACCAGCATGTATATCAAAATTTTACCTTAAAAATATGCCCATAATAACAAATATTGGAAAAAAACTAGAGCCCTAGTAACAAGTACTAGAAAAAAATTGAATATTAAGAGTAGATCCCTAATAATAAATATCGGAAAAAACTCAGCCCCTAATAACAAGTATTAAAAAATGGGCCCTTAATAACAAGTATTAGAAAAAAAAATGAATATTAAGAGTAGACCCCTACTAATAAATATTAAAAATACTCAGCCTCTAATAACAAATATAAAAAATAGGCCCCTAATAACAAGTATTAGAAAAAAATAAATATTAAGAGTAAATTTTTAATAATAAATGTTAAAAAAATCTTAACTCCTATTAACAAATATTAAAAAATAGACTTTAACAACAAATATTAAAACAAACTAAATCTTTAAATTCTTGAGCAATAGGTCTTAATATATAATATTTATTTTTTTCCGAGCAATGGGCCCTGGGTGGGCGCCCTTGCTGCCCCTGCCCAGGGCCGGCCCTGCGGTCTTGGTGGATAATTGGGTGTGCGGCTGTCGTTTGGTCATTGTGGCTCGCACGCAACGATCTAATATTTCAAGACAAGCGATCAACAGTTAGTGAGGTCTTTTTCTTGGTGCAACTGCGCTCTCTTTATTGGATTTGTGCTTTGTGTGCCTCGGTTGTAATTATTGAATCTGCATGGTAGGGAGGGTCCTAGGAATTATATGGTGAGTTTGTTGGCCTCGATTGACTGGTTAGGTGTTGTATGGGAGCCCCCTTTGCCAGGAGTGCTGAAATTTAATGTGGATGGTGCGGTTAGGGGAAAGTCGGGATTTTAGTATGGTGCGGGGCAGGGCCGGTCCTGAGCTTTTGGTGGCCCAGGGCGAATACAAAAAATGGGCCCAAATTAAAATTTTAAATTGCGGTTGCGATCGTATTTACAATCATGTTAAGTTTTATTGTGGGTGAGGGCATTATAGTTGCTATTTCGGTCTCTGTAAGTATTGTGGTTGTGAAATCTCTTAATAGCATATGTTATTGTGGACATAACAGTTGTGGGTATCGCGGTTTCAGATTGTGCCGCTACCTATGGGCGGATGTAGCATATAAATTGGAGGTGCAATTGACCCCACTTGATTTGTGTAACATCCGGGTTTAGGGGTCGGGTGAAAATAATATTTTAATATTATTTCGGGTTCGGTTTTATAATTAAAATAATGACCGGGTTTTGTTTTCAAAATAAGTTGTGTTGAACATATTTTAATTTGAACCCAAATAGCCATGGATTACCTTCTCTGTGAATGTTTCATTTCATTAAGGGCAAAGTGGTCTTTTGCTTTTAAATTGAAACAAAACAATTAAAAAAAAGAAAGACATCCAACTTCACTATTCACCTTCTTCTTCTAAAAACAAAACAACGGTTTGAAGAAGCTCTCATCCCCCTCCACTATTCCATCTCATTTCTCATCCATTTCAACTCGTTTTTGAAAGGTAACATCATTTTTGACTTCTCCTCAACCTCCTCTCTTCAAAAGTACAATTAGTTTCTATTTTTATTGAAGTTTTGGAAATGGATGTTTTCAAGGGTTTTGATTAAAAATGGTACCTTTGCTATGTTTAACTTAATATTTTGATTTAGTGTTGTTAGTTATGGAATCTAGGAGTCAAATGATGCAACATATATGAATTTTGCATGGTTTTAAACACATTCCCGAAATTGGGTTTCAATGGGGTTTTTGAGGGTTTAAAAGTGGTTTTTGGGGTAGTTTTATGTTGGATTTTGAGGGCTGGTGTTAGTATGATATATGAGGGTCACTTTGGGTGTGTTTGATGATTGTTTGGATGGTTGAATTGGAATATTTCTGTGGGTTTTGTGGGCTGCTCGGGAATTCTATTTTGGGCTTGATTTGAGTGTTGGTTGCTTGAAAATGTTAATCCGGGTTGGTTCCGACGATTAGTTATTGATTGCGGGTGTTTTGTTTGTGTTTAGGATTGATTAGAATCGAGGTTTGGCGTCGGTGAAGCATCGAAAGTGAATCCAGAAATTTGAAGGTGGTTGCTTGCTTGGTCTTTGAGCTTGGAAGCTTAGGTGAGTGGTTAACGTTTTAAAGTGGTTTAAATGTTGGTTCGAGCATGTGGACTAGGTCGGGCTTGGTAGACCCACCTAGAGTTAGGGTTGGGGTAGTAGCCTAATCCTAAACTTAAACTAGAGCCATTGGTTGAACTTGTATTCGATGAATATGCCTCGTAATATTTGTGATGTGGTGACTTATGTATGATGTGTTATACATGTGTGATGAGGCATGGTTGTGATGCATTGTGACATGCATGTGGTATGTTCATGATTGTGATCATGGTGAGTACGTGCTAGGCACGGAATTGGTTGTAATTGATATGGTGAAATGAGTTAAATGTTGGCACTAGTATGCTTGAGTACAAATGATCGATCATTAGGATGTTAGTGTGTACACATGAGTCTAAATTCGCGCGTGGCCTTAGTGGCGTTGAGTCACCAAGGAGGAGTACGAGTTCACCTGGAAATTGTTTATATATTAGTCGATGATGAGTGGAATCCCATCGACGGGGCGTGAGGATGAGTGGAATCCCCTCCGCGAGACCGGTGATGAGTGTAATCCCACCGTGAGGTAAAGTGGTTGTTGGATGTGAGTTCCAACATGTTTATCCGTGTATTCGGGTCATAGCTAGGTGCCAATATTGATTGATATGTATATCAATGTGTTGTGAAATGTGATTCCTATTTGAAAGTTTATATGTGATTACATATGTGGTGAATTAGAGCTTGTTGAGCATGGCATATTATTGTATATTGCTCATGCATCTTTAACTTTTGGCTCTTGAGGATCTTTGGTAATTGTGCTTTTACCTTGGTTAAGATCGTGCTTGGACCCTGCATTGTCGAGGTTTGTTTTTAAGGAGCTTACCCTCACTAAGCTTATTGCTTACGCTCTCTCTTTGTTCGACAATGCAGATCCTTAGTTCGTGGGTTGCTTGCGCAAGTGGAGGGCCTCCAAGTGTGGTTGTTGGCTTTGAGTACATCAAGTATGAGCTTTTAATGTTTGAACATGTAATAGCTAAGCAATGGGATTTGTGTTATTTTGCTGGATATTGTTGGTTGTCCAGGAGCTTGTTTAGACTCCTTGTTTATGTTGCTTTTGTATGGCTTGTTGATACCATGTTTGAATTGTAAACCATGCCTAAAATGCTTACCATGTGTGTGTTGGCCAATACCTTTGAAGTTACTTATGTGTATGGTTGTTGAAGCATGATCCCTTGAGTGCTTATATGCCATCTTTGATCAATGCATGATCTCTTCGATATACGTGCATGTTGGATGCTTGTATGGCTAGATCTCAGTTTATAAATGTTGTATGATTGCTTGTTTGAGTCCAGGGAAGTCTTAAATTGCATCTAGGTTCGAGTCTTGCATGTTTTTGCTGAGTTTGGGAGTCTTGCAGTGCAGGGCGTATCGGTACGCCTAAGGGTCGTATCGATACGGTCTTGCCTCCAGGACTCAAGTTTGGCTGGGCGTATCGATACGTGAGGGTGTATCGATACGATTTTTGCTCACTGGAATTCTGAGATTTTGGTGAGTTATTACCGTATCGGTACGGTGTGTTAGCGTATCGGTACGGGTTTATCTCGTTGACCACGGGATGTTGACTGGGAAGGACGTATCGATACACTCAAGGGCTGTATCGATACGGCCTTCCTGTGTTGACCCTTGAGTGTTGACTTTGGTCAAGGCGTATCGATACCCTCGACAAGTGTATCGATACGGCCTGCTTAATTACAGAAAATGGGTTGTTTTATGAATGATGTCTTGAATGGTCGATCTTTGTATTGCTCTTGTTTCCGCTGACGTGTTTCACATAGGTAATGGTAATGCATTTAGACAAGATAAATAAAAGAAATTTTCTGGGTCGTTAACCGAGGAGGAACCTTAACGGGTTTCGCTTCGATTTTCCCCGTGTGGCCCACTCAGACCGGTCAAGCGTCCAGACCGGGACGAAGGGGTTACACTTGTTGGTATCAGAGCCTAAGGTTACCGAGACCTTGGGCAGGTAAGTGAGGTAAGCTTAAGTTTTGTGTTGTATTGTTATGCACAGTGTTTATTTGCCTTGAAAGCATGATTGCTTGTGTGACAAGTATGCTAGTTGTTTTGTTTAAAAACATGTTGTTTAAGAGTCCCATTGCTACTATTACATTGGAAAAAAGGATTTTTTTTAAGTGAGGGAACGTACTTGAACCACTTGGAAGCCTTGTCTTGCTATCCCAACTTTGTATGTTTTGTTGTTGTGGTTGTAGTTATCGTTTGTGAGCGATGTCTAGGCCGAGGGTGGTTCGTCAGGAACCACGTGTTGCGGCTCCTGTTGAGCCGGTGATTGGTGTGGAGGCTCATATAGAAGGGCCGGTGGCCGCGGGAGTTGGAGCTCCTCCACCACCTCCACCTCCACCACCCCCTCCGCCTGGAGCTGGAGGCGAGGATGAAGCTGAAGGAGAGGGACCTCAAGGTGGCCAAGGTCCGGCCGGAATCGATATGACTCCGCTAGTGCAAGCTATAGAGGGAGCATTTCAGGCCGCAGTTGCGGGAGCTCAGGGTGCAGCTCAGCCTAGGTGTGACGATGCTAGTCTACCTTTGGAGAGGCTCCGTAGCTTGGGGGCCGAAGAGTTCAGAGGATCCACTCTGGAGAGGTCGGAGTTATGGTTGGAGAAGACAGTTCGTATCTTAGCTCAGATGGGTTGCGTGGGTGCTCGCAGATTGGGTTGTGTGATCTCGTTGCTTCAGGGTGATGCCTACACCTGGTGGGTCACCATTACTACCGGAGTTCCAGAGACTGAGATTGGTTGGGACTTCTTCGAATCTGCTTTCAGAAAGAGATACTTGGGACCGAGGTACTTAGACGAGAAGAAGCGAGAGTTTATGGCCCATACTCAAGGAGATGTTTCGGTGACTGATTATGAGATCCGTTTTGTTCGCTTTAGTCAGTACGCTCCAGAGTTGGTTCCTACTGAAGTGGAACGCTGTAACCGTTTCCGCTACGGGTTGAGCGAGGAGATCAAGAGGTACACGTTAGCTTTTGACTACTCAGACTTTGATGTCTTGGTCGCGAGGGCCAAGGATTTGGAACATAGTTTGGGTTCGGCCAAACGATCTGGTGGTTCTAGTTCTGGTAAGAGGCATAACCACTTTGACAGTAGAGATGCCAAGAGGCATAGAGGTGGCGGACATCAGTTTAACCATAGACGTGGCGGTGGCCATCATGGTAGGGGCCATCAGGGCCATAGAGGAGGAGGGCGTTTGCCCGAGTGCACCCGTTGTGGGAGATAGCACGCTGGTGAGTGTTGGGGTAACTTCCATGCTTGTTGGAACTGTGGTTCGAGGGACCACTTTAGGAGGGAGTGCCCGTATCAGGCGGCACAGGCACCGAACATTGCTCAGGCTCCTGCGAGAACGAATGATTTTCAGAGAGGCCGTGGGCGCGGTCGTGGCTACTTCCATCATAGGGTAGATGCTCAGAGGAACCTTGCTCATGTTGTGGCAGTGCAGCCAGAGGCAGGAGGACCAGCGAGGGTTTATGCTCAGAGAGAGGCCGGGAACGACACTGATGTGATAGCAGGTAATTTCGAGTTATAGTCTATGTCTTTGCTTTCTTTGGTTGATTCGGGTTCTACATATTCGTACATTTTGAGTGAGCATGCGCAGAAGTTAGATATACCTGTTGAGATCTTAGATGTAGGTATGCATGTGACTAGTTCTTTTGGTGAGACAATTGTGGTTAGACGTATGTATAGGAGATGTCCACTGAAGATTCAAGGCCATGTGTTCTCTTTTGATATGATGAAACTTCCTTTTTATGGTTTTGATATTATTTTGGGTATGGACTGGCTGGTTGAGCACCGGGCTAGTGTGGATTTTGAGACGAAGAGGATTTCCTTGAAACTTTCTGATGACTACGAGGTAGTAGTAGTAGGCGAGAACATTAAGTTCTTGTCTAATGTGGTATCAGCTTTAGAGGCTCATAGGTTGATGGACTCCGGATGTGGGGCTTACTTAGCTTATGTCATGAATCCGAATATGAGTGAAGCTAGACCGAAAGATATCAGAACAATGTGACTTTCCGGATGTGTTTCCTTAAGAGTTACCGGGTTTACCTCCTGATAGAGATGTTGAGTTTGTGATTGAGACTGCTTCAGGGTCTAATCCAGTTTCGATAGCTCCGTATCGTATGGCTCCGAAAGAGTTGAAAGAATTGAAAAGTCAGTTGCAAGAATTATTAGACCGTGGTTTCATTAGGCCTAGTAGTTCTCCTTGGGGTGCTTCTGTGTTGTTTGTGAAAAAGAAAGATGGTAGTATGCGCATGTGTATTGTTTATAGGCAGTTGAATCAGTTGACTGTGAAGAACAAGTATCCGTTGCCTCGCATAGATGATTTGTTTGACCAGTTGAGAGGTGCTTCAGTGTTCTCGAAGATAGATTTGAGATCCGGGTACTACCAGTTGAAAGTAAAAGAGTGTGATATTCCGAAGACAGCTTTCAGGACTAGGTATGGTCACTATGAGTTTCTTGTGATGCCGTTTGGGCTCACGAATGCGCCTGCAACATTCATGGACATGATGAACAGAATTTTTAGAGACTATCTAGACCGTTTCGTAGTTGTTTTCATTGATGACATACTTGTGTACTCGAAGACAGAAGAAGAGCATGATGAGCACTTGAGATTTATTTTACAAAGATTGTTGAGCAATCAGTTGTATGCGAAGCTTAGTAAATGTGAGTTCTGGATTCGAGAGGTTGTATTTCTTGGCCATGTTGTTTCGGCCGAAGGTATCCGTGTTGATCCATCGAAGATTGAGGCTATTGTTGAGTGGAAACAACCTAAGTCTGTGACCGAGATTAGGAGTTTCCTAGGATTAGCCGGTTACTATAGGAGATTTGTTGATGGTTTCTCTAGAGTAGCTGCTCCTTTGACTAAATTGTTGCAAAAAGGAGTTAAGTTTGAATGGTCAGATGCAAGACATAAGGCCTTTGAGAAATTGAAAGAAGCTTTGACAAATGCTCCAGTGTTAGTGCAACCTGTTTCAGGTAAAGAGTTTGTGATTTACAGTGATGCGTCCCACGTAGGTTTGGGATGTGTTTTGATGCAAGAAAGAAGAGTTGTTGCTTATTGTTGAGTGTGTAAAAGTTCTATTATTTACACCCATTTTAACCCATATTTCTGCTGCATTCAAGCATCATTGCATTGCATTTAGGTTAGTTTACAGTAAAACATCACAAATGGATTAAAGGCACGGATTCTACTAAAAGATGGCTTATTTTGTAGGTTGCTGCCATTGTAGACGGTGAAGGCAGACGCAGGGCAGAGAAGCAGGAGAGCTGAACTAAACAAGCAGACGACGAGGAAGAAGCTGCCATGGATCTGTCGTGACAGCAAGGTGACAGCAGCCTTATGAAGAGGAAAAGTAAAGTGGACCTCGATAGATAGAGAAAAATCTGCTCGTCTGTCGTGTGAAAGCCAAATATTTTTCCAAGCCCCGGATCAAAAGATATGTCAAGCCAAAACTCAAGGAGAGGAATTCCCATGAAACAAGGATGACGGCTGAAAAGTAGGAATCCTTAGAGATTAAGCATTCATTAGAATCTTACTTTTCATTAAAATTGTAATCCTTGTTAACTTAGAATACTTGAGCCCAAAGCTTATATAAGGGCATAGATTTAACCTAGGAGGGAAGAGACCCCATAACCGATAACCTAAACCCCTCTGTCGTTTACCCGTCACCGACATGTTCTAAATTCCCCCTAGGGCTACGGGTTGTTTTGTAAAGTAGTTGCAAGGGTTGTTTTGTTTTAGGATTTTCCAAGTTCAATAAAATAAACTTCAAATTCTCTTATTTTGGTTTTAATATCTTGCAAGAGCATCGGGAGAGCATTGTGAGGTTATCTATTTACTTAGCATCGGGAGAGTTAAGTATACGAAAGAAATAAGAGCGAGTTCTCTAGTTTATAGTTGAACTATCTTGTGCCTAGGGATAGGGCAAGGTTAAGTGGCTAAGGAAGAATTCATACACATCGGTGTTCATCCTTCGATTCACGCCGGGAGGTATCGTCAAAGACGTGATCATCGACAGACTTGGACCTAGGGATAGGCCAAGGCAGATCTGGGATTCTTGCCAAACTTGAACGTACTGAGTTGGTGTATTTGCTGCCGCGACGACCAACGGACAGCTGCCGCGACAGGTGCTGTCGGCGACAGGCGTGACGACAGAACTGGAATTCCTAAGCAATACAATACCTGCACTACTGAGCAATTCAATACCAACCCATTCTCTCTATCTTGATTACTCTATTCTTTTATTTACGTTTTCCTTTATTATTCTCGTGACAACTCTCAATTATTTCCTTTACTTCGTGCAGTGAAATTAGGTGAAGCTATTGGCCCAATCCCTGTGGAGACGATAATCCGATACTTCGTATCACTTTACTACTTGCGTCGTGTACACTTGCACTATAATTGCGATAGACTCTTTTACACGCAACAAGTTTTTGGCGCCGTTGCCGGGGATTGGCAACATAACTACACCTTTCTTTTATTGCACTTTTCGTTTTTGTTTTTGTTTTTTGTTTTTTTCTTTTAATTTTTCTTTTTCTAATTTTCGTTAGTACTTTAAACTCTTGCTTTTCACAAGGTTATTCTGTTTATGCACAGATCTAAAAGAGGCGAAGATCCTGAGTATAAATTAGATCCGGAAATCGAACGTTCCTTCAATCTCAAGAAACAACTTCGCCACCTTTTAGACAGGAACGAGTACCTTGAGGAACAGCTAGAGAAGATGGCCCGTAATCCACCCGCTGGTGATGGTGTACCGCCTGTCGGCGACCCGCCCGCAGCAGCTGGACGACGGTCATGCCGTGACTACATGCTGAACGATCATGTAGAGCTGGAGACCACGCTGCCGGATATTGAAGTTGATAACTTTGAGCTTAAGCCTGTCATGTTTAGTATGATCAAAAACGCCGGGCAGTTTAGTGGTGCTGTGACAGAAGATGCTAGGGAGCATCTCAAAACGTTCTAGGAGATCTGTGGTTCGTTTAGACTGCCAGGAGTTAATCCGGAGATACTGAGGCTTCGGTTATTCCCCCATTCATTGAGGGACAGAGCTAAAACTTGGTGGAATAAACTAACACCTGGTTCAATCGTAACTTGGGCAGATTTGTCTCGTGAATTCTTATCTCGTTTTAATCCTTCGCATTTATCTGAGCGATTACGTAACGAAATTACTACTTTTCAATAGGAAGATGACGAGCCAATGCACGAGGCCTGGGACAGATTTACTACTCTTCTTCGAAACTGCCCCATGCATGGATTCCCCGTCTGGAATCAGGTAACTAAGTTCTATAATGCTGCTAACTTACAAACTCGCATTCGAATTGATTCTGCAGCAAATGGACTATTATTGGATAAAGATCCAGACGAGGCATTGCAAGTTTTGAAAAATCTGGCTAAGAATGAGGAGCAGTTTCCGACTGCAAGAAGAGGGGGTAAACGGGTACTTGCTGTCAAGGATTATGAAGCCGACAGCACTATGAAATCACAGGTAGCATTCCTTACTAAAGCAATGAAAAGATTGTTGAATGATGATGGATTACAAGGATTTGCTGTTGAGGAAGTATGTGACATCTGTGAGGGAAATCATAGTCGGGATGAGTGCCCAATAAATATAGAAGAGGGAAAATATGTTGGAAATTACAAGCCAAATTACAATTCCAACAATTATAACCCCAATTGGAGGAAGGATCCCAAATTTTCCTGGAGTAATCCTAACAATGCCCTGAATCCGCAAGCACACAATCAGAGTCAGGGAGGTCCTAGACTGCTGACGCGACAGCAACTGCCGCAAAACCTGCCACCGCAGCAGCAACAACAGCCACCACCTGCCACGAGCAGTATATTGGAACAGACTCTGGCCACCTTTATGTCTCAGACCGGTACTTATATTGAGAATATGAATCAGTTTGTTAAGAAGACAGAGAACTTCATGGATAAAACCGAGATGAGAATGACAAATCATGAAGCTACTTTGAAATCTCTGGAGACACAAATGGGTCAAGTTTCTCAACATATTAAGCCGAGGCAGAATGGAGGATTCCCTAGCAATACTGAAAATGCTAGACCACCCACACATGAGCAATGCAAGGAAATTACTACTAGGAGTGGGAAGAAACTACCAGGGCCGGAAAAAGAAGCTGAAACAGAAAAGGAACCAGCCGTTGATAAACCTGCCGAGGAAGCTGCCCCGACAGGTGATAAACAGACTGCTGCCGATGAACCTGTCACGACAGCAGAAGCGACAGAGGAGAAAAATGAAGAACATCGTCCTCAGATTCGTATGCGGTGGGAAGGACGTATTGCTGATTACCGTCCCCCACCACCTTTTCCTCAACGGATACAGCAAACTAAACAGGAATCTCAACTTAAAAAGATTTATGATATTTTTAAGCAGGTTCAAATTAATATTCCGCTGTTAGATGCCGTTAGGGAGATGCCTGGTTACGCCAAATTTCTCAAGAATGTCATGTCAAAGAAATATAAATTTGGGGAATTTGAAACGGTAAGGATGGCAGATGGTTGCATGAGTATTCTTCATCGGCAGCCACCCTAGAAAAAGAAGGATCCGGGGAGCTTCATCATACCTTGTGTAATCGGAGACAAATTCGTGGGTAAGGCACTTTGTGATCTTGGTGCTAGTGTTAATTTAATGCCAAATTCTGTTTTTCAGAAACTAGGTATTGGAAAGGCGTGGCCCACGACAGTAACTCTGCAGCTGGCAGACCGCTCTTACGTTCATCCAGAGGGAAAAATTGTAGATATTCTGGTAAGAGTGGATAAGTTTATTTTTCCTGCTGACTTTCTTGTTTTAGATTGTGAGGCAGACGAAAACGCACCAGTCATCCTAGGGCGACCCTTCTTAGCCACGGGAAGATCACTGATTGATGTGGAGAAAGGAGAACTCACCATGCGCGTGAACGATCAAGAGATTAAGTTGAATGTTCTCCAAGCAATGAAACATGCTGATGTGGATGAAGAATGCAAGGCTATCATTGAAGTAACCCTTGATCATCCATACATTAGGTCGGGCCGTCATGATATAAACTTCGGTCACTGCTGCGACAACCACTTACAAGCCTGTCACGACAGCAACGAAGAGAGCTCCGACGACAGCAACTCCTCTGACTCCGATACATCTGATACTGAAGCTCAGGAGGAGGTAAATTGGTTAGGCTATCGTCCAGGTAAGTTATTCGAACCTTTGAATTATACTTCGGATAACCATTTAATCCAAAAGCCATCTACTATTGAACCACCTGCCTTAGAACTGAAGCCCCTGCCATGGCAGCTTAAATATGCTTTTCTTGGTTCAAATGACACACTGCCCGTAATCATCTCTGCTAAGCTGCCGCAGGAACAGGAACGACAGCTAATCAACATGCTAAGGCAGCACAAGAAGGCGATTGGATGGACGATAGCAGACATTCAAGGCATCAGTTTGGCGTTATGCATGCACAAAATCCTCCTGGAGGAAGATCATAAGCCGACTATTGATGCCCAAAGGCGGCTAAACCATGCGATGAAAGAGGTGGTGCGTAAAGAGATAATTAAGTGGTTAGATGCTGGTATTATTTACGCCATCTCAAACAGCAAATGGGTAAGCCCGGTGCAATGCGTTCCCAAGAAAGGAGGAATGACCGTGGTGACCAACGAGAACAATGAGTTAATCCCAACCAGGACTGTGACCGGTTGGAGGGTTTGTATGGACTATCGGAAGCTTAACAAAGCTACCCGAAAGGACCACTTTCCTTTACCCTTTATTGATCAAATGCTTGATAGATTAGCGGGTAAACCTTACTATTGTTTTCTTGATGGTTATTCAGGTTATAACCAAATTGCTATTGCACCTGAGGATCAAGAAAAGACGACCTTCACATGCCCCTACGGAACGTACGCTTTTAGGAGAATGCCATTTGGACTCTGTAATGCACCTGCTACCTTTCAAAGGTGCATGATGGCCATATTCTCCGACATGGTAGAGGACTTCCTAGAGATTTTTATGGATGACTTTTCCGTCTTTGGAGACGATTTTGAAAGCTGCCTTGGCAATCTTCAAAAGGTACTTGAAAGATGTGAAAAAGCTAATCTTGTTTTGAATTGGGAAAAATGCCACTTTATGGTGGATGAGGGGATAGTTCTCGGCCATAAGATTAGCTGCCGTGGGATAGAAGTCGACAGAGCCAAAATAGAAGTCATAGAGAAGCTGCCGCCACCAACTACAGTCAAGGGCATAAGGAGTTTTTTAGGGCATGCTGGTTTTTATCGAAGATTTATCGCAAATTTCTCAAAAATCACCAAGCCCCTATGCCATCTCTTAGAACAGAACCGACCCTTTGACTTTAATGATGAATGTACTGAAGCATTCAAGGTTCTGAAGGAAAAACTAGTGACAGCCCCCATAGTACAACCACCAGACTGGACACAGCCATTTGAGATTATGTGTGATGCTAGTGACTATGCTGTCGGGGCAGCACTTGGGCAGCGCAGAAATAAGCTGTTTCATGTCATATACTACGCCAGCAAGACATTAAATGACGCCCAAGTGAACTACACCACCACAGAAAAGGAGCTATTAGCTGTGGTGTTCTCCATTGACAAGTTTCGTTCTTACATACTTGGGACGAAGGTGATAGTGCACACAGACCATTCTGCCCTGAAATATTTGTTCGCAAAGAAGGATGCAAAGCCTAGATTGATACGGTGGATCTTGCTACTACAAGAATTCGACCTAGAGATCAAGGACAAAAAGGGGACAGAAAACCAGGTGGCAGACCACTTGTCAAGATTGGAGAAGGGACAGAGTCTACCAATTGATGAGACAAACATACTGGAGACCTTCCCAGATGAGCAGCTCTTTGCTGCCGCAATCGCTGCCGCGACAGCCATGGCGGCAGGTAAGTCTTCTGAACTCCCCTGGTATGCTGATTTTGTTAATTTTATAGTTAGCGGAATATTCCCTTCTGATCTTAATTATCAAGCCAGGAAGAGGTTCCAAAATGATGTCAAGCATTATTATTGGGACGAACCTCTTCTTTTCAAATTATGTGCAGATCAGGTTATAAGGAGGTGTGTACCACAAGAAGAGCAAAAGGACATTCTCCATCACTGCCATGCTTCACAATATGGAGGTCACTTAGGAGGCAACAAAACTGCTGCCAAGGTGCTGCAGTCAGGGTTCTACTGGCCGACACTGTATAAAGACGCACAGGACTTTTACAAAAACTGTGACAGGTGCCAGCGGACAGGTAACATCTCGAGGAGAAATGAGATGCCACTACAAAACATTTTAGAGGTCGAGATCTTCGACGTTTGGGGGATTGATTTTATGGGACCTTTTCCATCTTCATGTGGAAATTTATACATCCTCCTAGCAGTAGATTATGTCTCTAAGTGGGTTGAAGCTATCGCCACACAAAAGAATGATGCCAAGACGGTCCAAAAGTTTTTACACAAAAACATTTTTTCGAGGTTTGGCACCCCCAAGGCGATAATCAGTGATGAAGGGAGACATTTTGATAATAGGGTTATTACTGCCGCCTTGAAGAAATATGGTGTCAAGCACAGGATCGCGACAGCATACCACCCACAGACCAATGGACAGGCTGAGATATCCAATAGGGAAGTGAAGAACATTCTTGAGAAGATGGTTAAACCAACTAGGAAAGATTGGTCTCTACTTCTGAATGATGCACTATGGGCATATAGGACAGCTTTTAAGACTCCGTTGGGCATGTCTCCATACCGACTGATTTATGGAAAAACCTGCCACTTGCCTGTCGAGATCGAGCACAAAGCATATTGGGCAATCAAGGCAGTGAATATGGACTGGGACAAAGCAGGCCAGAAAAGGATGTTAGATCTGAACGAGCTTGAAGAAATACGGACAATGGCCTATGACAATGCAAGAATCTACAAGGAGAAAACAAAGAAGTGGCATGACAAGAAGTTGCTGCCACGACAGTTCTGCCCAGGGCAGCTTGTGTTGTTGTTCAATTCTAGGTTGAAACTCTTCCCAGGGAAGCTTAAATCTAGATGGTCAGGCCCATTCCAAGTGGTACAAGTTTTTCCCCATGGTGCCATCACAATTTAACCTAAATTAACCTAAATTTAACCTAAATTTCAAGCATTATCAAGGGACTGAAGCCCCAGGAATACAGGAAGTGGTTACTTTGGGAGATGCCCCACAAGGCATCCCTAATTTAACCTAAATTTTATTTTTATTATTTATTTTTATTATTTTATTATTTATTAGGTAAGTAGGTTTATTTTATTTGAATAATGTTT
The DNA here is from genome assembly GCA_030270665.1 of Hibiscus trionum. Taxonomy (NCBI): domain Eukaryota; kingdom Viridiplantae; phylum Streptophyta; class Magnoliopsida; order Malvales; family Malvaceae; genus Hibiscus; species Hibiscus trionum. The sequence continues at coordinate 42,849,232 of BSYR01000004.1, forward strand.
TTTCTATTTTATGTTTTTAGGAAATAAAGGAGTCAAGAAGAAAAGAAGAAGTGACCCAAGCCCACCATCCATCCATCAGCCCAACAGAGCCCATTTATTGAAGCCTGTCGTTTCGGCTTCCGCCGCAGACGGATAAGACAGGCTGTCAACAGACTGACACGGCAGACGTAGAAGCGTGTGACAGACGCGTAGCAGACGCATAAATACGTGTCAGACGCGTCAGACACGCTAAATCCCAACAGTCGCTCCGTTATTCACACCTGCCGTTACAGCACTAAACGGGCAGCCCCTCGACCGCTATAAAACCCCGTTTCCATTTTCATTTTTCTCACTTCTTCTTACTCTTCCTTGCTTTCTCCTCTAGTTTTTATTTGCTTTCTTCATTTCCACAACCTTTGCAACTAATATGTCGTCTAGACAGACCCGCCGCAGCGCTGCCTCAGCCTCTTCTTCAGCAGCAGCAACGCCGTTCGCCAACAAGGAATTATGGGAAGAGAGGGGCTTCGTCTACATCTGCAAAGCACCAAACATGGGGCTCCGACCATTCATTGCGAGGGCCATACGAGCTCAACTATGGGAGCAATTTGCAGAACAGCCAGCAGAACTAAACGACACCCTGGTTAGAGAGTTCTACGCTGCCATTGACAGCAGAACGGCAACATCTGTCACCATCCGAGGAGTGGAGGTGCCATTCACAGCTGACAGCATCAACCACATGTTTGGCCTCTTCTTTGGCCCCGATGATGATGCCCACCAGAAATTTCTCGACACCCTCGATGCTGTCGCTTATGATGCTGTCATGGCGGAGGTGACAGAGGAAGGAACAACATGGACAACCAGCAAAAAGAACCCCCACTCCGTCAAGAGGGGGCAGCTGCTCCCAGAAGCTAAACTTTGGAACGCTTTCATCAAAAAGCGTATCATGCCGTCCTCACATCACACGAAGGTGAACCAGCAGCGTCTCGCCCTCATCCACTCCATTATGCACGACAGGCCTATCAACGTGGGCCGATATATGAGGGACAACATTTTGGATTGTGCCCATCGAACAGACTCTCGCCTCTGCCTGCCGTTCACGATAACTTCTCTCTGCCGCTGTGCTGCTGTCCCCGAGGTATCCACCGACAAATTAGTCAATGGTCGTGGCTGGTATGACAAGAACATCTCAAGCCTCATGGAGGTCATAGCTGCAACACCCATTCACTCCTTCAACCCAGCTGCCTCCCCTGCAGACTCAGATGAGGAACCTGCCACAGAACCTGCCACCGCCCCGACAGACCATTCTGCCACAATCCTTGCTGCAATCCAACGGGTAGAAGAACGACAAATGGGAATGATGACCTTCATCCGGGACTTCACCAACGCAACGGTAAATTTCATTACCGACACTTTACATTATACGGATGTCATCTTCCCCACCTTCCCTGCCCATTATTTTCATATCCCCTCCCCTACACCCACACCACCTGTCTCCCCCCATGCACATTCTGCTGCCTCCACCCCTTCACCTGCCCGGACGACAGCTGCGAATCCTCCGGTCGACAGCCCTGCACGTGGAACCAAGCGACCAGCTACAGCCGACATCGAAGAAGAACCTCTAATTCGAAGGAATTTGGAGAAGGTTTTACACCTGTCAAGCGACAGAAGCACGTGGCAGACAGGAAGCTGATGCCCAAGGCTAGCACCTCCACCAGCTGCACGTGGGACAGTGGCAGCAGTTCAGACATCCAGCTCGTTGAGCAAACTGTCCAGCCTCCACCATAGCCCAGACGCCGCCATCAGATCCGTGTCAGCAGCAGCAGCGAGGACAGCGACTGAAAATTTAAGTCTTTTATTTTTCTTTTCCTGCTGCCTGCTTTATTTTATTTTGTGATGTACCTGCCTCTATCTTTTCTGTCATTTTTCATTGAGGGCAATGCAACCCTCGAGTTTGGGGGTGGCAACCCTCCATCATTAATGGAGTCTTAGTACATCTGTTCATTAACTTGTTGTGTCCTTTATTTATTTAATTTCTCTCTTAAAAAAAAAATTAAACTGTTGGCTTAAAACTGTGAAGTTAACTTACCTGTCATGACAGCTCTGTCGTGGCAGCATCTTTAGGACAGATTAAGGAGAAGTTTAGAGCCTTTCTATAGTTCTGAAAACTTAAACACCTTTGTGACTGTTATACTGCTTAGATTTCTTTTAGCCAAACTAGAATATGAAAACTTAGCACTTGAATAGCCCCTAGAGGTGCCTAACACTGGCTCTAGGAAAGATGTTTAGCAAAATAGCCCTAGAGGTGCCCGAAACCGGCTCTAGGAAGTTAGCTAGAGGTGCTGAAACCGGCTCTAGTGAAACTTTAGCTAGAAAAATAGAAAAATCAAGTCAAAACAGAAAATCAAAGAAGCATGAAAATGTGCCTTCAAAAAGATAAACTTTGGCATAAAAAATCAAGTCAAAACAGAAAATCAAAGAAGCATGAAAATGTGCCTTCGGTTAATTTCTTTATCCTTGCTAATTTTTAGCCACTCGTTCGATTATAGTTTCCAAAGAAATAAAAAATAACTATTTATTGGTTTGTCTAATATATGCTACAAAGTATAGGTTATGCATCAAACATTAACTAATTGAGAATAAATCAAAAATTCCTTTGAAAATAACTTCTCATTTAATAAGATAGCATTTAATTCAATTATTAATTATTGTTGTGAATTAATTTTATTTAAACAAAATAAAAGATTTTTAAAATTGAATTTAGAGTTGGTTTGTATTTTTAGGATTTATTACTCCCTCCGTTCCATAAAATATGTTCTTTATTAATTTTTAGAAAGTCAAATTTTTAAACTTTGACTATTATTATATTGAATATTTGAAAACTACTCGATTAGAGGTTTTTAAAATATATATTTTTATATTTTTATCAATGATACATTTTAAATAATTATGAGTCAAAGTTGAAAAAAATTAACCAAAAAAAGTCAATAAAGGACAAAAATTGTGGGACGGAGAGAGTATGATTTATGGTGTATGGTTTTAAGGTTTGTGGTTTTTAGTATTTAGGATTTGAGGTTTGGTGAGAGAATAAGAATATTAAATGAGGGAATCGATGATAAAAAGTTTTTATTATTATTTTGGATTGTGGTGTTTGACTTTGGTTGTTGAGATGTTGTTGGTGTTGGTGTGGCTTGGGTTGTTGTTACTATGTGAATTTTAGTTGCAGGTTGAGCTTATGTGATGTTTGAGTTTGTCTTGGCGTTCTGTTTGCTATGGTGTGTTCGAGTTTTTTTTCCAGGCGTTGTATGTTTTGTATTTTGTGTCGTGATCCTTTAGTGTTTTCAAGTTCCTTTTCAGCGTTGGTCTTTTTCTTGTGATTTTCGGGGTATCCAAGCACTCTTTTCCTCAAACTTAGGATTAGGGGAGTTAACGAGGCTCATAATATTCCCTTCTTGTATGATTTTTTCTCTAATAAACTCATACATTGCCGATAAAAAAAGTTATTTTCAGGAGGATCTTTGATTTACTCTAAATTATTTAATGATCATTAACATATGTCTTGTGGCATAAGTTAGACAAAATATTATTTTATTATTTCCTATGGGGTGGTAAGGAGGAGAAGAAAAAGTTGAGTCATGTGAATTGGAAGATGGTATGTCAACCGAAAAGATGTTGGGGTCTTGTGGTAGTAAATTTACATACACGAAACTTGGCTTTGCTGGCCAAGTGGTATTGGCGGTATGCACATGTGGATGGATCGCTGTGGAAATCGATAATAGTAGCAAAGTATGGGGCGAATGTACTGTCTTGGTGTGTCAATCCGTTGGGGAAATAACATATGTCGACATTGTGGAAGCAGATTATTGAGGTACAAGATGATGACTTTGTGCATCGATTTTTGAACGCCTACCAGTTTTCTTGGATCTTAGGGAATGGCGCAAGCGTTTTGTTTTGGCAGGACTGTTGGTGCCTAGATGAACCGTTGCAGGATATGTTCCCGCGTTTATTTAGGTTGGCAAGCAATAATTTGGCGTTGGTTTGTGAATATTTGTGTTTGACGTTTGGGGAATGGGGGAGCTGCTTTCGTCGTGGCTTAAGATCTTTTGAATTGTCTCAGCTCAGTGAGTTACAAGCTTGTGTTTCACGCTTTATGTTAAGGATACATTGTGCGGACAAACTAGTTTGGAAACATGAAGAAACGGGGTTGTTTTCAGTGGGAGTGCTATATAAATTGATGTCATCCTTTCGTCTTAGGGATGTGTCCGAAGTAAATATTGCTTGGAACATGCATTTGCCACCTAAAATCAAATGTTTTGTGCGGTTCATTTTCGTGGGGAGATTGCCCAATATGCGCATGTTGTGCTATTTTGTTTATTGCGAGTATCGCGGTTATGAAAATTTTAGTAACATATGCTATTGTGGACATAATGGTTCCATATATCGCGGTTTTAGATGATACCACTACCGTCATATAACGATCGTTGTTGTGGTTGCATGCCGCTATTTAAATCTTTGTCCCTAATAGCAAGTAATGAAAGAAATTAAATTTTAAGAGTTGGTCTATCGTAACAAGTATTGAAAAAATTGGTCCCCCAATAACAAGTATTGAAAAAAATTAAATTTTAAAACTATTAAAAAACTTTGATACACATGCCGTGTAAACTTTAGTTTACATGTGCCTTTTAGTTTTAGGGGTTAGGATTTTAGTTTAAGGTTTAAAGTGTAGGGGTTAATGTTGTAGGGTTTAGAATTTAAGATTAGTGTTGAGAATTTAGGGTATATGATTTAGTTTTTAGGGTTAGGGTTATAATTTAGGATTTGAGTTTTATAATGTAAATATGCAGGCTTGTGGAAAATTAGTTTTACCAGCATGTATATCAAAATTTTACCTTAAAAATATGCCCATAATAACAAATATTGGAAAAAAACTAGAGCCCTAGTAACAAGTACTAGAAAAAAATTGAATATTAAGAGTAGATCCCTAATAATAAATATCGGAAAAAACTCAGCCCCTAATAACAAGTATTAAAAAATGGGCCCTTAATAACAAGTATTAGAAAAAAAATGAATATTAAGAGTAGACCCCTACTAATAAATATTAAAAATACTCAGCCTCTAATAACAAATATAAAAAATAGGCCCCTAATAACAAGTATTAGAAAAAAATAAATATTAAGAGTAAATTTTTAATAATAAATGTTGAAAAAATCTTAACTCCTATTAACAAATATTAAAAAATAGACTTTAACAACAAATATTAAAACAAACTAAATTTTTAAATTCTTGAGCAATAGGTCTTAATATATAATATTTATTTTTTTCCGAGCAATGGGCCCTGGGTGGGCGCCCTTGCTGCCCCTGCCCAGGGCCGGCCCTGCGGTCTTGGTGGATAATTGGGTGTGCGGCTGTCGTTTGGTCATTGTGGCTCGCACGCAACGATATAATATTTCAAGACAAGCGATCAACAGTTAGTGAGGTCTTTTTCTTGGTGCAACTGCGCTCTCTTTATTGGATTTGTGCTTTGTGTGCCTCGGTTGTAATTATTGAATCTGCATGGTAGAGAGGGTCCTAGGAATTATATGGTGAGTTTGTTGGCCTCGATTGACTGGTTAGGTGTTGTATGGGAGCCCCCTTTGCCAGGAGTGCTGAAATTTAATGTGGATGGTGCGGTTAGGGGAAAGTCGGGATTTTAGTATGGTGCGGGGCAGGGCCGGTCCTGAGCTTTTGGTGGCCCAGGGCGAATACAAAAAATGGGCCCAAATTAAAATTTTAAATTGCGGTTGCGATCGTATTTACAATCATGTTAATTTTTATTGTGGGTGAGGGCATTATAGTTGCTATTTCGGTCTCTGTAAGTATTGTGGTTGTGAAATCTCTTAATAGCATATGTTATTGTGGACATAACAGTTGTGGGTATCGCGGTTTCAGATTGTGCCGCTACCTATGGGCGGATGTAGCATATAAATTGGAGGTGCAATTGACCCCACTTGATTTGTGTAACATCCGGGTTTAGGGGTCGGGTGAAAATAATATTTTAATATTATTTCGGGTTCGGTTTTATAATTAAAATAATGACCGGGTTTTGTTTTCAAAATAAGTTGTGTTGAACATATTTTAATTTGAACCCAAATAGCCATGGATTACCTTCTCTGTGAATGTTTCATTTCATTAAGGGCAAAGTGGTCTTTTGCTTTTAAATTGAAACAAAACAATTAAAAAAAAGAAAGACATCCAACTTCATTATTCACCTTCTTCTTCTAAAAACAAAACAACGGTTTGAAGAAGCTCTCATCCCCTCCACTATTCCATCTCATTTCTCATCCATTTCAACTCGTTTTTGAAAGGTAACATCATTTTTGACTTCTCCTCAACCTCCTCTCTTCAAAAGTACAATTAGTTTCTATTTTTATTGAAGTTTTGGAAATGGATGTTTTCAAGGGTTTTGATTAAAAATGGTACCTTTGCTATGTTTAACTTAATATTTTGATTTAGTGTTGTTAGTTATGGAATCTAGGAGTCAAATGATGCAACATATATGAATTTTGCATGGTTTTAAACACATTCCCGAAATTGGGTTTCAATGGGGTTTTTGAGGGTTTAAAAGTGGTTTTGGGGGTAGTTTTATGTTGGATTTTGAGGGCTGGTGTTAGTATGATATATGAGGGTCACTTTGGGTGTGTTTGATGATTGTTTGGATGGTTGAATTGGAATATTTCTGTGGGTTTTGTGGGCTGCTCGGGAATTCTATTTTGGGCTTGATTTGAGTGTTGGTTGCTTGAAAATGTTAATCCGGGTTGGTTCCGACGATTAGTTATTGATTGCGGGTGTTTTGTTTGTGTTTAGGATTGATTATAATCGAGGTTTGGCGTCGGTGAAGCATCGAAAGTGAATCCAGAAATTTGAAGGTGGTTGCTTGCTTGGTCTTTGAGCTTGGAAGCTTAGGTGAGTGGTTAACGTTTTAAAGTGGTTTAAATGTTGGTTCGAGCATGTGGACTAGGTCGGGCTTGGTAGACCCACCTAGAGTTAGGGTTGGGGTGGTAGCCTAATCCTAAACTTAAACTAGAGCCATTGGTTGAACTTGTATTCGATGAATATGCCTCGTAATATTTGTGATGTGGTGACTTATGTATGATGTGTTATACATGTGTGATGAGGCATGGTTGTGATGCATTGTGACATGCATGTGGCATGTTCATGATTGTGATCATGGTGAGTACGTGCTAGGCACGGAATTGGTTGTAATTGATATGGTGAAATGAGTTAAATGTTGACACTAGTATGCTTGAGTACAAATGATCGATCATTAGGATGTTAGTGTGTACACATGAGTCTAAATTCGCGCGTGACCTTGGTGGCGTTGAGTCACCAAGGAGGAGTATGAGTTCACCTGGAAATTGTTTATATATTAGTCGATGATGAGTGGAATCCCATCGACGGGGCGTGAGGATGAGTGGAATCCCCTCCGCGAGACCGGTGATGAGTGTAATCCCACCGTGAGGTAAAGTGGTTGTTGGATGTGAGTTCCAACATGTTTATCCGTGTATTCGGGTCATAGCTAGGTGCCAATATTGATTGATATGTATATCAATGTGTTGTGAAATGTGATTCCTATTTGAAAGTTTATATGTGATTACATATGTGGTGAATTAGAGCTTGTTGAGCATGGCATATTATTGTATATTGCTCATGCATCTTTAACTTTTGGCTCTTGAGGATCTTTGGTAATTGTGCTTTTACCTTGGTTAAGATCGTGCTTGGACCCTGCATTGTCGAGGTTTGTTTTTAAGGAGCTTACCTTTCACTAAGCTTATTGCTTACGCTCTCTCTTTGTTCGACAATGCAGATCCTTAGTTCGTGGGTTGCTTGCGCAAGTGGAGGGCCTCCAAGTGTGGTTGTTGGCTTTGAGTACATCAAGTATGAGCTTTTAATGTTTGAACATGTAATAGCTAAGCAATGGGATTTGTGTTATTTTGCTGGATATTGTTGGTTGTCCAGGAGCTTGTTTAGACTCCTTGTTTATGTTGCTTTTGTATGGCTTGTTGATGTCATGTTTGAATTGTAAACCATGCCTAAAATGCTTACCATGTGTGTGTTGGCCAATACCTTTGAAGTTACTTATGTGTATGGTTGTTGAAGCATGATCCCTTGAGTGCTTATATGCCATCTTTGATCAATGCATGATATCTTCGATATACGTGCATGTTGGATGCTTGTATGGCTAGATCTCAGTTTATAAATGTTGTATGATTGCTTGTTTGAGTCCAGGGAAGTCTTAAATTGCATCTAGGTTCGAGTCTTGCATGTTTTTGCTGAGTTTGGGAGTCTTGCAGTGCAGGGCGTATCGGTACGCCTAAGGGTCGTATCGATACGGTCTTGCCTCCAGGACTCAAGTTTGGCTGGGCGTATCGATACGCGAGGGTGTATCGATACGATTTTTGCTCACTGGAATTCTGAGATTTTGGTGAGTTATTACCGTATCGGTACGGTGTGTTAGCGTATCGGTACGAGTTTATCTCGTTGACCACGGGATGTTGACTGGGAAGGACGTATCGATACGCTCAAGGGCTGTATCGATACGGTCTTCCTGTGTTGACCCTTGAGTGTTGACTTTGGTCAAGGCGTATCGATACCCTCGACAAGTGTATCGATACGGCCTGCTTAATTACAGAAAATGGGTTGTTTTATGAATGATGTCTTGAATGGTCGATCTTTGTATTGCTCTTGTTTCCGCTGACGTGTTTCACATAGGTAATGGTAATGCATTTAGACAAGATAAATAAAAGAAATTTTCTGGGTCGTTAACCGAGGAGGAACCTTAACGGGTTTCGCTTCGATTTTCCCCGTGTGGCCTACTCGGACCGGTCAAGCTTCCGGACCGGGACGAAGGGGTTACACTTGTTGGTATCAGAGCCTAAGGTTACCGAGACCTTGGGCAGGTAAGTGAGGTAAGCTTAAGTTTTGTGTTGTATTGTTATGCACAGTGTTTATTTGCCTTGAAAGCATGATTGCTTGTGTGACAAGTATGCTAGTTGTTTTGTTTAAAAGCATGTTGTTTAAGAGTCCCATTGCTACTATTACATTGGAAAAAGGATTTTTTTTAAGTGAGGGAACGTACTTGAACCACTTGGAAGCCTTGTCTTGCTAACCCAACTTTGTATGTTTTGTTGTTGTGGTTGTAGTTATCGTTTGTGAGCGATGTCTAGGCCGAGGGTGGTTCGTCAGGAACCACGTGTTGCGGCTCCTGTTGAGCCGGTGATTGGTGTGGAGGCTCATATAGAAGGGCCGGTGGCCGCGGGAGTTGGAGCTCCTCCACCACGTCCACCTCCACCACCCCCTCCGCCTGGAGCTGGAGGCGAGGATGGAGCTGAAGGAGAGGGACCTCAAGGTGGCCAAGGTCCGGCCGGAATCGATATGACTCCGCTAGTGCAAGCTATAGAGGGAGCATTTCAGGCCGCATTTGCGGGAGCTCAGGCTGCAGCTCAGCCTAGGTGTGACGATGCTAGTCTACCTTTGGAGAGGCTCCGTAGCTTGGGGGCCGAAGAGTTCAGAGGATCCACTCTGGAGAGGTCGGAGTTATGGTTGGAGAAGACAGTTCGTATCTTAGCTCAGATGGGTTGCGTGGGTGCTCGCAGATTGGGTTGTGTGATCTCGTTGCTTCAGGGTGATGCCTACACCTGGTGGGTCACCATTACTACCGGAGTTCCAGAGACTGAGATTGGTTGGGACTTCTTCGAATCTGCTTTCAGAAAGAGATACTTGGGACCGAGGTACTTAGACGAGAAGAAGCGAGAGTTTATGGCCCATACTCAAGGAGATGTTTCGGTGACTGATTATGAGATCCGTTTTGTTCGCTTTAGTCAGTACGCTCCAGAGTTGGTTCCTACTGAAGTGGAACGCTGTAACCGTTTCCGCTACGGGTTGAGCGAGGAGATCAAGAGGTACAAGTTAGCTTCTGACTACTCAGACTTTGATGTCTTGGTCGCGAGGGCCAAGGATTTGGAACATAGTTTGGGTTCGGCCAAACGATCTGGTGGTTCTAGTTATGGTAAGAGGCATAACCACTTTGACAGTAGAGATGCCAAGAGGCATAGAGGTGGCAGACATCAGTTTAACCATAGACGTGGCGGTGGCCATCATGGTAGGGGCCATCAGGGCCATAGAGGAGGAGGGCATTTGCCCGAGTGCACCCGTTGTGGGAGACAGCACGCTGGTGAGTGTTGGGGTAACTTCCATGCTTGTTGGAACTGTGGTTCGAGGGACCACTTTAGGAGGGAGTGCCCATATCAGGCGGCACAGGCACCGAACATTGCTCAGGCTCCTGCGAGAACGAATGATTTTCAGAGAGGCCGTGGGCGCGGTCGTGGCTACTTCCATCCTAGGGCTGATGCACCTAGGGTAGATGCTCAGAGGAACCTTGCTCATGTTGTGGCAGTGCAGCCAGAGGTAGGAGGACCAGCGAGGGTTTATGCTCAGAGAGAGGCCGGGAACGACACTGATGTGATAGCAGGTAATTTCGAGTTATAGTCTATGTCTTTGCTTTCTTTGGTTGATTCGGGTTCTACACATTCGTACATTTTGAGTGAGCATGCGCAGAAGTTAGATATACCTGTTGAGATCTTAGATGTAGGTATGCATGTGACTAGTTCTTTTGGTGAGACAGTTGTGGTTAGACGTATGTATAGGAGATGTCCACTGAAGATTCAAGGCCATGTGTTCTCTTTTGATATGATGAAACTTCCTTTTTATGGTTTTGATATTATTTTGGGTATGGACTGGCTGGTTGAGCACCGGGCTAGTGTGGATTTTGAGACGAAGAGGATTTCCTTGAAACTTTCTGATGACTACGAGGTAGTAGTAGTAGGCGAGAACATTAAGTTCTTGTCTAATGTGGTATCAGCTTTAGAGGCTCATAGGTTGATGGACTCCGGATGTGGGGCTTACTTAGCTTATGTCATGAATCCGAATATGAGTGAAGCTAGACCGAAAGATATCAGAACAATGTGACTTTCCGGATGTGTTTCCTTAAGAGTTACCGGGTTTACCTCCTGATAGAGATGTTGAGTTTGTGATTGAGACTGCTTCAGGGTCTAATCTAGTATCGATAGCTCCGTATCGTATGGCTCCGAAAGAGTTGAAAGAATTGAAAAGTCAGTTGCAAGAATTATTAGACCGTGGTTTCATTAGGCCTAGTAGTTCTCCTTGGGGTGCTTCTGTGTTGTTTGTGAAAAAGAAAGATGGTAGTATGTGCATGTGTATTGATTATAGGCAGTTGAATCAGTTGACTGTGAAGAACAAGTATCCGTTGCCTCGCATAGATGATTTGTTTGACCAGTTGAGAGGTGCTTCAGTGTTCTCGAAGATAGATTTGAGATCCGGGTACTACCAGTTGAAAGTAAAAGAGTGTGATATTTCGAAGACAGCTTTTAGGACTAGGTATGGTCACTATGAGTTTCTTGTGATGCCGTTTGGGCTCACAAATGCGCCTGCAACATTCATGGACATGATGAACAGAATTTTTAGAGACTATCTAGACCGTTTCGTAGTTGTTTTCATTGATGACATACTTGTGTACTCGAAGACAGAAGAAGAGCATGATGAGCACTTGAGATTTGTTTTACAAAGATTGTTGAGCAATCAGTTGTATGCGAAGCTTAGTAAATGTGAGTTCTGGATTCGAGAGGTTGTATTTCTTGGCCATGTTGTTTCGCCGAAGGTATCCGTGTTGATCCATCGAAGATTGAGGCTATTGTTGAGTGGAAACAACCTAAGTCTGTGACCGAGATTAGGAGTTTCCTAGGATTAGCCGGTTACTATAGGAGATTTGTTGATGGTTTCTCTAGAGTAGCTGCTCCTTTGACTAAATTGTTGCAAAAACGAGTTAAGTTTGAATGGTCAGATGCAAGACATAAGGCCTTTGAGAAATTGAAAGAAGCTTTGACAAATGCTCCAGTGTTAGTGCAACCTGTTTCAGGTAAAGAGTTTGTGATTTACAGTGATGCGTCCCACGTAGGTTTGGGATGTGTTTTGATGCAAGAAAGAAGAGTTGTTGCTTATTGTTGAGTGTGTAAAAGTTCTATTATTTACACCCTTTTTAACCCATATTTCTGCTGCATTCAAGCATCATTGTATTGCATTTAGGTTAGTTTACAGTAAAACATCACAAATGGATTAAAGGCACGGATTCTACTAAAAGATGGCTTATTTTGTAGGTTGCTGCCATCGTAGACGGTGAAGGCAGGCGCAGGGCAGAGAAGCAGGAGAGCTGAACTAAACAAGTAGACGACGAGGAAGAAGCTGCCATGGATCTGTCGTGACAGCAAGGTGACAGCAGCCTTATGAAGAGGAAAAGTAAAGTAGACCTCGATAGATAGAGAAAAATCTGCTCGTCTGTCGTGTGAAAGCCAAATATTTTTCCAAGCTCCGGATCAAAAGATATGTCAAGCCAAAGCTCAAGGAGAGGAATTCCCATGAAACAAGGAGGACGGCTGAAAAGTAGGAATCCTTAGAGATTAAGCATTCATTAGAATCTTACTTTTCATTAAAATTGTAATCCTTGTTAACTTAGAATACTTGAGCCCAAAGCTTATATAAGGGCATAGATTTAACCTAGGAGGGAAGAGACCCCATAACCGATAACCTAAACCCCTCTGCCGTTTACCCGTCACCGACATGTTCTAAATTCCCCCTAGGGCTACGGGTTGTTTTGTAAAGTAGTTGCAAGGGTTGTTTTGTTTTAGGATTTTCCAAGTTCAATAAAATAAACTTCAAGTTCTCTTATTTTGGTTTTAATATCTTGCAAGAGCATCGGGAGAGCATTGTGAGGTTATCTATTTACTTAGCATCGGGAGAGTTAAGTATACGAAAGAAATAAGAGCGAGTTCTCTAGTTTATAGTTGAACTATCTTGTGCCTAGGGATAGGGCAAGGTTAAGTGGCTAAGGAAGAATTCATACACATCGGTGTTCATCCTTCGATTCGCACCGGGAGGTATCGTCAAAGACGTGATCATCGACAGACTTGGACCTAGGGATAGGCCAAGGCGGATCTGGGATTCTTGCCAAACTTGAACGTACTGAGTTGGTGTGTTTGCTGCAGCGACGACCAACGGACAGCTGCCGCGACAGGTGCTGTCGGCGACAGGTGCTGTCGGCGACAGGCGTGACGACAGAACTGGAATTCCTAAGCAATACAATACCTGCACTACTGAGCAATTCAATACCAGCCCATTCTCTCTATCTTGATTACTCTATTCTTTTATTTACGTTTTCCTTTATTATTCTCGTGACAACTCTCAATTATTTCCTTTACTTCGTGCAGTGAAATTAGGTGAAGCTATTGGCCCAATCCCTGTGGAGACGATAATCCGATACTTCGTATCACTTTACTACTTGCGTCGTGTACACTTGCACTATAATTGCGATAGACTCTTTTACACGCAACACTTATGCTTCCAGACAGTTGAAGGTTCATGAGAAGAACTATCCTACTCATGATATAGAGTTAGTCGCGGTTGTTTTCGCATTGAAGATTTGGCGTCATTACTTGTATGGTGAGAAGTGTATAGTTTACACCGATTATAAGAGCTTGAAGTACTTGATGACACAGAAAGAGTTGAATTTGAGACAGAGAAGATGGCTTGAGTTGCTAAAAGATTATGATTTGACCATTGAGTACCATCCGGGTAAGGCAAATGTAGTAGCCAATGCTTTGAGTAGAAAAGTGGCCGTTGAGTTGAGAGCTATGTTTGCTAGATTGAGTGTATCCGATGATGGTGGTTTGATCACCGAATTGCAAGTGAAGCCTTCTTTGATTCAGTTGATTAGAGAGAAGCAGTTGCAAGATGTGACTCTAGTTCCTCATGTTCAGGACATAGCCGAAGGAAGACCGACAGAGTATAGTTTCGATGGTGAGAACTTGTTGTACTTTAGAGATGGATTTGTTGTACCAGAAGATGTTGAGTTGAGACATCAGATTCTGAGTGAAGCATATTCGAGTCCCTTTTCTATGCATCCGGGTAGTACCAAAATGTACCGAGATTTGAAGAATGATTACTTCTGGATTGGTCTGAAGAAAGATGTAGCCGAGTATGTGAGCCGTTGTATGGTTTGTCAAAGAGTGAAGGCAGAACATCAGGTTCCTTCAGGTTTGCTACATCCTTTGAAGATTCCGGAATGGAAATGGGAGAGGATCACCATGGATTTTATGTCGGGGTTGCCTTTGTCTCCTTCGAAGAAGAATTCTGTTTGGGTGATTGTGGATAGGTTCACTAAGTGTGCTCACTTCTTAGCAGTGAACACTACGGATTCCTTAGACAAGTTGGCAAACTTGTACATCCATGAGATTGTGAGACTTCATGGGGTTCCGAAGTCTATTGTTTCAGATAGGGATCCTAGATTTACATCAAGGTTCTGGGGTTGCTTGCATAGTGCTCTAGGTAGCCGTTTGTATTTCAGTACGTCTTATCATCCGCAGTCCGATGGGCAGTCAGAGCGAGTGATACAAATTCTTGAGGATATGCTTCGTTGTTGTGTGATTGACTTCCAGGGTTCTTGGGAGAAGCACTTACCGTTAGTTGAGCTTGCTTACAACAACAGTTATCAATCTAGTATTCAGATGGCTCCCTATGAGGCTTTGTATGGTAGGCGATGTAGGACTCCGATTTGTTGGGCTGAAACAAGTCAGAGATTGTTACCTATGCCGGATTTGCTTAAGGGGACTACCGACAAGGTGAAGTTGATTTGTGATCGTTTGAAAGTAGCTTCCGATCATTAGAAGTCTTATGCGGATTTGAAGAGGAAAGAGATTGAGTTCTCCGTGGGTGAGAAAGTGTTTCTGAAAGTATCTCCGTGAAAGAAGGTAATGAGATTTGGCCGGAAGGCCAAGTTGAGTCCGAGGTTCATTGGTCCGTACGAGATAGTTGAGCAGATTGGGCCTGTAGCGTACCGTTTGAGGTTGCCTTCTGAGTTAGAGAAGATCCACGATGTCTTTCATGTGTCTATGCTTAGGAGATATAGGTCAGATCCTTCTCATATTATGCCCGTTGAGGAGATAGAGTTGAATCCAGATTTGTCTTACAATGAAGAGCCCGTTGAGATACTTGCTTCTGATAGCAAGGTGTTGCGTGGTAAGACTATAGAGTTGGTCAAGGTGTTGTGGAGACATAGAGGTGTGGAAGAGGCCACGTGGGAGAGGAAAACTGATATGGTTGAGCAGTTTCCGTATTTGTTTCTGTCAGGTAATTTCGGGGACGAAATTCCTTAAGTGGGGGAGAGTTGTAACATTCGGGTTTAGGGGTTGGGTGAAAATAATATTTTAATATTATTTCGGGTTCAGTTTTATAATTAAAATAATGATCGGGTTTTGTTTTCAAAATAAATTATGTTGAACATATTTTAATTTGAACCCAAATAGCCATGGATTACTGTTGCGTGTAAAAGTGTCTATCGCAATTGAGTGCAAGTGTACACGTCGCAGGTAATAAAGTGATACTAGAGTATCTGATATCGTCTCCACAGGGACTGGGCTAACCCTTTCCTTCGCTATCTGCACAAGGGGAAAAAGAATGATTTAAGATTTTGTCACGAGAAATATAAAGAATACTGGAAAATAGAAGTAAAGTAATCAAGATAGAGAGAATGGGCTGGTATTGAATTGCTCAGTAGTGCAGGTATTGCTGAGTCTAGGAAATCCAGTTCTGTCGTCGTCCCCGTCGTGGCAGCACCTGTCGCGGCAGCGGTCCGTTGGTTATCGCGGCAGCGATTACCCAACTCAGTACTTCAAGTTTGGCAAGAATCCCTGCTGTGCCTTGGCCTATCCCTAGGTCCAAGTCTGTCGATGATCACGTCTTTGATGATACCTCCCGGCGTGAATCGAAGGATGAACACCGATGTTGTTGAATTCTTCTTTAGCCACTTAACCTCGTCCTATCCCTAGGTCCGAGATAGTTCAACTATAAACTAGAGAACACGCACTTATTCCTTTCGTATACTTAACTCTCCCGATATTAAGTAAATAGATAACCTCACAATGCTCTCCCGATGCTCTTGCAAGATGTTAATAACCAGAATAAGAGAACTTGAAGTTTATTTTATTGAACTGAAAATTCCTAAAACAAAAGCAACCCTTGCAACTACTTTACAAATCAACCCGTGGCCCTAAGGGGGATTTAGAACATGTTGAGAGAAGGAAAACGGCTAGGGTTTGAGAAGAAGGCTAGAGAATGGTTGATATCCTCCTAGGTCGAATTACATGCCTTTATATAGGCCTTGGGTTCAAGTTTTCTAATATGGAAGAAATACAACTTTAAATCAAAGTACAACTCTAATAAAGACTAAATCTTCAGAACAACTGTCTTTAATTCGTCCATCCTTCTTTCTTGGGATATCTTCCTTGAACCTTGGGCTTGGCCTTCATTCTGATCTAGGGCTCAGAAAAATATAGTGGTATTACACGACAGACAGGCTGAATTTTCTCTTTCTGTCGAGGTCCACTTTGTTTCTTCTCCTCAAAACTGATGTCGTCCTCTGCTGTCACGGCGGCGACCATGGCAGCATCGTCCTCCTTGACTGCTAGTTCCAACTTTTCTACATCGCTGCTCAGCGCCTGCCACGACTGCTGCCCTGGGTGCTGTCATGGCTGCTGCTCTGGGTGTTGTCACGACTGCTGCCCTGGGTGCTTTCACGACTGCTGCCCTGGATGCTGCCATGGCAGATACCTGCAAAAGTAACCAAATTTAGCAGTATCTGCGCAGTTTTATCTAAATGTGATGTTGATGCAAAACTTAACCTAAAATGCAATTAAACATGCTTGAGTGCAGCAAAAATAAGGATAAATGATGGGTAAAATATAGAACTTTTATACACTGATCACACCCCCAAACTCGAATCTTTGCTTGTCCTCAAGCAATTCAGACCTAAAAGAAAAATAAATTTTTTTTGTTTTGGCTTAAAACAGTGAACTTTCCCTTACCCTTCATTCATTCTCTATTGACAGCAGCACCTTGTCGGGTAATTTAGGATTCGTCCGGAATCTTGCTATAGTCCTCGTGCAGTGTGTGCATGCTTGTGAACAATTATATGCCAAGACTCTCTTAGTTTCACTAGAATATTTCAGCTCTTAACTCGAATTTTTATGCCAAGTTTATCTTTTTGCAGACACTTCTTATGCTCCTTTGATTTTCTGTTTTGACTCGATTTCATTGATTTTTTAAGCTAAAGTTTCACTAGAGCCGGTTTCGGGCACCTCTAGCTAACTTCCTAGAGCCGGTTTCGGGCACCTCTAGGGATGTTGAGTCTATTTTGCTAAACTTCTCTCCTAGAGCCAGTGTTAGACACCTCTAGGGGCTATTCAAGTGCTAAGCTTCCTATTCTAGTTGACTAAAAGAGTTCTAAGCAGTATAATAGTCACAATGGTGTTTAAGTTTTCAGAACTATAGAAAGGCTCTAAACTTCTCCTAAGACTATCCTAAAGGCACTGCCACGACAGAGCTGTCACGGCAGATAAGTTCAGTTCAAAGACTTAAGCCAAAATTTTCATTTTTTTTGTTTTTTTTTTGCATAAAATAAATGCGACACAATTAAAACTAAATGCAATATTATATTAATAATTAGGAGGACTGCCTACCCCCAAACTCAAGGGTTGCATTGTCCTCAATGCATGACACAAAAGATGAAAAACAGAAAGAAAAAAAATGACAGAAAAGTTAAACATCACAAAAAGATAATATATATAGCAGGCGATAGAGAAAAAGAAAAAGAAAACTTAAGTTGTGCGGCTGTCGTCGCTGCTGCTGGAGCTTTGGATAAGGAGCTGTCGGCGGGCAGTCTCTTTGAACTTTGTCGGAGGAGCTGTGGGTGCTGCCCTGAGAGTATGAGTGCTGCCGCGGCAGGGGTGGAGGCAGAGCTTCCTCGGGTTGCTTGTATCGTCATTGCAAGGGTTTTTCTCTGTTTACCTAATAACAAAAACAAACTAAAAACTAATATCAAATTCCTAATTCCTAAACCAATAAAATAAAATAAAAATAAAATAAGTTAAATTAGGAGTGCCTTGAGGGGCATCTCCTAAAGTAACTACTCCCTGTTCTGTTGATGCTTGAGGGGTCGTTTCCGGTACTTCTTGAAGTCCATCCGTACCCTCCATCTGGTAATTATTCTCATGGTGGAGGCTCCTTTCTTTCTCTTCCCTTTGTACTCCATGAAGTCCTCCATTCTTGGTAATGTTTCTGAGGGCATGAATATATGATTAGAAAAAATCAAATTGACATTCGGCCACAAACTTACATTGTTTTCGTTGAATGTTGTTGTGGTTGAATGTAGCCCTTGCTGTCGTGTCTGCTGTTGCGGCAGCCAGTTATTTTGACAGTCCATTGTCAGGTTACTTTGCAGGTCAATGGGACATTGATAAGTGCCATCACTCTCTATATTAAATTCTGTTGGCCACTCGTAGATCTCCATCAGTAGAGATATCGATGATTCTAAATCCATCGGCGTTGGTTCCTCAAATACATGCAATGGAATCGGTGAGTTTTCAAAGAATTCAAAAGGTTCGTTTATTACCTGCTCATATTCCATTGGCGAGACATTGTCATTGGGTAGCTCTTTTAGGTGGTCGTGCGAGTGCCATGACAGGGATGGATGTGTGCAATCTTGGTCGGGCATAACCAAGGTAGTGGGTTGAGAGTTTTCCTCGGATGTGGTTGCTGTCGTGACATTCTCTTGAATTTCACTCAGCATTGTCGCGGTGTTGCTCCATTTCGGCTCCTCGATCATTGCCATGGCAAGTTGTTGCTCAGACTCATCATATGTTGGGTATTCCTTCACATGGGCATCCTCGTCACCTTGCCTCAGGATTTCAGGTTCATCTGTGGCATGAATGAGGGTCGGTCTGCTCAAGATTTCATCCATCTTGGCGATACTTGCGTTCATAGAAGCTGACAATTCTTGAGTGAGTGCCATGAAGGCTTGCAGTGTGTCTTCTAAGGATTTTCACTGCTCTTGAGGATGATGACATTGCCAGGGCAGGTCGGGTTCTGCAGCAAAACTGTTATGGTATAAAAAAATTTTGCGGGTTTTGATCGTACCATAAAAAATTTTGCTGCTGCGGCATCGACATTTGTTGTCCCTGTTGCTGTTGTGGCAGCATATCTTGTTCCTTTTGGTTCCATCGTTGGTTGTCCATATATTCACCGAAAAAATAGGGACGACTTTCGAATGCATGATTACCTTTAAGGTAATTGCAAGAACTTTCCCACATCAGCTCTCGAATGGTTTTTCCTGGCATGTTGATGCTCCTTAAACCTGTATTTCACCTGAGTTTTTTTTGATAAAAATAGAAAAAGAAAAAAAGAAAAAAGAAAAAGAAAAAGAAAAGAAAAGAAAAGTGCAGAAGCTAGGGTAAGAGTGTGTTGCCAGTCCCCGGCAACGGCGCCAAAAACTTGTTGCGTGTAAAAGTGTCTATCGCAATTGAGTGCCAGTGTACACGTCGCAAGTAATAAAGTGATACTAGAGTATCGGATATCGTCTCCACAGGGACTGGGCTAACCCTTTCCTTCGCTATCTGCACAAGGGGAAAAAGAATGATTTAAGATTTTGTCACGAGAAATATAAAGAATACTGGAAAATATAAAGAATACTGGAAAATATAAAGACTAAATCTTCAGAACAACTGTCTTTAATTCGTCCTTCCTTCTTTTGGGATATCTTCCTTGAACCTTGGGCTTGGCCTTCATTCTGATCTAGGGCTCGGAAAAATATAGTGGTATTACACGACAGACAGGCTGAATTTTCTCTTTCTGTCGAGGTCCACTTTGCTTCTTCTCCTCAAAATTGATGTCGTCCTCTGCTGTCACGGCGGCGACCATGGCACCATCGTCCTCCTTGACTGCTAGTTCCAGCTTTTCTACATCGCTGCTCAGCGCCTGCCACGACTGCTGTCACGGCTGCTGCTCTGGGTGCTGTCACGACTGCTGCCCTGGGTGCTGTCACGACTGCTGCCCTGGGTGCTGTCACGACTGCTGCCCTGGATGCTGCCACGGCAGATACCTGCAAAAGTAACCAAATTTAACAGTATCTGCGCAGTTTTATCTAAATGTGATGTTGATGCAAAACTTAACCTAAAATGCAGTTAAACATGCTTGAGTGCAGCAAAAATAAGGATAAATGATGGGTAAAATATAGAACTTTTATACACTGATCAATTACCTTCTTTGTGAATGTTTCATTTCATTAAGGGCAAAGTGGTCTTTTGCTTTTAAATTGAAACAAAACAATTAAAAAAAAAGAAAGACACCCAACTTCACTATTCACCTTCTTCTTCTAAAAACAAAACAACGGTTTGAAGAAGCTCTCATCCCCCTCCACTATTCCATCTCATTTCTCATCCATTTCAACTCGTTTTTGAAATGTAACATCATTTTTGACTTCTCCTCAACCTCCTCTCTTCAAAAGTACAATTAGTTTCTATTTTTATTGAAGTTTTGGAAATGGATGTTTTTAAGGGTTTTGATTAAAAATGGTACCTTTGCTATGTTTAACTTAATATTTTGATTTAGTGTTGTTAGTTATGGAATCTAGGAGTCAAATGATGCAACATATATGAATTTTGCATGGTTTTAAACACATTCCCGAAATTGGGTTTCAAGGGGGTTTTGGAGGGTTTTAAAGTGGTTTTTGGGGTAGTTTTATGTTGGATTTTGAGGGCTGGTGTTAGTATGATATATGAGGGTCACTTTGGGTGTGTTTGATGATTGTTTGGATGGTTGAATTGGAAGATTTCAGTGGGTTTTGTGGGCTGCTCGGAAATTCTATTTTGGGCTTGATTTTGAGTGTTGGTTGCTTGAAAATGTTAATCCGGGTTGGTTCCGACGATTAGTTATTGATTGTGGGTGTTTTGTTTGTGTTTGGTATTGATTAGAATCGATGTTTGGCGTCGGTGAAGCATCGAAAGTGAATCCGGAAATTTGAAGGTGGTTGCTTGCTTGGTCTTTGAGCTTGGAAGCTTAGGTGAGTGGTTAACGTTTTAAAGTGGTTTAAATGTTGGTTCGAGCATGTGGACTAGGTCGGGCTTGGTAGAACTATCTAGAGTTAGGGTTGGGGTGGTAGCCTAATCCTAAACTTAAACTAGAGCCATTGGTTGAACTTGTATTCGATGAATATGCCTCGTAATATTTGTGATGTGATGACTTATGTATGATGTGTTATACATGTGTGATGAGGCATGGTTGTGATGCATTGTGACATGCATGTGGTATGTTCATGATTGTGATCATGGTGAGTACGTGCTAGGCACAGAATTGGTTGCAATTGATATGGTGAAATGAGTTAAATGTTGGCACTAGTATGCTTGAGTACAAATGATCGATCATTAGGATGTTAGTGTGTACACATGAGTCTAAATTCGCGCGTGGCCTTGGTGGCGTTGAGTCACCAAGGAGGAGTACGGGTTCACCTGGAAATTGTTTATATATTAGTCGATGATTAGTAGAAAATTAGGAATATATATATATATGATAAAGATTTGATACACAAGATGCGTAAACCAAAGTTTATACAAAACCTTTTAATTTTAGGGTTAGGGGTTTAAATTTTAAATAATAACTCAAATATAATATTTATATATTTTGTCAAAAAAATATAATATTTACATATAATATATTTAAATTTAAATTTTTAAAATTCTCGAAACCTTGAAAATATGTATATTCAATGAATTAACAATTATTAAATATTCATCGTAATTGAATTCAACGAATGGCTCCAATAATAAAGGGTGGTATATTCAATTTAAGCTAATCGAGTTCGAACAGTTTAATCTATAAATATACGTAGATTTATCCAAATTTGAAACCAAACACATATACACGCCTGATGTACCTAGACTTGGCAAACTTGACCCGAGACCCGAATTTGACACGAACACGATGACCCAAATTTGATCCGAAACCCGAAATAAACCGAACCAATTTTCAGTTGAACCGAAAATAGACCCGAACCGATTTTCAATCGAACAGAAGGCAACCCAAAATAAAGAAAATATATTAAAATAAATAAATAAATATGAGATGTGAACTGTCGCACAACTCACCAAAAAACCAAATATACAGGCTATATAAAGTCATATATATGGTGGAAAAACCTAACTCGACCTGAAAATCCGACTAAAATTGATCGATCTCCTACTAACCCAATATTGACCTTCAAGGGCGGATCTTGACAACCAAGTTTGAGGGGCCTATTTAGTTTTCAAAGAAAAAATTAGAAACTTAAATTAAAATTTTCAACGATTTTGAAGGGTTTAATTTGAAATTTTCATAAAATATAAGAGTTTAACTAAATTTTAAAAAAATTAAGGTTTATCAAGACTTTTAAATTTTTTTTAAGAGAGGGTTTAATTAAAACTATTAAAAAATTTAAAATATAATATCAAATTCTAAAATTTTTGAAGGGTCAGATTAAAATTTTTAAAATCTTTAAAGGACTAAATGTGAAATTAGGAAACTTTAGGGGGCCTAGGCCCCCACTGACTCCATTGAGCGTCCGCCACTGTTGACCCGACCCGAAATCAACCGACCTGAGAGTCAATTGAACCGAAAATCAATCAACCCAACATCTCGACCCGATACCCAAAGCGAAATTACTGTAGACTCAAACTCGAATCGAACCGAACTTAAATCAAATGTAATTGGACCCGAAATAATTCAAACTGAAACGAACCGGATGACACACGTTTGCCGCCTCCAGATGTACCTGCAAATCAAAAACTAAAAAGAAAGTGTGAAACGGAACATTTTATTGAAGCTTAGAAGCTTTGTGATTTAGGGATTTTATTGATTTGGGGATTTCCGAATAGAAAAGAAGGACTACTGTCTATTGAATGTTTACATAGTATTTGGGAAAACAAGAAACGATGCGTTTCATTAAAATTGAATTAAAAAATACAATAGTCTTTGACTTATATACTAGTCAAGATTTAATATCAAGATTTACAACTAATCTAACTAATTCTACAGCTAATATAACACGTGTAAGAGGTTTGTTAGCCCCCCTCAAGTTGGAGCGTATATGTCATGTACGCCCAACTTGGAAATTAAAAGATGAAAAGAAAAAGTGGGCAAAGCTTTAGTAAGACAGCCTGCAAGTTGATTTTGAGAAGAAACTGGAAGCAAAACAATGAGGCCTTGATGAATCTTCTCCCGGATCAAGTGACAATCTAATTCAATGTGCTTCGTACGCTCATGATGGACAGGATTTTCTGCAATTTGAATGGCAGATAAATTGTCACAAAACAAGTTAGCAGGCTGAAAAGGTATATGAAAAGCTTGAAGAAGATAAAAAATCCAGTGAAGTTCACATGTAACAGATGCTAAAGCACGATACTCAACCTCACTAGAGGACCTAGAGACTGTTTGCTGTTTTTTAGACTTCCATGAAATAAGGGAAGATCCTAAAAATATACAAAATCCAGTAATGGACTTCTTTGAGTCAGGGCAAGAAGCCCAGTAAGAGTCAGAGAAAGCCTGCAATTTCATGTCATTATCAGCAGCAAAGAAGAGACTTTGACCAGGAGTTCCTTTTAAGTATCTTAAAATCCTATGAGCTGCTTCTAAATGTACAGTAGTAGGACATGAAAGAAATTGTGAAAGCTGCTGAACAGAGAAGGCAATATCAGGCCTAGTATTAGTTAAGTAAAGCAGTTTTCCAATTAGTCTTCTATAGGCTTTAATGTCCTCTAATGGAGTACCATCTGTTTTAGACAACCTCTTAGACCCTCTAGTAACAGCAATAGGAGTATTAACAGGTTTAGATTCAAGGAAATTTGTATCCTTAAGAAGTTCCAAGGTGTATTTTCTTTGACAAACATTAATACCAGCATTGGTTCTAGCAAATTCAAGCCCTAAAAAATATTTCAGATTTCCTAGATGCTTTATTTTAAAAGAATTATGTAAAAAAAATTTAATAGAATCAATCTGATCTTGATTAGGGCTAGTTAACAGAATATCATCCACATAAACAGCTAGGGCTATAAAATTTTCATTTTCACCTTTAGTAAAAAGACTAGTGTCAGAGGAACATTGCTTAAAACCTTGAGTTATCAAAGCAAGAGTAAGTTTCTCATTCCACTGTCTGCTAGCCTGCTTTAGACCATAAAAGCTCTTATTTAGCTTACAAACTAAAGTAGATTCACTGTTAACAGAATCATTATTAACAGAAAAATCATAGGGCATTTCCATATAAACTTCTTCATGTAGGGATCCATGAAGAAAAGCATTATTAACATCTAACTGTTGCAATTTCCAATTTTTTGATGCAGCAATAGAAATAAGAATTCTAATGGTGGTCATCTTAGCAACATGACTAAAAGTGCTTAAAAAATCAATGCCACACTGTTGGGTATACCCTTTAGCTACTAGTCTACCCTTGTATCTATCTAAAGATCCATCAGACTTAAACTTAGTCCTAAAAACCCATTTGCAACCTATTGTTTTCTTATTAGGAGGTAAGGGCACTAAATCCCAGGTTTTATTGGATTCTAAAGCTAAAATCTCCTCTTGCATAGCATTTTTCCAACACTCATGTTTTATAGCCTGTTTATAAGTTTTAGGAGTAGCTATAACATCAATATTATTGACAAAAGAGAGGTGTTTGGAAGAGATATTCTGATAGGAGAGAACATTAGCAATAGAATGAGATGATGTATGAGGTTTAAGTAAAGTTACCTGATAATCTTGAAATTTCTGAGGTAATTTAACCTGCCTAGATGGTCTAGTAGACACAAGAGGAGCAGGATGAACACACTGATTTTGCTGATCAGTATGAAAAGCATTTGGAGACTGATCTGACAGATTAGTATCACTATGTACATGATGATCAAAAAAAATTTACATTGTGAATTATAAGCAGGATCATCATGCACAGGAACAGAATTATGAGACAGAAAGACAGGATTAGAATCAGAATTTTTGCTGAAAGGGAAAATGGATTCATTAAAAGTGACATCTCTGGAAATCAAAACAGTTTTTGTTTCCAAATTATACAATTTATAGCTTTTTATGTGTTGGGGAAAACCAAGAAAGACACACTTTATAGCTTTAGAATGCATCTTAGTGGTTGACTTAGGTAAACAAGAAGCATAGGATAGACAACCAAAAACTTTAAGATTATCTATCTCAGGCAGAGTATTGTATAAGACTTCATGTGGTGTTTTATTAGCTAAAACAGGAGTAGGTGTTAGATTAATTAAGCAAGAAGCATGAAGAATGCAGTCAATCCAAAAAGATAAAGGCAAGGAAGCATGAATCCTTAGAGACCTAGCAACAACCAGCAAGTGTTGGTGTTTTCTCTCTACAACACTATTCTGTTGTGGAGTGTAAACACAGGATGTTTGATGTATTATCCCTTTGCTTTTAAAAAAATCATCCATTTTAAATTCTTGAGCATTATCAGTTCTGAAACATTTTATCTTTTTTGAAAATTGAGTGTCAATTAAAATATAAAAATCAGTAATAAGTTTTCTGACTTCAGACTTATGAATCATGGGAAAAATCCAGACATATCTACTTTTATCCTCAACAACAGTTAAGAAATAACTGTGACCATATATGCTCTTAACTGGGAAAGGACCCCAGACATCTAAATGCACAATGTCAAACAGATTTTCAGAAACAGAATTACTAACAGGAAATGGCAAACGTTTATGCTTTGCAAGATGACAAACATCACAAGATGAAACATTACCAGATGGAACATTTTTATTCAGTTTTGAAAAGAAAGTCATCCTTTTACTAGAAGGGTGACCTAACCTATCATGCCATATATGCAAAGGATGAGAAGAAGAAACATTACAGATAGTAGAGGAAGAAGATGCACAAGCTGAAAATTGATAAAGACCTCTGACCAGCTTAGCTGAACCAATCTTCTTCAAGAAAAGAGGATCCTGAAGAATACACTTGTTGTTAGTAAAAATAATAGACACATTTGTACTCAAAGTAAGTTTACTGACAGAAATCAAATTAAAACCAAAATGAGGTATATAAAGAACATCTTTAAGAATTATGCCATTGCTTAAAGAAATATTACCAATATGTAAAACCTGAACCAAACTACCATTTGGAAGTTTAACAAATTTGTCTTTAACATCATAATAACTATCAAAAATAGACAAAGAATTAGATATGTGATCTGTGGCTCCTGAGTCTATAATCCATAAAATGTTATTAACTGCAGATGTAAAAGAACAATTAAGAATTGTACCTGAATCAGCACTGGTTGCAGGAGCAGTGTCAAAGTCAGAAGATAAAGCATTGACAGCAGACTGAGGGGCAGAATTAAGACTAGAGATTCCTTTCTCTTGAAGTAAAGAAAGTAACCCTTCATATTGATCTTTAGTAAAGGAGACAAACTGATTGTCTGACTTATGATCACCAGATATCAAAGAATCATTTGTAATGGAATTTTCATTTTGAGAGAAACTAACAAGGTTGGCTTTACTAACAGGCAACCTAGACCTATAACCAGGAGGGTAGTCGTGCTTCTTATAGCACTTATCAACAGAGTGCCCTTGAATACCACAGAAAGAACAAAGAGGCCTTCGAGACACAGAAATAGAAGAGAAAGATTTCTTTTGAAATTTTCCAGAATTGAAACTTCTATCAACAGCAAGAACGTTGGATTCAAAAGAAATGGGAACAGATATCGAACGTTCATGTTGAACAATAACAGAAAAGATTTCATGAGTTTGTGGGAAGGGCTTAGTCATCAAGATTTGGGATTTAGGGATTGCAAAAGATTCATTTAACCCTCTAAGAAATCTAAGAGCGAAATCTTGATTTCGAAACTTAATAGCATCACAATAACACGAATTCAAGGTACGCAAAGCACACAATTCATCCCAGATAACCTTCAATTGCGTGTAAAATATAGTAACAGTATTAGTACCTTGATTTAAGGAATAAAATTCCTGTTGGAGATCGGAAACCCTCATGAGGTCTCCCTGACTGAATCTATCTTTCAAATCCGCCCAGAGTTCGTAAGCTGTGTCGAACCAAAAAATGGACTGAGCAATCTCCGGACTCACCGCTCGCTGTAACCACGACAGAACGAGGTTGTTACATTTGACCCAAGGGAAATAGGCATCATCATCTTCAGGGGGCTGCTTCAACGACCCATTAACAAAAAGAAACTTGTTCTTGCTAATCAAGGCCATCCGCATAGATCTCGCCCACGAATGATAGTTTCCACCGGTAAGAAGAACGGAGGTCAATACGAGCGACGGATTCTCGTTAGGATGTATGCAATACTCGTCAGAAGGATCGATATTCTTGAATCGAGTGAACACGGAAGATCGAACATCGGAAGAATCTCCTGATACCATATTGAAGCTTAGAAGCTTTGTGATTTAGGGATTTTACTGATTTGGGGATTTTCGAATAGAAAGGAAGGACTACTGTCTATTGAATGTTTACAGAGTATTTGGGAAAACAAGAAACGATGTGTTTCATTAAAATTGAATTAAAAAATACAATAGTCTTTGACTTATATACTAGTCAAGATTTAATATCAAGATTTACAACTAATCTAACTAATTCTACAGCTAATATAACACATGTAAGAGGTTTGTTACATTTCCAGAAGGTTTTCCACTTTGATGATCAGGTCATGGATTGACTGGATCTCCAGCTGAAACTTGTCAACTTTTCTTTGAAACCAAATCACGAGGCAAACTGACGAGAGATTTGACTTTGAATTCCATCAAAACAACTTTAATTAATTAGCAAGAAATGTTGTAAACACTTTCATTGGTGCGTTGACGTATAGTTAGAACACCGACTCATAGCCATTCAGTCTTTTTTTAGTGTATCTTTCGATTAAATTATAAGATTTAATCCTAAATTTTAAATTTTAAATCTTAAAAAATATACTCTACTCACAATTTCTTAAACTCTAATACTAAACATTAACTCTAAACACATTTTTTTAATATAAAACATAAATAAGGCAAAAAATAGACAGAGGATTTCTATTTTTCAGCCGTAGCCTTGTTAACCAAACATTGCTTTCAAACCATCCCTACAGGCAAATTCCTTCTCCCATCGTGTTATATAGATCAAAGAATTTTTCAAACTCGTGGTAACCCACTTTTTCTTCTCCATGCACAGCTTTTTTGCATATATATACACGTATGCCGGATTGTGAATTAAAGCAGCAATGGAGATTGTTAAAGCTTTTAGATTTCATAGAGGTGCAAATCGAATCCTGTCGCAAGGGAGATGGTGTGTATTTCATTTATGTTTTTGAGATACACACCATCTCTCTGCGCCAGGATTCATGGCAATCTCTAATATTATCTGGTGGTTTGCTTGGTCTGCAGGCTTCTACAAGGTTAGTGCACTATATCTATAATCAAATCATGGATTGGAATTGCTAGAATTCGAGTTCCGAATTTTGAATGTTTTCTTTTTAGGTAGTTGCATGAATTAACTGAATTAAATCTCGGGTTTATATTCTTTGATCTCGGACAAAGTTTATGCATTGTTTTGTTTCAGTAAGTTGAGACTTGAATGTTAGGCTTGAATCATTCAATTTTCTGGATTCTTTTGGTTCATATTTCTCTAACTTTCTTGCCTCAGCCGCCATTGGTTTAAACATGAATCTTATGTTGTGGGAATAATAATTTTTACTCGCGTTTGAGTACATGAGTTAACAATAAATTTAATTTAGATAAATTGAAGGAATAAATATTATTTTTTAATATATATTATTTAATTTATTTTTAGCTTACTCAACACTGCAGCACATATACTCTCTGCTTCACCGAAATTGGTTCGTTCGTTTTCGGCATGTTTATCGTGAAGGAAATAAGGTAAGTAGATAGAATGTCGAAAGCAGATAGCGGATTACATTAGTTGATAGTTGATTGTATTAGCTTATTTGACTAGCTGATTGTATAAAAGTGTTTGATAAAATCAACTGATAGCTTATAGCTCTTAGATTATTTAAACAAACAAAATGAAATTTAAGGACATGTTATATTCAATACTTGTTTGATTAGTTTATTAGTTATCAATATTTTGTATCTAATTAATATTAATTAGATCTATAAAATTATTTTAATATAAATTTCTAAACATATTCGAATGATTTATATATTAATTTATTATTTATATAATTATTTTAATATAATTTAATTATTTAATAAATTTAAATACACATATAAATATGTGATAATAAAAAGAAAAAAAGTAAATAGAATTAACTTATAAATAGGGTGAAAAAAATATTTAATTTAGGTTATTTTGAGATTTTTTGTAACTGGTAAGGGTAAAAGAGTCTTTACAACTCTAATATCAAAAAACTCTTATTATGAGCTTTTTCAAAATTAGCGGTTTCACTCCAATCCGATGTTCACCAAACAACAATATTAGCGGATTTGACTAGTCAAACTTTTAATTATGCATCAAACTTTTAATTTTTGCTCAAACCTCTCTTTACCAAACATGTCTTAAGTATTTTGCATGAGGATTGTAAGAACTTGATTATTTGATGTTTAATAGTAATAGTGCATCTTAGTTTATTAAAAAAATGAGGTATTACTTGTGTACCATAGCATAATTATTTTAGTTATTAAATGCTCTTCTAACTTTATCTATATACAATGAACCTTATTATTAAAGTTGATTAGATTTTGAGTAAAAATTTTATGCCCCTAACTATGTTTCTTATATGCTCCCTACTAAAAAAATAATTAAAAATTAAATTTTAAGTCCTAAACTTAATTTCTATACCATAAACCTTAAAAATACATTCTACCTCTAATTCTTTACCCCCTAACCCTAAACCACAACCTTAAACCATAAACCCTAAACCCACTATTTTAAAATAGAGGCACCAATGGAGGCATAGTTAAGAGTAGACGATTTACATCCTTAGATTTTAATTAGATTGTCGTGTCTATCGTAACTCCGGATCGAATTAAAGTCTTGTTTTCTTTTTTTTCTTTTTAAATCACTAAATGCCTATTCAATAATTAGTTTTAGTTTTATTATACATAAATATCATGCGTATTATTATTTAAGAGCCGTCACGTGTGAACCGAATACCAATATATTTCAAAGGAACTATTTGGTTCAGAT
Organism: Hibiscus trionum; assembly: GCA_030270665.1. Lineage (NCBI taxonomy): Eukaryota > Viridiplantae > Streptophyta > Magnoliopsida > Malvales > Malvaceae > Hibiscus > Hibiscus trionum. The sequence continues at coordinate 42,879,331 of BSYR01000004.1, forward strand.
TTCCCCATATTAAAGTTCATGACTAAGCAACTCATTTTTCATGTTCTTGTTGACTTCAACGAAATGAACAATGCACGAAATTTCTATGTGGTAGACGGTAGAGAATAGAGATCACTTTCAATCCAGTAATATTTAACCATATTCATATATAAATGTAAGTAAACTGCTTGCAAGCTTCCATGGGAAATAAATAAAGAAGAAGAAGATGCTCAACTTTGTTGAATATTCGAGTATGGAACCTTTAGGTTTTTTCTCATCACCTTCTTCATAGTTTTCTTGGAAATAAAAAAAAAATTTACACTATAAATCTTTTTGATGGGAAAGAACAAGAATACAAGTGAAAGAAAAAGAGAAAAAAAGAGGAGTTGAAGGTGTGATGTCGCAGGACGGCTGACACGGATATATTTATATGAGTGTAACACCCGGGTTTAGGGGTCGGATGGAAATAATATTAAAATATTGTTTCGGGTTTTAGATATTCGAATCAAAAAAATTCTATGTTGGATCAAAATTGTTTTGGGAATTAAATCCCATGGATTTTGTGATAAAGGAGGATTTGCCATCTCATTAATGGCAAAATGGTAAATAAGATGAACTTTTAAAATTAAAACCCCTTTTTGTTGAATTAAAACATGTGCTCATCTTCTTCACCCCATTTTCACCATTTCAACGACATGGAAGCTCTCTCCCTCCCCCTTTCATCATTTCATCTCTTTCAACTTCATCTTTGGAGCTTTTTAAAAGGTAATTGTGTTTTTGACTTGGTCTTGTCTTCCTCTTCGTGTTGGCACCAATATTTCTCATATTCTTTCATGATTTTTGAAATGTGAAGTTTTAGGGTTTTGTTTAAAAATGAGAGCTTTATGGTCTTTAACTTAAGCCATTGATTTATTATTGTTAGCTAAGTTGTTTGCAACTCCTAAGGTCCAACATAAGTGAATTTTAAAGTGTTTTATCATGATTCCCGAAATTGGATAAAAATGAGTTTTTAGGAGAGTTTTGGGTGTGGTTTGTGTTGGAAATTGAGGTTTGATGTTAGGGTAATGGTTAGGGGTTGATTTGAGATTGTTTGTGGGTGCTATGGATGTTGGAAACATGGTTTTTGGACATGGTTTAGGGGCTGCCCGAAATTGCAAAGTGTGGGGTTTGGTCATGGCTTGCAACGTTGTAAATTTGATTTGAATTGTTTTCCGGGTTGGTATTTTGATGTTGGGCTGATTTGGAATTGTTTGAAATGTGTTCGAGGTTATTTAGAAGCGGGAATTTGTGTTGGGGAAGCTTCGGGAAGAAATCCGGAAATTTGAGGGAGGTTGCTTGCTTGGCTTGGAGCTTGGAAGCTTAGGTGAGTGGTTAAATGTTTTTGAATTGGTTTTGAGTATTTGGTTCAAGCATGTGAACCTAGGATGGGCTTGGTAAACCCACCTAGAGTTGGGATTAGAGTGGTAGCCTAATCCCAAGCTTTGATTAGAGACTTTGGTTGCACTCTTTAATGGTTGTATGTGCCTCGTGTTAAATCGTGATGGTGTTGGTTATATATATGTTGTATACATGTATGTTGAGGCATGTTGGATGCATGGTTGTATGTATGTAGATGATAGATATGATATGATTATTCACGTGTGCAAAATATGATGTGATATGGTTGTTAATGATGTACATGTGTGTTGTCATGTGAAATGAGATTATGAGGTGATTGCTTGATCCGAGGATCATGGTGAGTACATGTTAGGCATGGAAATGTGGTTTGTGCATGATAGTAAGTCATGGTGAGTACGTGCTAAGCATGGAAGTTGTTAATAAATGGTATGTGGAATGTATTAGTATTGGCACTAGTATGCTTGGGTACAAATGATCGATCATTAGGATGTTAGTGTGTACACATGAGTCAAAAGTCGCGCGTGGCCTTGGTGGCGTTGAGTCACCAAGGAGGAGTACGGGTACGCCCGGAAATTGTATTTACATTAGTCGGTGATGAGTGGAATCCCATCGACGGGCGTGAGGATGAGTGGAATCCCCTCCGCGTGGAATGAGGCGTGAGGATGAGTGGAATACCCTCCGCGTGAAATGAGGCGTGAGGATGAGTGGAATCACCTCCGCGTAAACGGTGATGAGTGGAATCCCACCGCCAGGTAATGGTTGTGTTGTTGGATGTGAGTTCCAACGGTTATCCGTGTATTCGAGTCATAGCTAGGTGCCAATACGGATTGTAGTTTATGTTGCCATTATGTGGTTAATTGTGAACCAATATGATTTGGGATGTGTTGCTAACATGGTTTAATATATACGATATCATATGTTGTGGGTTTAAACATGTTGAGCATAGCATGATATTGATTATATGTTCATGCATCATTTAGAATTATGGCTCGTGTGGACCGGAGGTAAGAACATGCATTTTATCTTGGTTGTAGCTCGTGCTTGGACCCTGCATTGTCGAGGTTTGTTTTTAAAGAGCTCACCCTCACTAAGCTTTTATGCTTACGCTCTCTTTTGTTCGACAATGCAGATATATAGCTTGTGGGTGGCAAAGGCAAGGGAAGGTCTCCAAGTGTTGCTTTTGGTGAGCTCAATGTATGAATTTTAAGTAATGGAATGTAATAGTTAAGCAATGGGATAGGAATTGTTGATTCGAGTCTTGATGTATGTCTATGGTTGACTTGATTTGTAAGCATGTTATATCTTGCCAAATGCTAGTACGATGGATGTCTTATGAGTGCCTAGGTTGCTTGAATGGCATGTGGACTCACTTGTTATGTGTGATGCTTATTGGTTCTTTTTAAATGTCTTCAAGCATGCTTGTATGAAAGGCTCTTAATGTGTAATTCGCCATGTTAGAAAGATTATCCAAATCCATGCTTGTATGTGTTTGAGTATGTTAAATCTAAGATGTATGCCTCTAGACTTTGTTTGATGGTTTTATGTGCCTTTAGGGGTCCTATGGGACCTTTAGACTTGTCAAAACACCCCTAAATCTGTATTTCAAAGGTTACAGACTGCCAGCGTTTCGAAACGGGAGGGATCGTTTCGGAACGGGTAGGCTTCAGGGACCCCGTATCGGAACGCGTTTCGATACGGTATGGCCTTTGGAACCCCTGTTCCGAAACGCGTATCGGAACGTTTTGGCTACTGGAATTCTGAGAAATTCACGAGATGAAGGTGTTTCGAAACGGGTGTAAAGGTTTCGAAACGGTCAAAATCTCGTTGACCACGAGATATTGACCGTCGTGGGCGTTTCGAAACGGTTGACCCCCGTTTCGATACGGCCCCTTGTAAAGGCTCTGGGTCAGTTGACCTGGTCAAGGCGTTTCGATACGCCTCAAGGGCGTTTCGAAACGGCCTGTTTAAAAGATTAAAAGTGGGTTGTTTAATTGCTGTTTTGGGTTCGAATGTTTGTCTCTTGTATTCTTGTTCCGTTGTTTGACCACATAGGGTTTAATATCCATTTAGACAAGATTTTAAAATGAAAAAAAAATAGGGTTGCTAACCGAGGGGGAACCTTAACGGGTTTCGCTTCGGTTTTCCCCGTGTGGCCCACTCGGATCGGTCAAGCGCCCAGACCGGGACGAGGGGGTTACATTTGTTGGTATCAGAGTCTAAGGTTGCCGAGACCTTGGGCAGGTAAGTGAGGTAAGTTTAAGTTTTGAATTGATATGCACGGTGTTTGCTTGCTTTGTAAGTATGATTGCTTGTGTGACAAGTATGTTGATTGTTCGTTTAAAAGCATGTTGCTCGTTACCCGTGCATGTTGTGATGTGTGATTGTTTGATTGAGAATGTATGTTGTTTGATCGTACGCATGTGTTGCTTGTTTAGCAAGTATGCCTTGTTATATGCTTGGTTAAGCATGTATGTGTGCTGATTTGCTTGAAACATGTTGAGTAGAGTCTCATTGCTTCTATTACATCGGAAAAAGGATTTTAAGTGAGGGAAATCATACTTGAGCCACTTGGACCTTTCCTTTGCTAACCCAACTTGTATGTTAAATTGTTGATTGATTTATTGCTTTTAGTAAGTTTGGGGCCAGTGTGTGGGCCGTAAATCGGTGAGTGGAAGTTGTGGTTTTAAAAATGTGGATGATGTGGAGGAAGTTCCTTGCTATAGTTGGGGGAGTATGGTTGTACCCTAGTTGAGGTACGATTTGTTTGCTCGAGTCAGCATGTGTGTGAGTTGGTTCTTGTTGGTGAGGGACGATGAGACCGATTTTGGTATTAGTTGGTGAAAAGAAGCGAAGACCTTTGAGTGGGAGTCAAAGTGATGTCTATGTTATAGTGGATAAGCCCTTGGTACAGTTTTGAGTTTGTCTCTTCTGATTGGTTCTGAGTCCGTACTTCCGTATGTTGTTAACAAGCATGCAAGTTTGAATGTGCTCAATGAGGTGTCAGAGGTAGGTATGAGTACCTTAGTTCTTTTGGCGAGATCTAGGTAGGGGTCTCGTGTGAGTAATCTGAATTTCAGAAGTGTTAGTTGGTGACCGTTGGGGGTTCAGCCTATGATTTCGATACAAGACAGTCGGTCAGTGTCCGTGAGTGGGAGCTAGTTTGTGTGATTGGGTCAGTGTACGTTGAGTTGTTCTCCAACAAGCGGAAGAGGTGAAATCACTTCCGATATAGTTGAGCCGAGAAGGGAGCCTTGAGCTTTGACTTCAGGATCGTTTGGTAGGGGTAGAACAAGTCCAGCTAGACTGTTTGTGTGCGATCAGAATTGAGTCTTGAAGTTACGAGATGCTCTAAGAACAGTTTAGAAGAGTCAGATTTTGTTGAACAATCAGTCTAAAAACATAGGACCGAAGACTATCAGTGTGTACTTGTGAAGTTGCCATCTCTGCAGATTTGTCGGTTTGTGTGAGCATGCAAAGAAATTTGATATCCTTGTTGAGACCTTGGATGTATGGACGCATGTGACTAGCCTTTAGAGAGATGGTAGTGATCAGAAAGATGTACAGAAGATGTTTGTTGGTGGTTCAGAGTTACTAGTTTCTAATAGACGTGAAGTGATTGTCTTCCTACAGTTTCAATGTGCCTTTTGACAAGGCTCGGCTTGAAGAGCAAGGAGTTAGTGTACGTTAAGACAAAGCAAGAGTTGACTTGAAGTTGCGGACTTATGTGTGACGATAGTGGTAGGTGGGGAGGTGAACTTCTTGTTGAATGTTGATCCAGTTTTAGAGATCAAAGATTGATTGAGTTTAGTTGACAGGCTTGCTTAGCAATTGTGATGAATTTGATTTTTGAATGAAGATTAGACCGCAAACTGTTAGGATAGTTTGTGTTTTCTTCTCCTATAAGTATTTGGAAGAATTGCCGGTTTACCTCTTGTTAAAGGAGAAGAGTTTGTTATTGAGACCGTTTTCGAGGTTGCTTTCGTTTTGTTGCTCTGTAACTTGTGAATCCCGGAAGAATTGAGAATGTTGAAGAATTAACTTTGAGATTTGTTAGACCTTAGACTCATTAGGCCTAGTGCATCATCTCAGAGTTCTACAGTGCAATTTGTGAAGAAGAAAGAGTGACGGTACGAGAATGTGTTCAGATTGCATACAGTCGAAACAAGTGACAGTGGATGATTAGTATCCGTTTTCGAGTGTCAGTGATTTGTTGGTCAGTTAGTGTGTGCTTCAGTCTATTTGAAGATTAGTTTGAGATCCGTTTACCACCAGTTGGAAGTGAGAAAAGTTGAAGTACCGAAGACATCTTTAGGGGCAAGATGTGATCACCTTGAGCTCTAAGTTATGTCGTTTTGTTTGACTAGTGTATTAGTTACCTTCATAGAGATGTTGAACAGAATATTTTCCTGAGTTTCTTGATCAGTTGTAGTAGCTCTTCTAGATGTCACGTGAGTATATTCAAGTACCGAGAAAGATCATGGCAAGTTTTGAAGTTAGTGTGGTAGATTCTATTAGAGAATCAGTGGTATGCCAAGTTAAGCCAACGTGAACTCCGAGTTAATGAAGATGTTCTCCTAGGACATGTAGATCAGCCGAGTGCATTAGAGTAAATCCTAAGTAGGCAGAAGAAGATGTGAGTTGGAAGGAGCTGAAGACTGTGATAGGTATCTATAGTTCCTAGGTCTAGCATTGTTACTATCGGAGAATTGTGAATAGTCTTTCGAAGATAGCTACTTCTTTGACAGATTGCTACATAAGAATGGCCAGTTGTGTGGCCAGATGCGAGACAACGAGCCCTTGAGAAACCGAAAGAAACTTTGAAGAGAACTTCGACCTTGAATCAGTCTATATCAGAAAAAGAGTTTGCGAACCATAGTGATGTGTTACATGTAAAGTTAGGTTGTGTGCTTATGCAAGACAGAAGATTGTGGCTTGTTCATCGAGCTAGTTGGAAGATTGTGAGAAGAGTTATCCGATATGAGACATAGAGTTAATCACAGTTGTATTTGCTTCGAAGACTTAGAGACAAAGCTTGTATAGCAAGAATGCACAGTGAGTATGTACGTATCATCGGAACTTGAAATATTTGAAGACTTAGGAAGGGTGAAAACTTGAACAGCATGAAATGTTAGAACCGCTTGAAGATTGTAATATCAAGATTGAGTACCATCCGAAGATAGCCTCCGTAGTGACCGAAGTTCCGAGTAGTGATTGTTGTTAGATTGGTAGTTGGGTTGCGAGTTGTATTTGCCGAATTCAGTTACCGAATGCCAGTATTCTTGTGGCCGCGTCTCATGTTGAGCCTACGCTGAGTCAGAATGTTTGAAGAGAAACAGTTGCAAGACAGATTCTTGGCACCCCACGTGCGAGGCATAGTAGAAGGAAGACCTTCAGAATACAATTTCAGAGATGATAGAGTTTTGTGTTTCAGAGACAGAATAGTTGTATAGATTGACATAGTGTTTTGAGACGTATTGTTTTGGCCGAAGCACACGGTAGTTCATGTATATTGCTTCTGAGTAGTATGAAGACGTATTGTGGGTTGAAGATGAGTGTTTCTAGATTGAGTGGACGAATGATGTGGTTCAGTATAAGAGTCAGTGTATAGTTTGCCAGTGTGTCAAGACCGAGGATCAGTTTTCTCCTAAATTGTTTTGAAGACGTCTGCGCAGTGTTTGGTTAATTGATGAAGTCGGATGATCAGTTAGAGAGAGAGTCATCGGTCAATTTTGAACAGTGCTGCATGAGTTTGTGAATTGGGCTGGTTCTGTTGTTTATTTTTTGCGGTTACCACCAGAGTTAGAAAGAGGTTTGTAAAGGGGTTCTGTGTATCTATGACTCAGGAGTGTGAGTTGGATTTGTTTCATGCTTTGTTGTAGAAGAGATTGAGTTGAGTTTGAAATTTGCATGCCTTGAAGAATCAGTTGAGATCTTAGTGTCAGATAGCAAATGTTGTGTGGTAAGTCATTCGAGTTGGTTAATATGGTGTTGAGAAGACAAGGAAAGGGTGGAGTAACACGTTTTAGTGGCTCCCCATGTTCGATAAATTTCGGGGACGAAATTTCCTTAAGTGGGGGAGAGTTGTAACACCCGGGTTTAGGGGTCGGATGGAAATAATATTAAAATATTGTTTCGGGTTTTAGATATTCGAATCAAAAAAATTCTATGTTGGATCAAAATTGTTTTGGGAATTAAATCCCATGGATTTTGTGATAAAGGAGGATTTGCCATCTCATTAATGGCAAAATGGTAAATAAGATGAACTTTTAAAATTAAAACCCCTTTTTGTTGAATTAAAACATGTGCTCATCTTCTTCACCCCATTTTCACCATTTCAACGACATGGAAGCTCTCTCCCTCCCCCTTTCATCATTTCATCTCTTTCAACTTCATCTTTGGAGCTTTTTAAAAGGTAATTGTGTTTTTGACTTGGTCTTGTCTTCCTCTTCGTGTTGGTACCAATATTTCTCATATTCTTTCATGATTTTTGAAATGTGAAGTTTTAGGGTTTTGTTTAAAAATGAGAGCTTTATGGTCTTTAACTTAAGCCATTGATTTATTATTGTTAGCTAAGTTGTTTGCAACTCCTAAGGTTCAACATAAGTGAATTTTAAAGTGTTTTATCATGATTCCCGAAATTGGATAAAAATGGGTTTTTAGGAGAGTTTTGGGTGTGGTTTGTGTTGGAAATTGAGGTTTGATGTTAGGGTAATGGTTAGGGGTTGATTTGGGATTGTTTGTGGGTGCTATGGATGTTGGAAACATGGTTTTTGGACATGGTTTAGGGACTGCCCGAAATTGCAAAGTGTGGGGTTTGGTCATGGCTTGCAACGTTGTAAATTTGATTTGAATTGTTTTTCGGGTTGGTATTTTGATGTTGGGCTGATTTGGAATTGTTTGAAATGTGTTCGAGGTTGTTTAGAAGCGGGAATTTGTGTTGGGGAAGCTTCGGGAAGAAATCCGGAAATTTGAGGGAGGTTGCTTGCTTGGCTTGGAGCTTGGAAGCTTAGGTGAGTGGTTAAATGTTTTTGAATTGGTTTTGAGTATTTGGTTCAAGCATGTGAACCTAGGATGGGCTTGGTAAACCCACCTAGAGTTGGGATTAGAGTGGTAGCCTAATCTCAAGCTTTGATTAGAGACTTTGGTTGCACTCTTTAATGGTTGTATGTGCCTCGTGTTAAATCGTGATGGTGTTGGTTATATATATGTTGTATACATGTATGTTGAGGCATGTTGGATGCATGGTTGTATGTATGTAGATGATAGATATGATATGATTATTCACGTGTGCAAAATATGATGTGATATGGTTGTTAATGATGTACATGTGTGTTGTCATGTGAAATGAGATTATGAGGTGATTGCTTGATCCGAGGATCATGGTGAGTACATGTTAGGCATGGAAATGTGGTTTGTGCATGATAGTAAGTCATGGTGAGTACGTGCTAAGCACGAAAGTTGTTAATAAATGGTATGTGGAATGTATTAGTATTGGCACTAGTATGCTTGGGTACAAATGATCGATCATTAGGATGTTAGTGTGTACACATGAGTCAAAAGTCGCGCGTGGCCTTGGTGGCGTTGAGTCACCAAGGAGGAGTACGGGTATGCCCGGAAATTGTATTTACATTAGTCGGTGATGAGTGGAATCCCATCGACGGGCGTGAGGATGAGTGGAATCCCCTCCGCGTGGAATGAGGCGTGAGGATGAGTGGAATCCCCTCCGCGTGAAATGAGGCGTGAGGATGAGTGGAATCCCCTCCGCGTAAACGGTGATGAGTGGAATCCCACCGCCAGGTAATGGTTGTGTTGTTGGATGTGAGTTCCAACGGTTATCCGTGTATTCGAGTCATAGCTAGGTGCCAATACGGATTGTAGTTTATGTTGCCATTATGTGGTTAATTGTGAACCAATGTGATTTGGGATGTGTTGCTAACATGGTTTAATATATGCGATATCATATGTTGTGGGTTTAAACATGTTGAGCATAGCATGATATTGATTATATGTTCATGCATCATTTAGAATTATGGCTCGTGTGGACCGGAGGTAAGAACATGCATTTTATCTTGGTTGTAGCTCGTGCTTGGACCCTGCATTGTCGAGGTTTGTTTTTAAAGAGCTCACCCTCACTAAGCTTTTATGCTTACGCTCTCTTTTGTTCGACAATGCAGATATATAGCTTGTGGGTGGCAAAGGCAAGGGAAGGTCTCCAAGTGTTGCTTTTGGTGAGTTCAATGTATGAATTTTAAGTAATGAATGTAATAGTTAAGCAATGGGATAGGAATTGTTGATTCGAGTCTTGATGTATGTCTATGGTTGACTTGATTTGTAAGCATGTTATATCTTGCCAAATGCTAGTACGATGGATGTCTTATGAGTGCCTAGGTTGCTTGAATGGCATGTGGACTCACTTGTTATGTGTGATGCTTATTGGTTCTTTTTAAATGTCTTCAAGCATGCTTGTATGAAAGGCTCTTAATGTGTAATTCGCCATGTTAGAAAGATTATCCAAATCCATGCTTGTATGTGTTTGAGTATGTTAAATCTAAGATGTATGCCTCTAGACTTTGTTTGATGGTTTTATGTGCCTTTAGGGGTCCTATGGGACCTTTAGACTTGTCAAAACACCCCTAAATCTGTATTTCAAAGGTTACAGACTGCCAGCGTTTCGAAACGGGAGGGATCGTTTCGGAACGGGTAGGCTTCAGGGACCCCGTATCGGAACGCGTTTCGATACGGTATGGCCTTTGGAACCCCTGTTCCGAAACGCGTATCGGAACGTTTTGGCTACTGGAATTCTGAGAAATTCACGAGATGAAGGTGTTTCGAAACGGGTGTAAAGGTTTCGAAACGGTCAAAATCTCGTTGACCACGAGATATTGACCGTCGTGGGCGTTTCGAAACGGTTGACCCCCGTTTCGATACGGCCCCTTGTAAAGGCTCTGGGTCAGTTGACCTGGTCAAGGCGTTTCGATACGCCTCAAGGGCGTTTCGAAACGGCCTGTTTAAAAGATTAAAAGTGGGCTGTTTAATTGCTGTTTTGGGTTCGAATGTTTGTCTCTTGTATTCTTGTTCCGCTGTTTGACCACATAGGGTTTAATATCCATTTAGACAAGATTTTAAAATGAAAAAAAATAGGGTTGCTAACCGAGAGGGAACCTTAACGGGTTTCGCTTCAGTTTTCCCCGTGTGGCCCACTCGGATCGGTCAAGCGCCCAGACCGGGACGAGGGGGTTACAATGAGTCATTGCTCTTCTGTTTCAGTGTCATCCTTCTGCGATATTAAACCTTTCTACTTCTTTACTTCATTTTTATTCGGCTTGTCGTTAAATGTTTAAGGTATGCAATCAAGGACGAAGCTATTAAAGGGCCGGAAAAAAAATTCACTTTTATTTTCTTATTTATTTTTTATAAAATATAATTTTTTTAAAATTTGCCCCCACTCCGCCCCTGTATATGCAATATCACAATTGTTTATTTATTTATTCATTTATTATTATTTTATATTGTTTGAAAGCTAAGGTGATTACAAGTAGTATATGTTCTAAATATACTCTTAATCATTTGACAATGCATGCTCGATCACCCTGTTACAGTTGCTAATGCTCGAACTCGTGACCTTTAAAAACAACAATTGTTCCCTCAACCACTGAGGTAAGTTAGTTCGTGCTATTATTTTATAATTTTAAATAGAGATTTTAACTCAGATCTTTCATTCAAGAAGACTTGATATTATTTTGCCCTTTGAAATAATGAAATTCTCTCTGACCCATCGACACTACATACCGTATTGGCCCATCCGTCAGGGCCCAAGCCTAAATCAAACGGGTCCAATATCCGTTAGGACTCCGCGGCAGCCCGAACCCGGATCCAACTGTCTCACCAATTTGGTAATGGATTTAGCTAAAAATGAACTTCTACAGGATTATTATTTTCATATGTAATACATATGTTCTAATCTATTCAATCATGAACAAATAAAGTTATGTAATTTCAAGGCAAAATAAAAATTTATTTTCAAAAAAAATTGTTCAGTTTGTAATAGTTATTTACTACTACAAATATATGTATCCATCAATATATCCTTCTTAGCTAATCCAAATATATCTTATCTACTTCCTGCTCCTTACCGGAAGGAATACGGAACACTTGATGTGTTGTCTTCGTCTTTTGATTTATGTATAACCGAACCCTAAGTGGCATGAATGCCCCAGTAACCGAGTTTCTGGCGGCATCATCTGCATTGCCGCGGTCGGAATTTGTCGTTGGATAGAAGAGAACTGATCAAGCTTGCCAACCTCGTTGCTCCAGGGCCAGGCTTGATGACTGTTGTATTACCAATAACAGAACAAGGATCACTCCCATTTTGGGCACTTCCTACACACCAACCACCAGGAGTAAACATGTCTGGACCCCGAGACAAGAGCTCGGAGTCGATCTTGTCTAGCACTGGATCGTCCCGAGGGAACTTTCTCGCGAAAGGGGCATTGTTGTTGATCATCCGTTGCATGTCGGCAAGCTTGAGGAGAAGAGGATTAACTTACACAATGTAAAACTCTGTAAGTTTTACACGTTTTCTGGATCGTTAGATGGGGTAATGGATGTCTCAGATTAACTACTAACTCTTTTTTTCCAAATGATAATCTTCACATATTTACTGTTAATCTCATCCATTCGTTTCACTCATCCAACAGTCCAAAAAAACGTGTAAAACGTAAAGAGTTTTACACTGTGTAAACGGATCATATTCCTATATATATATATATATAGATAGAGTAGATTATGTGAAGATTATCACTTGTAAGGAGTTAATCTCAAACATCAATTTCTCCATCTAACGATCCAAAAAATATGTAAATCTTAAAAATTCTTACACTGTATAAATATATATATATGAGTTTGGATCCGTTTAAACAGTGTAAAAGTTTATATATATAGTCTCTCTGTGTGTAGGTTTGCATTTATAGAATATCAGATATATATGCTGCGACAAAAGTGAGAACATGTGGCTGAATTTGCTCTCTTTTAAGTTTACATCAACTACTTATTTTTCAACAATATATTTTGGTTTTCGCTAGACCAGGTTGAACTAAATTGATCAAATAGTTTTAGCAGTAGCTAGTACAAGATTTATGTATTTTCAAGGCTTGTTTTGTAGAGGCAAACTAATCACCTGCTTTCCTGCCATTATTATTAACCATGAATGTTGCTCTCAATTCCTTTTCTTTTAAGCCATAATTAATATAGCCCATCTGATTGGTAAATATGGTCAATTTGAAATAATGTGTAAATGATGAGCGTTAATTTTTTTTTCAAAATAGGTTTTTTTAATTTAGGGATTGACTATAATTGATATTTGATCTAATAATTTAAAAATAAAGATTAAAAATATAATATATATGAAAAATAATTTAATTGAAATTTTATTTTAAATAATTATTATTTGTATGTTGAGTCATTGAGATTTTTAATCTTTATTAATCAATTTAATGGTGTTCAGCAGTTTTTAGCGATAGCGATGTTCAACAGTGCTCGACGCTCGTTGTAAAATTTTCTATTTAATAAAAATATTTAATTAAAAATAAATGTTCAAACTATTTTTTCTATTTAGGTGTCTAAATTTTTTTGTCAAAATATGTGCTTAACATTTCATTTTATTTTATAATTATTTTACTGTTAACCTCATCAAAAATTAATCATCTAATATTTATTTGACATGTGGCTAAACTTTTAATTTCTTTTTATTTTTTAAATTAAAAACCTAAAACTCTCACTTTTTAAAAATAACCTCAAATCTCAATTTCTCTACAACATACATGGGCCGAGCTAGGTGTATGAGTGGGTGTTAATTGAAACCCCAAAAAGTTTTGAAAATTTTTTAATATAGATTTTATATGAAAAATATATTAAAAATATGTATTTGACATCATTTTGAAAAAAAAATTGACATCAATTTAAAAAATAATTGAGATCTTTTAAAAGAAATTGACACCCTTTATTTGGTTTCATCAATTTTTAATAAAACATTGCTTAACACTGAAAATTTAACACCGTAAATTAAATTTTATGGCTCTACCCCTGACAACATCAAACGTTTCGGCGTCACTACAATGAAATCTTCTCATCTCACCACAAAGCCCAATCGTTGTTTGCCTATTTGTCCATTCGTCATGTTCGTAGCTTGTAAAACCTTTTTACGTTCAACGTTCAATTGACATCTCGTTCGTCAATTTGCAATGATAGAAGAATAGGTTAATCGGTGGTGAGGGTCTAGAGACAGATGGATGGTAGTGGTGGTGATGGTTGACTCGGTGAAGGTAGATGTTGAGTTTTTAGGGTGCTCGATTCCTTCAACCGATGTTGCTCACCAAGTGGTGGAGAGGTGGAATTTTGGGTGGATGTGGTGTGGAAGTTAAAAAGTTAATGACACAATAATTTTAGAGTGGTTCGACCTTCTAACCAAGGTCTACATCCACTACCTTAGCTTCCCACTAAGGATTTCCAATCAATCCACTATTGATTTGTCCCCTTTTCTAGGCTTAAAAGGAAACCCTTATACATCGATCAAGCTTTCTACCCAAAGCCTTGATCAAACCCTCTTTTACAAAGAGAAAAGATAAGCAAACTTAAATCCCTCTAATAGGTATTTGTTTGCACAATTTGCACTCACCCAAAACCTAAAACACTTGAGCAAATTTGACAATTTTGGCTCACTAGTATTTGTCTATACAAGAATTGACAATTTAAGTACAAAGACACTTTTTGATCATTTGTTGATTGACAATTGAAGCATTAACCATATCTTGATGCTTGGAGGTCCCTTCTATACTCCTTGAAGAGTTTATAGCCGTTACTAGCCGTTGGGGTTGATTTGGAGCCGTTGAGGACTTTATTTCCCTTCATTAATGATGTTCTGCAGCCTTCTGTATTGATACGCTTGGACCCGTATCGGTATGACCTTCATCAGAAACTAGCCGTTGGGCTCTTGCCAGCCTAGGCGTATCGATACGCTTGTAGGCGTATCGGTACGGTATGACGTTTAAAAGACCGTTGGGAAAATAACCGTTGGGGTTATTATATGGGGATCGGTACGCTTACTAGGCGTATCGAAAACGATCCCTTACCGTATCGAAACGGCCAAGCCTGTTTCGTTACGGGTTTTGGCAGTGACCAAACTGGGCAAAAAAGGTATCGATACGGGTTGGACCGTATCGGTACGGGCACTTTGAAATCACAAGTTTGGTTGTTTAAAAACATGAAAAATCTTGCCAAAAACCTTTTAAAATACCTCAAACATAAATTCAAGTTGTTTGGACTTAAAACCAAATTTTAAAGTCTTTTCAAATTAGTCCAAAACATTTTTCAATTATTATATCAAAACATTAGTTCTACAGTAGATGATGAATTTAAAATTCTGAGGATTTAAAATTACATATTTAGAGTTTATGGGAATATGAGAATGTTGGGTATTTTTTAAAAAAATAATGTTTTTTATTTATTTTTTAAATGTAAATGAAATTAGAAATTGTTAAACTTATATTTTATTTTGATATAAATTTTCAAATACTCAATTAACTCATAAAATTGACAAAAATTTGAACTTAAAATATTTTCTAAGTCAAAACCTTAAACCTCAAAGTTTTTCTAAGTATTTTGGTACTTAAAAATAGCCAATTTAATACAGGAGTACCGATACGCCTTAGGTCATATCGGTACGGATTTTAGCTACTAAAAAATGTTTTATTCGTAATGGCTATAGGATACGGATACTCTGTAGCCGTATCGGTACACCTTCTAACCTGGAAACCAAATTTGCTTATAAGTATTGATACGACTTCTAGCGTACCGGTACAGGGTCAAAGATTTTCTAAATCTTTGCATTTAATTTTTGATCGCTGTCTTGTCAGTTTATTGGAACCATAACTTTGAAAATCAATTAACACGTACTGATACCCTTTTAAGCGTATCGATACGAGTTTTCAACCAAAACTTTCAAAGATTCCAGTGAGCAAAATCAATATCAATATGATACGGCCCATACCGACACTCTTTGTAACAATTCACTCTGTATCGATACGGCTTCCCGGGTATCAATACCCCTTTGTTGCAACGGCTCTTTCTTCTTATGACAGGTACCGATACAAGTGTTCGAGTACCGATACCCAGTGTTGATACACATTATTTATTGCCGGAAAAATGCAGCCCAACGACTATATTCAATATCTCAACTACCCAAACGGTTAGAAATTAATGGTATAAAATTAAATCTCTAAAGCTTCTTCAACAACTATTCAACAAGTCAAAATCATTCAAACAATCTTTGAGCTCTATATCGAATATAGAAAGATGGCTTTAGGGTTTTCTTGATTTGGGGATTTCGGGTGAAAGGAAGAAAGAATACGAAATTGTAAATGGTAAACAACACATGTTGAAACAGAAATAAAACTCAGCTCTATTTTATTAAAAGGTAAAATTGAATTAAGAGTACACACAGTTTCACTTATTTATATACAAGTCACAAAACAGAATTAACAAACTAATTCAATCAAGAAAGAACAACTCAGCATCTTGATCCTCCAGCTCATCCTTCTTTATAATCTTGATAGCCCCCCCCCCTCAAGTTGGAGCATACAAGTTTTGGAGGTCCAACTTGACAATGGAACCCTGAAAAGAACCAGGAGACAAAGCTTTAGTAAAACAGTCAGCTAATTGATTTTGAGAGGAAACATGTAAAAGTTTAATAACTCCCTCTTGGATTTTTTCCCTGATTAAATGACAATCCATTTCAATATGTTTGGTGTGTTCATGATGCACATGGTTCTCAGCAATCCTTATAGCAGACAAGTTGTCACAGTAAAGATTAGCATAAGGAAGAATAATTTGTAAATCAGATAAAAGGTAAAAGAACCATTGGATTTCACAGGTGACAGCAGCAATGGCTCTGTACTCTGCTTCACTAGAAGAACGAGACAATGTTTGTTATTTCTTGCACTTCCAGGAAACTAAGGATTTTCCTAAGAAAAGACAAAAACCAATAGTGGATTTACGAGAGTCTGGGCATGAAGCCCAATCAGAATCAAAAAAGGCATGAATTTTTAAAGGATTATCAGCATGAAAGAACAAGCCTTGACCAGGTGTGCCTTTCAAATACCTAAGAACCCTATGAGCAGCTGTTAAGTGTACACTAGTAGGGGCAGACAAAAATTGGGATAATTGTTGAATAGCAAAACAAATGTCTGGCCTAGTGTTAGTGAGATAAAGCAGCTTGCCAATAAGTTGCCTATATGAAGTAATGTCCTCTAAAGGATTACCATCAGACTTAGATAAATGTGTTGCAGCAAGAATAGGAGTAGAAGCAGGTTTACAGCCAAGAAAACCAGTATCCTTTAGAAGCTCTAAAGTGTACTTTCTCTGACACAAATTGATACCCTTATTAGATCTAGCAATCTCAGATCTTAGGAAATATTTCAACTTGCCTAAATCCTTTATTTTAAAAACATTATGAAGAAAGCTTTTTATACAAGAAATCTGCTGAGATGAAGGACTAACAATAATGATGTCATCTACATAGACAGCAATTGCAATGAATTGAGATCCTTTACCCTTTGTAAACAAACTTGAATAAGAAATTGATTGTTTAAAACCTTAATCTAACAAAGCCACTGTTAATCTCTCATTCCACTGTCTACTGGCTTGTTTTAAACCATATATGTAACCCCCTCGTCCCGGTCTGGCCGGATGACCGGTCCGAGTGGGCCACACGGGGAAAACCGAAGCGAAACCCGTTAAGGTTCCCCCTCGGTTAGCGACCCTATTTTTTTCTTTTTATTTTAAATCTTGTCTAGAGGGATATTGAGTCCTAAGTGATCACGACAGCAGAAAACATTCAAAGGAAGTCACATTCGAACCACGACCATACACAAACAGTCCATTTTTAAACTTACAGGGCAGACCGTATCGGTACCCTAACTAGGGGTATCGATACGCCCTGACCAGGTCAACCCAAAAGGTCAACTCCGGGAAGACCGTATCGATACAGCCCTTGAGCGTATCGATACGCCATTCTCGGTCAATCCTTCTTGGTCAACGGAGTAGACCCGTATCGATACTCGGAAACCCCGTATCGGTACGCACTACTCGTTTCCACTTCTCTAAATTCCAGTAACTTTGGAGGGTATCGGTACCCCCAGGGTACCGATACGCCCTGCTAAAATGGTGTCCTACAGGTAAGACCGTATCGATACGGCCCTTAAGCGTATCGATACGCCCTGCACTGCAAGTCTCCAATTTGCAACAAAACAACTTAAGACCCGACTCTAGATGAGATTTACGACTCGTCTAGCAACTTACCCACATTCGTAGATCATTTGACAACCAAGATTAAACATATAGATCAATTTAAACAACAACGAAACGTCATATACCAAGACAAGCATACAACATGCATACTCATACTTTAGAGGCATTTCACCCTACTCAAACATGACCCATCACCTAGCATACATTCAAAGAATACACATTCAAGGCTAACCGTGATAGAGAACAAGCATCCACGAGATACATGCATAACAAGATTTACATGCCTTCACTACAACATAAGCATCCAAAAGACATGGCTTCGAAATAAACACATAGGCATCAACATAAGGATGACACGCGTCGTATAGTGTCAAAAATAAAACCTTAAACTCAAAATAAATAAGATTTAAATTAATATAGCGAGAGTAAGGGTCGATCCGCAGGGAATAGGAACTCTAACACCTTTCTTCTGATTTAGACCAATAACCTGTAGAAAATAAAGGGGAATTTTAGAATAGTGATTTGAATAAGAAAAATAGTAAAAACGTGTTAATAAATGTTGAGAATGAATTATGGATAAAAATATCCTCAAGCTACGCTTTGCCATGACATCTTCGATCACTGAAGTTGATTTCTCTTCGACTTTCCTGCAGGTTACAGTCTACAAGGCCCAACCCTTGTAACTTACTTCTCGTTGGTAAATTCGACTCCCAGGGCAATCCTTGAACTCAAACTTTGTTGAATTAGCCACGGCAATCGATGCTAACCCAAATCTGAGTTAGTGCTGGAGAAGCCCGTGCTCGGATATTCGTCTCGATGTAAATTGCTTCCGATTTTGATTCCCCTTAGTGGACCGCCACTAAGTTTGTTCTTAGGGAGTTGAATTGGCTACAAGCTTTTCCTCGTCCCCAACGATGGATCTAAACCACTTCAAGCCGATGCGCGCTCTCGGAATGAAACAATTGTGATGCCTAAAGATTAGGCCGATTGCCTAATCAATTTTGTAGAGAATCTAAAAAGGAGTTGTCGAAGGATTGAAGTATTTTCCTAATCTCACGAGGTTTGTCGAGTTTGGCGTTGCTTTTGGCTAAAAGGAATTTAGTTAAGCATGGTTTGTGAAAAAACCATACTTAATAAAATAAATAAAGAAAATGGAGAAAAGAGATGGAGAAAAATGAGAGCTTTATTACTCAAGGAAAAAGAGAACAATGGAAAATGTTTGATGAATAATTCACCCCCAAAGTGGGGTATTTATAGTAGTTGAAAAACCCTAAAAACCTAAGATGATAAATCCTAAAAAATTTAAATAAAATTACATAAGATAAATATCCAAGTTTTGAATTTTAAGATAAAAATCAGATGATAAGCTATCTTGATAAGTGGACTGATAAGTTATCAGGGTTGTTGACGTCATCTTCTAGAAGGTGCTGACGTGGCGCCCAGTCAGCATTCATGCCCTGGTTCATGCCCATGAATCTGCCCACGACTTCAGTATTTTCTGCAGCACTTCAACTCATTTCCAGCATTACGTAACCTGCACGAGAACAACATAAAAACAGCCCAATTAAGTCCTTCAAACATATATATTCGATCAAAATAAGGACTAAAAACATAACCAAAATAAATACTTATCAAATTCCCCCTCACTTATCCGATGCTTGTCCTCAAGTATCTCAAAATTAAACAAACTTAAGTTCAAGTTTTCATCCTTAATTTCACGAAGTCTCAAAAGGTCTCAATATGATTAAGCATCTAAATATGAAATAAAACTAAGGAGCAAAAATAGATAAATGGCAAGATTAAAAATTTAAAGCAAAAACGACATTCTAAAACTCTACTAATATCAATGATGCAAACCAAGTACCCTCACAAGGAATCGCTCATGTCACTCAAAGTGTTTAAGGGTAGAGAAAAATCACTCGAGCCAAAGCTAATTAGAGCATAACCATAGGCTTGTGTTTAAATCTAATCTCCACTACTAACATGAATATGATGCAAAAATCAAGAGGTCTTAAAGAAGGGTTGTAATGGGGCTAAGGTAAGGGTAGGATAGAGGCTGAAAATAAGGGCTAAAATTCAAGACAAAAAATCATCCCCAAAAAATATATATATATTCGAGACTGTTTTTTTTTCATTCGAACCAAAACTGCTCGACAGTGCACCTCTTTTTTTTCGAATTGCACTGTTTTTTCCTGTTTTTATTTTTCTGCAGACTTGAACAATTTCCTGCACTGTATATTCGAATCAATTCTGCACTGTGTATTCGAATCAATTCTGCACTGCACTTATTCGAATCTGTTTTTTTAAGACGATTTTTTCTTGAAAAAAGGAACAAAAGTGATGGATTTGAGAAGAAAATTGGATTAGGCTTAAAATGTGGTGATTTTCAAGAAAAAGGCTAAGGCTCAAAAATTGTTTCACTAGGGGAAATTAATTAAAGGGTCGGTAATTTATTTGGGAAGAGAAATGGTTAAAACCTAGTGCCTCTATCATATTAAAGCATCATAAACAATCAATGTAATCTCAAAAAGAATTTAAAAACAAGTTCTAGAATGCAACTAATGTAGCTAGGCACACTCAAAGAAACAAAGAGCAAATATCATGCATGCTCATTAGGCTCAAAAACTCACAAATATGTCTTGTGTACTTAGGTAAGCATCATGTGGATTAATAGAGAAATAAAATGTCATATAAAAGATTAAAAATTAATCATGCCAAAAATCTACCATGCAACCTAGAGTTTTCTAACAAGATAGATACAGAACCATGTGAGAACAGTGAGACAAGGCGAAATTAAGGATTTAAACAAAGAACTTAAATTAATAAAACCAAGATTTCAAGCGAACAATCAAGATGGATAAGCAAGATAAAAATTGATAAGCATATCTCCCTCCCCCTCACTTAGATGCATTTTGTCCCAAAATGAAAAATTAAATTAAAAGAGAGGAAAGGAGAGACTCCCCTAATCAATTGCGGTCACGACCGCGGCCACGTCGTCCGCGGGAAGTGCCGGGGCGAAGATAGGATAAGATCTCGGCCAAGTTGGTCTCGATGGAATGGAGGCTCTCATCCATATCTCTTTGGGGTTGGTCGTCCTGTGTTGGTTGTGATTGGGCTCATCTACGAAACACTCGTTCTCGACGAGTTGGGAGAGTGCCCGGGGGAGCAATATAAGGTGCATCAGGGGTTCCTGCAAGTAAGCTCATGGCATCTAGGCATCTCTCATCTAAAGCACTCATAGAAAACGCATAAGTAAACTGAGATGGATCAAAAGTAGCAGGAAAAAAACGAAAGGCTAAATGGGTAATATAAGGACCCAGAATTAATGGTTGTGACCTAGTGGTTCGCGGTACACGATGAAACGTGTGGGCCAACCAAAAACCAAGATTTACCTTAATATTTACCTGCATACACCAGAGAAAGAATAACTCAGTTCTACTCACGGTTGATGGAGTGTCGTTTCTGCCGGACAGGTTGTAAACGAGGAATCGATGGATATATCGTAAAGCAGGGCTATGAATAGTGTGGTCCTTAGTTGTTTTCGGATTGTATTGCACACCTGCTAAACCTGTCAAAGTCTCGAGAGAAAGGTCGTTATCAAAATCTTCTGGTATGTCTAAAAGTGCAGATTGATTGTTAGGGTCTGAAACATTAGTGACGAAACCCATATAAACATTAAACTCAGTAATGGACAACCGAAAGTATTGACCCAATAAGCGAAAAGATATTATATTTGGTGTATCAAGAGACCTTGCGCGACTACGATCAAACGAAAAAGTAGAATAAAATTCAAGAACTAATTCGTAGTTCGTGTCACAAGTAATAATATGAAATCGACGCCATCCAATATTATCAAAAAGTGCTAGGACAGACTCACGTAAATGCAAACGATCTAAAGTTTGATCGGGGATGTACTTACAGACCGGAAGTGAGCGATGTCGAATATGGTTAAACATATCGAGTTCGTCTCTAGTAAATTGTAAAAACCCTTTCAAGTTCTCATCGTTAGGTGTCGTAAATCGTTGGCTACGTCGTGGATGTTCTTCATGGTCCGATGGAATATCGTTGTGTTCGTGAGGCGGTGATTCCGGTTGAGCAGTGTCCGAGGGATTTTGAGAAGCAAAATCAGCGTGCATGTGATCTGCATATTCAGAGGTAGGGTTAATAACAAATAAAGGTGGAAAAAATTCAGAACTTACCTCATCGGCTGCCGAATAGTTATCCGAATGCCCGAACGTGTTGGTGTGCATGTGATAGGAGGGCACACGGGTTGGTGACTGCATGGGCATGTGATGATGTTGTGATGAGCCACCAACCGCATCGGATGCCAAGGGGTGGTAAGGGGAAGGTGGCGGCGATGGTGGACGTGATGAACGGCAGAGTGGTGACGGCCGCGTTTCGCCACTGCCGGTGACACGAGCAGTGCGGCCGGTGCTGGTCTGTCCGGATCTGTGCGTGGGAGTGCCCCTCGCCATGGCTGGATCGTTGTGGTGCGAGGGAGATGAGTGGTGCGTGCGTGCAGTGGCGAAGTGCATGGACGTGGTCGGCGTCTCAAGGGAGTGGAAGGAAGGTGATGGGGGTGACGGTGGTCGCTGCGGTTGGTGGTGCGGCGGTGCATGGTCGACGGGGTGGGGGTGATGATGGGAGGTTCGGGAGGTGGGATGGTATTGGGTTGCGGCTGTGGGTGCTCGGAGTCGCTGCTGAGGGCGACGTACTGCGGTGGCTGGAAACGTTGGCGGCCACCGATGACGAGTGGTGGCTGCTGTGGAAGCCGGCGAGCTTGGTTCCTGGTGCGAGGCATGGTGGTGTTTCGGGTGGCTAGGAAAGTCGTATAAAGAGGGAAGGTAGGGTTTATTTTAGCAGGTGAGGAATTATAGAAATAGGTTTAAATGTTGGTCAAAGGGTTTGGTGGGTAAATAAATAAGAGGGTGGGGGTGTAGCCGTGTATTGCTTTGGGTTTGGGGTGGGGTCCACGGGATTTAATTGGCTGTTGAAAAGAGAAAAAGGCTGCGTGGGTATTGGGTGTTTGAATTTAGTTTGGAGTGTGGTGGTTGACCGGGTAAGGTGGTATATTTAAAATTTGGATGGGATAATAATAATATTTTAAAAAAATTGGGCCCACCAAATCTTGTTGAAAAGGATAGCTTCTCATCCTTTATTCGATCTAAATCATCTGCAAATAAAATAAAAGATCAGATAAAAATAGAATTCAAAAATAAAAAAGATAAAATGATGAGATAATAAAATAAATTCAAAAAGATAAATAAGATGAGATAAAAATAAATTTAAAAGTAGATAAGAAAAAATAAATATGAAAAATAATGAAGATAAATTTGAAAAAGATAAAATCAAAATTAAAAATCTTTAAATGGATTAGATAATTTCGACTCTTTTCTTTTTCTTCTTTTTTTTATTATTATTATTTTTTTTAATTAAAAATAAAATTTAAATAACATTAAAAATAAAGAAAATTAAAATAAAAAGAAATGGGTTGCCTCCCATCTAGCGCTTGTTTATCGTCGCTAGCTTGACGACCTTATTTATGCATTCGGTTCCTCGAAATAAATTTCTTCAACCAAACCAACTGGAACATTTTCGAAAAATTGTTTTAACCGTTGTCCATTAACTTTAAAGCTATGTCCTTCGATGTCTTGAATTTCTATTGTTCCATGTGGAAAAGATTGAACAACAGTGAACGGTCCGAGCCATTTGGAACGCATTTTTCCTGCAAAAAGTTTGAATTTAGAATTAAATAATAGAACTTTTTGACCAACGGAAAAAGATTTAAAGGAAATATTTTTATCATGGAAATCCTTTGTTTTGTCTTTAAAAATTTGTGCACTATCGTAGGCATGTTTCCGGATTTCCTCGAGCTCTTGAATGTGTAACTTGCGTTCCCTTCCAATCGCATCCATTTCCATGTTACATTGCTGAATTGCCCAAAATGCGCGATGTTCCAGCTCGACTGGTAAGTGACAGGGTTTACCATAAACGAGACGGTAAGGTGACATCCCTATGGGGCCTTTGTACGCAGTACGGTATGCCCATAACGCATCGGATAGTTTTGTGCTCCAATCTTTGCGATCCGGCTTCACGATTTTTTCGAGTATGGTCTTTATCTCTCGATTCGACACCTCCGCTTGACCATTCGTTTGCGGATGGTAAGATGTTGAAATTCGGTGAGTGACACCGAACTTCTTCATGAGAGTATCAATCACTCGGTTAATAAAATGCTTCCCTCGGTCGCTTATTATCGCTCGCGATGTGCCAAACCTGCGAAAGATAGATTCTTTTAGAAACCTAACAGTGGTTTTAGCATCATTATTTCGGGTTGCTCTAGCTTCAACCCATTTAGAAACATAATCTACCGCAAGAATTATATAAAAATTACCGAATGAAGAGACAAAGGGACCCATATAATCTAATCCCCAAACATCGAATATCTCACATACAGTAATGGGGTTAAGTGGCATCTCGTTTCGTCGACTCAAATTACCAACCCTTTGACACTTTTCACAAGATTTACAAAATAAATAGGCATCACGAAAAATGTTGGGCCAGTAGAAACCACACTCAAGAATTTTATGTGCAGTACGTTTAGGCCCGAAGTGACCACCGCAAGAATAAGAATGACAGAAATTTAGGATAGAGTTTACCTCGCTTTCTGCTACACATCGTCTAATTACCTCATCCGAACAATGTTTCCAAAGATAGGGATCATCCCAAATGAAGAACCGAGACTCTCTTTTTATTCGTTTCACTTCCGCTCTCGGTAAATCTTGTGGCATCTTACATGTGGCTAAGTAATTCACCATGTCTGCGAACCATGGAACATTAAGCTGAGCTGCCATCAATCCTTCGTCAGGGAACTCCTCTCTAACCGGTGGATCGGACATAGATAATGGGATGCGACTTAAATGGTCCGCAACAAGGTTTTCGCATCCCTTCTTATCTTTAATTTCTAGGTTGAATTCCTAGAGTAATAGTATCCACCGGATCAGCCTCGGCTTTGCCTCCTTTTTGCTCATCAGAAAGCGTAAAGCTGCATGATCAGAAAAGACAACAATTTTAGTACCCAGTAAATAAGATCTAAATTTTTCTAAGGCAAAAACAATAGCAAAGAGTTCTTTTTCCGTTGTTGAATAATTTTTCTGCGCAGGATCCAAGGTACGTGATGCATAGGCTATAACATGCGGTTCCTTGTCGATTCTTTGACCTAACACTGCTCCAACGCTAAAATCGGAAGCATCGCACATTAATTCGAATGGGTGGTTCCAATTTGGTGGTTGGACGATAGGTGCGTTTACAAGCTTCTCCTTGAGTATGTCAAATGCCTCCTTGCATTTCTCATCAAAATTGAAGGGTTGATCTTTTTGCAATAGATTGCAGAGGGGTTGCGCCAACTTTGAAAAATCCTTAATAAACCTGCGGTAAAACCCTGCATGGCCAAGAAATGATCGAATATCCCTCACAGTTGTGGGGTATGGGAGTGAGCGTATAACATCTGTTTTAGCCTTATCAACAGTAATACCTTTTGAGGAAACTATATGTCCTAGAATTAACCCTTTATCTACCATGAAATGACATTTTTCATAATTTAAAACAAGGTTGAATTCAAGGCATCTTTTTAGCACATTTGTTAAGTTTAATAAACATTCTCCAAAGGAATTACCGTAAATTGTAAAGTCATCCATGAATACCTCTATACCCTTTTCGATGAAATCTGAGAAAATGCTTACCATGCATCTTTGGAATGTGGCCGGCGCATTACAAAGCCCGAATGGCATTCGACGATAGGTGAACGTGCCAAAAGGACATGTAAAGGTTGTCTTCTCTTGATCCTCGGGAGCCACAGGAATTTGGAAAAAAACCTGAAAATCCGTCAAGACAACAGTAGTGAGTTTTACCGGCTAATCTCTCAATCATTTGGTCTATAAAAGGAAGTGGAAAATGATCTTTTCGAGTTAGAGAGTTAAACTTCATGTAGTCTATACAGACTCGCCAACCATTTTGGACTCTTGTTGGAACCAACTCACCTTCTGCGTTTTTAACAACCGTGGCTCCGGTTTTCTTAGGGACTACATGGATAGGGCTTACCCAGTCACTATCTGAAATTGGATAGATTATATCCGCATCTAGAAGCTTTTGTATTTCTTCTTTAACTACGTCCATCATAGGTTGATTCAGGCGGCGTTGTCCTTGTCGAGATGGCTTAGCTCCATCTTCGGTTTTTACCTTATGCATGCAAGTGGAGGGACTAAGGCCCTTGATGTCTGCAACGGTCCACCCAATGGCTTCCTTATGCGCTCGCAGTACTGTTAGCAAGTCCTCATCTTCTTTGTTTGATAGCTTGGTTGAGATAATAACCGGTAGGGTCTCTCTTTCCCCTAAAAATGCATACTTTAGATGCTTGGGTAATTGTTTAAGTTCGATCTTGGGTGCCTGCAATACAGAAGGTAAAGGTTTAGTTTTAGATGCAGTAAGTATTAAATCTTTATTTAACGAACAAAGATTTTCAAACTCCCTGTCTTCTTCGTCAGAATCCGTGATTTCTCTGTACAAATCATCCATGAAGTCAGTAAAACTAGTGTCAAAGAAATCATTTATGGCAGGCTCAATGACATCAACAAAATTTAAACTAGCAACATTTTCAAGATGTCTCATAGCTTTGTAAACATCAAATTTTACTACCTCACCATCAAATTCCATTGTAAGGATCCCACTTCTTACATCGATTTTTGTGTTTGCAGTGCTCAAAAATGGGCGGCCAAGGAGGATCTCAGAAGAGTTGTTTGCTCGGTCGTTTTCCATGTCAATGACATAGAAATCCGCTGGGAAGATTAAATCATTTACCTTTACGAGAACGTTTTCTAGTAATCCTTCCGGGTAGATTATGGATCTGTCCGCCAGTTGTATTGTTACCCTTGTATCCTTCAAAGGCTCAGCAGAAAGTGAGTTATAAAATGAAAGGGGCATAACATTAATAGAGGCCCCTAAATCACACATTGCTCGTTTAATACCCACTTTACCTATTTTGCAGGGAATGGCGAACATACCTTGGTCCTTCAATTTTGGTGGCAACTTACGCTGGAAGACCGCCGATACATGTTCTCCTAGATTAACCTTTTCAACTCCAATAAAACGACGTTTATTAGTACATAAATCTATAAGGAAATTAGCATACCTTGGAATTTTTCGGATTACGTCGAGGAGTGGAATGTTGATCTCTACTTTTTAGAACACATCTAGGATTTCCTTTTCTTCTGCTTGTTTGTCACTTTTCATCAATCTCGACGGGAATGGTGGTTGGACAGCATAAGGGGATGGTTTAGGGGTTGGATTTGATGTATCTTTTTCGACTGGTGGAGTTGATTTATCTTTTTGGGTATTTACCTCTGAGGTTTTAGGTTCTATCACGGTGTCGCTTCTAAGAGTGATGGCATTAACATTTTCTTTTGGGTTTATCTCTGTTTGTGAAGGGAGTTTACCTTTGGATTCAAGATGACTTACTATTTGGGCTAGCTGGCTCATTTGCTTGTCTAACTCTTGTAAGTGGATTTCGGTACGGTTCTAGAACTTCTCTTGGGATATCGCTAGTCGTTCAACCAAGGTTTCTAGAGATGTCTTTTGTTGTGGGAAGGGTTGTCTTTGTTGGTACGGTTGATTTGGCCTTTGGTTGTTCGCGTACCCATAATTTGATTGGTTCCTCCACCCGGAATTATAAGCATTCCCTATGGCGTTGGCTTGGGCGACATCATCTTCTTGAATCATCGGACAACAGTATGTCGGATGTTCTGGGCTGGTACAGATTCCACAAAGTCTAGCTGTTTTTCATTTATCTGCAACAAGAGTTTGCACTATTTCAGCTAATTTATCGATTTTGTTTTCTAATGAAACTGTACTTACCTCGCGAACCCTTCGAGATGGTTCGCTAGACTGATTGAATCTTTGAGAGTTGGCGGCCATGGTTGATATCAGTGTTTTAGCCGCTGTTGGTGTCATGTTGACTAGAGCTCCGCCACTTGCCGCATCTATCACCTTCATGTCCATAGGCGTTAATCCTTCGTAAAAATATTGGATGAGGGTTTGTTCCGACAACCCATGTTGTGGACAATTTGCACACAACTTTTTAAACCTCTCTCAGTATTCATACAAGGATTCAACTTCTTTTTGTTGAATGCTCAAGATGCTGCGCCTGATTTCGCTTGCTTTCGCTGCAGGGAAGAACCTGTCAAGAAAAAGTTTAGCCATGTCAGTCCATGTTGTAACAGAATTAGGGGGTAAATCAAATAACCAATCTTTCGCTATATCAGCTGAAGAAAATGGAAATGCTCTAAGTTTGATTTGGTCATCGGATACTCCCTGTGGCTTTGTACTTAGACAAACCATGTGAAATTCCTTCAAATGTTTATGAGGATTTTCCGTCGGTAAGCCGTGAAAGGTAGGCAAGAGATGGATCAAACCCATTTTTAGCACGAACGGTGTTTCACCATTCGGGAAAGTTATACACATAGGTTGTTGGCCATCGGGCGCCGCATTTAGTTGGCGAATGGTTTGATTTTCGTCTCCCATCGGATTGGGCTCGTAACTCGATTCTGCTTCGGATGTGATTTCTAGATCGCGTTCGAATCTCTGCTGTCGTCTTTTGTTTTTCTTTTCCCGAAGTGTTTGTGTGTTCAACTTTCGGGCTAGTGCTTCGATTTCCGGGATGAGATCAAATTGTTCTCCCGAATTGCTCCTGGTCATAAATCAAATAAAACGATATTAGTATTTGGCCGTACTCCCCGGCAACGGCGCCAATTTTGACACGCGTCGTATAGTGTCAAAAATAAAACCTTAAACTCAAAATAAATAAGATTTAAATTAATATAGCGAGAGTAAGGGTCGATCCGCATGGAATAGGAACTCTAACACCTTTGTTCTGATTTAGACCAATAACCTGTAGAAAATAAATGGGGATTTTAGAATAGTGATTTGAATGAGAAAAATAATAAGAACGTAAAAATAAATATTGAGAATGAATTATGGATAAAAATAGCCTCAAGCCACGCTTTGCCACGACATCTTCGATCACTGAAGTTGATTTTTCTTCGACTTTCCTGCAGGTTACAGTCTACAAGGCCCAACCCTTGTAACTTACTTCTCGTTGGTAAATTCGACTCCCAGGGCAATCCTTGAAGTCAAACTTTAGTGAATTAGCCACGGCAATCGATGCTAACCCATATCTGAGTTGGTGCTGGAGAAGCCCGTGCTCGGATATTCGTCTCGATGAGAGTTGTTTCCGATTTTGATTCCCCTTAGTGGACCGCCACTAAGTTTGTTCTTAGGGAGTTGAATTGGCTACAAGCTTTTCCTCGTCCCCAACGATGGATCTAAACCACTTCAAGCCGATGCGCGCTCTCGGAATGAAACAATTGCGATGCCTAAAGATTAGGCCGATTGCCTAATCAATTTTACAGAGAATCTAAAAAGGAGTTGTTGAAGGATTGAAGAATTTTCCTAATCTCACGAGGTTTGTCGGGTTTGGCGTTGCTTTTGGCTAAAGGGAATTTAGTTAAGCATGGTTTGTGAAAAAACCATACTTAATAAAATAAATAAAGAAAATGGAGAAAAGTAATGGAGAAAAATGGAGAGCTTTATTACTCAAGGAAGAAGAGAACAATGGAAAATGATTGATGAATAATTCACCCCCAAAGTGGGGTATTTATAGTAGTTGAAAAACCCTAAAAACCTAAGATGATAAATCCTAAAAAATTTAAATAAAATTACATAAGATAAATATCCAAGTTTTGAATTTTAAGATAAAAATCGGATGATAAGCTATCTTGATAAGTGGACTGATAAGTTATCAGGGTTGCTGACGTCATCTTCTAGAAGGTGCTGACGTGGCGCCCAGTCAGCATTCAAGCCCTGGTTCATGCCCATGAATCTGCCCACGACTTCAGTATTTTCTGCAGCATTACGTAACTTGCAGGCACCCCTGATGCACCTTATATTGCTCCCCCGGGTACTCTCCCAACTCGTCAAGAACGAGTGTTTCGTAGACGAGCCCAATCACAACCAACACAGGATGACCAACCCCAAAGAGATATGGATGAGCGCCTCCATTCCATCGAGACCAACTTGGCCGAGATCTTATCCTATCTTCACCCCAGCACTTCCCGCGGACGACGTGGCCGCGGTCGTGGCCGCAATTGATTAGGGGAGTCTCTCATTTCCTCTCTTTTAATTTAATTTTTCATTTTGGGACAAAATGCATCTAAGTGAGGGGGAGGGAGATATGCTTATCAATTTTTATCTTGCTTATCCATCTTGATTGTTCGCTTGAAATCTTGGTTTTATTAATTTAAGTTCTTTGTTTAAATCCTTAATTTCGCCTTGTCTCACTGTTTTCACATGGTTATGTATCTATCTTGTTAGAAAACTCTAGGTTGCATGGTAGATTTTTGGCATGATTAATTTTTAATCTTTTATATGGCATTTTATTTCTCTATTAATCCACATGATGCTTACCTAAGTACACAAGACATATTTGTGAGTTTTTGAGCCTAATGAGCATGCATGATATTTGCTCTTTGTTTCTTTGAGTGTGCCTAGCTACATTAGTTGCATTCTAGAACTTGTTTTTAAATTCTTTTTGAGATTACATTGATTGTTTATGATGCTTTAATATGATAGAGGCACTAGGTTTTAACCATTTCTCTTCCCAAATAAATTACTGACCCTTTAATTAATTTCCCCTAGTGAAATAATTTTTGAGCCTTAGCCTTTTTCTTGAAAATCACCACATTTTAAGCCTAATCCAATTTTCTTCTCAAATCCATCACTTTTGTTCCCTTTTTCAAGACAAAAATCATCTTAAAAAAAACAGATTCGAATAAGTGCAGTGCAGAATTGATTCGAATATACAGTGCAGAATTGATTCGAATATACAGTGCAGGAAATTGTTCGAGTCTGCAGAAAAATAAAAACAGGAAAAAACAGTGCAGTTCGAAAAAGAAAAAGAAAGAGGTACACTGTCGAGTAGTTTTGGTTCGAATGAAAAAAAACAGTTTCTAATATATTTTTTGGGATGATTTTTTGTCTTGAATTTTAGCCCTTATTTTCAGCCTTTATCCTACCCTTACCTTAGCCCCATTACAACCCTTCTTTAAGACCTCTTGATTTTTGCATCATATTCATGTTAGTAGTGGAGATTAGATTTAAACACAAGCTTATGGTTATGCTCTAATTAGCTTTGGCTCGAGTGATTTTTCTCTACCCTTAAACACTTTGAGTGACATGAGCGATTCCTTGTGAGGGTACTTGGTTTGCATCATTGATGTTAGTAGAGTTTTAGAATGTCGTTTTTGCTTTAAATTGTTGTCTTGTCATTTATCTATTTTCGCTCCTTAGTTTTCTTTCATATTTAGATGCTTAATCATATTGAGACCTTTTGAGACTTCGTGAAATTAAGGATGAAAACTTGAACTTAAGTTTGTTTAATTTTGAGATACTTGAGGACAAGCATCGGATAAGTGAGGGGGAATTTGATAAGTATTTATTTTGGTTATATTTTTAGTCCTTGTTTTGATCGAATATATATGTTTGAAGGACTTAATTGGGCTGTTTTTATGTTGTTCTCGTGCAGGCTACGTAATGTCGGAAATGAGTTGAAGTGCTGCAGAAAATACTGAAGTCGTGGGCAGATTCATGGGCATGAACCAGGGCATGAATGCTGACTGGGCGCCACGTCAGCACCTTCTAGAAGATGACGTCAGCAACCCTGATAACTTATCAGTCCACTTATCAAGATAGCTTATCATCCGATTTTTATCTTAAAATTCAAAACTTGGATATTTATCTTATGTAATTTTATTTAAATTTTTTAGGATTTATCATCTTAGGTTTTTAGGGTTTTTCAACTACTATAAATACCCCACTTTGGGGGTGAATTATTCATCAAACATTTTTCATTGTTCTCTTCTTCCTCGAGTAATAAAGCTCTCCATTTTTTCTCTATTTCTTTTCTCCATTTCTTTATTTATTTTATTAAGTATGGTTTTTTCACAAGCCATGCTTAACTAAATTCCCTTTAGCCAAAAGCAACGCCAAACCCGAAAAACCTCGTGAGATTAGGAAAATACTTCAATCCTTCAACAACTCCTTTTTAGATTCTCTGTAAAATTGATTAGGCAATCGGCCTAATCTTTAGGCATCGCAATTGTTTCATTCTGAGAGCGCGCATCGGCTTGAAGTGGTTTAGATCCATCGTTAGGGACTAGGAAAAGCTTGTAGCCAATTCAACTCCCTAAGAACAAACTTAGTGGCGGTCCACTAAGGGGAATCAAAATCGGAAACAACTCTCATCGAGACGAATATCCGAGCACGGGCTTCTCCAGCACTAACTCAGATCTGGGTTAGCATCGATTGTCGTGGCTAATTCACTAAAGTTTGACTTCAAGGATTGCCATGGGAGTCGAATTTACCAACGAGAAGTAAGTTACAAGGGTTGGGCCTTGTAGACTGTAACCTGCAGGAAAGTCGAAGAAAAATCAACTTCAGTGATCGAAGATGTCGTGGCAAAGCGTGGCTTGAGGCTATTTTTATCTATAATTCATTCTCAACATTTATTTTTACGTTTTTACTATTTTTTCTCATTCAAATCACTATTCTAAAATCCCCCTTTATTTTCTACAGGTTATTGGTCTAAATCAGAAGAAAGGTGTTAGAGTTCCTATTCCCTGCGGATCGACCCTTACTCTCGCTATATTAATTTAAATCTTATTTATTTTGAGTTTAAGGTTTTTTTTTTGACGCTATACGACGCGTGTCAAAATTCTAGGCATCAACATAAGGCATTAACAACAAAAGCCAACTCAAATGAGTCTAGATACACGCTCCTAAAACACGTAGCATTCTCATTGCTAAACTACTACATTATTTATTAAACCAAACTTGAGCAATTACCACACGCTTGGACGCCCTTTTCTTGCTCCTTGCTAACTCCAAGCTAAAGATCTGCATTGTCGGAAAAAGGAGAGCATAAGCATAAAGCTTAGTGAGCAGAGCTCAAAAACATAACTACGACAATGCAGGGTTCAAAGCTTTCTTTAAAAGTAAAGGCCAACACATACAAGTTCAACCACTAGTCAACGATATAGGCATTTATCATGGCATCAGACTTCATGGTATGCATAAAGGCATGATCTTAGATTAAAGCAAAACAATAAAAAGAGAATGATATAGTGAGATACAACATGAACAAAACATGGTATGCACAAGCATAACCAAAACACGCACGGTGGGACTACACATCACCGTTTCGACTAGTAGTTTTCCAATGGGACTACACATCAAAGTACTCTTCTACTAGTCACTACCGGTGGGACTACACATCACCGGAGTCTCATACCACTCGCTACCGGCGGGACTACACATCACCGGAGCAATGACAACCATCACGTGAGGTTCGACACCAACCATGCAACACGATATACAATCACTATCATGCGACATGTACTCACTATATCATGCACAACCAAAACAAGTTGTAACAAAATCCACAATTAGGCATCACTTACTACTTACAATCTTACCAATCACAAATGGTCTTACTCACCATTTTCGTGCACAACCTGCACCAACTTACACACATCTTACAAGGCATATCAACATCAGCATTATTACCATCATACATGATCAACGATTTAATAAATAGCAACATGCTTCTTCCCAAAGTAATGTAATTTCATGCATATCAAAATATCATTTCAAGCAATGAAAACAAATGATAAAAGGGGAAATTAAAGAGGCGATTCACATCAACTTACTCTTGAATTTAAAATTGACTTTTCAAGCTCAAACTAAACTTCTTCAAAACCAACTTTGAACCAAAATGTTACTTGAAAACATTTCCACATTCACATGCTCGAACCAATTGCTCAAAGCCATTTAAAACATTTTAACCACTCACCTTACTTCCTTAAGCAAATCAAGCGAAGCCGACTCAAGCCTCCTCACTTCCGGATTCGATCCCAAAGCTTTACCAACGCAAATCCTTGCTTCTAATCGCCCCAACACAAGTAAATTAACCTCAAATCGGTCCACAAAACAATGTAGCAAACCCGGAATACAACCCATGCACAAAACACATGTTTTTCGAGCCAAGAACAACCCCAAAAAGCCATTCCCGAGCAGCCCCTTTGCACAGTCCAAAACCGATGATTCCCACACTTAAACTACTCCCAAAAACTTCCAAAACAACCCTTATACATAGCCTAACCACCAGCCCACAAATTCTCACACAAAACACCCCCAAAATTCAACATTTCAACACTCTAAAACCTCCCTAAAACCTAATTTCGGGAATTCATTTAAAACATCCTAAAAATTATATATGTTGGACCATTTGATTCATAAACACCATATCTAACAATATTAAATCAAAATCTCAAGTTAAACACCATAAAGCTACCATTTTTATTCAAATCTCCCAAAAATCCAAATTCTAAAACATGGATGAAAATGAAAACTACTTGTACTTTTGAAAAGATGAAGGTGAGAGCAAGTCGAAAACGTGTTTACCTTTCAAAACCGAGCCAAAATGAGGGAGAAAGGAGGTGGGATAGCCACTTGGAGAAAAACTCCTCCTTTGTCGTGAGAATGGAAAATGGGGGGAGGAAGATGACAACTTTTTGTGTTTTAAATCAAAAGTGGGGGTTTTTAATTTAGAAGTCCAAATATTTACACAAATGCCATTAATGAATGGCCAAACCCACATCTCTTAAAGCCCATGGATTTGGACTTGAGAGATAGGCCCAACATAGCCTTAAACATTTTGAAATCCCGAGGCCCATTAAATATTTTATTATTTAATTTGCAAAACCGAACCCGAAATAATATTAAAATATTATTTTCACCCGACCCCAAAACCCGGGTGTTACAATATAAGCTTTTATTTAATTTGCAAACAAGACCAGTTTTATCCTTAGAAAAACCAGGAGGTAAATCCATGTAAACTTCTTCTTGTAAGAAGTCATACAAAAAAGCATTATTAATGTCTAGTTGCTGTAAATCCCAATTTTGAGAGGCAGCAACAGCCATTAAAGTTCTTATGGTTGTTATTTTAGCTACTGGACTGAAGGTATTAATAAAATCAACACCAGGTTGCTGAGTATATCCCTTTGCAACTAATCTGGCTTTATATCTATCAAGTGTACCATCAGATTTTAGTTTAGTCTTAAAGACCCATTTACATCCTATAGTGGTCTTTCCAGATGGTAAAGCTACTAGATCCCAAGTTTTATTCCTTTCTAAAGCATCAATTTCCTCTTGCATAGCATTTTTCCAGCAGTCATGCATAAGGGCATGTTTATAAGTTTTAGGCTCAGTTAAAATGTCTATATTATTAAGAAACGATTTATGGCTAGTTGAAATATTAGCATAGGATAAGACTTGATCAATAGTGTGAGGAGTGGTCCTAGCCTTGGGTATGGTTACTTGAAAATCCTTAAACTTCTGGGGAATCTTAACAGATCTAGCAGGCCTAGTAGAAATTCTAGAAGTGTGCTGATCAATAATAGGACTTTTATCAGAATTATCAGAGGACAGAGGATTAACAACTTTATTGACAGTAACATCACAATTATCATCCCTAACATCAGCAACAACAGTATTCTTAGATTGATCAAGACAAGCAGAATCAGAATTAAATTCAGAACTCAGAGGAACAACTCCAATGTCAGAACTGGAATCAATTTTATTATTATCAGCAGAAAAATCATCCTCTAATTCTAAACTATCACGATTAGGCAGAACCAAACTACTAAGCGTGTCATTAGCATGTTGCTGAAAAGGAAAGATATGTTCATAAAAAATTACATCCCTAGAAACAAAAACAGTTTGAGTTTCTAGATTATATAACCTAAATCCTTTTACATTTCTAGGAAATCCCAAAAAACACATGTAATGGCCCTAGAATGCATTTTAGTTTCAGCCTTAGGTAAAATAGAAGCATAGGCAAGACATCCTATAATTTTAAGATGATTATACCTAGGTTTAAACTGAAAAAGAACTTCAAAAGGAGTTCTGTTATCAAGAACTGGTGAAGGAGTGATGTTGATAAGAGAGGCAGCATGCATAATGCAATCTACCCAAAAAATTAAAGGCAGATTAGGAAGAATCCTTAAAGCCCTAGCAACACTTAAGAGATGCTGATGCTTCCTCTCAACAACATTGTTTTGTTGAGGAGTATGAGGACATGATGTTTGATGCAATATCCCTTTTGTTTTAAAAAACTCAGCCATATTAAATTCTCTACCATTATCAGATCTTATACTCTTAATCTTGGTAGAAAATTGAGTTTCTATCAAAGTACAAAACTCAGTGACTATACCCCTAGTTTCAGACTTAAGTTTTATAGGGTAGACCCACATATATCTACTCTTATCATCCACAATTGTGAGAAAATAGCAATGGCTATATATACTGTTAACAGGAAAAGGACCTCAAATGTCCA
This sequence comes from Hibiscus trionum, assembly GCA_030270665.1. Classification (NCBI taxonomy): domain Eukaryota; kingdom Viridiplantae; phylum Streptophyta; class Magnoliopsida; order Malvales; family Malvaceae; genus Hibiscus; species Hibiscus trionum. Next base: position 42,915,509 of record BSYR01000004.1, read on the forward strand.
TGTGAACTAAATCAAAGAGATTAATAGACTAGGATGTACTAACAGGGAAGGGCAATCTCTTATGTTTAGCTAGAATGCAAGTATCACAATGTTCTAAAGAACCAGATGGAATACTAGAGTCTATCTTAGCAAAAAAAAATTCATCCTAGGACTAGATGGATGTCCTAGTCTAGCATGCCAAACATCAAATGAAGCAGAAGAATTAACAAAGTTACCACCAGCAGCAGTATATCTAGTCTCCTGAAATTCCAGCTGATAAAGACCATGAATCTTTCTAGCTAAACCAATCATCTTCCACTGTGTGACATCCTGTATACAACAGAAACCAAGTGAGAAAATAAAAGACAAATTGGAATTATTTGTTAACTGTGAAACAGAAATCAGATTAAAACCAAAAATGGTATGTGAAAAACATTATGAAGAATCAAATTATCAGACAACTTGACAGTACCAATATGCAAAACTTTTACAAATTGACCATTTGGCAGTTTAACAAATCTATCAGTAACAACAATATATGTTACAAAATAATCCAATGAGTTGGAATATGATCAGTAGCCCCTGAGTCAAGAATCCAAGACTTCTGACTCAAAACATCACTATTCTGTACTTGAGAAACAACAGAAGACTCACAACAGACAACACTATTATCCAAGGGACCAACAGAAAAGAAAGAGTCCATACCTTGTGTCTGAACAAAATCATGGTTGGAGGATAAAACATTGACTTGAGAATTCTGATGAGAAATTGAATTCTGATGGGATTTATCTCGGTCACTTATTAAAGATAACAAGCTAGCATATTGCTCTTTGGTGAAAGAGACAAGACCCTCTTCATTAGAATGATTATCAGAACTATTTGAAACAAGATTTTCAGAACCACTGTTGGCAGTTTGATTAGCCCTACTAACAGAACTTTTTTACCTAAACCCAGGTGGATATCCATGTTTCTTGAAACACTTATCTACAGAATGCCCATACATCCCACAAAAAACACAAAGGGGTCTACGATTGGAATTCTCAGAACCACCAGAAATTTTTTTAACAGAATTCTTAAAACTAGACTCATCCCTTCTGTAATTGCCCCTGTCAACCAACAAGATGTTGGAATCACTACTAACAGTAGGACCAATAGTCCTTTCATGCTGGACAAGGATCGAAAAAATTTCATTTATATTTGGAAATGGCTTCATCATCAAAATCTGAGATTTGGGAATCGAAAAAGAATCATTTAATCCCCTAAGAAACCTAAGAGCAAAATCTTGCTTACGAAACTCAATAGCTTTGCAATCGCAACTAGATAAAGCCCTAAGATTGCAAAGTTCATCCCAAAGAATCTTTAACTGAGTATGAAAAGAGGTTACCGAAAGACTACCTTGATGCAAGGAATAAAATTCTTGTTGCAAGTCGGAAACCCTAATCAGATCTCCTTGCTTGAAACGATCATGGAGATCTGCCCATAACTCGTACGTCGTATCTACCCAAATTACAGCTTGGGCTATCTCTGGAGAAATTGCTCGAAGAAGCCACGACAGTACCAAATTATTACACTTCTCCCAAGCTTGGAACCGTGAACTATCCTTTCGCACCTGCTTGATCGACCCATCAACGAATCGCATCTTATTCTTGGATATGAGAGCCATCTTCATCGATCTTGCCCAGCTATGGTAATTCGAACCATTCAACAAGGCGGAGGTGAGAACAAGACCGGGGTTTTCATTCGGATGAATATAATACTCATCCGAAGGATCATCGTTCTTGAAGGGTTGAGAGTGGGCTCGATCGGAAGAATCATCATCTGATACCATATCGAATATAGAAAGATGGCTTTAGGGTTTTCTTGATTTGGGGATTTCGGGTGAAAGGAAGAAAGAATACGAAATTGTAAATGGTAAACAACACGTGATGAAACAGAAATAAAACTCAGCTCTATTTTATTAAAAGGTAAAATTGAATTAAGAGTACACACAGTTTCACTTATTTATATACAGGTCACAAAACAGAATTAACAAACTAATTCAATCAAGAAAGAACAACTCAGCATCTTGATCCTCCAGCTCATCCTTCTTTATAATCTTGATACTCTTAGTATCAAATCTTGTAAACTCACTTAAGTGATTTCAATTGTAATCTTTTTATTCAAGTGTTGGGGTTTTAGTGAGCCTAGAATTGTGCAAACAGTGTACCTTGTAAGGAATTTTCAGTTTGCTTCATTTGTATTTCTTTTTGTGAGAGTTTTTAAAGTTTTGGGGTATAAACCTTAAGGGAGTTGTAAGGTTATCTCCTTGAGCCTCAAAAGGAAAGTAAATTTAGTGGATTTGATAAATTCTTAGTGTGGATAGTTAAGGTAGTAGATGTAAAACTTGTTTAAAAGGTTGAACCACTTATTTTTGTGTCATTTTTTTCTTTACTTCCACTAAATTTTTAAATTATCAATTCATTCCTTCTCGGCCATCTTGTATTGATTAATGTCTCCTAACGAATTTCATTTACAATAATTAATAGATAAACCTTAATATATATAACAAAATAAATATTAGATATCTATTTTACGGAAAAAAGCTTTAGAGATATATATATATATATATATAACTTAAATATTTAATTTGTAATCAAGCACGATAAAAATGAAGAGGACACAATCACTTCGTTTCCCTACGTTAGCGACATCTGCATTAAATGGTTGAGCTGCCACCTACCAAACCCCATTAATTATTTCAATTAATTTCTTTATCCGTGCTAATTTTTAGCCACTCGTTCGATTATAGTTTCCAAAGAAATTAAAAAAAAATTAACTTTTTATTGGTTTGTCTAATATATGCTTCAAAGTATAGGTTATGCATCAAACATTAACTAACTGAGAATAAATCAAAAATTCCTTTGAAAATAACTTCTCATTTAATAAGATAGCATTTAATTCAATTATCAATTATTGTTGTGGATTAATCTTATTAAACAAAATAAAAGATACTTAAAAGTGAGTTTAGAGCTAGTTGTATTTTTAATGTCTAGAAATTATAATTCATGATTTATGATGTATGATTTAAGGTTTGTGGTTTTTAGTATTTAAGATTTAAGATTTAAGGTTTGGTGAGAGAATGATAATATTAAATGAGGGAATAAATGATAAAAAGTTCTTTTTTATTTTGGATTGTGGTGTTTAAATTTTGTTGTTGAGATATTGTTTGTGGTGGTGTGGCTTGGGTTGTTACTATGTAGAATTTGGTTGCAGGTTGAGTTTATGTGATGCTTAGGTTTGTCTTGGTTGGCGTTCAGTTTGCTATGGTGTGCTCGAGTTTTTTTTAAGCGTTGTTTGTTTTGTATTTTGTGTTATGCTCGTTATGGTGCTTTTGAGTTTTTTTTAGTGTTGGTCTTTTCCTTGCGTTCTCCGAGGTATCCAAACTCTCTTTTTCCCCAAACTTAGGATTAGGAGAGTTAACGAGGCAAAGTATAGCTTTTCATCTCCTTAAGAGCTCGATGATGATATTTCTGGTAGCAAAGTATAGCTTTTATGTTTGTAAAACTTTGTTATAAGATCTGAGAGCTTAAAGTTTTGGGTTCTGCAAGTTTAAAGTTTCAGTTTGTAAAGATTGAAATTTTTAGATTATTAAGTTTGTATGTTTGTAAGTTTAAACTTCTATATTATTGAATAAAGTTTTGTAAGTTTAACCCTTTATATTATTGAATATAAGTTTGCCTTATTCTCTCTAAATTTTTGTTCTTAAATTTTGCCTTATTATGTTTTATACTTCAATAAAAATTTGAAAGTTTCTCTTATTCTATCCAAAGTTAAACTCAAACATTATTGCTATTTGCTAAGTTAATTAAGTTTATTATAAAGATTTAAACGACATAACTTAATTAAGTCATTTAAGTTATTGTAAAAGATATGTAAGTTTTATAAATTCACTATTAATTATAAAGTTTTAAACAACTTAACTTAATTAAGTCATTTAAGTTATTCGGGTTTTTATAAAGTCATTTAAGTATGTTAAGTTAATAAAAAAATTTAGTCATCTTATGTTAATTAAGTATACAGATTTAATTTAATAATCTTTATTCATTTAACTTAATTTAATTAAGTATAAAAATTTAATTTAATAATGGTTATTCATTCAACTTAAGTTAATTAAGTATAATAATTTATCTTTGAAGTTATTTTAAAATAAAAGTTAAGTTAATTAGAAAGACAATTTGATTTAATAATGTTTAATCATTCAACTTAAAATGAATGCAAGTTAATTAAAGTTATTTTTAATCTTAAGTTAAGTTAATTTAGCATTAATTTATTCATATAATAAAAAAAATTAGTCATCATATCTTAATTAATAATGCAGATTTAATTTAATAATCTTTATTCATTTAACTTAATTTAATTAAGTATAAAAATTTAATTTAATAATGGTTATTCATTCAACTTAAGTTAATTAAGTATAATAATTTATCTTTGAAGTTATTTTAAAATAAAAGTTACGTTAATTAGAAAGACAATTTGATTTAATAATGTTTATTCATTCAACTTAAAATGAATGCAAGTTAATTAAAGTTATTTTTTAATCTTAAGTTAAGTTAATTTAGCATTAATTTATTCATATTATTTATAAAATGAATGCAAGTTTTAAAATGAATGCAAGTTAATTAAAGTTATTGTTAACTTAAAAGATTATTTTTATTGTTTTTAATTAAAGTTATCTTTTAATTAATGATAATTTATTACCACTTGATATTTATTCATTCAATTTATCTTTTAATTAAAGTTAAGTTAGTTAATTTATTAATACTTGACATTATTATTAATTTTAAAATTTATTAATACTTGACATTATTTTATATTCATTAAATATAACTTCTTCAACTGTCAGATAATTATTATTATCAGCAAATCAAATAATAGTATTAGTTCATGTCAATATCAGTTCAGGTCAAGAACAGTTCAGGTCAATAACAGTTCAGGTCAATATCAGGTCGGGTTCAAAACAGGTCGGGTTCAAAACAGGTCGGTTTCAAAACAGGTCGGGTCCAAACATGCCAGGTTAAATCGGTTATCTGGCAGGTTAGTCTCGGGTTCGTTTCGGTCGGGTGCAGGTCGAGTTCGGTTTCTACAGTAACAGGTCAAATTCGGGTTCGGGTTCACTTCGGTTGGGTGCAGTTCGGGTTCGGTTTCTACAGTTACAGGTCAAATTCGGGTTCGAGTTCGTTTCGGTCGGATGCAGGTCGGGTTCGGTCATTGAATTCTCGGGTTAAACCAGGTTCTGACTCGATTGGGTTTCAGGCAGGTTACCAGGTCGGGTTAGTTTTTCACACCCCTACCTACAAGAACAAGAACAAAACGCCAACTACTGAAAAATAAAATACGAAACGAGACAACCAAAAACAACAATTAAGAAAACAACAAATATCAAAACACCACCTCAAGCCAAGAAGCTCGGTGAATACCACCCTTCGCTAGTACATCTATGGTAGTATTAACCTCACGATAAACATTATTAAATTTAAATGAGGAATTTACAAAACAGGCTATCAAACTGATTGAAAACTGAAATCAAAATTATTAAATAACATAATCCAATAACATCGGTTTTTTATCTTTGATTGCTTTGAATGTTTTCACCAGGAGAAGTAGAAAGAAGTTGTCTATGATTTCAACCACTCCACAAAATCTTTCAAAACCTTGTCTGAATTTCCACCTTCCCCAACACTTTTGGTAACCCTTTGCTTCAGCTCAACAGCTCTTGTTCTGATGTTATCATCACCAACCAATCCTTCCACCTTGCTTTTGATCTCTTCTTTTCCGATGATCCCTCTTTCGTCCTTTTCGAATCTCAGCCCGACCTTCCAGATATCGCAAATGTAGCTCTGGTTCAGGAACTGGTCTGCAAAGTAAGGCCAACACAAGAATGGAACCCCATTGCTCACACCTTCAAGTGTGGAGTTCCACCCACAGTGACTTATAAAGCAAGCAATCGAAGAATGTTGCAGCACTGCTCCTTGTGGTGCCCAACTCACCATCTTACCTCGATTCCCCACTCTTTCGATAAACCCTTGTGGGTAAACATGGCGTTTACCCTTTGTGATATCTTCTCTGACCACCCAAAGAAATGGCCTGTTGGTGAGTTCAAGCCCCAAAGCCAACTCTTGGAACTGGATTTGGTCAAAAACAGTGAAACTACCGAATGCAACATATATGACTGAAGCAGGTGGTTGTTGATCGAGCCACTGCAAACATGTTGGATCCTCGGGCCAGAAATTCCCCGACAAGTTTCCGAGCCGATTGGCTGCTGAAAGTGGACCTATGGGTAGGATTTTGGGAAACAAGTTGAACCCTTCAGGCTCCAATTCAAAACTTGAGTTGCAAAGTACCCAATCTGCTGTTTCAACAGCTTTACTGTTCTTCTGAAATAAATCAAACATGATTTTCTGTGTTGAAGGAAAAGGATCAAGGTTAAGCCATAGAAAGTTGGGTGGGTGTATAACAGGCGTCGTAGGTGACAACTGAAACACATCTTTCGTAAGTGGAGTGCCTGCAAAATGTACACATTAATAATCATTAGTCAATGACAATGTTTATTTTCTCCATTCGCAATACTCGGTCCGTAGTACTAGTAAGCAGTTAAAATAAGACGGGGCCTTTACCATTTTCATCAATCAATCCGTCGTCAATATGCTTCGGGATCCTAAGATTAAACACTAGTTGAAACACCGAAGCCGGCCACAATGCGGCCATCGGAATCCCTAGTTCAGCTGCAACATCGACTGCAAACCACATGGTTACATCAGTTAAAACACATGAAATCTTGTCATCATCAGATGCATTGACCTTATGAATCAAGTCCTTCAGATGTCCAGGCATAACCTGGCATGCACTCTCAGTTAACTTCCCTAACTGATTCCGGTCATCCCCGTCTTCCAATCCATCAGGGACCGAAGCTAGTTGAAGTAAGCCGTTTTCAGCGACACTCTTGCCGAAAGCATGGATGACTCTCTTGTGATTAAACTCTGTGTTAACAAAGCAGATTTTGATGCCTTGTTTAGTCAAGTATCGGGAGAGTTCCATGAAAGGAATGACATGGCCTTGTGCTGCACATGGAATAACCAGAACATGTGGTTTCCCCATTTGCTCGAGTGTGTAGAAATTGAGAGCTCGAAATCTGGTTTATAGGAACAATCTGTGGCCATTATTCATTTCCAATGCTATCGTACTGATTTGTTGTTGGAACGACTTAAATGTGTAGTGTTAATTTCATATATCCATACGCTGGACGCGAGTGTCAAATCGAATTTGAATAATTATCGATTCATGTTCATAAAGTATTAATGTGCAGTCCTTTAATGTTTTTAAAAGTGTTTTTTTAGAGTTATAAGCAGTTTCAACGTAATAAACAATGATTAATAAGTCTAATATTTGTGTATTTTTCACATATATATATTACTTACATATTTTAGTGTTCTAAACCAACGATAAATTCATGTTTTAACAAGTATTTGACTTTTGTAAGAATTTGAATTTTAAGGAGTACTTAACACAAGAAGAGAATCCTACTTCAAATGACCTATATTATAAATAGGGTCGTTAGATGTTAACAAACGACAACCACTTAATAGCACTATTAATTTAATTTATAAAGAATTAAAATTTAAAGGATTAAATGTATAATTATAAATTATTTAAAAATCAAAAGATAAATTAATTAAAATATATTATTTTATTTTTTATTTTCTTTTAAATATATATCAATATATCTATCTACCCCTAAATTAAAAAACCCTAACTTTTGTTCATTTGAAATTTAAGTCTCCGCCGTCGTCGTCATTCAAACTCGACCTTTCTTAATTTGTTTTTGGGTGAAGAAAGTTGTTGCCAGCATGAAACAGTTGACTAATTTTTGTTGAAATCTGAACATCTAACACTAGAGGCAGCATGAAACATTTGAAATACCACTTCCTGCCTCCTAAGCATATTTGGTCGTCGTTCAAACCTTGCGAACAAATCGACCTTTCCTAATTTTTGTTTTTTGTTTCAAGCAAATAGAGGCTAGCGGCGGGCGGCGGCGGCGACTTAAATTTTAAATGAACAAAAATTAAGGTTTTGTAATTTAGGGATAGATAGTTATTTTGATCCATGTTTGAAAGAAAATATATATATATATATATAAATTAATTTAACTTTTGTTTTTTAAATAGTTTATAATTATACGCTGAGTCATTTAGATTTTAAATCTTTATAAATCACGTTAGTGGTGCTCATCGGTACTCGTCGTTAGTGGTGCTCATCGGTGCTCGTCGAGCGCCGTAAAATTTTCTTATTGAATTAATACACTGAGATCTACCTTGACTAGAATTCATCTCTATATTGAAATTTTTTTACTCTTAATTGTTTTCTTTATTTTGTCTTTAATTCAATTCAAACACAAAATCCCCTTTTACTCTACTTGTTTATTTATTCTCTATTAAACTTAATCTCTTATCATTCCATGTGAATTCGACTATGCTTATCACTACCATAAAACTGAGTTTTAACGGGTATTTATTTTTGACGGCTTCAACAATCGTATCAAAAATGTTTTTAAATTAGTTTTCCAATTCAAATGTAAAAATTAAAATAAGTGATTTGACTTTAAGAGAAGTGTTCAAAATAACCTCATTAATTTTATCTTTTTTTTCATTCTAAAATGACTAAAATAAACATTTTAACTTTTTTATAATAGTTGTTTGAATGTAGAGCTAAATTTATTAAGTTTTTTTTCTTCGAATTAGGACTAAATTAATTGAATGTACCAATTTGGAAGATTAAATGTGCTATTATATAAATTTTTTTAACTATCATGTCCCCTTTAGCGGTTGTTAACGGCTCAGTGACATTTTGTAACAAAAATCAAAATGTAATGCTAATTATGTAATTTTTGAAACTTTAATGATCATTTTTGTTTTATTCCCAATAGTTTGGTGATTATTTATATACTTTACCCCTGCTGTTTATACCAATAATATGTTAAACCCTAACCTACATCTGAACGAGCTTTGTTTTTGATCAGCTGATAAATACATTCCAAGCCTGCATTGCTTGTCTATGATGTCTAGATCTAGTACCATATCTTTGCATATGCATCACTTTGATGCTGAGTTACGGCAAAAAAGGCGATAAAATTCAAGGAATATCTACACGAAGATGGCATTGAAAGGATAACATCCCATTAGGGACGGATCTTGATATAACAAGTTGACGAATTAATTTAAAAATTTTGAAAGTTTTAGAAGTCAAAACTAAATTTTTCAAAAAAATTTGAAACTTAATGAGAATTTTTCAAAAATTTAAAAGAATTTAATTAAAAATATTTAAAGAAATAAAAATTTAATGAGAATCCTAAAATTTTGAAGGTACTAAATTAATTTAAAAACTTAAGAGATTAAATGTAAATTTTTTAAAATTTTAGGGCTCCCTCACCACCACCCACCCGTACTGACTAGTCAAGGACATGTTTTAAGTTCAATTGTATGTATATATATACACATAGGGATGTAAAAACAGGTAATCGGTCAGGTTTCAGGTCGGGTTCTGTCAGGTCGGGTAAAATCGGATACAGGTCATTTCAGTTAAAAAAATTGACTCGACTCGGGTCGGGTGCGGGTCCATTTCAGGTCGGGTCCATTTCAGGTCGGGTCCATTTCAGACCGGGTCCATTTCAGGTCGGGTCCATTTCAGGTCGGGTTAGAACGGGTCGGGTCCGAAGCAGATAATTGGCAGGTTAATTCGGGTTCGGATACATTTCAGGTCGGGTCCATTTCAGTTCGGGTTCATTTCAGGTCGGGTTCGTTTCAGGTCGGGTCCATTTCAGGTCGGGTCCGTTTCAGGTCGGGTCTATTTCAGGTCGGGTTCATTTCAGGTCGGGTTCATTTCAGGTCGGGTGCATTTCAGGTCGGGTGCATTTCATGTCGGGTAGCTTCAGGTCGTGTAATTCAGGTCGGGGTATTTTTGGGATTGAAATTCGTATTCAGTTTGAGTTCGGTCGTACAACCATATAAGTAGTTGATAGACTTTAGGTTGACCTTCGTCAATCGTCATTAATTTGAGTTAATTATTTAAAGTCATATCAAATTATAATTATAAAACATTAGAGTAATTAAAAAATAATCAAAATGGGTCGATTTGGACAGAAAATGTGTCAATTTGGATTACAAAAAAAATTTCAGGGATTATAATGAACATAAATATCAAATTAAAATTATAAAACATTAGACAAATTAAAAAAAACAAGGAAAATGGGTATTTTGGAATAAAAATAAAGTTTTAGGGACTATAATGAACAAAAATATCAAATTAAAAGTATAAAAATTAGAGTAATGAAAAAAAAAACAATAAGTATATGTCAATTTAGAATAAAAATAAAGTTTAGGGTTTAGGGTTTTGTGTTGAGCGTTCATGCATTAATATGTACACACGTATATACTTAATTACTTATATACAATATGGTTGGGTTTAAGTGTTTATGGTTTAGGGTTTAGGGTTTATGGTTTAAGGTTTAGGGTTTAGGGTTTGAGGTTCATGCATTAATATGTACACATGTACATACTTACATACATTAGGGGTTGTGTTGTAGTGTATATAGTTTAGGGTTTAGGGTTTAGGGTTCATTAATATGTACACATGTACATACTTACATACATTAGGGGTTGTGTTGTAGTGTATATAGTTTAGGGTTTAGGGTTAAGGGTTTAGGGTTTAGGGTTTAGGGTTTAGTATTTAGGATTTAGAGTTTATGTATTAATATGTACAAATGTACATACTTATATACATTAGGGGTTGTGTTTTAGTGTATATAGTTTAGGGTTTATGTTTTAGGGTTTAGGGTTTAGGGTTCAAACCCTAATGATAACCCTAACCCTAAACCTTAAACCCTAAATTGAAACCCATAAAATCAAAACCCTAAGTCACATGTTATCGTAACATTAAACCCTAAGTATTATACCCTAGACCCTAACACTAAACCCTAAACCCTAAAAACTAATCACTCGAACTAACCTTAGTTCGGTATACTAACGTAAACCCTAAATGCGTAAATACTTACATACTTTAGGGCTTAGGGTTTAGGGTAAGGATCTAAGGGTTTAGTGTTTAATTCTTAGGGTTTAGGGTTTAGGGTTAAGGTTCAAACCTTAATGATAACCCTATACCCTAAACCCTAAACCCTAAATTGAAACTCATAAAATCAAAACCCTAAGTCACTTGTTATCGTAACATTAAACCCTAAGCAATATACCCTAGACCCTAAGCACTATACCCTAGACCCTAACACTAAACCATAAATCTTACAAACTAATCACTCGAACTAACCTTAGTTCATTACACTACCGTAAAACCTAAATGCATAAATACTTATATACTTTAGGGCTTAGGGTTTAGGGTAAGGATCTAAGGGTTTAGTGTTTAATGCTTAGGGTTTAGGGTTTAGGGTTTAGGGTTTAGGGTTTAGGGTTAAGGTTCAAACCCTAATGATAACCTTAAACCCTAAATTGAAACTCATAAAATCAAAACCATAAGTCACTTATTATCGTAACATTAGACCCTAAGCACTATACCATAGACCCTAACACTAAACCATAAACCTTACAAACTAATCACTCGAACTAACCTTAGTTCATTACACTACCGTAAAACCTAAATGCATAAATACTTACATACTTTAGGGCTTATGGTTTAGGGTAAAGATCTAAGGGTTTAGTGTTTAATGCTTATGGTTTTATGGTTTATGGATTAGGGTTTAGGGTTTCCAATTTTCTATATACATATATTGTAATATAAATTCTAATATAAAAAAAACACGAAACCCTAATTATAACCCTATACCCTAAACCTTAAACCCTAAATTGAAACCCATAAAATCAAAACCATATGTCACATGTTATCGTAACATTAAACCCTAAGCACTATACCCTAGACCCTAACACTAAACCCTAAACCTTACAAACTAATCACTCAAAGTACATTGCTTCATGAAACCCTAAACCCTATACCCTAATAATAAGCCTAATGATAACCCTATACCCTAAACCCCAAGCATTATACCCTAACCATAAGCATTATACCCTAAACCCTAACAATAAACCCTAAACATTAAAACTAAACACTCGAAGTACATTGCTTCATGAAACCCTAAACCCCAAATCAAAACCCTAAAAGTATTAAAACTGAAAATTAATTACTAAAACCCTTCAACCCTAAAAATTTAAATTAAAACCCTAATTGAAGATCATAAACCCTAAACCCCATTAACATTAAATGAAAAACCCAAAACCCTTAATTTATACCCTAAATTAACATATTAACCCTAAACAAAAAACTAAATAAAATATATTAGCCATAAACAAATCAGTAAACCCTTAATTTATACCCTAAATTAAAACCATAACCCTAAACATTAAAAGTTAAAACTGAATTAAGGATGCAATTGAAAAAAAATCAAAGCTTTAAGCTCAATTTCAAAAAAAAAGGACGAAATTGAAAGAAAACAAAGAAGGAGTGCTTGCGGAGCAAAACCCGAATAACCCGTTTCAAAGTGCGCGGATCCTCTGACCCGGCTCGAGGCCTATAAATACACCCTCACCCCTCAGCCAAAATTGCTCATTTCTCCCTACTGTTACTCTGCCAAAATATCGTCTCAAATTCTCTCTCATCCACAAACACCAAAATCCCAGATCTTCCTCATTTCTTTCGATCAAAATCTCGTGTTCTTCCCAAGTTCTTCCCTGTTCTTCCAAAATTTCCTCCCAGATCTTCTACAAACACAAATTTCTTCCTTAAACCTATTTTTCTTCGATCAAACCCCCTACTTTTCTCAAGAACAACCTCGTGTTCTTGAGAATTTCTATCTTCAATCCTTCTAAACCCAAAACCCAAACTCATTTCTGTTTTACCCTAAACCCTAATTTATTCTTAACCCTAACCCTAGATCTGAAACCCTGACCTCAAAACCCTTAATCCCAAAACCCTAACCCTAAACATCTAATCCCCAAACCCTAACCTCTAATCCCAACATCCTTTCGTATTCTCATCTTACCTCTTCAGATTCTGAGATCTGTTCTTCTCTGTCTTTTCATTTTTCGAGAGTTGTTCTTCTCTGCCTTTTCATTTTCCGAGATTTGTTCGGGTAAGTTATATATTCTATTTTCTTCTATTTAATTTTTTGTTCGATTACAATTTTCTTACTATTTTCCTTTTTTCTCAAAATCGTTTCTGGCTTCTGTCAGTCTGTTCCTGTTGTGTGCGGGTCTGTTCATCAAGCTGGAAGGTTGTATATCTCCTTTTGCATGTTTCTTTTATCAATGTTTTTGTCTGAGATCTGTTTGTTTATATGTATGTTTCTTTTCTGAGATCTGTTTGTTTATATGTATGTTTCTTTTCTGATATCTGTTTTTGCATGTTATATCTGTTTGTTTTTATTTATGTTTCTTTTCTGAGATCTGTTTGTTTATATGTATGTTTCTTTTCTGGGATCTGTTTTTGCATGTTATATCTGTTTGTTTCTAGTATGTTTGTTTTTAAAGCTCAATTTTTGTCTGTTTTGCATGTTTCTGTATGGTCCGAGTCTGTTTGGTTATATGTATGTTTCTTTTCTGAGATCTGTTTTTGCATGTTATATCTGTTTGTTTCTATCAGTTTGCATGTTATATCTTTATGCATGTATGTATATGTATGGTTCGAGTCTTTAGGGTTTCCTTGGTTTAACCTGAGTATATCGGTTGGACTACCTGACCTGTGGGGCTACTGGTGCCAAAGGGGGGTTTTAAAGGTCCCTGTGGATAGGTGTAACAACGCCACGCACAAGGGTTAAACTGAAACCATTAGATATTTTATTTTTTGTTTATGGGTGTCTGTATATATGATTTTGTATATTTTTATGTATGGTTCTCTGATTTGCACGTTTTCAGTTTTGTGACAGCTATGGATTCTTTCTCTTATGAGTTGGACATTCCTGGTGAAAGAAATCTAAATGACCAAAATATACTGTCTCAAGGTAATTTATTAATCCTTGTTCATTATGATTTTTTTTAACTTATATTTTGTATATTTCTGACTCTTTTTTTTATTGCTAGAAGAGGATGCAAATGATCAACTGTCTGAGACAGTTCGTACCTCCAAGAGGAAGTCTGCAGCTTCAACTGGAGGGGACATTGGGAGAAGAACATCTCCTGTTTGGGATCATTACACATTCATCAAGCTTCCAGAAGGGCTTTTTGCTGAATGTAAGTACTGCAAAAAGAAAAGGTATAAAGCTGGTTCTTATATTGGTACTTCTAGTCCTAAAAGGCATACTGAAAAATGTGATTCTTATAAGGAGTTTCTTGCTACTAATCCCAATAGTAGTTCAGAAGCTTCTTTTGATCAGAAAAGATATTGTGAGTTGTTTGCTGAAGCAATTCTTTGTCATGGTTATGCTTTGAGTGTTGTTGAGCATGATAAACTTAGGATTTTGCATAATTATTTAAATCCTAATGTGAAAGATATTTCAAGATATTCTATTACTAAGGCTTGCATGTTAAAGCATGAGATGCATAAGAAATTGCTTTTTGATTTAATGCAATCTGTTGTGAGTCGTATCTGTTTTACATGTGATGGCTGGTCTGCTTGCACTTCACGTTCTTACTTTGCACTGACTGCACATTATGTTGATAATAACTGGAAACTTCAGTCTAAGATTTTAAATTTTCGTCGTTTCCCCCCTCCCCATGATGGTGAGTCTATTTATAAGTTTGTTAAAAATATGTTAACTGAGTGGGGTCTTGAGAAGAGAGCTTTTACAATTACTCTTGATAATGCTTCTACAAATGAAAGAATGGTGAGGCGTCTGAAGGATGATTTGCATGCAATATCTCCCATGCCATGCAATGGTAAGTTTTTTCATATAAGGTGTGCTGCCCATATCCTGAACTTGATAGTTCAAAGGGGTTTGAAGGTAATCGACTCCTCTGTTATTAAATTGCGTAAGATTGTTAAATTTATAGATTCTTCTGATTCTAGACTTTGTTGCTTTGATTCTGCTATTAATGACTGTGGTTCTGATTTTTCTGGTAAGTTGGTCTTGGATGTTCCTACTCGATGGAACTCTACTTACCTGATGCTTCGTAGGGCACTAGAAGCTAAACATGCTATTAACTTGTTTGTTAATAGGGAAAATGGTTTGGATGTAATCTCTGATGTTGAGTGGGAAACTGCTCAATTAATTTGTGATTTCCTTGAGCCCTTCTTTGAAATTTGTACTCTGTTCTCAGGATCCAAGTATCCTACTGCTAATTTGTACTTGGCTAATGTTGTTGCCATTGAGAAACTTTTATGTGATGCTCACAATGATCCATGTGAGGGCATCTCTGTAATGGCTGGTCCTATGCTTGAATTGTATGAGAAATACTGGTCTGATCATTCAACTATTCTGTCTTTTGCTGTTTTACTTGATCCTCGGTATAAGTTACAACTTCTGAAGGAGTTGTATGGTGTCCTCTATGTTGAGGATGAGGTTGAAAGGAGGGTAAGTGTTGTTTATAATGAGTTTGTAAGTATGTATATTTATTATTCAAGATCTGCACGTACTTCTTCTAATAATTCTTCTGTCCAAAGTAACTCTACTCAAAGTTCAAGTCTGTCAAGTTCTGGTCGCCCTAGGACCTTCAAAAAATCTAATCTCTTTCATGTCAGTTTATCTTTTTGCTTCTGTTTTTATAGTTAATTTTTTTCATTTACAGTTTACTAATTTTTTTTATTTAATACAGAATTTTGATGCCAATTTGGCAGCTTCTAGGAGTGGTAAGTCCGATGTTGACTCCTACATTTCTTTGCCCCTTCTCCCTCGCACTGAAGATGCTGAGTTCGATATCTTAGAGTATTGGAAAACACAATCTGTGTCTTTTCCAATACTTTCACTAATGGCTAGAGATGTGTTAGCCATTCCAATCACCTCTGTTGCTTCTGAATCCTCATTTAGTATGGGAGGTCGAATTTTGAACAAGTTGAGGGCTAGGCTTTTGCCTAAAAATGTAGAAGTATTTGTAACAACCAGAAACTGGTTGTATGGTTTTGAGCCTGAGGAAAGGGATGAAGAATTTCTTGCTGTTGGGAAAGATGCCTCAGTCTCTGATGTGTCTGTTGAAGATCTACTTCAAGGTTAAGGTATAATCCTTTTTCTGTTTTTTCAATTCTTGTTTTATTTTTATATTTTAGTTACTGACTTTGTTTTGTTTTGCAGGAAACACTTCAATGTAGAAGTATCTGATGTGTATGTTGCATCTGATGTTAAGTGAGGTATTTCCCTTAACTGTGTTTTTTTAAATTCTTATTTTATTTTTGAATATAATTTCTGACTTGAATCTGTTTTGCAGGAAACACTTTAGACCTCAGGGGTCAACTATGTTGCTTCTGATTATTAAGTGAGGTATTTCCCTTCACTGTTTTTTTAGTTGACTTAGTGATGCTGTTGTTATTTGGTTTTGCTGAGTGCTCCTCTTTAAGTGAGGTATTCCCTTGACTGTTTCTTTAATTTACTTAGTTAAGCTGTTGTTATTTGGTTTTGCTGATTGCTCCTGTTTAAGTAGGTATTTCCTTTGATTGGTTTTTTATTTGACTTAGTGATTCTGTTCATGTTATTTGGTTTTGCGGAATGCTCCTGTTTAAGTGAGGTATTACCTTGACTGTTTTTTTAAATGACTTAGTGATTCTGTTGTTATTTGGTTTTGCTGAATGCTCATGTTTAAGTTATGTATTTTCTTTGACTGTTTTTTAATTGTCTTAGTGATTCTGTTTTTTTTTCTTTCTTCTTAGCTGAATGATGCTGTTGTTTGTGAGTTGGTGATGCTGTTTGCTGCTGCTGTTAATGGCTTGGTGTTGCTGCTGGTACTGGTAGCTTGCTGTTCCTCTCTTATCTTAGTGTTGCCCATAATTATGTTGGTTTCTTACCAGTTACCCATAATTAACTGTTGGTAGCATTTAGATGAGATAGCTCGATGAAGAATTATCTGGTAGCAAAGTGCTTTTAGATTTGCTATAAGATATGAGAGCTAATTTTATTACAAACTTGTATTTTGTGACATTCAGTTTGTAAAATTATAAGTGTAAACTTTTATCTTGTATTTTTTTTACATTCTGTATTGATATTTTTTTAAGTAATCAAGTATTCATAATCTGGAATTCTAGTTATTTTTATTTTATATCTGTTAATTTTTTTACTTAAGTGTATGAATTTTATTTTATATCTTAACTTAATTCTACATTTTGTAACTTAAGACAACAATTACTTAATCTGTTCTAATTAAGTAAAATCATATACTTTATAACTTTATCAATTTTGAACTGCAAAAGTTGTAGAAGACTTACAATTTTTATAACTTGAATCTGTTAAGTATAAAATATTAAAGTTGTAGACTTACAACTTTTTTATAATTTCTAAATTTACTTAATCATTTTTCAATTATAAATGTTATACATAAGTTATAATTTCACTAAGTTTTACAAACTTGAAGAATCTGTTAAGTGTTAACTGTTAACTGTTAAGTATAAAAAAATAAAATTGTAGACTTATAAAATTGTAGACTTATAAATTTTTGAACTACAAATGCTATACATATGTTATAACTTTAGTAAATTTTATGAACTACAAATAAGTTTACAATTGTTATTTAATTTTTTATAATTTGTAAGTTTACAATTTTATTCAAGTTAATGAATAAACTTTAAAATTAAAAATAACTCTTCATTTAATTTTTTATTTTCATAAATTATCAATTACTTATTCTTTTTTCAAACTTTAGTACTTAATATATATATATATATATATATATATATATATATATATGTATGCGCACATATACATCACCTATATCAATATATGTAAGCGTATATGTATATACATTAAATATGTATATGGTATATCAACTTTTATAAATTTTTTAATTCATCATGTCATAGGTTTCAGGTTAATTTCAGCTCAGGTCAAGAACAGGTCGGGTCACTTAACAGGTCGGGTTTAAAAGCAGGTCGGGTCCATTTCAGTCGGGTCCATTTTAGGTCGGGTCCATTTCAGGTTGGGTCCATTTTTAGGTCAGGTCCATTTCAGGTCGGGTCCATTTTCAGGTCGGGTCCATTTCAGGTCGGGTCCATTTCAGGTCGGGTAAAATCGGATATCGGGTCAATTCAGTCGGGTAATTTCGGTTATTTGCCAGGTCGGCTTCGGGTTCGGGTTCTTTTCAGTCGGACGCAGGTCGGGTTTCAAGTCCAAATTAACAGGTCCAATTCAGGTTCGGGTCGTTTTCAGTCGGACGCAGATCGGGTTCGGTTGCTACAGTAACATGTCAAATTCGGGTTCGGATCAACAACAGTCGGTTGCAGATCGGGTTCGGGTCAACAAAAACTCGGGTCAAATCAGGTTCTGACTCGGGCAGGTTTCAGTCAGGTTATCAGGTTCTGACTTGTTTTTACATCCCTATATACACAGAGTTAGGATTCACTTACACACAATGTAAAACTGTGTGTAAAACTATGAGTTTTACACATTTTTTGGATCATTGAATGGGTGAAATGGATGGCTAAGATTAATTCCTTACTTTTTTTTTCTTCAAGTGATAATCTTTACATATCTTACTGTTAATCTCAATCATTAATTTCACCCATCCAACAATCTAAAAAATGTGTAAATTTTAAAAACTCTTACACTGTGTAAACGGATCCTAACTCATATATATGAGTTAGGATCAACTTACACAATGTAAAACTCTTTAAGTTTTACACGTTTTCTGGATCGTTAGATGAGAGAATGGATGTCTCAGATTAACTCCTTACTCTTTTTTTTAAATGATAATATTCACATATTTACTGTTAATCTCATCCATTCGTTTCACTCATCCAACAGTCCAAAAAACGTGTAAAACTTAATAGTTTTACACTATGTAAACGGATCATATCCCTATATATATAGTAGATTATGTGAAGATTATCACTTAGAGTTAATCTCAGTCATTAATTTCTCCATTCAACGATCCGAAAAATGTGTAAATCTTAAAAACTCTTACACTGTGTAAACTGATCCTAACTCATATATATATATATATATATATATATATAATGTCTCTCTCTGTGTAGGTTTGCATTTATAGAGTATCAGATATATATATAATGTCTCTCTCAGTGTAGGTTTGCATTTATAGAGTATCAGATATATATGCTGCGAGAAAAGTGAGAACATGTGGCTGAATTTGCTCTGTTTAAGTTTACCTCAACTACTTCTTTTTGAACAATAAATTTGGGTTTTAGCTAGACCAGGTTGAACTAAATTGATCAAATAGTTTTAGCAGTAGCTAGTACAAGATTTACGTATTTTCAAGGCTTGTTTTGAAGAGGCAAACTGATCACCTGCTTTCCTGCCATTATTATTAAGCATGAATGTTGCTCTCAATTCCTTTTCTTTTAAGCCATAATATAACCCATCTGATTGGTAAATTAAGTTTGATTTTAATGTGATTTAAGTGGTTTAGATTATTTAATAAATAAATTGGCTTTTAACATGAAAACGTGATCTGTTTGGCTTAAGTTTATGGCAGTCATAAATCAAACGTGCTCTGTTTCTTAAGTCTTAAATTAGTGAAATCAATCTTTCAACACATATTCATTGTTGTGCTTCAATAGCAGTCATTAAACAAAGGAAAACCCTTCGGCAAATAAAATTTTTCAATTGTTTTTGTCATTGTTTAAATAACTGCGCTGAAACAGAAGCAGCGGGGATGTTCAGATTTCGATATGGTTTTGCTTTTGCTTTAAGGTTTTGAGTTTAGGTTTTAGGGTTTTAGGTTTATGATTAAATAATTTTTTTATTAAAAATATAGTCAAATTAAAATAATGTGTAAATGATGATGGTTAATTTTTTAAAAAAAATAGGTTTTTTTTAATTTAGAGATTGACTATGGTTGGTATTTGATCTAATTATTTGAAAATAAAGATTAAAAATATAATATATATGAAAAATAATTTAATTTAAATTTAATTTTAAATAATTATTAATTATATGTTGAGTCATTGAGATTTTTAATCTTTATTAATCAATTTAATGGTGTTCAGCAGTTTTTAGCGATAGTGATGTTCAACAGTGTTCGACGCTCGTTGTAGAATTTTTTATTTAATAAAAAATATTTAATTGAAAATAAATGTTCAAACTATTTTTTCTATTTAGGTGTCTAATTTTTTTTTCAAAATATGTGCTTAACATTTCATTTTATTTTATAATTTTTTTACTGTTAACCTCGTAAAAAATTAATCATCTAATATTTATTTAACATGTGGCTAAACTTTTAATTTCTTTTTATTTTTTAAATTAAAAACCTAAAAACTCTCACTTTTTAAAAATAACCTCAAATCTCAATTTCTCTACAACATACATGGGCGGAGCTAGGTGTATGAGTGGGGTGTTAATTGAAACCCCAAAAAGTTTTGAAATTTTTTTAATATAAATTTTATATGAAAAATATATTAAAAATATGTATTTGACATCATTTTAAAAAGAAAATTGACGCCAATTTAAAAAATAATTAATTTTTTTAAAAAGAAATTGACCCTCTTTATTTGATTTTATCAACTTTTAATAAAATATTGCTTAACACAGAAAATTTAACACCGTAAATTAAATTTCATGGCTCCGCCCCTGACAACATCAAACGTTTCGGCGTCACTATAATAAAATCTTCTCATCTCACCACAAAGCCCAATCGTTGTTTGCCTATTTGTCCATTCATCACGTTCGTAGCTTGTAGAATCTTTTTACGTTCAATATTCAATTGACATCTCGTTCGTCAATTTGCAACGATAGAAGAATAGGTTAATCGGTGGTGAGGGTTTAGAGACGAATGGATGGTAGTGGTGGTGATGGTTGACTCGGTGAAGGTAGAAGATGAATTTAAAATTCTGAGGATTTAAAATTTCATATTTAGAGTTTATGGGAATATGAGAATGTTGGGTATTTTAAAAAAAATAATGTTTTTATAATTTTTAAATGTAAATGAAATTAGAAATTGTTAAACCTATATTTTATTTTGATATAAATTTTTAAATACTCAATTGACTTACAAAATTGACAAAAATTTGAACTTAAAATATTTTTTAAGTCAAAATCTTAAACCCCAAAGTTTTTCTAAGTGTTTTGGTACTTAAAAATAGTCAATTTAGTACAGGAGTACCGATACGCCTTATGTCGTATCGGTACGGATTTTAGCTACTAAAAATATTTTATTCGTAATGGCTATAGGATATTGATACGCTGTAGCCATATCGGTACACCTTCAAACTTGAAAACCAAATTTGCTTATAAGTATTGATACGACTTTTAGCGTACCGGTACATGGTCAAAGATTTTCTAAATCTTTGTATTTACTTTTTGATCGTTGTCTTGTCAGTTTATTGGAACCATAACTTTGAAAATCAATTAACACGTACTGATACTCTCTTAAGCGTATCGATACGAGTTTTCAACCAAAACTTTCAAAGATTCTAGTGAGCAAAATCGATATCAATACGGTACAGCCCATACCGACACCCTTTGTAACAATTCACTCTTTATCGATACGGCTTCCCGAGTATCAATACCCCTTTGTTGCAACGGCTCTTTCTTCTTATGACAGGTACTGATACAAGTGTTAGAGTACCGATACCCAATGTTAATAGACAGCATTTATTGCCGGAAAAATGCAGCCCAACCACTATATTTAATATCTCAACTACCCAAACGGTTAGAAATTAATGGTATAAAATTAAATCTCTAAAGCTTCTTCAACAACTATTCAACAAGTCAAAAGCATTCAAACAATCTTTGAGCTCTTAGTGTCAAATCTTGTAAACTCACTTAAGTGATTTCAATTGTAATCTTTTTATTCAAGTGTTGGGGTTTTAGTGAGCCTAGAATTGTGCAAACATTGTACCTTGTGAGGGATTTTCAGTTTGCTTCATTTGTATTTCTTTTTGTGAGAGTTCTTAAAGTTTTGGGTATAAATCTTAAGGGAGTTGTAAGGTTATCTCCTTAAGCCTTAAAAGGAAAGTAAATTTAGTGGATTTGATAAATCCTTAGTGTGGATAGTTAAAGTAGTGGATGTAAAACTTGTTTAAAAGGTTGAACCACTTATTCTTGTGTCATTTTTCTCTTTGCTTCCACTAATTTTTTAATTGGATGAGTCTACCACGTGCGACGAACATCGATGAACACCACTAATGATGAACACCGATGAACATCATTAAATTAATTAATAAAGATTTAAAATTTCAAAGACTCATCGTACAATTAATAATTATTTAAAAAATTTAATTAAATTATTTTTATATATATTAAAAAAAAAATTTAATAAAGGTAAACTATATATTTAGTACCTCACCTATTTCTGTATTTCTATTGAACCCTTATTATTTAAATATTATTTCAATTTCACCCCATTCTTTATAAAAAAAATTAACCCTTAACCCTCAACCTAAAACCCTAAACGGTTAAACCTTAAACCCTTAAACTCTTAAACATATACCCTAAACTGTGAAAATGGTATATGGTTTGAGTATAGGTTTAAGAGTTTAAGGGTTTAAGGTTTAATAGTTTAGGGTTAAGGGTTAAGTTATTCCACTGTGAAAATACAATCAATTCTATCGATTCTCCTCGCAACGTTTTCCGGATTTGGTGTCACAATGAGCGGGAGTTCCTTTGTAGTTGAGATCCTACGATGCAGAAGAAGACGACAGTGGGCTAGGTTGGAGCAGCACGGTTCGCATCGGACGGGTCCTCATAACACGGGTCCTCATAACGAAAATCAGCAAAGTGCAGAACCAACCGGTGGTGGCAGCTGAATCAATTTCGTTACTTTGGAACTCAACATTTGCTTAGTAATTTGTCCAAATTTGAGGCATGGCAAAGTGTAACATAAATCCAAATAAGAATTGAGTGAATTTTTCCCCGAAATTTAAGTGTTGTTGATGTAAATAATAATGTTAGAAAAGTTTTATTCAAAAAAAATATTTAAATAATAAGGGTTCAATAGAAATACGAAAATAGGTGAGGTACTAAATATATAGTTTACCCTTATTAAAAAAATAAAATTTTAATATATAAAAATAATTTAATTGAATTTTTTTTAAATAATTATTAATTATATGATGAGTCCTTGAAATTTTAAATCTTTATTAATTAATTTAATGGTGTTCATCGATGTTCATCGTTAATGGTGTTCATCAATGTTCGTCGCCCGTTGTAGAATTTTCCTTTTTAAATTATCAATTTATCCTCTCTCAACTATCTTGTATTGATTGTCCATCCCAACAAAAATAGATAATGTCTCATAACGAATTTCATTTATAATAATTAATAGATAAACCTTAATATATATAACAAAATAAATATTAGATATCTATTTTACGGGGAAAAAAGCTTTATATATATATAATATAACAAATATTTAATTTGTAATCAAGCACGATAAAAATGAAGAGGACACAATCACTTCGTTTCCCTACGTTAGCGACATCTGCATTAAATGGTTGAGCTGCCACCTACCAAACCCCATTAATTATTTCAATTAATTTCTTTATCCGTGCTAATTTTTTTGCCACTCGTTCGATTATAATTTCCAAAGAAATAAAAAATAACTATTTATTGGTTTGTCTAATATATGCTACAAAGTATAGGTTATGCATCAAACATTAACTAAGTGAGAATAAATCAAAAATTCCTTTGAAAATAACTTCTCATTTAATAAAATAGCATTTAATTCAATTATCAATTATTGTTGTGAATTAATCTTATTAAACAAAATAAAAGATTTTTAAAAGTGAGTTTAGAGTTAGTTGTATTTTTAAGGTTTAGATATTAGAGTTTATGATTTATGGTGTATTGTTTAAGGTTTGTGGTTTTTAGTATTTAGGATTTGAGGTTTGGCGAGAGAATGAGAATGTTAAATGAGGGAATCGATGATAATTTTTTATTATTATTTTGGATTGTGGTGTTTGAATTTGATTGTTGAGATGTTGTCTGTGTTGGTGTGGCTTGAGTTGTTGCTACTATGTAGATTTTGGTTACAAGTTGAGTTTATGTGATGTTTGGGTTTGTCTTAGCGTTCTGTTTGTTATGGTGTGCTCGTATTTTTTTCAAGCGTTGTTTGTTTTGTATTTTGTGTCATGCTCGTTTCGGTGCTTTCGAGTTCTTTTTTAGCATTGGTTTTTTCCTTGTGCTCTCCGAGATATCCAAACACTCTTTTCCCCAAACTTAGGATTAGGGGGGTTAACGAGGCTCATGATATTCTTTTCCTGTATGATTTTTTTTCTCTAATAAACTCATAAATTGCTGATCAAAAAAATTATTTTAAGGAGGATCTTTGATTTAATCTAAATTATTTAATGATCTTTAACATATGTATTGTGGCCTAAGTTAGACACAATATTTTTTTATTAAGTAAATATATTATATTTTCAAAGTAAATGTCGAGATTAAAGTTCATATAAAATGAAATAACATAAACATTTTTTACCACGCCAATTAATGGAAGGCAACATGGAAAGCAACCAAGGAGGATAGATGATATTTTTTCAACAATTAAACACGATATTAGATTACGTTTCTTAGGAAGTTCAAAGTATAAGGGGACTAGTTCTTTTTTAGTCAATGAGTGGAGGCTGTGCTGTCTAGCTAAGTTTAGATAAAGGTTTTTGTGTTTGTACAAACGATTTGATCTTTGGATAATAAAGTAACATTTATAAAAATAATGACAAAGTTAAATAATAACGAAGTTAAACTACAATAGCAAATAGAATATTTTTATTTTTGAGCTTGTGGAGTGGTCTTAGTGATAAATGATGATATATTTCATTCAGGTGACCCGAATTTAAGTACCATGTGTGCATGTTGTCTGTGTCTTATTAAAGGGTTAAAAAAATTGAACATATACTACCTTATAATCACACCAACATATTATTTTAAAAAAAATATTTTTATTTTTTTTAATATTCAATTGTAGATTTGTTTAATTTAGTTATATTTAAATTCATCTCTTATTCCATTTATTGTACAAATATCACTATTTGAATTCAAGGTAAGTTTTATAATTCAAGGTCATTGTATAGAATTTAGGGTATAAGGTTTTAATTTTATAATATAAATATACATACTTGTTTAAAATAATTTTACACAGTTTGTATATCAAAATTTTGTCCAATATATTATCGATGAGTCTAGCTAGGTGCAGTAAATAAAGTAGTTAATAATTAACATAAATCCGGTCTGTCTTTTTTAACACTAAATCCGGTCTGCTACATGAAACCAACAAGCAGTTAAAACTTAAAAGCATCCATTAAATTTCGTAGCTTCCTATAGTTGGAGACGATGGTGGTGGAGCCTATAACAATTACAAATGCATTTTAAATTCAGGTGGTTTAAATGTTGGTTTAAGTGGTAAATAAGCGCTTAAATTATATTTTTTTTTCTTTTAGATATATACTTAAAGTATTTTTCAGGCTAAAACACGTGCCTAACGTTTTTAACATTACTTAAATAGGTGCTAGCCGTTAATGTCCGTTAATTTTCACCGATAGATGATACGTGTCACCTTCTTAAAATTTTAAAATTATATTTTAAAAAATAAAAATTAATAAAATAAAAGATTTTCTTTATTTTACAAACTAACCTCAAAATTTGAAAACATGATTTAACTTGATTCCGCTACCGATTGCCACGCCGCCGCCCACCACATCCGTCGTCACGACCATTTACTGCACTATCTTGTCATCAAAAATCAACCGACGCCGTGCGAAACGCCAAAATCGTCGAATTGTTCATTCGATCGCGACGAACGACGGCATAACGGACGATGACAATATGTAGGTTGTTCGGCGAGGGGAGGATGCTTCAGTCCGTCGCCGAAAACGCGACCAATGCTAGTAGTAGTGGTCGAATTTTGGGGATTTAGGGACTATTTTGAGATTATTTGAAAATTTTAGCATATTTTAAAATTTCTGATTTATTTAAAAAAACAATGTTTAATACTGCCATGTGTCATGTTTTTATTGGCTAACAGGATTTTTTTAACAAACAGTCACGAGGGCACCTATTTGAGTAACGTTAAAAATGTTAGATACCTATTTGGTCCCAAAAAATACTTTAGACACCTATCTGATAAAAATGTATACTTTAGGCACTTATTTGCCACTTAAGCTTTTAAATGTTTGATTTTTCAAGTAATTAAAAAAATAGAAAAATATTTATATATAAGTGAGATTTAAATTAAAATGAAATTTTAAATAATAACTCAAATATAATATTTACATATTTTGTCAAAAAATATAATATATTTGAATTTAAATTTTAAAATTCTTGAAACCTTGAAGATATGTATATTCAATGAATTAACAGTTATTAAACATTCATCCTAATTGAATTTAAGGAATGGTTCCAATAATAAAAAGTAGTATGTTCTATTTAAGTTAATTGAGTTTTAACAGTTTAATTTATAAATATACATAAATTTCTCTAAATTTGAAATCAAACACGAATAGAATTTTTCTGTCCTTTTTAGTGCCTTTATTTATGCTTCATACTAAAAATTAGGTTTAAGATTTAGTGTTTAAGGTTTGTAGTTAATGTTTAAGAAATTTAAGGTAGTGTGTATTTTTTAAAGTATAAGCCGTAAGTTTTAAGATTTCGAATTTTTATGAGAAAAAAAATTCGAATTTATAATTAGTAATTAAAAACTAAAAAGCAAGTGTGAAACGGAACATTTCCAGAGGGTTTTCCACTTTGATGATCAGGTCATGGGTTGACTGGATCTCCAGCTGAAACTTGTCAACTTTTCTTTGAAACCAAATCACGAGGCAAACTGACGAGAGATTTGACTTTGAATTCCATCAAAACAACTTTAATTAATTAGCAAGAAATGTTGTAAACACTTTCATTGGTGCGTTGAAGTATAGTTAGAACACTGACCCAGAGCCATTCGGTCTCTTTTTAGTGTCTCTTTCGATTAAATTATAAAATTTAAGATTAAATTTTAAATTTTAAATTTTAAAAAATATATTATACTCATAATTTCTTAAACTCTAATACTAAACATTAACCCTAAACACATTTTTTTTTTAATATGAGACATAAATAGGGCAGAAAAATAGACAGAGGGTTTCTATTCTTCAGCCGTAGTCTTGTTAACCAAACATTGCTTTCAAACCATCCCTATTCCCTACAGGCAAAGTCCTTCTCTCATCGTGTTATATAGAGCAAAGAATTTTTCAAACTCGTGGTAACCCACTCTTTCTTCTCCATGCACAGCTTTTTTGCATATATATACACGTATGCCAGATTGTGAATTAAAGCAGCAATGGAGATTGTTAAAGCTTTTAGATTTCATAGAGATGCAAATCGAATCCTGTCGCAAGGGAGATGGCGTGTATTTCATTTATGTTTTTGAGATACACACCATCTCTCTGCGCCAGGATTCATGGCAATCTCTAATCTTATCTGGTGGTTTGCTTGGTCTGCAGGCTTCTACAAGGTTGGTGCACTATATATATCGAATCAAATGGATTCGAGTTCCGGATATATTTAATGTTTTCTTTTAAAGTAGTTGTATGAATTAACTGAATTAAATCTCGGGTTTATATTCTTTGATCTCGGACAAAGTTTATGCATTGTTTTGTTTCAGTAAGTTGAGACTTGAATGTTAGGCTTGAATCATTCAATTTTCTGGATTCTTTTGGTTCATATTTCTCTAACTTTCTTGCCTCAGCCGCCATTGGTTTAAACATGAATCTTATGTTGTGGGAATAATAATTTTTAGGGTAAACTATACCAATGACCACCAAACTATAGGATATGTGTCGATTTGACCACTATATTTTTAATTGTGTTAAATATACCACTTAACTATTTAAATGGTTCCAATTAAGCCACCCGACGTTAAAGAAACGAAAAAGTTGACGGAACTATTTAAAAAATGGGTATAATTACACATTTGATCCTCTATATTTATACAATAAATCAATTCAGTCCTAATTTTAATCTAATAAAATAAATTAATTATTCATTAAGATGGTAACACGTGCCACCACCTTATCACTCCCATCAAGAATCGAACCCAAGACCTTGAAGTACCCAAGCTGTGTGTTTGCCACTAAACCAAACACTTAATATATGTCTTTAATGATTGTTAATGCCCAGAAAAATGAAAGAGAAGAAAATGCACTTGAACGAATTTGAACCAAGGACCTTGTGGTAAGCACAAAAGTGTTGTACCCCATAGCACAAAAGTGTGCTTGGTTTAGTGGTAAGCACACATCTTGGATACCCTAAGGTCTTGGGTTTGAATCTTGATGGGGGTGATTTTGTTGCTCTCATTTTTCACCTCCAATTGGGTGACACGTGTCACCACCTGATTGGAGGTGGAAAATTAATTAAATAAATTAAATACAAATAATTAAAGACTTCCAATAAGGTGGTGACACGTGTCACCATCTTATTGAATAATTAATTTATTTTATTAGATTAAAATTAGGACTAAATTGATATATTGTATAAATATAGAGGATTAAATGTGTAATTATACCAATTTTTTAAAAGTTCCGTCAACTTTTTCATTTTTTCAATGGCGGGTGGCTTAATTGGAACCATTTAAATAGTTAAGTGGTATATTTGATACAATTAAAAATATAGTGGTCAAATCAACACCAAATCTATAGTTTAGTGGTCATTGATATAGTTTACCCTAATTTTTACTCGCGTTTGAGTACATGAGTTAACAATAAATTTAATTTAGATAAATTGAAGGAATAAATATTATTTTTTAATATATATTATTTAATTTATTTTTAGCTTACTCAACACTGCAGCACATATACTCTCTGCTTCACCGAAATTGGTTCGTTCGTTTTCGGCATGTTTATCGTGAAGGAAATAAGGTAAGTAGATAGAATGTCGAAATTCAATTGGTCACTTAAATTAGATTGTCGTGTCTATCGCAATCTTAGATCAAATTTTTAGTATTTTACATGAGGATTGTAAGAACTTGATTATTTGATGTTTAATAGTAATATTGCATCTTAGTTTATAAAAAAAATGAGGTATTACTTATGTACCATAGCATAATTATTTTAGTTATTAAATGCTCTTCTAACTTTATCTATATACAATGAACCTTATTATTAAAGTTGATTAGATTTTGAGTAAAAATCTTCTACCCCTAACCATGTTTTTTATATGCTCTCTACTAAAAAACACTTAAAAATTAAATTTTAAGCCCTAAATTTAATTTTTATAGCCTAAACCCTAAAAATACACTCTACCTTTAATTCCCTACACCCTAACCCTAAGCCACAACCTTAAACCTCAAACCCTAAACTCGCTATTTTAAAATAGAGACACCAATGAGGGCATAGTTAGGGGTAGACAATTTACATCCTTAGATTTTAATTAGATTGTCGTGTCTATCGTAACTCAGGATCGAATTATAGTCATGTTTTCTTTTTTTCTTTTTAAATCACTAAATGCCTATTCAATAATTAGATAGCAAGGTGAATGAGACCTTGGTTTAATGGTAAGCTGAATGTCTTAAAACTTTAAGATTGTAAGTTTGAGTTTTATTATACATAAATATCATGCGTATTATTATTTAAGAGCCGTCACGTGTGAACCGAATACCAATATATTTCAAAGGAACTATTTGGTTCAAATTTCCCCATATTAAAGTTCATGACTAAGCAGCTCATTTTTCATGTTCTTGTTGGCTTCAACGAAATGAACAATGCACGAAATTTCTATGTGGTAGACGGTAGAGATCACTTTCAATCCAGTAATATTTAATCATATTCATATATAAATGTAAGTAAACTGCTTGCAAGCTTCCATGGGAAATAAATAAAGAAGAAGAAGATGCTCAACTTTGTTGAATATTCGAGTATGGAACCTTTAGGTTTTTTCTCATCACCTTCTTCATAGTTTTCTTGGAAATAAAACAAAAATTTTACACTATAAATCTCTATGACGGGAAAGAACAAGAATACAAGTGAAAGAGAAAGAAAAAAAAGAAGAGTTGAAGGTGTGATGTCGCAGGATGGCTGACACTGATATATTTATATGAGTCATTGCTCTTCTGTTTCAGTGTCATCCTTCTGCGACATTTAACCTTTCTACTTCTTTACTTCATTTTTATTCGGTTTGTGGTTAAATGTTTAAGGTATGTAATCAGGGACGAAGCTATTAAAAGGCCGAAAGAAAAAAATTCACCTTTGTTTTCTTATTCATTTATTATTATTGTATATTGTTTGAAAGCTAAGGTGATTACAAGTAGTATCTGTTCTAAATATACTCTCAACTATTTGACAATGCATGCTCGATCACCCTGCTACAGTTGCTAATGCTCGAACCCGTGACCTTTAGAAACAACAATTATTCCCTCAACCACTGAGGTAAGTTAGTTCGTGCTATTATTTTATATCTTTAGATATAGATTTTAACTCGGATCTTTCATTCAAGAAGACTTGATATTATTTTGCCCTTTGAAATAATGAAATTCTCTCTGACCCATCGACACTACATACTGTATTGGCCCATCCGTCAGGGCCCAAGCCTAAACCAAACGGGTCCAATATACGTTAGGACTCCGCGGCAGCCCGAACCCGGATCCAACTGTCTCACCAATTTGGTAATGGATTTAGCTAAAAATGAACTTCTACAGGATTATTATTTTCATATGTAATACATATGTTCTAATCTATTCAATCATGAACAAATAAAGTCATGTAATTTCAAGGCAAAATAAAAATCTATTTTCAAAAAAAATTGTTCAGTTTGTGATAGTTATTTACTACTACAAATATATGTATCCATCAATATATCCTTCTTAGCTAATCCAAATATATCTTATCTACTTCCTGCTCCTTACCGGAAGGAATACGGAACACTTGATGTGTTGTCTTCGTCTTCTGATTTATGTATAACCGAACCCTAAGTGGCATGAATGCCCCAGTAACCGAGTTTCGGGCGGCATCATCTGCATTGCCGCGGTCGGAATTTGTCGTTGGATAGAAGAGAACTGATCAAGCTTGCCAACCTCGTTGCTCCAGGGCCAGGCTTGATGACTGATGTATTACCAATAACAGAACAAGGATCACTCCCATTTTGGGCACTTCCTACACACCAACCACCAGGAGTAAACATGTCTGGACCCCGAGACAAGAGCGCGGAGTCGATCTTGTCTAGCACTGGATCATCCCGAGGGAACTTTCTCGCGAAAGGGGCATTGCTGTTGATCATCCGTTGCATGTCGGCAAGCTTGAGGAGATGAGGATGCTGCTTAGGAGGGTTATCCCATGATATAAAATGGAGGTCACTGTTGACGGTAGTGTTACGGAATTCTTGAGCATTACAAATCACAGTATGGAAGTAACCTTCCGGGGAAGATAAAAAGTTAGCATAGTACATGAGGACGGTTCGAGGTAGGTTGTCCCATCCCCAGATGCAGTAATCGATAAAAGATCGAGAAAGTGCCATCCAAGCAGAACCTATTACAGAAAATAGATGCTTGTCAGAGATACCACCTAATGCAGATACCGTGAACATCTACGGTTATCTAATAGAATATTGCAACAAGGTAGTTCATGAGATAATAGCTGAAATTCTGCCAAAATGGTTAATGAACTTATTTTACAGATTTCAACACGAGAAGATCAGTGATGATAACAATGCATAAAACTATCTGTCTAGCACATTCAAATTATTAGACATTGGCAATATCAGTAAAAACAATTTTAAAATGACTACGCAAAATGCCCAAGATGCATATTTCTCCTAAAAGACATGGACTTCACCACATAATAGACGTGTTCCATGGCCATTATCAAACAAAGTAACGATGCACTTAGAAATAATTTCGTTCCTATGAGTTTCTCGCTAGCACTCCTTCATGCAGGAAGCAACAGGTTCTTTGTGTGCATTAGTATGATGCTGCAAACTAGGCGCTTTAATCGAGTGAAGCAGTTGGGACATGTCATTTACAAGTCTACATACCTATCCACTTCTTTCTAAGCAGAAACTCCAAAACCTTGTGATATTATAAAAAGTATAAAAAGGAAATTAATCCTCCTCTAAATAACCATATCGAGAAGCTGTTTCGGACAATGGGAAAGAAGAATAGAACACGAGAAGAGAAGCTGTATATTCGCCGTAGTCCACGAAATGGACCTCATTTCAAATGATAGCTCAGTTAAAAACTGTTGAAATCCATATCATGAAAATTTAACATTCAGATTTGTAATTGTGACCTCTAATTTGCTCAATAAATAATCACCCAAGTGAAAACTAGATATTCATATTCCAGTTTCAGTGAAACATTATCTGAAAGGATCATTCAAATCTATAGAGATCATTAAATAACCATTAACCAATCATAACTAAATATAGTAACCAACACAAAACTTTAAGAAAATTGAAGGTTTAGAATGTTTGCCTGTAGAGAGTTTGAATGCAGTAGGCACACTTCTCCTTTGAGTAACCCAAAACACATCAGATTTTTTCACACTATACAGCCCTGGATCTATAATAATTGGCTTTGCTCTATGAAACCTGCCATTTACAACAACAACAAAACCCAATAATAACTCAGTTTCCATAAATAAAATGATACCCAAAAGTGGAAACTTTGAGGAAAATTACTCACTCTTTCCACCCAATGTTGCTTGTATGATCAATGAAATTCAAATCCCTCGGCAAGTATGAAAATGTGTGGAAAAGATCTGGAAAAAAAAACCCCAAGCCAAATGTCAAAAATTACAAAGAAATAAACTAAAAAAGTAAAACTTTTGTTGAAAATGGGACAAAAAAAGGGGGATAAAATCAGTTTCACCATCTTGAGTAACAAGGGGATAATCAGAAGCACTGAGATTAATAAACCAATCCCAATCTCCACCTTCTTTCAGCAAAATTGAAGCAGCGTGAAGCGTATTAGCAACCATAGTTGGACCTCTATAAGTAACCAAATTAGCTTTCACGATCATCCGAACATTCCCAAATTTGTTAAACACTTGATGATCTTTCACATACTTCTCCAGATCGAGCCTCTCTTCGGAGCTAGCTTCCCGGTCAAGATGAACCACGTATTGATTCAGAGGATGGTAAAGGGCTAAGAGGGTCCTCCTCAGCATCCGGCCGTCGCCGGCGGAGCCCGAAATGAGGTAAGCGAAGCGGGGAGGTGGATGGAGAGTGGAGACAGGGATGGGTTTGAGTTGGCTCTCCACGAAAGGGGAGGAGCCGCCGCCGAGGACGGCGGAGGGATGGTAGAAGAAAAGGAATGGGGAGCCATTGAAAGAGGTCAATGTTGTTAAAAAGAGTAGAAACAGTGAAACGATGGAGCCGACAGCTAATGGCAAGATCCATTTTCGCTCCATTGCTTGATTGCTGTTGTGGCGAAACTGCGTGTAATAGGTTCTTAATTTCTTCATAATTTTTTAAGCTTTTTTTCTTTTCTTTTTTGATCAAAGTTTTCTCTCCTTTTTCTAGTGTTTGGATCGAAGGGAAAAAATGGTAGAAAATCTAAGAGCTGATCTACTCTATATGTGAAAATTAAAATCGTTGCTTCAGGAGTGAAATTTAAGAGAGGCTTTTATTGTGTTTGGATACAGAAAAGGAAAGTTTTGGCCGTGAAACAGGGGATTTTAGGACAGTTTAATTAAGCATTTAAATTTGAATGTTTGTAGCTTTTTTTTTAACTAAAATCTTAATATTTTAATGTTTGTTGGAGTGGAGCTGAAGTTAATTGTAGATACGGAAAATTCTATAGCGTTTGACGAGTTTTGACGAGTACCGATAAACACCGATAAATTAATTTATAAATTTTTTAAATCTAAAATACTTAATGTGTATTTATAATTTTTTTAAAAATTAAAGTGTAATTTAATTAAAAATATATTTTTTAATTTTAATTTTATTTTAAACATTATTAATTAAAATAATTTATCCCAAAATCAAAGAACCCTAGGTATTTTTTTTGAAATTAACCTAATTGTCGCCATTGATAACCGTCGTCGCCGACCGCCGCCATTTCCCTTCCTAGGGTAGCGGTGGTCGGCGGTGGCGGTGACGGCAATTGAATTAATTTCAAAAAAAAAATACTTAGAGTTCTTTGATTTGGAGATAAATTGTTTTTAATTAATAATGTTTAAAATAAAATTAAAAAAATTACTTTAATTAAATTACACTTTTAATTTTTTTTAAAAATTATAATTACGCATTAAGTACTTTGGGTTTAAAAGTTTTATAAATTAGTTTATCAGTGTTCATCGGTGCTCGTCAATAGTGGTGCTCGTCAAAGCTCGTCGAGCGTAGAAGAACTATCCTTGTAGATAAAATTTCATTGTCAGTGTATTTTATTTAAAAATCAAATAAATAATTCTATTAAAAAAATCAAATAAATAATTGAAAATATTTTGATATAATGTAAATCTGGTTTGATTGTTTAGTTTAAAATTGGCTTAATGACTCTATTGCATTTGCGGTCTAAAATATGCATTTTGTCTCGAGTCGGCCCCTAAAAAAATTAGACGTTTTACCCCTTGAACGAAAAATTATGACCTTCGTTGGCCCTCTTTTTGTAACGCCCGTTAAAAAAATTCGGCCCGATTA
The DNA here is from genome assembly GCA_030270665.1 of Hibiscus trionum. Taxonomy (NCBI): domain Eukaryota; kingdom Viridiplantae; phylum Streptophyta; class Magnoliopsida; order Malvales; family Malvaceae; genus Hibiscus; species Hibiscus trionum. The sequence continues at coordinate 42,950,154 of BSYR01000004.1, forward strand.
GATCACGCCATGTGACTCTTTTAACTAAAAAATTGGCTGACTTTAATAAAAAAGTAAATGGCATATTGGGTCTCTCAAATTGTATATTTATTCAATTTAGTCCTTAAAATTTTTAAACTTAGAATTCATTAGCAAACAAACATTGTCTAATCAATAAATATATATATATATATATATATATATATATATATATATATATATTAGTTGTAGAGTTGACAATTTAAATGTTGTGATTATAAAACCAAACATTTGGGGTCACACTTTCTTTGGTTTCTTTTGCTCCTACAAAAATGCTACAAATCACACCCTATCCAAGACACTGTATAACCTACCTCTCAACTAAAAATAATAATTCTTAAATTAGATATATTATTAAAATTATATATAGATTCCAATTTACCATGTAATCTATCGACAATTATATTTAAGCATAGGTTGACACATAACAAAAAAAAAATATAACATGATATTCATTTTCGTTTAAACTAGACTGCGATAAGTAAACGAAATAACAAGTAATATGTTTTTGCACAAATATATCTAACATAAGATTCGGATGTCTAGAACTCAATAAGTGTCATAGTGGAAAAGCGGATGATATTCATCTTAGGAGACACGGGTTCAAATCGCTTTATCTATAAGGTGTATGTGTATTGTCAAAGGATTAAGAATATGTATGAACAAATATTATATTGTAACCATCTTTAGACCATTAAAAAAAGATTCAAATGTCTAGTTCAAGGTTTAGAATTTAGATTTTAAGATTTTAAATATAAGATTAAGAGTTTAGAACTACATATTTTAACTTTATATAGTAAACTTTAAATAAACATGTTTATATAAAAAATTATAGTGACAATACATTAAATGTTAACTCGAATAAATAATGGCCCTGTTTGGCAATTAGCAGATAGCTGATAGCGGATTACATTAGCTGATAGCTGATTGCATTAACTGATTTTACTAGCGGATTGTATTAGCTGATTGTTTAAAAGTGTTTGGTAAAAATAACTGATAGATGTTTGATTATTTAAACAAGCAAAATGACATATAAGGACATGATTATATTCAATACTTGTTTGAATAGTTTATTAGTTATCAATATTTTGTATCTAATTAATATTAATTAGTTCTATAAAATTATTTTTATTATAACTTTTCTAAACATATTCGAATGATTTATATATTAAGTTATTATTTATATAATTATTTTAATATAATATAATTTAATTAATTAATAAATTTAAATACACATATAAATATGTGATAATAAAAAGAAAATAAGTAAATATGATTAACTTATAAATAGGGTGAGAAAATATTTAATTTAGGTTATTTTGAGATTTTTGGTAACTGGTAAGGGTAAAAGTGTCTTTACAACTCTAATATTAAACCTCTAATCTCAAAAAGCTCCTATTATGAGCTTTTTCAAAATTAGCAGTTTCATCCCAATCCACTTTTTCAATCTGTTGTTCACCAAACAACAATATTAGCGGATTTGACTAATCAAGCCTCTAATTATGCCTCAAACCTCTAATTTTTGCCCAAATTTCTCTTTACCAAACATGGACAATATAATTGCAAAATTATGTTGTATCAATTGGTAAAAAAAAATTATACCATCATCACAAGCATGCATTTTTATTTGTTTATTATTTATTACATATTCGTTTTATTAGGTAATTAAGTCTTTTGAACAATTTTGACCATTAAATTTTGATACTTTTTTTCTCAGATATTACTACTATATGATACACTATAGTTATGTCACGTGGCATTTACAATTTTTTTTAAAAAAATATTTTTTTTATAATTTTCATAATATTGTTAGGGCTTTCACAGAATTTTTTAAATAAAATAAAATAAATTCTAAAAATGTCAAGTGACAATATTACAGCACGATAAAATACACCAACTGATCCAAAAAAAAACCTGTTAGATTCAACAATCAATGTTAGTCAAATAACTTAATAGACTAAATTTATTAGTTCAAGCAATTTCATGAGCAAAAACGTTCAGACGACTTCATTGATTTTTTCAAAATTTTCAAGAACTTACACCAGTAAACTTAAATATTTTCCCTTTATAAGATTAGATCGGTTTAACATTTATAGGGTTTGAATTATTTTGTCCATATTATAAGTATTTAATTGGCTAAAGAGGTTATTTTATCTCTGAATTCGACTCAATTTAGTAATGTTGCTTCCTTTTGCGAAACACGTTTAATTAGGTCTTTCAGTTCGCACATTGTAGCAAATTTACCCCTTGACTAACGTTGACCGACGAAACCGTTAATCTAGCCGTTACATTTTAACGCATCAGCCATCTTTGCTCACATTGCATGTTATGTCAGCGTTAAATAGTCAAAATGTTGACGTGACAAATAAAAAATCTAATTTTTTCTTATTTTTCTCTCTCTCCTAATTAATGTGTTTTCTTTATTGTCTTCTTCAAAGGATTAAAGCCAACAAAAAACAATGTTTTTCATCGACACCGCCAACTTCTTCTTTGCCACCAGCACCTGCTTCTTCCAATCATCAGAAAGTCGAAGATAGTCACGGTTTCATCAAAGATCTTTTCGACGATGAAAATTTCAACGCCGTGAGTGTTACCGAAATCGAATCGTGTTTGAGTTCTGATGATAATGAAGATTGTTTCGATGGAGCGCCGGCATTGGATTTCTAGTTCTTGAACGAGATTAGATTTGAGTAACCGTCCATTCAATGTTCTCCTTTCCAGATAGTAGAAGAGCTTCAAGCACCAACAATGGCAGACGAGTAGTGATATCATACGAGAGGAGTTTCTCAGCTTCGTTGTACACATCCAATGGGATTTCAAAGTTGTTGAAACGAAAGCTGAAATCATAAGCTGCCATGACGGAACAAAAATTAAAGCAATTAACAAAACTTTCGAATGCATGTAAGAAGAAGAGGAAAAAGATGACGGTGAATCACTTTGGAACTCACTTGATCTTCTACTCATTGTTGCTTTGTTAACCAACTGAGTCGGATATTTAATTTTCAGTAAGGTGTAATTACATACATTACGTAAAACCCAAGTAGTAGCGAATTTAAAGGGGTCGAAGATTATAGCTAGCTTACATTACAAGCTTGTAAAGCTAAGCATTTCTAAGCCTTGGGTTTTCGAAAATGAGCGATGGGTCGACGGTGACCGCTTCTCCTCTGTCGTGAACATATCTCTGTGGTGGAGAAGCTAGCGTTGCTTGATATATATAAAATCTTGTTCCATGAGGCCGCCATGGCTGGTAATGTGAAGCTGCTCATGTGAAGAGAAACTAATAAAGAGAGAAAAAAAGAACAGAAGAAGAGTGGGAAAGATAGAGATTTTCTCTAATAGTGGTTGTTCTTTATTAATCTAAGTTTTAATAGAGATAGAGGAGGTTGGGAAAGACGAGGGATTAATTTTAATTTTTTTACTTTTTGCCACATTAACAAATTAACGGCCACATTAACGATTCGTCGGTTAACGTTGGTCAATGGACTAATTTACTGTAATGTGCAAATTAAAAAACTTAATTAAACGCATTTTCGCACGGATTAACATTGTTAAATTGGGTCGAACTCGGGGGCAAAATAACCCCTTTAGCCTATCTAATTCCATGGGTCATGAATAAATAATTAATTTAAAATGAAAATAAATAAAACTTACATAGCCCAAAAAATGAATATTATGGGCCGAACTCTGTTATAAAAAGCAACGAGCCCAATTCAATCACAAAATCAAAAGATGAATGAAATCCAATGACTACGTGGCATAATATAATTGCTTCACTTATTCCAAAGACACTTCTAAAACAAACGTACCTCCTGATTCCTCTCCCACCCTCCCTATTTTCGCGCCACAACGACAGAGGTGCGCAGTACGCATCCTTTCACAGCCTATAAATACAGCAACCCCCCTCTGTATATACCTTTTTTTCAGAGTTTTTCATTCCTTCTTAAATCTCTTCACTCACTTTCTCGCGTCGTTTGGAAATCTTTCTCTTTTCTGTCGGAATCGGATTTACGGCCATGACCGACGGCCATCTCTTCAACAACATCTCCCTCGGCGGCCGGGGCGGCACGGTGAGCGCCTTTATCTCTGGAACTTTCATTTTTCTTTCGTCGATTGTTTTTGTATCTTAATCTGTTGTTTTTACTCTTTTCGATTTCGATTTCGATTTCTCTTTCTCTTTTGAAATCAAATCTAGACTCTAATTTCCTTACTAGCACTCTCTCGTCACTTCTCTGCTATGTGTTTAGATTACATTTCGGAGGAAACTCGATTTAGTTCATTTTTTTATATTGTATACTTTAGTTCTGTTTTCGATTTTCAGTATGTTTCTTAGAACCTTATGTTTGATTGAAGGAAATGTTCAATGTCTTTTTATATGTGTGACTGATTCGTTTTACACCCTAATTCATTGAGGTTTTGTAAAATCTCTCGTTTATGTCGATTTTTTTTTTTTTTTGGATAAATTGAACTTTATTCATCCAAGAAACCATCCAAAGGAAATTTACAACCAAATCACCTATACCAGTCAACTCCCTATACAGGTATACCTATTAACACAAACCCCATTTTTCAGCTAAAGAATTGTCAAAATTCCTTAAATGACTACAACCAAGTAATCTATAACGAACGTCATTTTTCACCAATAAAAAAAATAGTAACAGCCGTACGAGGCTTAGCTTCATGCCTTCTGCAATTTCGCTCATGCCAAACATGGTAATTCATGCCGCACCAAGCCAACCTAATGATCACAGCTTTCATAGATCTTCCTTTTCCCACACGTTGCATCCAGCCTAAAATATTTGACCATCCATTCTGCTGAACTTGCACATCACACTCTTGCAACAATAAGGTCCAAACCTGCAAAAAATAAGGGCACTCCCCAAAAAGGTGATCCCTGGTTTCAACACCATTTTCACACAGCAGACAAGAAGTATTCGATTGAATTCCCCATCTAATCAAACGATCTGCAGTTGGCAACCTGTTTAATATAAGCAACCATGTAAGAAAAGACTGCCTAGGTATTGCCAAACTGCCCCAAACAACACGAGCCCAAGGGACTTTATCACTCTTGTGCCTAAGGGATTATGTCGAATTTTTTATGCTAAGGGGCTTAGCAAATGTTGGTATTACAGTTTCTGAATTCTATATTATTACATCTTATACATGATTTGCCTGAAAACAGCTGAGGAAAGTATAAATTTCTGAAATCTTGTGGTTCCGGTCTTTTTGTTTGGCTTACTAGTAAGATCTTAAGATATACAATGTGACGGTTTTTATGTTTTTCATAAATATTTACTCAAGCTATTATTTTCCACTTTACTTTTCATAAACGTGGAAAGAGAAAAATGGAATCTTACATACCTGTCATTTATCTGATGAAATGCAGAATCCCGGACAGCTTAAAATTTATTCAGGAGGTGTTTTATGGAAGAAACAAGGAGGTGGTAAAGCAGTAGAAGTTGATAAGTCTGATATATTAGGGGTTACCTGGATGAAAGTCCCTAGGACAAATCAACTTGGTCTTAGAATAAAAAACGGGTTGTACTACAAGTTCGCAGGATTCCGTGACCAGGTTAATATTCAACTTTCTCTCTATAAGCAAATTATTTTCTCATTCTGCGTGCTTAATGGTGCCAGTAGTGTTTATGAACTATGTTAAATGAGAAACAATATTAGAGTTGTATTTATTTTCCTGATGGGATTGCTATCAACTCATGATTCTTAGTTTGTTATGTTAATTTTTCTGTGTAGGATGTTTCCAGTTTGACCAATTTTTTCCAGAATAATTGTGGAATAACACCAGAAGAAAAGCAGCTTTCTGTCAGTGGACATAACTGGGGAGAAGTTGATTTAAATGGTTGGTGAAACCTCACTTCATTTCATTCTTAAAAATTCTGTCTAACGATACACTGTTTTCTGTTTGTGGCCACAGAAGCAGATTACACAAAGTTCTTTCAATCTGTTCTGCATCTTTTGTGTTCTACATTTGGTCAATCTTGTGCACGGCTAATTATCTGTTCTGCTTGTGGATGTTTGAGATTTAGAACATTTTTCATATTTTGTGAACAACTTCCCAGTTCCCCTCATTTTAAGGTTTGCTATGCTTCTATTCCTCATGGGTTCATTCGCAGGATATAATCAATAATCTAGTGAGGCATTAAGCTTTTGACGTTAATTTTTTGTGATTTCGTGTGTCTTGCTTCACTTCTATATACTTTGCAGTTTTATGTTACTGTATTGTTCCATTGGTGGATAGTAGTGTATATTTTTTCCTGCATGCTTTAACTTCATATCTTGTGCGCTAGTGAGAGCAAGGAATTTATGCTTCAGTTTTGCTACTTTCTTGCTGCCTTTTAATTGAGATCCCGAGGTTGGCATCATTTGTCTTGGTCCTTGGATGGTTGATCATTTTCCTTTATTGCTGGGTTTTGGATTCTGGAATTCAGCTGGTTTTTGCTATTCCATAAACTGCCTATTCTTTTTGTTTTGAAAGCTTCCATTTGTATTTGTAGGGAATATTCTTACCTTTATGACTGGTTTGAAACAAGCTTTTGAAGTGTCATTAGCAGATGTATCACAAACTCAGCTTCAAGGGAAAAATGATGTCCTCCTGGAGTTCCATGTGGATGATACAACTGGTGCTAACGAGGTGTGTTTCTCACTGCCCTTCTGATTGTTTATTAATGTTGAAAGAAGTTTCTCTCTTTAAATGCTTGTGACCACCTTATTTATATGAACAACACTGATAAAGGAAAAGTTTTACCTGCAATAAACTTGTCCAGGAACAAGGCACATGTTTGATTCCCCCCCCCCCCCTCTAAAGTTGTTTCTCTTTCTTCCATGACAGAAAGATTCCCTTATGGAGATAAGTTTCCACATACCTAATTCTAACACCCACTTTGTTGGTGATGAAAACCGTCCACCCGCTCAAGTAAGTCTTCTGTCACTTGTCTATTAGTAATATGTGAATGTACAGGTAATGATGACATTACTGATGACATGCATGAATAATTTCTGCTAGGTTTTCCGTGAAAGTATCATGTCAGTGGCTGATGTTGGTACTGGAGTTGAGGAAGCTGTTGTCACTTTTGAGGGCATTGCAATCCTCACACCAAGGTAAGTCTCCCCCAAACACATTGACACAGGGATGAAAAATGTCACACCTAATCACATTCAACGTGTCTCTTTATATAGGGGTCGGTATAGTGTTGAACTTCATCTCTCATTCTTGCGACTCCAAGGACAGGCTAATGATTTCAAAATTCAGTATAGTAGTGTTGTGCGCCTGTTTTTGCTTCCAAAGGTTCAATTCTTTCCCTGATATGAATACTAATGTTCATGGATATAAGAGTCTCAACATTTTGTTTATAACCTCTTAAATATTTTTCCCACTCGTTTGTTTGTTTGGCAGTTCAACCAGCCTCATACTTTTGTTGTTGTTACACTGGATCCACCTATCCGTAAAGGGCAAACTTTGTACCCTCATATTGTCTTGCAGGTATTGCTAGTTTTCTAGATTTGTGTTCACCGGACATGCCATGAATGTTTTGGACTTATCTTCTCCTTGTTCCTTTTTTGCAGTTCGAAACTGATTATGTTGTTGAAAGCACCTTGTCCATAAATGAAGATCTTTTGAATGCAAAATACAAAGACAGGTTGGAACCATCTTACAAGGTAATACTTTCCCCCACCTCATAATATAAGCTCTCCCAAAGCACTGAATGCCCTTGATTTAGGAGAAAATTTACATCTATTATTATGCTTGATAAAACAGGGACTTATTCATGAGGTGTTTACCACAATAATGCGTGGTTTATCTGGTGCCAAAATCACCAAACCAGGAAAATTCCGCAGCTGTCAAGATGGTTACGCCGTCAAGTCTTCACTGAAAGCTGAAGATGGTGTCTTGTATCCACTTGAAAAGAGTTTCTTTTTTCTACCCAAGCCTCCTACACTTATTCTTCATGAAGAGGTATAAAAGTCTAAATTGCCTCTTGATCGATTTGTTGTGTAAATGCAAATAACAGACATCCATTTTTGTTGACATGTTTGGTTGTTTCTCCCCTTTTGCTCAAAATGTTAGATTGACTATGTTGAATTTGAGAGGCATGCTGCTGGTGGTTCAAATATGCATTACTTTGATCTTCTCATAAGATTAAAAACTGAGCAAGAACATTTATTCCGGAATATTCAGAGAAATGAATACCACAATTTGTTTGACTTTATCGGGTATGATTAATATGGTCTTCCATTTGGTTAATAATTGCGGTCCCCTTTGTGTATCTATTAACTGCTGTTTTACCATGCAGTTCGAAGGGTTTGAAGATTATGAACCTTGGAGATGTACGAACCGCAGATGGCGTGGCTGAGATTCTTCAAAATGATGATGATGATGCAGTTGACCCACATCTTGAACGCATTAAGAATGAAGCTGGTGGGGATGAAAGTGACGAGGAGGTAGTGTGTGTGTATATATATATTAAATCAATTGTCTGAATTTATTAATTTGTAGTTTGAAGTGTTGAAGTATGTATTGATTGCAATCTTTACTAGGGTGTCAAGTGCACGTTAAGCACATTGGTTTTTAGTAGTCATAGGAAAGATTATAAACCATTCTAGATATTCGCATCTGAGTTTTTTCGTTTCTGCCTATCTCCATTGATGATGTTGTAAACATGGTGAATGAGTGCAGGATGAGGACTTTGTTTTAGATAAGGATGATGGAGGTTCTCCAACTGATGATTCCGGGGAGGATGGATCCGACGCTAGTAAAAGTGGAGATGAGAAAGAGGCAAGTCATTTTGTTCCTTAAAATATAACATACCCGTAGATGGGAATTGGCTATAACAAATAATATTTGAGTTTATCTTACATCGGAACAGAAACCTGCCAAAAAGGAACCACCCAAGAAGGAAGGTGGTGCTGCTGTTGCTGCATCTTCTTCTTCTTCGAAAGCAAGTAAGAAGAAAGGTAGAGAGGGACAAGATGAGGGAAAGAAGAAGAAGAGGAAGAAGAAGGATCCGAACGCACCAAAGAGGGCACTGTCAGGTTACACATTTTTCACACAGATGGAAATGGAGGTAGGGTCACATATTCCTTTCCATATCTGCAAATGAGGTTTTTATTAGGTGTTGTTTAGGAGTGAGTGAAATGTGGATGTTGTTGTACAGAATGTGAAGAAAAGTAATCCGGGAATATCACAACCGGAGGTGATGAAAATAATTGGAGACAGGTGGAGTAAGTTGTCAAGTGAGTATTATATTTATGTTTTTGAAGGATGAATAAGAATTAAGAGTTAAGAGTGGGAAGTAAAAGATGGTGGTGTTATTTGTGGTTGCAGACGAGGAGAAAGAACCATATCAAGCCAAGGCTCGAATCGATAAGAAGCGATATGATGATGAGATGAAAGGCCATAATAATCCTCAGCCAGTGCACATTGATTCTGGAAATGAATCCGACTGACCCGACCTCGCCACCATACATACTTATGTATGTCTCACTTCAAAATTTAGTGTAGACTTTTTTCAAGCCAAGTCACTATCATGTCAACTCTCCTTTTCGTTACTGGATTTCCAATTCTCCCATTGGTACAATTTTCCAATTATCATTCCCCATCTCTCTTACTTGAGGGATGGTTTCTTTTCGTTGTAATTTCCATTGAAATTTCTTCTTGGGTGAGCAAAACTATTCTTGAAAAAATTAAAATGTAATTTTTTTTTAAATAAACTCGACATGACTTGAATTGAACTTTGAGTTATAAAATAGGATTCGTATTTTTGACTTACTCAATCAAACGCTCACTCGTACTTATTCCAGTCAGTATTTTTTTTTTTGATCAAAAGGGGAAAATTCATTAATAGATGAAGCAACATACACAGCACGTGCATCCCACCCCTAGGCCATGCAAGACCATGCATGGGGATACAAAACAAAGCCTCCAGCAAACCTAAGGACCAGGAGACAAAACGAAAACAAAGACCTGGACAGCCAAACTAAGCCAAGGACAAAGCCATTGACGGTGGCGACAAACATAGGAACGAGGCAAGTGATGCCATAATTACCCAAAAACAAAAGACAAACAACCAGTGCAAACCCTATCCAAAGGTTGCAACAGAACCAACAAAAAACCAGACAGCAAACACATACCATCTTCGTATTCCAAAGCTTAGGGAAAGAAACTCGAGAGCTATGCTTTTTTCGGAGGCAGACTCCCTCGTCATCGGACGTGGGTCTTGTCAACCTAATTACGACAGTCAAAAACCTAAACTTGGATAAAGAAGCATCAACGAAAACGTCTGCATCATACATGGCCTTCCGTAAGAAGCAGGTAACATCATAGGACTGAAACCGGAAAAGAAACTTCCTCAGATCAGCAGACATGCGAAAGTACAAGCTGATCCTAGGAGAAGGAGAAAATGTTAGCACCAATAGTCGTTCCTTCCTCACGACAGAGGTGCAAACCCCTAGGGGGTTACCCGCTTCATCAACATCGAGCGAGACCTTAGCAGCAGAGGAAATCACTGGATTTGGGCAGGCCTGTCCTTCATTTTCGTGATTTTCTTACCATAAGGGTCAATACCCAGTTCTTTAATTCCCACCTCATCAAGCATGATTCTTGAGATTTCCATAGCATGTTTTATAAGGGTGAGTCTTCGAGTGCCATAGGAGAAGCCTTTCTTCTTCCTCTCGATACTGTTAATGATCGGGGATGCATAGGTGAACGATTCCGGGAAGAGAGCAACCTTAAGGACATCTTCATTAGCAACGGCACCAAATTCATTGGCTCCCCAATTGCCCGGAGCGATTTGAAAGATACCATCCGAGATGTAGTTCTACAGCTCCCTCCTTTGGGCCACAAAGAAGGAATCATCATCATCGTCTGTGACTCTCCATCAATTACAATCTCATTCCACAATTCTTTTGTATCCAGGTTAGCAGGTAAAATGAGACTTGAGCTGAGACCTTCTGTTGCACTTGATGGCCTGCAGTCTTTTGCCAAGTCCATAAGCTCGCCAAAGTCAACTGCCTTTTCCTTCAAAAGGGAAAGATTTGTCTCGAGCTTTTTACCAAAAGGGAAATGTCTTGTTCCAATAGATTTGTTGTCCCATTAACCTTTGGCCCTGTCAACCTCGTACCCTCGGGGAATGGGGGTTTCCTTGGAGCACGTGGGTAAAAGAAAAAGGGCTTAATGATTCAATTTGAAAGCTACAATACTTTATAAGCCAGTAGTTTCATTGAAATCAATAAAATGTTAGAAAGGAAGTACAAAAGCTGCAGGAAAAAAGAAAAAAACAAGACAATCCAAGGTATTAAGCAGAGACAAAAACAGAGCACGATGACCAGCATATTTGTTGAAGAGATGGCGTCTCTAAACTCCAGCTTTTCCCATTGGGAATTGGGATGTCTACAGAATTTGGCAAATTGTCAACCTGGTCCACCCTATGATCAATTTGGTCAGACAAATCCCATAAACACCAAGCTTGAAATCAATAGAAATACAAATGTGTCCTCCCATGGAAATCCAGTAAATGCAAATGAACCAAGTTTTGAGATACAATGATATTATCATCTATTCATTTTTAATTAAAAAATAGTAGATCATAACAGTGCATTAGCTATCGACTTTATCACAATTTAAGTAACCACTGTGAATACATATCAAGAAAAAGTATTAGTACAAGGATCCAAAGTATAACATCTAATCTGATCAAATTTTTTTAGGGTAAATTACATAACTCATCATAAAACTTTACTTCTCAAACCTATTTTAGTCATTGAAGTTTCAAAGCGTTAAATTTATTTGTTGAAGTTTAAACATTGAACTTTTTTGTCACTCCTCCGTTAACTTTTTGACGACGTCCATTTACCGGCGAACGAAAAAATTTCTTCAAGATTCGAGCGGTGAAAAACTTCATCGACACGAGAGAAGAAACATACTGAAAAACGGGCTCCATCTGACGGCACAGGAGGTAGATCGACGAGAGAAAACCCATAAAATTATTGGCCGATTCGTGAACTTCATAGCACTTTTTGACAAAATAAAGATTGATTTTAGACTCAAAAGGGAGAGACAAAGTGACTGGTGAAATTTGGGACCAAACGATCACCATTTACGATCGTTTGTGGGTTAAGAGCGAAAAAAAACGTGCAATGTCTAAACTTTAGTGGTTAAATTGAACGCTTTCAAACTTTAATGACCAAATTGGCTTAAGAGTAAAGTTTAGTGATGATTTACGTAATTTACCCTTTCAATCCTTTGTCCCTTTTCGGTGCCCTTTCTATGCCAAAACACTAAAAAACTAAATTTCAAGCCCTAACCCTAAATTCTAAACCCTACACCCTAAAAATATACTATACCCTAAATTCCTTAAACCCTAAACATTAAACACTAACACCTAAACCTAGTTTTTAGTGTGAGGCATAAATAGGGGCACCGAAAAAGGACAGAGGATTTATATTCACTTTAAAGGATAAAAATCGTCTGCCCTTTTCCGGTGCCCTTTCCTATGCCCAAACGTTAAAAACTAAATTCCAGGCCCTAAATCCTAAACCCTACATCCTAAAAATATATCATACCCTAAATTTCCTAAACTCTACCCATAAATCTTAATCTTAAACCTTAAACACTTACCTCAACTTTAAACCTCAAATACTAACCTCTAAGTCTAATTTTTAGTGTGGAATTATTAATAGGGGCACCGAAATAATGTCATATGAAAAAAGTGGTCTTTTTTAGTGTGGGTTTTCTATTCTACTTTAAATGGTTGAATTGTATCATTCTTGACAATGGATCAAAAGCTCTAAAAAAAATAATTGCTTGTAAGAACATCAAATAAAATGCAAGAAATAATTTAATTTAATTTAATTTAGCTTAAAAAAAACTGCGAAGTACACCAGCAACGACACCCGGCGGGGCCGTCAGCCATCATCGCTGCCTAGTCCTCATCGTAAGCTTTGCATGTTAAAAAATTTAAAAAAAAAAGGAAAAGAAAGAAAGCAATGAAGATGTTGTAGAGTCTATTGTCAACACTTGCTCCCCTTTTTGCAGTCAATAGCTCCGGCAAAACGAGTGAGTCTTCCCACAAATGTTGCTGGCTTCGCACTGATCATCTCCATCGTAGTGAAGTCGTAATGGGGCGATTTTAGCGGCCCTGATGTCCGGAAACGAGCTCCGTTCAACAACAAATCCCCTTCCGACCGCCATATCCATTTGCTCCATTCCGATTCCGGTGCATAATTCCTGTTCGTCACCTGCACATGTGACATGCAACATTAGTATAGACCGATTAAATTAAACTCGAATTATAAAATAACGATCGTAACATCGTGTCGCGATTCGGTTCACCTCTTTGGCCTTGTTGTCGTCTGGAGCAACGAACCTGTTGCCTTGACTTATAATGGTAGGATGCATGCTGCCCCCAATGGCATACATTTTCCAGTGTGTGTAATCATTGTTAACAACATGGAAGAAACCCCATCTACATCTTGGCATTCTTTGGATCAGTTCCTTGCCGAAATGGTTAAACGTCACCGTGACTTGCATCAATTTATCCCTTTCGAATTTATCGCTTGCACCCAATAAGATCACCTGAACAACGAATCGAATACCAGTGATTATATAATATATTTCTAGTACGAAAAAACGTGTATGTGAATAACATGTATTTACATCGTTATGGTGGGTGAAATGGCAGTTTGAGATTGTGATGGCAGTGGAGCCTTGGACTGCATCGATGAGTCCGTCTTGACACTCGGACATCGAGAGGTGATCGAGCCAGATATTTGTCGATCCGAAAACGTTAATGCCGTCTCCGTCGCCCATTGTCCGCATACCATAGTGATCCATAGAGTCCCTTATCATGCAACCCTTGCTTGGAAGAATGTGATGAATATGAATGCCATGGATGATGACATCTTGTACAAATTGAAGCGTGATGCCGGCACCATATCCGATATGGACGTTCGCTCCGCGACCGTCGATCGTCTTCTTGCTTTGAACAATTAGCTCATGTGTCAACTTAATGTGCATATCGTGAGCGAAAATGATCCACAACGGCTCGGTTCGGATCGCTGCCCAACGTAGAGTTCCCGGTTTGGGGTTCAACATATCGTCATCGGAATTATCCGTGACCACATAGAATTCCCCATCCTTTCCTCCTTCCGTCTTGTGACCAAAACCAATGACGCAGTTAGCTAGCTTCTTACGGTTGTCGGCCCAGTCATCTCTACACCGCCAGCATTTGTCGATGGGGTTGGTCGCTTCACATGGACCCTTGTACTTCTTGTGTTTTCCCCTCAAGCTCCTCCTCGTGGTGTTACCACCGTCACTCTCACCGTCCAAATCCCCGGTTAGGTTGCCGGAATTTTGAAGTGCCCTGAACCAAGTAGTCCACCAAATACAATTAAACATTGTATACACTATACATACATACATACATACATAGTTGTGACTTGTGATTGAGATTTACAGGTTAACATGTTGATTGAGTGTTCTGGTGACGTTTTCTGGGTTGGGATCATAAGCAGCGAGCGTGTTGTTCCAAGCCTGAAGGGCGCGTTGCCTCCAGACATCATCGTATTCAGCAATGTTACTCCCCCACAGGGTCGGAATTAGAGCGGCGAATGAGAACAGGAACAGCAGCCGGACCTTACTTGTCTCCATTCCTGTGTCTTTCTCTTTGTTATTGTTATTGTGGTTGGAATCAAAAGGGCCCTAGGATTTAAAAGACTGAACGTAAACTACAAGTTCAATCCCAGATAACACCAATAAAAAAAAATGGTGTAAACCTGAATGATCTAAGGCACTAAAGCTGCAAAGTGCCAACTTTTGAAGGTTGGCCCGCGATCACTTTGGTTTATTTAGATATATTATTTCCTATGTGGATTCCAACACCCCTTTCTGGGGTTTAAATAATGCTTCTGGGGAAAACTGTGTGGTTCTACACAGATGCCGGACACACCAATTTCCCCGATTCTGCCGGAGAACGCTATGGGATAGTATTCAAGGGAACAGAACAGAGCCAGTATCCAAGAATATATTAGGCTAAACTACCTTGTGCCTCACTAAACTATTGGGTGCTTCTCTTTTTGACCACTGAATTGTAAATTTTTTCAATTATATCATGAAACTATTGAAATATTTTCACTCAAATTCAATTATAAGATAATTTTCACTGAATTGTAAATTATTATTATCCTATGCACCGGTGGAGGAAAAAAAGTTTTCACAAGCGCTTAATTTTTAGGATTTAGATGTTAGAGTTTAGTGTTTAGAGTTAGGGTTTTAGTATTTTTGGTTAGGTTTTTATGTTTGGAAATATATTTAATGGTTTAAAATTTAGAATACATAGATTAAAGTTTAGAGACCTAAAAATGACACGTAACAATTTTAAAAGTATGCTTGTTAAAAAAAACTTTTCACTTACTATACATTAAATAATTACCCTACAATGATTTGAGTGTTACTTTCAACCTCTTGTAATTAAAAGAAATTATAATTTCTTATACATATTTGATTGAGAAAATGTAATAAAACAATATTTGTTTGGATCCATAAATTAAAAATGAATAATTATTATTTTAATATATAATAATTTTATTAAAATGATTTCAAAATTTGAAAATGTATTGAACCTAAAATTGTTTGGATCCATAAATCAAAATGACTATTCAAATTTTATTTTATATTAAAAAATATAGTTTCAAAATTTAAAGGCGAAGCTAGAAAAAAATTCAAAAGATAGAATTAAATTATATTGAAATTTTCAAAAATTAAAGTGAAATTTTGTCATTTTAATATATAATAATTATTTTCGCAAATGTATGACTATTCAAATTTGTTGAATAAAGTTCACAAATGATCATCAAATTATCTTAAAATATTTATTTTAGTCATTAAACTTTTAAAAGTTACAAAATAAGTATTAAACTTTAATTTTTGTTACAAAATAAATTTTGAGCCGTTAAATGTTTTTAACAACTTAACGGCATGGTGACTAGGCAACTAAAATAATATATTAGTTGTTATAAAATGGTCATTGAAATTTTTAAATGTAATAAAATGGTCATTAAACTATTTTATTGTTATAAAATGGTTAACTATTACATATTATATTGTAAATTTTTGTTGTTAATTTCAAGAGACTTTGTTTCAAAAAATGTTACAAATGAAGGAATAAAAGAGTTATTCGTTTCCAAATGCATTGTTTGGAAACGAACCCTTTGATTCCTTTAATTTGAAACGTTTCTAAAAATAAAGTCTTGAAATCAACAACAAAAAAACTTACAGTATAACATGGAATAACCAACTACTATTTTTTAACAATCAAATAGTTCAATGACCATTTTGTAACAATTAAATAGTAGTAATGACTTTTCTATAACATTTACAAAGTTCAGCGATCATTTTGTAACAACAAATATATTATTTAGTGACCCATTCATCCCACTGTTAGGCTATTAACGTCATCTAACCGCTCAATATTCATTTTGTAATAAAATTGAATGTTTAATACATATTTTGTAACTTTTGAAAATTTAACACCTAAAATGAATAGTTTTAGAATAGTTTAGTGACAATTTGTTAGCTTTACCCAATTCTTTTTTCACATAAAAACATTGACATGATAAAAAAAAATATTGAAAATAAAATACAAATGGAGTCAACCACCAAGAACGGCTGATTCATTCATGCTTACCGTTGATACCAATTCATATTAACGGTCGCTAACTACCTATTTTAAACGAACTTTGAATTTCGAAACCCTTTAAATTATGGTTCGAGTTGATGATTAGATTGTAAGTGTCAGATACGAATATAAATTCTGTACGAAAATTCATAACTGCAAAATGTAAGATTGGTCGATTGAGTCATCAATTTCATTCACTTTAATCTTGCACCACAGGAATTGCTGCTGCATTTCATATCTACCGTTGATATCAATTCATTAACTGCCAGTAACTACCTTCCCATTTGAAATTTCAGACCCTTTAAATATCAAACCATCACCCCCACAAGTTTCTCTTCTTTATCATCAAGCAAAATGGAGCAAACTGACCATGGAATTGGCATCAAAGTTTACACTGCAACACCACCACAGGAGGACCCTACACCGGTCTCCTCCCTCCCTCGTCTGCCACCGGAATCCGGCCGAAAGCGGAAAGTCATGGCCAAAGGGGTTCAGAAAACCATATCCAAAACTTCCATGCTTGTCAACTTCCTACCAACAGGCACTCTTTTAACCTTCGAATTGGTTCTGCCTTCTGTTTACCGTCATGGTGTTTGCACTCATGTTACCACCATAATGATTTACTCCCTCTTAGGCCTCTGCGCTCTCTCTTGCTTCTTCTTCCATTTCACCGATAGTTTCCGAGGTCCCGACGGGACGGTTTACTACGGTTTCGTGACTCCCAATGGTCTGGCACTTTTCAAGCCTGGTCTCGAGGTCGAATCCCCGAAAGACGACAAGTACAAGGTTGGACTGACGGATTTTGTTCATGCCATCATGTCGGTGTTGGTGTTCATGGCGATCGCTTTCTCGGATCACAGAGTTACCAACTGTGTTTTTCCGGGACACGAGAAGGAGATGGATCAAGTTATGGAGGGTTTTCCACTGATGGTGGGGATTATTTGCAGTGGCTTATTTCTTGTGTTTCCCAAAACTAGATTTGGCGTTGGCTGCATGGCTGCTTGATATTTAACATGTTGCTTATCTATTTAGTGTCTTAGTATAGATAGATAGATAGATATGAATTTGAAATGATTTTGTAAGAATAAATTTCTTCCACAATTCATGGCTTGTGTCTGCAGAAGAATGTTAAACTGTTACTGGTTTTGTATTTTTTTCTGATTTATGGGAGTATTTGATCAAATTATAGTCCGAACCCGAGTAACATAGATATACATCCCACACTTCGATGCTGCTGTTTTCGATTGCCTTGCTTCGATCTCAACAATGAAATGAAAAGGAAACTAACAAAACTTAAGAGAAAGCAAATCCAATATAATTCTTTTAGCAAGCAACAGATCAGACATACCAATGACAGCACCGCGCAAATGAAACGTCCGAAAAATTCGAGTGGAAAAGATTTTAATACATCTAAATCATAGACTTGCAAAGGATACATTTTTTTCTCTAAATTTATAACTCGGTTGAGAGCTCTATGTAATAGGGAATTCTTTCGCAATCAAACTGTGAAATACGAGCAACTCGACAACAGCCCTAAGAAACCCTTTGATAGGCAACCTTCAATTGCACAAGGAGACTTCGAAGAACACATTGGACTACTGTGTTTGGCAATTTCCATGCAATCTTCGGACGAGTTATGGGGAGGAATATCTTCCCTATTAACCGATATGTGTGCAATCAACCTGCTTCTCTTAGAATTCAATGAGCAATTCGGGTCTGGCGAGTTCAAGTGTGAATCTGAGGACTCCATATCGTTGTCATGACATTCAGGCAATTTCCTCTTCATCCCAGGATATACTCTTAATCCTGCCACGTGATATCATTATAATATAACATTAATAATCTACTGCCAGTCCATATAAGCAGGAAACTTACATAAATGTAAATGTGAAAGATAATATACGACATACCAGGCAAAGTGTCCTCATATGCACACGACTGCGACTCCAGATCAGCACAGCAACAGAAAACGTTTGAATCTTTGTTGGATCCCGAAATTCTGCAGTGGGGGAACAAGCAGGGATAAGGGGTTTCAGGCATCTAGGTATAGTGTGCATGCAATAGCCTTATTTCTATCAAAACATTCTGGAATATGTCCAAAATAAAGATTTGGAATAACATAGATTAAAACGATCACAATAAGAACTCGGAATTGTAGCCTAAAATAAACCATGTAGAAACAATAGCCATCAAAATTTCCACAATCAAATGAAGTGCTGAAGTATTGAAACCAAACCTGTACATATGCTCCACAAAGTCATCGATCAGAACGGACCAAGCACCTGGAAAATAACCAGATAACTAAGATCCAAGTGGCAGAGATAGACAAGATAGGCAATAGGACAGATTTAGGGAAGCTTAATACCTTCAGGATCATACCCTTCCAGATTTTCATGTACACACCAACTAAAAGCTAAAACTTGCTGCCACGTATCCTCTGAAATATTGTGACGCTGATTTTCCTGAAAGGAAATCAAAGACATTAGTTGCCTTAATCAAGAGATTGACAGAAGTCATTAGCGGGTATACTTTCAACCTTATGGTTTGAGTGTCAGAATATGTGTTGTATATGGACGTCAAACACAAGTATTTCAATCAAAATGACGAGTCAAATCAACATAGCTTTCGGCTTGAACTAATACCGCAGTAACAGAACAAATGTACCGCCCAAGATACTCGTCATCCATTTTCAAATGCTTGGCATGCATTATAAGGATTTTCAAAGGTATGCATAAGGCAACTAAAGTAAAATGCAGGAACACTACTCCCTCACTGACAGACAACTGGAGCAGCAGACGTCACTCTTTATATGCATGAATGCAGGACATCTTCTACCCATTACGGTAATAAATAAATTATTTAAAACCAATATCACAATTCTGATGAAATATTCGTCCAAAATTAAAGTGGTTTACATTGGAATGACAGCCAATAGTTTCACAAGATGTCTCCAAGACAAACATAAAGTGTTAGGCTGTTAGCAGCTTGGTATCAGTCATGCTCATACCTCAACAAAGTTGCACCATTTGTTAAGCAATCGAAACCTTCCAGCTAATACTAATCTCCAAGCAGCAACCGCCCGGCTTACAGCTATCAATCATGACAAAAGCGAAAGAATTAAATATGATACGAAAGAAATTCCTTGTAAATTACAGCTTAGATAACCTCAATGTTATTCCAAGGAAAAAAATCAGTAAAATTATTTCCATTTAACTAATTAGCATGAGATAACTTACTAATATTCTTTTGACCATTTTCTCGGCACATGAAGAAAACAAATTCATAGAAGCACGGGAATTCAGAAAAGTCCGCCTATAGGAAACAACAGCAAGCCAAATTTTAGTATGGAGAACAAGATACTAGAAAATAAAATCAGTGTACCAACAATGAAAAACTTTAAAGATACTCGATACTAAAGGCTGAAATACTAGTTAAATCCCTCCTTCAAAGAACTTCAGTGAAGATGAATCCCACCGTCAGGTCTAGTTGTAACATGAGCTTGTGAAGTTCATCAAAGATCGTGGTCCTGTCAAAGCAAACATAACTGATACTCAATCACTAGTGTATGACTAACTATTAGACCAAATAACCAATAAACACGACTGGCTACAGAATCTTGTTTGGACATTCACCTCAATTTGATAACGTCCTGGGGAATAATATATTTCTTTCTCACTCAATACCTAATCATAAATGAAACAGCAGCAATCTACACACATGTTGGGCAATTGCCACTCAAGCAAATCAGCACCAAGCGGGAATTCTCAAAATTTAAGACCGGACTCACAGATTCGAAAACTTGTGGTATCTTAGACAAGAACCACCAAGAATGGTAATAAGCTTTGTTCGGAAAAAAAAAGAATGGTAATAAGTTCACATGGCATCCCATAAATATCAAACTGATACTTCGATTCTAACAATTTGTCGAGTGTCTAAGACTCATCGACCAGTTTTCAAATCTTCCTAAGGCCAAACACCATAAACTTATACCTACAGATAACAGATATGAACACCACCAACTACCTTGTGTGCATCCTTGACTCCACCATCTTTAAGAGCTGATTCAATCCATCCCTCGAGTACTTAGCTCTTTGCGATTCCTCATCGTGTCGGTACCCTTCTTCACCACGAACATATGCATTCCCTGTTCTAAGTTCTGCAAGACAGATTAAAAGCTAACTAAATAAAGCAAACAATATTTTTTATATATATAAAAGGTAACATCCCAATCACAGCACAAACATTTCTGAACAGTTCAAATTCTAAAGCTTTAAGCATATGAGTAACAGACCAAAAGCTTAAACATTTTTAACTAATTCTTTGAACAAATCAAATTACATTATTGCCTATAATTTCGGGTACTTAATTACATTAAATTTTTCCATAATTGAACTAAAAAAATCAATTACCCCCCCACCCCCACCCCCAAAAAAAAAAAACCCAATAATTAGACAATAAAAGTAAGCAAAAAACCCTCATCCAATTTCCAATCTTTTTCACCCAAAAATTAACATGTAAAAGTGATAACCTGTCCTATTATAAATCAACCGAAACGAATTTCCTTTATAAACAAATAGAAATAATAAAGGAGAATATTTTCATAACATTTTAAAAAAATGTGAAAATTTTACCACAAAATCGGCGGTAAATCTCGAAGATATCAAACTGATTCGAACTCAAAGAGTCCATCGGATTCTAGACAGTCTCCGAAGCTCGGGCGAGCTTGGGTATTCCTTTTTTCTATTATTGTTGTGTGAGTTTCAAAGTGAAAACACACGAATAAGGAAAATTGGAAGTTGGTCTTAACGGTGCCGTTTGAAGTTAAAGTAGAAGATGCAACTTATTTAAAACATAGAAATATAATTCAAAAGTATTTTTTTAGTTTTAACTTAAAACTATTTATCATTAACTTAATTAATCCATCTTGAAGTTTATAATGCACTAAACACTATAAATAACATGTATAAGTATAATTATTTAAAATATTCACAATCATGATTAATAAACCTTACGTTTCACATTTATATAGTTTTGAATATTGTGAAATTAAGTTTATCGAATTATAATTTGGTTGACATTTCGTGTATAAGAAATTATTAGATGGATTTGGCTCACTGCGTCATCCATAGTTCATCCAAAAACATTCACCTATTTCAGTGTAACTTTAAAGTAACTACCCACTCCTTAATTACATATAAGAAAAAGGTGAAGATTCACCATTATAAAAAAAAACGTGGTGAACCAGGCTCATCTAATAATTTTTCTTCCTTTATGCATTCAAATGCAAATATTAAAACTATTTTAATAATTTAATGATATAATTAACAAAAATAATAATTTTGTGATTAAAATAGAATTAGATTAATAGTTTAGTGGTAGACTCACGCTACTCACACCAACCTTTCCTTGGTTCAATTCCTCACAAAATAATAATTTTGTGATTAAAATAGAATTAGATGGCCTGGGGCCATAGTTTCTTCGGATATGGTTCTGATGGATCCCAAACTGTTGCGGGGAGTCAAGCCGCCGAGGAGGGAAAGGCAGCTTTCGAAGTGGATGTGCCCACCGTTGAATCACTTGAAATTTAATGTCGACGGGGCTGTTGTAGGAGGGTTCGAAAACGCTGGAATAGGTGGCATTTTAAGGGATTGGAATAACCAATCAATCGCGATGTTTTCAAAAGGTGTGGGAATTATGGATGCCACTTCTGCTGAATTGATCGCAATTAGGGAAGCTATTGAGATGTTCAAGAGACTCAAGAGTGCGGATAAGTTCGTCTTGATCATCGAATCGGACTCTACCTTGTGTGTGAATTGGCTGTCCAAACAGGTGTCCGCCCCATATGTTTTCGAAGGAATTGTCAATGAATGCCTTAGTCTCATTTCAAAGCTACAGTGGTCGATTCAATGGGTGCCCAGGGAAGCCAACATTTCGGCAGATAAGTTGGCTAAGAGTGGGATCAGCCGTAGTACTCCTTTGATATGGGAATTTGATGGAGAAGAAGATCAATAGCGTCTTACTGTGGCCGTGAGGATTAGCGTATGGCTGATGTTTTGCTAGAGCTTGACTGTTTTGTATCAGTATAGCGAACGGTTTCCATATTCATGTGTATTTTACATTAGCAAGTCGCACTCTTTTTCCTCCATCTAGGATTAGGGAGGTTTTTTAACGAGGCACTTGCTAATGTCTCATTCATAATAATAATATATAAGTTTCAAAAAAAAAAACAAAGGCAAACAATATATTAGCTGTATCCAATTCATGTATGTGAAATGTTTTATTTATTAATTAAAAATAAGGAATTATTTTGATGCAAAAACGACGCGTGTTAAATTTGGTGAGACTCAAACTCGAGTCCAACACAGCTGATGGCAGCCCTTTAGCTCAACTTCAGTCCTATAAAATGCCAATTTTCACATTAATTCGGCACATATTGCAATACGTTGTACGTTGGCTAAATAAAATCCTAGAGCACCCACGAGGCAGAAACATGGTTAAACCAATGCATAAATCAAAATCCATTTATGATCTGTTGCTGGAAGAAATTAGACAACAGATGAAAAACGAGTTCCGAATTTCGGTTTCGGTCTTGGACTCTAATTCACAGCTTAAACCAAATAAGAACCAGCTAGACTTACAAACAGAGTGATACATTCCAATCAGTCATGGAAGGGAAGGGAAGAAATGAAAGGAAACAAGTACACAAGTCCGTCTCACCCGAGTCAAGTAACATAAATATGTGATATAACTTACGAGAACGAACGGAAGATGGATTTGGACAAGAATAAGAAAAAGAGCATGATGTGAAGTTAAAATTGCTGCACTGGAATGAATCTATTCACACAGCACTATATTCTCCAGACTTGCACAACTGAAAATCAAGATTTGGCAGATAATATTAGATGTGCTATCACAAGAGACACTAACCTTGAAATATCTGGTCCAGAACCTTATTACCTCATAACTCTATCAACCTCCGGATCGAGTTCTTGTAATTTGTGAGGTACTACTATGAAGCTCAAAATGACAAAAATAATATCTTATTCGATATCAATCAAAACATAGCATGAAGTTCTAGCAAGGATAAACAAAAGACAACAACCTAAGACTCCTCAATTCTTGCTAGGATTAAGGAAAGAGTTCAGGATACATCAAACAGATATCCAAAATGTAGCAATCATTCGAGGATTGGCAATATAAAGGAATAGATGAAGAATCTTGTTTCTATCATCCGCATCAACAAAATATAAAGCATTGTTCATATCGAAAGAATATATTTAAACTTTAACCAATTGACATCTCAAGAATATTTAACAATCTTCATCCTATTTTATTTTATTTTATCACCACCCATAATCAAACAGTTCAACATGACGGATAATAATCTACTGCCTAAAATGTTTCAAACTTTCGACGACCACCATAATCAGTTAAAAAGAAATCCTAGAAACTATAACTGCATTAAACAAATTGCAACACTAAGAACCCAAAACATGAGTTTCAAAGGCTAAATTACCATTAAAATGGTGATTAAATAAATGAAAAGTAAATATTGTTATGTTCTCCATTATAACCAACTGTCTATAATCCTCTTACAACTTATTGCCATGAGAGCTTATTTAAAGACAAACTAATTTCTGATTAAACTAGCCAGAGAAGGCATACCTCACTGCATTATGACAACTTTCTGTATTGCTTTTAATTACTCTATCTACGGCATTCTTATTCCGAAACCCTATTTCTTGATCTTTCTCTTCTTCGGCCCCGGAACCTCCAATCTGCCTACAGAACATCCACACCTAGCTCGAAACATGAGCACCGCTCGTCCGTTAACCGGCGCCATCTTCTTCAGTTCAGCTTCCAATTCCTTATGATGATCGCAGGGCAATTCGAAAAGTCCCCTCTTAACACCATCTTTAACCAGAATGCTTGAGTTCTTGACACATTCCTCAGTTTCCAACTGAATATCGAATTCGGCTGCCTTCCTAAGCCCTTTACAGTTAGGGTTCCTGCATTTCCTAGTTGTACATAAAAGCAAAATCCAAGCAGCTAATGCAGCACAAGAAAAACCAAGTAAAATAGATCCATATATCATAGGAGCTATCATAATTTCCTCTCCAATCACATAAAAGGCAGTTCCAATGAATTCGATTAATTTCAACGATATACACTTTATACTTGGAAACAACAAGAATCCACAAGCAGAAATCACAGCAATTAAGATGACAACATCAATGGCAGCGGATCTTGATCTTTCACAAGATGGGATTTTTAAACAGCTTGGTGAATTGGATACCTTTTGTTTCTTGTAAAAATGGTTCCTCGATGATGACGATGCTGATTTGGAGTTCATCGCAATATCATTTGAATTCACGGAATTCGCCATGATTGTAGCTGAAGAAGCCTGATCAACGGAGTTGCAGACTGGGATTGAGCTATGGAAATAGACCATTTCAAAATCAAACCCAGAATTTTAAATCCAAAAACAGAATCCCAAATTGAAACGCCAATCAATTCTCTTCCAACCAAAACACCAAATCCAGATCCAGATCAAAACCAAACCCACCTCGTAAAAACCCGAAAAGGAAACAACTTTATTACTCCCACGTCAATATCATGCGATATAATTAGTATCCAAATCACAAATTGAGATTTGAGATAGAATTAAAAGGGTCGAGAGACGAACTCGAATTGATTTAATTTAAGAAAGGCCGGCTATTAAGAGAAATAGAAGGGGACAAAGGAAGGGTTTTTCTTTAGAAACTACACTAGTAGTCACCCAATTTTAGGTAACTTTCAATATGGTCACTGAACTTTTAAAACTTTTATTACAGTCACTCACTGAACTTTTAATTCGCTTTCATTACTGTCACTCGACTTTAAATTCGCTTTATTGCCGTTTCTTAACTTTTTTAAAAATTTCCGTTAATATTTTCTCTCTGTCCCTCTCTCTTACATTTCCTTTATCTTTCTTCCATTCTTTCTTTCTACTTCAGCAGCCAATACACTGAAATATCTAATCTTTTTACCATAATATGGAAGCATGATTGTCAATGTATAATATATCTACATTGTCTTCATATTCATCATCCATTTCAAGCATCTTTGGGATATGAAGTTTCAAAAGTAATCCAGTGCAATATGCTGACCAAAAATAACAAAACAACATGAAAAATGAAACTGATTTATTTGCAGAATACATGTCAAACAAATAAAATACCTGCAGCCATGGGCGGAGCCACTAAGGCTATTGTGGTGTCTGATGACACCCCAAAATTTTTTGGAAGTCGTATTTTTTTATATAATTTGTATATGAAAAAATTGAAAAATATTTAATTGACACCTATTTATAAATAAAATGACACTCTTAATAAATAAAATGACACATTTTTATAAATAATTAACACCTCTTAAATACCGTTCAAAAAAATGACACCCCTTAAAAAAATTCTTTTTTCAGTGTATTGTTGTTGCGGCTGAAGAAGAAGAAAACATGAGAGAGGAGAGAGAAGAATATTAATGGTAATTTTTTAAAACGTTAACGTGACACATCAGATTTTTTAACAGAAACTGACGATAGTGATCGTATTAAAAGAGAATTAAAAGTTGAATGATCATAATAAAAGTTTTAAAAGTTTGTGACCATATTAAAAGTGCACTAAAAGTTCGGTGACTATTAGTGTAGTTTACACTTTTTATCTTTTGGCATTATTACTTCTTGGGTAAATTACATCATGTACCACTAAATTTTATGTGTTATGGCATTTAAAACCATTGTACTTTCAATTTGTTCAATTATAACATTAAACTTTGGTTTTAGTTTTAATTATACCATCAGGCCATTAACTCGATAACAACGTGATGGCATGGAAAAAATAGTGTCGTTTTGGTTGACTATAGATGTCCTAAATGATGTCGTTTTAGACATAAAACATTAAATGTGTATCGATTTTCCCACTAAACTCTAAAACGATTATATTTTTGTCACTGAACATTTTGACCGTCGTTGCGGACCAATCATCGCCCATCACCATTCGCTATCATTCTTCTCCTCATATTAATCTTCCATGAAATTCACTCAAACCGATGAAATTAAACAAAAAAACACGGTTTTGAGGGTTTGATGGCTTTCATTGATTTGAGTTGGGGTGTTTGTTCGAAAATTTGAACGGTGAGAAGTATTCTTTTGAGAAAACAAACAACATACCTCAAAATTAGCCTCATTGGACAGTCGTTTGAGGAGATCAGGGTATTAGAACGTACGACCTTTTGATGGATTTTCATTGATTTCGAGTGGATTTCGTGGAAAACTAGTCCAAAAAGAAGAAAAGTGAGTGAAATACAAACGTTTTGATACTGATCTTGTGGCGAATAGTGATCGATAACGGCGACCAGAATGTGTAGTGACAGAAATAGAATTATTTTAAAGTTTAAGGAAAAATCGATACACTCTAAAGTTCAATGCCGTTTTGGACATCAATAAACACTTTGAAACGACACTGTTTTGGTCACATCAATAAACATTAAATGTGTATCAATTTTGTCACTAAACTTTAAAAAGATTATATTTTTGTCACTGAACATTTCAACCGTTGCTGCTGACCAATCACTGTCCGTCAACATTCGCTATCATTCTTCTCCTCATATTGATTTTCCATGAAATCCACTCAAACCGATGAAATTAAACAAAAAAATCACAGTTTTGAGGGTTTGATGGCTTTCATTTATTTGAGGGTTTTTGGGTGTTTGTTCGAAAATTTGAACAATGAGAAGTATTCGTTTGAGAAAACGAACAACATACCTCAAAATTAGTCTCATTGGACATCCGTTTGAGGAGATCAGAGTATTAGAACATACGACCTTTTGATGGATTTTCATCGATTTCGAGTGGATTTCATGGAAAACCATTCTGAAAAGAAGAAAATGGAGTGAAACAGGAACGTTTTGATACTGATCTTGTGGTGAATAGTGATCGATAACGGCAGCCGGAATGTGCAGTGAAATAAATAGAATCATTTTAAAGTTTAAGGAAAAATTGATACACTCTAAAGTTCAATGTCGTTTTGGACATCAATAAACACATTGAAACGTCATCGTTTTGGTCACATCAATAAACATTAAATGTGTATCGATTTTGCCACTAAACTTAAAACGATTATATTTTTGTCATTGAACATTTCAATTGTCGTTGCGGACCAATCATCTCCCGTCACGATTCGCTATCATTCTTCTCCTCATATTGATTTTTCATGAAATCCATTCAAATCGATGAAATTAAACAAAAAAAAACACAGTTTTGAGGGTTTGATGGCTTTCATTGGTTTGAGGGTTTTAGGGTGTTTGTTCGAAAATTTGAACGGTGAGAAGTATTCTTTTGAAAAATGAACAACATACCTCAAAACTAGCCTCATTAGACGGTCATTTGAGGAGATCAGAGTATTAGAACGTACAACCTTTAGATGGATTTTCATCGATTTTGAGTGGATTTCGTGGAAAATCGGTCCGAAAAGAAGAAAAGATACTAAAATGCGAACGTTTTGATACCGATCTTGTGACGAATAGTGATCGATAACGGCAGCCGGAATGTACAGTGACAGAAATAGAATCATTTTAAAGTTTAAGGAAAAAGTGATACACTCTCTTTAGGGTTTGAGGGTTGAGAGGTGGTTCTAAGTCAATTGTGACGACATCGAAAATGATGAACCCTAAACTTATAAACCCTAAATGTTTTGATATTGATCTTGTGGCGAATAATGATCAATAACGGATGGTGGTTGGCCGACAATGGCAACCGGAATGTGCAATGACATAAATAGAATCATTTTAAAATTTAAGGAAAAATCAATACACGCTAAAGTTCAATGTCATTTTGGACATCAATAAACACATTGAAACGAAACCATTTTGGTCATGTTGTCTATGTCATCACATCGTTATCAAATTAACGGTTTAATGATAGAATTGAAGTCAAAATTAAAATCTAGTGCTATAATTGAACATATTAAAAGTTTCACACTATATACAATGTAACAACTAAAATTCAGTGGTGTCTGGTATAATTTAACTTTTTTTTGTTTTTTTTTATCACAGATCTTCTTGATCGAGCTTGGTTTGTTTCAAGTCATGTTTGAATGTTTCTGCTGTAAAAGGAAAAAACAGACATGTTTAAAGAAAAAAACGGAAAGTGAAAGGGAAATTCTTTTCATGGGCTTTTAATTGTAAATTTGGGCTTTTTGAAGAACTGGGTGAGTTGTACGGTATTAATATTTTAGAAGTGGGCCCGCTTCTAAAAGAATTTAGATGTTTAGTGGTTTACACTATTAAATATTAACTATAATAATCACGGGATTTAGGTGGGATAGTAAGATTATTTTTTATTTTAATCAATAATTAAATATTTGATTTTTGTCATGAGTATAAAATAACTTTAAAATGCGAAGAGCACATTTACATAGAATTTAGTTAATACAAAACTTTTTTTGTCTAAAATTATGCATGATTGTCTAATCTTTTAATATAGTTCTTAGAACTCTCGACTAGGGCTGTAAATGAGACGAGACAGATCGTGAGCTACTCGAGCTCGAACTCGGTTCGAGTTCTTAACGAGCCGAGCCGAGCTACTTAATACCCGACTCGAAAAGCTTGTGAGCTACTCAAAAATTTAATATACTAATTTTTTATAATTTAAAATATAAATTTCTAAACTTAAAGCCCTAAAATATAAACCCTAAACATAAGTCTTAAACCCTAAAATCTAAATCTTAAATTCTAAACCCAACAACTTAAACCTCTAAACCCTAAATTAATCCTTTAAACCCTAAAATTAACAAGCTTGAGTTTATACAACTTGTGTATCAAAAAAAATTTCTTGATAGGGCTTTAAATGAGATGTGACAATGGCGAGATACTCGAGTCCGACACGGTCAAAGATCGGTTAGCACTTGACTCGATTAGGCTCGAATAAAGCTCGAACTCGACTCGAGTTCTTAATGAGCCGAGTCGAGCTCAGATTTCTCAGGCTCATTAAAAATTACTCGAACTCGACTTGAAATCTTAACGAGCCGAGTCGAGCTCAGATTTCTCAGGCTCGTTAAAAATTACTCGAACTCGACTTGAAATCTTAACGAGCCGAGTCGAGCTCAACACTACTAGAGCTCGACTCGGCTCGTTTACACCCCTACTCTCGAAAAAAAAAGACAATATCAATTTTTTAATTCACATCGGCTTTTCAGATATAGGAAACTAGATCTTTAATCTAACTATGGTGTCACTTAAAAAGAGACAAAGCTCTATCATTTGCTTAGGATAATGGACACTATTGTACAAAAACCCCTACACCTAAAATGTGACTCTGCCTAGTATTATTGAAGGATCGATATGGTCCTAAGACAATACATGGGACAAAGCATTTAAGACAGGCTCATCTAATGCCTGTTCAATCCATTACTTTCATAGGGTTGTCTGTAATTTTTTTTAAGTTTAATTCTTTCGATTCGCTAATGCACATCAACTTTTCAAATATAATCATACGAGATAATATCAATACTCTACTACTTGTCTTTTGAGAATATAATGATAAAGAATCGAGCCTAACTCTACTATTGTACCATCTCTTGGTGTGAAATGTGAACCACCCATGGAAGTTTTCAATTGTTGCACTTTGAAACCCTCATCTCATTTCACATGCTTTGTTATTGTGATTATTAGTTTTTATAACTATCTGTTTAATCTGGATCGAGTATTGTAGAAGTTTATAATGGGGACGACTCTTTTAATTCAATTTATTCCGTTTACAATTTTATAATTCAAAATTTTAATTTTACTTAATTGATTTAGTGTTTCATCCTACCAGATTAATCGATGGTGATTATTAATATACAACTTGTTTTCATTGCAAATCAAAATCCCTCACGAGTAAAAGGGCATCTAAAAAGATATGCCCCAACTTTCTTTTTGGTTGCTTACACGTGTCATCCCCAAACCAAACCTCCACTCAACCAGGGAAGTTCTCAGCCACGAGAAGAAAGATTCTCCTTTACTCTTTTTTTCCCCAACTTGGTTTATTTATTTTATATACAGAGTTGATTCACACGTGTGAGAAAACTAAATGGTGAAAATGATTTCTTTTTAATTATTTATTTTGAAGCCGTTGGCTCCTCCCCTTTTTTCCACTTTACTCTTTTTTTCCAGGAGGTGGGGTCCGCGCGAGAATATGATGCTGATGTGGCAAAAATACGTGGTCTTTACAGTTCGTTAGTGGGACCCACTGACGCAGTGCTTTAAAAATCGGACGGTGACATGGATTTTTTTAATTATTTCTATGTCTATGGGTTCATTTTATTAAGTACTTTACATGGTATTCATCATCCGACGATGTTATGAAAAAGTCGTCAAAAAATCGGAAAATTCTTGAAAATGTTTTCTTCTTCTTTATTTTATTTTTAGATAAAGAATTTGCTTTCATTAATCTTTCTATTATTTTTAAAGGAGTCTTTCTATAAATTAATAAGCAAAATAAATAAATTGATTAGGAACTCACATGTATGTATGTATGTATGTATGTATGTATGTATGTATGTATGAGTAGGGAGATGTAACAAGCAATAAGCTTATGAACCATAGAAAAAGATACGAGAGGACTAGGAAGTGGAGTAATGGGCCAACTTATAATGTCAACCACAAATTATAATATATATATATATATATATATGTGGGATATAATCTAGTTACACAGTGTAAAACTCTTTAAGTTTTACACGTTTTTTGGATCGTTGGATGTGTGAAACGGGTGGCTGAGATTAATAGTAGAATATGTGAAGATTATCACTTGGGAAAAAAAGTAAGGAGTTAATCTCAGCCATCCATCTTCCCCATCCAACGATCCAAAAAACGTGTAAAACTTAAAGAGTTTTACATTGTGTAAGTTGATCCTAACCATATATATATATATATATATATATGAAGAAAAATGAAGATTTTATAGTTAGCAAATTACCAAAAAGTTTCGCATGCAATTCAAACCAAATTAGCTTTAGGTAAAATTCAAAGAATATTCAATTTAATAAAAAAACTGACTTTATTAAAAAAAAAACTTATTATTAAGCTGTAAATTTGGCTATAATGTAAAATATAGAAAGAAAAGTAGTTAAAGGGAAAAGGCAAGCAACAAAGTTTCTACTAAGGGAACATTGATTTGATTGTATATGTATGCAAAATGAAGTCAGATGAAATATTAGGAGGGTCAAAATATTGAAATTAATAATTATAAATAACATATTAAGTATTTAAATTTAAATTTTAATGGCTATAATTTATCTAATATTTAAATTTATAAGGACCTAAATTATTATTAGACCCAAAAACATTGCAGGCACATAGGGGTGTGCATTTTGGTTTTCGGATCCGATCTGGTCTGTAATTTTTCGGTCGAAAAATTATCGATTTGTATTCGGTCTGAAAAAATGGATATCTGGTTTTCGGATAGGATATCCAAACTTATAATTTGATTTATGTTTTTTTTTTGAATTTGGCAACCATATCCATAAGAATTTTAGATTTTTTAATATAACAAGCAACAAATTATTGAATATAACAATATTTGTATGCATAGATATTTCAATTTTTCATATATAACTAGTAAAATATTAAATATAAAAAGATTCATATCCATAAAAAATTCGGATATTCGATCCAAATTATCCGAAAAATAAAAAAGGACTAGATATCCAAATTAAATGATCGCATACAAATAGTTATTTGACATTTGGATCAGATACTGATAGTTATTTGACATTCGGATCGGATATTTGAATATCTGAAAATCCAAAACTTTAACTTTTTGAATGGATGTGAATCTTGTTATATTCAATATTTTTACTTGTTATATATAAAAAATTAAATACATTAATATTTTTTGTCAAAATACACCTATATTTAGTATAAATCTTATTTGACACACAATCTTTGTAAGATTGTCTATTTTAATGTTAAAATCTTAAATCTAAACCCTAATCGGTTTATACCAAATTAGAATCATCTTAAATGACATTAAAATATGTAAGATTATTTTTTTATGGTCTAAAGGTGATTGTAATGTACTATTTATTTATACATAATCTTAACCCTTTGACAATGTACATACACCTTGTAGACAAAACGATTTGAATCCGTGTCTCTTAAAATTAACATCATTCATTTTTTAACTGAGACATTTGTTGTGTTGGGTTCAAAATATGTAAGATTGTATAGTTTAAATTTTACATAATTTATGTGTCGAATAAAATTTCTATTTATTAAGCATGTACCATTTTATACCAATCTAAAATTATCTTAAATGAAGTTATGAAAAAGGAGAGGGAAAATAATTGGTGAGTAATGAGTATGATATGTCACAAAAGTGATGGGAAAAAAGGAAAAGAAAATGGACTAAAAAGAAAGAGAGAGAAAGATATTTTTAAGGCCACAAAAGGAATTTGTGGATGAAAATTTTCCAATTTGCTGATGTGGCGTATCAACTTGTTCATACAAATCTAAAACGTAGACTCCACGAGACCATCATCTCCTTGTACGCTAATTACAAAACAGGCTCATTCTATACCCTAATTTATGCTTTGCACTTCCAACAAAAAGTAATTATTAGAAAATTGATCAAACATACAAAAAAGTACGCTACTCCCTTTATCTTAATATTTTTTTTTGTAATATTCTGACTTTTTACGAAGTTTTAAGAAAATATAATTTGGTAAGACGTGTGATGTAAAATAATTTAAAGTATGTTACTCTCTTCGACTTAATATTTGTTGTCACATGTTGACTTTTTACGAAATTTTAAGAAAATATAATTTGGTGAAAAAGCGGGGTGAAACAACAACAAAAATTGAAGCATTCTGTGAAACTTTTCCGTTCAACAGCCAAACGCTATCTCATAAGCGGAGCCGAACGGAGCCTAAGTCAAAATGTATTTATATAATTATTTTATAATTGGGTTTGAAATTATATATACATATTTATTCAAAGTTCGTGTTGTATCGATTTTTTTTAAAAAACTAAGGTGATTATAATTAATATCTTTTCTGAATATACTCCCAACCATTTAACAATACATGCTCAATCACCCTCCTGCAGTTGCCGGTATCAATCTTAAGTTACATCGTATTATAATTATTCTTTTGGGTATATTTGATTTTTTATTAAATGTATTATTTTGTTTACCGTAGAACCAAATATTTTGAGTGCTTGGCCTTAAATCGTAATTTATCTTGCTCTTTCTATTCCCACAAACCAACCTATTTTCAAGACAGCATTATCAAACTTTTTTTTATTTAAATTAAATTTTCGGATGACAAAAAGAAAGTTTGTATGATAGCAGTCAGCTTTTGCTACAAAACTTTCTCTCTCTAGAAAGTTTCAGTTTTTAGTTTTGTGTTGGCTCTGGATTTAGGGAGAAAAGAAACAGGGGAGAAAACAGAAAATGTCGGAACCGAAAGATCCGGCGATCAAATTGTTTGGGAAAATGATCCCTTTTCCCGACAAATCCCCGAAAGTAGCAGCAGATGACTTTTGTGCTACTTGTGGTGACGATAACACCAACGATGATGATATTGATCAAGATCAAGATCAAGATCAAGATCATTGTTGTTCTACAAATTCTTCACCAGATGAAAATAAAGGGGAAGAAAGAGATGAAGCTGAAAAGGTCAGGAAATTTTCTTTTTCAAATTCTTGTTTGGGGAATTTTGAAGAATACCCTTTGTTTAGAATACGGAAATGAAAAAAGGGTTGGTCTTTGATTCTTTGTTTTGGCTATAAAAATGGTTGCTTTTTGAATGTTAATTATATTTGATTATTAGGAGATTGGTTAAATTTTGGATCTTGGTTTAAGTAAACTTGAGGCTTTTCGAAGTTAGAATTGGCTTTATGATGTATTTTCTCAAGCATAATCCAATTATCTTGTAGCTTGCTGCCTGACTGCTGAATTATAGTTTTTTCTTCTTCCCCTTCATATTTTGGTATTTAATAGGGTATTTTTAATTTTACTTTAATCTTTCTGGATAATGGTTTTGGAATCTAATTCAGGGTTTCACCACTTTCCAATTTTCCTGGAAAATTTTCTGGCTAGCTTCTTTGAAATTGGTAGTTTAGCTCCAATTCATCTGGTTGACTGCTCTTATAGCTTGTGAATTGTGAGAGATGTTATCTGGATCTCTTTCCACTGAATTTCGTGAGGATTACTAGCTATGATTAGGATCATTACAATAAAAGTCTAGACAAATTCAAAACAGGTTCCTTGTTAGTTTTATGTTATGTCGTCTTTCGGATCTAGTAGAAGCTCAACCTTCCTCTTAGCCCTATTAAATTTTCTCTATGTAGCATATGGCAAGAAAATACAGTTAATTTTTATATGTTTTTGTACTTTTCAAGTTGTATACGATGATCGTGCTCTTTCAACTCCTTTTGGTTCTCGTGCTGATTTTAAGTCCTCCGATTTATTCAGGATATTGTGGGAGATAAAACAACAGACATTGAGCATGAAGGTGGAGATAGAAAGGAGGACGGATCTGAAGATGATGGCAGTGCTCCTCCAGTTACTTCTGGAGAGTCTACAAATTTGGAGGCAATCTCCGGAGCAAGCGACAACTCTAAAACGGCTTCCGTCGAGAAGGAGAGCACTGCTTTAAAAACTTCAAATACAGAAGAAGATCAAAGTGAGACAAGTAATCCGCAAGAAAAAACCTTGAAGAAACCTACTAAAATTCTTCCTTGCCCCCGCTGCAACAGCATGGATACCAAGTTTTGTTACTACAACAATTACAATGTCAATCAACCCCGGCACTTTTGCAAGAACTGCCAAAGATACTGGACAGCTGGTGGGACCATGAGAAATGTGCCTGTGGGCGCTGGACGTCGCAAGAACAAGAATTCAGCTTCTCACTACCGTCACATAATTGTCTCTGAAGCTCTGCAGAATGCTCGTACCGAGATTCCTAATGGAATCCACCATCCGGCTCTAAAAGCTAACGGTACAGTTCTGACCTTTGGCTCAGACACACCCCTTTGTGAATCAGTGGCTTCTGTTTTGAACCTTGCAGATAAAACAATGCATAATAACACACGGAATGGATTTCATAAGCCTGAGGAGTTAAAAGTTCCTGTTCCTTATAGAGGTGGAGAAAATGGTGTTGAGTGTTCAAATGGATCATCTGGCCTGACTTCAAAGGATGAAGCAGGTAAAGCTGGGTCGCAAGTTCAAATGATGCAGAATTGTCAGGGTTTTCCACCTCAGATGCCATGCTATCCCGGGGCTATTTGGCCTTACCCATGGAGTGGAGCTCAATGGAGCTCTCCTGTACCTCCACCTGCTTTCTGCCCTCCAGGCTGCTTTCCGATGCCATTCTATCCTGCAGCTGCTTACTGGGGTTGTAACGTACCAGGCACATGGAATGCCGCTTGGCAGCCTCAGCCTTCCACTCCAAAGCAATCAGCCCCAAGTTCCAGTCCCGAATCCCCTACCTTGGGCAAACATTCACGAGATGAGAAAACATTGAGGATTGATGATCCGAGAGAAGAGGAGCCAGTAAAGGAAAATAATGCTGAGAGAAGCCTTTGGATTCCGAAAACATTGAGGATCGATGATCCGGGAGAAGCAGCAAAGAGTTCTATATGGGCAACACTTGGCATTAAGAATGACAAATCTGATTCGATAGGTGGCAGAGGACTCTTCAAAGCATTTCAATCAAAAGGTGATGAAAGGAATCAGGTTCCCGAAACCTCTCCGGTCTTGCAGGCAAATCCAGCAGCATTGTCAAGGTCAATAAACTTCCACGAGAGCTCATAATCGTGTAAATTTTGACTTTTAATTGCTTACGGTGCCTGCTTACAACCTGGTGGTGTTAATTACAATACAAATCCTGTCCTACTTCATTAGCCGCTTGGTCATATTCATTCACCAACCCCCTCCTATATTCACAAAGGATTAGGAAGAGTCCTATCATATGGTTTGAAGGCCAGAGTGTTTAGATTAAGTAGAAACTGATTTTTCTTTCCTTTTTTCTTTTTCGGTTTAATTTTGTTCTCGGAATTCCTTTTCTTTCCATTAATGGCGCGAGCGGGGCTTTTCAGTTAGATGGTTTGCAGAGTTCTGTATATAGTATATGTGAAATGGTGAGAGGTAGGACCAAGTAAGTTTCTGTACCATAAATCCCTCTTGTATTTAAATAAATTTGGGAACTCAAGTTTCTTTCATAAATCTGTACTTTCTTTTCTAAGGATCTAAAAAGCAGATTCTTCTGATATAGAATCCATTGTCATTGCCAATATCATCTGCTATTTATGTTACTCGGACTCGGATGTTTGCTCGGTCGTGTATGCGTCTGGCAAATCGTGTTCAATATTTGTAAGTTTTTTCATGCATTTCAAGAATCATATGTTTTGTGGAATAGAAATATATGCAACTTGGAAGACACAGAAAAGTCCATGTAGGCCATCTTTTTACAGATGAATTCTAATCAGAAAAAGTCCAAGGACCTTTCCCTTTCCATAACCATAGAATCCAAACAACTAGCACCAAAAAAGGTAGAAAGTTTGTCATAAAGTTTCTCTTTCTTTTCTCATCTCTTGTTGCTTTTCTCTTTTTTGTTTTCCTCTAATCACTAATATAACACCTTTTCCCCCTTTTTAAGAATCCAATAATATTTTGCAATATTTGTTTTCCCCTAATTCCGGACCAACCCGTGTTGCACACCTTATTTTGGTAGGTGAGTCTTCCAATCGAGATTTTCTAAATACACAAGGTCTCGAACTCAAAACTTGCTTAAGCAATATCAAGCTGCTTATTATTTGGACCAATCCCGTTGGTAATCTTGTCATGCAACTTTAAAATGTCTTTCTTTGCAAAATTACTTGGTTTTTGTTGTCTGTCCAAATCATGCTTTAAGAGAACAGAGATTAGAGCAGCAAAAAGATATGGAGATATTTTGCTTCTTTTGCCCTGAAAATTTTGGTTTCCATTTGAGCCAAGAACTGGTTATGGGACCCAAACCATGTGATGCTATTAATACTAATGGTGTTCTCTGTTGTTTTCCCTTCACTTCTGTCTGTCTCTTTGCCTTATTCTTATCATGTAGTAAATCTTGTACTTCCTTTCCCCATCCCTGTTTTGCTATATATTTTTCTGCATAAACATGCGATATTCGAATCTTAAACTTGTTAAACTTTACGTCGTAAAAAGTGATTGTATGAATCAATTGATAAAAGAATTATAAAAGCTTTCGAACACAAATTCATGAAATAACATAGGAAACTTTGGTCGGGTGCAGGATTATATCTGCCAATAGATATTTTGGGTTTGGATTGTGATGTGTGGTGTTACAGGATTTGGACCTCATATTGTCACATGGGATCATCAAATTCAAACCCACTTAACCAAATCATGTGGCTCATTTCCCTAATTGTGACAAAAGCCAACTATCTACAAATCTAGGCATAATTCATGGCCACAAGCCTAGATATGATTTCTGACCGCATGTAAACAAACCCTACAAACACACATATATGTATTTTTTTGTTTTGTTTTTTAAGGTATTCGATTGGAGTGAGCTCACAACTCATTAGGTGGTACAGTAATAAAGGATTGCGTTGTCCCTTTTAAATGACTTGGTTTTGAATAATATAGTCTGCACGTTACGTGTTTTAAAAAATTAAGAGTAAATAACATATATTACCATCACCATAGTATTCAACTTCTACATATAAGTAAAAATATTGACCACAAAATTTAAAGTTACTGTATGTCTAAAATGAGGATCAAACCATTAACCAATTATTAAAGTTTATACACCATCTTTTTAGCATATGCTTTTAGGCTTATAGGAGGGGCCTAAGGTTGAGCAAAGGGATTTGGTAAATTTAAAAATGGATCTAATAGCTTAATATGATCTAGTAATAATCCAACCATGTTGAACAACGACTAATAGCTTCTTCATCACCGGTAATGTTGGGAGAATGTTGAACCACCATGGTCCCATGGGAGCTTGACCGATTCGAAAAGCCGACCTTAATGTCGGGACAAGTGACATTGAGAACATTGCTTTTGCTTACCACGTAATAATTATTACGGGTAACAAATGATGCTTCTAACAACTTGACCGTGAAAGTCGCGACTCCCGACACCGACCAGTCCCTTGCTATGTCATCCGCTACACGGGGATCTTCTATTCTTTTAGCCAATGCATTAACGTAAATTGTGAAAGATTGTGTCTCCTTCGAGACATTGATTCTTGGCGCAGGCGCTTCCGAGAGGAGTCGGTTTCCATAAAAAACAGAAACAACGGCGTTGTTGTAGTACCAGCTGCACTTAGTACTGGCTTTAGTTGAGAAGAAACTAACCTCCCAGATGGCCGTTATTTGAGATCCGGAGATGTTAAAATTGGACACGGATAAAGAATTCAGCCCGAATTCAGGTTTGGTGAGGGGCTTGTCGTCAATAAACTTGAAAACAACCACTAGCACGAATATCATGACTATCCCGATCATAAACACGGCTGCTTCCATTTCCAATAATTGACTTCGAGTGAGGTTCCAACGTTTTGTTTCCTCCATTAATAATATTAATGGTTCAAGCTTTTAGGTGAAATAAATATAGATGGATGAAGAGAAAGGGATCGACTTATATAAACTAAGGGGTTAATACTTAATAAGGGATTAACTTTTGTTTAAGACTCAAAGTTCAAGGGATTTCTACCAATATTAAACTTCTTTGCTTATAAAAATAAGGGATTAATTAATTACTAATAATTATGACGATCCTAAATAAACTAGGTTTTTACTTTTTAGGTACCAATATTAAACTAGGTTTATAAAAATATAATCATACACCAATCTTTATTAAATCTCCTTTCTAACTTTAACTCACACTCGAATTAATTTTAATTAAATTATTTCAACGTAAAAAAATTGCAATTCTTATTATCAAGTACAATTAGTTTTTTTTAGAAAATGCATGTTTGTTTATTGGCAAAATTCTTATTATCAATTACAATTTTATTAGTTTTATTTTTTTCTTATTATAAAGTCAAATTTTATAGGGATTTAGATTTTACATTATAATTAAAGTAAATAAGCACATTATAAGATCTAGGGACGTTTTGTTTCCTCCGTTAATAATGATGGTCCTAAAGAAACTAGGTTTTTAGGCACCAATAAAATAGTGCCATGTCATTAATATGTAAATATATAAAAACATAATCATACACTCATCCTTATCAAATCTCCTTTCTAACTCAAACTCAAAATCTGATTACTTTTAATTAAATTATTTCAACGTAAATAATTAAAATTAAAAAAGAAATTTTGGTAGTTTGAGAGCCGAGATGGAGATCAACAAGGAAGGTCAACAAGGAGTCTTTGTTCCCAGGAGATCATCGGAGAAGAAAAAAGGCACGGCGAAGCCATCGGAATCTGAATGGACGGTTTTTGTTAACAACCTAAGCAGAAGAATCCAAAGATCAGCTTTGAGAGAATTATTCAGTCATCATGGTAAGGTTCAAAGGGTCTATATTCCTGGGATAAACAGGAGAACTAGATACAAGAAAAATACCTTTGCCTTTGTGACAGTAGCGGAGTATGCAGACATGGAGAGAATCATTAGGAACATGGACAATTCCTTAATTGATGGGATGAGAGTGAAAGTATCAAAAGCAAAATACCCTAATCCTAGGACCCAACAGTTAAGGGGAGGTGATGACAATACTTTTGGCTCTAAATCGTTTGTGAACGGAATGGTGAAGGATTTCAACAACACTGGCGCTAGAAGGACAACGAATTCTAACCTTGAAAAGGTGGATGGAAGAACCTTTAAAGAAGTGCTCATGAGCGTACCCCGAAAGGGATCGAAGATTGCTGGTCTCAATGAAGAACATGAAGAAAACAAGAGTTTTGTGGGTGAAAAAGAAGGTCTTTTAGATGTGAACATTTCGAAGGAAGATGCGGACTGGATGAAACAGTGCTTGGTAGGAGTATTAAAGCCATCTTTCGAAATTGGGTTTGTTCAACAAGCTTTGGCTCATGATGGGATTGAGGTGAAAATTTCCAAGTGGGGAGTGGAAAGTGAAGTATATATCCTCAAATTTGGTTCAATCGCCTCAATAGAAGGTATTTGGCAGACTAAAAACAAAGCAGTCTGGCATTGGTTTGATTATATTGCTCCATTACTAGTAAAAGGCGTTCCACATCAAATCTTTTTCGTACTTTTGTATGGAATTCCTCTAATGTGTTGGCATGAAGAATTTTTCAATGCTCTGGGGAAAAAATAGAGAAAAATGGTGTGCTTGGAAAAATCAACAAAGAATAAGGACAGATTCGACATAGCCAGAATTTAGATTAGAGCAGCAAGCCAGTCAGTTGTTCCGCAGTCGATCAGAATCACCTCTCTTGGCCATAACTATTGTATAAAGGTGGTGGTGGGCAATCTTCCGGAGGATCCTATCGACTATGGCAGAGTTTTGGAAAAAGAAAATCATGAAAAAGTTTGGTCGGATTCAACTTTTGGTGGTGGTGGCATCCCTCCTCCGTCTGGTGATGATCGCCGGCGGCATGAGGACATTGGTGGGAATAGGTCCCCCCAACTTCACGACGTTTCGATAACTCAACCTGGATTAAATGATGGTGGAGGCGATCCCACACTTTTAGGAGGCATCGTACCTGACGTGCATGGGGAGTTCAATGCCCAGGTCCCGCAAAACCCGAGGGTCCCACATGTGGGAATTAACGGCATCAATTTTTCTTCATCTACAGAAGGGGAGGTGGAAAATACCCTATCACATGCTAATGTCGGGTTAAATGAAATTAGTAGTGATGGGTTTGGATCGTACACAAGGAAATGATCGGGCTTAGAGGGCACAAATACGGGGCCGGTAATGGATCAATTAAAGGAAAACATGGTTTATATTTTGGAGCGTCTTTTAAACAACTATTTTCATTCGGGGATGAATGGGGGGTCCTGATCTTCCCA
The DNA here is from genome assembly GCA_030270665.1 of Hibiscus trionum. NCBI lineage: Eukaryota > Viridiplantae > Streptophyta > Magnoliopsida > Malvales > Malvaceae > Hibiscus > Hibiscus trionum. Next base: position 42,991,863 of record BSYR01000004.1, read on the forward strand.
TCTCAATTGAACCAAAAATTTCTTCCAATCAAGCTGTCGAAATGGTCCCTGATAGCCTTGAGGGAGGTCGACAAGCACATGCAGGGGCAGCGGGTCTGAGTGGAGATGAACAGGAAGTAAGACAGGTCTTTCGGAGAATGAATGATCCGTTTTGGTGTCTCAAACCAAGCACCAGGAAAGCGTTGAGAAGAGCATTGAGAGATTCTTTGGAAGACAATATGGAAGAAGTTGTTGTTCGAAACGCTAGCAAAGATTATATATTGGATGAAGAAGTGGACAGAACAGAAGCAGAAGAAGTTTGGAGGGTAAGTCAATTACTGAAATTATCATTTAAAGGGGGAAATCAGTAGTAGTGAAGAAAATAATTGAATTAGAAAATGAATTGAGGAAAGAATCTTAAGGGTTACACTGGAGTCTTAGGAATCGAGGAATTTTTTCAGATTGCTATGAATTTATCGATCATTTCTTGGAACATAAGGGGTATCAGGAGATTAGAAAAAATTAGAGCGGCCCGGGAATTGATAAAGAGAAACAAACCAGGTATTTGTTTTTTTCAAGAGACCAAAATAGAAGTAATTAAATGCAATTTGGTGAAGAAAATTTGGAACAACAGTCAAGTTGAATTCGTAGTCTCAGCGGCTGTGGGTACAGCGGGTGGACTCATGTGTTTATGGAACAGTGAATTTTATGCTGAAGTCAGGGAACATTAGGTGTGGTTTGGTAAATATTTACGGACCTTCAATTGACTCTGAAAAATGAGATTTTTTTGAGGAGCTACTGAGTTTCATCAGGAGCCGCAAGATCCCTTGGTGCATCGGGGGAGACTTCAACGTTTTCCTCAATCCGGAGGAGAAACTGGGTTTCTCGTGGAACCAATCTTTAGTTGATTTATTCAATTCCTTTGTTTTTGAAGCTGGACTCATGGACATTCCGTTACACGGGGGCAAATTCACTTGGTGCAATAACAGAGATCTGCCTACTTTCGTTAGATTGGACCGCTTCTTGATATCAGAAGAATTCAATACTGCCTTTCCCAGGTTAACTCAAAAGCTGCTCATGAAATCACTATCGGATCACAACGCAATCTCTTTGACTGAGGAAAAGGAGAATTGGGGGCCTAGACCTTTTAGATGCTTCAACTATTGGCTTGAGGAAGAGAGTTTTAATGGAGCTATTTCAGAAGTCATCAGTGAATTGAAATTGAGGAAACCAGAAATCAGAATCGAAAGTTTGTTGAAAGAATCAAAAGAAACTGCTAGAAAATGGGTGAAAGCCAACCGAGGCAACTCCTGTGTTTCGATTGTTAATCTTGAAAATGAGATAACCAATCTGGAAGATTTGTTTCAAAATGGTAAAGCGGACAAGTCAATCTCGTCAAAACTCTATAAACCTAAGGAACTACTATGGAAAGAATACCATATTAAAGAAAGTAGCTGATTGCAAAAGTCCAGAATTAGATGGTTTTTGGAGGGGGATAAAAACACTCGATTTTTCCACTCGACTGCTTCAGAAAGAAGGAGAACCAATACGATCAGCAGCTTAAAAGTAGATGGAATTGTTTTAGAAGAACCGAGTGCTATTAAAAATGCAGTTTTCAAACCACTTCAAGCAAGCTTATAACACGGATAATTCCCTGGAGTTGTGTGAGATGAAACTGGATTTTGTTAAAATCAGTCAAGAACAGGCAAAGGAAATGGAGCGCAGGTTTTTTGAAGAAGAGGTTTGGTTGGCTTTATCGTTGGCTGATGGCAACAAAGCACCAGGTCCAGATGGCTTCAACCTGAATTTTGTTAAGAAATTTTGGGGCAAATTGAAAGAGGGGATCTTAAGTTTTTTTTTTGAGGATGCCTACGAAGGAAAGGCCTGAGAGACATGAATAAATCATACCTTCATCACCCTAATCCCGAAGGTTTTAAATCCCTCCTCCCTCAACGAGTACAAACCCATTAGCCTTGTTGGTGGAATATACAAATTATTTTCTAAAATTTTGGCCTGAAGGTTGCGAACGGTAATGGATCATTTAGTAGGGGAAAACCAATTTACTTTCATTTCGGGCAGGCAGATTTTAGATTGCTCGCTCATTGCAAACGAAGCAATCGACTTTTGGAGGAAGAGTGGGAGAAATGGCGTGGCATTGAAGATAGATTTCCAAAATGCATACGATACGATAAATTTGGACTTTATGATGCGCATTCTACATGAATGTGGTTTTGGTCCGAGATGGTGTAATTGGATATTAAATTGTGTTTCTATCGCTTCAATATCAGTGTTAGTGAATGGATCGCCTACAGAATCTTTCTCGATATCCAGAGGACTTAGACAAGGGTGTTCTCTCTCGCCCTTGCTTTTCAACCTTGTTGGAGAGGCCTTGAACTTGATGAATAAAAAAGATGTTAAAAGTGGACTGTTTTCGGGCTGTTCTATTGGGAGAAATGACGAGGTACTTGAAATCACCCACCTCCAATTCGCGGATGACCTAATTATTTTCTGTGGAGGGGAGGCGAGACAAGTTCAAAACGCCAAAAGGCTTCTAAGAGTATTTGAGTTAGCGTCAGGGCTTAAGCTTAACATGAAGAAAAGCAAGATTTTTGGCATTAATGATAACAATGATGCTCTACACAGCTGGGCGGAGGCGATTGGGTGTCAAGTTGGATCTCTACCTACTGAATATTTGGGCCTACCACTTGGAGCTCGTAGGAATTCGACTGCTCTTTGAGAGCCGATAATTAACAGATTCTCGAGGTGGCTTGAAGGCTGGAAGGCGAAACTACTGTCCGTGGGAGGTAGACTAATATTAATCAAGTCCATTTTATGCAGCTTACCTATTTATTTTATGTCACTGTTTCGCATGCCCGCTTATGTGGTTGCTCACCTAAATAGGCTCATGGCGAAGTTCTTTTGGGGTGGCGACTCAGCCAAAAATTGTATTTATTGGATAAATTGGGATGTTGTATGCTCTCCCATCTCTTGTGGAGGGATTGGAATTGGCAACCTCATATAACTAATCGAACGTTGCTGGGGAAATGGGCTTGGAAATTTGAAAACGAGCAAAAAAGTCTGTGGATAAGGGTCATAAAGACCTTAGTGCCCAACTCAAGTTCGAACCTATTAATTCAAAATTTCGAAAGAAGAAATACCTCTTGGATGTGGAATGGAATTGTGAAATCTTCCTTTGCGAATGATAAAGTGGGTTGTTGCATCGGACAAAACCTGAAGATTCAAGTTGGGAATGGGAAGCTGATCAAATTCTGGACAGAGGATTGGCTATTGATTGGTGCTATTAGAGATTTATACCCTCGGATCTACGCATTAGCTAAGAACAAGGAGGGCTGCATAGCTGATTTCGGTTCCAAGGTTGGATCGAATTGGGAATGGAGTATTCCACTTAGAAGGCCTATTTTTTATTGGGAAAACAAACAGTGGAGAGAGTTGATGGGCACATTGTCAACTTTTATTTCGAGCAATCTTGAGAAAGATTGGTTAATGTGGGCAGGTTCCAGTGATGGGGTATACTCATCGAGATCAGCTAAATCAATTATAGGCAGAGATATCTTGGAGAATCCATTCTGGAAAAAGGTAGTTTGGCGGGGTTTCGCACCACCAAATGTAGAAATTTTTTTGTGAAAAATAATGTGAGGAAGGGTACCAGTCATCACAGAACTTCAAAAAAGGGGATTTACGTCATGTGTTAGTTCTATTTGCCCCATGTGTAAGAATTTCCTTAAATCGGTTAACCATCTTTTCTTCTCGTGCCATGTATCGTGGCAGATTTGGATGCGCTGCTGTCAAACAATCGGAATTTCTACTGTACTGCATGGAGAAGCCGTAGCTTTCGCGGATATGTGGGAGGAACTGTGCAAAGATGAAAATCGAAATTGGTGGCCTATAGTTTTGTTTGGTGCAGTGTGGACAATTTGGTTAATGCGGAATGAAATTATCTTTAAAGAGAAAACAGTGGATGTGAACCAAATGTTTTTCCTGATTAAATGGAGAATAGCATCCTGGTTGAAGGCTATGAATATGGACAGTGCGCTGACAGTAGAAAATCTAGTCATGGATATTTCATTGGCTTCAAACTTGCCTAGGCAACGCAACAAAAAGGGCAAACAGACCGATCAAATGAAATGGAGACCTCCTCCAATTGGCTTCCTAAAGCTGAACGTGGATGGAGCATTGGATTTTTAACGGCATAAAGGGGGAATTGGGGGAATACATAGAGAATCAAAGGGTGCTACTTTGTCGAGTTTTGCGGAATCGTGCAGGGCTGAGCCTCCAACAGTTGTAAAACTTATGGCGATAAAACATGGTATCTGATTCTTCCTGTCTTCTTCTTGGAGTAAGGAATTCAGACATATAGTCGATTCGGATTGTAAAACAGCGGTAGAGTAGATTTGTGGGAGTAAAGATGCACCTCTGAATTTAGTTTAGCTGATCAAGGAACTCTCCCAAACAATCAAAGTAAAAGGAATCATTGTACGTTTCACTTACAGATGCTACAATTCGGAGGCGGACAACCTAACAAGGTCTAGAATTGGTAAATCTATTGTGCTCAATGTTGCCGTTTTTCAGGGGCTGGGCTATGATTAATGATGGTCCTGAGAATGGTGATTTGAGAGGAAAATTGTTTTATTGTCTCGTTCTTTAGTTGTAAGCAAATAACGTGCACTCTTTTTCCTTCAATAGGCTGTAGGGAGATTTTTTAACGAGGTTGTTATCTTGCTATCTCTAAATTGGATCTAATTGTAATGTTTAGGCGGATTATGATTTATAAATTCAAAAATTATGATTGAATTGGAATCTAATTATTATTTTTAATTAATTACAGTGTAAAAATAAATATTCTATATTTTAAACGGTGAAAATAACTTAAAAATACTATATAATAATTAGGGAAAACTATATATTTAGCACCTCAACTATACTCGTGTTACTGTTTTGGTACCCCAACTATTATTTTTGGGTAAATGGTACCTAACGTTACATTTTTATTTTGTTTTGGTACTCCGAGTGTTAAAAACCAACAGAGATGATGACGTGCCTTGGTATAATCACAGCTTTAGTCCAAAACACTTATATATTATCAATTTAGTCCAAAATCCATCAATTTAAAACAGCTTTTGTCTCATTCCTTTCTCATCCATCGTATTCTCGTTGGTATCCCGATTGTGGAGTTTGGGTCCTCCAATGGACCCTGCATTAGCCCCGCTTTGATCCGCAAATCCTAAAGTTTTGATTATCCCTAGCATTTTTTTAAACTCCAAAACCTAAAAAAAGTGTTATACTGGAAGAAGAAGAAAATTGAGGGATTTACAATTTTAATCCAAAAATTCAAATAATGTTTAAATTGATAGAATTTTAGACTAAATTGATAGATTATATAAGTTTTTGAACTAAAATTGTTATTAACCCAAGCTCGCCATCATTTTCGTTAATTCTAAACTGCGGGGTACTAAAATAGAACAAAAAAAATAATATTAGGTACCATTTTACCAAAAATTATAGTTGAGGTACTAAAACAGTAACGCGAGCATAGTTAAAGTACTAAATATTAGTTTTCCCTGATAACAATTATATATTGTAATTTATTTACTTAATTTTATTAGAAAAATGTATTTATGAAAAAGACTAAAACTTTATCAAATTACGTCAAGAGAATTGTAAAATCAAATTATTTTTTATCAAAATAAAGTAAAATAAAATAAAGCCTAAAATTAATGTGAAAATATAAAAAATTGAACCAAATCAAATTAAAATGGATATGAAAACATGGAAGAAATTGTATGAATATTACACTTATCTTTTTTATTTTCACAACTACGACAGACCTCAGATTATTTCCAGAAATATAGCATTTGTTATAGTATTTTTAAAGTCAGAGTGTTTAGAATCCGACTTTGAACAGTAATTTAATTTTTTTATTAAAAAATGTTAAAGACTGTAGGCTTACATTCCAGCTTTACTATGTGGCAGATTTTTATTTGCTTCACTGCCATCAGAGGAAGATTTTTTAAGCGAATAAATCTAAACATTTGTAACCCCCTCGTCCCGGTCTGGCCGGATAACCGGTCCGAATGGGCCACACGGGGAAAACCGAAGCGAAACCCGTGAAGGCTTCCCCTCGGTTAGCAACCCTAAAGATTTTCTTTTATTTTAATCTTGTCTAAAGGCATATTGATCCCTAAATGATTCACAACAGCGGAAACATCAATAAAGAAACGCATGCGATCCTCAACCACGCTTACAAGCAATTCATTTTTAGCTTTCAGGGCAGACCGTATCGATACACCAGTCAAGGGTATCGATACGCCCTGACCAGGTCAACACAATCAGTCAACGCAGAGGAGACCGTATCGATACAGCCCTTGAGCGTATCGATACACCCCTCTCGGTCAATATCTCGTGGTCAACGAGATATACCCGTACCGATACGCCCCAACGCCGTACCGATACGCCAATAACTCCCCAAAATCTCAGAATTCCAGTGAGCAAAAACCGTATCGATACGGACCCGTGTATCGATACGCCCAGCTTAAAATGAGCTCTGCAGGCAAGACCGTATCGATACGGCCCTCAGGCGTATCGATACGCCCTGCACTGCAACTCTCCAAAACAATGCAAAACCAAACAAGACTCAACTCATTATGCATTTTGGGACTTCCCTAGACTCATTTAAGCATACATATATTTAGACTACAACCACAAATTAGCATACGGGGCATTTAATTTAACAAGGAGGCATACTACTCAAAGGTCTCATACAATTCCACAAAAGAGCATGCTTAGCAATCATAAGACCTCATACACAAGCCAAGTAAACATAGAGCATACATAGCCCAACAACATACACATTAGGGCATATTCAAATAAGCAACAAGATAAGCATGGTCCACAATCCATGAAACAAAAGCATAACACATCCATGAGTTTAGCATGCTCAAACATAACCACCTAAGGAGTTTGACACCAACTCCTAAAACTCTATGCCCCATCGTCTAGGCATTATTACAAAACGCAAACCATACTTGAACTAGCTTGAGAACTCCAAAAGCTCCTCTCTTGCCCGCTTGCCTCCCGAGCTCTAACGATCTGCATGTTGAAAACAAGGAGAGCATAAGCCAACTAGCTTAGTGAAAGAAGCTCTAAAATTTACAACATGCAGTTTTCCAAAACACTTTTTATATGCATGAAGAGCAATGGATGCACGAAATGTCTATCTCGACAACAACACTTGGTTTGCACAAGCACAACCAACATACACATACGGCGGGACTACACATCACCGTTTCGACTAGTAGGTTTCCCATGGGACTACACATCAAGGTACTTTCCTACTAGTCACTACCGATGGGACTACACATCACCGTAGTTTGGACCGCCATCACGTGAGGCACGACATCAACTCGACTACACATTAGCAACATTAACATGCACATGATAATCATAACACATAACCATTCACCCATCACAAAAACATAGGAGTAGAGAGGCTTACACTCGGGTTTAGGTGAACCCTCAAGGTCCCACCCAAACCCCAAAGGTTCTACATCGTGCACAATTCAATGATTAGCAAATCTACTCACCATTGTTACCCCAGTGAAGACCGAAGACCAAGCTCAAGACTCCGAAATCCCCGGATTTGTCCCCGAAGCTTCACCAACCAAATTTCTCGTTTCTAAACATTCCAACACAATTTTAAACAATCACAAATCAGTCCACATTCCAAAATAGTCAACCCGGATTACATACCAAGCACAAGACATCAATTTTTCCATTGAAAACAAACCAAAAATCCATAATCCCGAGCAGCCCTTAAGCATACCTTAAATCCATTGATTCCAACCCTTAAATTGCTCCCTAAAGCCTCCAAAACAACACTTACATATAGCCTAACCATCAGCCCTCAAAATTCCACCTAAAACACCCCCAAAACTCAACTTAAAACCCCCCAAAAACCTCCCCAAAACCCCATTCCGGGAAACACCCCAAAACTTTGTAAAAATCAGTTTTGTTGGACCTTTTAGGTTGTAGACAACTCATATAACCTCAACAAATCGAAAACTTAAGTTAAAGGTTTCAAAGACAACATTTTTAATCTAAAATTCTTCAAACTTCAAATCTCAAAACATGTACAAAAATGAAAACAAAAGGTATTAACTTGTAGAGAATAACGAGGGCAAGTCAAAAACAAAGTTACCTTTGCGAAATCTTCAAAAATGAGCACGATATTGGATGGAATAGTATCTAGGAGAAGAGGGGTTCATTTTGTCGTTGAAATGAAGAATAGAGAGGGGAAGAAGATGACTCAAAAGCATTATTTTAGGTTGGTTTAAAATCAAAAGGCCAAAGACCTAAATGCCCTTAATGAAAAAGGGAAACCACAATAGGTGCCACCCATGGCTATTTGGGCTTGTTTTAAAAATGGTCCAACTTAATTTTATTTGTCTTAAAACCCGAGGCCCAAACCATTATTTTATTATCTAAAAATTAGGAACCGAAACCCAAACCATTATTAAATTATTATTTTCACCCGACCCCCGAACCCGAGCGTTACAACATTGTTTGAAGTCGATTCCAGCTCCCACAGATTTCAAGAATATAGTAGCAATTATAATATTTTTTCAAATTCTGAGTTGTGTCGTACTTGTGAAAATAAAGAAAAAGAAGAATAATATTTATGTAAAATTACATGAAAACATGAATTATTTTTTTTGAAAGGATGAAAACTTGAATCAATCTCTCTTCTAAAGGGGCCTAGATGAACATCCCCATAATCGATGGCCAATAAAAAACATCACTAAATAATAATTTGGATATGGTTAATCTAAATTAGAAAAATTTTATTTATGGTTTATTTTGTATGAACCGGATGTATAAAAGTGAGTAACTCTAACTCTTGGGTAAGTTCACACAAAAATCCTTGTTATTATTCTTTTTTTATAATGCGGCCAAACTTATATGATAATTTTTTTTTCTCAAAGCTCTAAACAATTAACAATTTCTAAATTATTCACAAAGTACAGCTAATTAATCATTGGGACTTGGGATTTAAAGTCAACCCTCAACTTCTAATATTATAAAGAAGGGTTTTGATTTAATTAAAGTTACTTATGAAAAAGAAACGTCTCATTGTTAGTGTATAAGAACTATACATATAATAGATAGTCACAAATTAGGTTAGGTTATTTTAGAACGAATCGAGTTTACGTATGATAAATTATATTTTATATTTGTTTAAATCTTGTCCGAACAAAGTATAAACTTAAAATTTTATTTAAATTTGTTTATATTTATAAATGACTAATTGAATCTTAAATTTTTTATTACTTTTAATTTAATTAATTTATACTTATATTTTTATTTAATCTCATTTTCCCATTAATGTTTAATGAAAAAATGTGCTTCTTCTAGTTCCATTCCACTTCATATGGCGAGCACTCATGGGGGTTTCACGTGTGCAAACTAAACACACGTGCACCGCCATATATAACAATAATTAGACACTAAAACCTATATAAATTATCCTAAATTAAATAGTTTATTATCCACGTGATTCTTGATATTATATGGTTTATTATTTTCTAACTACTATATTTTATGTTTTTACGATCTTATGGAAGAAAAGTAGATTAGACTATCAATGAAAATAATAATAATTTAATTTCCTAGTGGTAGAGAAAAAATCTACAAAGAAAACAAAAAGGGATTTTATGTAAAAGAATATAATTTAAAATATTACAAGAAATGGTAATATTATGATATTATATTATAATAGTTTATGTGAAATCGATATTTTAATTTTGATATAACTAAAGAACCTAAAGACTAAATTGAAAATGTGAAAACGAATTTTTAAGTCCTCAAACCTCTCTATATGTTTTAAACTATATGCCTAAGTTAAAAACTGAATTTATCAAATGTTTTCTAAGTGTTCTTGAAGCCGAAACAGTAATTTTCGAGTCACCGTTTCGAAACGGCCTTAGGCGTTTCGAAACAGTTTTGAAACTGTGAGTTCATGTTTCGGAACGGGTATCGAAACGATTTCAACATTGTCAACCCGTGTTTCGAAACAAGTTTCGAAACGGCTTAAGAACATTGAGACACCGTATCGAAACGACATTCAGTGTTTCGAAACGGTATTCAATCTGATTTGAAAAATATGACCGTTGAATGTTTTTAACTGATTTTAAACAAATTATAAAGGCGTATCGAAACGATCTCATCCCGTTTCGATACGATCCTTGACAGTGGCAAAATGTTTCGAAACAGGTTTCGAAACGGCTCTTAGCGTATCGAAACATTTTTACCCGTTTCGATACGGGCTCTTTAATGCACCCCAACGACTCTTTCTATTTTGGTCTGTTTCGAAACAGGGTCGGGCGTTTCGAAACGGTTGGTTGCAGACTACATTTATGGAGGGAAGATAACACCCCCAACGACTCTATTGATGAATGCAAAAACCACAACGGCTAGAATTCAATGAGAAGGTATAAAAGGGACCTCTAAAAGCTTTAGCAACAACTATTGATCCTAAAGCAAACATCCAAACATCAAATCCAAGCATTTGTGCCTAAATCCCATTATTGTCTTGTAACCCTAATTGTATTTTTCATTCTTATCATTTCAATTGGGTTGAGTGCTTGTAATTGGGCTATATTGTGTATTGAGAGATACTTGTTTTAGCCAACTACTTCTTTGTTTCAATTGTGTGAGGATTGGGTCAAATTTTGGGTAGAAAATTTGACCGAAAATTGTAAGAGTTACCTCCTTAGCCTAGAAAAGGGGAAGAGCAATTAGTGGAATTGTTGCAAATTCTTAGTGAAGCTAAGGTAGTGGATGTAGAGTTCATTTGGAACTTGAACCACTCTAAAATTCCTTGTCTACTATTTTTATTTGCAAATTCTACCACCAAGAAATTTAAAAATCCAATTCACCCCCTCTTGGTTTATTTCGATCATTTGATCCACTCAACAATTGGTATCAGAGCCTACATCTGTGAGGATTAACAACCACAAGAGGAGTTCCTAGGAAGAGCGTGATCATCCAAAAATCAAGAGATGGCTTCTACCTCCGGTTCGAGCATGTATGAGTCTCAATCCACTACAAAACCACCTTTCTTCAATGGTGACAACTATCCATTTTAGAAGAATCGGATACGCCTCTTCATCAAGTCCAACGATTACTTGGTTTGGGATGTCATTGAAGATGGCCCCTACATTCCATTGAAGCAAGATAGTGAAGGGAATATAGTTTTGAAGAAAAAAGATGGAGATGAGTGAAGAAGAGAGGAAGAAGATCCAAATTAATGACAAAGCTCTTCACATGCTCTTTTGTTCTTTCGGTCCGGACATCTACTCCAAAGTCTCATCCATTGAGAGTGCCAAAGAAGTGTGGGATACTCTTGAGACCACCTATGAGGGAACCAACGATGTCAAGGAAACTAAGATTGGAATTCTCAATCTTAGTTATGAGAATTTCAAGATGGAGCCCGATGAGACGGTGTCCAAGATGTTTGATCGCTTCTCAACCATAGTCAATGGGCTTAAAGGATTTGGAGAGACTATACCGGAAGACAAGCTTGTCCGGAAGCTACTCTACTCACTTCCCGAATCTTGGGATGGGAAAAGAACCACCATCATAGAAGCCAAAAACTTGAAGACTTTAAAACTTGATGAGCTAGTGGGTTCTCTCCTTACTCATAAGATTATGAAGCAAGGAAGGGAATAAGAGAAGAAGGAGAAGGAGAAAATAGTAGAAAAGCTAGAGGTGGAAAAGAAGAAGAAGATGAGAATAACTCTCAAAGCTTCATTACTTGAGGAGAGATCTTCTAGTGAGGAGGATGAGTTAGAAGAATTGGCTATGATAGACAAACGATTCTCACATTTTATGAGGTCCAACCGGGGAAGAAAAATTCAAAGGAAGATGGACTTCAAAGGTAAAAATAAAGAAGAAGCAAGGGATCAAATCATTTTCTTTGAGTGCAATAAGCCCGGTCACATTCGTTCGGAGTGCCCTCAACTCAAGAAGAAGGACTTTGAGAAGAAGAAGAAGCTCAAAGCCAAGCTTGCTACTTGGAGTGATGAGGAGTCATCCGAGGATGACGAACAAGAAGTGGCCAACCTTTGCCTCATGACACTTGAGGAAGATTTTTCCATGGTAACCTCTAACTCATCATCTTTAGATTTTACATATGATGAATTAAATGATGCATATGATGAGTTGCAAGAGGTCTATGATGAATTAGTTGAGAAATACAAGGAGTCGGTCATTAGGAATAAGAAAATTATTTCGGAACTAAATGATAAAAATGACTCACTTTCTCAAGCTAATTTAAAATTTGAGAAAAAGATATTAGGGTTGAAAGATGAACTAAAATTCTTCCAAGATGAAAATATTGACCTTAATAATCTTCTTTCTCAATGTAATAGTGAACACCAAAAGGTGTTAGATGAGCTTAACAAGCTCAAAGAGTCTTTTAAAAATGTTGGTAGTGTGAAGCATGAAATAGGTGAATCTTCAAAAACAAACCAACCTAGGAAAAAGACTAATTACTACAAACAAGGTAGCTTTCCTAGACATAGTAGAACTAAAAGGATTAGAAGTGTATGAGTTCCTAAGGAACTTGTAAAATCTAATAACATTGTTGCTATGTCATCTTGGATTCCTAAGGGAACCAAGTTATTGGGAGCTAACACTCGTGGACCCAAAATGATTTGGGTACCAAAAACAAAAGTTTAATATCTTTGTTTGTAGGGGGAGCATTGCTACAAGGCCAAAGCACAAAGTCAAAACTCTTGGTACCTTGATAGTGGATGCTCAAGGCATATGACCGGAGACAAGAGTAGATTCATGGATCTAAAGCCAAAAAGTGGAGGAGTGATGACATTTGGTGACAACTCCAAAGGCCACATTAAAGGCATTGGATCCATAGGTAATCACTCTATTATTCTTATTGAAAATGTCTTGTATGTCGATGGTCTTAAACATAACTTGTTGAGCATAAGTCAATTGTGTGATAAAGGATTTAATGTTCTATTTGATAAAAATGGGTGCAAATTGTTGACTTTAAATCTAATAATATTATGCTCATAGGTCATCGCATAGGTAATATTTACATGGTGCATCTAGATGACATACATACATCTCATGCATGTTTAGTAGCTCAAAATGAAAATGATGCATGGTTGTGGCATAGGAAACTAGGACATGCTAGCATTAGTGTTTTAGAAAAACTAGTTTCCCTTGATCTAGTTAGAGGTTTACTCAAGATTAAGTTCTCAAACGATAAAATTTGTGATGCATGCTCTAAGGGTAAACAACATAAGTCATCCTTTAAATCCATTAATGATGTTTCTACAAGTAGGTGTTTACAACTTATCCATATGGATTTATTTGGGCCAATTAGGAATATGAGCTTGGGTTCTATTTTTAAGTACTAAAGTTGAGGCTTTAGAAAAATTCATCACGTTTTCAAAACTAACCCAAAATGATCTTGAAATTAGAATTTCACATATTAGAAGTGATCATGGAACCGAATTTCAAAACTTAGGGTTTGAAGAGTTTTTAAATGAAAATGGTATTAGCCACAATTTTTCGGCTCCTCGAACTCCTCAACAAAATGGGGTAGTTGAGAGGAAAAATAGAACTTTACAAGAAATGGCTAGAACCATGCTTTGTGAAAACAATTTACCTAAATATTTTTGGGCGGAAGCCACAAACACCGCTTGCTACACTGTAAACCGAGTAATGATTAGGCCAATTTTAAAGAAAACACCTTATGAGAATTTAAAATCTAAAAAACCTAACATTAGCTATTTTCATCCTTTTGGTTGCAAGTGTTTTGTTTTGAATAATGGAAAAGACATCTTAGGTAAATTTGATGCAAAAAGTGATGAAGCTATTTTCATAGGATTTTCTTTAACCTCAAAAGCCTATCGTGTATTTAACAAGAGAACTTTAGTAGTAGAAGAATCTATACATGTTAGGGATGGCAATGGATCGGATTTGGATCGGATTGTATAAAATCCAAGTCCGAATCCGTTACAATCGGACTCGGATATTTTTTTCGGATTTGGATTCGGATTTTTTTCAAACGGATTTGGATCGGATTGTTTTTGGATCGGATTTTTTCGGATCGGATTCGGATTTGTTTCAACCGCATTTAGATTAGAGTTTTTTTATTTAGATTAAATTGTCATCCCTAGTCTTGACCCAAGTCTAAGGGGTAGATTCGCGAATTTTAGCGTCTTTAGGGTATATTGTGTTTTGGCCCTCTAATAATTTTATTTTAGTGCAAACAAGTCCATAATTTTGTATATTTAATTTCTTACACATTTAATTTATGCTATTTAATTCTACACTTGTTTATTTTTATCCCTTATTTGTTAACTACATTTCATTTTTTTGTGTTTATTGTTTATGCTTTTAATTTGCTTTCTATTTTAATTCATAATTTTAGTATAATATATCATAACTTTATCTATCGATTGCACATTACGTACTATTTCATTCACTAACTTCCTTAAGTTTTAGTAATTCATTGATATTTACATTTATTTGTTTCCCCATTGTATTTATTTTATTGTTTGTTTATCTATGACTTGATCTTGCATTTATTTTTTCATATTTATTTATACATTCATATGGTATAAATAGATATATTACACTATATTAAGGTTAATTAATATATATAAATCATAATAAATATTATTATTATTAACTTACATTCTTAAGATATTTATATTTTTATTATTACTTTTAATATATATATATATAAAGTTAATGTATTTAGTTTAACTTTTTACTTTATTTATGTTGTATTCTTGTTTTAATGTAAATATTATAAATGATATTTTTTTTTAAGGAATTAAAAGTACTAAATGTTTTGATTCGGACTCGGATATGGATCGGATGCGTCGGATTCGGATTGGACATGGATTTGGATCGGATTCGGATCGGATCCTGGCATGATCTATATCCAACCCATCTCCTATTAGGACTCGGACATTTTCCTCAGATTCGGATTCGGATTTTTTTCAATCGAATATGGATCGGATAAATTTCTTCGGAACGAATCGGATTCGGATCGGATTCGGATTAAATTGCCATCCCTAATACATGTTGTATTCGATGATAACCTCCTTCCAAGGAAGGATTCTTGTGATGATGATGATGTAGGAATCAAAAATGCCTTTGATGGAGGACAAACTTCAAAGGAGGATGAGATTCCAACAAAAGAAGAGGATACACAAGATCCACCTCTTGAAGCCTTGAAGGACTTGGCTCTTGAGGAAAAGGAAGTGAGCTACCCAAGGGAGTTCAACTATGTCAAAGATGGTGAAATCTTGGGTGATCCATCCAAGGGGGTAACCACTCGATCTTCTCTTAGATTAATGAATCATGTTGCATTTATCTCATGCATAGAGCCTAAGAATATAAAAGAAGCATTGAAAGATGATTTTTGGATTATGGCTATGGAAGAAGAGTTAAATCAATTTGAGAGAAGTAACGTTTGGACATTAGTTGATAGGCCTAGTAATCAATCTACCATAGGAACTAAATGGGTCTTTAGGAACAAACTAGATGAGAGTGGTAACATTGTGAGAAATAAAGCTAGACTAGTAGCACAAGGTTACACTCAAGAAGAGGGAATAGATTTTGATGAAGCCTATGCACCCGTAGCTAGAATGGAAGCCATTAGGATGTTGCTTGCATATGCATGTTATCATGATTTCAAGCTTTTTCAAATGGATGTTAAAAGCGCGTTTTTAAATGACTTTATAAATGAGGAAGTGTATGTGGAACAACCACCGGGTTTTGAAGACTCAAAAATTCCAAATCATGTGTTCAAACTCACTAAAGCTCTTTATGGTTTAAAACAAGCTTCTAGAGCTTGGTAGCTTGGTATGAAAGACTTTCAAACTTTTTAATTGAAAAAGGTTTTGAAAAAGGCAAGGTAGACACTACACTTTTTATAAAAAGGTATAAAAATGACATCTTAGTAGTACAAATTTATGTTGATGATATTATTTTTGGTTCTACTAACGAATGTCATTGCAAAGAGTTTGCTAAGCTAATACAAGGTGAATTCGAGATGAGCATGATGAGGGAACTCTGATTCTTTTTGGGACTCCAAATCAAGCAAAAGAAGGATGGCACCTTCATCAATCAAGCAAAGTACATAAAGGATATGCTCAAGAAGTTTGGCTTGGAGAATGCAAAGCCTCAAGCCACACCTATGAGATCATCTACAAAGCTTGACAAAGATGAACGAGGTAAGTGTGTCTACTCTAAGCTTTACCGTTCTATGTTTGACAAAAAATCCCATCCAACACTCTAGAACCAAACATATAGAAATAAGGCATCATTTCATTAGAGATCATGTCCTTAAAAAATATGTTGTTATAGAGTATGTTGACACCTTAAATCAATTAGCGGACATATTTACAAAACCTTTAGACAAAGAGCGTTTTTGGTCCCTTAGGAGAGAGTTAGGTCTAACTAGCCTATCTTGACCTTTTAGGACCTATTTTGTGCTTAAAATTGCTTGATCTTGTGAAATGACATGTTATGTGTTTTTACTTCTAATTTCATCCATGCCTATAGCTAGGGGGAGTATGTTTATGTTTGCATATGTTTTTCCTGCTCATTCATGCAAGATAGGCCTTAGAAAATTTCATTTTCTGCACTTTTAGAGCCTCATCTGCACTTCCAGGCCCAGGTGTATCGAAACGGGTCCACCTGTTTCGATACGGATGCTTTAAATTTCTATCTGAGAGAAGGGTGTTTCGAAACGCCTTCCAAGGGTTTCAAAACGTTTTTGCTACTGCCAAGGGGTGTATCGAAACGAGTTTCAATACGAGTTAACGGGGATTTGATACGGTCAAACCCGTATCGAAACGGCCAGCTGGAGTTGAAAGGTCAGTCAACCTTTCGTGCCCGCGTTTCGAAACGGTCGAAACCTGTTCCGAAACGGGTTAGCGGACTGCTTTAAAGGGCTTTTAATGATAAAGTTATGCTTTAATTAAAACTCTCTCAAACCCTAAAAACCCTAGAATCGATTTTTCCCTATAAAAACCATCTAAACCTCATTGTTTTTCACCAAATCTTGAGGGGGTTTTCTCTTAAACACAAGTCTAAGCAAGCATCAACAATCTTGTGCAAGGATTTTCATTCATTCATCCAAAATCCCAATTTAAGGTATATTTTCATCTTTTTCTTTTTCCTTAAATTTATATTCGAATCTTAGGTTAGAAAATTTTAATTTTGTATAGTTTATGTGTTTTGATACTTGGGTTTTTCAAATCTTGTAAAAAAATTTAAAATCTTCAATTTTTTGATTCGAATATATAAGTTTTCATTCATATTTCCTTTACTGTTTTTTTAATTGTTTTTCTCTTAAATTTTTGTTGTTGTTTTGGTTTGTTTCTTTGATTTTAAAACTTGTTTTTAAACCTAAGTAGAATTTACCATTGGATTGAATTAAGAAATCTCATGCATACACTTAAACTTGTTTTTAAATTGCTTGCTTTATGTTTTTAGGATGTCTACGGAGAACGTTAACAAAAAGCGTAAGACGAGTCAAACAAGTGAATCGAGTATTCGTCCTAATCTCACCCAACTGTTTCACAAAAGTCTTCGGACTCCAGAGATGAGGGAGCGTTTCAATTATGTCAAGGAGTTTGAAGTTCGTCGTGAGCGTGTTGTTGACCTCTCGTTTCTTGACTCCGAGCGCTTTCTCTTTCGTTACCTCCCGCGTTTAAGAGAATGGGGATTCCTTGGTTTGATGAGTATCCCAGATATTTGCTACAAGCACATGGTTCTTCTCTTTTACTCAAATGCCCAATTTATTAATAGTGAAGACAACTCCGAAGTTGTTGGCCTTGAGTCTTCTATCTTGGGAAAGAGGATTGTCATTGACATCCCTTACTTAGAGACTACTTTTAGCCTTAAGGATGAAGGAATCGAGAATGAGAGTCACTTTGGTTCTCACACCGGTTCGGTGCTTGCCTTGGATGCTCACGATAGGTTCCTCCACTTGATAGTATCGTGGTTTCTTCGCCCCTCCGGAGGTAAATTTTCTCACGTTCGTCAAGTAGATTATTTCTGGCTTGAGTGTTTTCGTCGTGGTGAGCGCCCTAATCTTGTTAAGATCATTTTTGCCGAGATAGTCAATAATGTTAAGCTTCGTGACACCGATGCACTAAAATCTTTCACTTATGGGACTGTTTTAAGTTACATATTTGAAAAGCTTAATCTTGATTGCACCTATGACTCTCCGGAACCCCGCAAGTCAAAAATTGGTGAGTCTTCTCTCTGCAGGTCCGGATTTCGCTATGTAAACAATGGGAACGTATTGATAGGGAAGCACCTCCACCTCAAGTTGAACCTCAACCATAAGCTCCGGTCGCAAACAATGAAGCTCTCACGGCTTTCCTTACCGAGTGGTTCAACACTTTGGACACTAACATGTCTAGAGGTTTTGGTGCTATCAATACTCGCTTGCAATCCGTGGAGGAGCGTCTCCTTGCAAATGAGAATCGCCTCACATCCCTTGAGAATCAACAAATGGCTATGGACATGTCCTTCTCCACCTTTTATGGCCAATGGATGAATTTTCGTTGCTCTCAAGCCAAGGACGATGATGATTCCATGGATGATGATGGTGACGACGACGAGGCTTAGGATTCTCATGTCATCTTATATTAGCTATGCATATTAGGATTAAGTTTGCATTTTTATTTCCATTATG
The DNA here is from genome assembly GCA_030270665.1 of Hibiscus trionum. Taxonomy (NCBI): domain Eukaryota; kingdom Viridiplantae; phylum Streptophyta; class Magnoliopsida; order Malvales; family Malvaceae; genus Hibiscus; species Hibiscus trionum. The sequence continues at coordinate 43,010,611 of BSYR01000004.1, forward strand.
CTTTATGAACCTATGTTTTGATTTTATTTGGGATTATGCTTTGAACTTATTGTTTAAGATTTATGTTTTGGATATTTGAATTTTATGAATTTAATATTATGTTGCTTATTGCTTATTGATTATTGCTTTTAACCCTATCTCTTCTCTTTGAGCCTTGTTTATTATTTTTGATCTAACAAAAAGGGGGAGAAGTAATCTAAGAGCCAAAATTCGTTTTAAATGTTTTAAGTGTTTTTAAGTTTTAAACCTTGAATTTAAATCCTTAAATCCTTTTTAAAACTTTAAAAACCTATCTTAAATTGAGGGGGAGTTAGAATGTATTCAAAATTTTCAAAACTCTTAAAAATTCTAACTTTAGTTTTGTTATATCAAAAAGGGGGAGATTGTGAAATCGATATTTTAATTTTGATATAACTAAAGAACCTAAGGACTAAATTGAAAATGTGAAAACGAATTTTTAAGTCCCCAAACCTCTCTATATGTTTTAAACTATATGCCTAAGTTAAAAACTGAATTTATCAAATGTTTTCTAAGTGTTCTTGAAGCCGAAACAGTAATTTTCGAGTCACCGTTTCGAAACGGTCTTAGGCGTTTCGAAACAGTTTTGAAACTGTGAGTTCATGTTTCAGAACGGGTATCGAAACGATTTCAACACTGCCAACCCGTGTTTCGAAACAAGTTTCGAAACGGCTTAAGAACATTGAGACACCGTTTCGAAATGACATTCAGTGTTTCGAAACAGTATTCAATCTGATTTGAAAAATATGACCGTTGAATGTTTTTAACTGATTTTAAACAAATTATAAAGGCGTATCGAAACGATCTCATCCCGTTTCGATACGATCCTTGACAGTGGCAAAATATTTCGAAACAGGTTTCGAAACGGCTCTTAGCGTATCGAAACATTTTTACCCGTTTCGATACGGGCTCTTTAATGCACCCCAACGGCTCTTTCTATTTTGGTCTGTTTCGAAACAGGGTCGGGCGTTTCGAAACGGTTGGTTGCAGACTACATTTATGGAGGGAAGATAACACCCCCAACGGCTCTATTGATGAATGCAACAACCACAACGGCTAGAATTCAATGAGAAGGTATAAAAGGGACCTCTAAAAGCTTCAGCAACAACTATTGATCCTAAAGCAAACATCCAAACATCAAATCCAAGCATTTGTGCCTAAATCCCATTATTGTCTTGTAACCCCAATTGTATTTTTCATTCTTATCATTTCAATTGGGTTGAGTGCTTGTAATTGGGCTATATTGTGTATTGAGAGATACTTGTTTTAGTCAACTACTTCTTTGTTTCAATTGTGTGTGGATTGAGTCAAATTTTGGGTAGAAAATTTGACCAAAATTTGTAAGGGTTACCTCCTTAGCCTAGAAAAGGGGAAGAGCAATTAGTGGAATTGTTGCAAATCCTTAGTGAAGCTAAGGTAGTGGATGTAGAGTTCATTTGGAACTTGAACCACTCTAAAATTCTTTGTCTACCATTTTTATTTGCAAATTCCACCACCAAGAACTTTAAAAATCCAATTCACCCCCTCTTGGTTTATTTCGATCATTCGATCCACTCAACAGTTTATAACATTATAATATAATTTGAGACATTCATGTATTATAAATATTTATAATAAATATTATATTAAAATATTTAGTTGTTTATTTGATAGAGTTTTATTAAAATTATTACAATACTATATATTCTAGAGTTTATGCATTTAGTTTACACAAATATTTAATATTTTTCGAGATATTTAGTATGTGAAATATTTCATTTGTGATGATCATTTACTTTAAAAGATATCTTATATATAGAATTTATTTGTGGATAATAAATTATCAAGTTATTATATATGAAGTAATAAATGATTTGTATATAATTGTGAAGATTTATAAAAATATGAAAAAACATGAGAATCTAAAACTGAGTTGAAAAGTAGATGCTATTCATTCGAGGAGACACGGGTTCAAATCGCGCTGTCTACAAGGTATATGTGCATTGTTAAGGGTTAAGAAAATCTATGAACAAATACTAACTTGCAATTACCTTTAGACTATTTTAAAAAATTGAGTTGAAAGCATGACCATATAATAGACTTTTATAATAATTGATTCGAATTAAATGATCAATAATGTGATATAATTGTTATGATATATATACATGTTTTTTAAGAATCTGTTGAATGGTCTCAATGATAACAGAGAGCGTTGTTCTCTCTAAAAATCTGAATTTAAGAGTCTTTGCCTACAGGTCATGTGTGCGTCAATAGCTTGAGAAAACATCCGATAATATATTACCTTGTAAACAACTCGAATTAATAAAAAATATATAATATATATGCCTTTTTAAAGTCATAAATTTCATTGGATCTGAAGAAGCTGAAAAGCCTGAAAACCTAAACTTAGCATCTTCGTAGAAGCACTCAACAATGTGTTTATAAAATCTGAAAGCCACCCATTTCCCAGGTTTCTTAAACAAATAATGGGTCGTTCTTGGTTTCTCAAACTGATTCTCCTTTCAATGATTTTGATTCTCTCCTCCTCTCAAGGTATTACTTTGTTTTATTTGATTCGTTTTTCTCCCTTTTTTTTTCTTTTTCTAGTCGTATATATTTGATCTCCTTTTTTGGTCGTCAATTCTCAGGATTCAGTAGAATATTGATGGAGAATGCTGAGCCTGAAGAATCCACTGCTCAATCGGAGGTTGATTTTTCTCTATTTTCTTAGGCGGTTTTTCTAGTCTTTATTTACACCTTTAGGAGCTGAAATTGTTCTTTTTTTCTGTTTGGGTAGCAGGAATTTGCAGATAGATACAGGGAGACGATTGGAATAATGGATTATAAAGAACCAGGGCCAAATACTAACCCCAGAACTGGTTACATTTTCTGCCCTCCTCCACAACCCTATTGAGTTTGTGTGTTGCTTCTGTTTTTATTGCCTTAATTATGTTTGTATGAATTGCAGAAGCAAATCGTTAAGTTGATTTTAGAAGTTAGGATTGATTTCCTTTTCTTGTGAAATCCATATGGATTTCCCCTTTCATGTTGCATGAAAAAAGACAAGAAAAACGACAGCTTGGTCTTTTGTTACAGTAAATTTTATAATTGTATATGTGTGTTTGTATGAACCGAATAATCCATTCCATTGAACTGCAGCTGTAGTTTTCAGTTCTGGTTTGTTTGAATTATTATTAGTTTAAGAAATGTCTTTATCAAATAACTATTACATGTTTATTATGAGACATACTTTTAATTTAATTCGCGATCTACTTATTCATTTCACTAAATCAACAAATAAATAAAACAACTTGTATCAATGGTTAAGGGAACGGTTGTTGTTCTTAAAGATCACGAGTTCGAGCGCTAACAATTGCAGCATGGTGATTGAGCATACATCGTCAAATGATTGAGAGCATATTTAGTACAGATATTACTTGTAATCACCTTAATTTTTTTTAAAATTAAAATTAGAATGGATTATTATAAACCACAAATATACAAACTTATAACTAAAAATATACTACTTGATATATATATCAAGTGTGAGTGAAAAATATTTTATATTAAAAATTATTTATCAAAATGTTCTCAACAAATAATCTTAGGTGTAATGATAAATTATTATTATTTAAATCTATTAATAGTGTCATATTCAATCATTTTATTTAAAGATTATATAAAAGATTGAAAAAAAAAATCAAAAACACTATTAAAATAGATACAATATAACAATTTTTAACTGAGTAGTTATCCGATTAATCGGTGACATCAAATTTAATCTATATAAATACATTTTAGACATAAATAGAGAGATGTGATATAAATTAAATATTATAAAAATAAACAAATAATATAATATTATAAAATTGTAAAGCGGGCCAAGTGTAACTTGTAGTTTGGAGGGTAAAGCCCATATCTGGCCCAAATATGAAAGTCCATAATTTTTAAAGTTAAAGAGGCCTTGCTGAGCCTCACCCAAACGAAACCACGTATCATCGTATTTTCACCGACCCCATCTTTAAAAAATCCACTGACTAGCTTAGTGACTGTGAATGTTTATATTGTTTCTATTTTGTATGGGTTTAAATCTTAATTTTGGGATATAATACTTCTATATTTAATTAAAAAAGGACAATATTTGAGGGACTTAATTCAGGTATCACAATAATAACTAAATTTGAGTATATTTAAACCAAAAAAGATTTTACTCCGTTTTTCTCGGAACCCTAGGGTTTTACGTTTGAATTCTTCGTTTGGATGGAGCCGCACGGGGGGTTGCCGGGAAGCCTCCGGAGTTTACAGTGCCGGTGCCGGTGCCTGTGTGTCTTGAGAGGACGGGCCTGCCTTTGGAGGATGGTATCACTACAACAAAACAGTTCTATAGCGGCGTTTTTTTAACCCTATAGCGGCGTTTTTTAGCGCCGCTAAAAACTTTCCCGGCGCTTAAAAAAGCGCCGCAAGAAATGCCGCTTAAAGCAGCGCCGCAATAGTTCGCGGCGTTTTTAGGTAAAAAACGCCACAAAAAGTCAAGATCTATAGTGGCGTTTGTACATACAAACGCCGCGAATAAGTGTTCTTTAGTGGCGTTTGTTTTTGCAAACGCCGCAAAAAGTCAAGTTCTATAGCGGCGTTTGTATGTACAAACGCCGCGAGAACATGTTCTATAGTGGCGTTTTTAAATATAAACGCCGCAAATAAATGTTCTTTAGTGGCGTTTTTAAATACAAACGCCGCAAAAAGTTAAGTTCTGTAGCGGCATTTGTAAACTCAAACGCCGCGATAACATGTTCTATAGTGGCGTTTTTTTTACAAACGCCGCGAATAACACCAAGTTTTAAAAAAAAATCAAATAAAGCATACATATTATATAATAATTTAAAATCCATTTTTATTGATATATCCTCTTGAATCAACACAAATTATGAATCAAACATATGATATGTCAAAAGAGCCCTCAAGGGTTCTATATACACAAAGCTTCATCACACCCTTCAAACAAAATGGTTCTCTACACTCAATAATCTCACTTTCTAAACTTGAAATTGACATCAACAAATCAAGACAAAAAACAAGACATGCTTGCAAAATAAGTTTTACCTTTATATTGAAATAACAAAAAAAAAACAAGCTTTACTTCCAACTTTGCTTCTTTCGCCGAGCTAGATGAAATTACCACGGTAGCTTTTGTTCACTACATCAATGCTGTTGGTCCATCAAATGTTTATGATTCATCTTCTGTGAGTTGCACATTGAATCCGTGCTTTATGTCTGTAAAAATGTCACAGAACCAATGCGTTGTTTAGGATTAATAGCCAAAAACAACAAATGGGTTGCAAACTAATCAAGTGTGACAAGATGTAAAACATCATAACCTCCCTCACATTCCACGACAATCAATCCAATATTGGATTATAAACCATAAAAGAAATTTTATGGCAACATAAAAGCTTTAACCCTTCAGAGACATTTAACCCACTCAACACAAAAGCTTTAAGTCCTAACTTTGTAGGTATGAACAAGAATACCTAGGGCGTATAGCCATATACAATCCCCAGCTGAAAAAAGAAATTTTAAGATTTGCTACGATGGTTTATAAACCATCCTACAGCCATCAAGACAAGCTAATTGCTATTTTGAAATGTTTCTTGATCCGTGTCAACATAAACTAGCACATTCTTTCTATGTTCGATAAAAAACAATGAATTCTAAAACCAGTAAAAGAACCATCAGAATCAAAATATTTGACTGATAGTCTACTGCTAACAGAAGTGAGTTCAAAAAAGTCAGAATTTAGCTTTCATATGGTTCCCCAACAGCCCCAAGTTCCATGAAATTACTTTTTTGTTACGTTTTATTTTCATTAACATCTTTCCAAACATGAGATGTGTATAAATATAAACTCCAGTAAACAACATCAAACAAATGCGCATCGATTTGACCAATTCCTTAATACCATGTTTGGGAACATAAATTTGAAGATATGAATTTGGATTTCATTTACTGTATAAATAATGAGAATGAAATGCACACACTATATATAAATTAGTTAAGATTAAGTAGAAGTATAGAACTAAACATATACATTTGAAAAGCATAAAAACATGAATTTGAATTCAAAAACACCATGAATTTGAAATCAAACTTTCCAAAGGCTACAAAAGGGAGAGGGACGTGAGCGTGGCGTTGTCGATGACGTGTGCATGCAGGAGGCAGTGGAAAAGGAGGGTGCTGGGGCTGCGACGGCACAGGGGGAGACGGGTTCCGGGGTAGGAAAGCCGTCGTTTCGCGACATGGTTGCCGGGAAGGTGGGTAACTTATCAATGATCGAGGATCTTGATGTGGAGTTAACGAAGGATGATGTCCGGGTTAATTTCGAAGGGCTGCTGCCGAGGATTGATTTTGCGAATCGGGTGCATAATTCGATTGATGCAAAACTCGCTTGCTCGATCGTTGTACGGTTACTTGGAAAGGCAATTGGGTATCGAGCACTGCTTAATAGAATCAAGGCGCTTTGGATGCCGCTGGGTAAGTTAGAGCTGATTGATTTAGACAATGAATATTATTTGGTGAGGTTTGAACTTGAGCGAGATTATGATCGGGTGTTGTCCGGTGGTCCGTGGGTTATATACGGGAGTTATCTCACGGTTCAACCTTGGTCAAGGTCCTTTTCTACGGCCGAGGCAAATCCACAGCACATTGTGGTTTGGGCACGTCTTCCAGGCCTTCCATATCGATACTACACGAAAAGCATGTTTAGGGCGATTGCTAGTGTGTTTGGCAATGTAGTTAGGATTGATTACAACACGCTGGAAGGGAAGAGGGGCCGATTTGCTAGGTTTGCTATAGTTGTTGATTTGAGTAAACCTTTGGTGTCGGGGGTGGTAATCGATGGATTCCGGCAAGATGTGGAGTATGAAGGTTTACCACTAATCTGTTATAAGTGTGGTAAATATGGCCACCAAAAATAGGTGTGTGGGAAGGAAGGGAATCCAGATATTGGAGCAACGTCGAGTTCGTCTCCTAGCGTGGAGGGAGGGACGGTCGAGAAGGACATGTATGGCCCTTGGATGCAGGTTCCATCTCGTCGTCGCAAGCCGGTGCATGCGAGCAAACAAAGTGCTGCGGTAGGCGCTGCTCAACAAACCACGAATCGGCCAGTGGGGTCGCGGTTTGGTGTTCTGGAGGCTGAGGAGGTAAGGCCCACGGACAGTGGGACTATGGGGGTAGATGAGGGGATTGATACGAGGAGGGTGCTGGACAAAGGGAAGAGGGTGGAGGTGAATGCGGGTGGTGGCGTTGCAAAGGAGCTGGGGGCTGAGATGGCGGGTCCATCGAGTGTAGGTAGGCGTAGTGAGGAGGGTATGTTGGTGCGTGAGGAGCGGATAGCGGTTGGAAATGAGGTGATTACGGATGTTGAGGGAAGGCTTGCGGAGAATGTTGTTGCCGCGGGAGTGGTTGCTTCCGCGCAGGAGGTGGTGGTGGAGAAATCTTCATTAGGAGGAGGTGAACACACGGTGGTACGAGTTTTTGATAAGAATGAGAGGGAAGTGCTGCGTGATGTGAATGGGCGTGGTGCAAAAGGGGCTGCTCGGAAACCGGCAGTGAAAAATGTGCCTAAGAACCCGTTGGCGGCTAAGAATGTGGGGGCGAAGGGGTTGAAAGTAAAAAAGAGGGATGAGCGCGGACCTCCAAAGCCGGTTCTTAAGGAATGGATCAACAATATGACAGCGGAGCTTGACGCTGCGACGAGCGGAGGGAAAAAAGGGCGTCGTGACCCTATAGCGCGGAATGTGGAGGAGCAAAGCCAAGTCCAATGGCAAGCGAATCAGGTTTTCGAAACCGTGACGGGTAAGGACTTGTCGTCCTAAGGTGTTGTCTTCCTTCTCAAATAATTTTAATGGTTAAAGTTATATTTTGGAATGTACAAGGGGCGCTTAGCTCTGAGTTTTATCGGTGTTTTAAACTTTTGGTGCAAGTTCAGAGGCCTGATGTGATAACGTTGTTTGAACCGCGTATTAGTGGTTCTAAGGCGGATAGGTTTATAAGAAGATCCGGTTTTGATTATTCTTATAGAGTTGAGGCAAATGGGTTTTCAGGGGGTATTTGGGTTCTGTGGAGACCTACGGTTAAATTGGATGTTGTGGCTGTGTCTTCTCAGTTTGTGCATGGTTGGTGTTATGATGTAGGGAAGCGTAAGCATTGTTTCATTACGTTTGTTTATGCAAGCCCAAGCAGTAGTCAGCGAGCTTTGTTATGGGATCAATTGCGTGCACTTGAACCAGGACATGGGGAGGCTTGGGTTTTGGGAGGTGATTTCAATGTGATTGCGAGTCCCTTAGAGAGGGAAGGGGGATCGGCAAATCGTGTAGGAGTGTGTGAGAGGTTTAAGGATTTTATGTTTGACTCGGGGTTAGTTGACATGGGTTTTCATGGTCCTTTCTATACGTGGGAGCGGGGTGACTTGAAGCAAAGGCTTGATCGATGCGTATGTAATGAGGAGTGGCTTGCGGTTTATCCGACATTGGGAGTGTTTCATTTACCAAAGCTTGAATCTGATCATTGTCCTGTTCTTTTGAAGTCAGGGGGAGAGAATGAAATTCGGGTGACTAGACCTTTTCGCTATCTTACATCGTGGGTGGAGCATCCTGATTTTCACCGATTAGTGACAGAGGTGTGGCGGGAGGAGAGGAATGTGTTTGATAATGTTGTTGAGTTACAAACAAAGGGAACAGAATGGAATAAAGAAGTGTATGGCCATATCGGACGTCGGAAAACATTATTGCTTGCCCGCATTAAAGGGATTGAGATAGCTCGGGGCAAGAGGGATTCGGCGTTCTTAATTGATTTGGAAAAGGAACTGAAACTGGATCTGGCAAAGGTGTTAAAGGATGAGGAGAGTCTATGGTGTCAGAAATCACAGAATTCCTGGATTTTAGATGGGGATAGGAATACGCGATTTTTTCAGGCTAGTACAATTGTTCGCCGCCGACGGAATGCTATTAATGCGCTTAGAATTAACGCGGACCAATGGTGCTTTGAGCAGCGTGAGTTAAAGTTGCATGCGATAGAATATTTTCAGAAATTGTTCACGGCGGGAGTGCATGACTGCACTGTTCGCATGCCAGCAGGGAAATTCCATGCGTTTGGCGCACGGGAGATGAGCTCTCTGACGGAGGCGGTAACACTGGAGGAGGTACGGAAGGTGGTGTTCGAGATGGATCCGTTGAAGTCGCCGGGCATAGATGGCATTCATGCGGACTTCTATCAGAAAAAATGGGATGTGGTAGGTGAGTCGTTATTTGAGTTTGTCAAGGGGTTCTTTGAAGGGGCTCCGCTAGATACTCGTATCAATCAAACTTTGATTGTGCTTATTCCTAAAGTGGAGGTTCCTGAGTTGATAAGCCAATTTAGGCCTATCAGCTTGTGTACAGTGCTGTATAAGATCATCACGAAGACGGTGGTTAATCGGTTGAAGAAGTTTTTACCACAGTGGGTATCGGCAAATCAGGTGAGTTTTGTTCCAGGGCGGAACATAACTGATAACATTATATTGGCTCAGGAAATTATCCATTCTATGCGCAATAAGAGTGGGAGGAAGGGCTTTATGGCGATCAAAGTAGATTTAGAGAAGGCGTATGATCGCCTTGAATGGCATTTCATTGAAGATACTTTGAGGGAGATTGGTTTGCCGGATACGATGATTGCGCTTATCATGCAGTGCGTTGGTTCTGTTTCGACACAAGTGCTATGAAATGGGGATGTTACAGATTCTTTCAGACCGTCAAGGGGTATTAGACAAGGAGATCCGCTGTCGCCATACTTATTCGTTTTGTGTATGGAGCGTTTAGCACATAGCATTGAGGAGAAAGTGGATGCTGGGTTGTGGAAACCGATTCGTTTATCCAGGAATGGGACGGGGATATCACATCTTTTTTTCGCTGATGACTTGGTACTTTTTGTAGAGGCGGAGATGTCACAAATGAATGTAATCCATGAGGTTTTGACAGAATTTAGTGCGTGTTCTGGACACCGGGTGAGTATTGCCAAAACTCAGATCTTTTTTTTCTAAAAATTGTGATCAGAGTGTGTGTATTGATTTGGGACAGCGGTTAGGCTTTGAAGTGGTTGGGGATTTAGGAAGATATTTAGGCGTACCTTTGCTATATGAAAGGGTCACTAAAGCCACATATGCCTATCTTCTTGATCGTATGGAGAAAAGGTTAGCGGGTTGGGTGGCTAATTCTTTATCGTTAGCGAGACGAATAACCTTGGCTAAAGTGGTGCTACAAGCAATTCCATCCTATGTAATGCAAGCTACGATGTTACCGAAAGGGCTTTGTCAGGAGATGGAAAAAATTATTCGACGTTTTGTGTGGGGTGGTACTCGAGAGAATAGAAACATCTCCTTGGTGAATTGGGAGACTATGCGGAAACCGCTATCGGATGGTGGTATGGGATTTAAGGATTTGTCCGTTTAAAATAACGCATTTTTAATGAAAGTGGGTTTTGAAATTCTAACTCAACCTAATAAGCTATGGGTTAGGGTCATCAAAGAGAAGTATGGGTGGCGAGAGAAGGTTCCGTCAAGTATTACTCGAAGCCGATGTTCACGACTTTGGAAGGGTTTGGATATGGTTTGGGTCGAGGTAAGAAATAGCATTATGTGGAATGTGCGGAATGGGGAGCATACGGATTTTTGGTATGATACGTGGGTGGATATGGAAGGGCCATTAGTTGCGCGATGTACCATACCATTTACGTCTCTCCCAACCCCGGTTGCGCGCATGGTGACTGATTTTGGGGATTGGGATTGGCGGCAGTTGGAACCAATATTGCCGGATGAGATATTGGCTAAGTTGGAGGCAATTCAGCCTCCGAGAGCGTGGTTTGGTGAGGACGTGCCGTGTTATCGATGGGAGGAAAACAAGAATTTCTCAGTTTGATCCGCTTATCAAATGTTGGTGGGCTCTCAACATGCTACCGTAGATGAGAAATGGCGTGTGGTTTGGTGTTTGAAGTTACCTCAACGAGTGCGGACTTTCCTTTGGTTGGTGATGCGGCATAGTCTCCTCACGAATATGGAACGGTGTCGACGCAAGCTAACAACCGATGGGGGCTGTAAGATATGCCGACGAGGGGATGAGGATGTCGACCATATTTTGAGACGGTGCTCGATAGCGAGATTGCTTTGGCAGCAACTAGTGCCGCGCGCAAGCTTGCAGGATTTTGAGGCCATGGATTTCGATTCTTGGCTGATATATAATCTGAAGAACGAGGGTAAATACCCGGATAGGGGGTCGACGTGGGTCTCCAGGTTTGCGGTAGGGTGCTGGTTACTTTGGAAGAGAAGATGCACTGCTATGTTTGATGCTGATGGCGTTGTGCATGGGGATGTCACTGGCCATTGTTTGCAATTGGCTTTAGAGTTTGAGAGCTCATCGGTGTGTGTTGCGGCCCTCGTAGAAGTTGTGCGAGGAATGTTAGATGGCAGCGGCCACCAAGGGAGTGGGTAAAGGTTAACACGGATGGCTCGGTACATGGGCAGCATCGTGAGGCCGCGATCGGGGGTGTTATCCGCGATTGGAGTGGTGAATGGGTGTTTGGATTTGCTCGTCGGATTGGGAGTAGCTCGGTATTGATGTCGGAGTTGTGGGCGGTGTATGATGGTCTTTGTCATGCATGGCGATTGGGGCTTCGGAAGGTAATTGTCGAATCGGACAATATAGAAGTGGTGCGGATCTTGCGAAATGAATCATCGGCGTTGCGTGGTGATGTCGTTGTGGACATGATTTTCGGACATCTTTGTCGTGATTGGGAGGTGAAAATTCAGCACGTTGGACGTGAGGGGAACAAGGTCGCGGATCGCCTTGCGCGGTGGTTTATCGGACAACGGCGGGGAAACGCCTGGATGGCTGTGGAACCGGCTGTACTGCACGATTTGCTGGTAGAGGATCGGGGCTTGTAGAGCTCCAGTTGTTTGTTCCTGCATTATCAAAAAAAAGGACAATATTTTTTCAGTAGATCGGGTTCGAGAAACTTATCTGTAACATATTCGCAAGTTTTATTAAGGGAAAATATCACATGTACGGGCGGCAAAAACTTTTTTATTTCTACAATCGCCCTAATTTTAGGGGTTAGTGATCTAGTTTAGGATTTAAGGTTTATGTTTATGGATTTAGAATTTATGGGTTGTGATTAGAATTTAAGGTTTATAGTTAGAGGTTAGAGTTTAGGGCAATATGTTAGAAATTTAGGTTTTAATATATAAACCCTAACTTCTAGCTCTAAACCCTAAATTCAAACCACATTCATTAATTTCTAAGCACCTAAAAACCTAAACCCTAAACTTGATCTCTAACACTTAAAATTAGGGCATATGTGAAAACAAAAAGTTTCCACCGTCAATTCATAGTATAATTACCCTTTTATTAAAGGCTAAAAACAAAATAGATTTTGACATAGAATCATATTAGACATGCTTAAAATTTTACTATTTATATATTTTGTAATTAAAGTAGAACAAGATATGATAATTTCAGTAATAGACTTGTTAATTTGGAGTGTTCAAATAGTCGGTTCAGTTAATGATCAAATTAAATTATTCAAGATCGAATTGATTGTATTTTTTAAAATTTTAATTTTTAATCGAACTGATCTTTTCGAAAATCATTAATCAAACAACCGAACTAAGTTCGATAACTTTAGTCAATTTCCGAATTAACTGTTTTTTATATTTTTATAGTTTCGATTAAAAAAAGCAATTCAGGTTAGCGTTGATTTTTAAATATTATAGGTCATTGATGATATTTTAGCTTAAAATTTTAAATATATTGGTTATATATACAAAAGTTTTGGTTAATCGGGTTCAAACTGAATTAATCGATATCAATTTTTTAAAAAAATAATCATTAGTCGAATGATTAATCAAACTAAAATTTAATTTGATCGATTAATTATATTTTTAACCTAACAACCAACAAAACTATGGTCAATGGGGTAGTGTTTTTGTATAGTACATGTTCATTTTATAGTCTATATTCTAGATTCGTAATTTTTCTTCCTAATAATATCGTCTCTAAAGTTCAAACTAAAATTCACTCTTTAGAAGAGTAATATAACTTGCTATATTGCATGTTAATCTGGGGGACGGAGGTATGTATAGTTTTGGAGGGGTTCTTGTCCCTCACAATTTTTTTGGTATAATAGTATTTGAGGTCCTTTTTACTTTAAATGGTAGTCAAATAAGATCTTTTGACCCTCTCAATTTTTAAATTTAAAAGTTTAATAGACTTTTGTCCCTCCCAATATTCGATTCTAACTCCGCTGCACGTAACTTTTTGTTGATTATGGTCAATGGGGTAGTTGAAAACGCAAATGGAACAACCTTCTCTTACACATCAGTATTCACTTCCAAGAAACTTCATCGTCCACCAAAAAAGAGAAACAAAATGGGTACCGACAATAAGACCATTTCCTACAAGATAGGATATGGGCAAGTTCCAAGCAACAAACCAGACACATTCCATGTAATTTAAGACAAAAGGTCGCTGAGTCCACCAAGTTTCCTAGGCGTTGTCTCGGTTGCACCATACGCAACTTCCGCCGTCTCTGCTTCCTTCAAATACCCCACCACCCCATCAAAATTCTCAATTCTTTCTGGTCTTACAAAAATGGTGGCATCATCTGCAAACTCAGACCATACCCTATTCCCATTCATTGATATCAGTATGATCTTCACATGTTACAACAGCTTTAAAAGTTTCTTCTCAATCCCACAATCCAAACATGGCAGCTCAAAGGCCTCATCAAATCTGGAGAAACCCCAGAATTTTGATTGCTCAACAGAAGAAGCTTCTTTTAATAAGGAGGAGGATTGTGTGGTAGTAATTTGCAGGAAAGATGTAGAGAATGTGATGGGGAATCTGGGGATTGTTTGCAGCGGAGAAAATGAGGAGCTGAATGAATATTCATTTGGTTCCGATGAGGTTTCCGGGCTGTTTGAAGAAGAGCCGAGCTTGGTGGAGCTGAAGGAAGCTTTTGACGTGTTTGATGTGAATAAAGATGGGTTTATTGATTCAGAAGAGTTGCAGAGAGTTGTGTGTGTTTTGGGGTTGAAGGAAGGTTTAAAGATTGAGAATTGCAACAAAATGATCAGCAAATTTGATGTAAATAGAGATGGCAGAATAGATTTTCAGGAATTTGTAAAACTAATGGAGAACGCTTTTATTTTCTGATAATTAATAGTATTCATGTGCAGTACCTGTATGTTCTTTCTTTCTTTTTTGGATCAACTTCTTTACCTGTATGTTTAGTTATCTGGTTTAGTAGGTTTTGTATAATTAATCAGAAAAAAATACTGTGCCCTTTTTCGGTGCCTCTATTTATTCTCTAACTCTAAAAAATACTACAAAATTAAATTTTAAGCCATAATCCTAAATTTTAAATCCTAAACCATGCCCCTTACCCTAAATTCCCTAAACCCTAATTTAAAATCCTAAACACTAAACCTAATTTTAAAACGTGTGGGTATAAATAAGAGCACTAAAAAGGCAAAGAATTTACATCCTAATTAATCACCAAACAATTTCCAATGAAATTGTCGGTGGATTCCTAATGAAGGTTTAGTAATTAATTACCAAACAATTTCCGATGAACTAGTCGGTGGATTTCTAACCAAGGTTTAGTAATTAATTACCAATGCAAATTCTTTATTTTTCTTTGCCAAATCTACTGACTAGTGATTAAAACAGTTTTAAAATGAATTGGTGCATGTATTAGGAGTCCACTAGTAGTTTAATGAAGGGTGTTTTTATATGATCACTATACTTTTAAATTATTTTATTGTGGCCACTTAATTATTTAAGCGGTGTCAATCAAATCACCTACCATCAAAATTTAATGGTGTGGTGACATAGTAATTAATAAAAAATTGTATAATTACATATTTGGTCTATATTATTTACACGTCATATTAATTTAGTCCTAAATTTAATTTAATAAAATAAATTAATTATTCAATTAGATAGTGATACGTGGCTATTTATGTTTAAATTAATGAGTTTATTTCTCCTATAATCAAATGGTGACATATATCACTTGATTGGAGTAATAAAAATGAAAGCAAACATCTTAGGCCTAGGCTGATTTAAACCAGGATACACCTACTCACCTTGTGCAAGTGGCATGCTTTTGCCATTGGCCCAAACAGAATTTCATGATAAGAAGTACAAAATTTATTATATGTCTTTGTTTATTGTTGATGCCAGAAAAAAATGTAAATGTGGATTAAGGTAATTTGAACATAATACACTTACGATGCATAAAAATATTTAAAACAATGAAATAAATATAGGCTCTAGTTGGCAATTAGCGAATGCTTGATAACTGATATCGGATTATATTTGATGAATGCATTAGCTGATTTGACTGGCGAATTTATATTAGTTGTTTGTAAAAAAGTGTTTGGTAAAACTAATTGATAATTATAGTTGTTTGATTATTTGAACAAGAAAAATGACATATAAGGACATTATTATATTCAATAATTGTTTAAATAATTTATAAGTTATTAATATTTTGTATCTATTAATATTAACTAGATTATAAAAGTAAATTTTTAAATATTATTATTAAGCATATATGAATGAATGTAAATATTAATTTTTTATTTGTGAAATTATCTTTTTAATATAATTTTAGTAATTATTAAATTTAGATGTATATATTAATATCTTACTTATGAAATTATATTTTGAATATAACTTTATTAATTAATAAATTTACGTGTATATACTAATTTTTTATTTATGAAATTATTTTTTAATTTTATTAGTTATTCAAATTTATGTTATTTAGAGAAACTTTTCTAATTATCAAGGATAAGAGAGTCTTTATAAGTCTTTTATCCAAATTTCTAACTCAAAAAGCCCCTAAAAGAGCTTTTTTTTTTCTTCAAAAATAGAAGTTTCACTCCAATCCGCTATTATAATCTTTTATTTGCCAAACATCTAAATTAACGAATTTGATTTGTAAAATCTCTAAAATTATTTAAACCTTTAATTTTGACTCAAAAAATTGTTTAACAAACATAGCCGTAATAATTAAATTAAAGTTGACTACATTATATATATATATATTAAATTATAATTAATGCATGATTTAAAATAAAAATAGTTTTAAAAATTTTATATTTTTAAACTAAATTTAATATTTTTTTCACATTTATTTTTATAATTTCACATATATAATCATTAAATTAATTTATTTAATCTCTAACAAAAATATAAGTTTACGGTACAGTAGTGCAGCTAAAAGACGATAAGTTAATTATTTGAATTAAACCTTAATAAAACTAAAAAATATATATATATATAGAAGAAAAAGTCAAAAACATAACACTAACATCTCTGACATATATGGTAAACAAAATCCTATAATATCTCTGCTTCCATTTTTCCCGCTTCACTGTATTCAATCATTTCTTCACCATTTTTGGCCCAAACTCAAAATATAAAACACAACATTTTCTCTTGTTTTTTTGACAGAAATATTTCAGACATTGAAAGTGGTTTGATTTTGTTGTTTGATCAATGGCGGAACCGAAGGTAATCACGGTGTCGCAAGACGGCAGCGCCGACCACAAAACACTACAGGAAGCCGTAGACGCCGTCGAACCCAAAAGCAAGACTCGGACAATCATTCGACTGTCACCCGGTATTTACAAGCAACCCGTTTACGTTCCCAAGGACAGGCACCTCATCACCTTGCTCGGTGTCCGAGCTGAGCTCACTATTATTACATGGGACAACACCGCCGCTAAAATCGACCATCACCTGGTAATTATTAATTCAACGTTTCCTTTTGTTCTTCCTTGTCTGTTGATTGTTCATTGGGTAATTTTTTTTCCAAGGATGAGAGTTTGATTGGAAAAGGCACGTTTGCTTGTGGGAGTATGATTGTGGAAGGAGACGATTTTATTGCTGAAAATGTCACTTTTGAAAATAATGCTCCAGAGGTAAAGATCTGATTTTTTCCCTCATTTTTCATGCTTATTTTTTAAAGTATTTATGTTCGACACTCGTATCCGACACATGAATATGAGACAGTTCGTGTTTGGTTACTCTTTTTTCTTTGTTCCAGGGTTCACACCAAGCTGTGGCAATTAGAGTAACAGGAGATCGGTGTGCATTCTATAGTTGTAGATTTCTGGGGTGGCAGGTATTAACCCGAGCGATATATATTCATATCCGACACTCCAATTCGAGTCCGAATAACATAGCATTTCAATGGTTCATGACTAACATAGGTGTATAATTGAACACCAATTGCAGGACACTCTTTACCTGCACAGGGGAAAATCGTACTTGAGAGATTGCTATATAGAAGGAAACGTGGACTACATTTTCGGAAATAGTACAACTCTCTTTGAACATTGTCATCTCCACTGCAAGTCGCCTGGCTTTGTAACCGCGCACAAACGGGGTACTGCCGACGAAACCACCGGTTACGTGTTTTTGAGGTCCATCATCCCTAAACACCAGATTGCATAATCTAATTACAATGTTTACTTTCATAATTTGCAATTCTCCCTATGACCAACTTGTGACATTGATGCAGATGTGTCCTAACTGGCAACGGAGAGCCGGGGTACGCGTACCTTGGGCGTCCATGGGGACCCTTTGGAAGGGTTCTCTTTGCATACACTTACATTGATAAATGCATCAAAAATGAAGGCTGGCATAACTGGGAAGATCCAGAAAAGGAGAAGACTGCTTGCTTTTACGAGTTCAAGTATATCCCCTGGATCAATATATTTTAACTAGTTTATATCGAATCCTGGAATCCGGCATATGTTTCGAGTTCAGCTCTTTCTGACACTGATATTACTAATAGACTGTGATCGCATTTGCAATGTGCTAACTATTAGGCATTTTCCTTGACTGAAACTGCAGATGTTTCGGACCGGGGGCTCATCGAAATGAACGGGTGGCGTGGTCCAAAGAGCTGAACGACCAAGAGGCAGAAGAATTCCTGGTACATAAATTCATTGACACTGATCCAAACAACTCTTGGCTTGCTCAGAAAATGGGCCACAGAGTCCCAGTTAATGCCTAGAAATCACTGCCGAAGCTTGCATAAGTTTTGTCCTGTTTTTTCATAGAATAAAACTTCCCTTTGCTGCCATTTTAAGCTAGTCTTAAGCCGCATGGAACATTACACAATGCTTTGTTTAGCATTGAACAAGTCTGTTTTGGCAACTTTTATCATAATCATTGTTCGGAATAAAGTTCAAGTTTTCTTTCTGATATCTATGTTATCCGAATGTTTAATTTTTCTTAAACCATCGGAAATTTTTGGTGAGGCCTGTATGAACAGTTTCCTTAAGATAAATTCGTCCTCTCTTCGTTGCTTGAGCAACGTTAGACGTCTATCTCCTAGGATACAATAACAAAAATTCACGTAGTAGCACAATTGCAGTGAACAATCAAACACATCATTGCCTTCATCTATCATCGAAAACCAAAAAACGTTTTTCTATGTTGGTTTTCAAAGTTGTGTTGTGTTCTTTTAAAGATGTTGAGTTGTTGAGTTGTTTTGGAAATTTCTCCATTATATAGTGGATGAAAAGATTAAATCTATTGATTGTTCAATCTCGGAAACAATCCTTCATAAAGACACCTGAAAACAAAATTGGGACTCTCTGAAGAAGAAATATCAAGGAAATGCAAGGTCAAAGCGTGTACAGCTTCATCGTCTCCGCTGTGGATTCGAGGCTTTGTGCATGGAGTCTGATGAAAGGAAAAATAGTTCCATCTTGTATATGGGGCGAAGTGTCCTACAGAGAATCAATGTTCCAAAGGAGTTCTGGCCTGAAGCAGTCTAATTACATATGCTGTTTTGCTCACATTCTCGATCAAAGGAGTTCTTAGATGATTGCAAGACACCGTGGACTTTGGAATTGTCTGAGTAGGGAGATTCAATTGCTTTTGATTCCATTTTATAGGAAAAGTACAACTAGTTTTGTGTTTTTTGCTGGATTTCGGAGCTGTTTCAACTTTCATGGCAACTTGTTACCCTATCAAAATGCATTCAAACTTACCCCATTGTCTTTGTTAGATTTTTCTTGGACAAATAATAATTTCTGTGCATGTTTATTGGAAGAAATATAGAGCATGTTTCTAACAGTATATGGGTGACCATGAACACCGAACATATACAGTAAAACGAACATGAAAAATATAGTTACAATGACAATAATGTGTATCAAAGAAAAAATAATAAATAAAAAACAATAATGTGTCTGGTCATGAATTAACAAACTGCTAAGCATTGTATTTTGTGTATGAAGTGAGTAGTTGGATGGTATTGAAAATTATATTTGTTTGGAGATGCGGGGGATCGAACCCCGTGCCTCTCGCATGCAAAGCGAGCGCTCTACCATTTGAGCTACATCCCCAACTGAATGCTGTCTGTTCAACAAATAAATTGATCGTTTACGAAAAAGGCAAATTTAAAGATTATAGGTTAAAACCTGAATTATTAACCGTAATACCCTAAAACTCTAAACCATACAAACGGTTATGAATACTTTTTATTTTCACTTAAATTTAAATGAAAATATTATTTTAAAATGAATCAATACTATTATGAATTCAATTGGAATGCGTAGCAAAATCTGTAAAGGAATCTCTGCGCATAGAAAAATATTATCCCTTGTTTTTAATCAAATTCATCGAAAGCTTGCGAAACACTTGACTTTTTTTTTTTTTTTGCTTTAGGTATTATGTCAAGTTACCAGCGAAATCCACAACGTTTCTAATTCTGTAATTCAGATGAATTCGTTTTAAATTATAAAGTAATTTTATAAAATATTTCAACACATTTTTTTCCGAATAAAAGCACTATTTGCATGATATCACAGATTATACATCGGCCACTCTACTAAAAATAAACATATTATTTAGGTTTAATTTAAATTAACGTGTTACTTTTCCCCCACTATTTCCATTTTTACAGAATAGTTATTCTAAAAATCTCTTTGAATTTATCTTCTCCATCAATTTTTTTTC
Source organism: Hibiscus trionum (assembly GCA_030270665.1). Taxonomy (NCBI): domain Eukaryota; kingdom Viridiplantae; phylum Streptophyta; class Magnoliopsida; order Malvales; family Malvaceae; genus Hibiscus; species Hibiscus trionum. The sequence continues at coordinate 43,030,680 of BSYR01000004.1, forward strand.
AAAGACGACTTTTATGTGGTCGACTAGTCTCTAATATTTCCGGTAGTTATATATAAATAAGATTTTTTTCATTTAACAAAAAATTATTTGTATTTTTAATTTACTTTTTCTTTGTTTAGCTTTATCAGAAATTATTTTATATCTATTTTTCTGGCTATTTTTCATCTGTTTGTATGATAATTTATTTATCTGTTTTTTTTTTTTGCAAAATTTATCTGTCTTTGTAATAATTTTGTCTGATGTTATGGCAATCTAGCATTCAAATAACAAGTATTATCGAACGTTTTTAATCACAAAATAATCATCGGTCTGTTACTTTTTAAATTCCCTTGTGATAGTTTACCGGTGTGTTAAGATCTCGCAGCTAAAAGAATGCTTAAAACATGAAACTTTCTGGTTAAAGTTATCTTTGATGAAATTTCATTTAGAAAATTTAATATGTTTTCTAAGAAGGATTGTGTCTTTCACGCTCTTTAATTTTATAATACTTTTATTTCTATGAATATTAATGTTTAGAGTGTATATTTCTTTGTAATTCATCCTTTTAATTAATGAAGCTCAGTTAAATTTTTTTGTTAAAAAAATATACTATTTCTTGTATATTTCAAAAAGAACAAAATAACTTATCCGTTACAATTTCATCCATTTAAACATTAATTGTTGATATGACAATTATAAAAAAATATAAATAACATTTTAATTTCAACAATTACAATTTTTAGCATTTTAACTCTTAATCATTAAATACATATATATTAAAAATAAAAAAGTGCCACACACACACAATGGCGCATGGTCGCGCGCACACATACATATATATGATCTTTAAAAAGTGCTAATTCTGCGGATTAATGAAGCACGTTGCAAGAACAAAGTAAAATTATAAGTCTAAAAATCAACCAGAACCGAGACAGTGAACATGCAGAATGTTACCTATTTAACAAGTTTGAAGTATAAAATGACGGCGATGGCAACGATAAGAACTGTAATAATGATCCCGATGGTCCACTTGTTTCGGTTCATCCTCCTCGACATAGCTGTCAAAATTTTCTTGCTCTTGCCGATGGTATCATCCACTCCGTGAAGCTGCAACCAAACCAAAAACCCAACAATAAATAGATACCCGAAATAGTTTACAATCAAACATTATATAGCTTGATGCAAGAAAATCTAAGGTTCAAGTTAAGTATCGCATAAGCTTTCGACATAACATGCTTGTGCGATAGTTTGCTGAAAGACATTGGAGTTCATGAGATGCTATTAACATCATAATCAAACAAAATAGTTAGTATTCCAAAGTTGTTATATATAGCTTGACAGAAATTACAACTCGAATACAAGAAAAACAAGGTTAAAGGAAGCATACCAGTTGTGTTAAGAGAATTGAAGGTCATGAACAATAAAGAGACTAAGAGAGGAGAAAACAACAGTGTATAAAAGAGATACCGTCTTATCGGCATGCAAGAGAGCCTGTCGCTGCGAATGCAAATCCTGAAGAATTGAAACGCCAAGCTCTTCTGTTTCAAGCATGGTTCTTCTACTGTCCTTAATTCTGTCACCGCTCTGATTCAACCGCTCTGTAGTCATCATTAGTCTTGATCGTTGATTAGTCGATGCCTATAACATATTCATCAATAAGTGATAAAATGTTAAATGTAAGGAAAGCAGACCATGGTCAAACCACAGCATGTTAAAAGTTAGAAGAACGAAAACATACTGTGAGCGCATCGGCCATTCCAGACTCTAACAACTGATCTCGAGCATCTGGATTTAAATTACCAGATGCAATTCTTTTAACTTCGCTTTTCAGATTGTTGAGGTCTGATTTATATTCCCTTAACTTAGCAAGAAGCATAGCCTTGACATTTGGCTGCAAACTTCTTGCTTCAAGGTCCATTTTCCGAATCTGATAAAGAAAAAAGCAACATCAAGTTAAATAGCCAAGGAAAGTAAAGACCAAGTAGGGGTATCCAAACATGAAATAACCAGTTACCAGATCTTCCGCATTTTCCAATCCAGCTCTTATATCAGAAACTTTTTGCTTCTTCTGCTCTGCAAACAGAAACACAATTAATAACTTGAAACAAGAACAATTGACCAACAAAAGCCGGTGCTAAATTTTTTTGAAAACATCTCTCATCATCTCCAACGAATTAAAAGACAAACCTACCACATTACTCAGTAAAAGGAAACACATATTATTTAGATTCATGTCCTAATTTTGTATCTACCAAACACTTTACTGGCAAATTTCTTTATCAATTGAATGATTCAACACCCCCAACTTTATACTTCAGAATTACATTCTCAATTCCATGTAACTCAAAGTTCCAAATTCAATGCCCTAGCGAATTCCACAAAACTAATAAAACATCAAATACTTCAAGCTGAAAATAAGCACCATGGAAATCACGAGTATTAATCAATAGATAAATTTTAAAAGCCCAAAGAGAGATAAAGAAGATCTGATCTTCTTTCCTTCATCTTCATATCTCCTAATTTTTAATCAGCGTAAAGCAAACAAAAAGCAGCACAAATTAAGCTGATAATCCATTATTCCGCTAACTTAGAAAGGGGGAAAAAGAATCGACAATGGCATCACACAAACGCAATTAGGAGCAAGAAAAATGAAGAAATTGAAACAATTAAAACGTTCATATGGAAAATTTGAAATTACAACCTCCACCGAGTGCAGAAGCAGCCGTACACTTCTTGGAAAGATTCGCCGATAGCTCGCAATATTGCCGTTCATATCCTTCGAAGGCTTCACTCATCTTTTGATTTCTTTATCCAAAATAACAATTCTCTTCAAAAATCAACAAAAAAGATAATCAGGAAATTAAGATTTAAAATCGGATCAAAATTCGAAAAAAAAATAAAAAAATATAAAAAGTAAAGAGAGAGAGAGAGAGAGAGGACCTGAGATGGCAATCGTCGTGGCGTGGTGGTTTCGATTATTATTTCATTGCCTTTTTAATAATAAAAAGGAGACAAACGACAGCGTTTTTTGTTTTTTTATTGTTTATCGTTTTCGTTCGTGTGACCTGTGGGGGAGATGGAGTGATGATAAACACACCGTGGGTGATGTGATTGCCCTTGGGAGTTTCGATGTCTGTGATTGACACGTGTATATAAGCTTGCGGTGGCCTTATGGGTTAATGTTTATTTTTGTACATTAAATTATTTTATTTTAATTATATGATATGTTAATAAAATGGTTAGTTTTTAATTTAATTTTTAAATTTTAAATAAAATATTAATTTGACATTTAAAACATTAATTTTATCTTAAATTTTAGATAAAATATCAATTTAACATATAAATCTAATTAAAGTCTATCACCCTAAGTCATCGTTGACAACCTTTAGACCTCAAAATTACACACCGAAACAAAAAAGAGCCCTTATGTGACTATTTTACCAATTTTGATAGTATATTTTTATTGGGTAAAGTTCACAAATGATTATTAAACTATCTCTAAAAATACAAAATAGTCATCAAACTTTTAAATGTTACATAATGGGCATTAAACTTTCGTTTTTATTGCAAAATGGTCACTGAGGCATTAACTGTCGTTAATTGGGTGACGTGACAGTTACAAAAATTTGAATAATATAACATTTAATCTTCTATTTTGACACATTTAATCAATTTATTACTAAATTACCCCTTATTATTGATGTCTAAATTGATTAAATGTGTAAATATTGAGGATTAAATATGTTATTATAAAATTTTCGTAACTGCCACGTCTCTCAATTAACGACAGTTAACGACCTAGTGATCATTTTGTAATAAAAATTAAAGTTTAATGATCATTATATAATTTTTGAAAGTTTAGTGACCATTTTATATTTTGTGTACTTTACCCTTTTTATTTCATTTCTTTTCAAATTTTCGCTCAATTCCTTTTGAAATTATTGTCACCGCACGTTGGAAAATTTCTTTGTTTATTCTTTCTGTTTTAGTTCATATGGCGTTTAGACATTATTTAACGAAATTTGCTAATGAGTGTTTCGACTTTTTTAGTGTTTTTAAGATTCCTAAATGTACGTTAAAAAATTACTCCACCTATTAATATATACATTTATCGACACATAGAAAAGTAGGAATAAAGATATCAATATTAATTTAATATAATAATTTTGTAAATAAAGATATATTTTTATATGTATTATCGATGATTGTCCATACGATAGAACTCAGTAAATGATCTCAGTAGAAAATATAATATATTCATATTAGAATATTCGAGTTCAAATCGCTTAGTCTACAAGGTATATTTGTATTATTAAAAGGTTAAGAATATATATTATATCTATCTATAATGATACTCCAATAGAGATTCAATGCTGAATTGTTGGAAATATTTTCTTATCCTTACTGTAAATTTGTTACTTTTTATAAATAAGACACTAAATAATATTTTAAAGCAGCAATCATTAACAAAAAAATAATTAAAATTTTTAATTGATTTAATAATAATAATAATAATAATAATAATAATAATAATAATAATAATAATAATATCAATGAGGTTTTTATTTAACGGCAGTAAAAAAGTTAGTATTTAAAGTTTAGTTTTGGTTAGTAATTATAATTAATAAGAGAAATACAGGATTGTGATTTTAAAAGACCCGGAGCTGTTGGAGGAATTTAGCACAGAGATCAAAGAAGAGAAACTGTGGCCCCTGAACTCTCTGAAGATCCAGCAGATACTTCTCCTCCCTAGTTTTGTAAAGCTGCAAGCAAAATATTAGTATTCGGTAAACTACAACAAAGCAGAACCATCATAAAATCATATATTACCTGCATTTCAAACTTTACAACATTCCCTTCATCAGGACCAGGAGGCCACCTGCACTTCATGTTGTAATGCCCTATGTTCTTCCAACGCACACTCATTTCGTGCAGTGCTTTCAGAACTTCCATCATGATTACTCGAGGACGGGCTCCGGACTGTAAAAGTTAAGAAATACTGCATGTCAACAAACATTGGTGCATGTAACTACTATCATTGTAAAAATCGACAAACTAAACCTCGAATCCGAGTGCCCATTTCCTCTCGGGGCCTCTTGCAGCCATTGCTTCATATGCAGCGTGTCTCGAAAAACGGTGTCCGGCTGTAGGTTCCATTAGATGGAGGCCGTTGAAGTCGTATTCCTGTAAATGGATTCAGAAAACCAATAAGAATTCCAACTCTGTATGGATGGCAGCAACTCTATGAAATCAAAAGTGCAAATAGAAGTGCACCATGGTTTTTTGAAACTCAGCTCCAAGGTAGCCCCTAGAGACTTGGAGGCAATTGTACTTGTCCGATAGTAAGTAGTAAGCAACAGTTCCCTGGAACATAATGCATTAAAAAACTACCCGAATCCATGCCTAAAAAAAGGGAGTTTGAGAAGTTCAAACCTCATTTTGAACTCTGTTGCGAAGAGATTCGACCAAATGGTTCCTTTCAAACCCCAGCCTAACCACTTCTCGGAGGATCTTCTCGTCGATCTGAAATCATGTTTCGAACAGTAACAAGCATGTGACATTAACAAGTGCTAAAATAGCAGTACACAAGCCTGTTTACAAATGGTATTGACCTTTCTAGCTGGTTGCGTTGTATCTGATGAGGGAACAGCTAAATATCTTGGAAGATGTGCTTGAAACCATGGGTGCCGGCGGATATCGGGAATGGTCATTCTCCTCATTGGATCGACTAAGAGCATCCCCGAGATCAAATCTCTAGCACCGGCAGATAAATGACTTGGAGTACTGTATACTCCTCTCTGCAGGACAAAAAATGCAAATTCTAATATCAGGATTTAAGCAGGTAGGAAACAGGGTCGAACGAGAAACAACAACGAGAAGATCAGATGAGCAGATAAATATGAAATCAAAGAAAATGAAAATTTGATATCACTTGCCTTAATTTTCCTAAACAGGATGGGAAAGTTGTCATCGTCGAAAGGAAAGCTGCCACAGAGAAGAATATACAATATAACACCACAGCTCCATACATCCACTTCAGGCCCGGCATATAGCTCACCAGAAATAACCTATAACAATAGAGATCCACACAGTTAGAAAATGCCATCACAACATATAAGGAATCGACCTTTGATTTTCTAATTCACAAACTCCCACCTCCGGGGCGGCATAGTTTGGGCTACCACAACTTGTTTTCAAGAAATGACCATCTCTCATTATGTTGCCGAACCCGAAATCGGCAATCTTCACCGCATTACATTTGGAATCGAAAAGTATATTTTCAAGCTTAAGGTCACGATGAACCATCATATTTCTGTGGCAGTACTCCACCCCAGAAACTATCTGCTGAAAAATGAGGCGAGCCTCGTCCTCCTCCAGCCTTCTTTTCCCATCCATATAATCGTAGAGTTCTCCCGATTCGACATATTCCATGACCATAAAAATGTCCGTTGTCGTCTCGATGACCTCGTAGACTCGTGTGATGTGAGGGTGCATCAACAATTTCAAGATTTTAATCTCTCTTGCAACTGCATCAAATGAATATGTAGTCATAATATGAGTAAATCTGACCTAATTTGTAGTTAATGTAAGTATTTCATTCTCAAAATTTACTTAACAAACTAAATTGAGCTACGAATTTGCAATTTCACGTTTCAAACATAATACTAAAGCAAACTTCAAAAAAAGATTCAGAGAAATCTAAATCACGTGAGCATTGAGCAAACTAACTAATAAATAGTAAACACAAAAAAGGCGCGAACAAACATTCATTCACAATTTTTATTATATATATATATATATATACACCTTTTTCCTCCATGGCCTTCTTCTTAATTTCTCTGCGATTAAGAATCTTGATAGCAACCATCTGACCAGTCAATACATGTTGAGCAATTTTAACCTTTCCAAACGCACCGATTCCGATCCTTCTTCCAAGCTTGTAATTAGGTAATAGTACACAATCCTCTCCACTTCCTCCCGATCCATCCATTCTTTTCTTCCTTAAATCCGAAACAAACAAACAAAATTATAACAGAGAATCAAAATCAAGCAAATTAAAGCGGCTTAAAAATCATTAAAAGTAGGTGTAAAACCACTTGATTTGATCGGAATTGGCTCGTCTTTGGCTTTGTTTAGTGTGGAATTTGATCGGAGAAGACGAACGAGAAAAGATTCCGAGCTTTAAGGAATGTGTTCGAAACGGGATTTTCTTAGATTTTGTTAAAAAAAGTTTTCACTATTTGAAAGTAAGGACTAAGAAACGAAGGAAAGAAGAATATATATATATACGTTAGAACCATATTCTTATAATTTACAAATAAAATAGAATATTTATTTCCTTGGGAGGATGTGGCATCGACGCGATGATCGTTAGTTTCAATTTGGATGATGTGGCATTGATGCGACAAATATTTTGTTTCGTTTTCAATTGATTGATACATAAATTGTAAAATAATGGACATAAATGTGTTCCAATGCTATTTTGCTTTTAATGATACTTTTTGTTTTTGTTTTTATATTTTTTATAATTTTTAAATAAATAACTAGATATCATAATTTTAAGGATTTAAAATCGTGTTTAATATGATTTAGGTATAAATTGTATCAAAAAAGTTATAAATTTTAATTAGGATAAATATTCTATACACAGGTAGTGGAAACTTTCAGTTTCCACAAGCGTCTTAATTTTAGGGTATAGGGAGTTAGTTTAGGGTATATGGTTTAGGGGTTTAGGTGTAGGGTGTTAGAATTTAGGGATAGCTATTTAAATTTAAGGTTTAGGGTTATAATTTAGGGTTTATAGGTTAAAACCTAAATCCTCACCATATTACCCTAAAAACTAAACCCTAACCTACAAACCCTAAATTATAACCATAAACTTTAAATTAAAACAACTATCCCTAAATTCTAAACCCCTACACCTAAACCATATACCCTAAATTAACTCCATATACCCTAAAATTAAATTAAGGCGCTTGTGGAAACTTTCAGATACACCGTCAGTGTATAATATATTAATCCTTTTAATTAATGATCATTACCGATAGAATTTTATATAATTTAATTTTTTACATTTTTTTTTCTTTTACTCGCATCAAGATATAACAAATCACCTTACATGCACATATATTTTCTTAATTTTCATTCAACAAAATAACGTTATTTTAACATGTTTTAGACAATAAAACATGGATAAAATTTTAATACACGGCTGTGTAAAATAAACAAACATGCAATTTTATAACCAAAATAGTCGCAACAAAACGGTGTCTATTTGTTCGGGATACACGTCAACACTAACACGTGTTAATGAGTTAACGGCCCAATGATATAAATAAAACGTAAACTAAAGTTCACTAGAACCTATTACTGTCTAAAATAAAATTAAACTAGTAGTCGTTCGAGTCGAACCGACTTAAATAATAAGATCTATTGACCTGGTGTATTGGGCAAGTCTGTTGAGGCCGAGTCTATGTATGATGAACATGTCTCTAAGAAAGTTTTCTGCCTGGTTTTGCTTCAAGTAACAAATCGATTGCATCCAAAAGTTAAAGAATTTACAGCATCGTGCGGTTGCTTTAAACAAGTTGTTAACCATAATGTAACACAGTTTAGTTCGATTAAAGAGGCGGCAGAGGGAGGAGAATGAATCGACCGGACGAACAACATCACACGTACTAATAATCTGGAATGGAAGCAAAGGTGTATCCTTCAGCACCCCTCCAAGAATAATAAGCTATCCGAGTCTCGTAAAAACCTACAGCATACAAATTACGATAAAAGAAAAACAGTGTCAGTCCAGCTCTTTCGAAGTTTGAACAAAAGCTAAAGATAACATCAAAGCAGATTGTTAAAGAGGCTTGCAAATAGACATCAGAAAGATGGCCTATAAGTTATTCGATAAAAACTATGCCTGCAATGCCAAAGCCACAGCTGTAATCTTCATGCACTATTTGGTGTGTAATGCACTATTGCATGAATGTTTGTTTCGATCGAGGTTGTTATGAAATAAGTAGCGTTTGATTAAATGCATATCGAGTTTTCCTATTATCACTTCCCGAATTAATGGTCATAATGAAATCATCTATAACTGCAAGGATCAACACTGTCGTAACTCTTATGCTTTAGCATACATGATTTCAGAACAAGCTCTATGCTACAGCATTCAACTATGATCCAATGACGATAAGCAACTTCCACGTCCGAGAACCTAGAATAATGCCACCATTATTGGACAAAATATCATTAACAATCTGGAACTACAGAAACAAGTTAACCATAACTATGAAAAATGCATTAAATTGTTAAACGAAAACCCCCTTTCAACCGTTGCACATACTGTCTACACCATCCAGTTAAAAACACTTTTTGTGTGAATCAGCTGTGTAATTGGAAAGAAAAAATTCCGAGGACTAAAAGGTGTACCTGGAAGGAAAGTAAGAATGCCGAGGACTAAGAGGCCATACGCCTGCGATTGATCTCCTCCCATATGCCCCGTGAAGATGAAAAACGAAAGAAAAAGAAGCAAGCACCCTAGACAAAGCAGAAAAAATGCAAGGGCAATGGACTTCCACGGGACTCTATCGAAGGCTTTCGGTGCATAATCAAACCTCGGGTCGTAACGCCTTCCACCAGCATAATCATCATCTTCATCAACAGCTAAAGGACTGTAACGAACATGACGCCTAGACGACATAATAGTTAAAGACTCAACTATCTCGTAGGATCCTTTGCAGATAAACCGGATTCGCTTAAACACAAAAAAAGAAAATTTTTCTCATTCATATATCAAATAAAGAAGTTACAAAAGAATCAAAGAAATAAACATAAATAATATTCACTACTAAATGCAAAAACGAACACGAAACTATATTATTGCTTAGAAAGCACACAACCAGATCATCACTTAACATCTAAATCCAAAGAACCAAGCTTAATAAACATAAAATTTAGCAGTCGATACTAATTAATTCAATAAAAACCAGAATAATTAAAATCAAAGTTGCAGACAAAATAAAATCAATAAACAACCAAAATTTCTCCCTTTTTTCAGTTTTTCCAGCACTAAAGAACCTATCTTTGAGCTATATATTAAATTGGGTAACCATTAAATACAATAAAAGATAGAAATTTAAATGACCCAAAAACTAAAATCCCCATATAATTCAATTCTCAAGAAACCCAGTTGCAAACAGATCTTATCATTTTGATAATGGAAGGAAAATATAGAAAAATTAACAATACAAAAGAGAGGGGAAAAAAGGGACTTACAAGGGAGAACAGATGAAATTTGATCGCAAATCTGTACAGCGAATGAGTAAAGAATCAAACTTGTTGAAACTTCAAAGCAAATATTCAAGATCGGAAGCGAGATGTTGGGACTTTCCTTTGTTTAACACTGATATGACATAAATACCCTTCTACGTTCTTTTAGATTCCAAAAACTCCGTCTCCATTGACAAAGATCATAAGGGCAGACTATGTGATTGACTCGTTCGTTAATCCATTTTTCCTTGTTCTATTACAAAATTTAGGTTAAACTACATAAATAGTCCCTCAATTAAAATAAATCCATATTTTTAGTCGGTTGAAATATTTTGCTTTCTAAGGATTGAGAAGCATCCTCCAACGTACAAAAATATGGTGTGTTTATTTTTTTGTGTGCCAAATTATACTTAAAAGTGTTATGGATCGAAATGTTCGAATAATCGATTGTTTGATAATTAAATTGAATTTTGAGCTCATTTAGACCAGGTACCGCATAAACTCATAATGCAACGCCCTCCCAATTTAAGAAAATATGATGGAATCGAACAAAGATGAGTAGCTTGGTCAACCGTTCAAATGTGTTTGATCTAGTCGAATCTATATTTATTAAGTATAACTTAACTAAACTGAAACAATTTTGATTAATTTGATAATATTCGTTTTACCAAACATAATTAATATTTCAAGGTAATTCGAATATCAACCCAAAATCTAAAAGCAAACACATTGATAAAGATACTACAACTTCGGTAATCGGTATGTCAAATTGATAAAACCTAAAGGGCTGAGTTAATTAACAGGCTGAAAGCCCAGATTAATCATTGGCTTGCAAAATATGAAGGCCCATTTTTTGTTTTAACCACCAGTATCCATATCCAACTCGTTAATCGGCTAATCTGAATCGAATATTGCAAAGGTTTAATATGGGATGACCCTTTCAACTCAAAATTTTCCATTCATAATGTCAGAATTTAAACATATGATCTTAGTTAAAAGACCTAACGTCTCATCCGACTAAACCAATTAGTTGTTGATAAGATCCATTTATTTTAATGTTACCCAAAAAAAAATGTATTAATCAATAAAAGTCAGTGAGAATAAAGGTACCTACATGGATCCAAAGGGTGAGAGGGTACATTTGAGTACTTGAAAATTTAAATTTTCGTATAATTTAAATATTTTATTTGTATTTTTTATTAATATTTAATTTTATATTCTTAAAAATATAATTTTTTAAAAAACTCACACCATTGAACATAAAATCTTGGGTATATTCTTAGATATCAATATTTTAATAACCTAAATATTTGTGTCATCTTATTATTCTATGTAATTATATGATAGTATTTGTTCTTTACTCTCAGTCTTTTGAAAAGACACACACATCTTGTAGACTACGTTGCTCAAACTTATGTAAGCACCAAATTTTGACCGGATCAAACACTTAGCCCGAATCAAATTAAATCCAAGTAAGACCAAACATATGTGAACCCAATACATCTACCCAAAATATCCTTCAGTCAAATTTGATTCCCCTACATCTCCATTCTCACGAAAATCTCTCAAAATCTCATAGTCAAAATAAACCAACCACCCTTGAATATCTCAACCCACATTCCCACAATATCTGGGATTTTATTTTGGTGAAGCACTTATAAATAGATGAATTAAAAGATGAAAAAGGGAACCCACAAGATATGCTGGAAAAATAAAAACCGAGCAAAATCAGTCTTGAAACCGGTTTGAAAGCAAAAGAAAGTTGAAGTGTTTTCTCACAATTTCCCGGCGAACGGAACATCAGCCGTCGAATCAGAACGGTCAAAATATAGAGGAGGCCGGAAGGAATAACATATCTCAAATCCAGCCCGATCTGACGGTGAATTTGAAAGATCGACGAGGAAAAAGTCGAAGAGTTCAATGTCGAATTTGAAGAGTTTGAAGCGTTTTCCGGCGAAACCGGCCCCAGATTCGAACTTGGGGCGTTGAGACGAGTCCCCTACTGAAATTTCGAGTCGAACGGTCGTCTTCGACCGCCGACAATGGCGGCGCAAGCAGTGGCCGGAGGTGGTGGCTCTCAATGGCAGTGAAGACGTGCAGTGTTAAACTCTTTTAATGAAAGAATGAAATTAATTAAAAAAAATGTTAAACTCTTTTAATGAGAGTTGTGAATTGGTGCAGACGTGCAGTGTTGGGAAATGGTGCAGTTCACGCAAATCAACCCACATTAGGTTTAGGGGTTATTTACATCTTAGGTCCTTTTTCTTTTAGTAGATTTGCATTTAGGTTTTTTTATCCTTTATGTTTTATTTTGTATCAATTTAGTCATGTTTTTAGTTTATTTTAATTAGATTTTGGCCTTTAGGTTTAGGTTTTTTTAATTAGATCCTTTTCATAAAATTGATTAATAATTAAGTCTTTTGATTTGTTCTTTAATTTGATTTGGTCCTTGTATTAAGACTTGGTAATTGATTGACTTTAAGAAATTAATTAATTTGTGATTTGGTCTCTAATTAAAATTGTTCTAGTTTAATTAGGAGTCTGATTTGGGTTTGATTAATAATTTAACAGGTTTTATTTGATTAAGTTTGAATTTGTCTTTTTTATGATTTGATTAATTTTGTTTGTTTGATTTAGTTTATGTATTTGTATTTTTGAGTATATTACATTATTTTAGCAGCTTTTTTTAGCAGTGCTATTAATCCTTCTTTTTTAGTTTTCTTTTTTTTCAGACAACCAAAACCCTTAGGTACCAATTTTGGGCGTAGTGGGGGTGCTATAACCTTCCCCACTCGTAACCGACTCCCGAACCTAAAGACGATTTCGGTGTTGACGCAGACCAATTTTACAGGTTTTCGGTCGTACCCAACCCAAAACGACCGATGACGACTCCAAGTGTTTGATGGGCTTTTGAAGGCCCAATTTATTTCGACCCGGACGAAAAACGGTGTCAACAACTTAATTATCTTAAGAGGAACAACGTCATCTTTTATCACGGAGATCCTCAATGGGTTCTGTGTCATGTTATTATTTATATAATTTCTCTTTATTTTTTATTAAAAATAAAAAGGAAAAGTTGGGCATCAAGATTAAAATAATAGGTTGCATTAACATTCCTTGAAAAAAAAATGGAATCAAGCAAAACCATTAAGTTTGTTCCTACTTTAAGGAAATATTCTTTTCTCTTAAGAAATCTTGGTAAAATTCAAGGGTTGAGACATTAAATTTGAGGAATAAGATGACTTTTTATTAATAAAAATAACTTTTGTATAGTTGGACTTTTGTGTGTGTGTGTTTTTTAAAGGCACCCTACCTAGTCAAGTTGTTTAATGCAATAACAGTACTAATAATATATTCATTCATATTATTAACAATTCTCAAGAAGGATTGGGATTTTTCTGTCAATAATTTACATTTTGAGTAGTCATTTGAGTTTTTCTAGGGTATTGTGGTTAGAACTTATATTTTATGACATTTTATTATTATTTTATAACATAGTGTTATTGTTACAATGAAATTAAAAGTCGGTTAAAAGAGATATCGACTTCAGTAAAATTTATTTTAGAACAAAAAAATTAGACTGAAGAAAAGTCAACTTCACCCTTCTACGAAAAAAGACTACATAAATATTTAAAAGTGGGACGTAAATTATAATCTTAGATTTGTTTCTGGTTATAACCAAAACTCGAATTATCCATTCTTTTTATTATTTGTTTATTCTTAATAGTTATATTTATAGTATTAATTTTCATATCATACGGTATATATTTTTGGTGCAGTTATTGTTCTTCAAATGTGTGCATTATTATAATCGTGGGTGCACGTGTGCCCTCGTGCACTCTCATATCATGTGAACATTTTGTTCTTACATCCTCACATTCTTTGTTCCAGAATCTTATCAATTGGGCATTATTATACTTTAAAATTTTCATTTTGTTTTGACTTTAGATTTTAAAGTTGTCCATGTTTAAGGGTTAGTCGATTCATTTAATCTTAATCGAATCTGATTTTTAATCTAATTTTATAATATTTTAATTCATATCTCTTTTAAAATATTAATATTTGAATAAGTAAATTTATTTTAAACTTTTACCTTAATCTAATCGAACTTGTAAGTTGTAAACAATTATATTCATCATATTGTGGAAAATTTTGGAAATGGAAGAAATTCGAACCTTTGAAGCTGAGTTATTATTATTATCATTATTATCAAAAAGTTAAAATTTACAATGTAAATTTCAATTACTTTTATAATTTTTAAACTGTTAAATGAGGGTAAATAAATTATTAATATTATTTTATTATTTTTTCTATGATAATCTTTTTATTTTCTATTGCTAATTTCACTTATCTATTTGCCTTCTTCTAATGAACCAAAAAATTAAAACTTTCAGGTTTTATATGATGTTGTCAAAAAATTTCTTGAGTGTGGACAAACTACTTCCTCTGTTATAATAATTATTTTTGTCCGACATCATATTTTATAATTTTTATTTTTTAAATGTGTTTGTACGAATTGAATATTTGAATTAAAATTTTATTTATAAGGTTTAAAATAATTATAAGAAAATTTAAAGTAGAAAGGGGGAGTGGAGCATAATGTAGCACTTTAGGGCCAAAAGGAACTTTTATGAACCAAGTATCCACCAAGCTTAATATTATTTTGAATTACACTCATATACTTTTTTACACGATTAATACTTTAATAAATTATCATTTAAATTTAATAATATAATTATACTACTATCAAATATGATCTTATATTTTTTTAAAAATAAAATATTGAATTATAATTCAATAATAGATTATTTTTAAAAAGTGGTTTGAAAGAACCAATTATTTCTGGATAATATTTTCTTTTTTCAAGATTGATAATTGACATGATCTTTTTAGATTTATTTTATTAATCTCAAGTAATTTCTTTTTTCGGCCAATAATTTCAAGTAATTTCAATAGTACTACATTAACATTATTGCATATGATTGATGCAATGTTAAGTCCAAGCTTATATGATAAAAAGTGCATTCCTTTTTTACTATAAGATAGTGACCCTTCACCTCACATCAAATCAAACATTACCAAAAAATGGAAATGAAATAATAGTCATAAATAATGCTCATAATAATTTCTCAAATTAAGTTCAATTCGATCTGATTATTCAATTTATCGTTATTAAAAAAACTAATAGAAAATTAAAAATTTTATTTGCACAACTTCAACATATGCAAGTCATTATGAATAAGTTCTATTATCAAATAAAAATTTAATTTTATGACATTCTTAAGCTATGCCATTTACTAAATGTTTTATTTGATCATTTATATATTCAATTAGGTAAAACCATAGTTTTGGTCCTATTATTATGGTTAAATTCAAGATTTAATCTCTATATTTTATTTTGATATAATTTGGTCCTCTATTTCAACTTCCTTTTAATTAAGCATCAAAATCTCTGTTCTGCTCAGTCCTTTCTTACTACTTTACATACTTTCATCTCTTTGTTTATTTATTTTTCCTATTATTTGAACCCTCCAAAAAATGACAGAACTTGCATATTTTTTGTTTGATCTTCTGGCCGGATCCGGCCCGACCCTGAATCCCTGATTGTTCCCTGTGTGCTTTTCTCAGCTGAGAGATCCCATTTCTGGAGAGAAAGGAAAACGATCAAGGTAATTTTATTTAAATTTGATCCATATTTTTTTTATTTCTGATTCTGGGTATTGCTTATAATGTCTGCTGTAATGTTCATTTAACATTGAATATGGTTTTCTCTCGGTAAAGATATTTGCTTTTGTTTGTTTTCCCAGCACATTCAAAGCTTTATATTACTAATAAAAATTTGAGCCTTTCCCTGTAATTTCTACTTTAGATTCAAAGTTTCTTTTTTTCCCCCTCTCCTTTTAAGTTAGCAGCAGCATTGACTTTTAATGTTCATTTAAGTAATCCTTTTTTTCTTCTTTTTCGGTAAAGATATTTGCTTTTGAACATATGATTGATTCATTCATTCTGCGTGTATAGTGTATTTGCCAAATTTCAGCTTTGGATTCAAAGTTTATATGTTAAAATTTGTTATTAATATTGTTTTTAATATTTTTTATATAAATTAAAAATACTTAAAGTTACTTTCCTCCTACTTTCAAGTTCCTTTCTGATGTGGGACGGATTTCATTTTTTTTAATGTTCAATTTTGTCTCCTTAACCTCATTGGACATGGAGTATATATTGTCTTTTCTCTTCATTTTTTCCATTTTATTGTATTTCTAGTTAAACTTGAAAGAGGTTCTGCTTCAAGTTTAAGCACAGGTTTTCTTTGCATTGATCATCTTAAGTTTTCACAATTTTTTTGTGTGGATTTTTCAAGGTTTTAAAAGGTTGGTTCCATATATATTCACCTATAAAGCTTGTTTTTTTTTTCCTTGAATTGGTCATGTGATTATGTCTGCTACTAATTGCAAGTTTTTCAATCTTTTTTACAGTAAATTCGGCTTGTGGCGGGAAGGGCTGGCATATCTGTTGTGAACAATATTTGCTCTTAACCAGGGTTCTGCAATTAAACAGTCTTGATGGGGAGTTGTGTATCAGCTCCTGCTAAAAGAATCAGGACTGTGAAGAGGTCCCGTCGAAGGATCCGAAAATGCCGTGGGAAGGGTTCCGGTTCTATGACAGATGGAAACAAGAAAAGGAATAGTGATTCTCGTGTAACGGATATAGCTGTTAGCGGATATGCACATTTGGATTTTGAGAACGGTACAACCACTACTCCTAGAAAATCCGAGGTTTCGAATTCTGCATTCCATCTCACTCAGTTGCAGTGGCATCTGAGTCAAATTGATGCAAATGGTAGATAATTTGTTTTCATCGATATTAGTAGTTTTTGCAGACACATTTTGCTAAATTATATAGAAGGTTACCGAAAACTCATGAAGAAAGGGAGTGAAATACCTTTATTTTTCCTGAAACTGAAGGGACTGTTTTTTTGGTTAAATAGGAAATGAGTGTAAATGATAGTATAACATAAGCATTTTTGTAATTAAGCTCAGGGATGGGAGTTGGATTAGGGTGTTTGACATGAGAATGCATTTTTTCAATGTTTTTCCATATTTGGAGGATCTTACTCCATAGTCCATACCCAAGTTCGAATATGTGTCAAAACACGAGTATCGGACATGTAAACTTAAAGAAGAATGTTGAGTCTGAGTAAAACAGTACTCTTATATTTTCCAGTGAACTTTTTCATTCTGTGCAACGAACTGTCTTAAAAACAATGTCTTTTTTTCCCCTTTAGTCCTTTAGCACTAGATTTTAGTATATACCAGTAATAAAAGTCGAAGTTGACCAAGTTTTTTTTTCTTCCTGCAGGAGCTTGCCAAGAGGATGCTTGGTTCGATTCAGTTAGTATTCTTGAATCTGATTCGGATGATGATTTTGTCAGCATTCAAGGAGGTAACAGATGATTCAACCTTTACTTGATCGTAATTTAAAGTTCTGTAATAGAAAATAAAGCATGATGATGTAGAAATGTTTGGAGCAAGCAAACTATCAATCACCATATAAAACTAGTAATTATCTCGTCTTAGTTTTTCCGTATCTACTGAATTTTAGACAATGGTGGGGGATAAATACATCAAAACTTATGATTGCTAATTTTCTCGGTGTAGTACATCATAGAGTTTGTGTTGTCTAGCGCACTACATTATGGACTGTTTAGCTGTTGTGTGTGCAATTCTATGCATGCAATTTTGAATGGACAACGGGAAGATTAATCATCTATGACCGTCTTCTATATGTAATTTGTCTGGATTTTTCTTTTACAGACGGTTTTCCGCTGGGTAATGCCATTGGGAATATGTCAAGTGGTCAGCTGCTTCAGTATGATGGAAAGGCGGATGAAATTTGTAATAGAAAGAAGAAACCATTAGATCATCTTTATGGAAGCTTTAAAGGTCCGACCGAGGATAGGTGTAATTCCGAAGAGAAAAACTTAAGATCAGGGTTATCAAGAATGGTTCCTTCTGTGAGTTTCAACGAGAAGATTTTAACATCGGGTGCAGCTCCACAATCCCAAAGAAAGAAATCAGCAGTACTTTTAAGGCTTTCGTTTAAGAGGAGATCATGTGAAGACAAACTCGAAGACTGTAAGTGATTTTAGTCTAGTTTATTTCCAAAGTTCTATGGAGTACTTTTTTTAGTTCAATGATTACTCCTAGAGTAGAAATTTTACGTATAACAGCAACTTCATCGATAACAGGTACATCAAGACGATTTTTATATGGTCCCAGAGCAGGATATATAATTCCATGTTGCAAGGATGAGAAGGCGAGTCGACGAAGTTGGTCCGAGATTCCTCCCTCAACTTTTAAACTTCGAGGGGAGACCTATTTCAAGTATGCTAGTGATTCTCACCCTTGGCTTAGCTTATGTGTTTGTAGCTTTCTATTGAAGTTCATGATTGTTGATTTATTTTGTGTACAGAGATAAAAGGAAGTCTCCGGCACCGCATTACTCCCCGTATACTCCAATAGGCGTCGACTTATTTATCTGCCCGAGAAAAATAAATCATATTGCCCAACATATCGAGCTTCCTAATGTAAAAGCAAACGGGAAAATCCCTCCTCTTCTTATTGTTAATATTCAGGTATATTACCCTACAGTTTAATCACTAATAAAAATGCTTCCCGGCAATTTCTTTTAAGTGATTCGTATGTCTCATGTCTTCTCTTGCAGTTGCCTACTTATCCTGCTGCAATGTTCCTCGGCGATGATGATGGTGAAGGAATGAGTCTCGTTCTTTATTTCAAAGTTTCCGAGAATCTTGACGGACTCATCTCTCCACAATATCAGGAGAGCATCAAGGTAACATTATAACATTTCCCTTTCAGAAATCGTATATTTAATCAATTTGTATAGTATTTAGGTTATGCCCTCAGCCAACTATGATTCTATAGCTCCCAGGGTTTAGTGCAGTCTTGCGGTATAATGAAAATAAGCACCGGTAATGTCCGTAGTCGTGGTAGTAGAAGGGTACCTAATCTGGTTTCTCAGGCAAAATGATTCTTAGCTATTCCTCATTGCTGCTAGAGAATCCACTTGGTAGATATTACTCTCCAAGCATCTTTTACTTACATGAAACAAGCTAAAAAAAACATTCAACTTATCCATGCTGGAGACATCGATTTGGCGCAAATGAATAGTCGATGTTAAGTTGTTTCCGGTTCATTCATTCATTCAATATTAGCCACAATTTTTCCTCTCTCTGTACTATCTGTTGAGGATTTCTGCTTTTGCTCCAGAAATTGGTCGATGATGAGATGGAAAAGGTTAAAGGGTTCGCGATAGACTCTATTGTTCCATTCAGAGAAAGGCTAAAGATCATGGCCGGCTTGGTTAATCCCGATGACCTCAATTTGAGTTCTACCGAGAAGAAACTCGTAAATGCTTATAATGAAAAGCCGGTTCTCTCACGCCCTCAGCACAATTTTTATAAGGTATAGTACAAGTTTCTACTTTGTCAGTGTTTAGTTGAGCCGATACTTAAGACGCGCTAACCTTGTAGTTCGAGCATATCTTAATTCAATAATTTGTCCGGACTTCTTTGATGATCAAATGACATATTTTGTTGACCCTTGAGATAATGCCCCAAGTCCATTCAAGTCATAAAAGTGTAAAATCTTTACCTGTGTGATATTAAGTTGTAACTACCAAGTCATTCATAGGATCGGTTATTTCTCATGCAGGGTTCTAATTACTTTGAGATTGATCTGGACATTCATCGCTTCAGTTATATATCGAGAAAGGGGCTCGAGTCTTTTCAAGATCGATTGAAAAACGGAGTTCTTGATCTGGGTTTAACCATCCAGGTAACACACACTCTGACTGCATATGTAATATGGGATCTTTGTTAAATGGACTGGTTAATGACTGAACAAGGGCTGTGCAGGCTGGTTCGGTCACTCATTTCGAAAAACCTACTGACTTAACCTACTTAAACTGATAACTATAACCAACTTAGATCGAATCTGATCTAACCGACCCAATCGACTTTTGCATGGCCCTTCCATGGACTGATCATCATTAAATTACAAAATTTTCCAAAAACTGAGGAAATTATACTTTGAATACAGTAAACTTCCTTCAGACACGTCGATGTAACATTGGATTAATGATCTTTGCCTTTGATTGACAGGCACAAAAACAAGAGGAACTTCCGGAGCAAGCATTGTGCTGTTTGAGACTAAACAAGATTGACTTTTCCGATCACGGCCAAATACCGACGCTTCGGACAGTTCTGGATACTGTTTGAGGTTGTCGTCGTCAAGGTGCAGGATACCGAATTTAGAAACTCTTGTATCAATTTTTGTTTGTTGAAGCTTACTCATTATAAATACCAGCTTTACTGCAAATATATTTAATGGAATGCTTGATTTCTCGTTACAGTACCAATTATATAGGCTGATACATACTGATTTTAATAAATAAAATTAAACAGTATTAGCATCATTTTTTATACCAATTCATATCGACTTTTGCCGGTCGATATCGATTCGTACAAATCGAGAATGTTTGTTAAGGAGTTTGATGTCTTGTAAGCTCAATCTTTCCAAAACTCAAAAACATTGCATTTTGCCACAAATTCAAGCAATAATATCTCCAACAAAGAAGGCATCTTTCAAATGCTTCTCTATCAGCAAACCCCATTGCATTTCAAAGTTCAAACCCCTCCTAAAGCTAGTTTCATGTCTACTCTTTTGGGAAGACACACACACCAATAAATTAAGAAATGGAATATGAATCTTTTGTTTCGGTTTCACAATTGATGAAGGAATTGTCTAGGTTCGATCTCGATTCCGAAACTACCAGATTCGAACAAATGCGTCCCACAGTGCAGCAATGGCGAAAGCAGCTGGTAAAACAAGCTGGCCTCTGTAGAAAGTGGTACTTGGTGATGAGCCACTCTTTTCGTTCAACGGAGCAGCTTTAGGAGGTGGAGGCGGGTTTTCGACGCGGACTGCTAGCTTCATGCCACCGTAGCAGAACCCTTTGCCGCTAATGAAATAGTAATGGCGAGTCACATTAAGCGGAACCACATCCCTTCCTGCTCCGGTTGTCCAGTTGTGAAGTGGATGATCAGCATTGCATGACTCATAGTCTGTCTTGTTCACCTCTAGCACATTCATCTGGTTCCGGTCGTATACAAAGACTGGGAAATAAACGAACAAACACAAACAACCAGATGCATAGTTAACGATCAGCCAGGTTTTTCGAAACAATAATTTCAATCAACTGTAACTCAAAAAAATGGGATTTGCAGCAGCTTAATGATCTCAGCTCTCAGGTTATGTTATCTGGTCTCAGAAGGAGAGTGTCATATGTTTTAGAGGATCATCCATTCCTTGATGTTCTTATTCATATTCATATTCGTGTAACTAATCCGTGGTTACTATCTTTCTTTGTTACTCAAACTCAAGTGTAAACATCAGACGATTATCGGACAAGAAAAATAAAGAATCGGAATAGCATAGATCCAGTGCTTAGAGAGGCTTGTTAGAGGGTTTTGAAGACCTAAAAGATTTCATTTTGCATAAGAAACTTTAATAACCATTGTTAACACTCAGGACCAAGGATTTAAACTAGTTTCCGGTCAAGTCAATGAATGCTATCGTGATCAATCGAATCGATATAAGCTATGAAAATCAACAAACAGAAACAACCAAGTAAAATTTACAGACCTGGGAAAAAAAACTTATAACTTCTTTTTTCTCACTTTCCTTCAAGTTTCTTCATTTTCCGGGCAGCTAAAGCATGAACTTTAACATCACATTGAAGACCAAAAGCACATTTTAAAAACTCTATCCTTCTAAACCTAGATTAAAATATTCCCTTTTCTTAGTTCAACTTCAGCCAAGTGATAAATAAGATACAAAAAAGGAAAAGTAATTATAAAAAGAGGCGAGAATATTCTAAAACTAGCAGGTAAACTATAACTTTCCAGGAAAACAAAGACAAAAGTTTCTAGATTTGAGACTACCAATTCATTTGAAAACAACCATGCCCAGATCTATCAATTTATCAACCACAAAACCCAGAAAACAAACCAAAATGTTGAAAAACAGAAAAGAAAGCGTAATTCAGCAGTAGATCTAAAGAAAGATGAAGAGATAAGAACTTACAGAGCCAGTCCCCATTGTAGAAGTGCTTTCCTTGAGCCCAGACAGTGTAATTGACATTTGTGGTCCAACCCACGCCTCCGCCTCCAACAATGAACCTTGTAGCGTCGGCCTGTGGCGCCATGAACAGTAAAGCTAATCCCAGAGCTGCCATTGCCATCGTCATCACTTTGCTTCTCTCCATTGCCGTGTTTCCTTTTTTGCTTTGCTGTGAGGGGTTTTGGTTTTGGGTTTATAAGCAAATAGCCAGCTAATGGTCATCAATAAAGAGAACAAAAAATAAGGGTTTTTTAAGTTACCTTTCCAAAACTGTATCAAATTGTTTTATATAACTAATTAATTCGAATCGAGTACCACGTATATTCAAATAATATGAGCTAAACAAAACATTTTTATGTTTTGGGTGTTTCATGTAAGGGTCAGTAAAATCGACTCAACTTGAAAAGGTTGATTTTTTTACTCGGCGCGAAAATATTCGACTCAGCTTGACTTGAATCTTAATTTTATAAACTCAACTTGTCTCGAATCGTACTTTCAAACTCTACTCATAAAAAGTTCAAATAAAGTTTGAGTTATAAAATGAGACTCGAATAGCTCAAAATTTTTAGTAATTAGTGGATTGATTTTCAAGTTTAAGTCTAGTCCTTCAGCCTAATATATGTATATCACATATGAAAAATATGAAAAAAAAATACATATGTATATCGTATATGGTTATAGAAAATCGATTAAATTAGAACAAATTGGTATCATAACATTATAAATAATTACAATTAAATATGAATAGAAACTCAAATAACTCAACTCGATTCGAAAAATTTCAAATATTGTTTGAATTATAAAATAAGGCTCATCAACTCGACTAATTTAAATTTTGTTTAATTAATTCAACTCGACTCGATTAAATATTTATCTCTAATTTCATATTATTCTCTCTCATTTATTTATTCATATATATATATTATTTGGTGTGGTTGTATTGATAAAGTTTGAGCGAAATGACACATGATTAAATATTTAATTTTGTAATATTATATAAAGTTTTATTATTAAATATTATAAGAGAAAATAATATGAAATTAGTGATAAATATTCGATATAGTCGAATTAGATCAAATATAAAAATTTCAAATTAATATGAGTACTATTTTTAACTATTAATTTAACTACTTATTTTAACCTTTTCACATTTTTCTAGTATACCCCACTAACCTACAGTTTAATTTTTTTTCACATTTTAGAGACCCATAAGCTTTAAATTATTCTATAAGATCTTCTAGCAATCTTAATCAGATCTGACAGTTTGACTTTGACTAACTTTTATAAATAATGCAGAATTTAAAGATTCTTATGATTATATTTTATTTCATATACAATCTTTCATATAATTATTTAAACCCCATTAATTTCTAATAATAACTTTTTCTGAAAAATATTTATATAAACAAAATAATCACATAAATGAGGAAAATTTTAAAAATTATTATCATATGATTATGTCTTTTTCATTTTCTAAAACTAAAAATTTAATTAAACACCTTTTTACAACTTTCGACATGCATATTTCTAATTAGAATATTTTCAGTTATAGACTAAAATAATTTTGGGCAAACTACCTTTTAGGCCACTAAACTATTGATCTAATTCTATTTTGACCACTAAACTAAAAAATTCATCAATTAGGTCACTAAACTTTTAATTTGGTACAGAATTAAAGCACAGATGGAAACAAGAACTGTATGGAATCAACATCAACATTAACATCAATGAGAAGAACCAGAACCAGAAACATAGGGGAAATGAAAAAGTTTCAGCTGAGATGTTCATTTTCCTCCTCCATTGTTCAAACTTTACAACATCATCATCAATATCAGCAGTATGGCAAATCAAACTGTTAATCAACAGCCAATGACAAATTGTTTACCTATAAACTTTGGTTTCTCACACATTTCTGTTCCATCATAACATCTAAACAAAATCTGCTTAATTTCCCTCGGATTCGTCTAACCTTCTCAACAGGTACTCGACTTGGACTTCCTTTGTCAATGGCATGATCCAGTCGCCATATAGGTCGGCTACCAGGCTTGGCTTTATTTTGTATACCGGTTCACGCTCGTCTTTGCATATATCACCCGCCACTACTTGTCCGTAAGTTCTGGTTTTCATTTCTACTCGCTTCTTGACCGATTCTTCGACCAACGGATATGTCAGCAAACTCATCAGTCTATCCCTATCCTGCAAACATTCAAGGACACATAATCAAAACACACAATCCAATAAAAGGCTTCAATTCACTGTTCTTTGAATGGAACTCATAAACAATACCTGTTCTCTGATGGCAGCTTGATAATCATTTGGAGATGCCCGGAATTTACATTCTGCTACAAATTTTCCATAATGAATCCTCTTCGAAAGAGCCTGCAACGACACAAATGTTAAGCATCCGGTGGTTTCCAGAACATCAAGTTGTTCGATGGAAGAACTTATCCGAACAACAGGTATCTATGCATGCCATGAAAACCTTATTCAACCAACAAATCACTCTTCATTTTTCTTAAAAAGATCTGAGACCGAAACATATTCAGGCATGTACAAGGGTATGAACCAAGAACACTACAAAGCACAACATTACAAAACTACCCGAGTCGGAGAAAAGGTTCTAGACAATTAAGGCAGATGATTTTTGCATCTACTATTAGGCATTCAGTGACTGTATGTTAACAGCATTTAGAAAGTCTAGACCCCATTCAAATACCCAGGGATGAACCACCACTTTCTGGAAAGTCTACTCAATTTTGGTTGCCATTTCACTAGCAAAAGTCCAGGTGTGTGCAAACAAGCAGATATCGAATCGGAAATACACAAGACTTGTCTTAAAAATTTACCTGCAAACACATGGTGTCACAGACAGCAGTAGATCCAGAGTTGCCGTCGTCTCCTTTCTTTGCTAACCTCGGAATAATATCCTTGAAGTACATTTGCCACACTTTTGGATTTATATTAATTGTATCAGCAATAGGATGCAGTACCTGTTTGATTATGGACAATGAGAGAAAAAGATCATGTGCAGAGGATTAAATTCCTCGAATAGAATACCATAAAGTATCACAATAGATCAGATTATGCCATCAAGAGCATCATTTATCACCAAAAGATAGTATGATGAGATATGTTGCTCCAAAAGTACTGTGTTTGATGCATATTGAAAAACGAGAATGAGACATGACCCTCCAAATTAGGAAGAACTTCAAACAATATTGAACATGCCTATGTCGGAAACATATTTATATCCGATACTTAAAGTAACATGGAAGAAGGGTCATAGAGAAGTACTCCCTAATTCCTTAAAGAGGTTACTTAATACTGATTTCCTAGCCGATGACTATATTTCAAAGTGATGGCACTAACAAATACTTAAGAGTTCCAATAGAACACATAATTAACAGAATATACTACATGTATTAGTGAGAAAGAGAACAAAGGGAGCAATGAACATAAGTCCAATGCCGCTGCAAAAGAGCGATAAAAGTTACGCCTCCAATCATTTTACCTGAGGATATGTCAAAGGTGGCAACAAGGGGTCAGGTAATTCATCAGGGAAGAAGGGATGCTCGTCCGGGCTATTGTATCTGCCAACCTAATGTACAATCAAAGGGTTTATCAGAAAATGCAGGATGGATTTTGCTACACCTTTTTCCTTTCTCTCTATGCTTAATGAGTCTTGACATACCTGTGCATGGAGCTTTTCGGTTTCTCTAAGCATATAATCGACCAAAGAGCCATGGAACCCCTCCATTGGAAAGTAATCAGGGTCATATGTATTCTCATTATAACAGTACTGAGCTCTCTCCAGAAGGCTGAATATTATGCTGTCCTCTTGTCGAATTAACGAGTACCTCACTGCCTCGAGGGTCAAGTTCTCGCTCTCATCCACCCTTTGCTTTTCTGTTGTTGATCTGCGGAGATGTTACCGAAACATTAAGTCATCAAAAACCTCCATCAAATCTCAAAAGGAAATCAGTTTCTATACCATGGAAACACTATATAGAGGGGGAAAAATTGAGAATATGATGTGCATATGTGGCAGAATGGTGTTCAGAAGTATAGAAATTAATGCATTCAATCAAAGAAGCAGAGAAAAAGACAACATGTTGGCTTCTGCACTCAATGCAGAGGTTTCCAGAAGATGTAAAAATAGTGAAAGAATAAAGGAAGAAAATTCATTCCAAGATTTAAAGAAATATAGTGTGGAAAAGGAATTCAACAATCAAAATGCTTTTCATATGATAATCCAACAGCCGGGAAAACATTTTCTTGCCAAACATCAGAAAAACAATTAAAATCCAAGATTCCAAGCAATCCAACAATGGAATTGTAAACAACTGACGAATTGAAACAAACCCAATTCAGAAAAAAAGGCAGCAAATAAGCTAATCCCATAGTCAAAAGTCAAAGCCAACCATTTTCATACACAACCAGAAAGCAAAAGAAGAGAGGAAAACTAAAAGCAAGAATCACATTTGAACAATCTAAAAGCCGAATTCTGGGTAAAGAACAAAAGAAAAGCCAAAAAAAGATCGATTCTTTTTTCATACACAATAGAGTCGGAGGAAGCATGAACAGAATGGATTGCTTTCTTGGACAATCTCGATGGGCAATGGAGCTTAAAGTTGGGGAATTCTCTGGTCGGTGAAGTTAAAGCAAAACTGGGTCTTGAAAACTTGGTGGCCGCCCCATGAACAGCAAACGAAGGTGGAGAAGAAGCACTCAACAACTTGGCCTCCATTGATCTTGAACAGAAAGGAAGTAGAGAATGCTAAAGTTCGAAGCTTTGGAACAATGAGTTCTTTCTTTTTCTTGGTAAATTGAAACAATGAATTCACTGAGGAAAAATACGAAGGATATATGCATATATATACACCCAGAAATATAATTTGAGGAAAAAAAAAAGAAAAAGGAAAATAACAGACTGATTGGCGGGTTCTTTGTGGTAGGTGAGTTAGGTGGTTGAAAGTGGAAACGACGGTTGGTGAAGGAGGATCCAAAAGTCGCTTCATCCGTAAAAGTAAAAAGTTTAAATCTTGTATAGGTCCCTGTATTCTTTTGAAGTTTATAATTTAATCCTTATATTTTAATTTTAGTCTAAAGGGGTTATTTTGCCCCTGAGTTCGACCCAAATTAGCAATGATGCCCCGCGCAAAAATGCGTTCAATTAGGTCCTCTAGTTCGCACATTGCAGCAAATTAGTCCCTTGACCAACATTGACTGTTAAGGTGCTGACGTGGCAGTCAACTATGCTGATGTGGCATTCAAATGTGCTGACGTGGCAGTGCATGTGAGATGATGACGTGGTAGAGGGATGAATTGATCTTTTAAACTAAATTCGAGGGCATAATTAAATTTTTTGCCGAGTTCAAGGACATAATTCATTTTAATTGAAAGTTTAATAACTTATTTAATATTTAAGCTAAAAAAATAACTTTAAAAAGTTAAAAAATAAGAATTTAAGAAATGATTAAAATTTTAAAAATGGATAAATAATTTGTTTAAATTTTAAGTTAATTTAATCGATTTATTTAGTTTTTGAATAAAATTAGATAAATAATTTAATTTTTCAAGTTGAGCTTTTACAAATGGAATATATGAAAAACCGATAAACAAATTGATATAAATATAAAAATTAAAAAAATGTTTATAAAATATTAAAAATCGAACACTTTTATTAAAAAAGTCTGACTTCGTCGATCTGAGTATTACCATTTGTTAAACAAACTTTTAGTGGAATCAACCTTGTATTAAAGTAACAATAAAACTCAAATTTTCTTTTGTTTTTCTACATCAAATTGATGCTCATTTATATTTGATGTAAAAAACGAAGGAAAAATTTGTTTTATCAACTTTAATACAAGGATGATTCCATTGAAAATATGCTCAAGAAATATTAGTAGACTGAGCATAGCCAGAAACAATCAAAAACTTTTTCGATGGTTTATAAATATTTTAAAATTTTGAGTTTTTATATTTATAAATTTTTATATTTTTAATTTTATGTTTTTTACTTATTTTTTTAAATTTATTATAGTATTTTTATTTTTTAATATTTTATGAATATTTTTAATATTTTTAAATATTTATTAATTTATTATTTTTTAGCTTAAAGATTAAGTAAGCTATTGAACTTTCAGTTAAAATGATTTATGCCCTTGACTCGACAAAAAAATCAATATGCCCTTGAATTCCGTTTAAAAAAATCAATTTAGCTCCTCTGTCACGTCATTATCACACATGCATTGCCACGTCATCACCGTTAACTACCACGTCAGTACTTTAACGGTAAACGTTGGTCAAAGAGCTAAATTGCTCCAATGTGCGAACCGAAAGACCTAATTGAATGCGTTTTCGCGCGAGGGACAACATTGTTAATTTAAGTCGAACTCGGGGGCAAAATAGGCCTTTTAGCCTTAATTTTAATACCCGCTAACTGCTGCTAGAAACCGTATCCATTCAATAAAAAGCTTTTTCCTCAACTGCATCTCCTTGGCGCCATAATTAACTGCCATTTTTTTCTTCTAAAATCTCTGTAAAAACCCCAGAAAAGGGGCGAAATGAGTGCTTGCAATAGTCTAATCCGTGCATTTTTATCTAATTCTCATTATAAACTTTGTTATGAGTTAGCATTAGCTTGTGTAAATAGAGTAGTTGTGGCAGTTAACAGGTGGTTAGGATTTCTGTTAGATTACCACTTTGTTAATAACTGATCACTGACTACTATCCTTTGTACAAACTAATGCTAACTCATAACAAAGTTTATAATGAAAATGGAGAGGAAACTTGACTTAAAAATTAAAACCTAAACCCTAACATCATCAAATACGGAAACCACCGGTTAGGATTTCTGTTAACTGCCACAACTACTCTATTTACACAAACTAATGCTAACTCATAACAAACTTGACTTAAACCCTAAACCCTTCTTTCCTCCTTTTTTTTACTTTGCCCCCTTACTTCAGATATGTTTCATTGAATAAAGCCTTCACTTTTTTATGCTTCTCAATTAAATGTTCAATAAAAACGCTATTTTTGGTTAAATTTATCTATATGGAGAACAATGAAAGAAGCTATCCTTTTATTCATCTTAATTTGGTTTTCCTTTTGGGTAAATGTAGTTCCTTTATGCAGTCCAATTAGTTCTAGTAGAGCCCGAACCATGTCTTTCTCGGCAAAGGACACCTGCTGACTCACCAAGATGATGTTGTGAGGCTGATGAAAATGGAGAGGAAATCGGGAATCGATATCCATAGTAACCGGATGGGCAAAAAAATTAAGATCCTTAGCAAGTATATGGGCCTGGATGATCAAAGTTCGAGTATTCGAAGTCGGGATATACTTACATAACGCTCTACTTGCAGGTATCCATATATGACATGGATTGGTCAAGGCCAACTGCAAGTCTGCAATTGTAGTTGGGAATGAAAATAGGTAAATTACACCGTTACCTTTGTAAAACTTCTCATAATTTCCGTAGTTCATTACAATATCAAAGATGTTTTATGATTCTCTCATTTCAAGTCCATCCGATGCCTTGGAACTGTCGCATTTGCATTGCAGTATTCCGATGAAAGGCATGGTCGACTCTTTCAATGTTTCAGTGGCCGCAGTCATAGTCACGCACCAAGCTGTTTGTGACAGAACAATGTGCCTAGTAAAATTTACTGCTTAAATTCATAGAGATATTGGTATCACACGTATTGTGGTTCTTGTTCCAAGTTTCGGACGGTTTCATATTGAGTGCCATTGAGCCTTGCACTACATAAACTATTAACTAGAGGTAAGCCCTCTCCATTACAGAATGGTGGGTTCATTCTGGACATAGTTTATGAGATATGTATGCATCTAGTATTTGCAATTGTAGTAACTTCCTCATGAAGTTGTTTGTCTGCTTCAATTTATTTTAATTTTCATAGATTTCGTCCAACAGGGTTGTCATGGTGATTTGAGCGAGGACGAAAGCCAAATCTTACTTGCAGACTTCTTATTGCATCATAATAATAGCTCGATCAGCATTGCTCGTGAGTAGGCTAAGCAGAAGGCCCGTATACCTCCAATAGCAAGACTATGATGCAGCCAAAGTCCTTAATGTATGATTTACGTACGATTATGATACTATTCGACTCCAAAGTCTCGGTAGATGTTGCAGCCAAGAAATGAAGAACAGCAGTTTGATGAATTCATATTAATCCATCGTAGAAAGGAAGGGTGAGTGATTGAGTTAACTCAGTTAAGCTAGAGTTGTCACATGCAATGCACTGTGAGTTAAAAGGATTGTGTTTCTTTTCTAATCAAAAGTCCTGCCAAATCTATGAGTACAAAACTCCTAACAATTTGAGTGTTTCTGCAGAAAAAAAATCGAAATCATAAACTGAACATGTACAATCATTTATTGTTTCTTTCTTAAACAAATCTTTTGAGTTTAGGTTTCTGAACAAATTCATTACTTTATAGTCATAACCAGATGACAAAGATCCGGAGAGCCTCTGATTTAACGGACCGAATAGCAATTCGAAGCACAACTAAACCAGACATGGCATGCCAAACAAACCAGATTAAATATTGAGAGGAGTTAAAGACCAATTAAATGTTTAAATTTAAAACCGGGGTGAGGCAAAGGTCTTGTTTGACTAATATTTAAACTAAAAAGGACTTAAAGTATCATTATACCAAAAAGTTTAGGAGCCCCTCCCACCCTTTGAGTCAAGAGAAAGCTGGAAATTAGAAAGTTTTCCGGGGGAATTGGATACAAAATAATTGTTGAAGGACTTAGGTGGTGTTTTAGTTATAATTAAGGGATCAAATGAGATATTTTTTCAATAATCTAGCATGCCATGCCATAAGTGATGGAATCAAATGTTTAATGGACTGTTTTGTAACAGAATCAAAAGTTCAATGATAATTTTATAAGTCTAATAGCCAAAAAGATCAAGTTAATCTAGTTTAGTGGCCATATATGTATTTTACCCTATAAGTTTTTTGGCCACACATTCTAGAATCCTTTTATTTAACTCCTTGTTGACAAATCCCAAAGTTCGTGGAAAAGAGTGAAGAACACAGAGAGAACGAGAGCTTTGAAAACCCTTTTCTTCTCTCTTTGTTATCATCAAATCAGGATACCAAATACTCTGTAAGATCGTTATTTCAAAGTTTCTTTTTTTTTTCTTTCAATTTTCTGTTTGAAAGATGCGTTTAAATGCAAAGATCATATCTTTTTCTGGGCAAGTCTTGTAAAGATCGTCTATAGTGTTTACGTTTCTGGGTTCTTTCATTTCGTTGCATATATTAATTGCTGATTCAACTTGTAGTTGATTTCGTTCTTATGTAGGAGTATTTATCTATTTTCAATTTGCAATAGTAGCTTTAAAATGAAATGATTTCGAAGGAGGTATATTCATTTTTTTCCTGATTTAAGATGATTCGTCATTCTTAAGAATTGGGTATTATTCGAAACCCAGCCTACTAGTTAATAGTTATCATCTCATAAAAATAAGAACTTGGGTGAGTCAAGGAAAATTTGCAAGGCTGCATCTGCAAATCCAGTGCCCAAAGCTTGAAAATGGTTCTTTTTGTGAAGTGCTCTACTCTTTTTATAGATAAGAACTAAGGCATACTTTGTCGAATTAGGCTTGCGTCCGACTTAGAAGGCAAGCGAGTATCCTGCCTTGTGTGGAATGTTCAGTTTGAAGGACATTTGTTTATGTCGAGTAGTCTTCTTTTCTTTGAGATAAGAACTAAGGCATGCTTTGTCAAATTAGGCTTTCGTCTGACTTAGAAGGCAAATGATCATATCGTGTCTTGGGTAGAATTTTCACTTTGGTGCTCATTAACCACTGAATTTTAGTTTCTTGTTTGTTTTTTGAAGGTGTATGGATGAGCAAATCTTAGTGTTCTCCTTTGGATTTGTACTATAATATGCATGTTGATGGGTTAATTCGAAAAGGAATGTTAGACTGATACATTATTAATTGTTGCATGCGGTTGAAATGGAAATGCTTACTTAGTTCTCAGCACTCTTGGTTACTTGCAGATATGGACCTTATCGATTTTGAGATTCTGTTATAATTATCAAGGTTAAGTTTCTGCTGCTTGAAAACCATGGTGGCTATATAATCGCTTGTTTTCCTTGTATCAACATGTGGGGTCTTGTATCGAACTCTGTTGCGGGAACTGTCGGACAGAAAAATGGTTTTCTAAAGCAAACTCACGCTGCATCAGAATGCTCAGATGACGAAAGCTCTTCTGTAGTTAGCAGGGATGAGTGTTTGGAATGCCCTATATGCTTTGAATCCTTCAACATCGTAGAAAATGTGCCCTATGTTTTATGGTGTGGCCATACCCTTTGTAAAAACTGCATTCTAGGACTACAATCAGCAGTTGTGAAATTTCCGACTCTACCAGTTCAACTTCCACTTTTTGTTTCTTGCCCATGGTGCAATCTCTTGTCTTTACGTCTGGTTTATCGAGGAAATCTCAAGTTCCCTCGGAAGAACTATTTTCTACTTTGGATGGTTGAGAGCATGAATGGTGATAGACTGAAATCTCACTCTTCTTTCTGTGAAGATCGTCAGCCTGACCATTCGTTGAACAATAATTCAGCATCGGGAAACCAAGTGACTCAGGGTAACCACGGAAGGGGACAGTATCCGCATCATTGTGAGTCATCAAGATCAAACAACAATCATATCCATTTCGCCGATTACTTCAATTCCGAAAGAATCTATTCTTCCCTTCGGAAGTCTCTGGTGATCTTCATGCAACTGACAGCCAAGTTCCCATTAGTCATCATATTTCTCTTAATCATCCTCTACGTGATTCCTGTCAGTGCTGCCATCTTAGCCCTGTACGTACTTATTACTGTCGTAGTTGCTCTCCCTTCATTTCTCATTTTGTACTTCGCATACCCGATTTTAGAGTGGCTTGTCAAAGAAATCATAACTTGAGAGAGTATCGGTTTCGTGTTCGGCAAGCATTGTGAATATAAGTTTGCACATATAGCACGATGAATCTCCTCCAATTTGATGACTTTCCAGTGCCCGAGTTTTATGTCCGTTTGTTCCCCAAAAGCTTCGCAACATCTACTTTCAGCTTGTGTGTGATTGTTTTCTATTCGTATTTCTGGAATTCACCTCATCAGATGGCAACCGTACTTCCCGGATTCACCGGTAAGTGGTCTTATATATACAGTTGAAATAGTTATGTGCAAGTCATTGAGAAAGCTCAACGAATAGAATTGGACAGTTGAAGCCTTTGTTATTAGATACAATATGTTATGAATACATGGTTTTTCTTCTCTTCTTTGTTACAATATACAGTGTAACTAAGCAAATACAAGGTAAGCTAAGTTATTGAGTGGTGAGACAACTCCATATCTTCGTCCTCATCATTCTTGTACATAGACAACAAGATAACTCCATTTCATTGTGTTCTTTCTTTCTCAACACCCTAAAATCTAGGCTTAACCGTAAAATAAGTGTTCAAGTTATATTTTTTTTTTCCAGTTAGATGCTTGAATTATTTTCTGGGCCAAATAGGTGTTGTTTCATTTGTTATTCAAAAAAAGTTTTTATAAAAAAAACTTTCGTCTATTTTTTTAATTTGTTTAAAAATATGAATTTCTTTAAAAATGCTAAAGTTTTATTTTCTTTCCAACAAACTTTCAAATTACATCTTCCTCATCGTCTGACATTCCTTACACGTCGGTAGTTCACCGTTTATCGTCTATGCGTCACGTACTTTACCGTTTGGTCATCCTCTAGTCGTTGGTCAGAACCTAATCGACTTTTTTTTATTGTTGGATGTTTATTGACGATTCGTTGATTTTAACAGTAGGACAATGAGATTTTCGGTCATGGGGTCCAATAAAGACAAAGATGGTCCGAGGTGATTGAATTGGTGGTCGAATTGAAGAAATTTAGTTATTTAGGTTAGGGTTTCGAAGTTTTTTTTTAGAGAAACTAAAGATTTTTGGGTTTCTTTTATAAAGTTAAAGATTTTTTTAATTTTTTAAATAAAAATTAAAAAATAATAACATAAACATGTTATGTCTTGATTGGATAACGAATTTTTTTTAATATGAATAATAAAATAAAATATTAAGACATTTATTTAACCCGAAATATGGTTCAGGCATTTAGACACTTTTTTTTACGGTTAAGCCTAAAATCTAAGATTCATGGGAATTTCAGCTCGGATTATAACACAGAATTCCATACTCGCGGAACTTGATCATTTATATTCCAAAATCTAAATCCTTTTCAATGTATACAACATATTTCACCATATATGTCAGCATGCTCCAAGCTTCAAACATTTGCACAACATATGGAAATAGATACCAAAAGCAGCTTACAGTAAATTCAAGACAAAATGATTCTCCTCTAGATATCCAGATACTGAAAAGTTCATCCTCTAATTTTTGCAGCAATACCAAAACTGCACAACTTTGAAAGAATAACATGCATTCAACAATTTCTTCAACTCCAAACAAATCCACCTACAGACTTCTGTTTCCAGGTCAATACTTAAAATGCATATGATATATTCACAATAATGTCGTACCAAAAGTTTCGAATTTAGATTCTTTCTTTAAGAGTACATTGTATTTTACAACTGCATTCAACACTTAATGATTTGTGTTAATCATTAAATGCCATGTTTATTACATTATTTGTTTATTCATCAAAACATTATGTGATGGAAATATGAGAGATTTTTATGCAGGTCCTTCCTAAAAAGCTGCTAAAAAAGAGTGATCACGGTAAATCCTGTAGTCAAAATTGTTGCTCTCTTGGCCAATTTGTAATCTCACCTCGAGAAAATTTTCAGGCTGACTCGACTTGCTAGTGTCTCTTCTACGTATACCGTTCCTTCTAAGCCCTCTAGTCGCTTAACTACCATTCCAAAATGTGGCAACTCCTAACAAAATCATTGGAGTAGTTAACATACTTGGTCCAAAAAGGCCGAAGATGTTCGAAGCCAATCTCCAACCATGGTTTTGACTGGCCATTGTAATGAATAACTGCAGCTCTCTTCACGTTCTTGATGTTGGTCTTACTCTGATAGCCCAAGCCAAGCATATGCCACAACGGGTCGATCGGATGAACAAAGCCTCTAAATGCAATCAAAGCAGGTGGTAGAGTTCCAAGCTTCCACATGGTCAAGTTTGACTTCAGGTTCTGCCACAAACAAACCAACAATCAGAGTAAAATGACAGGTGAAATAAAACTATAAGAACCAAATACTAATCAATGTATTGTTATCCAAGTTATACATGGAAATTATTTAAAACGAAATCGAATTCATTTTATTAGAAACAATGCCCTTATGAAACATGCAAAGATCAGAACCCATCCCCGTATAGATCAATAGATATTAAGAAAAGCGGAAAATCAATGATAAGAAAAACTTGGTATCTGATAAGTTACCTCTTTCAGCCAGAAATGATATGTTTTTCTTATATTTGTTTTTCTCCATGCACGGAGATCAAATATATTCATTCCATAAGCCCATGCACATTCATCAGGATCCAAATGCTTGGCTATCAGGGGATGAGAAAAGTTAAAGTAGTTTTTGAAATGTTTTGACATGACCCACTTGTCTTCACCCTTACAAGTTTCTATAGCTCCATTAACCTTCCCTTGTAGATCGATCTCCCAAAGTGGAGACAGATCACGTTGGATCACAACATCATCGTCCAAAAAAACTACTTTGTCAAGGTCTGGAAACAGCTGTTCAGAACATACAGTCAAACAAACATTTAGCAGGAAAGACATTGTGCTATAAATGAAATTGTCACATCTAATTACCTCAGGCAAATATATCCTAAGATGGTTGAGCAAGGATATGTACTTTGGGCTTCTCGCCTGCAATTTTGAAGCGAATGTTCGAGGAGTAGTATCAGAGAGATTTACCCCTGCAATATGATTGCCATGGTAGTAATTTCTGATACCATCATGGCTCTCTATAGCATCAAGCACTGGAACATTCTCTCTAGTTAACCAATCAAACTGGTGAACACCTTTCACTTCAACTATGATAGGTGCTACTGGATTTAGCGCAAACCAAGAATGCATACCCGCATAAGTTTTCTTGTCAGTGATGACATGAAAGACGACCTTTTCAGGTTCTAGTGATGACTGGACAACAGAAGTAACGACTACAGATGCAGCCAATATGTTGTCCGTTGACAAGACAAAGTGGCAGTAAGAGTTGTTAGAGAGCACGGGGAGGAGCTCAGATGGAGGTATTTGTCTGTGTGCATAGGCATTGGAAGAGTATTCGTCAGTTAAACGCAACGAAAGACAGTAGAGGCCTTTTGGTATAGAACTTGCAGCAAAGTGCCTATTCATCAGCTCTGAAAATCTAGATTCCCTAATTTCTCTTTCAAGTTTATCCATCTGTGTAAAAAAGACAAAAAAATAGTACAAGTTCACCAAGCTTACATATTATGAGAAAATAGTACAAGTTCACCAAGTTGAAAAATAGTACAAGTTCACCAAGTTTATCCATAATGACTCTGAACACATTTACATTTTTCAACTTTTTAAATATATAAAAGATAATATATTTTAAAAAAGAACAAAAGTAATTTTAAAGTAACTATCTTTATGTAGCATGGCAATACCATTGCTCTTAACGAGAATGCAAAGTTCTTTGCGTCATACTGGTTGTTCTTCAGTTCAGAAACAAGTTGACTAAACGAATCTGGAAGCTTTAGGCCATCAGGGATTTCCTCAGTGATTACTTGATTGAGAATCTTATAGAAGTCCTTAACTAGTTTCTGCAGCACCATCATTGTAACCATGAAAAACAAGTCAAGTTAAAAGCATATATATATGGTTGTCTATAAGAGAAATCCAAAAAAGCAATTCTTGTATGGAGAGAATGGGATACTTACTCCCGAATCATCAACTCTCCCGAGGTAACTCGGTCCTAGGCGTCTGCCAAAACAATCTGGGTATAGTAG
This sequence comes from Hibiscus trionum, assembly GCA_030270665.1. Taxonomy (NCBI): domain Eukaryota; kingdom Viridiplantae; phylum Streptophyta; class Magnoliopsida; order Malvales; family Malvaceae; genus Hibiscus; species Hibiscus trionum. Next base: position 43,068,105 of record BSYR01000004.1, read on the forward strand.
AACATGAAGAAAGATCAAGGACCCAAAGACAATATCATAATCAGTAAAAGACCTTATAAACACTAAGAATCCAACAAGAAAAGTTGACCAAGTTCTTCAATGGTCAGTTAAATTTACTCTATGCAAGCAAAAAAAACTTGAGTTACAAGCAACCAATTTCAAGCATCAACAAGGACATTATTATATAAGTTTGGATTAACCAACTCTAATCAACTTCCAAGGTCTTTCCATCAAGAAAATAGGTGATCAAATTTAAACGTTAAATACATAAATATGAGAGAAAATAGGCAATAAATGCTGCTGAACTTCCAGAACTATCTGCATAAGTTATCTGATACCCAAAGCAATTTATATTACTAACCTGAGATTCAAATTAACCAGTAAAATTAACTCCAATATACTCATTAAGAACTCTATTTGGATATTATAACAACCTGTTAATTTTCAGCACTAACGTATACAAGTTAATCATCAAAATACACTGAAAATGAGATATTTAAGGATTAACGTAATGATGTCACATAACAACCCACATATCCTAATCCATCTGTAATCTAAAATCAACCAACATATTAACGAATTAGCTCCATCCACACGCAAAATCAGGTTGACAGCAATCCCATAAAAATCAGAGCATCATAAATATCAACCAAACCAAGAAAAGCAAGATTGCCCCTTGCACCTAAATCAACTGCGTGATGAAGTGCACATATAAACAAATGGGGATCAAGATAAACAAAGATTCCAAGAAACAGAAGGGCTAGCATATCAACTAAATTAAGATTATAAGAAGATTCCAAAGGAACCAAGTTCCAACATATTGGCCAATTAGCTTCATACACACCTTAAACCAGATTGACATGAATCCAGAAAACGAGGGCATCACAACATCAACCAAAATCAAATGCATGACCAAATACACATGAACAAAGTAAGAATCGGATAATTAAGATTCCAATGAAAGCCTAACAGGCGATAGAACTAACATCAAATGCATAAAGAAAAACCAAATCAAGACCTATCTAAAAACAAAACAAAAAAAAAGAATGTTAAGAGATTAAAAGAAAGGGTACCAAATGAGGAGCACTTGTTGGCACCTTCAAGGGTAACAACGGCAGTAAGAATGAATACAAAAGGCAACACGAATGCGAGAATGAGAATGGTATGGAAAAGGGTCCGATAAGAAATATGCCTAGCTGCCACTTCGATCTTCATTAAGACCCTAAACCCATTGTTGCTTGATATCTTTATACTTCTCATGCTAGGCGAGATGTGAAGATGCATCCTTCTCTATGTACCCCCACCACATATAAACAATTCTTCTCTACACTATCCAAAAACACGTCCCCTTGCTTTTTAATATAAAAACCAGCTGCCGCTCCTTCACAATCTCTCTTTACTCCTCTCCACGCCCAATCCAACCCCTACCACCATCAGATCAAATGCATTTTTCTCCTGATTCAATCTTTGAATTTTTTATCTGGGTTTCCTCCAAAAATATCTCCTTTGTTGTTGGTTCTTCTAACAGATACCCCCACCGTATTGGGTTTCTTCTCTCTTTTTTTGAGTCTGGGTCGTGATTATTGAAGCTTAAACTTTGTTATTTTGTTGTTTTCCCATGGATCAAGAGGGAAAGGATAAGAAAGAATGAATAAAGCAAATAGGAGTCAAGGTGTAGGATTTAGAGACGGATAAATGTGAGGATGAGTTTGATCTTTGAAAAAGGGAGTAAAGCAATCATCTTTAGTGCTAAATTTAGAAAATTTCTCCCTTGTTTAGTTTATGAGCTAAATTTAGAAAAGTGTGGGTATTATTTTTCTTAATTTTACTTAATAAAAAACCTTTTATATAATTACTAATAAATTTATGCTACATCTACAGTCATTTACTACTACTACTACTATTGGCCATACAAGTCCAAACAAATTAGATTTATCGGCACATTAAGAGGATAAACATTCGATCAGATTGATTTTATATTCCAAAATACTAAATTTTGATACACATGTGTCTCAAAATAATATTAAACTTAAAAAACCAACAAAAATTCCAAATTAACCAAATTGAAATTAATGGTCATTATTTTGGTGTCTTGTTTTTATTGGGTTAGTTAGAATATACTAAGGATGGGATCCTTCAAACTCATCACATTGAAAGAACACTAAGAGTTCATGCAAATTTACATTAAATAATTAGAGGTTTCATGGATCATGATTGTTAAAGGTGGAAGAAACAGAAACACAATCTAACCAAATATAATAATAATAATAAGTAATTGAATGGAGTTGGGATATGTTGTCATGAAAAATAATGGTTGTATCTGTATGTAGCAGTCTGATACAACTGACTCACAATTAATTTGGTTCACTACTGCTTGTTACGACAGGAGCACACAGGAGCATTTGTGTGCAGGACTCGACCCCATGACCTTAAGTTTAAAGGCCATTTAATGGGAGAGTTGGTACCACTTGGGCTAACAGTGCACAAATGTTCACATTTTGTGCTTGTGGCTCTCCACTCGCCCGTGTGAACCTTTCACGGATCTCCACAAGGTCGAGTGAACCACCCAATAATACTACATGCTCGCAACACCCTGTAACAGAGCATGAGAGATAAAATCCCATGACAAACCAAACATAGACACCTCGATAACACAATACCAGATGTGTTGGGGTCTGAAATCCCTCAACAATATGTAACATAGATTATATGATTTCCCTGATAAAGTTCAGCCTAAAGAAAGATCCATTTTACACTAAAAAAAGACTGCTGCATGATATTTCTTAATTGCATGAGTTAGACACTAACCTTGGCATATGATATGATTCATATGAACTTTGAGTCTAATTTCAAGCTGAGGCTTCTAGTCATTCAAAATAATTATCCTTTTACAAAATTTCACATATTTCTGACCTGAATCAAACTGTGAGCTGGTGCTTTCTGCAATCCGATTTCATTTATAACATGTCTCATATTTTCTGCATCTTCCCACCTTCCAACAGCAGAATAAAGTTTAGCCATCAAAACATAATTTCCGGTGTTTTCTGGCTCCAGCTCGAAAAGACACTTTGCAGCTATCTCCCCCAATTCAACATTCCCGTGTATTACACAGGCACCGAGCAATGCACCCCAAACAGCATGACCAGGTGCGAATGGCATTGTTCTAATGATATCATAAGCTTCTTCTGGTCTGCCAGAACGGCCAAGAAGGTCAACAATGCAAGTATAATGATCAGTTGTGGGGCTTATTTTGTCGTTTCTAAGCATGAAATTGAACAATTCCAAACCCTCATCCACCAAACCAGCATGGCTGCAGGAATGCAGCACAGAAGTGAAAGTCACTTCGTTAGGCTTTACCCCAGCTTGAACCATCTCTTTGAAAAGAGAAACAGCAACCTCACCATGCCCATGTGCTCCATAACCAGCTATTATCACACTCCATGCATAAATGTCCTTGTTCACGTGGGGTATCCCATTAAAGATCATGTGAGCAGATTCTAAACAACCACATTTTGAATACATATCAACCACCGCAGTAGCAATTTCAGTGTTTGACAATAATCCAGACCTTACCAAATAAGAATGTATGTTCATTGCTTGCTGTAAATTCGCATGGATGGCATATGCAGGTAGAAAACTCTTCAAGGTAGCACCATCAGGTTTCACACCTTCTATCAGCATTTCTTTAAAAAGTTTTATTGCTTCATTTCCAAGTCTATTATGAATGCACCCAGCGAGAATTGCATTCCATGGAACCGTTTTCTTTTTTGAAGTTCTCTTGAAAACTCTGGAGCTAAGATCAAACCGATTGCATTTAGCATACATATCGATCAATGAAGTCTCCACCATAACATCAGAATCGAGTTTTTGCCTTATTGCCCAACCATGCAAACACCTACCGTCCAATAAATTGTTCGACTCCCCACAAGCCGAAAGAAGAGATGCAAGGGTAACTGAATTAGGTCTCACGCCTTCAAGTACCATCGAGAAGCAGAGTCTCAATGCAGCTCTTAAATCACCATTTGAAATATGCACATTGATCAAAGAAGTCCAAGTCACCACATCTCTCCCATCCATCCCATCAAAAACCAACCTAGCTTCCGCCATACTCCCACACTTTGCAAACATATCCACCAATGCATTCCTTACTACTATTTCCTTCTCCCAACCCTTCTCTTTTACCAGCTCATAAACCCTTCTCCCAACCTCCAATGCCGTCAAAAACCCACAAACAGGCAAAACTGAAACAACGGTAGCACAGTCCATTACCACCTCATCCTCCACCATCTTATTAAAAATCCCCAAAGCTTCCTTGGCGCATCCATTTTTAAAGTACCCACTAATCATCGAATTCCATGAAACCACGTTAGGCCTCCACATAAAATCAAAAACTTTTCCTCCTTCCTCTTTCTTCCCACAATTCATATACATTGCCAACAAAGAATTCATCACAAAACTATCCTTTTCAAAACCACCCATCAAAGCTCTCCCATGAACTACCCTACCAAAAGCAACCAACTTTTCTTCCCCAATAGCCTTAAAAACAAAAGGGTAAGTAAAATTATCCGCCATGCATTCGCCCAAGCTAACCATCTCGACAAACAAATTAAGTGTTTCAAAATAAAACCCACTCTGTGTGTACATTTTGAACATCATGTTATATGAAAACAAGGTTGGTTGAGGCGTTTCATCGAACAGTTTGCGAGCATTTTCGATATCACCGCAACAAGCATAAGAAGAGGAAAGGTCCGAGCAGAAATGGGGCGAAAGGAGGCCTGAAGTTATGATTAAGGCATGGAGTTGGGTTGTTTTGGTGAGGGACTTAGTGGCAGTGTAGTGTTTTAAGAGAGATTTGCATTGTTTGCCTACGGACAAGACCAGAGATTGCCCATTCATTTAGTCTGGTTTCTCTGTCAAATACTACGCCCTTTTTTTGTCTGGAAATCTATGTTTCTATATATTAATTAATTTTCCAATAATTTTTTTGTTAAAAAAACTACCCTCTCGATTTTGAAATTTTAAAAATTGATCCTCTAGAAAACACTTTTAAAAGTGACCAATTGAGAATAATTAATTACAGTGTTAATATTTTTCGTCAATTTTACCTAATTTTAATTAATATAATAATAATATTTATTCTTAATATTTATATACGGTTATATTTTAATATTAATTACAATATGTGTAGAAAAAGTTACATTACACAACTTTTCTTACAATCTAAATTATAAATTTATAATCATAAAAGCATAGATCATAAACTTTGAACCTTAGACCTTAAACTCTAACCTTAAGTGTTTAAAAAAAACTCTAACCTTAAATTCTAAATTTTAAAACCTATAATCTAAGCTCTTAAATTATGAATTCTAAACTAAATTTACGCAACTTTTATATATATATATATATATATATATATATATATCATTTTTTCCCATCTTGTAAGGGTTCGAATCCTGGTATGAAAATATAATATCTCACTATTTAATCAAAGAAATTTATTTACATATTATATTAATTTAATTTTTAAATTATCGTTTGTTTAAAACTAAATAATTAGCCATAAGTTAATCCCACTAAAAAAAAGTAAGAATTTAATCACAACAATTTTATGAGTAATTCGTAATGTAAATAGATTCGAGAGATTTTCAATTGATAATACGTAAAACAACAATAAAAAATTGATAATAAAGTAGTATATGTTCATACATTTTAAATAGAATTGAGAGATTTTCAATTTAATCAATTGTTAATTTTTTAAATAGTTTGAAGGTGATTATAAGTAATATATGTTCATACATTTTTCTTAGCTCCTTAATAACACATATGTTTTACAGATAAAATTATTCGAATATAATCTTTTTATGATAAACATTATCATTTTTTTTTACCGTAACCATTTGTTGGATTGCACTGTTTTTATATTGTTAATCAATTCGTGAATGTAGATTGTTAAGCGGTCCATTGTTCCTCACGCAGTCACGCCTTTAATGTTGTCATTAAAGAAAATAAAAATGCTGCATGGGACACAATTACACATTTTTTTAGGGATTCGAATTTACACAATAACTCTGTATATAAAATAATTAAAACAACAATATAAATATGATATTCTTAGAAAAAAAAATATTATAGAATTATATGAACATGTTATATATATGATACGAATTATAAATTTCTTAAAATTATACATAAAATAATTTAAAAACGATTATGACATGAGAAAATACATGAATATGATAAAATTATTAACTCCTAATCTCGCTCTAAATGCTTAGAAACTAGTATTGTATGTTGTGTGTGCCTTCGTTGAAAAAAATATTAAAAGAAAGTTGAACAGATGCTACCCTTGCATCACACCAGCATATTCTAAAAAAAGTTGTTTAGCTCCGTCTATAATATTTTTAATTCTTAAAATATATTTTTATTTAATAATAAATACTTTTATATAATTTTATTTATTGAAATTTTAAAGATAAACAACATAATTTATTTTTTGATATTTGGATTATATTATTATATATCTAATTTCATAATATATAAATAGGTTGGGCACCCTTTCATTTGTAAAGAAAAAAAAAGACGGGCCAAGTCGAGTTCAAACCTTGATTAATAGGGCACGTGATGAATTTTACTAATTGTTTTAGTGGCAAAAAATATTCATATTATCCTATTTTATATCAGTTTAAATTTTAGTATGAAAATGTAATACCTCTCAAATTAAAAAAATAGGACACCTGCTTTGTTTTTAATTTTATATCAAATCTCGTTTTTCAAATTTAATATTTTTAAAAGATAATAATCAATTTAAACTATAAAATCTATTTATTCTTTATTTAAAATTAAGTATTAGACGTAAATAAATTGTTTGATTAATGTAAATTTTAAACGGCAATATAAGTAAAAGATATATGGTAATTATTTGATACATTTGCGGTGAAAACTTTTAATTTCCACAAACGACTTAGTTTTAGGGTTTAGGGATTTAGTTTAGAGTGTATGATTTAGGTGTTTAGGTGTATGAGTTTTGAATTTAGAGATTGTGGTTGAAAATTATAGTTTAGGGTTTATAAATTAAAACTTAAATCCTCACCATATCACCCTAAAAATTAAATTGTAACTTCTAAACCCTAAATTCTAACAACTATCCTTAAATTCTAAATCCCTGCACTTAAACCCCTAAACCTCACACCCTAAACTAAGGCACTTGTGAAAATTTTTAGTTTTCACCGCCAGTGTATAAGATAATAATCCAAAGATATAAACATTAATAAAGGATTATTATCATGCATACATATGGGTGAAAACCTTTTGTTTCCACAAGCGTTTTAATTTTAGAGTTTTGAGTTTCAATTTGGGGGTTAGAGTTTAGGGATTTTGGTGTAGGGGTTTATAATTTATTGTCTATGGTTATAATTTAGGGTTTAGGGTAACATGGATAGTGATTTAGGTTGTAACCTATAAACCCTAAATTTAAAATTATATCAACAACCCCTAAATTTAAAACTACTACACTTAAACTCCTAAAACCTTGAACTCTAACCAGAGTCTCTAAACCGTAAAACTAAGGTGCATAGAATAATTACCCTAAAATAAAATGTGTTTGGACATATTTTGCCCTAAATTTTCAATTTAGATTATCAAATGAATTTACAAAATTAAACCATTGAAAAGTTAAATGATGAATTCAATACGTATTGAATTTGAATTATAAAAATAGTTAAGATTTAGTTAATTACTATTACTTTTAGATTATTATTTATAATTATCGATATTCAATTCATTGACTGACTAATTCAGATCATGTATTGCAGAGACACGTTACGAGACAACACTCTTAACCTATTTTTTTAAAAATGAATACATCGGTTTTATTAATAAAGAAAAATTCAAGATGAAAGTTTACAATGCAAATAAACAAACATGATCCGGACATATTCCTAAAAATACGAAAACTAACGTCTCTAGATCATAGACAAAACCAAAAAAAGAAAAGGTAAAAAAACATAATTCAATGACTCGAAATAAAGTAGATACAAAACATCACCAAAGCTCGGCGATGAAGGTAAAAACCATCAACAGACAACATTAAAAATGCATATTACAGAATTGAGGCACGTTGACAACACGTTTATTACCACAACTCAATCGAGAACAAGAGTGGTGACTAAAACTTGCATCTAGATTCAGTTCGAGGGTCCAAAACACGGAGATCAACATGATAATAAAAAAAGCGTCATCTTGATTAGTCACTGCGACGTCAAATCCAGCCCTGAGAGAAAAACAAATAACAAAAAAGCTGTCAAGAGGCAGAAAAGTGTGCTAAGAAGCAAAAAATACGTATCAAAAGATAGATGAGAGTGTGTCATAAAAATAAATTTATTGAATTAAAAAGATTAAATTAAAAGAACAGAACAAATAAATAAAAATAAAGTGTCTCGATCAACAACTAGTACTAAGTCTGGTACCGCCTCGGCCAATTAAAAATTGAAAAATAAAGAGAAAGCGGCACTGCAAGAGAAAAACTAAAAATTAACCTAAATTTATAAGTCTTAGCTACTTAACCTATTTTACTCTATTCACGTTTTAATTTTTTTTATCTTTTATCCTACAAAAACAACTCGTTGTCAGACCCTTTAAATTACATATTTTTGAATGAATATAATCATATTTGTGCACGATAATAATGGAGGTAGCTTGAGACGTAAGGAAGTAGCCAAAAGTAATACTACAAGTCTAAACATTTTTATGTATAAATAAGAGCAAAGGCAAAGATCAAAACACACACCCTAAACACTTAGAAACCAATAGTTCAATCATACCATTGATTTCAATGGCAACTAACGTTTCCCTTCAGCTTTTCGGAGCACTTCTTTTGTTCCTCGCGCTGCAACCTTCTGAATCTCTTCTGAATCACGGCATGTTCCACTTGGTCTGTAACCATTCCTCTCCCGACAGGAGTCCTAAATGGAACAACCTCCAGCTTTCCTACGGTCTGCAATTCGATTCTCCCCCGCCGGCGGGTTTGAATTTCCGACAAGTGATCGATGCAATAGATGCGGCATTCAAAACATGGCAACCTGTCCTTCCTAGACTGGTTTTCCGAAAGGTAAGAGGAGTAGGCGGCGGAGTTAATGTTCTGGTTTATGTAAATGCAGGCCCTCTCGTTCCTTCTGATCCATTTATGAAGCTGGTTTTCGTTAACGTAACCGTGAACTGGAGCACCGGTTTAAGTCCTGCTGGGAACCAACTGGACATGCAATCTGCAGTCGTGCATGAAGTAGGACATGTTCTCGGCCTCGGTCATAGCCAATCTCCGGACGCCGTCATGTACCACGTACTTGATTATGGAAGAATCAAAAGGAACCTTAGCCAAGATGACATTACTGGCTTGCAGAATTTATATGGCTAGATCTTGTTTCGCTGAAATCTATGTTATAACATATTAAATAAGTGATGAAACACAGTTTGGAAGATTAGAATACTAAAATATCGTATTTAAGCGTAAAGCTTTAGTTCCTTTGTAAGGTATGGTAATTAGTTTCTGTAATGAAGCAGCTATGCCCTTACCTATTTGCTTTTAATGCATTTTAATTAACTCTAATCTCCGGTTTATTTAGTATGAGTGGAATATAATTTATTTTATGTATATATACTGTATACATATACAAGCCACTTCCCATCAGGATCACCAACGTTGCCACCACTAGAAACCTGCACGGTTGTCTAACCATCATCAGAACGAGAGCCGTCTCGGATGAGGGAGCAACATGAGCACCTGCTCAGAGTTTTACCTTTTACCTTTTACCTTTATAACTACATAAGTTAGTGGTTGTTTATTATTGTTTTAATTTGTACTTAAGGTATTTTTTTAACAAAATTGAAAATAATAAATTATAAATAAAATATTAAATTAATTGTTCAAAGTAATGAAATATATTTTCATTCTATAACAATCTATTTTTAAAATTTAACTCAGATCTCAAAAATATTTAAGACGACTCTAAATAAAATCGCGTGAACATTACTATTCCAGGAGGAGGGAATTAAAGGGAGGAAAAAGGTGCCCTAATGTAAGTTGGAGAATAAGATATGAAGATGGATGGCCAGCCGCTAGTGGCTGAGCAACCGGCCGTCTAAGAGGGAAGAGAAGCTTGGATTTTGGCCGAGGAAAATGAGCGAGAGAGGCAAAGGCAATTATTTATGCCTTTTACTTTAGGGATTAGAAAGTTGATTTACGAAGTTTTTTTTTCATGGTTTTACTAAACTCAATTCTCATGCATATAAGAATTAAGAAGATTTTTATCATTAATATATATTTTATTTTTTAATAGAATCTATTATAATGTAATTAGTTATCTTTTTAAAATGTTGTCATTCATTAATTTAAGATGTTCAATGTAATTAAACGATATACCTTAAACCCTAAATTATAAACCTTAAACCATTAGCTCTTAATTATAAACCCTAAAATCATAAACAATACACTCTAAACCTTAAAAACATAAACATCATAAAACAATAAGTCAAAACTTTAAACCCTAAACAACAACGGTAAACCTAAAACTTTAAACCCATAAACCCTTAATCTTAAACAATAAACCCTGAAAACTTAAACCTTAAGTACTAAAAACCATAAAGGCATAAACCCCAAAGCGCTAACACACTAAACACTTAAACCATAAATCCTTTTACATGATTATTAATTACTTAAACACCCTATAAATGGATGACAACTTATTAAGAATATGATTAAGGAAAATACTTTGATGCACAAGCTTGTGTAAACTAAAGTTTACACAAGCCCTTTAATTTTAGGGTTTAGGGTTTAAGATTTTAAGTTAGGGTTTAGGGGTTTAGTATGTAGGGTATATAATTTAAGGTTTATGGTTAGAATTTAGAGTTTAGGGTTTAGGGCTTAGGGTTTAGGTTTTAGGTTGCTAGGGTTTGTGATTTAAATTTTAAATTTTATAAAAGGGTTGTGTAAAAAAAATTTACACAGCTTGTGCATCAAAATAAAACCCTATGATTAATTGCATTCTAATAGATTCTATTGAAAAGTAAAATAAGCATTAATGATAAGAATCTTGCTAGTTCTTATATGCGGTCCTCATAGTTGCGTATAACAAAACTCATTTTTTCTTAATATAATTCATGCATTCACGTTAAAATTTTCAATCAAACAATCGAAAAATAAAATGTATTAAATAAATATAATTATAGTCAATTGAAAAATAACTACAATAACACTTTTATGATAGTGGAACATGACAAATATTTGATTTTATCAAAACTCAAGTACGATATATATATCTAAGATAACTGCGAGCATCTATTAATATGATAGAACTAATATGAAATGACCAAAATAAAAGTATACCAATAAAATAACTAAATAACCACTGACCAAATGGATAACAACAAATTACACATTAAAAACAATAAAAGCTTATAAAGCAAGGTTAAAACGTGTTATAAAGGTAAATAAATAATTAATTTTTAAAAGAATTTGGTAATTGTAGTGTGAGTTTTAAAAATTCAGTGAACATATTACAAATGTTCTATAATTTCAGAGACTATCCGTATAATTTATCTTAAAATATAATAAAAAAAATATTCTAATATCAAAGTGATAATAAAATATAAGTTTCGAAATCAAAATATTATTTAGCCAAATAAAAAGGACGTTTGAAATCGACACGTGGAATAGACTTTGGTTCAATTATATCAAACGTATCCAGGTTCATATATCGTATATTTTGATTACTTTCTTCTCAATATAGGGTTAGGCAAACTAGGCACCACATAAAGTAATTAAATTTAAATTAAAACATATATGCAATCATGTAGTATTTTATTTTAAAATTTACCCATTTTTTAAATATCTACCCGTTTAATCAATATTTCAAAAACAAAACTAAAGCACGAACCAACTTGATTCAATAGTTAAGGGAACGGTTGTTGTTCTTAGAGGTCACGAGTTCGAGCACCAGCAATTGCAACAGGGTAATTGAGCATGCATTGTCAAATGGTTGAGAGTATATTCAGAACATATACTACTTGTAATCACATTAGCTTGAAAAAAAATAAAACTACCACTTAAAAAATAATTAAATAAATAATTAGATGCAATAAGTTGATATTGCAATATGTGAGGACTTAAGTTAATGCATGTTTAGTTGTGCAATATCCTTTAATTTATTAATAGAGACGTCTTAATAATTAATAATATCAAATTATATAATATATTTAGTAATAACATTTTAAAAAAAATAAAAATTAAACATTTACTAATGATATAATCACATATCTATAATAATTTCTTATATTCCAAACCATTCTTTCATGAATATTTCTCCATCCAGAATGTGGTTGAACAAATTTCTAATAGCAAAAACATGTTTTTATGCTGCCTAAAAAATTGGTTTCCTATCATTGTCAGTTAAAAACTTGAAATAAATATTTTCTTTGGGTGTTACAATAAATAAATTTAATTATTGCTTTTTAGGCAGATTGGCTGGTACAATAAATTCTATTTGATTAATTGAATTATCCATTCATAGATTTTGTTACACGTATAATCTAGTATATGTTTATACATAAGTCATGTTTGATTAATAGTAGTTTGAGTCAAAATTAGAGGTTTGAGCTAATGTTAGAAGTTTGACTACTCAAATCCGCTAATTTGGATGTTTGGTGAATAGCGGAATGGAATAGCAGATTTGGGTGAACCCTCTAATTTTGAAAAAAATGCTAATAGGAGCCTTTTGAAATTAAAGATTTTGGCATAAGAGTAGGGGTGTAAATGAACCGAGCTTGAACAAACAAGACTATGTTCGTGTTCGTTTGTTTATTTTTAAAGGTGTTCATGTTCAATTCGTGTTCGTTTAAATTTTTAATATTGTGTTCGTGTTCGTTTAATTATTTTTGAAGGTGTTCATATTGGTTTGTTTAGTGTTCACGAACGTGTTCGTTTAAGTGTTCATGAACTTGTTCGCGAACGTGCTCGTTTAAGTATTCATGAACGTGTTCGTTTAAGTGTTCATGAACTTGTTCGCGAACGTGCTCGTTTAAGTATTCATGAACGTGTTCGTTTAAGTATTCATGAACGTGTTCGTTTAAGTGTTCATGAACGTGTTCATTGAAGTGTTCGTGAACGTGTTGTTTAAGTGTTCACGAACATGTTCATCTAAATATTCACAAACGTGTTCATTTAAGTGTTCGCGAACATGTTCATTTATATATTAAAAAATGTTAACTAAATTGACAATAAATAAATAAATAAAACAAAAGCAACAAAATGAAATTTACATTTCAATATGAACTTATATAACATCTTTAGCAACAACAAAAAGTAGTATTTAGACACATTTACAAGCATTTTCATCTATAAATAAGCATGTAAACGAGCCTATAAATGAGCTTATAAACTAGCTTGTTCGTGAACATAAGCGAACCGAACACACATATGTTTGTGTTCGTTCGTTTATTAAACGAATATAAAATTTTTGTTCATACTCATTAATTTAGCTTAATAAACGAACGTTATACGAACGGTTCGTCGAACGCTCTGTTCATTTACACCCATGATAAGAGTTATAAAGACCCATTTACCCTTAAAAATTATTAAAAATCTCCAAATAACCTAATTAACATTTTCTATTTTAATTCTTCACCCTTACATATTTGCATTGTGAATTTGTAAACTAATATTTTTTTTTCTTTTTATGCTCACACATTTATATTTGCATTTAAATTTAATAATTATTTAAATTAAATTAAAAATAATCCTACAAATAATAAATTAATATATAGATCCTTGAAATATGATTAGTAATGTTATATTTAAAAAATATTTTTCTTAAATCTAATTAATATACAAAATATCGATAACTAATAAACTATTCAAACAAGTATGTCCTTATGAGTCATTTTGCTTCTTTAAATAATCAAACAACTATTAGTTAATTTTATCAAACACTTTTATACAATCAACTAATACAATTCGCTAGTCAAATCAGCTATCAGTTAATGTAATCCCTATTAGCTATTAGCTATCCGCTAATTGTCAAATAGGGTCATATTCTTAACCCTTTTACAAAGCACAAAGCTTGCAGACAAAGCGATTTGAATTCGAATCTCTTAGGATGAACATCATCCACTTTTTTATTGAGATCATTTGTTGGGTTCTAATATAAAATGTTTTTTTTTTAACTTTGTGAGGGTAAAAAACTAATTAATTTTATGTTTGAAGTGTTAATTAGTTGGGCTAAGATTTTGTATGGCATTAATTTTAATTCTTTTAAAATTTAATATTTTTTAAATATCATACAAATGGTACATATATCATGTTAACAAACTGATCGAACTCGAATATTTCATTTTTTTTACATGGACAACTCAATAAATTTATCGATACTTTGAATAGTTGATTCGTTGTTTCTCACGTCTCTTGCACTTCATTCAAGATTAAAAGAAAATGTTTGTCCCCAATGAACATTCATGGATAGAAGGACCAATATTTGGTCTAGATATGCAGGACGAATCTACAAAAAAGCTGAAGGGTTGAAATTAATTTATATTTTTTTAAAAATAAAATAAAAAGCTAATTTTATCATTATATCAAATTATATATTTTTTTTATAATTTTTAAGGGAAGAAACTAAAATTTGATAAGGCCCGAAAGTAATTGTAACACTACATTAATTAAAAACATTGCGATTGTTAAAGAATATTTCTTTTCCAATTTGGGGACCAAGGCCCCTGGTATATATGTCCATGTAAACAGGGGTCAGCATTCTATCAGGTGAAGTTGAGTCAAAAAATTTAAGTTAGTTAAATTGACGAGTTTTATTTTATAATTCAAACTATACTTGAAATTTGTTGGAGTCGACTTGAATTTATGAAATTCCATTCAAGTCAAGTTGTTTGAATTTTTGTTCAAATTTAATTATAAACATTTATAATGTTATCATACTAATTGGTTCTAACTTAAACAACTTTCTATAACCATATAGGATATATATATATATATATATTTTATATTCGATATACATATACCAAGTTAAGAGACTCGAGTCAAAAAGAGTCAATTTCTTTTGCATCGAATAAAATAATTCAACTTTTTCGAATCAATCGAGTTTTGCCCACTCAAGTGTTATTCACCACATGATGGGACGCTTGAGCTTTATAATGATTATCTGCACCGGTTCTAGTGCTGCAATCTAGGGTAGGTCTGTAGTGCAGCACCAACCGAAAATGTTACAAAATATGAAACTTAAAACCGAAAATATTATACTTTTTTATAGTAACATTTAGGTTGATGTCTCACGACAATATCGATACTTAAAGACAAATTTTAATGTCTACGAAAACTTAAAATGTTATCAGAAGCGATAATTATCGATACTCGAAGCTAAATTTCGATACTTAAGCACCAACCTAGAACAAAATAAAAATGTGTAACATTTTTAATTTTATATTTCGTGTCTGTCATGTAATATTTTCAGTTGATACCGCACCGTAGCCGCACCACAACCTCGCCCGGTTTCTGAAGCCTGGCATGACATAGGACATACTCTCGGCCTTGATCATAGTCCATATCCAGATGCAGTCCAAAATACATCACTGTACTCTTGCTATTTACAAATTAAGTATGCTAACTCCGGAGAAATTTCAAATGAGTCCTAAAAAAGCATTGCAATTTGCAAACACGAATGATACTGGCAAACTCATTTATTATTACTATGAACTTAAAATTCATCTGCTTTGGACAACCCATTGTTGTAATCCCTGTGCATTTCATGTCGGTAATGAGACTCAGTCTTAAATCAATTATTAGAAAGCAAGATATAATCCATAGAATCTAACAGTTTCCGCAGAAAGTTACATACAAAGAAGTGTTCATATTTATCGAATATCAATTAAAATGAATACAACATAGTGCTAATGTACAAACTTACCAACATGCAAGAAAATGATGGTTGAGCCAGGAATGCAAGGGGATTTGAAAGCCATGTTGCTCGAACTCTTCATTTCTCTTGAAGCATTCATGTTCCATGCTCACGTATAACACATGAATATAGAACCTCCAATGATCTTCCGAATCCGATTAACATATGTTGAAAGAATCCACCATGAAAAGCACAGTGAAGGCTGAACATATTATTATCACATCTCTACTTCATTTCCTTCCCTGTGCCTGGTCCTGGGCGCCAAGCTTTCCACCATTCATTTCCAATCAAGCATGTCTAATAGCCACAGTACCTCTTCTCTAGAATTGGCAGCATCACAAAAGTCCAGCTCAATGCCGAAAACATCCATGACACCATCGTTTCCGTCTTCTGAGAAAAGCAAGGAGATCCATGCCCGGATTCCCGAAATAAAGGGATAATTAGGAGAGAAGACAAGGTAGTCGAAAGCTAGTGCCCTGGAAGCTGTACGATCTATGTAATCAAACAGTGATTTGTTAATTATACAAGCAACTTTATTCGAGTCCTTCCGCCCCACAAGCACTGAAACACTCACAGTCTGGCTCCAAGGAACAGTGAATCTGGGGTCAACAGGTAAGGTCATCTTGTACTCGGAACCCTCGAGATGAAACTTGAGCATGTCGCAGATTCCAGCTGGTGGTATCTTGATTCCTCTCTGGAGGACAGGACCAGGGACAACTTCAGAGAATATCAATTTATCTTCATTCCAAATGTCAATGAAGAATTCCAATTCATCGAAGGAAAGTCTTGGAGGGAGAAGTGTTCGCTGATGCGGCCGTTTATAAAATGATTGATATAGTTTATAGTAGGTTACAGTAGGAGGATTGGGCCGTTTGCAAACCGAAGGCCATTTCTTTGCACATACACATTTCCAAAAGTAATCATCTTTAGCAATGCGTCTCCAACGCTTACAAACCACCATACAAGCTGCAAGGTCTACGCCATCTAAAAGGGGAAAAACAACCTTCAAAACTTCTTCTAATGACATTTTCGGATTTCACAATGACCATCAGAAGCCGAATGATGATAATTTGCTCCAGCAATTCGGAAAAGGTGTAAAAGAACTAAAAGCCAAGTAGCTGATGGCTTCCTGCGAAAGCAATAAAATTAAGTTTTAAATGTCAAAGCATCAAGGATCGATATTAAGCTCAAAACATGAATGTTGCACATACTTTTGTGCAGCAAGATGTCCGTATTATGGAGTCTGAAACATCAAATGATGCATTCGACAGAAAAGATACTAGTATAAAGGTATTGCAACCGTGTTCAAAACTAAAACATTCTTTCAGGTAATAAGGTCTGTCCTAAACAAGTCTGTGAAAGGATCAGAACCCCAAGTTAGCTACCAGCGTATTGTACTTGAAAACAACCCGATCGGGTCAATATCCTCTAAATGCAAACGGAATTTGTACAATGTCAACTTCATCGACACCGAATCATAAATCTATGATCTTAAACCCAACTCAATTACCTTTCCTACTGGCCAGATACACATCATACACAAATGCAAAGAGCAAAACACACACATCAAGTGAATTTAAAGCATTCAATTTACAAAAGCTAACATTCAATGACATGATAAACCGCCAATTCGGTATCGAGCACGATTATTCTATGCCATAGAATCTCTTTCTAGCTCTACAATTCACATTAGTAAACCTAAAAAACTCAAATAATTCTGAGCTTAAAACTTCCAGCAGAACCCAAGTTTGCCTCAAATTCCACCCAAATTCATAAATATAACCCTAGATAGAGTACCTCGAGAAAAAAACCATAGCTTTGACTAAATCATAAAAAAGCAAAACAGACCCAGAAACAAAAACAAACCCTACTATTACATGATATGTAAAAAATCCAAACTTTCTAATTCATACACGAGAAATTCACCCGAAAAAAACGAAAAAATGGAGAGAAACATAGAAATGAGCAAACCACAGATCGAGAAAAATATTTACCTGATTTATAGGTGGATTTCAGGAGATTTGATTTTTGGTCTCCTATTATGTTTATTGTTATTAAGGCGTTGAAAAATAGAAATGAAAATGTCCCAAAGATTACAGAAAAAAGAAGGTAACGGGAAGACGGAACAAATAATTTAAGGGAGAGAAATAGAGAGTGGGGGCTGCGGATTAGAAAAAGGTTAAAAAAAAAAGGATAAAGCCTTCACCAAAACCAATACCTTGCTTATTGGTTAATTTTTAGGGATAATTACATATTTAGTACTTATTTATTCTCGCGTTTTTATTTTAGTGCTCACTTATTTTTTTTAGCAAAATGATACCTAAATTTTATACATTTCTATTAATTTGGTCCAAACTCTACTAATTTAATAATCACCTTAAATATTTGAGTTAAAACTGTAAATCTCCCATTTTATTTCTTCTTCCCAAAAATCCGAACTCAAAATCTTTAAGCTTAGCAAACAATCAACTTTTTTCCTAACAAGATCATTGAGGGCTTGTTCCACTTATGGGGCTTTAGAGTTTTGGGGATTATAGCCGAATTTTTTAGCCTCGATAGACAACAATTTTTTGTACTTCATCTTTTTAGCGGCGTTTCCGGTATAGATATCGTTTTTTCGAAACTTTCGACGACAGTAGCAGTGTCGAGGGAAGACTAGAAATTATCATCGACTATCTTTTTTTATGTTTTTTCTTGCTTTTGTCGATTGATTTGCAAGTGGCTAAGCTTTCTCCTTTTCTCGAGTATATGTGAAAATTTTTGTTTCTTGATTAATGATCTTCAACAATATGAAAGATTTGGAGGATAACAAAATTGGGGAAGAGAAGAGATAGGGTTTTAAGGGAGAAGAAAGAAAAAAAAAAAGGAAATTTACAATTTTAACTCAAATATTAAAGATAGTGATTAAATTAATAGAAATGTGTAAAATTTTGCTTTTTTGTTTAGGTGTTTGTTTGCTAAGCTTAAGAATTTTAGGTTAGGGTTTTGTGAAAGAAGAAATAAAATAAGGGATTTATAGTTTTAACCCAAATATTTAAGATGATTATTAAATTGATAGAGTTTGGACCAAATTAATGTAAATGTATAAGTTTTGGGGACTAAAATTGTGATTATCCCAGTTAAAAATAAGCCACACCAACATTTCTGTTTATTTTTAACGGTCGGGGTACCAAAATAAAACAAAAACGTAATGTTATGTATCATTTTGTCAAAAAAAAAGTGAAATACTAAAATAAAAACGTAAGAATAAGTGGGTACTAAATATGTAGTTATCTCTAATTTTTAATAAAATTATTATTGCTGCCTCTAATGCTATTCTTATTTCAACTTTATCTTTTTGTTGTGGACTAATTGATTTTATTTTAGGACTATTTTTTAGGGTTTTCCTTTGTTTATTCAAGAGAAAAAATTATTGTTCTTTTTTATAACTAAGGACATCCAATTCTCACTTATCTAAAAAATATATCCAATTTATTATTACAAGTAAAATTTTTAATTTAATTTGTTTTATTTATAATATTAAAATTTAAATTATTGTCCTTTCTATTAAAAATAGTTAAAAAAAAATTAATATCTCATTTCACTAAACCAACTGGTTGTTAAAAATGTCGTTTGCCTTTAGTTAAACAATTTTATCTCACTTTTTTCATGCCTTTAATTTTATGTTACTTTTAGTAATTCTTTCACTTTTCTCATGAAAATGACGGGGTTTCCCCCCTAATTTTGTAGTATGTATTATTTTTAGGGTTGGGTTTGAGAATATATCAATTAGTATTTCTAATTGATGTTTGTTTGGTTATTTTGTTAATTTATTTCTCGTCTGAATTCTCAAGTTAGTTCTTTTATATTAATAAGTACTTATGATTATTTAAAATAAATCGCGTTTAAAGTGTGATAAAATTAGTTATACTCCTTACTTTTGATCGTTATATTAAATTTTATGTTAATGTTGATAGTTTTTATTCTTCACTGCTGATAGTGATGTTTGTTCATATTTTAATTATTTTAAAACTAATTATTTTATTTATTTATTTAGTTATTTGTTCATTCAATAAAACTAACTGATTTTATTAAATAAGAAACTTTATCCTACCTAAAAATTAGACCAACATAAGTCACATCACCTTCTCTCTACCTAAATTTGGGTAAAATTTTCCATATTAAAATATTTTGTTATACTTATTAGATATTTTATAATACTAATGTTTTCGGCTTCGTTGGGTGTTTAGGAATTAAATTTAAAAAAAAATGAAACATTGAAATATATTTAAGAATTTATGGTAAATTTTACAGTACAACTCAAGATGCCACCTCCAAACGGCGGCCTGATATTTTTTAATTAGCTTTTTCTCCGGAACTATCATGCACTGAACACTTTATGTTATAAAAGTATTAAACAAACTCAAGACGCTACTTGCAGATGTTGTCTTCCACCTCCACTTACATTAAAAAATATTAAACAAACTCAAGACACCACTTGCAGGTGGCGTCTTCCACCTCCATTGTTTAATTCATCGTAGTTTTCAAAATAAGATTTAGAGATTTTATTTCCCTAAATTTAATTCCAAGGGAAATATTCCCCAAATTTGTCCAATGTTTTAATGTAAAGTCCATAATAGAATGAGATATGAAGGTACTAAAATCAGTAGAGTCGTGGCACAAGCCGCCACCAATCCATCTAAGGGCCCTTTGGCATAGCTTAAAAGTAAACTTTTGCTAAAAAAAAGGTGACTCTTCACCTATAAGTAATGCCAAAGACTTCTTTTTGAAGTGAAAAATTACTTTAAAAAGTGATTTTCACCCAACTTCAAAAGCTAAGATTTTTAACTTTTTCGTGGAAAATCACTTTTAGGTGTGAAGTTACTTTTTTACTCTTAATTATTTTTTTTTTGACAATGAATAGTCGGTTGATTTTATTAATTCTTTAAAATAAAGAAAACGGGCCCCACACCCATTTAAAGCAAAGCAAAGAAAAATAAATGAGCTATTCTATGAAACCCAACCGACCCAATCTTCCCCTACAAGCCAAAGCTCTCTGTTAAACAATGAAGAAACACAAAAGGGGAAAAAAGTAAAACGCCAGTGAATAGAGCATATCGGCGATGGTGAAGCTGACGAAAACTTCCATCCTTACTGTCATCAGACGGCGTCCCGACGATCCGCCTTCACAAGCCGTTCAACGAGTGGTGGGACCTCCTCGATCCAGTAGCCGTCATCGTCTCTCAACGAAGAATTAGAGGCCAGAGCATGGGCCACCGTGTTTCCACCCCGCCGGACAAACTGAAAACGACATGCATGTAGGCGGCTAGCTAGCTGATGGGCTTCCCAGATTATTGAGCTAATAACGGAGAAATCCATCTCCTGACTTCTCATCTTCTTAAGAACGGCCAGACAATCTCCCTCAAATACCACCTCTGAAAACCCCAGATCGATGGCGAAGGAAATAGCATGCACCAGCGCAATGGCCTCTCCGGCGAAAGCCGAATGTACCCGGTAAGACTTTCTCCGACTTGAACCCAAAACGAAACCCTCGTTGTTCCTTATAACGCATCCTGACCATGAAATTTTTGTGTTTGGGTTAAACGCTGCATCGAAGTTGGTCTTGACAAAGGACGACGGCGGGGGCTGCCAACGAGAACAGAGTGAAGTGCCCGATTGTAACCGCACAGGTAATTCCTTCAGTTCGCGCACAAAACCTTGTATATGTCTTGTGGTTGACTGCCATCTCTGTAACGTATTTTCATTGACCAATTTGTTACGAGCCCACCAAATTGACCAAATCGTAACCAGAATTTCAACATAACGGGAAGATGGATAATTAGCAAAAAGCCATGAAAGCCATTCTCGTAGCTCTAGACTGTTAATCTGTGTATTCTATGTGAAACCCAGGCTAGACCAGATAGGGAGACTAAATTGACAGTCACGGATTATATGCAAAGAATCTTTAGGAAATATATTACACCTAGGACAGGAATTATCATTCAGGATACGTCTGAAACATAGATTGGCTCTTGTAGGCACAAAATTCCTAATAAACTTCCATGTCTGAAATTTAATCCTAGATGGGCAAGGGACACTCCAGATTGTATTAAACAATTTCCTATCATTAGCCGTAGTCCCATTCGAATTAAGAAGTAGTTTGTAACCACTTCGAACCGTAAACATACCTGAAGGTTCTGCACTCCAAACTCGACAATCTGTCTTTGGAAAACGAGTCAGCGGAATGGATAAGATCTGTTCCGCTTCGGCATTGCTAAATGTCGATCTGATTAAATCCTCATTCCACATACCCGCTCCTGGAATAGTCAAATCTGCTACTGTATGAAGAGAATCGATACGTGGGGTTGTAATCAAAGTTGGTGGCGTAGCTGGTAACCAGTAGTCATTCCAGATGTTGATGCCAAGACCCGACCCTACTTGCCATCGAAGACTAGATTCAAGCAATCTGCGGGCACTCCAAATACTCCGCCATATATACGAAGGGTGTGAACCAAGGCGTGATGTAAGGAAAGACAATCCTGGAAAATATTTCGCTCGGTAAATGCGGCTCACCAAAGATGATGGGCGAACAATCATACGCCACCCTTGTTTACACAGAAGTGATATATTGAATTTCTGCATATCGCGAAATCTTAGTCCCCCATCCTCCTTTAAGTAGCAGTCTCTCTTAATTATTAACATTACTATTAATACTAACGCAATAAATTTTTTTCTATTTAATGTAAATTTTATATTAATTGTTTAGAAATATTTAAAGTTTATATTATATATATATATAATTACTAATGAATTGTCGGTTTTTATAGTTTTATTATTTAAGTTGATTTTTTCATAAATAATAATATTAATAAATTTTGTTATAATGAATTTAAACATTGTTTATGTTTATTTATTTTTACTTTATAATATCATGTCTAAAATAAACATTTTATTTTTTTTAAAAGCATTTTTTAACAATAATGCCAACACTAAAATTTTAGAATAATTTTTTAAAATCACTTTATAACATCACTTTTAAAAGTATTTTTTAAAAGTCACGCGAAACTAGCCCTAATTCGAATCCAAGATGTTGGAGGACTGTACAGTACCGACCATGATAGAGGTTTGGGCCTTTGCTTTCTTGGGTGTTGGTCTATACGTTCCAACTCGTGGGTTTCGGACCAAGTTTTGTGGGCGATCTATTTGAGTGGTCCGAGCTTTATCGTTTTCTCTAAAATTGACTTTGCTTTCTAAAGTATGTACGGGAGTAAACATAAGTAGGGGTGTTCATATTTGGGTGCCCGAAATTTTTTGGTACCTAAAAGTCGGCCTGTGACCCGGCTCATAAGAATTGGGTATTCGCAAATCGGGTACCTGTAAAATTTGGATATTCGGTTTATTATATATATATTTTTAATTTTTTAAATACATAGGAAACACATAAAATTTCATGATATATATTTCAAACACAAAAATTATTGATTTGAGGTTAGCTTTAAGAGAGAAATATTTGGATATATATATGTATATATATTAAGGTTTATCGATAAAAGAATGTATTAAAAATATTAATCTCGATCATTATTTTTCTTCCGGCTCTCATATTGACAAATTAATATAAATATTTTTTGAAAAATTTTAAACTTAAAAGTGTATAATACAAGTATAAAAAGAAGTTATGGATTTAAAATTAATTTTAGAGAAAAATAATAAGAAATGAAAATAGAATTTAAAATATAAAATATATAAATATTAAAATTAACGTGTCGGGTCGAGTACCCGGTTATAAAAAAAATCACGGCCCTGACCTGACCCAACTACACGAAAAAAATTGTAGGTCGGGTACCCGGCCTGAAAAATTTGAGTATTTTAAAATAAATATTCGATAAATTTTAATCGGGTAGACGAGTCGAGAAGTTTGAGCCTGATATTTTTAAACACCCCTAAACATAAGTGGTTGTGTCTTAAAAGCAGGTGGTTGATGGTTATAAAAATGGAAGAAGTTAGAGAGAATAAGTTATGAAATACTATGTTTTTGGAGTAGAAGGGGGAAGGGGAGCGTTTCAACAAGGAATACTTTATATTTTTTAGTGTCCCTATCTATGTTCAATATTAAAAAAATTAAGGTTTAGAGTTTAGGGTTTAGCATTTAGAGTTTAAAGTTTATGATTAGAGTTTAATTTTTTAGCATTTAGGGCATAGATAAGGACATTAATATTGTACTTCAAAGAGAGAACGAGTTGTAGAGATGGTAACTTGTGAACAAAAATCTCTAATATTATTTAAGTGTCTAATGCCTCATTTGTCTAAATCAACATATTGTTAGTATAAATTACAGAATATAACTATATGAGCAAGAATTCTTTGTCCTTTTTGTCTCCAACATTAAAAAATCAAATCATATACATTAACTCTAAGTTTTAAATTCTAAACTATTTATTTTAAAAATACATACTACCCATAATTCCTTAAACTATAACTTTAAGCCCTAACCTTAAACCATAATCTTAAACACTAAACCTAAGATTTTAAGGCATAATGCTAAAAAAATCCCCTAACTTTTCACTGAATAATCATTTTGGCTCATATTCTTTTTTTATACTAATTTAACCTCCAACGTTTCATTTTGGGTCAAAATGACCTCTCTACGGATGAAAACTGTTAGTCAACTGATGATAAACAGCTTGAAATGACGTGACAAATCTACATGGCAGTGCACGCCGCGATAGCAATGTCATATAGACAAATATGCTGACTTTACATAATGACACATCAGATAAAAATATTTTTATAAAATTGTATATAATATAAAATATTTTTTTCTTCTAACGCATCATTCTGTCAAGTCATTTCAAGTTCTTTATCGTCAGTTGACTAGCAATTTTCATCCGCATATGGACCATTTTAACCGAAAATAAAACGTCGGGGGGTTAAATTGGTTCAAAAAGGAATGAGGGTGGGAGACATAATGACTATTCAATCAAACGTTAGAGGGCATATTTTGGCTTTACGCCAAATTTTAATGATAAATTATAAATAGTAACACTGAAAATGAGTAAACAATATCTACTATAACTATATAATTTGACTCTCACACTTTTCTATCAGCCCCAACACTAAAAAATCAAATCTTTTGCATTTACCTTAAATTTTAAATCTTAAACTACATACCTTAAAAGTACACAGTACTTCTATTTCTTTAAATCATAACTCTAAGCTCTAACTTTAAACATTAGTTCTAAACTCTAAACCTAAAATTTTATTGATGGAATATAAATAAGTACACCAAAATGAGCATTCGATTTCTACTCTAAAAATATAGTTTGTCTCTCGCCCTTTTCTAATAACTGGGATTGAAACCCGTAGTTTTCGTTAATGGTTTCCCCCGCCAGAAAAAGGAAACTTCCGGAAACATCCATTTGTTTTCGCCTTAAGACATTTCCAGTAAACGACAAATAGAAACTTCCATAAAAAGTCCAAGCCAAAGTGTTCCAAGTAAATTCTAGTTTCAGTTAGTTAGGTGTTCATTAACTGCATGCAACTTGTAAGTTAAGCTGTTACACTTTCTTTAGCTTTCCTTACATCTTTATATATTAAACACTTGTATTACCAAGTTATATGAAAGCCTAACAATGGCGAAACCAAAGAAAAACCCTAATTTACTCTTTCCAAGCATCGCTCAGTGTTCATCAACCCGACGTGAAAATGACACGGTGGTGGCCGACATGGACGGGACGCTGCTAAGAGGACGAAGCTCTTTCCCTTACTTTGCATTAGTTGCTTTCGAAGCCGGTGGCATACTCAGGCTTCTCTTCTTGCTTTTAGCTTCCCCTATAGCCGCTATCCTTTATTATTTCGTCTCCGAATCTGCAGGGATTCGAGTCCTGACATTCGCAACCTTTGTAGGAATGAAAGTGTCCGATATCGAGTCCGTGGCTCGAGCTGTTTTACCCAAGTTTTACTCGAGCGATTTGCATCCGGAGACTTGGAGGGTGTTTTCTTCGTGCGGGAAGAAATGTGTGCTGACGGCGAACCCTAGGGTTATGGTGGAGCCATTTTTGAAGGAGTATTTGGGAACCGATATGGTTATCGGAACCGAAATCCATGTGTTTAAAGGTAGAGCAACTGGTTTGGTGAAGAATCCAGGGATTCTTGTGGGAGCAAATAAGGCTGATGCACTTGTGAAAGCCTTTAGAAATGAGTCTATGCCCAATATTGCTATTGGGGATAGAAAGACGGATTATCCTTTCATGAAATTGTGCAAGGTTCAATTCTTTTCCCTTCTATTAACAAGTAGGGTCAGCATTCGATCGAATCAAGTAAAAGAAATTAATTAGTCAAGTTAAGGAGTTATATTTTATAAATCAAAATTTATCTAATGTTTTAGTTGAGTTTATGAATTCAAGTCGAGTAGAGTTGTTTGAGTTTATGTTCAAATTTAATTGTAAATATTTATAATGTTATGATATTAATTGGTTCCAATTTAAACGGATTTCTATACTCATATAGGATATACATATATATTTCTTCATATTTTTTCACACGTGACATACATATATGAAGCAAAGTTGAGGAACTCGACTCGAACTTTAAAATCGATCCACTAATTACTAAAAATTTTGAATTATTCAAAGTTTCATCGTATAAATCAAACTTTATGTGAAAAATTTTCAAGCAACCCTATTAACAAGTATTGCTATTTTTAGTACAATCATTTTACAAAAATAGTGTATTGTGCATGTTAAATTTAAACTCGTATCTCTACGATATTCACTTATATGTGTTTTAGAAATTCTCCTATGTTCATGTCAATCTTGTGTCGTATTTGAATTTCATGTGCTTTCTATATTTAAAAGGCTTTCTAATTTGGTTTTCAGGAACATTATGTGGTTCCAACAAAGCTTGAAGTTGAACCGGTAAGCCTTGACAAGCTACCAAAACCTATAGTTTTCCATGATGGCCGGCTTGTTCAAAAACCAACTCCTTTCATGGCACTTCTCATCATCCTTTGGGTCCCTTTCGGCTTCCTCCTCGCCTGCCTCCGTGTCGTTGTCGGTTTCCTCCTCCCGATGCCATTAGTCTATTATGCCTCTTGGGTGCTCGGTGTACGTGTTTACATAAAGGGCAACCCACCCGCACCGGCTAAAAAATCAATCGGTCAAACCGGAGTCCTTTTCGTATGCTCTCATAGGTCCGTACTTGACCCTTTCTTCCTCTCCACAGTTTTAGGCCGTCCAGTACCCGCCGTGACATACTCCGTGTCACGATTCACCGAATTCATATCCCCCATCAAGACCGCTCGTCTTAGCCGCGATCGCGCCAAGGACGCTTCCATGATAAAAAAGCTTTTACAAGAAGGTGACCTAGTTATTTGCCCCGAAGGAACGACATGTAGGGAACCCTATTTGCTAAGGTTTTCGGCTTTGTTTGCGGAGTTAACCGACGAACTTGTTCCGGTAGCGATATTGAATAAGATGAACATGTTCCACGGAACAACAGCTAGAGGGTGGAAAGGGATGGACCCATTTTACTTCCTCATGAACCCTAGCCCAGCTTATGAAGTAACGTTCTTAGACAAGTTGACATATGATTTAACTTGCAGCGGTGGGAAATCAAGCCATGAGGTTGCAAATTGCATTCAAAGAATGATTGCCGAAAGCTTATCATATGAATGTACAAATTTTACTAGGAAAGATAAGTATAGAGCTTTGGCTGGAAACGATGGCACCGTGGTGCAAAAACCAAAGTTATGGGGAGCTAGAAAATTAATTTTGTACTAGGTCTGTCCCAGAGTAATAAGGACGTTTTTTTTCCGAGGTCCACTGCTCATAATTAGAAATAAATAAAGAGTTATTTGAATTTAATTATATATTAATGGGTCTCACCGTCCCTAATTAAATATAAAGAATCATTGCAACTTATTGTCATGGTAAATAATTTTTAATTAAAATTTAAAGATTGAATATTTTTAAAAGTTTGATCATTTAAAATATTCATTTTTGGAACTTTAGTAAATAAATGATTATAACAACAGATTGGAGTGAAATTTTTTAAATTAAAAAAATATTGACTTGATCAATTAATGAAGTTGACCAAGAAAGCGGTGAATTGACAATTAAAAAATTGGTAGAAACAAATTACAACAAGACAAAAAAATTTAATCAATAAGTACTCAAATCGTTCATTTGAAAAAATTGAAACCTTTCTTATTGGATGATCATAATACTTCTCAAAAACCGAAATTCTTCACAAGGGGTTAGAGTGGTTCAACCTTTTAAACAAGGTATACATCCATTACCTTAGTTATCCACCCTAAGAATTTTCACAAATTCACTAACTTGTATTATTTTATAGGCTAAAGGAGATAACCTCACAAATCCTAGACTTATACCCCAAAGTCTAGCAATTCATTTCCCTAAAGGTGAATACAAAGAAACAAACTATAAAATTCCTCCAATGGAAAATTGTTTGCACAATTTAAGATCACTAAAACCTCAACACTTGAGTGAAAAAAATTACAATGAAGAACACTCAAGTAGGTACAAAATTTTTCAATAAAAGCTCTCAAAGATGTTGGATATGTTTTTGGATGCTTTAGAATAGTTGTCTCTTTTTGTTGAAGAAGCATTGGAGACTTGATTTTATACCCCTCATTAATTTCTAACCGTTTGAGTTGTTGGGAAATTAAATAGAGCTATTGAGTTGTAATTTTCCCGCATTAAATGATGTATGGTAAATGTGAGTATCGGTGCATGAGCTTTCGTATCGATACTTACTCAAAATAGAAATAATCATTGTAACAGAGAGGTACCGTTATACAGACTAGCGTATCGATACGAAGTGACATTTTTACAAAGGGTACTAATACGTTTCGTACCATACTAGTATTAGATTTACTCAGTAAAAAATATGAAATTCAATGTGAACTTAGCGTATCAGTATACGTATTACTGTACCATTACTCAATTCATTTTAAAACTATTTTCACTCCAACATTTGACAAGACTTTAAGATGTTTTAAAAAAATTAAAAATATTTAGACATCGTACCAGTACACCAAAGGTCGCACTGATACTCAGTGCACATTTTAATTTTACAATAAAATAAAGTTATACTTGTATGTGTATGCTCATATCGATATTTAGTTAATCATTTGAATAAAATTGATTTTTAGTAACGAAAATTTGTATCGGTACTCATTACTGAAATGGATGGTTTGAGTACCAAAAAACTTAGGAAATATAGGGATTGGAAAGATTGACTTAGTAAATTATTTTGGTTCGAACGCTTGTCAATTTGTGAGTAATTTCAATTACTTTAAAAAAATATTTATTTTCCATAAGTCCTTGTTATATCCAAATTAAATTATAAGCTTAACAAAAAAGCTACTAAAAGGAAATTTTAGATTTAGAGTATTTCACATAAAAATTGTAAAAATTCTTTTTTTTATGAGAAGCATAAAAAATATCAAAATAACTTAAATTTACAATATGACATTTATTAAATACATTTTTTTATTCTCGCATATTTATATTTCACACTAATATTTTTTAAGTAAAATATATTTTGTATATAATTTAAATAATTGTTATTCCTTCAAATATACCCGATTAATACATATGCTTCAAATATCATTTAAATTTAAAAATTAATCAAATTGTATTAAAAGATAATTGTATAAATAAGAAACTAATATTTAGATCTTCAAACCAACAAGGTTGGTCCAAGTGGTAAACAACTTGGTATTGTTTAAGCAGATCTCGAGTTCAAGGCATTGCGTGTGCAGAAATCCCCGTTGAGAGACTCATCCACCAAAGTCAGGTGTGCGACGCGGATCGATCCAGATTAGTTAGGGTAAAGCCCTGAAAACCAGAAGGGCAACCGAAAAATATATAAATCCTTCAAATATACTTAATATTATATTAAAAATATTTTTCATAACATAATTTAATAGATACAAAATATTGATAACTAATAAACTATTCAAATAAGTATTGAATATAATCACGTCCAACTAATTCTCCGTTATTGTATTAATCCATAATACAAATTCATTTAAAAATTTATAGGGTAAAGATAAATTAAAATACTTTTATCTTTTATATATATATATATATATATATATATATATATATATATATATATAGTAAGGAAAATACTTTAATTTAGAAGCTTGTTTACATTTACATTTATGCCAGAGGGGTTATTTAAAGTATGGGTAATCTTCACAAATAGTCACTTTCGTTTAGGGTTTGTTTTACTTTAGTCACCGAAATTCAAAATACATCATTCTCACCACGTACGTTTCAAATCGTTTCTGTTTTAACCACTGGCTGTTAGTCTCCGTTAGTGGCCTAACGGGCAGCTGGCATGGCCGTGAAAAAATTAAAAATAAATCCACGTGTATTATACATGTGGAATAGACATATATCTGAGTAGTTTTGAAATGGTTAAAAGTAAAATAAACCTGTTCATATTCCTTAATCACGAATTAAAAAAAATTTCTTCCCAAAACTCATTTTCTCCTCTTTCTTTTTCTGTGGATTCTGGGTAAATCTTAGGGCTTAGTAGAGGAATCATATCTGAAGAATCAAGGTAAGAAGTGAAAGAAATCAATTTTTTCCTCTTTCGTAATCTAATATTTGTAATGGTCAACAATCGTCTGAATCGTTTCTTTGTATCATTAGTTAGAGGCTTGAAAATGGTGCGATGGAGACTTCGAAAACCAAGGGAGAAGCAAGTGGAGTATGGTATGCTTACTTTCGCACAAACCCTAATCGTTTTCTTTGTTTTGTTTCTGTTTCAAAAACGATTGCGTAATGGGTTTAGGGTTTTTCAGTAAGGGTGTTCTATTTGATTTTGGATTCGGGTTAATGGTTTTTCAGTAAGGGTTTTTCAGTAAGTGTTCTGAATTTTATTTGGTGTTTAAGGTTGTTTATGATTTAAAGTTACATTGATTTAAGGTATAGGGTTACATTGATTTAAGGTTACATTAGTAAGGGTTTACATTGTTTTAGGTATAGGGTTACATTGATTTAAGGGTTTACATTAGTTAGGGTATAGGGTTTACATTAGTATAGGGTTACATTGAATTTAAAGTTGCATTGTTTGATTGCACAACTGATTAACAGAACTGTAATTTTGGATTGCACATTATTTTTAGGTTTGATTTAATGTTACACTGAGTTAAAGTTGTTTTGATTTAGGTTGGATTGCACATTAGTGTTAGGTTTGATTTATGGTTTTGTTTTGATTTAGGTTGGGTTGCATGTTAGTTTACAGTTGTTTAAGTACATTAAAAAGGTAATGTTGCATATTACTTTAGAGTTGTTTAATTGTATTGAAAAAGGTAATGTTGCATATTAGTTTAATGTTAATTTAGAGTTGTTTAATTGCATTGAAAAAGGTAATGTTAATTTAGAGTTGTTTAATTGGTCCACATTAATTTTGAAGAATATTCTGCTGTAAGTGGTCCACATTAGTTTATACCTTTTATGGTCAGAAATTTGTTTGTGTTGTCTTCACTTCACTGGTTTTAAAATTTTAACCACATTAGTTTATAGTTGTCTTTTTTTACTTTATACCTTTTACTTGTGTACTTTTTACATTAGTTTATAGTTGTCTTTTTTACATTAGTTTATACCTTTTATGCTCAGAAACAGTGTCATTGTGTACTTTTTTGGGGTGGGACATTGAAATGTTTTTGTGTACTGTGTAGGTAGTAATACATATATATACCCTCATGCATGTTTGGCAGCTTCTTAATATCAAATCATCCAAACTTTCAGTGTCATTAGTGTATACCTTTTATGCTCAGAAACTAGACCTACTTCTACTATTGCTTTCTTCACCACGTTTTAAAGATCTGTAGTTAATTGCATGGGACCAATTGCTTAAGGTTTTTGTGTAATGTGCAGGTAGTAATACAGAAATGTTTACTTGTGTGATTCACTATGGAGGAGACTTTGTAACTTCACCAAGGATGAAGTACACCTCTAAGTCTGAAGCATGCTTTGATTTTGTTGATGCTAGTAGATTCTCAACTTTTACAGTGTGTGACATGGTTCAGAGTCTAGGTTTAGTTGAGCATTTTGCTGTTTACTAGAGGCTGCCAAATGCAAAACTGTGTACTGCTTCTATTAGTCAATTAAAGACTGATCATGACTGTATTACTATGCTGAACAGTCTACCTAGCAATAGGTACATGCATATATATCTGAAGAGATTTCAAAAATATGTTCATGAAGAAGAAGAACAATTTGGTGCTGAAGAAAACAAATCTGTTGAGGAAGAACAATTTGTTGAGGAAGAACAATTTGGTGCTGAAGAAAACAAATCTGTTGAGGAAGAACAATTTGGTGCTGAAGAAAACAAATCTGTTGAGGAAGAACAATCTGGTGAGGAAGAACAATTTGGTGCTAAAGAAAACAAATCTGTTGAGGAAGAACAATCTGGTGAAGAAGAATCTACTGAGGAAGAAGAATATGTTGTTGAAGAAGAAAAATTTAGTGATGAAGAAGAATTTGATGTTAGTGATAATGAGTATGATTGTGAACCACACATACAAGAGGATGGAATAGGAATTAGGGTTCAGAGGAATATGGATGGCTTTGGAGCTGATGGTGTGCATGTGAATCAGAAGGATCATGGGCCAGAATCAGATGATGACCATTCTGAAAACCTACACAGTGAGCATGGTTCAGACTCAGATGGGGCTAGGTACCCTGAATTCCATTCTGAAACTGACATGGTGAAATCAAATTTTGTGAAGGGTTTAATATTCCCAAATAGGACAACATTGAAAGAAGCTATCAAGCAGTATGGGAGAGTAGATATGGTGGAAGTAAAATTAAAGAGGAATGACACTAAAAGACTTCAAGCACTATGCAAGGAAGGATGTCCTTGGAAACTGTGGGCAGCCCCTATGAATCCAAAGGACAATAAGGACCAAACTTGGCAAATTAAAACCTTGGTGGATTGTCATACATGTTCCAAGTCTGTTAGCAATGCTAATATTACAGCTAAGTGGATGGCAAAGTACTATATTGGAAAATTCATGTCAGAACCTAATTACACTCTGAGATCATTAAGGCATGATGTGTTACATGAATTTGGGACACTTGTGTCAACTGGAAAGTGTAGTAGGGCTAAAGATATGGCATTAGAAATGATTGAAGTGAATCATGAAGCTCAATATGGGAAAATCTATGACTACTTACAAGAGTTGAGGATTACAAATTCTGGAACAACTACAATCTGTTATCTAGATTTAAGGTTGTTTCAGAGGATGTATGTTTGTCCACAGGCTTGTAAAGAAGGGTGGAAAGTAGGTTGTAGGAGGATAATTGGTCTTGATGGTTGTTTTTTAAAGGGTTATTTTTATGGGTTTCTGTTGACAGCTGTGGGGATTGATGCAAATGATTGCATTTATCCTATAGCATATGCTGCTGTAGAGAGTGAGAATATGTCTTCTTGGCATTGGTTTGTGGAAAATTTAAAAACTGATTTGGAGATTGAAAACTCTTTCAGCATATGTTTCATGTCTGATAAACACAAGGTTAACTCTCTCCTTAATTTTGTTTACATTTATTTCATTTATTTCAGATCTTAACTCTCTTCTTAATGATGTAGGGCCTTAGGGAAATTATTGCAGATGTATTCCCATATGCAGAGGATAGAAAATATGTTAGACACATGTACACAAATTTCAAGGAGAAACACAAAGGCCAAGCTCTAAAAGATGCTCTTTGGAAGGCTGTCAGAGCTACCTATTTGCGAGAGTTTGAAGTTGCTATGGACCAATTGAAGGCATTTTCAGAGGATGCCTATAATTGGGTTAAGGAGAAGGACCCTGCTCAGTGGTCTAGATCACACTTCTCCACTAGGAGCAAGTGTGATATCCTCCTTAATAACCATTGTGAGTCTTTTAATAAGGTAATATAACTTGTTTGTGTTTATTTAGTGATTAACACAATAATTTATACTTTCCAGTATTTAACTCTTTTATTGTCAATATGGCAGTCTATTTTGGAGGCAAGGGATAAGCCTATATTGACTATGATGGAGACAATTCGAGTGAAAATTATGACTCGAATTGTATCCAAAAGAGAGGCTGCTGAAAAATGTAAAGGGTTATTGTGTGAAAAAATTCAAAAGAAGCTGGACATCAGTATTGAAGCATCCATCAGGTTACTAACTAAAATTTCTTATGTTCTTTAATTTTGTTTTGAATTATTGTATGCTTTTAGTATAAAGTTTTGATATATTGAAATGTGGGCTGAAATTCTTGTTTTGATAGAATATAGGATGAAATGTATAGAGTTTGATGCATGAAATGTGTGCTGAAATTCTATGTTTTGATGCATGAAATGTATAGAGTTTGATGCATGAAATGTGTGCTGAAATGTATAGAGTTTGATGCATGAAATGTGTGCTGAAATGTATAGAGTTTGATGCATGAAATGTGTGCTGAAATTCTATGTTTTGATGGAATGTAGGGTGACTAAAATAAAACAGACCTTAATCGAAAGTGACTAAAATAAAACAAACCCTAATCGAAAATGACTAAAATAAAACAAACCTTAATCGAAAGTGACTACTTGTGAAGATTAAACATCAGGATTCATGAAGTTTGTTATGGTTTGTTTAGTGTATCATGGTTTGCTTGTGTTTTTTAGTGATTGCAGATTTGATTAAATGCAGATTTTGATGTAGTTTGTTATGGTTTGTTTAGTGTATCATGGTTTGTTTATGTTTTTTAGTGATTGCAGATTTGATTAAATGCAGATTTTGATGTAGTTTGTTATGGTTTGTTTAGTGTATCATGGTTTGTTTGTATTTTTTAGTGATTGCAGATTTGATTAAATGCAGATTTTGATGTAGTTTGTTATGGTTTGTTTAGTGTATCATGGTTTGTTTGTATTTTTTAGTGATTGCAGATTTGATTAAATGCAGATTTTGATGTAGTTTGTTATGGTTTGTTTAGTGTATCATTAAACATCATGTTTCATGGTTTGTTTTGTGTATCATTAAACATCAGGTTTCATGAAATTTGTTATGGTTTGTTTAGTGTATCATTAAACATCATGTTTCATGTTTCATGTCTTGTTTTAGGTTTTGGCCAACCTATGCTGGTGTACACAAATATCAAGTTGAAGCTGGCCCATCTCATCAACATGTTGTGGATCTTGCAGAAAGATCATGTTCATGCAGAAAATGGGACCTCAGTGGGATCCCATGTCCTCATGCAGCATCAGTCTTTCGACTAAATAATTTAAAGCCCGAAGAATATGTCAATGAATGCTACCACAACAGTACACAGCTAGCTATTTACTCGAACATGATTAAACCTATTAGAGGTAATAATCTAACCTAGCTTATACCTTATAGTCAATTAATAGTTTAAGTACAAAACTCATTTCATTTTTTCGTGTACAGGTCCGTTCCAGTGGGCTCCAGTTACTGACATGAAACCTATATTACCACCAATCATAAGGAGGCCACCAGGAAGGCCAGCCAAGAAAAGAATATTAGAACCTGGTGAAGTCAATAACCCTAAGCTAAGTAAAAAAGGGCAGCAAGGCAATTGCACAAAATGTGGAAAACAAGGCCACAATAGAAGGACTTGTAGAGGGGAAGTGGGTGCAAATCAGCCTATAAGAAGACCCACATTCAAGAGACCAAAACCTAAACATCCTCAACAACCTCGGTCAAATCAGAATCCTCAACAAAATCAGCAACCTCAACATTCACAACAACCTCCTGTGCCTCGAAGGGAAAAATTTCCAATAAGGAGAAAACAACCTCTTCCTCCTCCACAAACTGTGAGATGGATGCCAAGTCAGGAATCCACTGTCTCTAACCCTCCTACTCAAGAATCACAATCATTCAACTAAGGAGTGAAGTTAGGGCAGATTTAGTTTCCTTTTTTTGTTAACTGAAATGTTTGTGTCACATTTGTGACCAACAATCATTTGAGGCTTCATTTTACAAGCTTCACTATCATTTGGGGCATTATTTTGTAATTGACAGAAATGGTTTACCATTGATGTCATTATTTTGCAGATGATATAGGAGGTTTATCAGCTTAGAAACTGATTTTTTGTACAAACTTGCCTCATTTATGAAAATTTGCCTTTGCTTACTTAAAGTGTTAAGTTCATCATTTTATACCAAACATTTTCAGTAGAAAACAACACAACAATTTCTTCATTACTTAACCGAAAATATTCCACACAACAATCTATGAAAATAAAAATCAGCATATTGAGCTATTCCATACAAAATAATCCATGGATAACATCACTACCAACCCTAAACTCATACAAAATAATCCATGGATAACATCATTCTCTTCCCGAAAATCAGCTAGCATATTAAACCCATCAATTATTTCATAACCCACACAATTGCCATGGAAAAAATCAGCAAGCATAACCAACAAATTCGCTCAATCCTTTTTGCTTTTTCCAATTTCTTCACTTTCCTTAACAACCCAACAGTGACCACTCTTGCACGTGGTGTCAAAGGAGCATCATACCAAGCAAAGAATTGACAATGAGACTCTCTCCCATAATTTTTACAGCCATAAAACCTCCTACCAGGGTTGTCATCAGTCCAAGAAACAGCAACCTTTGCTTCAAGGCCACAACGACAAATGGGTACGCCTGCTTCCATTTCTATCGTCTTCTCTTCTTTACTTTACTGCTTCCACAACGACAATAGGTAGAAAAAGATGAAGAATATGAGTTAAAAGAGGAACAAATTGATTTAGGGTTAGGTATTGAAGTAAAAGGGGTTATATAGACAAGGTGTTTTAATTTAAACATGTCTATTCCAAGTGTATAATATACGTGGATTTATTTTTAATTTTTTCACGGCCATGTCAGCTGCCCGTTAGGCCACTAACGGAGACTAACAGCCCAGTGGTTAAAACAGAAACGATTTGAAACGTACGTGGTGAGAATGATGTATTTTGAATTCTGGTGACTAAAGTAAAACAAACCCTAAACGAAAGTGACTATTTGTGAAGATTACCCTTAAAGTATTCTAAAAATTTTAAAATAACCCTAAAGTGATAGAAGATAAATCATAATATATTTAAATTATTTATTATTCTTAAGTTTAAATTTTAAATCTCGGCTGATAAGTTATCAAAACGCGGCTGATAAGCTATTCGACGTCGCTGACGTCATCTTTTAGAAGCTACTGACATGGCGTCCAGTCAGCCTTTCATGCCCACTAATCCGACCTTGACTCCAAAAAAAACTGCAGATTCCGCCTCTTTCTAGTGTGTTTTCTAAAATTACAGACCTGCACGAAAAAACACATAATAAAATCCAAATCAGCACCATATTACAACTATTAGAGGCCTAATTAAAGATGAAATAGTGACCATTTTAGCTACTTATCAATGGTGTTATAGTTAGAGATTTAAATTTTAAATTTTATAACTTAAATATAAAAAGTTATATAAATTTTTTCACACGACTCGTGTATCAAAATATAACCGCTAGATTAAACTCTCATCCTTTTCTTATAGTTGGGGCAAAAACTGCCATTGGCTGGAAAGTGCTAAACGCATCGTTTTCGTTTATGGTTCTTGCACCAAGAAAAAAATGGATAAACTACAACAAAAGTCACTCAATTATGGGTAAGATTACATTCGGATCACTCAATTATTAAAAATTATATTTGAGTCACTCAATTATGGGTAATGTTACATTTGGGTCACCCAATTATTAAAGTTTACATTTGGATCACTCAATTATGGGCAAGGTTACATTTGGATCACCCTTCATATTTAAAAAAAAAGCATATCAATTTGTGTATTAGATTAATTAATGATTTCAAATGAAGTATTCTAATGTTACAAGGGTTACAAGTGATTTAGAAAAAAAATGACTAAATTAATGTACTTTTTTAAATATGAAGGGTGACCCAAACATAACCTTACCCATAATTGAATTGAGTGACTCAAATGTAACCTTTAATAATTGGGTGACCAAATGTAACCTTACCCATAATTTATTAACATCCATTGTAGTTTACCCAAAAAATGTAAAGAAAAGAAGAAACTTCCAGAATTATTTTTCGCTTTTTGACAATTCAACTAAACAACAAATACAAAGTTAAAGAAAAGTCCAAGGCCAAGTCTTGAAAGTCGTCTCATGATCTCATCTCTGTAATTCTATTACCGATTGTTGCCGGACGAAGGTTTCATTTTTTCCGGCCATGGATTCTTGGGATTTTCTCGGCTTCTTTCTTCTTGTTTCCCTTCATCTCTCTTTGGGTTCAGCTGAGATCGACGGATCGATTCTTCAAATGAAAAGAGGAACTTCTTCTGCTCCCCTTGATCCCACTCGTGTTACTCAACTCTCTTGGCACCCTAGGCAAACCTAATTTCTCTCTTCTTTTTGCAGTGTGATTTAGTCAAAACTGTGGGATTTATGGGGTTTTCTTTTCAGGGCTTTTATTTATAAAGGGTTTTTATCAAGTGAGGAATGTGATCACCTTATTACTCTGGTAATTAACGATTTTTGTTTTGTTTTTGTTTTTGTTATTTGTTGAAGAATTTCGATTTTTGATTTTAACCCTTTTTTTAAATGAGGGAATTTCAGGCTAAGGATAAATTAGAGAAATCAATGGTGGCTGATAATGAATCAGGCGAAAGCATTGAAAGTGAAGTTCGAACCAGCTCTGGCATGTTTCTTCAGAAAGCTCAAGTATTGTAAATTACCCTTATTTTTCTTTTTTTGGATTAGTAGGAATTTTATTAGCTTCAAAAGCAAAGTTTTGCTACAAAGTGCAACTGAGAAATGTTAAGTAAAGCTATTTACGGAAGTGCTAAACTAAGCCCCAATTCCTTTAGAGCCGTGCAGTTAATTACCGAGCTTTTTCTTTTATATATAATTTTCATGTTTTCTGTGTTCATAAATAACCAAGCTCTTTACCAAAGGAATCCTTTTCTTGGTCGAATGCATTGGCTTATGCATTTGGGATAATTGGTTTCATTTAGCATTGTATTAGAACTCTCGAATTTTGAATCCCGACAAACGGTTTCTTCTTACCTTTTATCTTCACTTTGGTTCTCTTGCAAATCCATTAATCATTCATTCGGCTTGTAGTGAGGTCCCGTTTTGAAATTTAAGTATAATAGTTATGTTCTATCTTATCAGCATAAGCCTTGTGGTAGGTGGTCACTCAATTTAAAAGAAAGAAATGTTGAAAGAAATTTTACTTATGATTGATCCCGTATGATTACTCCCATGTATGCAATCATGATTGGTATTAATGACATGTTTCATTTAGTTTAGATTCTTGTTTACTTAATGCTAACAGATTCTGATTGTTTACATTTACCGACCATGTTTGGATAGTGTTTTATATGCTTGTTCTTGAAGTTCGATTGCTTATGTGGTCTCCTCTATTTCTCATCTGAAGGATGAAGTGGTTGCAGATATTGAAACCAGGATTGCTGCATGGACCTTCCTTCCAGTAGGTATGTTTTGTTGATTGCTTGTTGTTACTCTCTGTAATTTCTTACTCTGTGGAAAGATATTTTTTCATCTTACTTTAATACGGCACCCCAAACAGAGAATGGGGAATCCATGCAAATACTACACTACGAGAATGGTCAAAAGTATGAGCCACATTTCGATTATTTTCATGACAAGGCTAACCAAGAGCTGGGCGGTCACCGTATTGCCACTGTACTCATGTATTTGTCTGATGTTGAGAGTGGTGGGGAAACTGTATTTCCGAATTCCGAGGTAAGCATTTGGTTACGGGTTTCTTTTTTATGTATGCTTTCTTCCTATTCTATCACTGTGGCATTTCGTTTTGTTTTGTTCATCGCTCATCAAATTGCCTTCTGTAGGGAAAACTTACTCAGCCCAAGGACGAAAGCTGGTCAGATTGTGCCAAAAATGGATTTGCAGGTATTATTATGAACCTGTTGAATAAAAATTTGTTTTGATCTTGATCCTCTTTGATGTTGCTGTGAAATAATGTTTGCTATTGTTCATCCCCCCCCCCCCCCCCCAACATTATCACACTTGTATGATTGGCTTGTGATCTGTATTCCAATGAATTCTGCAGGTTCATACGAAACTTTTGTATCATGCTCCTAGCTTTTTATTCAGTTGTTCTGGGATAATATTGTTGCCAAATCCAACCATATAATCATCGACCATTTTTATAATCCTCAGTATCTGACACTATTATACCGGTCGTCCTTGCAGTGAAACCCCAAAAAGGCGATGCTTTGTTATTCTTCAGTCTTCATCTTGATGCAACACCTGATTCCGACAGTTTGCATGGAAGCTGCCCAGTGATAAAGGGTGAGAAATGGTCTGCAACAAAGTGGATCCACGTCAGGTCTTTCGATGTATCAAAGAGACATTCTGAAAATGGGGATTGTGTGGACGAAAACGAGAACTGCCCCATCTGGGCTTCAACCGGCGAGTGTGAGAAGAACCCTACTTATATGGTTGGTTCTGAAGACGCTTTCGGATACTGTCGGAAGAGTTGTAAGGTATGTTCCTCGTAGAGAGTTATTTTCGGGATGTTCCAGGCCTTTAATAGATCAATAGTTACGTTTTAATGACTGTATATACAGACATTTTTGAGTTATTCTCAATGTACACTCATATCTGAGGATTTGGATCTTTTTGCTGTGGAGTTTCATACATTATACTGAAGATGGTATTAGGTATTAGTTATTATTGTATTTTGTTGTTCTGTTTCATCGTCAAAAACAGCTAGCATCTGGATTATATCATTTTGGTATGAATATCTTGTTCAAGAAAGCATTGTTTAAGAAGCATATAAATTGTAATTCCTTTATATATTTATTTATTTTGCTCACCTTGGTGAGAACCTTTCCTCTGAATATATGTACAAAAAAATGAAATGATACATCTTATACAACTTGCAAGACTTATTTGTCACTCGAAAACAAGGCGAAATCGAGGCTGTAATGTTTAAGAAAATAACTGCAAAATCTATTTGTATTCTTCATCAACTTTGCAGTTTCTGCAAATTCTCGCCTATAACTGCATTTGACTGTAATTGCTGTGGTTGATCTGATTCAACCGTATGCAGCATAACATGTTCTCCGGTAAATCTTCCGGTTTATTTCCCTGTACAGAAGTTGCAATTATATCAAGTGCATTGTCCGAGAAAAATCTCGAAACGTACAAAGCAGCCTTGGGTAATCAAGAGATTCACCTGAATTGTCAAGCCAAAAT
Organism: Hibiscus trionum; assembly: GCA_030270665.1. Lineage (NCBI taxonomy): Eukaryota > Viridiplantae > Streptophyta > Magnoliopsida > Malvales > Malvaceae > Hibiscus > Hibiscus trionum. The sequence continues at coordinate 43,109,284 of BSYR01000004.1, forward strand.
CCAGCGTACACAGCTTATATCTGTCCTGAAACGCCTCCAAACCCTTTCTGGAGATGTAGCTAAATCTATGCAAATCTAAGTCGACCTCAAAGTAGTTCTCACCCTGAAAAGAGTTTCAGTCCACCAGAATCATATGCATCGTAAACAATAAAACTGACCCGATACATATGGAATAATCTCGTTCTAAAGAAGGGGGAAATACCAAGTAAAACTCATGCTGAGGACGTGAGAGGACAGGCTTTTCATTATAAGCATTCATAAGCTTCTTCTCAGCTGTGCTTAAATGAAGATCCGGCAAATTCGCCACTTTGCCAATCATTTTCAATCTTTCTCGAAAAGGTGCGATAGTATCTACTGGGAATCCTTTAACTCGCTCAACCTCATCATTGATTAACCTCTGTTGGTAAAAGAATGAACGAGAAATGAGATAAATAACATCAAAGCAATGTCCGAAACAAGGAGCTGCCGGTTGTTGAAGGTCTAACATAGAAGCAAAGAGCAATAGATGTATTTATCTTACTATAATATTTTCTCGGAACTGAAGTGGGAGCTCTTTTGAGTAACTTTCGGATAGTTTAAAGTACAACACCAAATTCATTCCTTCCCCATCGTTTTCACTATGGAATATTGTAATAGGGTACAAAGGAACCTGTATGCCAAAAGAAAACATTGTTATTAGAAAAAGTTCAACAAGAGCAGACAAAGAGATTTGAACCTATAAACACATTAGTACACTTATGTTCGTATGACAGTTTCAAGCAAAGAATATAAGCAAGTTGAACAATAATAGTTCTATACAAAGCTTGGGAGGAAATGTTTTGCATTAGCATCAGTTGAAAAGTGGAAAATATGCAGATAACCATATGGCTCTAGGAGAGAAAGGAAAAAGATGAAGAATGTATATGCACCTGAATATTTACAACAAGAATAGCAGGAATTTCTTCAGATAAATTAAAAACCGGAAGTTCCACAAATCGAGCAATGTGATCAATTTTCCGCGGAGATAAGAAGAGATCAACTCCGAAAGGATTAAATGCTGCAGAGTTTGAAGCAAATTCCTTCTTTTTGTCCCTTCCAATAGAGAAAATGAAAAAGTATCACTGAATCAGTTTACTGGTGACAACAAAATACTATGGAAAGGAACCTATAACTATGAAGCCAAAAATTCGTGGTTAAATAAATGAAGAAAATGTGCTCTCACCTAAAGTAGTTGTGACCACGGACCTTGAAAGAACATGGCTCAAGAGGAGACCAACAATCAGGCATGTTCTTTTCACTCGGACAGCATGGGACTGAGGTACCAGCTACCGGTTTTTGCAAAGGCACCTTCGGAGAAACTGAAATGAAATAATAAGACCATCCATGCATAAAGATACGGCATGTGATAAATAAGATAATTAAGGATAATAAAGAAAACACCGGTAGGGTAACACTCACCTAATGTTGGAGTGGCATGTCCCTCTCTCCATTTAAAGGATAGTTTCAAAGGTTCTTTCCTCTTCGAACTAAGAGTACTCGGATTAAACGATCGTTTTCTCTCAAGTGAAGGGGCAATTGAAGGAATACAAGGCAAGCAGTTATTTGAAAGAAATTCAATGTGATTCCCACCTTGCTTTTCATCCCCACGAATACTTTTACTAGAAATATCATCAACATATACAGGATTGCCCTCAGTAGGACGATCAGTCGCCTTCGATTGAGAATTAACATTGTTAATGCTCAAAGCTCTAGGAGATGATACACTCAACACGGTTGGATTTTCAGAGCCAGTGACAGAGATCATATCTGAAAACAACACGAAACGAGATTACAAATAATCGAATATAAATCATTACCTACCTTAATTCTTCCGAAAAAGAGAGATTAAACTGATCAGAAACTAAACACATACCATCATAGACGCTATAAAATTCTTCATCCAATTCAGATTCAAACATTGAAAAACAATCACGCCATGCCAAGTCTGCATTTCCTGTTACTAGCAACCAAACCAAATATCAATATCAAATTAACATAAAATTGAAACCCAGTAAAATACAAGCAAAAAATTCCAAAACTCGAACTTCATCCATTTATGATTCAATCAAAAACTAAATCAAACAAGATTAAACTAATAAAAATTATTTCCCCCCCTAATCAATCATTCCTAGAAATCAAAAACTAAACAACAAAATTCAACAATCTCAAAACCAAAATCAAAGAAAGTGAAAAAGGGTAATCAATTATCAAACAAAAAGCTAACCTTGGATATTAGAACTTGCACGAGAAAAATCCTTAGAACCAGCAACAAATTCCCCATTCTGAAGCTTACGAGAAGAAACCCTCCTTTTAATGATCCTTCTTCTGCACAAAATCCTCCTTTTCTTCTTCCTTGTCAATCCGCCAAAGCTTCCTTGCTTTGAAACACAAGTACCCATTTCTTTGAAATCCACGAAAAACAACACAAAGATCGTAACTTTTTTATATTCCAGATGATGGGGTTTCAGGATTTTCGGGTGTTGGCGTACGTAATTGCTTTAGTCTCGAGTGAAAAAATCCAAAATAGTAGTAATATATAAATTAATTAGAATAAGACGGTGTTTCAAGTCTTGGTGCGACAGCGTCGAACTCGGCCGAGGACTTGAGCTTTGAAAAGTCTAAGATATAACAATGGTGTGAAAACCGGGTTTCTTACAACTGGCTGTCGACGGTAATGGTATGTGACACGTGGAAGGTAGGCAACCTAAATGCGTGTTGGACAGCGTCCTGGAGATAAAAAGGGATTTTTTTTTTCCTAAAGAAAAATAAAAGTCGAGGCTTTTTTATAGAATTATGCCATAAGAAAGGGAAAAAAAAGACACCAACAAAATATTTTAAATTGATTCATGAATTATTATGGAAGTGTCAATCAAATTCTCTAATTTTGATTCGTTATTATGCTTGTTTTTTATTTTAATGAATTTAAATTTAAGGTGTATAACAACGTTGTTTTAGGTAATTTAGTATTAAAATAACAGTACCAAAATAACGTCGTTTTGGTCTAACATCCGAGTTATCGCGGCATTAAGAAGTTAACGGCGCGGTGGTATAAACGAATCGAAAAATAAAGTTTAGTGGCAGAAATTAGTGGTAAAAATAAGTCACACCCAGTAGTTTGGTAGTGTCTGGCATAATTTACCCTAAAAAATATATATAAAAATAGAATCTCTCAAATATACGAAACAAAACAAAGATAATGTATATCCATATCTAATACTAACCCAAATCCGAACAAGACACAACAATGAAAACAAACATATATGAATCATATGTTAAAGCAATCAGTATCAAAGGAGCAAAACAAATCTTGAAAATACAAGGAACCTGCTGTTTAACATGTTTACTGGTATCATACAAACTATTTATAACAGATGTAATAAGGTAAACTGCAAGGGACTCAATATTACATTGATTCATTGTCTTGGTCATTGAAAATCAGAGGGAAATCGTCAAACTGTTCCGAAAAACCTTTCTCCTCGGCCATGGTTTGCAATGTCTGATAAACCTTGAACATGGACCATCTGTTCTTTGGCTGAGGAACCACACAGTTGCATGCGATTTTGAGGAACTGCAGAATTTCTTCGTCATGGCCTCTTCCGCAGAGATCTTTGTCGATGGCGTCTTTGATTCTACCGGAGTTCGAGAGGTGGTTTACCCAATTCACCAAATCACTTTTGAATCCTTCTTCACCTGCATTGACTTCTAGGGGTTTTTGCCTAGTTAACAATTCGAGAAGCACTACCCCAAAACCGTACACATCAGATTTCATCGAAGCAACCATGGTGCTTGAACTTGAACTCTCGGGTGCCATATAACCGGATTCACCTATACCGCTTTTCGCAAAACTAGTTTCATTAACCTCTGAAGAAGTCATAAGGCTTGCCAATCCAAAGTCCATTATCCTAGCATCAAAGTCCTCGTCAATAAGAATCACATTAGAACATATGTTCTGCTGCAGAATCGGAGGTTGACACCCATGGTGCAGCCAAGCTAGACCCCTGGCTACACCCAAACCTATCTGAAACCTAGTCGGCCAATCCACAACATCAACACTCTCATGTAACAACGAATACAGAGTCCCGTTCGACATATGCTTATAAACCAACAGCTTCTCTTCCTCAACCACACAAAACCCCAAAAGGGGTGTCAAATTCGGATGCCTAAGTTGGCCTAATCTATTCATCTCCCATCGAAACTGCTTCTCGCCGAGCTTGCAAGTCGTCAGCCTCTTGATCGCAAGGGCCGATCCATCAGGGAGCACCGCCTTGTAGGTAGTCCCGGTCCTGGTCGAAACTATGATGCTCTCTGCACTGAAATTGTTGGTTGCAGCCATTAAATCAGCCAGTTTAACCTTCACAAGTGGCTTCTGGAACAATGAAACTTGAGTCAATTTATGAGCCCTAAGTCTGTCACCCCAACTGGTCCCATCTCTTCCAAAAAACCCTTTTTTCCTCTTACTTTCCCCTCTCAAATGGAACCACCACCAAACCCCAAATGCCAGCAACATTGAAGCAGCTGCACCAAAAACACCGGCTGCAATAATAATGGCTAAATTCCGCTTACTCAAACCCCCACACTTTCCAAGAGGACCCCCACAAAGATCACCATTCCCAGCAAAATCTGCCTTATCGTTGTGCTCAAAAGATGAAGGAATAGCACCCGAGAGATCATTGTTCGCTACAGAAAACCTTTTCAGCCGATTTAAACTAGATAATTGGTACGGGATTGAACCCGAAAGCCTATTGTTCGACAGTATCAGATTGTTCAGATAAGCGCAGTTTGATAACTCGGGGGGAATCGAACCATACAGATCATTGCTAGACAAATCGAGGGTTACTAAATAAGGTAACCAAGAACATATCTGGGGAGGGATCGTACCGGAAAGCTTGTTGGCCGACAGATCCAAGGTCTGTAAACTCCGACAGTACTCTAATGATTGAGGTAGCTGTCCAGAGAGGTTCATGTCTCGGAGCTGGAGACTTAAGAGGCGGTTCTCTTGCTCATTCCAACACGAAACGCCGACGAATTTGCATATAAAACCGACGGAATTGTTGTTGAAATTCCATGAATTTAGCATCCCATCTGGGTCGTTTAGAGAATTCTTGACGCCTTCCAGGCACTTGAGATCATCTTCCGCAACGGCTGAGAAAACAAGTGCTGGCAAAAGAACACATGGGAAAACAAAGGTGAAGATCTTCAATTTCCTGGAAAAAGATCCCTCCATAGCTTACCAAAACAAATAAACAAAACCAAACAAAAAACCCCAGAGTTTTGTTTGAGACTTAGATCATAAAAACAGCACTGGATTTCATGTGATAAAAATCTGATCTTTCTTCAGAAAAGAAGCAGAATTTGGGCGAGAAGGCGTTGAATGGTCTAAGAAAGGAAGAGGAAGTGAAGGGTCATTGACTTGGAGATGTATATGAGAAATTACCCAACACCATTACTCATTTGTTTTTAATTTCTGTAATACTGCAAGTATATTTTTTTATTAGTAGTGGTATTTTTCTGGGGGCTGCTTTTTGTTGAAGACAGATTTTTTTTATTTATTAATTTGAATTGAAGATGACTGCGCCTTGATGTTACGTCTAGTTTGACTATGAGACTGATTTATGATAACTCGTACTTTTAACGTATTTAAACAAAACTTTAAGGTAATTATTCTCATTAATTTTGATCGATCAGTATTGTATATTTAGTTTTGATGAGTGAGTTTTTTGACAGGATTTCTTATATATATAAAGTCTCGAACTCAAGACTTGTTTAAGTGATATTAAGATTAAGTTATTTATCATTTGGACTAAATTCGTTGATGCGATCAAATTTATTTTCACAAAAATTTGGGATTTAAAGTTTAAATTTAGGAGTTGTGATTAAATTTTAGAGTTTATAAGTTAAAATCTAAATCTCCAAGGGCCCGTTCAGCATGGATACTCCAATACAAATTTCTCGCCAAACGGCCGTTAAAGAAAAAGCTGGAAAAACCAGTTGCGGGAAAACGATCGTTTAAGACGTAAAAATAAGGAAAAACGATAATAACGCGATATTTGGTGGACTGTTCATCAAGAATTTTTTGTTTGTGGCTGAAACGTCAGTCAGTAGGGTGGGCAAAAAACTCGATTACTCGGTCTTAGTCCCGGATCCGGTCAAACCCGATGAATTTTTACCCGAAATTGGTTCCAATGGAATCGGGACTGGATCCAAAATTTAGGTCCCGATTACAACCGGGACCGAGACTGGATCCTGCTTTTTTGGACCCGGTACCCGGTGGGTACCCAATAGGACCAGGACCAGTACCAAGTACTGTTAAGTCTGTTATGGTACCGAATGATGTTGAAGAGGTTGAAAACAACTGAAGGCGCTCTTTTATTTCTTTTTATGTATGAATATTATGAGTATGACTCGTTTTGAGACTTCAACCTTCAAGCCTACAATATTCTGACTTTGTTATTTAATATTATTATTGATGGTTGGAATTTTTTCTCATGTTGCTCAAATTTTATTAATAAAAGACTAATTGACCGGGTATCTGGTATTAGTACCGATTCCCACTAGTACCGGGACTGGTTCTAATTTTTAGAAACCGGTGGTTACCGGGACCGAGATCAATTCTAGACAAATTGATCGGGTACCCGATCTTGCCCACCCCTACCAGTCAGTCCAACACTGATAAACAGGGTCTAACTATATTATCATAAACCCTAAATTCTAACCACAATTTTTAAAATATAATTCACTAAAGTTTTAATTCTAAATTAAATCTTTAAACTCTAAATTCAAAAGGCAAAAAAAAATATAACTTTAATTCATCTTCAAATAATTTTGGCTTGATATCTAGTTACTTTCCTGTATTTTAGTCTAATCTAATTCTCACTTTATTTTCGGTACAATTTCTTTTAAGTTATCCTTTAAATTATCATTTTATAATTATGTTTTATCCGTTATTTTATTATCATTTTTTGTTAAAAATTATTGACTTAATCAGAACGTGGCGCGCTTCATCATTTTAATCATAAAAATCAAAACAAATACTAAAAATACATCAAAAATTCAAAATGATTATGTTTTGACTTTATATTTTAAAGTTGCAATTGTGTTTTTTTTTTGGAAATTGAAAATCCATAAAAATTAAAATATAAAAAATATAAAAATTTAGGAATCCAAAAAATTCAGAAAAAAATATATATTGAATTTTGATTTTTTAAATAAATAATTCAAAAAAGTTAAAATGTAAAAAAAACCCTAGAATATAAAAATCTATAATTTTTTATAATTTATATTTTAACTTATATTTTTTGAAAATTATAATTATGCTTAATTTATTCTTAATAAAATTTATAAAATCATTAAAATGTAAAAAATGAAAGACATTTAAATTTCTAAAAAGTAAAATTTAGATTATATTCATTTTTTTAACGATTTTCAACTTTTTTTAGAATTTTAATTTTTTATTATACATGGCAGCCTATGACTGAGTCATATGACTTTGTTTAAATAAAAAATGATAGTAATACATCAGAGTAATTGTGAAAAAATTATACAGAGACAATAATAACATAAGAACTATGTTATAGTACATGGATAGATGACACATTAAGCCAACAATTTTTAATTTTTTTATTTGAGCCAAAGTATTTACAGCCGATAGTAGTGATTAATCTTCTCGTTGCGGATGTTTTCACTAAAAGATAAATAATTGGCCATAAAATGTACTTTATTCTCATGGGTAGAAATCGAACCTCAAGATTTTTTTTAATCTTTAGTTGTGTATAAAAATATGATTTTTTAGTTGTGTATAAAAATATGAATTTTTTTGCTAGATCTGCTAAAATTGATTAAATCAAATTGTTACATTTATTTAAATAAATAACAAAAGCATAAATTGACATAAGAAAGAGAAAGTGATTAAATATATTAATTTAAAAAAAAATTAACCAAAGAATTAATTAAGATTTTGTTGACCAAGAAACTATAGCCATGCTCGAAAGATAATATTCTTTGCTTGTCTTTTTTAGGGTTTGTGTAACCTATGCATACATGTACAGGTTAAGAGTCATTTAAAATTTTTTATTAAATATAAGATTCTATTTAAAAAAATCACAATCATTTAATGTATTACAAACCCTAAAAGATTATAGTGAAAAAACACTCATTCAATGTAGTAAATTGTAAACCCTAACACATAACCTTAAATCATAACCCTAAACTCTAACACTAAGCCATAAACCCTAAACATAAACCTAAACTCTAAAACCATAACCATAAACCCTAAACATAAACTTAAACTCTAAAACCATAACCATAAACCCTAAACATAAAGCCTAAACTCTAAAACCATAACCATAAACCCTAAAACCATAAATTCTAAAATCTAAACCTTAAACCTTGAACTATAAACCCTTAAATCATAAACCATAAAACATAAACCCTAAAATCCTAAACCATAAACCATAGACCTAAGTCTTAACCTTAAACACTAAAACCATAAACTCTAAACCTTAAACCTTGAACATAAACATTAAACCCTAAAACTCAAACTCTAAATTATAAACTCTAATACATTAAATGAGATTTTTTTTAATAGAATCTTTTAGGGTTTTGTAATACATTAAATGATTATGATTTTTTTCATATAAAACCTTTGTATTTTTTTGATCAAAAGCGGAAACTTCATTAATAATGGTAAAAGAAAAAAACCTAACCACCCTCCAAAAGAGGAAAGTCAGATTTACAACAATAGACTAAACCATCGATCCTACATAAAACCAAACAGAGACGGGAACAATACGCCGGCCAAACGAGCGGCCGGATAAACAACAAAGACAAGACCGATAAAGTTGAACTACAACTCGGAGAAACTCCGGAAAGATACGTGACCAACGGTGAGACCGTGGTTAACGTTAACTGCATTGGCGAAGCAGAAAGACAACAACGATGGGTAAATAGGATCCACCTTACAACTACCTCAGATGAAATCCCATGAAAGACGCCTGATAGCTCTATCCAGAGGCAGGCTTCCGTCCTATATAGGCTGGTCCTTATCAAGGCATACTTCCATGGCATCCTACTGTAGAAGGTAAGGAGGAAACAACGACCCTCGTTAATCCTGAGCCAACGAAAACCTAAAAATTGAAAACACCGCTGGCATGACCTCGACACTATGAACCTTAGATCCCTGAGCTTTGAACACAAACCCTTGATCCGAGAGGAAGGATAGCAAGGATTGGATCACCTATGCTCTTTCCTAACACAGGCAATTGGGCAGTGGGGATTCATATGCCTTCCGGATAACTCTCAAAAGAGTTATCCGGGGACTTCATTGCATCATCATCTGAAAACTGGTCGGAGGTAGGTTTTGACTTCAAAGACGAATCTTCCCCGTCATTGATCTGAATTTCTTCATATAAGGAGAAGCTGTCATCGATACACATAGAAGCCACCGTAGTGATCTTCTTACCATAAGGGTCAGTCCCTAGTTCAATAAGACCCACTTCATCGATCATAATGTAAGAACACTCCATTTGATGTTTGCGCCGAGCTGCTTTCCAGATTAGTGTAAGCTTCTGGGACCCATACGTTTTGCCCCTCTTTTTGACTTCCAGGTCCCTAATGATTTCAGAGGATTTGATGTAGGAAGAAGGGAAAAGCACAGCCTTAAGCATTTCTTCATCTGCTGCCCAGCCTGTTTCTGATATGTACCAGTTTTTTGGTGCAACCTGCACGATGGAGTTGGATATGCATTCCCATAATTCCCTTTTCTTATCTTGGTTGAACGGTTCATCGATGTTGTCCTCACGTTTTCGTTTCCTACAGCTGGAAACATTCATTCTATCAATTCCGTCTGCAAGGAAATTACCCCAAGTAGAACTATGGCAATCCGCTTGTGCGGATTGCGAATGTACGTTGACATGGGAGGCCTTAGTCTGTGTGACATGCATTAGGCTCGAGAGGTCGTTGATTACTTTCCTTGGAGGGGAGGGAGGAGTTGACATGCCAGCAAGGTCTAAGCGCAACGTATTTACCAAATGAGGAAAATCAAGGTTGACATTTCATTTGTCTGATGGGAGAAGGGCTGTTTCCTTAATCGAAGTAGCCTTTGCCTGCAGATTTTGTGAGATTTTTGAGCTTCTTGAAGACTTCACAGTCTTGTCCTTTGTGGCACGTCCAAATTTTGGTTCAACCATCGGTTTGGGACTGTTTCTAAGCCGTCGTGCCAACCCTGAGTGGTGGAGGGTTCTTGGCTTGCCGCCATGTGAAGCGCGGAGCCAAAGACCGAATTTTCTGGCGAGCTTGAAGACAGATATGTCGTGCTTGCACTCCCTTTCAACATGTCCTAATCTCCCACAACGGAAGCAAAATTTGGGAAGATCCTCGTATTTGAAAGCAACTTTCAACGGTTTGTCCCGTTTCTGATTCAGAATAAACTCTGTTTTTAGGGGATCCTCGATGCGTATGGCCACTCTAAGACTTACAGATCCTTGCCAGTGGACATTAATGCCATCTTCTAACGAGAAACTATAAAACATAGGGAAGAGTTTGCCTATTCTCCTCACATTTTCTGGAATAATCAAGCCGATAGGTAGGTTGTGTACCTGCACCCAAAATTCTTCAAGGGAGAAATCAAGCTCCTCTAGGGCCTTGTACGGTTGCCACTCTTTTAGGATAAGGAGAGCATCCTGCACTGTCCATGGTTTAGCCCCAAGAATATTGTGCATTTCTTCCACGGATTTAAACATGAAAAGGAAGAAATTTCGCCCCAAATCATGTCATTCTAGCTCCTCAATCTTTCAAACTTTATGTAGTATATCAGAAAGTGTAAGGGACTTGAGCTGATTTGGGGAGTGAAGCTTACCAATAAGAGCATGGTTTTTCAGTGCAAAGTTTACTTCAGAGTCCTCATTGAGCACAAGCTCATCAATGAAATCCTGGTTAAGAAAGTTAGGGTCTGCATGGTTTGTCGGGTAGCCGTTATTAATCACTCCAACACTTAGGGAAGAAGAAAAAGGTTGTGATTTCATGTTTTGTGGTGAAAAAATGAGTAGTAAATGAGCCAACGAGCAACAAGGTAGGTAAGGTGGAAGTAAATGTCTGAGGAAAAGAAAAAAGGGAATGGAGAACAAAGGCAACTTGGGGTCACGAAATACTTGTGAAAACGAGAGCAGGACTTTGAACCACCTCCAAGACCAGTAGAAACACACCTCCCAAGAAAGCCCCTTGGCTCTGGGCGAAAGGAGACACGAGACTTAAGCAGTTGAGGAGAGGAAGACTAAACCTTGGAGAGAAAGCTGCCCCATTGAAGGATTCATAATAGAACCTTTGTATTTAATGAAGGCTCTTAAATGACTTTTAATCTATGCATGTATGCATAGGTTAGAAAAAGTTTTTTTTTTATTATCTAAGGCCTTCATTTGAAATCCTCTTCTTCTTTTTCGTTTATAAAATGAAGTTCAAAACCTTATTTGTTAGACATTATTTTTTTAACATTCGAATCAATAGATGTTGATATATTTTTTACTATTTATTATTTTAAGGCAAATAATTGTTTTAAATAAAGATTAAAACATCAATTTACCTATTTTTATATAACTATTAGTATTTAATTCATTAAATGATTAATATGCGTTAATATTATATATTTTTATTATTGGACGATTTTTTTACCTAATTTTAATAATTTCAATATTATTAGAGTTAATAATCCAATTTTTATAATAAGTCAATATTTCATTATGTATTATTTTCGTACTTTTTTAATAATAGAATTTTTTTTCAGGGATGAATAATAAGATATTTCACAAAGGGAATTCTCCTTTGGAGACAACCAATCAAGTCGATGGGATTTGGACAATTGGACCTACCCGAATTTTGTTTGCTTCAATTTGTAAGATTCTAATTGTTATTTTTATGAAATGAAAGTAGAAGGTACTGGGTTTTTTTCCTACTGATTCTTTATGGTTTTGTCCTGATTAATCTGGATCGATTCTCGTTATACATTTAATTTTGGTGTATAAATTTCTCAGTGAAAAAATTTTACGTACACAAAATTTCGAACTTTAAATCGGCTTAAATAATACCAAATTATTTTTCACTTGGACCAACCATGTTAAAATTAGTTAGATATATTCATGCCATTTTTTTTTACTTTTTTCATATTAGAATGGTATTTCTTATTACATGTTAGTTAGTTTTTCATATCGTATTTGTGTTATGTTCCATATTATTAGATATAATAATACATGTGTTTTTATTTAAGTAATTTTGTCAATAAAAACCCTTAAATAAACCAGCCATGGTTATATAGGTTGAGGTGTATACGAGTGAAATTGAGTTCTGAAAATAATATAAAAAGATATAAAAAAAGTTCAACGTTGATATTTATATATTTTTATAATAAAATAAATTATTTTTCATTATATATGAAAATAGGGAAATTGAAGACTCACTGGTACGGATAACTCAGCTCACGGAATTGCTTTAAATATTTCAACTTAATAAAACCTGAAATCATTGAGATTGATAAGTCTAACCTAATTTCAATGTAGTATAGTTCAAGTTTAGTGATTGATTTTCAGACATTGCTAATTAGAGCTGTACCAAACAATCGTGCTAAGGGGTGTTTAAATCATGGTACTCGATAATCGGGTACCCGTTAAACTCGGGTACCCGTAAAATTAGATACCGAGTTCTTATTTTTTTATTTTAAAATTAAAAAAACATTAAAAGTTCATAACACATGATCCAAACAAAATTTTTTTTAATGAATTGAAGTTTATAACCATAAGAAAGACATTAAAAATATTAATCTCAATCGTGATTTTTTTTCGAATCTCATATTTTTTAAAGAAACCTATTAACGCATAAATGCAAAAGAGAAACCTTGTTGTTTGTTTCATATCGAACCTTACATATTCACAAATTAATATATATTTTTTTGAAAAATTTAAAACATGAAAGCATGTAATACAAATATAGAATGAATTTAGGGATTTAAATATAGTTCTAAAGTAAAAATATTAAGTAATCTAATAAAAAAATAAAAAATAGGAACCGGGTACCCGAAAAAATCATATTTTTTGACCAGGGCAAAAAAATTTCCAGGTAAATATTCGATTATTTATGTTCGGGTAATCGGGTATGGTAATTCAGGTCGGATAATTTTAAACACTCCTACCAAACATATAGAAACTTTAAATTGAAGTTCAATGGTATTAATCTTGATTCTCAGTAACAAAATGTTAAATTTGCATTTTAAACAATCGAAAGTAATTGGTACGTATAGTGGCAAATTCAAAAATTTTAAAATTAAGTCTAAAATAATTTTTTTCTTAAATAAGTATGCAAAAAGAAAAACACTTTACGCACTAAACTAAACTACTTTTTTAGAAGAATATCGCTAAATCTGATTTGTTTTCTAAAAAATAGAGATACAGTTGCACCTCACCAAGGCTGCATATATCCGCCCTTGAATACGTGTACATCTCGGATTTAAAGAGTTATAAATATTTTACACATTATTATTTGTACTTTCAAAATAAAAATAACTTTATTTTATAGTTTATAAATTTGTTTATAAGGGAGTAGCACATATGGACGTACTTATGTAGAGATTGGGAGGAGTATAGATCTCCAAAACAATTTGTCCAATGATATTTTTAGGTTCTTATTAATTAAATTTAATTAAAATAAATATTCATACTTCTGTTTTTGCATTTAAATATTTAGTAGTATATTATTTTAAAATTAGACTATTTAATTTCTATCGATATTTGCTCTAGTTTCATCTTTGGTAGTATTAGCTTTGAGATTATACTTAGAGAAGTTGGTGGGTTTATTGCTAAGAGAAGTTAGATAAGAGGGTTCGAAAGAGAGTGATTCCCTTGTTGTTAGAAAATATTTACATGTGATGATTAAATTGTGTTAAATTTATCAGTTGGTAGAATGAGATATCAAATTCTTCGAGCTAAGTCAATGGTTTGAGTTATGTTGTTGTAAATAGTAGGGGTATTTATTGTCGAGTACCCAGATGAACCGGGTACCTACTTTGCCGGCTCGTGTCCCGGCGCGTTGCACTCGGGTACCTAAAAATCGGGTACCATGTTCATAATTTTTTTTAATTATAAAATTTTTAAAAAAATCACATATTAAACACAAAAATATGTTTAAAAAATTTTAAACTTAAAACTTAAAAGTATATAATACAAACATATAAAGAATTCAGGGATTTAAATTTAGTTTTGGAGTAACAATATTAAGAAACTTAAAATATAAAATATATATTAAAAATTGTCGGGTCAGGTACCCGGTAAGAGAAAACTTCCGGTCCGTGTCCCGGAAAAATTACCGGGTCGAGTACCCCACTCGAAAAAATTAAAAAATTCTTAAAATACCCGCCTATTTTATACCGGATCGCCGAGTCGGATAATTTTGAACACCCCTAGTAAATAAAACAAATTAAGTTAGGAGACTCGCCTCTGAACTAATTTAAAGCCAACTCATTGCTTTGGTCCAATGGTCTAGCATGCCATGAAACCTTCCAACAATACATATTCGAATCTCCCCTCCAATAACACGTGTCACCATCGGATGGAAGGAAAATATTAATTTTTTTAATTAAAATATCACCAAATTGATAGAATGTCTAAATTAAGAGACTACATTTATTGGTTTTCTTTCGAATTATGACTAAATTGATTAAATGTGTAAATATGGAGGACCAAATGTGTTACTATGTCATTTTTTGTTAGCCGTCACATCATCAGATGTTAACTTTTAACGACACGTCGACACCAAACAAATTTGTCACTTTTTAAAAGTCGGGTGATCATTTTATAACTTTTCATAGTTGGAGACTTATTTATGTTATTTACTCAATTCTAAATCATACAATTAGTGGAGGATCCAGAAATTTAAACTTGGTAGTTCACCGATCAATGTATTAATTTAGAACCAATTTACACTGTTTGTAATAATGTATTAATTAGTGATAATTGTTGTGCAAGCAAACATGGTTTATAGTCAAATACATTTTAACATTAAAGAATCAATCTATGTAAATATGTTTGAGAGATTATAACTATCTTACACTGATGTAATTGTGTTTTAGAGAGTAAAAAAAGTACTATAGTGAAAGTTAATTTTTAATTTCAATTGAGATTTTTAGTTTTGATTCACAAATGTTAACCATCATACCAACTTAAAACTAAACTATGTTAAAATTTTGACAAAACTAATATTTCCTACCGTTGGGATTGATCGATGATTGTTCTGTTAATCAAAATTATGATATTGACAATAGATGTAACTATACAAAATTTATAGTTCTTTTTGGGAATAAGACTTTAACGTACCACATCAATATTTTTAAGCGGGGTTAACAACACAAATAACAATGATCATAATAAATTTAAATTAAAAAATTTAATGACTATAGTAAAAGATTTTCGATTTTAGTGACAATAAAATAAGAGCACTCTAAAAATTTTGTGATAACCAAAATAGATATTCTTTTTTTTAATGGTGGGTCACTTGACCACCATGCATCGTGACCTATCCGACCCGCATACAACTAGCTCAAATTAAATCTCTAAATTATAAAATAAAAATATATAAAAAAAGTTTATTGAATAATTTTCTAAGTTCATAAATATTTTCAAGTAAACCTCTCGAATTTACGTGAAATAATCTGAACACTACTTTTCAGAATGTATTTTTAAAATACTTTAATAAAACAAACGGAGACCTAAAAATGATGGATTCTAATATTCAAAAATATGATGGATTTTATAAGTAAAAACACAAATATTGTACACGTTCATTTGGTTATAACGATAATAAGTTACACATATTGTAGGGAATGTTTGTTTTTAATCGGATTATATAAAAAAATAAGTGCTCAAATTATATTTTTTTTTTTCAATTTTAAATGCTTAAAATATTTTTGATAAAATAGGTGCCTGAAGTTTTAAACGTTATAATTTTGAGTGTCGGAACATTTAAAAAACCACTACTCAATAAGAACGTAGCACGAGACATGTTTTTTATTATATAAAAAATGAAAAATAATACAATTTTTAGAAAAAAAAATCCCAAAAAAAGCCTCAGATCTCTAATGTCCAAAACTACAAATTCTTCAAATTGCCACCGTTATCGCCGTCAGACACCACCATTGTCGTTGTCGGAGGCCACTGCTCATCGCCGGTAACTGTCGATAAGTGTATCAATCAGACGTAGTTTGACTAGAATCATCCGCGTTTGCCGTTCATCGTTCGATTGGCACGCCCCCTGTTGGTTGCCGATGATGGGTAGTTGGGAGAAATGAGAAATAGTCTCAGGCGACGACAATGGTGGTGTCCGACAACGAAAATAGAGGCAATTTGGAGAATTTGTGGTTTTGGGTATTAGGGATTGGGGTTTTTTTTTGGGAATTTTGAAAATTTTAAGTTTTTTTAATATAAATTATACCTTTTCAATTTTTTAAATAATAAAAAAAACATGCCATATGTCACGCTCTTATTGGATAACGATATTTTTAAACGGTCGGACACTTAAAATTGTAATATTTAAAATTTTAGGCACATATTTTTATTAAAAAATACTTTAAGCACCTCAAATTTAAAAAATATATAATTTGAGTACTTATTTTTGTATTAAGCCTTTTTAAATGATAAGTGAAAAAAACTCTTAAACGAGACCCAATTCTACCTCTCCTAACGAGGAATAAACAAAGGGGTGATGGAGCGGTATACATTGCGCCTAACCATTGAACTAGGCTTGAGCTTTTGTTAAGTTTTAACCAAACACATATTTAAGTTAGGATTATTATTTTATACATTGACGGTGAAAAATGAAAGTTTTTACAAGCACCTTAGTTCTAGGGTTTAGGGTATTAGTTTAGGGTGTTAGAGTTTATGTGTAGCGGTTTAAAATTTAGGGATAGTGGTTAAAATTAAGGTGCTTCAATTT
Organism: Hibiscus trionum; assembly: GCA_030270665.1. Classification (NCBI taxonomy): domain Eukaryota; kingdom Viridiplantae; phylum Streptophyta; class Magnoliopsida; order Malvales; family Malvaceae; genus Hibiscus; species Hibiscus trionum. The sequence continues at coordinate 43,126,264 of BSYR01000004.1, forward strand.
TCACCGCCTGTGTATTCAATATAAATCCTTTAAGTTATACTTCTCTCAACTTAAAAAAAAACTGCCTTTATGGTGATTTAAACCAAAAACACATTGCACCAAAAGCAAGGTTTTTAACCTGTATGATAGGTAGAGAACTTAGTATATATCCTCAAATTTTAATATTTAATTTAAAATGTATTATCACCTCAAAATTAAATCAAAGTACTACTAAAATTAATTTAAAATTATTTTTTTAATTTGTTTGAGAATAAAAAATTATTTATTTATTTTCATATAAATGTATTAGATCATTTAAAAATTAATTAAATGTAAAATAATTTGTTCATATATATGTCAAAAATGTTATATAAAATTTATATTTAATCCTAAATATATATTATAAATTTAATGTTTAGAAAATTTTAATATTAGTTTTATAAAATAAATAAATAAATAAATATTAAATTATTATTTCTTATTCCAAAACGAAGTGAAAAATAATTCTAGTTTGATCTTCAATTTTAATTACATTTTAAGTTAAAATATTTTTTAAAAAATTAAAATAATATTTTTAAATCTAAATATTTATTTTCAAATAATTCAAAAATCATATTCAAAGTTTTTAGAATGCTTAAATATATATTTGGTACCTAAACTAGTCACATTCTCTCAAGTTGGTACTTAAAGAATTTTTGCTCTCAAATTGGTACTTGAATTAGGCACCTTCTCCCAAGTTGGTACCTATTGCTCCCAAGTTGGTACTTGAACTTGACATCATTTTCCAAATTGCTACAAAAACTTATATGTTTTATTAATTTGGTCCCAATTTGAAACAAATCAGTAAATTTAGCACTCTATATTTAAAAAAATCTATCAATTTACTCTTTGTTATTCTTCTAAGTTGTTTGTTCTTCGCCTATAAATGTTATAATATTTTCCTAGTATAATAAAAGTTTAGCAGTAAATTGTTCTTTTATTGTAGAATACAGTTATTTAACTGTCGTTTTGTTCCGATAGACTTGTTTGATTTGACAGTATCGTAAAAAATGATAAAATTGATATAATTTTTAAATATGAAAGGTTAAATTTATTAAATTATTTTAAATTAGGATCAAATTGATAGAATGTATAAATTTTGGGGAGTAAAACTATTAATAGAAGTACTAAAACAATGAATGAAAATAAAGTTCGGGTACCAACTCGAGAGCAAAAATCTTTAGGTACCAACTTGGGAGAAAATGTCTAGTTCAACTACTAACTTGAGAGTAAAAATTCTTTAAGTACCAACTTGAGAGAAGGTGACTAGTTTAGGTACCAAATGTATATTTAAGCCTTTTTAGAATGGTTTAATACATTTTAAAAATAATAAATAATTAAATTTTTATTCCAAAAGAATTGGAAAAATAATTTTAGTAGTATTTTGATTTATTTTTTAGGTGATAATAAATCTTAAATTAGATATTAGATTTTGTTTATACATAATAAGCTTTTTAACTTGGTTTAGTGGTTTTGCTTATTTTTTAGGTTCGAAGAGTATAAGTTAAATATTAGTTTGGATAAGCTTTACACAAATCCTAAGCTTAGCTTAATGGTTAGGTGTTGGGTCCCTGCTTTTGATTCTACCCACGTGCACCAGAGGAGTATTTTTTTTTCTCATTTGATTTGTTCAAAATTTGGAGGTGATAGGTGTCACCTCCTGATTGATAGATTGAAATAATAAAAAATTAATATATATTGTTGGGTTTGTAACACGCTCGAATCGATCATCGAAACCGTCAAGGAGGGTTGCTAATGTTTGGTGGTTGAATTGGCTAAAATCGAAATAAAGGTAGACAAGTGACACAATAATTTTAGAGTGGTTCGACTTTCTAACAAGCACCTACATCCACTACCTTAGCACACCACTAAGGATTTTTCAATTCACTCAACAATAAATTCGTCCCCCTTTTCCCGGTTTAGGAGGAAACCGTTACAACCCTATCTTTTGAACTTGGCTAAGATAGAACCAACTTTAGTTTTTCTCTCAAGGCTAAACTATAACCTCTCCTTTTACAAGGGATTTGTTTGGGTAAACTAAATATCTCTCTAGGTGGGTGTTTATACAAATTTAAGCTCACAAGAGTGTACAAAAAATTTACAATAAATCACTCTCTAAAGACTATGTACAAGAGAATAGTAAAATAAAGATTTAGACTCTAATTCTCTTGACCATATTGCTTAGATGTTGTGTCTAACCTTCTTCAAGTGTTCCAACCTTCAATTTATAGTCTCAATTGAGTTTGTAGTCGTTACTAGCCGTTAGGTCTTTATTTCCCACATTAATTGCAGTTCTGGTGCCTACCGTATCGGTACACGGCCACACGGGTACCTGTATCAGTACGCCCTTCTTCAGAACTAGCCATTGGGCTCTTGCCAGCCTATGCATATCGATACGCTAGGGAGCATATCGGTACGGTCTTCACTTTAAAAGACCATTGGAAAATAGCCGTTGGGATTGTTAAAACAGAGATCAGTACACTTTAAAGGCGTATCAGTACAATCCCTCTCCGTATCGATATGAGCAAGCTTGTATCGGTACGAGTTTTGGTAGAATCAAAACTGGAGTAAAAAGGTATCGATACAGGGTATACCATATCGGTACGGTAGTGTTGAAAAGCCAGGTTTGAGTATTGTAAAGCATTCCAAAATTTGCCAAAAACCTTTTTAAATACCTCAAACATATTTTCAAGTTGTTTGGACTTAAAGACACATTTTAAATTCTTTTCAAATTAGTCCAAAACATTTTTCAATTATTATATCAAAACACTTAGTTCTTCACACACACATATATATATATATATATATATATAATATGCTGATATTGGGGAAAATATATAAAATTTTTCCATATCAGCACTGCCGTTAGTTTTTTAAAGACCGGTGATCAAAACATGAAAGGTATCTAACGAAAGGAAAATTTTTGACAAAAGAATTAACTGGGTGACCAAAACAAAAAATAGTAATATTTTAGTGACCACTAGTGTAGTTTTTCCTTTGTATTAAGTATAGAAATATTACATTTTCAAGATAAATATCATGATTCGAACTGATATAAAATATGAGCAACATGAGCATCTTTGACCGCTCGGTAATGAATCTCGCACTCCCTATATTTCTAATATAACTTCATAATAGTTCGTATTTTCTTACCTAAAATCATATATCTGCTCCTACTATTCCAACCCTAATTCACCAAAATTAACAGGGACGAAGCTTAGGCCATCCCCAAAGGAGCCTTTTGTCACTACCCGTCAATTTTCCCACAGTTCAAACCAAGGTTTAATTCACTTCTTGAGCCATTTTGAAGCAAGCTAGCACCAAGGAGGGTAATAGAAGTGGCTAGGACGACCAACGCTTATCTTGAGGAGTCCACAACGTTCTAGAAAGATCCGAGACGTTCTACCAAAGTCCATACTCATTGGGAGGCACTAGAAGACCCTAGAAGGCTCGAAAAAGCTCGGGACAACTCTGGAAGACCCTGAAACTCTCTAGAACCCTTTAGAGTTGTATAAATATGTATAGACATGTGTAGAGTTCTCTAAAACCTTATAGGCTCTTGTAGATATTTTGGGAGGCAAATTAATAGCCGTCGGATCAAAACGATCTCGACCGTCCATTGAGGATGTGGGAGCCTACAAATAGGGCCACCCCTCTCATTTTGCAACTCATCTAAGAGTTGGAAGCATACTTGTAAGTTCTCTTACGCTTACAAAGCTTTTTTTGTAAAGTCCCTTTGCCTTCTCTTGTCTTTCACTTGCCTAACCATCAAGTTGCGTGAGACAGTGAAAGTAAGGCTGGTTAGCATTGTTTGGGAAGTGCTAACGCCGCACAGATCGAGTTTGGGAGAATAAGTCTATGACACTTTGCCTCCTAAAATTTAAAATTTTCATAACAAGTCCTCTATTTTTTTGAAAATTATAATTTGACCCTTTAAATTTTTAGATATTTATATTAAAAATTATGTTTTTAATATTGGCAATTAAATTCTTTAAAATTTTAATTTGACCCCTTCAATTTTTTTGGTCTAATGACAATTTAAGTCTTTATAACTTTAAATATTAGATAAATTAGGCATTGCCTTTCAATTTTGAGTTTAAATACTTAATAAATTCTTACTTTTTTTTAAATTAAGTTATTTGTCAACTCCTGATATTTGAATCTGGCTACGTTACTAAAAATCGAGTTGAACCTTCATTTCAGGGTAAACTCTCTTAAATTGATTTTTATATCACAATAATTTAATAAAACTTTCGTAAAACTCAGTTGGGAAGAGTTCACCTTAAAACGAGGGTTAAACTAGATTTAATTTTAAAAGTTTAATGCAGACAAAATTATTGAATTTTAAAAAATATTAATTTTTTAAAATTTTTACTAAAATATATTTTGTAACCCCTTAGACCCGTCTATGCGTTAATACGGATCTTAAGAAATCACATTAGGGTCACCGAAGTGACCCACGTTAAAATTTCAAATAAACAAAGTGTTAAACCATTTAAAATCGTAAATCGAGTTTTGAATTAAAATACAATTTCAGAAACATTCAGACAATGAAACAAGAATGTGACAAAAGTTGTTAATACAAGTTTCATACTCGAATATAAAACAACACGTGACATACATGCCCCTAATTACACATGTGCCGTACTCCCCAAGCATAGCCGAAGAAGCTCTCATACCGACGTAGATAGCTACAACATGGTAGATCCTTAACCTGTGATGGTAAAAAAAACGTGAGCTTCGAAAAGCTCAGTAATACAAACTACCAAGAGATGCTAAAGGTACAAGGGTATATGACAACTTAACATCGTCATGAAGAATTAGGCAACAGTAAGCTCAAATACGATTCGATAATTCAGTGAAGCACTATTAGGAGGTCACAGAGTTGTTCTTTATTTGATCACCCGAATCGTAAGAGGTGAGCCTAAAGCCAGAGATTCAAAAGAGATTCAGATTTCAGAAGTTGAATCAAGGAGTTCAGAGTGGTCCATTAAACGTGAACTGTAAGTTTACTGAGGGTTCAACATTGATACATTAATTTAGTAGGGTATGTTTCAGAAGAGGTCAGAAAGTTTTATTAATTTACTTAACTATCCCAACCGAACTCCAAAATGCAGTCCCCCTGAACTGCATACAGAAGGTCTTACCCTAGGCCTGAGGCGTAGGAGCCTACCTAAGGGGATGCCTTAGGTCCAGAAAGACTTACCCTAGGCCCGTGGGCGTAGGAGCTTAACAGAAAGACTTACCCTAGGCCCATTGGGCGTAGGAGCTTAGGTCCAGAAGGACTTACCAGCGCTGAGCCTACAGATCATTATTCATATCCCAGATGATTTCAATTTATATTCAGAAGACATTATTACAGAAAATAGCTATCAAATCTATTTTTATACCAGAAGATAGATATCAAATTTATTTATCATCATTATTATTATTATTTCGTATTCAATGTCATATATCAGATATATTTTTTATATCAGAGGTAAAAAATCAGAGAATTGATTTCCTTTCGTATTACAGTATCATACTTTTAAATTTTTAAGCATATGGTATTGGTTTAGAACAGAAAGTATTTACAGATACATGGTACGCACCTTATAGCCCAATTCATTTCTTAGAGGTACTTGATAGATATCAGGAATATGACATTTGACAATTTTGGACTGATTTCAGAACGAGGTCCCTGGGAATAGGGGAATTTGATAAGACGGATCGAATCAACATCGAAAGTTGATGCATCAGAATCTTTGGGATTTCAGATATATCGCGAACAAAATTAAATGTTACAGCCTATGAGGGTATTAATGTCATTTTGACCTTCAAAGGGTAAACTGGTAATTGAACCAACAAGGTATAAACGGTGATGTGCGGAATTTAGGACTTCTAGCTGCTCGTCAAGCTTCCGAGCCCCTTTGAACTAATCGGAACCCACTAACACAATGTTTAATATCTCACCGGATTGGTACACTTCAACCATTCATTTCTCAGAACTGGCTACAGAGCATAACACCAATAGTTCACCTTCACCAATCGTCCACTGAACTTATTACCAAAAATCAGGCATATATTGAGTGGTATTTTCCAAGTATTCGAACATGTGCATTATATCTGAACCCATTCCAAAACATCGAATGAGTCTTAGGAGAATAGGCCCCTCTCACTATTAACTATGTACTTTCTCCAAATAAATTACACTTGCCTTCACTCGGTATTCTCCCACTATCATCATGGTATATGAATCAACCAACTGTCTCGGGTCGTATTTTGCCACATTTGGAGCCATTACATTTGTTTGTGTTTGTCGGGATTTCTAATTCCATGTCTTAGGGTCATTGTGACCCATTTCAGTCTTATCGGTATTCGAGGGTATTTCAAACATTATGATGCTCGAAAAATGTTTCAATTATTCAAAATTTATCGATTCTTCCATCTATTCATTCGTTAAAGTTCTCGAGGGTAAATCCATCATTTTGATTAATTGGGCAATCAGTGCCGAGGAATGATGATTCTTTTGGTCACAAGGGATATTCCGATCGATTCAGCCTTGTCAGTATTTCCAAACATTTCAGTCATTTCAATCAATTTAGCAATTTACGCGACTTTGACTAATCCAAACATACAATTATTTTCTCGTGAATGTCATCAGAGATTATTCAATCTTAAAAAGAGTCTGAGCAAATTTGCAGTCTCAAAGGTGAAGCCTAGCTACTATAACTTCCCAAGCAAACTTCAAGATTTTCAGAAGGTTCAGTTGTTTTACCGAATCTAGAGTAGATTCTCAGACCACTCTCATAAATAGGGATATTTTAGTCATTTTCATACATCAAGGGCATTTTCGTAATTCATTAGCCAAAATAATTAGACTTAGAGATTAACCATTTTTATTAATCGTTTACTAAACTCGAAAATCCTTTCGATTTATCAAACCTCTTATGCGAATATTTGTCTTGACCATTAATATTCTTATTTCTTAATTGATTGACAGTAGCAGAATTCATCACATACTCAATCATAGTCGTACAAGCATTAACCGAATACCAACAAGTTTTAGAAGCATGCAAAATGTAGTAATGTATTACCTTGGCTCCAAGCTACATCGGTCGATCCGTGAACGACGTTCGAACGCTCGAACCCGAATTTGACGTCCCTCAACAATTCGTATTCAAGGAACTGGGAGTACCTTCAATTACACAAATTTACAATTCAGTCCTTATTCACAGTACCCCTAACTGAATAATTAGATACATATATAAGTTCGAGTTCAAGGTCTGATTCGAAGGCTTTCGGGTCAGAATTTTGCGAAACGGGCTTCAAAAACGGACTCAGGACGTCGAAAAACATAGGATAGGGCTTTTCGGAAAAATTTGACTTTTTTTTGTCAAAGTCAGCGCTGTCGTCAGCGGGTCAACGGTCAACGGGGTCAGGGTCAACGCTGACGTCAGCATGTCAACGCTGATGTCAGCAGGTCAACATGCAAAGGTCAACTGAGTTGACTCAGCTGACTCACTGAGCTGACTCGGGCTGACTCAGACTGAGTTGACTCGGCAGACGGGTTGGGCTCGGATACGGGTCGGGTTATCGGGTTCGGATCGGACGGGTCAGACACGGGTCCGAGTTTGGGCTCAGACCGGGTTGAACTCGGACCGGGTTAAACCGGTTCAGACCAGGTTTTACCTTTTGATAAGGCCTCGTCGGCCGATCGCCGGAAAAAGGTCGCCAGAGACACTTCTGGCATCGATTCTGCCGGAAAACATATGCACATCAAATCCACATTCCAAACCACACGATAACAGTACAAAATAAGCCGAAAATGAGCCAAAAGTTTACCCGAAATGCGAACATTGCGCCGGAAAATACGAAGCTCCGACGAGAGCCTTGCCGTCGTCGGACGGACGATTTGCCGGTAGGGTTTTGCTCGGCTCGGTTCCCTGAGAACAATGGTGGCTTCCGATTCACGCCACGACGCCGAATCACGACGGAAAACACAGAAAATCGAGAGAAGGTTTTGGGCGAACCTTCAACTAGTTTTTCCCGACGAACGGTGGCTGCTCATCGCGAGTGGTGGCTAGGGCGAGGTCAGGGCAGGACAACGGTTCTAATGGCGTCGGCGGTGACAACCACGGACCGCCGGTGAGGTAGATCGGACGGCTAACAGGAAAAAGAAAAAAAACCTCTCTCTCTTTCTCTCGATGGTGAAGACGATGGTAAAGCAAAAAGGACGGTAGGTGAACGGTCAATTTGAATATTAAATATGTTTTACATACTTCTCAAACTTAATTCAAATGTCTTTCAAAGCAACACTTAACAGACACGAGCACTTGGCTCAGTGGTTAAAGCTCTAGCATCTCATCCCAAAGGTAACGTGTTCAAACCCCCGTGACACCAATTCCATTTCTTTTTTTTGTGCTCAATTCATTTTATCTTATTAAACCCTTTTTTTGTGTTACAACTCTTCCTCCCTAAAAGAAATTTCGTCCTCGAATGTAACACCCGTGTTTAGGGGCCGGGTGAAAATAATATTAAAATATTATTCGGGTCCGGTTTTATAATTTAAATAAATTAAATAATGGTTCGGGTTTCGTTTTCAAATTAATTAATTTGATGTTGACTATGCTTTGGGATTAAAACCCCAAATGGCTATGGATTATATACCCTTGTGAATATTCTATTTCATTAAGGGCAAAATGGTCTTTGGGCCTTTAAATTTAAAACAAAATAAAACACCTCTCTCTTACTATTCATTCTCTTCTTCAAAGAGAAAGCAACGGGTTGAAGAGCTCTTCCTCCTCTATCACTATTTCATCTCATTTCTCTTCCATTTCAACTCCATTTTGAAAGGTAATTACGTTTTTGACTTCCCCTCAACTCCCTCTCTTTAAAAGTACCACTTATTTTCATTTTCATGGAAGTTTTGGAAAATAGAGTTTTTGAAAGATTTTGATTAAAAATGGAAACTTTGTATTGTTAAGCCTAATGTTTTGATTTAATATGGTTAGTTGTGATGTGTAGAAGTTAAATGGTATAACATATGTGAATTTTGAATAATTTTGAGCAATTTTCGGATTTGGGTAAACATGAGGTTTTTGAAGGGTTTTGGGTGAGTTTTGGGGGTTGTTTTAGGTGGGTTTTGATAGGCTATTGTTAGTACTATGGATAGGGGTTGAATTGGGATCGATTGTGGATGTAATGGAGGTTGGAAACATGGTTTTTGGGCATGGTTTTGGGGCTGTCCGAATTGGTTAAAAATGGGATATGTTCATAGCTTGCAACATGGTAAATTGTGATTGAATTGTATTCCGGGTTGGTCTTTTGATGTTGGGCTGATTGAAATTGTTTGAAATGTGTTTGAGGTTGTCTAAAGCGGTAATTGGTGTTGGAGAAGCTTCGCGAGGAAATCCGGGTTTGTGGGAATGGTTGCTTGCTTGGCTTGGAGCTTGGAAGCTTAGGTGAGTGGTTAAATATTTTCAAAATGGTTTTGAGTATTTGGTTCAAGCATGTGAACCTAGGATGGGCTTGGTAAACCCACCTAGAGTTGGGATTAGAGTGGTAGCCTAATCCCAAGCTTTGATTAGAGACTTTGGTTGCACTCTTTAATGATTGTATATGCCTCGTGTTAAAATTGTGATGATGTTGATTATGTATATGTTGTATACATGTATGTTGAGGCATGTTGGATGCGTTGTTATATGCATGTTAATGATAGATATGTTATGTTTATGCACATGTGCAAAATATGATGTGATATGGTTGTTAAGGATATACATGAGGTGTTGTCATGTGAAATGAGATTATGAGGATCATGGTGAATACATGCTAGGCATGGAAATGTGGTTTGTGCATGATAGTAAGTCATGGTGAGTACGTGCTAAGCACGGAAGTTGTTAATAAATGATATTGTGGAATGTATTAGTATTGGCACTAGTATGCTTGGGTACAAATGATCGATCATTAGGATGTTAGTGTGTACACATGAGTCAAAAGTCGCGCGTGGCCTTGGTGGCGTTGAGTCACCAAGGAGGAGTACGGGTACGCCCGGAAATTGTATTTACATTAGTCGGTGATGAGTGGAATCCCATCGACGGGCGTGAGGATGAGTGGAATCCCCTCCGCGTGAGATGAGGCGTGAGGATGAGTGGAATCCCCTCCGCGTGAACGGTGATGAGTGGAATCCCACCGCCAGGTAATGGTTGTGTTGTTGGATGTGAGTTCCAACGGTTATCCGTGTATTCGAGTCATAGCTAGGTGCCAATACGGATTGTAGTCTATGTTGCCAATATGTGGTTAATTGTGAGCCAATGTGATTTGGGATGTGTTGCTAACATGGTTTAATATATGTGATTTCATGTGTTGTGGATTTAAACATGTTGAGCATGACATGATATTGATTATATGTTCATGCATCATTTAGAATTATGGCTCGTGTGGACCGGAGGTAAGGATATGCATTTTTATCTTGGTTGTAGCTCGTGCTTGGACCCTGCATTGTCGAGGTTTGTTTTTAAAGAGCTTACCCTCACTAAGCTTTTATGCTTACGCTCTCTTTTGTTCGACAATGCATATAAATAGCTTGTGGGTGGCAAAGGCAAAGGAAGGTCTCCAAGTGTTGCTTTTGGTGAGCTCAATGTATGAATTTTAAGAAATAGAATGTAGTAGTTAAGCAATGGGATAGGAATTGTTGATTTGAGTTTTGATGAATGTCGATATGTGTTATTGATTTAAATGCCTTGTTGTATGTTGAAGTGGTGTGGCTCTTGGATGCCTTGTTGAATTGTAAAGCTTGCTTATGATGCATGACTTGTATGCTTATATGTTTGGTTGCTAAGGCATGAAATCTCAAGTGCTTGTATGACCATATATGCATAAATTGCTCTTTAACTAGAATGCTATGTATGAATGCGTTAGTCCACGTTTGAATGACTCTCTTGGCTTAAATATGTGTGCTTACATGTTTGTACATGCTTAGGTGAGTCGAGAATTGCATCTAGAGTCGTGTTTGAGGTCGTTTAGCTAAAAATTGTGGTTTTACAATACAGGGCGTATCGATACGCCTAAGGGCTGTATCGATACGTCCTTGCTCAAAGAACACAAATTTGGCTGGGCGTATCGATACGTGGGGTGTATCGATACGGTCCCAACTCTCTGGAATCTTGGGGAGTTGTAGAGTGTATGGCGTATCGATACGGTATCCAAGCGTATCGATACGGTTCAACCTAGTTGACCAAGTGGTGTTGACCGAGAAGGGCGTATCGATACGCTCGAGGGCTGTATCGATACGGTCTTCTTATGTTGACCATAGGGTGTTGACCTTGGTCAAGGCGTATCGATACCCTCTGAAGGCGTATCGATACGACCTGTTTAAAAAGGGAAAATGGGTTGTTTTAAGGTGCTGTTTTGGTTGGTCGTTGCTATGGTGTTTGTGTTTCCGCCGTCGTGTTTCATATAGGACTTAATAAGGCATTTAGACAAGATTAGTTAATGAAAAAAAATAGGGTTGCTAACCGAGGGGGAACCTTAACGGGTTTCGCTTCGGTTTTCCCCGTGTGACCCACTCGGACCGGTCATTCGTCCAGACCGGGACGAGGGGGTTACATTTGTTGGTATCAGAGCCTAAGGTTACCGAGACCTTGGGCAGGTAAGTGAGGTAAGTTCGAGTTTTTGGTTAATGTGCACGGTGTTTGCTTGCTTCGTAAGTAGGATTGCTTGTATGACAAGTATGTTGATTGCTTGTTTAAAAGCATGTTGTTTGTTATCCGTGTATGTTGTGATGAATGATTGATTGATTGAGAATGTATGTTGTCTGATCGTGCGCATGTGTTGCTTGTTTAGCAAGTATGCCCTGTTATATGCTTAGTTAAGCATGTATGTGTGCTGATTTGTCTGAAACATGTTTAGTAGAGTCCCATTGCTTCTATTACATCGGAAAAAGGATTTTAAGTGAGGGAAATCATACTTGAGCCACTTGGACCTTTCCTTTGCTAACCCAACTTGTATGTTAAATTGTTGATTGATTTATTGCTTTTAGTAAGTTTAGGGCCAGTGTGTGGGCCGTGAATCGGTAAGTGGAAGTTGTGGTTTTGAAAATATGGATGATGTGGAGGAAGTTCTTTGCTATAGTTAGGGGAGTATGGTTGTACCGGAGTTGATGTACAATTTGTTTGCTCGAGTCCGTGTGTATGTGAGTTGATTCCTGTTGGTGAGGGACGATGGGACCGATTCTGGTATTAGTTAGTGAAAAGAAGTGAAGACCTATGAGTGGGAGTCAGGGTGATATCGATGTCATAGTAGTTAAGCCCATGGTACAGCTTTGAGTTTGTCTCTTCTGATTGGTTTTGAGTTCGTACTTCCGTATGTTGTTACCAAGCATGCAAGTTTGAATGTGCTCGATGAGGTGTCAGAGGTAGGTATGAGTACCTTAGTTCTTTTGGCGAGATCTAGGTAGGGGTCTCGTGTGAGTAATCTGAATTTCAGAAGTGTTAGTTGGTGACTGTTGGGGGTTCAGCCTATGATTTCGATGCAAGACAACCGATCAGTATCCGTGAATGGGAACCGATTTGCGTGTTTGGGGCCAGTGTGCGTCTGGGTGGTTTTCCAGCATGGTTGTCTGTGTGTGCTCAGAACTGTGTTTTTGAAGTTTTGAGATGCTCTACGAATAGTCTAGAAGAGTTAGATTTCGTTGAAGAATCAGTCTGAAAACAAGAGGACCGAGGACTATCAGTTGTGTACATGTGAAGTTGCAATTTCCGCGGATACCTCCTTTTGTGTGAGCATGTAAGAAATTAGATATCTTTGTTGAGACCTTAGATGTAGGGACACATTTGACTAGATCTTTTTGGGAGATAGTAGTGGTCAGAAAGATGTACAGAAGATGTTTGTTGGTGGTTCGGAGTTACTAGTTTCTAGTAGATGTGAAGTGATTGTCTTCCTACAGTTTCGGTGCGCCTTTTTCCAAGGCTCGGCTTGAAGAGCAAATAGTTAGTGTATACGTTGAGACAAAGAAAGAGTTGCTTTGAAGACGCAGATTTTTGTGTGACTGAAGTGGTAGGTGAGGATGTGAACTTCTTGTTGAATGTTGATCCAGTTTAGAGATCAAAGGTTGATTGAGTTTAGTCGGTAGGCTTGCTTTGCAAGTGTGGTGAATTTGATTTTTGAATGAAGAATAGACCGCAAAGTGTTAGGATAGTTTGTGTCCTATAAGTATTTGGAAGAATTGCCGGTTTACCTCTTGTTAGAGGAGAAGAATTTGTTATTGAGACCGTTTCGAGGTTGCTTCTGTTTTGTTTGTTCTGTAGCTTATGAATTCCGGAAGAATTGAGAATGTTGAAGAATTAACTTCGAGACTTGTTAGACCTTAGATTCATTAGGCCTAGTGCATCAACTCAGAATTCTACGGTGTAATTTGTGAAGAAGAAAGAGTGACGGTACGAGAATGTGTTCAGATTGCATACAGTCGAAACAAGTGACAGTGGATGATTAGTATCCGTTTCCGAGTGTCAGTGATTTGTTGGTCAGTTAGTGTGTGCTTCAGTCTATTTGAAGATTAGTTTGAGATCCGTTTACCACCAGTTGGAAGTGAGAGAAGTTGAAGTATCGAAGACAGCTTTCGAGGCAAGATATGATCGCTTTGAGTTCCGAGTCATGCCGTTTTGTTTGACTAGTGTATTAGTTAACTTCATAGAGATGTGAGCGGGATAATTTTCTGAGTTTCATGATCAGTTGTAGTAGCTCTCCTAGATGTCACGTGAGCATATTCAAGTACCGAGAAAGACCATGGCAAGTTTTGAAGTTAGTGTGGTAGATTCTATTAGAGAATCAGTGGTATGCCAAGTTGAGCGAACGTGAACTCCGAGTTAATGAAGATGTTCTCCTAGGACATGTAGTTCAGCCGAGTGTGTTAGAGAAAATCCCAAGTAGGCAGAAGAAGATGTGAGTTGGAAGAAATCGAAGACTGTGACAGATATCTATAGTTACTAGGTCTAGCATTGTTACTCTCAGAGAATTGTGGATGGTGTTTGAAGATAGTTGCTCCATTGATAGATTGCTACAGAAGAATGTTTAGTTGTGTGGTTAGATAAGAGACAATAGGCCCTTGAGAAACCGAAAGAAACTTTGAATAGAGCTTCGACCTTGAATCAGTCTATATCAGAAAAAAAAGGAGAGTTTGCGAACCATAGTGATGTGTTACATGTAGAGATAGGTTGCGTGCTTATGCAAGACAGAAGATTGTGGCTTGTTCATCAAGCTAGTTGGAAGATTGTGAGAAGAGTTATCCGATATGAGACATAGAGTTAATTACAGTTGTATTTGCCGAATTCGGTTACCGAATGCCAGTATTCTTGTGGCCGCGTTTCATGTTGAGCCTACGCTGAGTCAGAATGTTTGAAGAGAAACAGTTGCAAGACAGATTCTTGGCACCTCACGTGCGAGGCATAGTAGAAAGAAAACCTTCATAATACAGTTTCAGAGATGATAGAGTTTTGCATTTCAGAGGCAGAATAGTTGTACCGATTGACATAGTGTTTTGAGACATATTGATTTGACTGAAGAATACGGCAGTTCGTTTGTATTGCATCTAAGTTGTATGAAGACGTATTGTGGGTTGAAGATGAGTACTTCCGAGTTGAGTGGGTGAATAATGTGGTTCAGTATGAGAGTAAGCATGTAAATTTCCAGTGTGTCAAGACTGAGTTCAGTTTCTTCTAGTTTGCTACATCTGTGGAAGATTCTTAATGAAGGTGGGAAATGGATTTGAGGAACTTTATGTCCGGTTCGCGTTTGATTTCTTATGAGAGAGTTTAGCCGAGTAAGCAATGATAGGTGCATCGAGTGTACTCATTTTATACCTGTTCAAGCTACTTGTACCGTGGGTAAGATAGCGGAGTCGTGCCTTAGCAAGAGTGTGAGTTGTACAGTGTCTTGAGATCGACAGTGGCCGATAAAGATTCGAGTTTTCTGCTAGATTTTTGAAGACGTCTGCATAGTGTTTGGTTAATTGATGAAGACAGAGGATCAGTCAGAGAAGGTTATGAGTCAAGTGTTCAAGCAGTATTGTATGAGATTGTGAATCGAGCTAGTTCTGTTGTTTATTGTTGCAGTTACCATCAGAGTTAGAAAGGGGTTTGTGACGTGTTCTGTGTATCTATGATCTAGAAGTGTGAGCCAGTTTTGTTGAAAAGATTGAGTTGAATTTAGAATGGTCATGCATTGAAGGACCCGTTGAGATCTTGGCATCAGATAGCTAATGTTGTGTGGTGAGTCTACCGAGTTAGTGGGTATGTTGTGGTGAGAGAAAGTGTGGAGGAGCATGTGTCAGTGACTCTTCCTGACTGATAAATTTCGGGGACGAAATTTCCTTAAGTAGGGGAGAGTTGTAACACCCGTGTTTAGGGGCCGGGTGAAAATAATATTAAAATATTATTCGGGTCCGGTTTTATAATTTAAATAAATTAAATAATGGTTCGGGTTTCGTTTTCAAATTAATTAATTTGATGTTGACTATGCTTTGGGATTAAAACCCCAAATGGCCATGGATTATATACCCTTGTGAATATTCTATTTCATTAAGGGCAAAATGGTCTTTGGGCCTTTAAATTTAAAACAAAATAAAACACCTCTCTCTTACTATTCATTCTCTTCTTCAAAGAGAAAGCAACGGGTTGAAGAGCTCTTCCTCCTCTATCACTATTTCATCTCATTTCTCTTCCATTTCAACTCCATTTTGAAAGGTAATTACGTTTTTGACTTCCCCTCAACTCCCTCTCTTTAAAAGTACCACTTATTTTCATTTTCATGGAAGTTTTGGAAAATAGAGTTTTTGAAAGATTTTGATTAAAAATGGAAACTTTGTGTTGTTAAGCCTAATGTTTTGATTTAATATGGTTAGTTGTGATGTGTAGAAGTTAAATGGTATAACATATGTGAATTTTGAATGATTTTGAGCAATTTTCGGATTTGGGTAAACATGAGGTTTTTGAAGGGTTTTGGGTGAGTTTTGGGGGTTGTTTTAGGTGGGTTTTGATAGGCTATTGTTAGTACTATGGATAGGGGTTGAATTGGGATCGATTGTGGATGTAATGGAGGTTGGAAACATGTTTTTTGGGCATGGTTTTGGGGCTGTCCGAATTGGTTAAAAATGGGATATGTTCATAGCTTGCAACATGGTAAATTGTGATTGAATTGTATTCCGGGTTGGTCTTTTGATGTTGGGCTGATTGAAATTGTTTGAAATGTGTTTGAGGTTGTCTAAAAGCGGTAATTGGTGTTGGAGAAGCTTCGCGAGGAAATCCTGGTTTGTGGGAATGGTTGCTTGCTTGGCTTGGAGCTTGGAAGCTTAGGTGAGTGGTTAAATATTTTCAAAATGGTTTTGAGTATTTGGTTCAAGCATGTGAACCTAGGATGGGCTTGGTAAACCCACCTAGAGTTGGGATTAGAGTGGTAGCCTAATCCCAAGCTTTGATTAGAGACTTTGGTTGCACTCTTTAATGATTGTATATGCCTCGTGTTAAAATTGTGATGATGTTGATTATGTATATGTTGTATACATGTATGTTGAGGCATGTTGGATGCGTTGTTATATGCATGTTAATGATAGATATGTTATGTTTATGCACATGTGCAAAATATGATGTGATATGGTTGTTAAGGATATACATGAGGTGTTGTCATGTGAAATGAGATTATGAGGATCATGGTGAATACATGCTAGGCATGGAAATGTGGTTTGTGCATGATAGTAAGTCATGGTGAGTACGTGCTAAGCACGGAAGTTGTTAATAAATGATATTGTGGAATGTATTAGTATTGGCACTAGTATGCTTGGGTACAAATGATCGATCATTAGGATGTTAGTGTGTACACATGAGTCAAAAGTCGCGCGTGGCCTTGGTGGCGTTGAGTCACCAAGGAGGAGTACGGGTACGCCCGTAAATTGTATTTACATTATTCGGTGATGAGTGGAATCCCATCGACGGGCGTGAGGATGAGTGGAATCCCCTCCGCGTGAGATGAGGCGTGAGGATTAGTGGAATCCCCTCCGCGTGAACGGTGATGAGTGGAATCCCATCGCCAGGTAATGGTTGTGTTGTTGGATGTGAGTTCCAACGGTTATCCGTGTATTCGAGTCATAGCTAGGTGCCAATACGGATTGTAGTCTATGTTGCCAATATGTGGTTAATTGTGAGCCAATGTGATTTGGGATGTGTTGCTAACATGGTTTAATATATGTGATTTCATGTGTTGTGGATTTAAACATGTTGAGCATGACATGATATTGATTATATGTTCATGCATCATTTAGAATTATGGCTCGTGTGGACCGGAGGTAAGGACATGCATTTTTATCTTGGTTGTAGCTCGTGCTTGGACCCTGCATTGTCGAGGTTTGTTTTTAAAGAGCTTACCCTCACTAAGCTTTTATGCTTACGCTCTCTTTTGTTCGACAATGCAGATAAATAGCTTGTGGGTGGCAAAGGCAAAGGAAGGTCTCCAAGTGTTGCTTTTGGTGAGCTCAATGTATGAATTTTAAGAAATAGAATGTAGTAGTTAAGCAATGGGATAGGAATTGTTGATTTGAGTTTTGATGAATGTCGATATGTGTTATTGATTTAAATGCCTTGTTGTATGTTGAAGTGGTGTGGCTCTTGGATGCCTTGTTGAATTGTAAAGCTTGCTTATGATGCATGACTTGTATGCTTATATGTTTGGTTGCTAAGGCATGAAATCTCAAGTGCTTGTATGACCATATATGCATAAATTGCTCTTTAACTAGAATGCTATGTATGAATGCGTTAGTCCACGTTTGAATGACTCCCTTGGCTTAAATATGTGTGCTTACATGTTTGTACATGCTTAGGTGAGTCGAGAATTGCATCTAGAGTCGTGTTTGAGGTCGTTTAGCTAAAAATTGTGGTTTTACAGTACAGGGCGTATCGATACGCCTAAGGGCTGTATCGATACGTCCTTGCTCAAAGAACACAAATTTGGCTGGGCGTATCGATACGTGGGGTGTATCGATACGGTCCCAACTCTCTGGAATCTTGGGGAGTTGTAGAGTGTATGGCGTATCGATACGGTATCCAAGCGTATCGATACGGTTCAACCTAGTTGACCAAGTGGTGTTGACCGAGAAGGGCATATCGATACGCTCGAGGGTTGTATCGATACGGTCTTCTTATGTTGACCATAGGGTGTTGACCTTGGTCAAGGCGTATCGATACCCTCTGAAGGCGTATCGATACGACCTGTTTAAAAAGGGAAAATAGGTTGTTTTAAGGTGCTGTTTTGGTTGGTCGTTGCTATGGTGTTTGTGTTTCCGCCGTCGTGTTTCATATAGGACTTAATAAGGCATTTAGACAAGATTAGTTAATGAAAAAAAAATAGGGTTGCTAACCGAGGGGGAACCTTAACGGGTTTCGCTTCGGTTTTCCCCGTGTGACCCACTCGGACCGGTCATTCGTCCAGACCGGGACGAGGGGGTTACATCGAAATTTACCAGAGTCAAGGAGAAATACAGAATCCACTATTTCATTCGTTCATCTACAGAAACTTTCTATCAGAGTATACTTAATCTTGGAAACTCTCAGTCTGTCACAGATTAATCTGGTAGTGCCCTCAGTCACTCGTACTGTCTTGGACCCAAAATCATTCCATATCACAATTCAGACTAACTGATCATAATACATTATTTGAATCCATACTAAACATCATACGGTGCCAAGCAAATGCTTGTCTCATAACTGCTACTATAAGCTGGCTCAGTCAGAGGTATGAGACCTTCCAAACTACAGCAGAAAACAACCATACAACCCAAAGGTATACCTTCCAGAATCTGAATTTCTCTTCTAGGTTAACCATCAGTTCACGGATGAAGAACTACAACTGTAGTTCAAACGAGTACCCAAAGCCTCCCATAGGGGATTCCAGAATCGGGATGTAACATCAAATTTCAATGAAGGCTGACACATAATGATACACCATGCCGTATCTCTTTTTCTGTGAAAAGGATTGTCTTCAAGCTGGTTGAACATGACTAAGGTATTGAACTGATATCACCTACCTTCGTCACATTTAGGCAACTGTTTCCTCCCCTTCAATTTTTTTGGTCTAATGACAATTTAAGTCTTTATAACTTTAAATATTAGATAAATTAGGCATTGCCTTTCAATTTTGAGTTTAAATACTTAATAAATTCTTACTTTTTTTTTAAATTAAGTTATTTGTCAACTCCTGATATTTGAATCTGGCTACGTCACTAAAAATCGAGTTGAACCTTCATTTCAGGGTAAACTCTCTTAAATTGATTTTTATATCACAATAATTTAATAAAACTTTCGTAAAACTCAGTTGGGAAGAGTTCACCTTAAAACGAGGGTTAAACTAGATTTAATTTTAAAAGTTTAATGCAGACAAAATTATTGAATTTTAAAAAATATTAATTTTTTAAAATTTTTACTAAAATATATTTTGTAACCCCTTAGACCCGTCTATGCGTTAATACGGATCTTAAGAAATCACATTAGGGTCACCGGAGTGACCCACGTTAAAATTTCAAATAAACAAAGTGTTAAACCATTTAAAATCGTAAATCGAGTTTTGAATTAAAATACAATTTCAGAAACATTCAGACAATGAAACAAGAATGTGACAAAAGTTGTTAATACAAGTTTCATACTCGAATATAAAACAACACGTGACATACATGCCCCTAATTACACATGTGCCGTACTCCCCAAGCATAGCCGAAGAAGCTCTCATACCGACGTAGATAGCTACAACATGGTAGATCCTTAACCTGTGATGGTAAAAAAAACGTGAGCTTCGAAAAGCTCAGTAATACAAACTACCAAGAGATGCTAAAGGTACAAGGGTATATGACAACTTAACATCGTCATGAAGAATTAGGCAACAGTAAGCTCAAATACGATTCGATAATTCAGTGAAGCACTATTAGGAGGTCACAGAGTTGTTCTTTATTTGATCACCCGAATCGTAAGAGGTGAGCCTAAAGCCAGAGATTCAAAAGAGATTCAGATTTCAGAAGTTGAATCAAGGAGTTCAGAGTGGTCCATTAAACGTGAACTGTAAGTTTACTGAGGGTTCAGCATTGATACATTAATTTAGTAGGGTATGTTTCAGAAGAGGTCAGAAAGTTTTATTAATTTACTTAACTATCCCAACCGAACTCCAAAATGCAGTCCCCCTGAACTGCATACAGAAGGTCTTACCCTAGGCCTGAGGCGTAGGAGCCTACCTAAGGGGATGCCTTAGGTCCAGAAAGACTTACCCTAGGCCCGTGGGCGTAGGAGCTTAACAGAAAGACTTACCCTAGGCCCATTGGGCGTAGGAGCTTAGGTCCAGAAGGACTTACCAGCGCTGAGCCTACAGATCATTATTCATATCCCAGATGATTTCAATTTATATTCAGAAGACATTATTACAGAAAATAGCTATCAAATCTATTTTTATACCAGAAGATAGATATCAAATTTATTTATCATTATTATTATTATTATTATTATTTCGTATTCAATGTCATATATCAGATATATTTTTCATATTAGAGGTCAGAAATCAGAGAATTGATTTCCTTTCGTATTACAGTATCATACTTTTAAATTTTTAAGCATATGGTATTGGTTTAGAACAGAAAGTATTTACAGATACATGGTACGCACCTTATAGCCCAATTCATTTCTTAGAGGTACTTGATAGATATCAGGAAGATGACATTTGACAATTTTGGACTGATTTCAGAACGAGGTCCCTGGGAATAGGGGAATTCGATAAGACGGATCGAATCAACATCGAAAGTTGATGCATCAGAATCTTTGGGATTTCAGATATATCGCGAACAGAATTAAATGTTACAGCCTATGAGGGTATTAATGTCATTTTGACCTTCGAAGGGTAAACTGGTAATTGAACCAACAAGGTATAAACGGTGATGTGCGGAATTTAGGACTTCTAGCTGCTCGTCAAGCTTCCGAGCCCCTTTGAACTAATCGGAACCCACTAACACAATGTTTAATATCTCACCGGATTGGTACACTTCAACCATTCATTTCTCAGAACTGACTACAGAGCATAACATCAATAGTTCACCTTCACCAATCGTCTACTGAACTTATTACCAAAAATCAGGCATATATTGAGTGGTATTTTCCAAGTATTCGAACATGTGCATTGTATCTGAACTCATTCCAAAACATCGAATGAGTCTTAGGAGAATAGGCCCCTCTCACTATTAACTATGTACTTTCTCCAAATAAATTACACTTGTCTTCACTCGGTATTCTCCCACTATCATCATGGTATATGAATCAACCAACTGTCTCGGGTCGTATTTTGCCACATTTGGAGCCATTACATTTGTTTGTCTTTGTCGGGATTTCTAATTCCATGTCTTAGGGTTATTGTGACCCATTTCAGTCTTATCGGTATTCGAGGGTATTTCAAACATTATGATGCTCGAAAAATGTTTCAATTATTCAGACTTTATCGATTCTTCCATCTATTCATTCGTTAAAGTTCTCGAGGGTAAATCCATCATTTTGATTAATTGGGCAATCAGTGCCGAGGAATGATGATTCTTTTGGTCACAAGGGATATTCCGATCGATTCAGCCTTGTCAGTATTTCCAAACATTTCAGTCATTTCAATCAATTTAGCAATTTACGCGACTTTGACTAATCCAAACATACAATTATTTTCTCGTGAATGTCATCAGAGATTATTCAATCTTAAAAAGAGTCTGAGCAAATTTGCAGTCTCAAAGGTGAAGCCTAGCTACTATAACTTCCCAAGCAAACTTTAAGATTTTCAGAAGGTTCAGTTGTTTTACCGAATCTAGAGTAGATTCTCAGACCACTCTCACAAATAGGGATATTTTAGTCATTTTCATACATCAAGGGCATTTTCGTAATTTATTAGCCAAAATAATTAGACTTAGAGATTAACCATTTTTATTAATCGTTTACTAAACTCGAAAATCCTTTCGATTTATCAAACCTCTTATGCGAATATTTGTCTTGACCATTAATATTCTTATTTCTTAATTGATTGACAGTAGCAGAATTCATCACATACTCAATCATAGTCGTACAAGCATTAACCGAATACCAATAAGTTTTAGAAGCATGCAAAAGGTAGTAATGTATTACCTTGGCTCCAAGCTACATCGGTCGATCCGTGAACGACGTTCGAACACTCGAACCCGAATTTGACGTCCCTCAACAATTCGTATTCAAGGAACTGGGAGTACCTTCAATTACACAAATTTACAATTCAGTCCTTATTCACAGTACCCCTAACTGAATAATTAGATACATATATAAGTTCGAGTTCAAGGTCTGATTCGAAGGCTTTCAGGTCAGATTTTTGCGAAACGGGCTTCAAAAACGGACTCAGGACGTTGAAAAACATAGGATAGGGCTTTTCGGAAAAATTTGACTTTTTTGGTCAAAGTCAACGCTGACGTCAGCGGGTCAACGCTGACATCAGTAGGTCAACGGTCAACGGGGTCAGGGTCAACGCTGACGTCAGCATGTCAACGCTGACGTCAGCAGGTCAACAGGCAAAGGTCAACTGAGTTGACTCAGCTGACTCACTAAGCTGACTCGGGCTGACTCAGACTGAGTTGACTCGGCAGACGGGTTGGGCTCGGATACGGGTCGGGTTATCGGGTTCGGATCGGACGGGTCAGACACGGGTCCGAGTTTGGGCTCAGACCGGGTTGAACTCGGACCGGGTTAAACCGGTTCAGACCGGGTTTTACCTTTTGATAAGGCCTCGTCGGCCGATCGCCGGAAAAAGGTCGCCAGAGACACTTCTGGCATCGATTCTGCCGGAAAACATATGCACATCAAATCCACATTCCAAACCACACGATAACAGTACAAAATAAGCCGAAAATGAGCCAAAAATTTACCCGAAATGCGAACATTGCGCCGGAAAATACGAAGCTCCGACGAGAGCCTTGCCGTCGTCGGACGGACGATTTGCCGGTAGGGTTTTGCTCGGCTCGGTTCCCTGAGAACAATGGTGGCTTCCGGTTCACGCCACGACGCCGAATCACAACGGAAAACACAGATAATCGAGACAAGGTTTTGGGCGAACCTTCAACTGGTTTTTCCCGACGAACGGTGGCTGCTCGTCGCGAGTGGTGGCTAGGGCGAGGTCAGGGCAGGACAACAGTTCTAATGGCGTCGGCGGTGACAACCACGGACCGCCGGTGAGGTAGATCGGAAGGCTAACAGGAAAAAGAAAAAAAACCTCTCTCTCTTTCTCTCGATGGTGAAGACGATGGTAAAGCAAAAAGGACGGTAGGTGAACGGTCAATTTGAATATTAAATATGTTTTACATACTTCTCAAACTTAATTCAAATGTCTTTCAAAGCAACTCTTAATAGACACGAGCACTTGGCTCAGTGGTTAAAGCTCTAACATCTCATCCCAAAGGTTACGTGTTCAAACCCCCGTGACACCAATTCCATTTCTTTTTTTTGTGCTCAATTCATTTTATCTTATTAAACCCTTTTTTTTGGGTGTTACAACTCTTCCTCCCTAAAAGAAATTTCGTCCTCGAAATTTACCTGAGTCAAGGAGAAATACAGAATCCACTATTTCATTCGTTCATCTACAGAAACTTTCTATCAGAGTATACTTAATCTTGGAAACTCTCAGTCTGTCACAGATTAATCTGGTAGTGCCCTCAGTCACTCGTACTGTCTTGGACCCAAAATCATTCCATATCACAGTTCAGACTAACTGATCATAATACATTATTTGAATCCATACTAAACTTCATACGGTGCCAAGCAAATGCTTGTCTCATAACTGCTACTATAAGCTGGCTCAGTCAGAGGTATGGGACCTTCCAAACTACAGCAGAAAACAACCATACAACTCAAAGGTATACCTTTCAGAATCTGAATTTCTCTTCTAGGTTAACCATCAGTTCACGGATGAAGAACTACAACTGTAGTTCAAACGAGTACCCAAAGCCTCCCATAGGGGATTCCAGAATCGGGATGTAACATCAAATTTCAATGAAAGCTGACACATAATGATACACCATGCCGTATCTCTTTTTCTGTGAAAAGGATTGTCTTCAAGCTGGTTGAACATGACTAAGGTATTGAACTGATATCACCTACCTTCGTCACATTTAGGCAACTGTTTCCTCCGCGCATAATAGAGTCATCACAGAACTTACATTTTCATCACGCTCTCGGACACTTTTATTTTAAATTCATAATACTTTTGCTCAAATTTTCACTAGAATATACTCAAACATTATCATTATCACCGAATAACTTTACGTAAAATCTTATATCAATTATCTCACATAATCAAACATTTATTCATAAACTGAATCAAATCTTTAATTTTTACATACATGAACCATCTCAGAATCTTTACCCAAATTCAAATCCATCAAGCAAAAACCGAATCACAGAAAAATGTCGTAGACATTCCTTACCAACATAAATCGGGCTACGCACGATGGAATACTTAGATTCATGTATTGCATGGAAGGGAAAGATTCGACATCAGAGTTTCGGCTCGAATGAGTACGGTTATGATCTAGAGGCATGCACATATCAGACACCCTATGACAGACGATCGGCCGATCTACCCAGAATGACGCAACTCTAAGCTCTGATACCACTAAATGTAACCCCTTAGACCCGTCTATGCGTTAATACGGATCTTAAGAAATCACATTAGGGTCACCGGAGCGACCCACGTTAAAATTTCAAATAAACAAAGTGTTAAACCATTTAAAATCATAAATCGAGTTTTGAATTAAAATACAATTTCAGAAACATTCAGACAATGAAACAAGAATGTGACAAAAGTTGTTAATACAAGTTTCATACTCGAATATAAAACAACACGTGACATACATGCCCCTAATTACACAGGTGCCGTACTCCGCAAGCATAGCCGAAGAAGCTATTATTTATTTTAAAATATAAAATTGTTTTTTTATTTCGAAATTTATTTTAAAATAATATTTTTTCAAAAGATTAAAATATTTTTTTTATAAAAAATTAAATATAATTATAATTTGAAAAAATATAAAACAATAAAAGTTATTTTGATTTTTAAACTATATTTTAAAAAATATACAAAATATTTTTTTTTCAAATTACTTTTATAATCAAATAATAATAATATTTAATCTCTTTAATTTTTTAAAAATATTTTAATATTTTGAAAAATTATTATTTATTATTTTTAAATAAATTACAAAATTTTAAAAAATATTTCTTTTATATTTTAAAATAATTTCCCAGAATTTCCAATTTTTTAAAGATTTTTTATATATTTTTAAAAAAATCGCTAAAGTTAATGATCAACATTGGTCAAAGGGCCAAATTAATTTTTTTTTTGAGTTTAAAGACTTAATTGAGCGAAAAAATAATTAAAAATTTAATTAATGGTTTTAAAAATATATAAAAAAATCTTGTCTGTTAACTTTTATTTTCTTGTAAATTTCTATTTTTTAAATCTGATTATTATAACAATCATTTTTTAAATTTAATTTGGCCTTTTAAAAATATATAAAGAAATTTAATTAATGATTGTTATAATAATATTTTTTACAAGAAAAATAGAAATTTAGGGCTTGTTGAACGCCTAAACCTAAAATATTTGATTTAAAAAAGTTCGAATTTAATTTCAAATTTAATCGAAAATTTTATAATTATCATACAATGAGGGATCTCGTAGCAAAATATAGATGATAACCTAAGCCTGTTTAACACTAATTATTTTTATTTAAAAGAAATAAACAGTATTATATATAAACTCAAACATGCGATCTCTCTATTCTCTTCACCAGTTTTTGAAAACCAATTTTAACATTTTCTCATTCAGATTTTGACTCTCTCCCATGTACCAAAGTTTTTCTCTTTTTTCTCTCTTCTCGTTCGCAATATATACATATTCTGCTTCTCCAATTCTTTATCTCACACAACCGAAGATAAAAAAAAACACAAAGGGTCATAAGGAAAACGAGAGCTACTGGATTGTGTTCGTCTTTTCTTTCGTTTTAAGATCTGTTACATAGGAAGTAAGTTTCTTTAACCCAATTGTTAAAATGGGTTTCTTTTGATTTCTCCAAAGATTCATCTTGTTATTAAAAAAAATTCACTTCGTTTTTTTTTCCTTTTGGTTTTCAGGATGAAGCGAGTAAAAGAGGATTTACATTCTGGTTCGCATTTTAAACGTCCATTTGGCTCCTCAAGGCCTGAATCGTAAGTTTTTTTTATGTGTGGATTTGAATGGATGGTTTTGTTCTTATATGGAAGTTTGCCTTTTTTCTTTTTGGTAATATTGGATGTTTTTGTTTTGATTACTGGTCGGTTATTGTTGTCAGCTTTAATGGTTGTGTTTGATGAGGGTTAACGTGGGACTTTGTTGAGTTTTCATGATGGTTTGTTTTGTTTATAACTTGAATTGAGTGATTTGTTTATGATTTTGGCTTGCTTTTTTTTTTTGGTTGAATCATGTGGGTTTTTTGTGTTTCTGGGGTGATTACTTTAACTAGGATTTACCACTCGGTTTTGTAATATCTAGTAAATTTACTTCTAATTGAATGGAATTTTAGGTTCTCTTCACGAGTTATCATCTGTTGAAAGTATATTAGATTTAATATGAACTTTTATTTGGTGTTGGTTAAATGGCTGTGGTTCTGAATTATTTTTATTGTTTCTATCAATGAAGCTCTGGGCAAAACCAAATGCCGAGTGGAGGCGGGGGTGGAGGTAGTGGTGGCGGTGAAGGTGGAGGAATGGGAGGGGCAAGTGTAGGAGGAGGAGGAGGAGGAGGAGGTGTATCACAGAAACTGACTACGTATGATGCTTTATCATATCTTAAGGAAGTCAAGGGGATGTTTCAGGATCAAAAAGAGAAGTATGACTTGTTCCTTGAAGTCATGAAGGATTTCAAGGCTCAAAGGTATCCTCTTTTTCTGAAGCTATGTTCTGGAAATGGAATGGACAACGAATTGTTACTTAAAACTACTAAATGCTCAATCCATGTTTTGTCTTTTGCAGGACTGACACAGTTGGCGTCATTGCCCGAGTTAAAGCATTATTCAAAGGGCATAACAACTTGATTTATGGATTTAATACCTTCCTGCCAAAGGGATATGAAATAACACTTGATGAGGTTGAGGCTCCACCAAAAAGGACAGTTGAATTCGAAGAAGCAATCAGTTTTGTAAATAAAATAAAGGTGAAATCATTGTGCCAGCCTGCCAAGATCTTTTGCCTTACCAATGTCCCTGTTTCGCTCTCTAATTTATACATTTTACTGCAGAAACGTTTTCAAAACGATGAGCATGTTTATAGATCATTCCTTGATATCTTGAATATGTATCGGAAGGAGCACAAGGACATAAATGAGGTCTATAGTGAGGTAATATGTCTTGTTTTGGTTGTGATGCGTGTTCGCTGGCTCTTTGATACTTATTGAATCTTAACCTCTCAATGTTGTTTTCTCCTCCAGGAAACATGACTTGTTTGTTTCAATGATTTCAGGTTGCTTCTCTTTTTGAAGACCATCCAGATCTGCTTGAGGAGTTCACAAGATTTTTACCAAATTCTTCGGCAGCACCTTTGACGCAACAAGTTACATATGGTCAAAATTCTACTCAACGTTATAATGAGAGAAGCTCTGCTACAGTTACCTTGCGGCAGATACAGATGGACAGGGTAACTGTTCTCTCTTGTCTGTTAACTTTTATTTTCTTGTAAATTTCTATTTTTTAAATCTGATTATTATAACAATCATTTTTTTAGCAACGTCGAAGGGATAGGATTATTACCTCCCATGCTGATCGTGTTGATCATCCTGAACTGGACGATGACAAAACTATGATGAGAATGCAAAAGGAGCAGAGAAAGCGTGTTGAAAAGGAAAACAGGGATAGGGGAACTCGTGATCTGGATGATCCCAAGCATGACAACAACAACAGGGATTTTAATTTGCAGCATTTTCCTGATAAAAAGAGAGATGGGAGGAAGATTGAAGGATTTGCTTCTTATGATGACAGAGATACTTTTAAAAGTGAGTCACTCAACCTTTGACTGCGTTTAGTAGTTCATAATATGCAATGTACACTCCCCCCCATCCCCCCACCCCCCAATGTATCACAGATATATAGTTTTCTTTATGTTGTTTATTTTAAGATAAAACTTCTGGTAGTCCTTTGAACATGTTATCCTAAATTATTGTTAATGAGCCTTTTCAGCTTGTCTTTTGAAGTTTTCAGATATTTTGTCTTTCTTGTATAATGAGATTGGGGGCAGTTCTCATTTTCTTGTCCTTCAAATATCAACCTTTTAAGACTTATGTTTTTCCATTCAAATCTCAGGCATGTGCAACCAAGGGTTCGTGTTCTGTGAGAAAGTTAAGGAGAGGCTATGCAGCTCTGATGACTACCAGGCATTTTTAAAATGCCTTAACATTTACAGCAATGGAATAATCAGAAGAAATGATTTGCAAAATTTGGTGTGTTTTATACCATCTCGAGCAGTTATCTACGACTTTTCAAATTGTTCAGCCTTCTTTGTTGAATTATCAAGAAGTGCATGTTTAATCTTCTACCTTTCTGGTAGTTTAATTAGATACATTGCTTCTGCCTATTTCAGGTGACTGATTTACTTGGCAAGCATCCAGATCTTATGAATGAGTTCAATCAGTTCTTGGAGCGTTGTGAGAATACTGGTAAGTGGTAACTTCTGAAATATCATTTTAAGTTTTTTTATTGATTATTTGTCCATATGGCTGTCTAATCGAAATGTCTCCTGCAGAGGGGCTCCTTGCTGGTGTTATTAGTAAAAGTATGTAACTAATAACCTCCTTTTCTCAGTTTCTGTCATTTTGTTTTACATTTTTCTTGGCTGTTTGTTCATTTGTTATTTCCTCACATGTACACAATTCACTCTTGTATGACCCAATCGGAAATTATATTCTTTTATATAAAATTCTGTAAACTGCAATGATGTTTACCTCTTGATTGCAGAATCACTTAGTGGTGATGAAAAAGACAGAGAGCCGAAACGTGACATGGAGGGAACTAGGGAAAGGGAGAGATACAGAGAGAAGTATATGGCAAAATCCATACAGGAGCTGGATCTTTCTACCTGCCAACGTTGTACTCCGAGCTATCGGCTTCTACCTGATGATGTATAAACATTTGATTATTTTTGTTAACTTGCAAATTATGCATGATTTGGCCCTGATTCTGGCCTTTTGTGTTTGATTCTCTCAGTATCCAATACCTTCAGCTAGTCAGAGATCAGAGCTTGGTGCTCAAGTGCTGAATGATTATTGGGTATCTGTGACTTCTGGAAGTGAGGATTATTCTTTTAAGCACATGCGCAGAAATCAGTATGAAGAGAGTTTGTTCAGATGTGAGGATGATAGGTAAAATTTGCTGGCCCTCTAGTTGTCCCAGTACTATGTATGCAATCACTATTCCATCTCTTTCATAATTTGAGTATTTTATTATTTCCGTTATAATTTTATGTACTGCACGTGAAGTGGAGAATGAGTTTTCTGGAGAAAAAATTGATGTGTGCTGATTCATTACTGTTTCTTTTTGGTCTTTGGAAATTCTAGATATTAACTCATTCTAGATATGATAAGATTTTTTGTTTAATTGTCTTTAGATTTGAGCTGGATATGTTGTTAGAATCTGTGAGCTCAACTGCCAAGCGTGTTGAGGACTTTCTGAACAGCATTAATGAAAATAAAATCAATATGGATCCTCCGGTTCGCATAGAAGACCATTTTACCGGTTTGTATTTATTACCATGTTATCGAATTATATGTGGCTCGCTGCAATGTTGAACATTTTTTCCCCATCTATTTATCTTTTGGCCTCTTCTGGACTACTTACTGCAGTTCTACATTTAAGGTGCATTGAGCGTTTATATGGTGACCATGGTCTTGATGTAATGGAAATATTACGTAAAAATCCTGCTGTTGCATTACCTGTCATTTTAACTCGTCTGAAGCAGAAGCAAGAAGAGTGGACAGAGTGCCGTTTAGATTTTAACAAGGTTTGGGCTGAGATTTATTTGAAAAATCATTACAAATCACTTGATCACCGCAGCTTCTATTTCAAGCAGCAGGATTCAAAGAACCTGAGTGCAAAATGTAAGTGGAATTTTCATACCAAAGATGCTCCATTTTCCTCTGTTGCAAAAGTTGGTTAAAAGATCGAGGAAGATTCCTTATAATATGTTCTAATGTGGTGTTCATTCATGCTCTTCAACATCCTTAATACATTGCTCGTATAGTCTCATTGATATTTCTTTGTAATTGCAGCTTTAGTGGCTGAAATCAAGGAGTTGAAAGAGAAGAACCAGAACGAGGATGATGTTCTCGTGGCAAGCATTGCTGGTCACAGGCAACCCCTGGCTCCACACCTTGAATATGACTATTTGGACATTGGCATTCATGAAGACCTGTATAAACTTATGGAGTATTCATGTGAAGAGATTTGTTCAACCAAAGAACAGTTGGATAAAGTCATGAGGCTCTGGACCACTTTCTTGGAGCCAATGTTGAGTGTTCCTCCTCGACCTAATGGCAAAGAGGGTACTGAAGACGCTGGTAGAGCTCAGAATCCTACGGTAAACTGCACTGCATCAGGCATTGCTGAAAGTGGTGGAAGTCCTGGAACTGATGCTACTGTTAATTCTGAGCAACAAAAGGGTGCTAGTCATGGAGATGAGAACAGATCGCCGAAAATAACTAATTCTTGCAGAAATGGTTTGACAAATGGGGAAACTTTGGCCAAAGAAGAACACTCAGGTTGTGTTTATAGGGGTGATTCAAAGCTAGAGAAAGAGATCAAACGTATAGCTGATAAAAGGCCTGGAGTTAAGATACTTACGACTGGAACCGGAGCCCTTGCAATTGAGGCAGAAAATAATCAAAGCAGAAACAACACTGAAGGGGCTTCAGCAACATCTAGACCTAGTAGTGTTGCTGTCGGTGAGGG
This sequence comes from Hibiscus trionum, assembly GCA_030270665.1. NCBI lineage: Eukaryota > Viridiplantae > Streptophyta > Magnoliopsida > Malvales > Malvaceae > Hibiscus > Hibiscus trionum. Next base: position 43,157,300 of record BSYR01000004.1, read on the forward strand.
TCATGAATCTGAAGCTAATCCTGATCTTCTACATACATCAGAGGTAGGGATTTATACATATCGGCTACTGTATTCTACTTGGCAGTTAGCATGAGTTAAGCTGATGTTACTAATTGCTTCTGTTAAAATATACAAATATTTGGAATCTGTGACCTTTCTTTCCTTGCTTAATTTTCCTCATCTCCTCCTTGTTGAGGTTCAAAAGCAAGGAGGTTCTTTCTTTGATTTTTCAGTCGTATAAGCTTATGTAAATTTTCTTGGTTCTTCAGGGTGCTTATGTAACAAAACATGCTTTATTAGTAAATGGAGTGCCTACAGATGGCTCTTCTGCTAGTAGATATCATGAAGAATCTGCCGGTCCTTCCAAAGTTGAAAAAGAAGAAGGTGAATTATCACCTAATGGTGATTTTGAGGATTATTTTGCTGCCTATGGTGATGCCAGTCTAAAGGCTGTGCCAAAGGCCAAGCATGGTATTGAAAATAGACAATACTGGTCTGGAAATGGCAAAGAGTTGCATCCTGAGGATGCTGGAGGGGAAAATGACGCAGATGCTGATGATGAGGATAGTGAAAACGCCTTGGAGGCTGGTGATGCTGCATCAGGCAGTGAGTCTGCAAGCGATGAATGCTCTCGTGAAGATCAAGAGGTAGACCATGATGATGTTGATGGTAAGGCCGAAAGTGAAGGTGAAGCCGAAGGGGCTCCTGATTCACTTGTGGGAGCAGATGGTATGTCCTTGTCATTTTCAGAACGTTTTCTCTTTACAGTGAAGCCTCTTGCAAAGCATGTACCTGCAGTTTCTCCTGAAGAAGATGGAAACAGTTGGGCTTTTTATGCAAATGATGATTTCTATGTTCTTTTCAGACTTCATCGTGTACGTAGGATTTCTAAAGCTTTTTAGCTTTTTCTTTCTCCAATTTTTCTCTCTACATTTTAATAAATATTATTCAACCTTTTAACTTTTGTGTAGATCCTCTATGAAAGAATACTGTCAGCGAAAACAAATTCAGCAGCTGCTGAAAAGTGGAAAAATTCTAAACATGATGGTTCTTCAGATTTATATGCCAGGTGAGTTGCATAATAATTTCAGTGCTGAACAATGTGAACGTCAGATGCATTTGCATTCTCATGTGAAAAATCTCTTTGTGCTGCACAGATTTATGAGTGCGCTGTACAGTCTGCTTGATGGATCTGCCGACAATGCAAAGTTTGAGGATGAATGTCGAGCTATAATAGGAAACCACTCATATGAGTTATTTACATTGGACAAGTTAATATATAAATTGGTTAAGCAGGTTTGCTTTCTTTGATGGACATCCGTTACTATCCACCTCGTTTTTCCAGCAACTGTTCTGATTTATAGTTTTCGTTACAGCTTCAAGCTGTTGCAACAGATGAGATGGATGATCAGCTTCTTCAATTGTTTGAGTATGAAAAATCACGGAAAGATAGGAAGACAGCGGATGCAGTGTATTATGAGAATGCACGTGTCCTTCTTCACGAGGATAATATATATCGATTGAAATATGTAAGTTTTGCATTACGGCCGCTTTCTTAAGAAAATAAAAAAGAAGGAAACATGAATGGCACATACTATTTCTATATGCATATATGGTATACGTGGGTTGACATGTATGGTTTTTTACTTCTTTCCTTTTTGCAGTCATCTTCACCATCTCGATTGTCTATTCAGCTAATGGACAATGTCATTGAAAAGCCTGAAGCCTTTGCTGTTTCAATGGAACCTAATTTTTCAGCTTCTTTGCACAATGATTTTCTGTCAGTCTTCCTTGGAAAAAAAGAGCCACATGGCATTACACTAAAGAGGTTACAACCGATAACATTAACATTATTAGGTTTTGTACCGATAACATTAAGATCAATTATTCATAGTTCTGCGATTAATTTTTCTGGTGTTAGGATCTGTCAGCCTTTGATGTGTTATTATAGATGGTTGTAATAAAAAGTTAAATAAAGGGTGCTTAATCTGCCTTTTCTTTACTGATATTTGCAGAAACAAGAACAAGTATGCAAGTCTAGATGAATTTGCTGCTACTTGCATGGCCATGGAAGGTGTTGAGCTGGTTAATGGTTTAGAGAACAAGTTAGCTTGCAACTCATACAAGGTATTTTTTTGTTTTTAGTATCTGGTTTAATCTTCTCACCTTTCTTTATTTCATTGCCTGGTATGGACCATTCGGACTCGGTGTCATATGGACCATCTTCAACTTCTGAGGTGCCTTTTGTGGACAAAACTGTTAGGCCTATGAGCTGAAGTTGACATACCTTGTAGTAGGTTGGTGTATCACTAAGAAATTGCATGTGTACGTAACATTTACTTTGGGTCGTTTTATGTTGACAGATTTCTTATGTGTTGGATACCGAAGATTTCTTCTTTCGTAGAAGAAATTCACCGCAATGCAGATCTTCATACAATAATCAAGCTAGAGTTCAACGGTTCCATAAATTCTTATCCGCTTCACAATAATTCAGCACTCTTTCATGGACCGGAAAACGGTAAGTACGGCATCACTAATCTTTATATCTTTCACAACCATTTAAGTTGCTCATATCTGAAGATGACTTGACCATGCTTTTCTTGCAGCAATCCTTGCCGCAACTAAACCTCGAAAAAAAGTCCCGGAAACCGATGCATGTTTCTTGAATGATCATGGTTTGATGCTAATTGGGTCATCTAGTAGTAACGTTTGGATGGTTAAGAAATGTAGCATACTTGTAAGATCATATGAGCCATTATTGTGTAAATAGGGTTTTGCATGATATTTAGTGGGAAAAAGAAGAAAATTGTTAAGCTTTTTTGGGGGCTAACATGTTTTCTTTTCCCCCACTGTTCAAACTTCTGTTTCCAATTTGCACCCCTTATGAATTTTGAACTCTGTATTTGCTGTTAATAAAATTACTCAGTGTTGAGTTAATTTGATGCCAAATCAATCAAATAAATTAGACAATAAATGATGAAAATACATATTTATAAGGATAGTTTAATCTTTTATTATGTTCTAATGAGAAAAAACTAATATTTTTTTTCTAACCAATACTTTAAAAATCACCAAAAATAGTTTTTTTTGTTATGTTTGTTTTAATAGAATTTCAAAATTATAATAAGAGTTTACAACAATTATCTTAAACTAAATACGTAATTTGGATATTTTCCTATAACATTAACGTTAAAAACTAGTCACTTTAGATCATACAAGTCGAGTTGGGCATTCGATCAAGTTGAGTCAAATTTTTTTGAGTTATTCGAGTTTACAAGTCCTATTTTACGATACAAATTTTATTTGAAATTTTTTAGAGTCGAATCGAGTTTTCGAGTTTCTATACAAATTTAATTGTAATTATTCATAATGTTATAATATATATTGCTTCCAATTTTAACGGATTTCTATATCCATATATGATATAATATATATATATATATATTAATATAATATACATATATATTTCTTCATATTTCCGCATGTAATATACATAATATATCATGCAGAACTGGCAGACTGAACTCGAATTTGTAAACTGATCAACTAATTACTAAAAATTTCGATTTATTCAAGATATTCGAATTTCCATTTCATAACTCAAATTGCATTTGAAATTTTTTCGAGTCAAATTTATGAAATTACGAGTCGATTTTTCCGCGTTGAGTCGAGTCAAATAATTCATTTTTTCGAGTCGAGTTGAGTTTTGCACACCCCTACATACAAGGAGTATATACGGAAAAGGTTAAAAATTAAACCAAAAAGATACGAATAAATCTGACTGCATTAACAAACGAACCACAAAAGGGGATCAAACTACTGAAAGACCACCGACAAAATATAGATACAAATAGAGATCAAGTTACTTGAACAAAATATAGATACGAATAACGTAAGAATGAATGATTCGTATAACAAGTAGAAGGGGATTGTAATGGATGGGATATTTGTTTATTTATCATATCTAAGTTTGCATTTCCATTTTTGTTTTAAGTTTAAATACATTTATTATCTACATCAAATCTGAATGTAAATCAAATAAAATTCTTTCTCGAATTCTATTTTATAAGTAAAAAAATATAAAATTCTAATTTGTAAAACAAAGTAGATTTAGAAAATGGATTTGGATAATTCGTTATCCAATTATTGAGATAATCAACATATCTAAATGCAAATATTATTCGAATATACAATTTCAAAATCTACAAAAATCAGACTATAGATCATAAAATATCATAATTTACACTATCCATCACCATTTCAGCAAAAAACAGAAGCATACTTGCATAGCAAGTAATAAATTTGAAGCTTAAAAAACAAATATAATATTGCCAAAAAGATACGAGAATGAATAAGATTTTATTTAAGGGAGATGTTGAATGATTAATCAACTGTTCTTTGTTTGACCTCAGCATATGCCAAGCAAAAAACTAAACAACTATCCGATGCAATCCGAGTATTCAGACAAAATGCCGATGAACTCGAAATGGACAAGACCCAGAAAATGTTAAAACGACTGTAGATAGATATAACGGGAATAAAAAAAATGAACTTCATGGCTCCAGAGTACTCACTTCTTGCCACTCACCCCCATCAACAGCTTCTTTCCACAGTGTGACATTGTTATTGGCATCGGCGATGGACAATAAGTTCCCGGTCAGTGACCACGAGACACTCCAAACTGGGGTCTTGAAATCCTTCAAAATCTTACCCTTCCATTCCCCTTCTTTGCCACAAGTCCATATAACAGCTTTCCCGTCCTGTGAAACACTTGCGATGGTGGATTTCGGGAGCCCCAAGTTGGGTGCCCAAGCAACATCCCTCACCCAGTCGGTATGCATCTGGAGGGAATGGGAGCAGTCCATCTTCCAACTCCCATTATCCAGCTTCCATACTTTGACTGTATTGTCGCATCCGCCAGAGGCCAGCTTCTGAACAGGATCCAGTAGACCAGAACCGATGAAAGCACCTGGCGCGGTTGATGGTGCCCATGAAACCGAGGTTACTCCAACGGGGTGAGCTTCCTCTATCCGGGTGGTATCCCAACCACCATCATCCCTAGCAGTAAAGACCGATATATTCCCGTCAGAAGATCCCCAGGCCAAGCAGAGGCCAAGCTCATGGGGTGCCCATGCAATGGAGTTCACAGATGACTTGTGATCATTAAAAACATGAGCCTGCAGCCACTCGTTTTGATTATTTTCTTTCCAGATTATCACCTGGCCATCGTAAGAACATGATGCAAGGACTGATCCGAACTTGGGATGCGCCCAAGCAACCCTCCAAACAGGTCCTTTATGGCCATGTAGAACGGCAAGTTGCTGGGAACTAGAGCCCGTTATACCGATAATCTTAATGGTAGTATCGGATGAAGCAGTCGCCAGCCGTCTTCCATAATGATCCATGGCAACATCATGGAGAGCATCCTCATGACCTGTCTCAATTTTCTGTGCCGGCATCTTTTTGAACTCCGATTCGCAGCTCCTTTATATCTTCAAATTTCAACATCCAAAATCAAATCAAACACACACTAATCAACAATATCTACACTATCCAAGTCTTTCAAAATAATTCTCAAAACTTGTGTATATGCAATAGCAATCTAATACCATAACATTTGAGATCATTTCAACCAAATCATAACAGTAAAAAGATCAATAAAAGAACTTATTTTTAAAGAGAAATTCAAATCAAAACAACCAGTAATGAACAAAAATTACAAAAAATAGTTCAATTCATCAAGATCTTCAGTCTAAATCAACCCCGGGAATCATACCAATAGAAAGATCAAATTTTTAGAAAGAACCCAATTTATTTTACAGATTAATACATTCAAATCAAAGCAACCCAGAACCAAAAATTCGAAAATGGGTACATGTGATCAAGATCTTCAGTCTAGAACATATGGATCTAAATCGAACTCATATTACAAATAACAAAACAGAGCAGAATATAAAGGTAATACATATGTAGAACAGCAAAATGGGTGAAAATTAAAGAATAAAAAGAAAAATGTCAAGAACCTGATACAGAGAGAGATTGGGGAATTTGGTAACGGTTAAAGCTAGAGATCAGCTCTGAAACTGTTAAAATTTTGAGCGACAGGGAAAACTAAAGAAGCATTCTCAACTAGCGGTTGTGTTTGGACGCATCGATTGTTTAAATCCGAACAGTAATTAAGATTTTGGAAAACTACACCAACCACCAACCAAATTGGGGATACCTATTTGGACCACCGAACTATAAAAAATGTCAATCAGACCACCGAACTTATAAAATCAACCTATTTTGACCATCGCCGTTAAAAACCTAACGGTGGAGTGACGGAACTGCCACGTGACAATTGACAGAAAATTTTAAAAATTTCACATTTAGTCCTTATTATTTACACATTCTTTCAATTTAGTCCTAATTTTAAATTAATAAAATAATAAAGGGAAAACTACACCGGTGGTCCCCTAACTATTACCGTCTTCCTATTTTGGTCCCAAAACTATTTTTTTTCGCAAAATCGTCCCTTCTGTTACATAGTTCTCCTGTTTTAGTCCCCCGTCGTTAAAAACTAACGGAATTGCTGATGTGGAATTTTTTTTATTTTTTAAATATTTTTTTATTATTTTCTCTCTCCTATATATATATTATTTAAATTTTTTATTCAGACTAATGTGGTGGTGACACGTGTCACCACCATAACACAGAAAATAAATTAAATGCAAAGGGAGGAGCTGGGATTTGAACCTGCATCTCTCACGTCCCCAGCCAATAGGTAAACCATTGGGCTAAACTCTAATAATTGTTATGTTTTAGTACAAATTACATTTAAAATAATAAAATGGGGATGCAGATGACATCTTCTTCCACCATATTCGAACTGCACTTAAATTCCCTACTTTCTTCTCCCTCTGTAGCATCAAAAAGTTCATCAACAGAATGTTGATTTGAAATTAAATTCAATAGGCACAGATGGACCGGAAGATATGAGGCTCATTTGTGGGACAACAGCTGTAGAAAAGAGGGACAAACAAGGAAAGGGAGGCAAGGTGAGGGCTGCAGCCTGCAGCAATCTGTATTCATTTCCCTCCCTCCATTTCTTAATATTGTTTTGATTTCGGGTTTACTAATGCTTATGTTTCATTCACATTCCGGTTTCCATCCCTTGACTCTGCAGTTTATCTCGGTAAGTGAACTCTTATATTCTTTTGCATGTCTCTTCTGCATTAAACATTTTGGAAGTGCATTAGAGCATTTAACCATAAGAACAAAGAGCATTGGGCTTTGTGCTATTTTCCAACCCCTAATTCTTTTTGTTTAAATTTGTGGATGATCAGGTGGTTATGACCACCTGGATTTCTCATTGTTTTATTTATTAGAACTAACCCAGATTTGAGCTCCATGGAAATGGTGGAAAACATTTGGCTTTTATTCTTTCTCTACAGAATGTTGAGATCCAAACTTTTATTATAAAATGATGGAGAAAGCTACAGGATTAACATTCTCCTGCACTATCACTTTCCATCTCTTTGCTTTTTATGCTTTTGGATGAAATCCTCATAACTTTTGGAAAGTTCATCGACAATTTGTTTCTGTTCAGAACATGAAGCTTCTATCTCTGTTAGGCCAACTTCAACTTTGGATCATCGTGTAATATGTCTGAAGCTTCTATTTCTGCCTTGCCAAATTGTTGATGAACTTTTTGATGCTACAGAGGGAGAAGAAAGCAGGGAATTTAACTGCAGTGCGAATATGGTGGAAGAAGATGTCATCCGCGTCCCCATTTGATTATTTTAAATCTAATTTGTACTAAAACATAACAATAATTGGGGTTTAGCCCAATGGTTGACACATTGGTTGGGGATGTGAGGGATGTGGGTTCGAATCCCAGTTCCTCCCCTTCATATTTAATTTATTTTCTTTGTTATGGTGGTGACACGTGTCACCACCACATTAGTCTAAATAAAAAATTTAAATAATATATATAGGAGAGAGAAAATAATAAAAAAATATTTAAAAAATAAAAAAAAAATAATTTCACGTCAGCAATTCCGTTAGTTTTTAACGACGGGGGACTAAAACAGGAGAACTATGTAACAGAAGGGACGATTTTGCGAAAAAAAATAGTTTTGGGACCAAAATAGGAAGACGGTAATAGTTAGGGGACCACCGGTGTAGTTTTCCCAATAATAAATTAGGACTAAATTAAAAGAATGTGTAAATAATAGGGACCAAATGTGTAATTTTAAATTTTTCCGTCAATTGCCACGTGGCAGTTCCGTCACTCCACTGTTAGGTTTTTAATGGCGGTGGTCAAAATAGGTTGATTTTATAAGTTCGGTGGTCTGATTGACGTTTTTTATAATTCGGTGGTCCAAATAAGTATCCCTAATTTGTTTGGTGGTCAGTGGTGTAGTTTTCCCTTAAGATTTATCCAAAACTAATCCACTAAACAATTTAAAAATGGCTTAAGGTATAAAAATCTCTTGAAATTTTGAAGAAAAAAAAATTAATTTGATTTTCAAAATTTTCTCACCTAATTAAGTATTTGAACCAATAAACTGAATTAATTTTAACAATTATCATAAAAAATAAGATAATATTTTTTAAAGAAAAAAGTAACTTAATGGGGATTGAAAATTAGAGGATAGATAAATAAAAGAATATTATTTAAATATTAAAGATCAAATATTAATATTTCTTTATAAAACTATATATAGTATACATTACAATTTGACTTTTTATATTTTCATTGAATTAGATTAAGTCATGTAAGACTAAATTCAATCACAAATTTTATAAAGGCTTTGCCTATTCCTATGACATATGTTAAGATGTATTTAGAAACATTAATTAAGTAAAAAGTTTTATTGTTGCGTTTAATATAAAACATTTAATAAGAATTTTATTTAAGAGGATTCTTTGATTATTTAACTCATTTAATAATATTAATTTTCACATAGTTGTTTAAGTGTTTAGGGTCTAAAATTTGTTATTATGGTATTTTAATTTTTCAACCTCACGTCTTTATATTATGACATTTGTAAACTAATACTTTTTGTTTTTTTTATTCTCACACATTTATATTTGTATTTAAATTTAATAATTAATTAATTTGTATTAAAAATAATTGTATAAATAATTAATTAATATATAGATATTTCAAATATGCTTAGTAATGTTATATTAAAAATTATTTTTCATAATCTAATTAATATTAATAGATACAAAATATTGATAAATAATAAACTATTCAAATAAATATCGAATATAATCATGTCCTTATAGGTCATTTTGCTTGTTTAAACAGTCAAACAACCATCAACTATCAGCTAATTTTACCAAACACTTTTATACAATCAACTAATACAATCCGTTAGTCAAATCAGCTAATGCAATCATCTATCAGCTATCAACTAATGTAATCCGCTATCAACTATCATCTCATTACCAAATAAGGCCATAAAACTAATAAATTATTTTTATTGGTTAGCGCTACGGTTAACGTGAAGGGACAAAACTATCATATAATTTCTCTTTTATGTTCCTCCATTCCTACTTAAGATAAAAAAAAAAAAACATTTCTTTCGGATAGGTTATCCACTAAGCTGACGTACAATGGGTAAAATGATGAATTAGAGTAGTTTTTATCGACGATTGATGTCTGATGATTCATTCCTTCTGATTTAAATGAAGAATTACTGATCGGTAATAGTGGAATTTTGAATCTTTCTTTCGATTCCCCTTTCTAATTAGTCCCATTTTCAATAATTAAAGCATTTTGTTTATATTTTTTAGTGTTATGAACTAGTGGACTTCCATATGAACGAGTCTAAAATTGAATAATTCAGAATTAGGTCACCGATTTATTATGGTATGATTAGAAATTTAACATTTTTAAAAAAAAATTATTGTTGTTCCTTATGCTCGTCATGTGTTTGAAATATGAAAAATTCTACAACGGGCGTCGAACACCGCTGAACACTTTTAAATTAATTAATAAAGATTAAAAATACGAAGAACTCGACATACAATTAATAATTATTTAAAATAAAATTTCAATTAATTTATTTTTCATATATATATATTATATTTTTAAATTTTTTAAATAATTGAATTAAATACCTACTATAGTCAATCCCGAAATTTAAAAACCTTTTTTTCTTTTGCCATTCTTGCCGCCGCCGTTAGTCACGTCTGCCAACGAAATTGTCGCCGCAGTGCCTCTATCTCTGCGTGATCGCCGTTCGAGCCTGGACGTCATTCCCACTATGCTCTCGCTTTAAAGAAATGAGGCGATGAGGTTCTGGTTCTGGGTGTAGGAAATTTCAATAACTACTACATTCCCTTTATTCCTTAGGCTCTTGTAATGCCAAAAGAACAAGATCCATTAAATATTTTTGAGTTTTTAAACCGAGTTGCAACGTCTGTGTTTGAATTTTGCCTCCATTTTAAGCAACCCTACCACACCCTGTTTAGTAGCCTCGAATATAACAATTGTAAAACGACACCACTTCTAATTACCTAAGGTAAATTTCATTTGTTTGAGGCAGAGTAATAATGGAACACCCAAAAGAAGTGGTGGAGGCGTAGCGGTGAGTTGTTCTAAGCGATGGTGATGGTGGCTGGGGGACGAACTTAGAGATTTAAAATCAAATCTCAATATTTTTCATATAATTTTAGTGAAACTAGAGTTTTAATGAAAGAAACATTGATTAGTCAAAAGCTGATAGAAAATGGTTAACATCGACGGTAGTGGCGGCGGCGACAGAAAAGAAACAAAATGGGTTGAGTTTAGGGATTTTAATATTAAGGAGATTTTGAGATATTTGATTTTAATATATCAATTAAAAATACTGTAAAAATATAAAAGATTTATTAAATTTTTTTTAATTTTTTTTTTAAAATAATTTTAATTATAAATCTAGTCCTTAAAACTTTTAATGCTTATTAATTAATTTAATGGTATTCAACAGTGTTCAGCGTTAATGATATTTATCGGTGTTCGACGCATGTAGTAGATTCTTCTCTAAAATATTATATTTTCATAGCAGTAATATATTATTTTAATTTTTGTAAACATCTAGTTGTAGGTTAACTTTATGAAAACTCGTGCTCATAAAAGTTTTATATTTATATATTCTAAATATTTTTTGAAGGAAAATTTACATAAATATTGTTGTGGGGTTTTTCTTTTACCAAAATATTGTAGATTCAATATTATTTCCCAAAATATTGCACATCACCAAAAGACCACCCCAGCTGAATCCGACTTTAAACAGGAATCAAATAAAAAACTCAAAGTCGGCACCAGCTGAATCCGACTTTAGAATAATTTCATAAAAAAAACTCAAAGTCGGAACCAGGTGAATCCGACTTTAGAAAAAAAACCTCAAAGTCGGCACCAGGTGAATCCGACTTTAGAAAAAAATCTTAAAGTTGATACCAGCTGAATCCGACTTTAGAGAAAAACCCTCAAAGTCGACGCTAATTTCATAAAAAAAAAACTCAAAGTCGGTACCAGATGAATCCGACTTCAATGCACTGTTCAAACTGCCATAGTTCTGGAATTAAACTACACAGTGCAATACTTTGAGAAAAAAAATTTCTCACAACAATATTAAAGTAATTTGTCCATTTTTTGAATGAATATTTATTCCAAATGTTAAATAGAATAATTGTGAGAAATGTATAAGTTGTTTATTGAAATTTATTTAGTATATCTAGGAGTTAAAATTTCAATTATTTTTTAAAAATCTTACATATAAACAATCTTATTCATTGATTCATAAAATGTTAATATTAGTCATTAGTTTATATAATTTTGTTCAAATCTTTTGATTTTTCAAATTTTAACTCCATAATTAAAATTTTTAACTTCACCTCTCGTGGAGAAGCTTCCATTGGTGAGAGAAAGAACATATCTCAAAATGTAGGTCATTTAACGACGATAGATGATGTAAATTAAGGTTAAGAAGTTTGAAATTATGGGGTGATTTGATAATTTTTGAGAGAGATTTTTTGGGAATCTAATATAATGGATAAAATAACGAGATCGAGGGGAGTTTTATGGTGAAAATTTGATATTTATCAATAGAGGAAACTAGGGCCTAGGGGTGTTCATTTTTAATACCCGATTTTCAGGCACTTAGTTTATCCGGGTATCATATATACCGATCTTTGTCTCGGCCCGCTTTAGTCGGATACCCGTGAAATTTAGGTGTCCGAAAAATCAGGTAATGGGTACCCGGTTTACTTTATTTATTTATTTTTAAATTTATAATTTTAAAAAAATCACATAGTAAACACAAAAAATTTAAAAGTTGATAAATTTTTACCGGTGGTGCCGGAGCCAAGGACGGGTGTTACTTGGATTCCTTCGCCTATTGTAATGTGGATGGAGTTGCTCGTGGGAAGCTAGGCCCTGCAGGCATGGGGTGTGTTGCGTGATTGCCATGGTCGGGTGTGTGCTTTGTTTTCGGGACCTTTAGGTCAACTTGATTCTAATGAAGCGGAATTGAGGGCGATCGCCTGCTCCCTTCCTTGTTGCTGGAAATGCGTTGGTTGGGTTGTCTGAGCGTGGTAGTTGAATCAGATTCAAAAAGAGCAACTAGTTGGACTCTTAGTGTTGAGAGTCGACCTTGGCATTTACAAGATCTATTTCGAAGCATTTGAGGCAACGTCTAACGTGTGTTTCACTCACATCTACCGTGAGGCGAATGGAATGACAAATGCTCTAGCGAAGAGTGACATGGATCGTGGCTCGCTTTTTCGGGTCTGCCTATGATGTTTATCTGTTGTGGCTCTAGTTTGGGGTGCCACGATATGCTGATTTGCAAGCTTTGGTGCTGCTCATGCTTTTGGCTGGATCGTGGTGGCCTTGCTTTGGTCTTTCGTTCCTTTTAACGTTATCTCGGAATACTTTTTTTCCCACTTAAGTTTTAGCGATTTTTTAATGAGGCTCTAGATAATGTCGTTATATGATTTTTCTCTTTTAATAAAATCATACTTATTGAAAAAAAAAAATATAATTTTTTTATTGTAAAAGAATACATAAGTGAACAAAAAAATAAAAATCAAATGACAAGTAATAAGTTCCAGATCTAAAGTTCTAGTTTCATAGTCCAAGAATTCCCATACGCCCACCGATGCACAAATGATATGAGCTACGCAGTTTTTCTTCTCGGCAAATTAAATTTTATTAATAAGAAATTAAACCTTAAATTTAATTGTGATTCTCGTTAAAAAATTTCTTACTCTTAATTGGAAGAAAAGAATACTATACAACTAAAAAAAAGCCTGAACAAAGCCAACTCGAACACCAAACAAATCAAAAACAAAAACACCTAAGCAAGCACCCAACAACAATCACCCAATCTAGACATTCCCCATCACAATATGAACTTAAACCAAACCCACCTGTCTCCACGAACAAAACTAAACATAGTAGAAGACGCAAAAAGGAAGCAAGTAACCCACCAAACAAAGAGCACTATACGTCAATGCAACCCAGCTTTCGCCAATTGACCCATCAAATCCCAGAGAGCTCCGATGGTTCTGTGCATGTTTGTTTTTGCGTTTGGGGTCCAAAAATTCCGATTAAACAAAAAATAAATATCGGTCATCGTGCCAACATGTTTGGATTTAAAAATTTAAATGTAATTTTAGATCTCAAACGTGATTTTGGAAAAAGTAAGGTAGAAGTAACTTTTACGTTTTGTCATAATTTTTACACTATATTTACATTCGTGACTTTTAAGAAAAAAATAATCTCAAACATAAAACATGTTACATTAAAATCAATTATACACAAAATCAATTTTATAAAATTGATATGATCTAAAATCAATTTTACCACCGCAAAACCAAACACACTGATCAAAGAACCATATCTCTTTTCTTTCCCAGAACACTTACCCTTAGTGGGTTCAAAGGTTTTGGGAGTTTCGCCCACCAAATCTCAAAGGTCACAAGATCCACATTCTCCAATTGAATTACTTGCTTTTCTCTTGGGCTCTTTGTAATAACGTCAACCAAACTGACCATTCGTCTGTTTCAGAACTGATAACCCACCCTTGCACGACAACTCAACCTCCACCGCTTTTTCTCTATAATCTATCCAAAGTAGCCGAAAAACATCCTTCGATGTAATCTGAAAAACCTAATTCTTCAACCTTAGACCAATTCCGATTCATCTTTTCCGACGAGTTGCTCTGTTCTGATTCAGAAGATGACTCAGTAAAGCTTTCGACCTTATCCTTGGAAGGTCCTGACTTCATCTTGATCCCTGCAGTCTGCATCTGAAAAACCTAACTCTTCAACCTTAATCTCATATATCAGGCTACTCACCTTAATTTCAACTACTTGTTTGTTGAGTAGATATCAAAGTGACACCCTCATCACACGAATCAAATGATTAAGAGTATATTTAGAACATATACTACTTATAATCACCTTATAGCATTTAAAAAAATACACCCTCCTCACATTCCTTTGAATGAAAAGCATTCTCCCCAACTGCTTCTAACGAACCCAAAATCCCAGCCACTCTTAAATGTACACGGCTTCCAACACTGAAGCGGCATTCCCGAAATTTCCTGCCACGTTACTCTTTCCGACTGCACTATAGACCTCGACCATGGGAAAGCATCTACAAAGAAATATAGCTTTATCTAACTTGATGGATAACTCAGAAACTTCAATTATCTCCCAGAACCAGTAAAAACTTCAAACAGTCCACAGCAACCTAAAATAAAAATATTTAAAAATTTTAAAACTTAAAAAATACATAATACAAACATACAAATAATGTAGAGATTTAAATTTAAGTAAAAATAGTAAGAACTTAAAATAAAAATATAATTTAAAACTAAAAACTAGATATATAAAAAGTATCAGGTCGGGTACTCAATTACTAAAAAATTTTGGCCCAGGCCCAGCTTAACTACTCGAAAAAATCTCGGGCCCGATATTTTCTTTAATAAAATACCCATTTTTTTTATTTCGGGTCGTCGAACCGAGTCAACCGGGTCGGGTAGTTTTGAACACCCCTAGGCGAAACAAATGGGGGCTGACAGGGGCTTGGCCCATGCGACCCATTGTTTTTTAATTTGGCCCATGCACAATATTAAATTTTTTTTGAATAGTCCTAAGGTGATTATAAGGTAGTATCCGTTAATACTTTCCTTAACCTTCGATGTACCACACACCTTGCAGACAAAGTGGATTGAACCCGAATCTCTAGATAAATAGCATCCTCTTTTCCACTGATACCACTAGTTGGGTTCCATGTACAATATTAAGTTATAATTTATTTTATTTGTTTGATATTATAAACTTGTTTTAGTGATAAAATGTATAAGGGAAAGTATATTTGTTTTATTTGAAGTCAATAGATCAAAATCCTATTAGTGACATTCTTAATCTTTTATTTTTTTATTCGTGGTTTCGTCAACTTTTAATTTCTGACTTCGCTCCTATTCATCAACCATAGTATGCAACGATTGTATAACGACTTATCTTGATTGATAAGGAAGAAGAAAGTTTTATTAACCAAAGAAAATGAATTACAATAAAACTCTGATTAAGTTCTTTTACCTACACTAATCCAACTTATATACAAGGATACTTAACTGATACAACAGCTGTAAACAACTCCTAACTAACATAACGAACTAACCCTAATAGCCCCCCTCAAGTTGGTAACTGATGAATGTTCAAGAGGCCCAACTTGGACAAGATTGATCGGAAAGCTGGGAGATGTAAAGCTTTGGTGAAAACATCAGCCAACTGGTTTGCAGATCGAACATGTAGCAGCTTAAGAAAACCAACATTGATCTTGTCACGAATAAAGTGACAATCGATTTCAATGTGTTTAGTACGTTCATGAAAAACTTGATTCATTGCAAGATGAATGGCAGATTTGTTGTCACAGTATAAGACAACATGAGGAATTGAAATCTGAAATGAAAAAAAGTAAAGCTTGCAACCATACAAGTTCACAAGTAGCTGTGGCCATGACGCGATATTCCGCTTCGCAAGATGATCGACTAACAACGTTCTGTTTCTTAGATTTCCAGGACAAAAGATTATTGCCTAAGTAAGTGCAGATGCCAGTAATGGAACGCCTCGTATCAGGGTATGAACCATAGTCTGAATCCACAAAACCACTCAAATGAAGATCAAAGTCTTTGGAGAAAAATAAACCAAGACCAGGAGACCCTTTTATGTATGAAAGAAGATGATGCACAACATCAAGATGAGGCTTCCGAGGAGATGAAACAAATTGACTAAACATGTGAACAACATAGGTTATGTCAGGCCTGGTATGAGTTAAATACAAAAATCGACCAACCAATCGTCTGTACATATGAGGATCTTCCAAAAGTTCTCCATCGTCTTTTCTAATCTTTCGATTAGCAACAATAGGCAAATCTGTTGGTTTTGCTGCAAGAAAGCCAGTGTCTTCAAGAAGTTGCAAAGCACAATGTCTCTGAGAAAGAGAGATGCCAGTACTGTTATAAGCTACTTCAAAGCCAAGAAAGTAATTTAAGTCTCCCATTATTTTGAGCTTAAAGTGTTGGTGAAGGAAGTCTTGTACTTCGACCAAGAGATCACGATCTTTTCCCGCAATCACTATGTCATCCACATAGACCAATAATGCAACCAATGTATCACCTGATCTTTTAACAAATAAAGAATGATCTGAAGGCGATTGAATGAAACCACATTGAAGAACCACTTTAGAGAATGCATTAAACCATTATCTGCTGGCCTGTCTTAGTCCATAGATAGACTTTTGCAATTTGCAAACCAAATTGCTACTTGGAACAGAAGTAACATACCCTTGAGGCAAATTCATGTACACCTCTTCATCAAGCACGCCATTGAGAAAGGCATTGTTCATATCGAGTTGAAGCAAATGCCAGTCAAACTTAGCTGCAAGCGTGAGCAAAACCTTAAAGGAAGTAAGCTTAGCAACAGGGGAAAACGTGTTTGTAAAGTCAATTCCTTCAACCTGGGTGAAACCTTTAGCAACAAGGCGAGCCTTGTATTTATCAATGGTCCCATCTTTCTTATGCTTGATTGTAACACCCGTGTTTTGGGGTTAGGAGTTAGTCGGGTTAATTGGTCTGAGTCGGTAGAACTAATTTTAATCAAATTGATCTTAGTTGAGCAAATTGGGTTTTAAATAAAAAGGAGGGATATTTTGGTAATTTAAAAAAAAACTTTATATCTTAAAAAAATTATATCACCTAATCATTTTCCCTTATCTTCTTTCTTTTCCTCCCCTCCCCGTGAAAACCATCCCAAACTTCCCCAAACCCCCAAAACTTTGATTCATCAATTCCTTCATCAAATTAAGGGCGTTTTTGAAGGTAATTATGTTTTCTTAATCTCCTCTTCATCCTCTACCTATCTATATTCTTAGATTTCAAAGTTATGGAGTTTTGAAAATTAGGGTTCATATTAAAATTTGGGTTTTTAAGAGGGTTTTCCAATTGGTTTTGATAAATTGAGTTGGGGCTTTAGTTAATCATGTTAAAAGGTGTAACATATATCAATTTGGTTGAATTTTGGTAAAAATTCGAAGTGGATTCTTAGACCCATTTTTAAAGTGTCAAAAACTTAATTTTTGGTGAGTTTTAGATTGTAATTAAAGGGTTGATGGTTTATATATGTTAGGAGGATGTTTTGGAATCATTTAGATATCATTTGGGTGTTTAAAAACATAATTTTCTGCTAAGTAAAATAGGAGTACGAAAATGGAGTTTTGGAGGGTTTTGAGTGAGTTTTAGGGGTTGTTTTAGGTGGGAAATTGATAGCCAATGGTAGTACTATGATTAGGGATTGATTTGGGATCATTTGTGGGTGCAATGGATGTTGGAAACATAACTTTTGGAAGAGGTATTGGGGCTGTCCGAAATTGCTAAGTATGGGGTTTGGTCATGGTTTGTAAAATGGTAATTTGTACTTGAATTGTATTCCGGGTTGATAATTTGATGTTGGGCTGATTTGAGGTTGTTTGAATCGTATTGAGGTTGTTTTGAAGCAAGAATTTGGGTCGGCAAAGCATCGAGAAGAAATCTGAAAACTTGGAGATGATGGTTGCTTGGTAGTTGAGCTTGGAGGTAGAGGTGAGTGGTTAAAATATTTTAAATGGTTTTGAGCAATTGGTTCGAGCATGTGGACTAGGTTGAGAGTGGTAGACTCACCTAGAGTTAGGATTAGGGTGGTAGCCTAATCCTAAGCTTTAGTTAGAGACATTGGATGATCTCTTTAATTGATGTTATGCCTCATGATGATTTGTGTATGTATAATGTGTTATACATGTTGTTGAGGCATGGTTTGATGCATTGATATGCATGTGGTTTGGATTGTAAACTGTGTATGATGATGTTGAGTTTAATATGATGTAGGATGCCATATTATTATTCTTGAACATGACATTATGATGATTATGTATAATGTGATATACATGTATGTTGGAGCATGATTTAATGCATTGTTATATGCATGTTGTTGAGATATTTGATGTTGAGCTTAATATGATGTAAGATGCCATATTATGACTCTTGAAAATGATATTATGTTGTTGAGATATTTGATGTTGAGCTTAATATGATGTAAGATGCCATATTATGACTCTGAATATCAAAGGTTGTGGAATTTGATTAATATTGGCACTAGTATGCTTGGGTACAATGATCGATCATTAGGATGAGTGTGCACACAAATTGAGTCAAAACATACGTGGCCTTGGTGGCGTTAAGGCACCAAGGAGGAGTACGGTGATGTAATATTCCACCGGAAATTTATATATATTCTACGTGGCGATGAGTGGAATCCCGTCCGTAGGGCATGTGGCGATGAGTGGAATCCCGTCCATGCAAGGCCGGTGATGAGTGTAATCCCACCGAGGTAAGGTTGATGTTGGAAAATGTGTTCCAACATGTTATCCGCGTATTCGAGTCATAGCTAGGTGCCAATATGAGAAAGCATGTTTATGCCAATATGAGATTATGCATACATGCTAATATGAATTGATATGTGTATCAATGTGTTATGAAATGTGTTTTCAAATGTGAAGCGATATATGATGTGATTAATACATTGAGTTATGTATCATTGTATGATGAATTTATAAGTTGTTGAGCATGACATGAATTTGGTAATATGTTCATGCATCATTTATATTTATGGCTCATGTGGATCGCAAGTAAAATCATGTATTATATCATGATAGTTGCTCGAGCTTGGACCCTGTATTGTCGAAGGTTTGTTTTATGAGCTTACCCTCACTAAGCTTTTATGCTTACGCTCTCTTTTTTTCGACAATGCAGATAAATAGCTTGTGGGTGGCAAGGGAAAGGAAAGGTCTTCAAGTGTTGCTTTGGTGAGCTCAATGTATGATTTATAAATTGAAAGATTGTAATAGTAAAGCAATGGGATAGGTGTTGTTGTTTTTGATGCTTTGATGTGTGTTGATTTGGTTTGGCACTTAGATGCCTTGTTTGATTTGTAAACATCACTTATGATGCATGCCTTGATGAATGCTTGAGTGATGTATGTTTGGTAGATGTTTAAATTGCTTATCATGTGTGTGGGACATATGCATTGTGAGGATGCCTAAGTGTATGGATGTTGAAGCATGAGACTTTATGTGCTTGTTTGCCTTCTTTTGATCGAATGCATAATTTTCCTTGGTTGATTAAGGTATGCTCATATTGAGTATCATGTATGAAAGGTTCTTAATGTATAATTTACCATGTATGTTTGATGGTTCATATTCATGTTTTGAGTATGTTGGAGTACGTTTAATCTAGGACGTATGCATCTAGGCTTGGGTGGCTGGTGTTGAGTGCCTTTGCCTCTTTTAAACTTATATGTATGAATATGTATGATTCTAATGTGTTTATATCATTGAAAGTCATTAGAATGAAGCAAAATATGCTCCCCTGCATCTAGGTTTCGAAACTAGGGGTAAAGTTTCGAAACCTTTGCAAATTTTTGGGTTCCAGGGGCTACTGGAGGCCAAAGTTTCGAAACCTTTGGACAAGGTTTCGAAACTATGGTCAAAGGTTTCGATTGGGCATAAAATTTGAGGTTTGCAAGCTTTACGTTTTAGTCCTGATTCTCGTATGTGCAATTGCTTGAGTTTGAGATGTCCGTTTGAGTTGAAATTTGGCAGAGAGGCATGAAACATGACTAATTTCATAATGGTAACTTAAAATTTGGTAAAGTCCTCTTAATTTCCAGAATTTACAAATTGGTCCCTAAATTCGTATTTTGTTCAATTGAGTCCCTTATTGTTTTCCGATTGCTGTGATTTTTGAGTATGCTTATCTCAAGAGTATGCCTAGGTTTAATGTGCATCTAGACAAGTTTAAAAAGAAAAAAAGGGTCGTTAATCAAGGTTGACTTTCGGGTTGACTTTGGTTTTCCCCGTGTAATCTTCGTAGTTCGGGTCAGCCGTCTAGGCCGGGCTACGGGGGTTACATTGATACGGTAAACTCATTTGCAATCTATGGCTTGTTTGCCTGCTGGTAAAGGAACAACAGACCATGTTTGCAAATTATCCATAGCTTGTAGTTCTTCATTCATAGCATGTCTCTATTCAGGATATTTAGCAGCTTGCTTGTAAGTAGAAGGTTCCTTAAGAGAAGAGATGTTAGAAATAAAAGTAAGAAAAGAAGGAGACAATTTTGAAGTAGAAACATATTGTTCGATAGGATAATTTGGAGACAAAAGAGTATTAGTGTAATAATTCTTTAAATAAGAAGGCTGTTGAGGAACTCTAGTTGATCGTCGAACACAAGGCTATTGAGAAATCAAGACATTATTACCATTATCCTGCACCTCATTATTATTGTCCTGCACATCATCGCAATTATCAGGATCCTGCACCTCATTATCATTACCATTATCCTGCACATCACCAGCAAGAGAGGTCTCGAAAGAAATATTATCATTAACATTGTCCTGCATAACAGGCTCACTGACTATAGTATTGTCAACCAGCACATCTGAAGCATGCATATCAGAAGCATGCATATCAGAACCATGCACGTCAGGAGCATGCACGTCAAGAGCATGCATGTAAGAAACATGCACATCGATGTCATGCACATTGCTATCATGTATATCGATATGAGGCATGTTATTATTATGCTCATTGCTAGTATTAGTGTCAGGCAAACTTGTATCACAAGTTATAACAGGTTCATTAGAATTATTAGAGATGTGAGATTGAATGTGCACAGGCTCATGACTTATAGATGGTAAAGGAACATGTGGAAAAGGATCAATCATAACAGCAGAAGAAGAAATGGACTTAAAAGGAAAAAAATCTTTATGGAAAATAATATCTCTGGAAACCACAATGCTATGAGATTGTAAAATGTACACTTTGTATCCTTTAATGCCAAAAACATAGCCTAAAAAAACTCCAGGAAGGGCACGTTTAGAAAACTTATGCCTTTTACTTTTCAATGTAGATACAAAGCACATGCAGCCAAAAACCCTAATATTCTAGTAAGATGGAGCACAAGAGTGAAGCATTTCATATGAAGTCTTGTTGTGAAGCAAAGGAGAAAGAATACGATTTATCAGAAAAGTAGCTGTTAATATGCAATCACCCCAAAACTTAAAAGAAACATGAGAAGTGAAAAACAAAGCACGAGCAACAGCTAACAAGTGCTGATGTTTTCTTTCAAAAGTAGAATTCTGTTGAGGTGTTTCAACACAAGAAAATTGGTGAAGAATCCCCAGTTTTGAAAACAGCTCAGTAAATTTCAATTCAGGAGCATTGTCAGACCTAAAAACCTTAACATTAAACCCATATTGCCTATTAACCATGTTTATAAAATTTGGAATTATTGATGCAACATCAGATTTTTGTTGAAGAAGGAACGTCCATGTAGATCTGGTAAAGTCATCAACCAACGTAAGAAAAAAACGCTGATTATTATAAGTTGAGA
Organism: Hibiscus trionum; assembly: GCA_030270665.1. Classification (NCBI taxonomy): domain Eukaryota; kingdom Viridiplantae; phylum Streptophyta; class Magnoliopsida; order Malvales; family Malvaceae; genus Hibiscus; species Hibiscus trionum. The sequence goes on from BSYR01000004.1 coordinate 43,179,271, forward strand.
CTTTAAAAGGTCCCCAAATGTCACAATGTAGCAACTCGAAAGGTGCATGTGTATGTGTATCAGAAGATGAAAAAGGTAAACGTTGCTGCTTGGCAACAGGACAAATAGAACACGAACTGAATTTATCTTTATTTATATAAACAGAATTGGGCAATACATTCTTTAAAGAATTCAAAACTTTATCACTGGGATGTTCCAACCTTACATGCTAATCAACATCATTAACAGAAGAATGAAACAAATCATCAGAAACAGCATTAGCAGACTCATGAAAACGCAAAAGGTATAATCCTTGACAGAGATCAGCCTTCCCAATCACATGGCTCAGGTCCTGAATTAAACAATGTTGTTTAGAAAACAACACTTGCATATTAGTGTCTTTAAGCAAACTACTAATAGCTAAGAGATTAAAAGAAAATTCAGGAACATATAAAACATTCTTAAGAACAAGTTGTGAAGATAACCTAATTGTTCCTGAAAAACAAACATGAATAATAGTTTTATCAGGTAACATAATGTTGCCATTAGAAAGATTTAATTATTCAAATAACTCCTTAGAATGACATACATGCCGAGAAGCACCAGAATCGATAATCCAATAAGAATCTATATTCGAGGTTTAGAAAGAATTAATGTAAGACAAGATTTTACCTTGCATAGCCATATTGATCGAGGTAGAAGATAGCTCAGGATTTGATGCAGTATGAAGCTGATTAGTAAGCATAGAAATCAACTGTTGACATTGCGCCATGGTTAAAGAATCAGTTGTTGATGATGCAGAGTTTGAGGCATTAGAATTTGAGGCATGACTCATAGCATTGGCATTAGAGTTTGAAGCATGATTCATAGCATTGATAACATTGGCACTTGTTTGAGTAGAATTTTGTTTGAACCGAGAATACCCTGGTGGATAGCCATGAAGCTTGTAACATCTTTCTTTTGTGTGACCAAGAAGATGACAATGACTGCACTGAGGACGAGACTTTCGAGTATTAGAATTATGCATATTAGAATGCATATTGACAACAAATGCAGCCTCAGACACAGGATTGTTCATCCCCAGAATTCTTTGATTCTCTTCTTGAACTACCAAAGAAAAGACTTTGGTAATTGTTGGTAGAGGATCCATTAGAAAAATTTGGCCACGAACATGAGCAAAAGATTCATTCAAGCCCATCAAGAATTGCATAGTTAATTCTTGTTGCCTATCATTGAGAATGTTGAGAAGACCTTCACACGAATACTGGGAGCAAGTGCACATAGGCTTGACAGAAGCTATTTCATCCCAAATTTTCTTTAGATTCGTATAATATGCACTAACAGACATACTCCCTTGAACCAATTCAACCAACTTTTTCAATTGAAAAATACGAGGGCCATTATTTTGGGAAAAACGATCTTCAAGATCTTTCCAAATAGCTGAAGCATTTGTATGATATAAAAGACTTGCATCAATTTCTTTTGCTACAGAATTGAGAATCCAGGAGTTTACCAAGTTATTAGCACGCGTCCAAGCACTGGAATTTGGAGAAGTTGTTGCTGGCGCAGGAATAGAACCATCGACAAATCCAATCTTGTTCTTGGCAGACAATGCCATGAGCATAGATCGTTTCCAACTATTATAATTGTCACTCCCAAGAGGCTGAGTAGCCAACAACGCAGCTGGATCGTCTGATTGATGAATGTAATATGGATTGTTGCCATTACTGAACTCATCATTGGAAGCAACTGGATCTACTGTAACATTGTTAACAACATTCACCATTGCTGATGAAGAAGAAGCAGAAAAAAAAAGCAAGAATCGAGCAAGAAGCGAGTCAAGAAAGCTCAACTGATACCATATAACGACTTATCTTGATTGATAAGGAAGAAGAAAGTTTTATTAACCAAAGAAAATGAATTACAATAAAACTCTGATTAAGTTCTTTTACCTACACTAATCTAACTTATATACAAGGATACTTAACTGATACAACAGATGTAAACAACTCCTAACTAACATAACGAGCTAACCCTGATAAATTGAAACAGTGGCACATGACATGATTGTTACAATCAATTAATAAAGTTTATTGATTGTAATTGTTTGAAAGGTAATATTTTTAATGAATAAAATATTCCAAGTCAAAAACACGTTTGATATTTAACGATCTTAATCATGTATTTGGGATAATTGATTAATTAAGTGATTCATTTATATCTTTCTAAAATTAGGTGATACATTTACAATCTTACTAATAATTTAGTGACTTGTGATGTAATTAACTTTTTTTCAACTACGATTAATTAATTCAATTGTGGGGGGGAAAAGAGAACAATTATATATTGATGCTTGATAGGACTCGGTAGACAACTTGTTTAAGTAAATAAATTCAATTTTTTGGTAATATATATGTACGTTTTACGGTCTATATTATTCGGAGTACGAGAAGGTCTAGGCTCGTTTATTCTCATTGAAAGTACAATGTATTTACCAGTGCACCCAACACTTGTTAATTAATTGGTTAATTGAATTAATAGAATTTGTATAACCAAATATACTTCGCTTAACTGATTTAAAATTAAATTCAATTGCGATTCATTAATTCATCTATGGTCAACCCTACTAAAAACCAGTTATTAATCATATTATAAAAATAAATTATTAATCTTTTTTAACCTGAAATAAAATTTCAATAATAAAACAAATCTTTTTTATTTAAATAATAAAACAAATCTTTTGTTTGATTTTAATTATAAAATTTATTATTTTAAAATAGTAAAATATTTATTAATTTAATCTTTTAATCTGATTTTCTTTAAGGAAATGAATTGTCTGAAAAATTTTTACTCATTAAATAAATTTAATTTTACTCACCAAATAATAACCTGATTTCGAATCCAACCATACCCAAAGCATTAACCTTAAGTCATTCCTATTAACAGAGAAGTACATATAATTTTATGTAAGGGGTACACTATATAAAAAAATTATATTAGAAATATAAGGTGTGCGAAATTAGATTATCAATAGAAAATACAAAAAATATATCTAAGCTATAAATAAGATTTAAAATTTTTAAAGAATGCGACTGCATCTGCATCCACAAGCAGTCCTTCGATCTATCCCTACCTACTACCTACTAAAAAGAAGAAGAGAGCATTCATACCATTATTATTCATGTATTAAACCCGAGAATCAAAGAACATTTATCATTGAATAAATTATTCCGGCTATAAATTAATTATTTTCAGGCCTAGCTGTTCTTTTTTAAATTAGGTCAAGATCAAATTTCTTATCTAAAATCTATATAGAAAAAAATAATAATATTCTAAAACAATTTCTCAAATGAACTGTTATTCGATTGTTGGAAAATCTTTGATTACTTTTATTTTTATTTTGGTCAACAAGTATAATTTTATTACAATAAAAATTATACAAGAAATATATAATCACATGTCTCATTTCCCTAAATCAACAAGTATGATTGCCTTTTATTTTAGTTAAAAAAATATTTGTGTTCTTGAGGTGATATTATATAATAAATTTAACTTTCCGTAAAAAAATATTTAATTTAATATCTGAATTCACAAATTACATCAATTTAATATTTTAACTAATGTTAATCATTATTATGCTGGGGTGTTGTTAACAATGCTGACTTAACAATTCATGTGTTAATGGTGACATGGCAGAAGGTAATATTTGAATTTTTAGGAAGTTTGAGGGCAAAATTAATTTTTAGGGGGTTTGAGTGCTTAATTAATTTTTATCTGGTATTTAAAAAATTAAAATTTATGAAATTAAATTTATAAATATTAAATATAAAAAATTAAATACTAGAAATGCTAAAATACTAAAAACATTATTAAAATTTTCAAAAAAATTAAATAAATCATAATCTTTAAAATGATCAATATCAAAAACAAAAATTTTAAAATATTATGAAGTATTAAAATTATAGAAAAAACACTTTTTTTATAAAAATTATATTTGAAAAATATTTGATATTAAAAAAAATTAAAAAATAAAGTATTTATAATTGTTGTGTTCTAGATTTTACGAGGCTTCATTATATGATGTGCAATTTTCGAGTAGAGGAAGTAAGGTTGAAACCGACAAACTAACTAAAAAATTTATTTATCGAGCATGTAATCTTCTTTGAGTGACTTGATATCCTATGTTTCTTCAAATGAAGTGACCATTGAGTTGCTTGTTCTATAATTGTTAGATGCTTCAAGGTCTTATTTTGTTGAATTCACATTATGTTTCTCTTGATTTTTGGCTTATTTTGTGAACCTATGGATGCTTATAATGGTTTTACAACGACTTTTATGTCATGGCTTGACCTTGCTCTTTTCGTATATGTTCATTACTTATAGTCGCTCGAGGTTATATTTGTGTTATGATTTATTTTAATGTAACTGTTCAAAAATTATCTTCCATTTTAATTATGACCATTTAACATTAAATACCACACAAAACTTTTGATTTGATACAATTATATGAATGAAGTTTATTTTCATTTACTTGTATATATTAAACTAAAAGAGAAAGAGCTCAAAAACATAAATAAATTTAAAAACCATTTCATATCTTATTATTTATTTATTTAATCGAAAAAAATTATGTTATTTTTAAAAGATTCAAATTCGAACATTTTTGTTTACAAAACAGATAAAGAAGATGTATCTCCCCACATTGTCCTCTTTAACTATAAATAGGCATGAAGGCAGGCACCAAAAGTCCGAAACACACACCAAACACCAAAGTAATAATTCACCTTACTACTTGCTGTCATAGTTTCCAATGACTGATAAGCTTTATACTCAACTCTTTGTGGCATTCCTGTTGTTCTTTGTGCATCAATCTTTCGAATCTAATTCTCAAGAACTCGAATCCATTCGGAATCTCGAGGGAGCCCAAAGAGGAGATGTCATTCAAGGGCTCAACCAAATCAAGAAATACCTCAAGAAATATGGTTATTATTCCCATGACATTGAGTATATGCTCGATGATCATTTCGATGATGTTTTAGAGTCTGCTCTTAAAGTATACCAGAAGTATCTTCACATTAATGTAACAGGCAGGGTCGATTCTGCCACGATCACGGCGATGCTAACACCTCGATGCGGCGTCCCCGATATAGTACGCAACCCAACTTCCAAGATAAACCACTTGGTTTCTAACTTTAAATTCCCAGGGAAACCGAACAAGTGGGATTTTAGGAGTTACAACCTTTCCTATGTAATAAAAAATGATGTCGATGTATTCACCGAAGACGAATTGGCTCCTGCCTATGCCAAGGCATTCAAATCGTGGGCGGATGTTTCTCCGTTCACCTTCACGAGGGTGAAGCGTCGCGGAAAGGTGGAGATCGGCTTTTTCCCAAAGAAACATGGGGATGGTTTCCCTTTCGGTATCGAATTTGCCCATACTTTTTTCCCACCAAACGGCGATGTTCACTTGAATGCAAACTATAGTTGGAGCTTTAATCCTACTGAAAAGAATGAAGTCGATGTGCAAACGGTTGCCGTGCATGAGTTCGGACATGCTCTCGGCCTCGACCACAGCCAATTTAAAACTGCCGTCATGTATCCATATATTAAAATCGGAACTACCCATAGGGAGCTCACCGATGATGACAAGAAGGGCATACGAGCTTTGTATTCTAGTTGAACAACTTGCATCACTAAAACAATAGGGCTTAAAATACAGCACAATTGAATTACTAGAATAAGATTACACATTTTAATATACATTTGACATAAAAATAACAATGTATTAAAATATTATTTAAATCATCCTTAAATATGAGGTCAGGGGTTCGATCTTTACCAGTAAGAATGAAGTACATTTCAATATTTCATGACCTGCCATTTATCTCTTAGTAAGAGCACCCACGGCCAGAAGATTAATAATTACTATCAGCGATGGATATCTTGGTTCAAACTAGGAAAAAATCTCATTTAAATATTTTAGGTTTATTGTTTAATATAGGTTTATATTTTATCGTTTTAAAAATTAAATATATAGAGATAAAATAATAATTTTAAAAATCAAAAGGTAAGCAAATAAAAAAATTATTCTATACTATTTTTAAATGACTTAAAACTTAAAACTTTTATGATGGAATTATTCTTTTAACCCCTTAAAATATATAAATTATTATTAATTTTCTCTAAATTTAAATTTTTTAAATGACTCTTTTTCCAAGAGATAATGTTAAGTTCCGTTGTTAAATACAGAATTGATAGTGAATTGTCCCCAAAAATTGTTTGATTTATTGTTGGAGGCTTTCACGCCCAATATAATTTCCTTCTTAAAAGATTGTATATTATTTTTAATGTAATTAAAAATTAAAAATATTTATCAATAATCAGTTAGGGATGGCAACTGGGGTGGGCGTTTGACTGCTCCGACCCCGACCCGAAATATTATATACATAATCCAACCCCGCCCCGCCCTGAAAAATAGTTTTATTTAACCGCCCCGTAATTTAAAATATAAATCCGTCTCGAACTGACCCGCCTGAAATAATTTTATCAAAAATCAATAAACATATCTAATTATATCATCAACTAATAAACAGATCTGAAAAATGCAGCAATATCATAATAATCAAATTGTATAATTTACATTAACAACATAACAATCAGATCTGGAGAATAAGAAACAAACATGAACTAAAAATAAAAAATAAACATGACCTAAAAATAAAAAAATTCAGAAAGTGTCTTGAGCCGAAAGTCAAAATAAACTTAGAAAAAATTTTGAACTGAAAATAAAATGAAAAACCAAAAAATAAGCACAACAAATCAGTGAAAATAAACCGATAAAAATAAACACAAACTGAAAATTAAATAATACGACATGAACAAATAAATCTAGTGAAACCCATAAAATAAAATGGAAAAGAATGATAATAATAAATTTTGAAACAAAAAACTAAAAAACAGTAAAAGAAGAGGAAAAAAAGATACGGCATGAAGAAAAAGAAAAATTGAAATATTAGAAACAAAAGAAGAAAAAGAATAAAGAAAATGGATAAATAAGAAGATGAATCACTGAAGATATTGATGAGATATTTGGGAAATGAAATGAAGGAAAGAAAAAAAGAGAGGAGGCAGTGAACGGCGCAGGGAAAAAATGAGGGAAAATAACCCTAAAAGAGTAAATATATATATGGTGTCACTTTCGTAAATATGATAAAATATAGATATATAATTAAAAATATATCGGGTTGGGAAATTTTTACTCTAAATCCGCCCTCGCCCCGAACCCGACTGTATTTTTTCCAAAACCCGCCTCCCCCATCCCGAACCTGAAATTTAAAAATAAAACTCGCCCTCATAGGGTCAGGTCGAGATCCCTCGGGTTCGGATCATATTGTCATCTCTATAATCAGTTGGTTCAGTGAGATAAGACATTAAACTTCTTAAGCAAGGTCAAAAGTTTGAATCATGACGTTGTAAATGGAACAAATTGAGTTGGAAGGGTCTCCCTCATAACGGGTCTTAGCATTACCTGATCCGATTTAAAAATTACGAAAAGCTAACTCTAGAGTGGCATTATTATATAAACCCCCTTATAAATAGTTATTTACATAAACGATTTCCAGCTAATGTTATTTTAAAAAATGACCCTCAAATCGTCCACGTAGAGCGAACTCGTTTTTACAGAACGCGAGTTTGAACCTCGCTTTCTACAAAATGCGAGTTTCGTGTTGAGTAAGTTGGTAAAAAAAGAAAAAAATAAATTTTTGTATTTTTTTAACATGAAACTCGCTTTCTGTAGAACGCAAGGTTGCATTACGTGGACGATTTGAAACTTTTTTTTTAAATAACATTGGTTGAAGATCTTTTACGTAAATGACTATTTATAAGAGGTTTTCTATATAATAATGCCCTCTGAAGTATTCCGTTAAAAAAACTCTAGAATAGGCCCTAAAGCGGGGGTATAAACGTCTTCCACCTCCATGAAATCTAAATATATGGGCGAACAATACTTAATTCGACACGAAAAATTAATTTTTTATGTGAAATGATATTAACTCAGTTTGATTTGACTCGTAATTTTATAGATTCTACTCAAAAAAATTCAAATATAATTTGAGTTATAAAATGTAACTTCAAATAACTTGAAATTTTTACTAATTAGTGGATCAATTTTCAAGTTCGAGCATATTCTCTCAATTATGACTAATATATATCATATATGAAAATATATGAAAAAAATATATATGTATTGTATATGATTATAAAATATTGTTTAAATTGCAACCAACTAGTATCACAACACTATAAATTTTTACAATTAAATTTAAACAGAAATTCAAATAACTCGACTCGACTTAAATTTTTTTAAAAATTAAATTATAAAATTAAATTCGTCAAACTCATTTTTTTTTTCATTAGAACAAATACTCTACCTAAACATGCCGAACTCGGACCAATGCACAACCAATATTCAATATTTTAAATTAATTATAAGAAGGAATTTACTCTAATTAGCCCCAACTGTTTTCTCAAGTCACCATCAAAACCCGACAGAATTAAGCTCAAAAGTAATCTTATACATGAACGAATCAAAGTTTGGCAGTTAGAAGTATCGATTTATTTAATTTCATAATCAACAAATGTTGGGAAAATGCGAAGAAAATGGTAACTTTAAGCTATATTTAAAAGTAGTAAAGGTGAAAATTCGAATAAAAATTCTATTGAATCTTATTCTACTCCATGAAATTTTTATAACGGTATCTCATATGCTCAAGACGGTTAAGTAATAAATGAGAAATTGATGCTCAAAGAAAGGTAATTGTGAATTGAATAAGGAAGTGAAAAACCCCCTTTGTGATCATTGAATAACTTAGATTGAAATTGTGCCTCGCGTGCAAGGGGATTGTGAATCAATCTCATTCGGGTTGGGGCACACCCCCACGACGTAGGCGATACGAATGTCTAGACCGATCGGACCCTTTATAGAATTGCGGATATTTTACCCACGTCAAATATTTTTTTCCTTATAAATGACATATCTTTTGAATATTTCGAATTAAATTGGATAGATGTTTAATAGCCATATTTTTGGAATGTTATTTCCACATTTAACCTACCTCACTCCCTTATAAATTGAATGACATTCTTTTGATTTAAACACAACTCAGAAATTTCTTTTCTTCAAAATCACATTATGTTTTCCGTGATAGTCAAAGGCAAGTTTCTGTTCGTGATCTCTTTAATAGTGCTACTGTCGAAGATCATCCGCTGTTGTATCCTTGGAGAGTGACGACCTAAGATTTCAAGCACCGAGAAGTGATCGAATTTGTCTTAAGGAAACTGCGTTTCTGCAAGCCTCAACAATCCGTGTTTAGTTTATCTCGAATCTGTTCTATTCTTAAATATTATATTTCGTTTATTTTTTTTTTGCTCGGCAAAAAATATAATTTTATTAACATAAGCCTGCAAAGTGTGCCTCGTTAAAAACCTCCCTAAGCTTAAGTGGAGGAAAAAAGTACACACTTTGAGGGTAAAAACAAAACGCACAGGCAGATATCTCCTTACAACGCTTTGACCCATCAAATAAAGGACCAGAAAATGAAATCACAGCTTATCTACCACCAAGCTTTTACACGTTGACAATCATTGCATTCTACTTTTAACAAGACAATCAGCAAGAAAATATGCATCCCTGGGCACGAAATCAAAGTTCACTTTCTCAAATTTCCTTGCCGATTATCAATCTCCAAACAAGGACATCCACCACGTCCAAAGTCGTAGGAAATTAAAGTTGCTCCAAAAAAACCACACTAGAAACAAACTCTATAATTAAGGGTGCTTACCCGAGCCACCCAGCTTCAATAAAACAGATCAGGAGCCGATTTAAATGCAAACAACTCAGTATACTCAGCTCCAAGTCCTTCAACTGGACCCGAAAAGATTACTCACATAAAACCTACCTCAGTACGAAGGACTCCACCGCAGCCTACCTCTTTGTCTTTTGCGCCACCAGCGACAAAGAGCTTAACCAAACCTTTCACATGAGACTTTCATTCTACCAAAATACCCCCAGCTAATAAACTATCAACTGCGCCTTTCATTGGATCCCCCCTTCATACTATAAAATATGGGGACCAAGCTTCTTTATTGGCCTTAATCTAATATAGTGCTCGTACTTACACAAGAAAGAAACAAGTCTTTCAAAAATAGATGCTTATCTCTAAACACCTTTATATTCCTTGCCACCCCAATACTCCAGAAACTGCTCCCACCGACACTAACCATAAGCTTCGAAGATCACCAGAAAAAAAAATTCCAAAACAGAAACTCAAGTAGACCCTAAAGTCTAAATGTTTCCTCGGCACCTTCCACCATTAACCGAACAGGGACCTAAAGGTAGCAACATATTTGCAATCCACACCAACAGCATACACAATGATTCTCATCTAAAGCTATACCACTAAAACATGGTGCATACACATTAACCACCGTTACAACTATTTCTTTCGCTAACCATCTCCCTTCAAATAAAAGAGAAATTTAGGATAACTAGAGAACTTACCCGATAGAATTTGGATTTGTTTCAAATTGTACCCAATCCGTCCAACTCTACCACTCTGCAGTCGCTTCGTCACCATACCAACTTCTTAATGTCTTCTTCTAGTAACACATGTTTTTTAAAATTCTTGTAACAGCAACACTTCCCCTTTTTTCCCCAAAACAACCATCTTACCGTACTGGTTTTAAAAAGAGAGCCTAATTTTCGGATATCCCATGTAACCAGCTTCAACCCAACTTTACCCTCTTAACACGAAAATTCACTTAAAATAAGCGCGCGATATCCCTCACTGCTTGATTCTCGTCCCCAATTATCTCAATTCCCAGCCTCTTCCCCAATTTCAGTGCTTTCCTAGCTTCTCTAGTTTGAAAATCCCATCTCGACACCAAATCCGAGTCTGACAGAGAACGACCCGAAAGTTCAGAATCTTCCTTAGCCTTGCCTTTCTTCTTCTCCTTTCTACCTGCACGATCCTTCTTACTTCTCTCCAGGTCTGTTAGAGCTTTATCCTGAAAATCACTCAAAGAGCTGTATCTTTTTTCTTTATATTTCTTTTTCCCCAATTCCGGAAAGAAAGCCCTAGGTTCCTCACCCTCTTCTAAAGATACAAAAATCACAGGTTTCTTAGTCTTATTTGAACCGTCAGTGCCCGTTTGCAAATTCTGATTATCCACCATAGCTTCCCAAGCAGACTTTTTTAGAATGGGTTCATAAGACATTGGATTATCATTCTCATTTGGGCCTAGACCCATACCGCAAATATCATCCAGGGCCCGACAGGTCAACTTATCGTCCGATAGGGATCCATCCTCCACCAATTGGCCATTATTTTCTTTTTGTTGCTCTACTATAATTTCTTCATAGAAGCTGTCGGCCGCTCCAACCATATATGGCCTAGTATTATCATCATCACCTTTCTGGTTTCTAAGAGTTTTATCATTCCCCATATGATTAGCTGTACAAAGCCGCTCACCATCTTTAAGAGTTTCCCCCTTCATTTCACTCTCCCCCAAATGCCTGTTGGGTGTTGAGTTGCCCAAACAGTTATCATAGAATTCTTTTCCCAAAAAAGCATCATTAAATGCTTCTTCTTCCACCTCACGACTGTGCTTAGGATCCAACTTCGGTGACTTATTCCGATTGGATTCTGATGAAGACTCAGCACTGGTCTCACTACAATTTACTTCTGCATTCATCACTTTCTTCGGACCAAGCTCCAGGACAACTGAATCATCTTTAAAACCAACTTCCAAAACTCTAACATTGTGAATTACATTACCCACTTCAATTTCCACTGTCTCGTCAATTTTTCTTTCGTGGGTAGTTGTAATCAACACTGAGACCATTTCACAATCTTTTACATGATTTACGTTTTCACCTAGAGCTTCAAAAGAACCCCATAATTCAGCCACTTTTTTTATGGTACCATGATTCCAACAATGCAAAGGCAATCCATACAACTCTATCCATGTAGATCTTTCTTCATAACTGGCACTCTCTGACCAAGGTTGGACCTCTGTAAAAATCTCCTTTAGATAGGACCAGTTAACATCCTCAAGCATCATAAGCAGTTCATCACTATCGAAAGATAAAAGATATGTTTTTCCTCCCATTCTCTGGACTTTTATTTCATTTAATCCCCATTTATGCAGCCTCTGCATAATACTTTTTACACTGCAAATCGTCGCCATCGTTCCAACCATGCACCTTTTAAACTTTCACAATTCTTCTGTTTCCACTACACCAGTTATTTTTTTGCATTTTTTTGAGTTTTTTGAACTACACTCCCCTTTCTCTTTACCATCTGCTTCCAGAGTTATCTTACTATTTGCTTTTGGTTTGGCCTGCTCACCAGATCCTTCCAACCCCCCATTTGCACCTTGAAAACCTCCTCCTCCTCTATTATCAGTGCTCGACGAACGGACTCTCCTCCAATAAGACTGTCTTGGTTTGAATCTCGCCATAGAAACTCTAATCTTGCTTCCAAAAAGAACAAAACCATTTAATCTTTTTATTGCTCTCACAGCTTCAAACTTATTCCCAAATCTCACAAAGCCAAACCTTCTTCCCCTACCATTCCTCTTCCTTGCTATAAAAGCATCTACCACGTCACCATACCTCCCAAAAGCAAACCATAGTCCTTGCCAGTGAAGCTTCTCTGACAAATTCTCTATGAACAGGGTGAAGGTTTGGTGCTGTCGACCTCTCCCAGTCATTACAAGTTGAACTCCTAATATCTACTATTAACTACTCTAACTCTCTGAGTGTTCTTAAGAGTTCTTCACAACAAAGCGCTCATCATAACGTTAAAAAACAAGGTCCTTCGTTTATTTATTTAATTATTTTATTTTATTTTGAATTAACCTTGTTTTGCCGAACAATAAAAAACTAATAAACATTTAATTTTAATTTTTGGGATAAATTTTTATTTTTTAATTATTCAAACTAACAAAAATAAAAATTATTATTATATATAATTTGAAAAAAAATTAAAATCTCTCTTATTCTCTTTCTTTCCTTAACCGTATACTTCTCTCTCGAGCACACATTCAACGATAGGGAAGGTAGACGAATATAATTTAGTGGATTTCACACTCGCCCAGTTGAGGGGAGCTTGAATATAGGTTTGGTGGGTAGTGGACCAGGTGTGGATGTCGTTATATGATTTGTTAATCGAAATTATTTTTATTAAAAAGAGTGGATTTATATTTCAAAGGAAAACATATTAGAATTCATACAAGATAAGAAAATAGAAGCATTTTTAATCACTTGACCAATTAGTAAATTTTGAAGTATTTATTTTTACTTTTCATCGTTTTCAATTTTCTCTTTTTATTATTTCGAAACATATATAATTTGGAATAATTTTTTTGGAAATAATTAATTTCTTATAAAAATATATTTTAGAACCAAATAAAATGTTATAGTTTAATTAATATATTTTGGAGGAGGATTATACATATACGACGACCGAACACCCGACAAAAAAAATAAAAGAGGCGAGTCAAAGCACTCACAACCAAAGCAACCACAGTCAAGCAAAACACATCAGCTCTAATGTACGGCAACCACCGAATCCGTCACCCCTAAATCCTAATAGTCCTGAAAATAAAGTCAAAACTCGACCAGATGAATCTCGCAAAATCCCACCACAATCAACTGGTCCTGGTTTAATTAATCTACAACCAAAAATTATATTTGGGTAAACTATACAGTAACACAGATGACCACTGAATTATGAGTTTGGTTGTATATATTTTTTATATATTTTGTATATATTTTAAACTACAATTAAAACATCTAACGCAATTAAATAAATCTAATAATTAAATTAAAGTTAAGAATATTTTGTATATATTTTAAACTATAGTTAGTGCACGATTTAAAATAAAAAAATTTAATATTATTTTTTTAAAATTTTTTAATATAAAAATCATTTTAAAATTTTTATATTTTAAACTAAATTTAATATATTTTTCAATTCCAGATTTATTTTTATAATTTCCCGTATATAATCATTGAATTGATTTTTTTAACTTAATTAATAATTTTAATATTTATTAAAAAATTAATTAAATTATTATATATAATTATATTAAATTCATTTAGCGAATTCAAACTCACAAACATAATTTAATATTGTTAACTTTAATTTAACTATTAGATTTATTTAATTGGTTTAGATGTTTTTATGCATCATAAAAATATTATATTCGAGTTTCCTAAAACCACATTTTCTTCCTTTTTCCAAGCATTAAAATCTATATAAGACATATATTAAATGTTGTACTTTATATCACAAGGCATACACTTGGTGCAGGTGCAAGCACATGCGCATTGGACCACAAGGTCCTTGGTTCAAATCCGTCCAATTGCATTTTCTTCTCTTTAATTTTTCTGGGCATTAACAATCATTAAAGACATATATTAATTGTTGTACCATATAACACAAAAGCGTGCTTGGTTTAGTGGCAAGCACACACCTTGAGTACTCCAAGGTCTTGGGTTTAATTCCTCAGGGGTGATTTTGTTGCTCTCATTTTTCCACCTCCAATTGGGTGACACGTGTCATCACCTGATTGGAGGTGGAAAATTAATTAAATAAAAATAATTAAAGACTTCCAATAAGGTGGTGACATGTGTCACCATCTTATTGAATAATTAATTTATTTTATTAGATTAAAATTAGAACTAAATTGATATATTGTATAAATATAGAGGACCAAATATGTAATTATACCAATTTTTTTAATAGTTTCGTCAACTTTTTCGTTTTTTTAACGTCGTGTGGCTAAAATGGAACCATTTAAATAGTTGTGTGGTGCATTAACGGCAAAAAATAATATAGTGGTCATTTTGACACCAAACCCATAGTTCAGTGGTCATCTGTGTAGTTTACCCAATATATTTTAATCCATTTAGGTTTAGAGAGGTTTTAATCCAAGTCGTAAATTATTCTAAAATATATTTTTAGACCCGAATCCATTTAGATTTAAGGGGGCTTTAACGAGACACATGGTTATATTTGTAAGATATTTTTTCACATTGAATAAAATCGTTGCTGATAAAAATATATTTTAAAAGATAAATACAACAACTTCATATAATTTTGTTTTAATTACAACATCATACCTGAATATTAAGTTGATTCAATTGTATACATGTTATTTTAATTTTATGTTCAATTTAGACAAACATGAGTAAAACCGCCCTTTGGGTAGGGGTGTTAGTTGACACCTCAAAATATTTGTAAGAAAAAAATGAACATTACTTTGAAAGAACATGGACACCATTGCTTTCCCTTGCCAACTTTTTTTTGTAAAGTTGTAGACATAAATATTATTTTTATTTACTTATATGGATGAATTTATCACGTGCGACGAACACCGTTAATATCACTAATGTTGAACACCGCTGAATACTATTAAGTTAATTAATAAAGATTTAAAATTTCAAGGACCAATCATACAATTAATAATTATTTTAAAAAATTCAATTAAATTATTATATATATATATTAAAATTTTATTTTTTTAATAAGGGTAAACTATATATTTAGTACCTCACCTATTTTCGTATTTCTATTGAACCATCATTATTTAAATATTATTTCAATTTGACCCTATTCTTTATAAAAAATAATTTAACCATTAACCCTCAACCTAAAACCCTAAACTATGAAACCTTAAACTCTTAAACCTATACCCTAAACCATATACCCTTAAAAATAATTTCACCATTATCGATCAATTCAATTGAATTGAATTGCCGCCATCATCAATCAATTTGTTTTGTTTTTTACTTCAATTTTAATTGTTTTTTTTTAAATTCACTTTACTTATTTTTTTTAATTCGAATTAGAACTAGAATTAAAATTGAAATTAGAATTGACCCACCATCATTATAACAATAATAAGGAGATACAACTTGACCGGCATTTGCATCCTCATTTTCGATTTTACATGAGGGAAGTTAAAACTATAGTTTACTCTCAATTTCTGGAGTCCTACAAGAGTGTTACAATTGAAGCCATGGCAAAGGCTTTTGGGGTGACAGTGGAGTTCGTTGATATGTCAGTTACAAAATTAAGTGATCTCTCAGCTTAAGGTTTAGGTTCATGGATAAATACCCTTACCCTATCATTGCTATTAGAATTAGTTGAGTTTGGTCGTATTATTTTTCCTGCCATGACATAATTCTTATGTCTTCCATGATCCCAAGGAGCTATCACGTTTCATTGCAGCAGAGAAATTTCATTGCAAGATTGATAAGGTAGCTGGTATTCTTGAAACAAACCGCCCTGATGCAAAGAATGTTCTTTACCAAGCCACCATTAAACAAGGTGACTTCTTATTAAACCGAATCCAGAAGCTGTCGCGAGTCATTGACCTATGAAATAGTTTTTTTTTTGAAAAGTGACGGGCCCCTTCTAATCCTAAATAGGGGGAAAAGAGTGCCCTATCTTATTGAATAAAAAGAACAAGGTTCAATGTTCGAGTACATCACTACTATGGAATGTTACACAGGATGGTTACTTTGAATTGATCACTAGGGAAAAAAAACTACATAAAAGGAACCGAATCACATTACAACATTTGCTTTAGATTTTGCATTAGTTGAAACAAATAAAATCTCCTTTTCCCATGGCCCCTTCACGAGCAAGATGATGAGCGATGGCGTTTGCCTCTCTGTACGCAAATACCAGCGTCCCCTTTGGCTTCCGAAGAAAATTCCTGCACTTTTGTGTTAGCTCAGCAAAACAATTAGGCACAATCACATCCTGATTAATCCATTTGCATACCATTTCACAGTCAGATTCCACCAACACAGCCTTATTCCAACCAGCAAAGTGATGCTCATAAATGCAACAAGCTTCTAAAATGGCTAACAATTCAGCTTCGGTTGGATTTGTTCTTCCAATGAACTTAACAAACCTAACCATTTGAAGCCCCAAATGATTCCTCAAGACTCCACCAATTCCACCATTACCATAGATACCATTTACCGAAGCATCCACATTGAATTTTACAGAGTCACAATCCGGAGCAATTCAACTATCCGCAGAAATTCTGCTTGGCTTAGTTGATACAATATGACACAAATTAGGATTTCGGATAAAATCCAAAATAGAAAAACACTGATCCGGCCACTTACTTTTGCACCAAATACCAATTCTAGTGATGGCAATATCATATAAATTAACAACAGTGAATGATTTGTTGTTGAATATAGCCTCATTTCTACTAAGCCAAATAGACCATACTAACCCGAAAAAAGTCATCATCCAGATGGGTTTCGCATCCTTATTGATAGGTTGCTCATTCCACCAAACCATGAGGTCTAACAAGCTACTCGGCATCGTCAAGTGGATGTTCCAGACATGGCACCATTTTTGCCAAACCTGCCATGTAAATATACACTGACACAAAAGATGATCAGAAGTTTCAGTATTGGCAACACAAAAAGGACAGAGACTATTACCCAACCCCGGTATACCACGCTTTCCCAATTCAAAACAAGTAGGAATTCTGTTCTGCACTGCTCGCCATAAGAAGATTTCGACTTTCGAGGGAGCCAAGTTTTGCCAGATAAGTTTCCATATAGGATTATTATCCACATTCCCTAACTTTGCTACTAGAACACAGTAGTCCTTAGGTTTATAGAAACCATGTGTGGACCCACTCCATCGCAAGCAGTCCCTATCAGCATGATACTTTGCTGCTCTGTCTATAGTATCTACGAAATCAGACCACATATTGACTTCCCAAGCAAATAATGTTCTTCTCAATTCTATGCTCCATTCCCATTTGCCAGCAACTAAAGAACCAAAATCTGCGATGCACCTCCTTTTCCTTAAAGCAATGCTGAAAATTCTCGGAAAGGCTTGACGAAGGCTCGGAACTTCAGTCCAATAGTCATCCCAGAATTGAATAGCTTTTTCGTCTCCGAGAACAAAGCGGAGGTTGCTACTAAACAAGTCATTACTGTTCTGCAAAGGCAAAAAAATATTCCTCCACACACGAGATGAATAGCGATTGGTAATTGGTTTTGGAACGAGATTAGACTGCTCATAATCATACTTAGCATCAATGATCTTCCTCCATAGACTATCAGGCTCAATACTATATCTCTAAATCCACTTATTAAGGAGAGCCCTATTCTTCAATCGAAGGTCAAAAAAACCAAGACCACCGTGTTCTTTGGGTTTGACAAGATTATTCCACTTAATCCAGTGTATCGGACGATTTGAATTAGGCCCCCACAAGAATTTAGCTATTAAGGAGTTAAGTTTGTCCGCTACTGAATTCGGCATCAGAAACATACCTAGATAATAGATGGGGAGACTGCACAAGACCGACTTAATCAAACATAGCCTTCCAGCAATCGACAAAAGTTTCCCGCTCCAGCCTTCTAATCTGGACGAAAATTTGTCTAGAATAGGCTGCCACATAGCCACAGCATTAGAAGCTGATCCCAACGGAATTCCCAGGTACGTTGTTAGAAAAGATCCTGCTCGACAGTGTAGAACATCCGCCCAGCACTGCACACACTGAAGATCAACGTTTACGCCATACAGAGTAGTTTTCTTCATATTGAGACATAAGCCTGAAGCTATTTCAAAAAGTCTGAGAACCCGCTTGATACACTTTACATTCTCCAAATCAGCCTTTGCAAAGATGATCAAGTCATCTGCAAACTGCAGATGTGAAATCTTCATACCATTTCTGCCCACTTCAACTCCTTTGATAATATTCTCGTCAGTAGCTTTGCTCAACAACACACTCAGTGCTTCGCCAAAAATATTAAACAAGAAAGGGGATAGAGGGCACCCCTGTCTTAAGCCTCTCCCGATCGGGAACATCTTTGTCGGTTTTCCATTGATTAAGACCGATATTTTGGCCGTAGAAATGCACAAAAATATCCATCTCCTCCACTTGTGACCAATAGTTAGTCATATTAAACAATTCCAGAGAAATATGAAAATTGGATTTTCAAGACTATTTTTCACTATACTTATGCTTAATAAGTTTGCAAGATTCCGTTTTACAGGAGCTCATTATATTTAAGGTTCTAATTCGAACTAAAAAATAAGTAAAGTGTATTTAAAAAATAATTTAAATTGAATTAAAAAAACAAAACAAATTGATTGATGATGGCCGGCAATTGAATTGAATCGAATCAATGATGATAAAATTATTTTTAAGGGTATATAGTTTATGGTATATGTTTAAGAGTTTAAGAGTTTAAGGTTTAATAGTTTAGGGTTTTAAGTTGAGGGTTAAGGGTTAAATTATTTTTTATAAAGAATAGGGTTAAATTGAAATAATATTTAAATCATGATGGTTCAATAGAAATACAAAAATAGGTGAGGTACTAAATATATAGTTTACCCTTATTAAAAAATAAAATTTAATATATATAAAAAATAATTTAATTGAATTTTTAAAAATAATTATTAATTATCTGATGGGTCCTTGAAATTTTAAATTTTTATTAATTAATTTAATGGTGTTCAGCATTAGTGGTGATCAGCGGTGTTCGTCGCACATTGTAAAATTTTCCTACTTATATATATTAAACTAAAAGAGAAATGAAAATATTTAAATAAATTAAAAACTGATCATATCTTATTGTTTTTATTAAATTAAATTATAATCTATTTATGTACACACTTTTAGGGATATAAATGAATCGGCATCGAACAAACAAGGCCTTGTTTAGGGGCGTATTCTTTAAAGGACTAGTAAGGATCACGCCCTTTCCAAAATTTTGGGAAATTCGATTTTTTTTTTTAATTTCTTATTAAAATTTTAATCTGCCCATCTAAAGATTTTTAAAAATTCATATTAAGCTTTCAAATTTTAAAATTTTTAATTCAATTTCCTCACAAATTTTATTTTTTTGTTAAATCTCTCAAAATCATTATAAATTTTAGTTAAACCCTCAATTTTTTTTTTTGAAAATTTTCGTTTAAGCCTCCAAATTTTTAAAAAAGTTAGGTTGGTTTCCTTAAACTTTTACTTCAAGTTCCGCCATTGACCTTGTTTGTGTTTGTTTGTTTTTAAATTGTTTATAGTCGAATTGTATTCGTTTAACCTTTTAATATCCTGTTATTCAAACTAACCAAAATAAAATTTTAATAAGCGTTAATTTAAAATTTTCAGATAAATTTTATTTGTCAATTATTCAAAGTAACAAAAATAAAAATTATTATTATATAGAAATTGAAAGAAAAACATAAATTCCCTCTCATTCTTTTTTTTAGCTCGCAAAAAGCTTTTATTAATTAGAATTAAATTTCCAATCGTTCTCTTATTAACTCCGTCCTTAATCATGTATTTTTCCCTCGAGTTCACATTCATAAAAAAATAGTAGATGAATACAATTTCGTGGATTTTGCTCCCGCCCCAATTGTGGAAGCATGAATATGAGTTTAATAGGTAGTGAGCATTTGTGGATGTCTTTATATGATTTGTTAATTGAAAGTATTTTTTTATTAATTAGAGTGATTTATATTTCAAAGGTAAATATCAAGAATAAAATCCATACAAGATGAGACAATACGAGCATTTTTTACCACTTACCAATTAGTGAATCTCGAAGTATTTTTATTTTTCGTCATTTTCATTTTTTTTTATTATTTCGAAACCGATATAGTTTGGAATAATAAATTTCTTATAAAAATATATTTAAAACGAAATAAAATGTTATAGTTTAATTAATATATTTTAAAGGATAAATACAATAACTACACATAATTTTGTTTTAATCTATATCGGCCCTGTTTGGCAATTAGCGGATAGCTGATTGCATTAGCTGATTTGACTAGCGGATTGTATTAGCTGATTGTATAAAAGTGTTTGGTAAAATTAAATGATAGCTGATAGTTGTTAGATTATTTAAACAAGCAAAATGACATATAAGGACATGATTATATTCAATATTTGTTTGAATAGTTTATTAGTTATCAATATTTTGTATCTAATCAATATTAATTAGATCTGTAAAATTATTTTTAATTTAACTTTTCTAAACATATTCAAATGATTTATATATTAATTTATTATTTATATAATTATTTTAATATAATTTAATAAATAAATAAATTTAAATACACATATAACTATGTGATAATAAAAAGAAAAAATAAATAGAATTAGCTTATAAATAGGGTGAAAAATATTTAATTTAGGTTATTTTGAGATTTTTGGTAATTGGTAAGGGTAAAAGAGTCTTTACAACTATAATATTAAACCTCTAATCTCAAAAGGCTCCTATTATGAGCTTTTTCAAAATTAGCGGTTTCACCCCAATCCACTCTTTCAATCCGCTATTCACCAAACAACAATATTAGCGGATTTGACTAGTCAAACCTCTAATTATGCCTCAAACCTCTAATTTTTGCCCAAACCTCTCTTTACCAAACAAGACCATCATACCTTAATATTGAGTTGATTCAATTGTATACAGGTTATTTTGATTTTTTGTTTAATTTTAACGAACATGAACAGAGCCACCTTTTGAGTAGGGGTGTTAGTTAACACTTAACACCTCAAAATATTTGTAAGAAAAAAATCATTTATAATGGGTAAATTACATAAATGGTCACCGAACTTTTAGGACATATTCATTTTGGTCACCATATTTTTAAAATATTCGATAAGGTCACTCAACTTTTAGTTTGATTTCAATATAGTCACCAAACTTTTAGGACGGATTTATTTTGGTCACCGTACTTTTAAAATATTCGATAAGGTCATCCAACTTTTAGTTTAATTTTAATATGATCACCGAACTTTTAGTTCGCTTTCAATATGGTCCCTCCCGTTACCTTCCATTGAAAGCTGACGTTAGTTTTTGTTTTTCCTTAATAAAAAGGGTAAACTACACCAATCATCTCTCAACATTCTTCTCACTCATATTTTGGTCACTAGAGTTTAAAAAAATTAATTAAATAACTTAACTTTTGAATCATTCATGTCATTCTCAAATGACATGGTTCTACAAATACAAAAATTCGATTAATCCTTAAAAAATGGGGTAATGATTTTTTTTTTACTTTGCTTATTAAATTTATCATATTACCATATTTGATATTTTAATAAGCAAAGTAAAAAATTATTACTCGAATCAAATATTCCAATTAACCGGTCAATCGATTATCCGATTTAATTGGTATAGTATAAGATTGAGAATTGAATAATTTGAATTTAGAAAATAACCAAAATAATTTTTAAGGATTAATTTGAATTCAATTTATAAAGATTAAAAATCTAAAGGACTCACCGTATAATTATAAATTATTTAAAAATTAAAAGGTAAATTAATTAAAATATATCATTCTAATTTTAATTTTCTTTTAAACATAGATCAAAATACCTATCTAATCTTAAATTACAAAATACCTCTTGCATAGCCGCGGTCCCGTCCTTAGTGGTCCTTGTTACACACGCAGCAACTGGCAACCTCATCATTCAAAGCCCTAAGATCGACAGCTTCATTGCTGCGTTTAAAAGAAAATTACCTTTTACAAAGCCCTAAGGACTCATCGCTTGGAAATTCTCCTGTGGCGGCCATTGTTGTTGTTGTTTTACTATTTAAAATTACGAGAACGGCGTTCATGCAAGAAGCAACGACGACAGCTTAAATTTTAAATAAATAAAAATTAAGATTTTTTAATTTAGGGAAATATAAGTATTTTGATCTATGTTTAAAAGAAAATTAAAAATAAAATAATATATTTTAATTAATTTACCTTTTAATTTTTAAATAATTTATAATTATACGATGAGTCTTTTATATTTTTAATCTTTATAAATTGAATTAATGGTGCTCATCGAGCGTGGCAAACTTATCCCTAGTTTAATAAAAATATTAATATTGATAATAAACTACAAATTTAATATATATCGTTCAAATATAAAAGTTGAGATAATATTTTAATATTTTTATAAAAATATCATTAATAAATAAAGGAGCTTCTTAGTGAACATAATTTTTTTTTCATGCACATTTATTTAGTTTAATAAACAAACATAAACAAATGTTATATAAACGGTTTACGAGCAATTCGTTTAACATTATGTTCATTTAGCCTTATTCATTAATAGCCCAGTTTTGAGTTCGACCATCCTATATTCCTATTCCCTAGTTTAATAAATGGTCTATGAAAATTCTCTAGGTATAAATAGGAATGAAGGCAAGCACCAAAACGCACCCCAAACACTAAAGTAATAATTCAACATACTTGTTCTGCCATGGCTGACAAACTTTCTACTCAGCTTTTTGGAGCATTCCTTGTGTTCTTTGTGCTTCAACCTTTTGTCATTAAGTCTCTAGAACTCGAGCGAGCACAAAAGGGAGACGTTATCGATGGGATCAATCAGATCAAGAAATACCTCAAGACCTATGGCTACTATCGCCATGGTATGAAGCATACGATGGGCGATCGTTTTGACGACTCCTTGGAGTCTGCTCTGAAAGCATACCAGGAAAGTCTTGGTATCGGTGTAACCGGCAGGTTCGACTCCGATACAATGCAGGCAATTAATGTGTGGTGTCCCTGATAATCTGGTTTCTAACTATGGTTTGCGGGGGGACACGTGGGGCGATAAGAATCTTGCTTGGCGTATCCAAAGTTTGGTGAAAGGATATACAGAAAATGAGCTGAGTGCCGTCTCCGCCGGGGCATTCAAATCATGGGCAGATGTTACTTCCTTGGTGTTCACGAAAGCGGGGAAAGGCGAGATAAGTGAGATCGATATCGAATTTCTCCCAAAATATCATGGAGATGGTCAAGCTTTTGAGGATGGCGAATTTGCTCATGCTTTTTACCCAACAGTTGGTTGGTTTCGAAACCTCTCAAAGGTTTCGAAACTATTGTGCAGGAGAGCATTTAATGCTCAACTTAAATGGCTTCCAACGGCTCCGAAACATCCCCAACGGCCATAAACGGCTAGATACTCATTCCACACTATAAATACAGCCTTGGGACACTTGAAGAAAGCAAGAGATGATATCCAAGCTTCATGATCAAGAGAAATAGCGTTTAAGTCTTTACTTTCTTCATTTCTCTTGTATATATTGTATAGAGAGTGTTTTTCATTGTTTTTATTTTTTACACTCTTGTGAGCTTAATTCTCGTAAACACCCACCTTGTGAGGTATATTTGTTTACATCTTTCTACCCTTGTAAAAGGAGAGGTTCTAGTTTAGCCTTGAGAGAAAAACTAGAGTGGTTCTATCTTAGCCATCGAAAAGATAGGGTTGTAAGGTTACCCTTTGTCCTCAAAAGGAAGAATTCATTGTTGAGTGAATTGGGAAATCCTTAGTGGTGTGCTAAGGTAGTGGATGTAGACTCGGTTGAGTAGTCGAACCACTCTAAAATCATCGTGCAAATATTGTCTACTATTTTCGGTTTTAGCCAATTCAACCACCAAGCAATTACAACCCTCCTTGACGGTTTCGGTGATCGATTCGAGCGTGCTACAAGCCCAACAATTGGTATCAGAGCCTCGTCTCCATCGAAGGACTAACATCCAGGAGTAAAGATCCAACGCTCGTAGTCCACCGTACAAGAAAATGGCAAGCGGTTCTACAATGATTTCATTTGAAGAAGGCCACTCTATCATGTGTCCTCCTCTCTTCAAAGGAGAAGGTTACTTCCAATGGAGCAACATCATGAAATATTTCATCCAAGGATTCAACCTTGATATTTGGAAGATTATCATAAATGGACATTCGGAAGCTCCTAAGAAGAAGAAGAAAAGGAGTGTCAATGACACAAAGAAGGACCATCTCAATGCAAAGGCTATGCACATTCTTCTCTGTGCCCTAAGTGAAGAGATTTCCAAGAAGGTCTCCCCATCCAAAAATGCCAAAGAAATTTGGGAGAAGCTTGAGAAATTCTATGGGAAAGAAGAGAAGAAAGATGATGCTTCATCATGTGCAATCCTCCCCTCAACACCTAAGGTGGATGGTGTTTTGGCTCTCGATGAGCCCGAGGTATCTTCTAACTCAGATGAATTAAATTCACATTCTTTTGATGAGTTACAAGATGCATTTAATGAATTATATTTGGAATTTGAGACCATGAATTCCAAATTTAGGAAAATGATTTCAAAACTCGAAACTGAAAATGATTTTCTTTTAAAAACAAAAATGGATTTTGAAAATCAAAATGAAATTTTGAAAAATGATTTGGAATTTTCAAAAACAAACAAAGATGTTTTAGAAAAAGAAAATCTTGATTTAAAAGTTAAGCTTGAAAGCTTAACAAAAGAAAAAGAAATCATTTCTAATAATTCATCTCATCCCATAATGGCAAAATGCTCACATTGCCATTATCATGGTCATTCGTTGCATACTTGTCCTATAAAGAAAAGAAAAACTTATAGGATTAGACAAGTATGGGTTCCTAAGGGAACTAGAGACATTGAAATTAATGTTAATGGATCCAAAGCAATTTGGATACCAAAATCGAAGTAAATGTCTCTTGTAGGTGTGTTGGAGCAAAGGGCAAGAAAAGCAAGAATTTTATATGTTCTAGTCACACAAGTGAAGAAGATGGGTAACCTCTAATCTTAATGCATTTGATTTTAAATCATTTGGTTGCCTACTTTGATAATAAATGTTCATGCATCATTGCTTATTTATATTTATAAGTGCATGACATTATTTGAAAATTTTATGCATATGAATCTAATGGTTTCATTCATATGTTTGCATAAAAATTTTTTTGTCTTGGATAAATTGAATTTCATATGTTCTTAATTTGATTTTATTTTGAAATTCAGTGCCTTTAAGTGTCAAGTTTTGAGCTAAAAAGTTAATGGAATGCTTGAGTAAGGGGGAGCCAAATTTTAAAACAAAATTTTTTAATCGAATCAAAATTTTTTAAACCTCCATTGTTATTTTGAACTTAAAATATTTTAAATTCTTTTTGATATAACAAAAAGGGGGAGAATTTGGTTTGAAAAATTGTATTTTCAAAAGAATAAGAGGGAGCTACTTACTTTTCAGATTTTCATCTCTTATTCACATTTTTAAACGTTTTAAACTTAAAGGGGGAGAATCCCAAACAATTTTTCAAGTTGGTTTTATTATATCAAAAAGGGGGAGATTGAAGAACTAATGTTTTGATATAATAATTGAAAAATGTGTTGGACTGATTTAAAAAGAATTTAAAACATTTCCAAAGTCCAAACAACTTGAAATTATGTTCAGGGAAGTTTTTAAAAGAGTTTTACATGTTTTGACATTTTAATACTCTCACATAATATTGACCACAATGGTCATAAACCCCATTGTTATTATATACTATAAAGATTTGAATTATTTTTGATATAACAAAAAGGGGGAGAAGTAAATGAAAAATTAAGGGGGAGCCTTTTGTCAAAAACAATTTTTCAAAGAAGTTTTGTTATATCAAAAAGGGGGAGATTGTTGAGAAATATTTTGATATAACAAATATGTGAAAAATGTTTTAGGGACTTGTTTAAAGATTTCAAAAATAATTCAAAAGCCCTTAAAACTTGACAAAATGTTTTGAAAGAGTTCGATTGAATACATATATCGAACTACTCTTTTAAAAGTCGTAAAATGCCCAAAATGTTCATTTTCAAAGGAAAGTTTCGAAACTATACTAAAGTTTCGAAACTTATCTGGGCAGTAGCTGAATTTTTAGAAACCTAAGCAAAGGTTTCGAAACCTTCACAAGGTTTCGAAACTTTGGCTCAAAGGTTTCGAAACCTTGTAAAGGTTTCGAAACTTTGGCCCTGTAACGGCTCCAAACGGCTATAAAACGGCTACTTTTTTGAAAACCCTCTTAAGGTTTCGAAACCTCTCAAAGGTTTCGAAACTATTGTGCAGGAGAGCATTTAATGCTCAACTTAAATGGCTTCCAACGGCTCCGAAACATCCCCAACGGCCATAAACGGCTAGATACTCATTCCACACTATAAATACAGCCTTGGGACACTTGAAGAAAGCAAGAGATGATATCCAAGCTTCATGATCAAGAGAAATAGCGTTTAAGTCTTTACTTTCTTCATTTCTCTTGTATATATTGTATAGAGAGTGTTTTTCATTGTTTTTATTCTTTACACTCTTGTGAGCTTAATTCTCGTAAACACCCACCTTGTGAGGTATATTTGTTTACATCTTTCTACCCTTGTAAAAGGAGAGGTTCTAGTTTAGCCTTGAGAGAAAAACTAGAGTGGTTCTATCTTAGCCATCGAAAAGATAGGGTTGTAAGGTTACCCTTTGTCCTCAAAAGGAAGAATTCATTGTTGAGTGAATTGGGAAATCCTTAGTGGTGTGCTAAGGTAGTGGATGTAGACTCGGTTGAGTAGTCGAACCACTCTAAAATCATCGTGCAAATATTGTCTACTATTTTCGGTTTTAGCCAATTCAACCACCAAGCAATTACAACCCTCCTTGACGGTTTCGGTGATCGATTCGAGCGTGCTACAAGCCCAACAATTGGTATCAGAGCCTCGTCTCCATCGAAGGACTAACATCCAGGAGTAAAGATCCAACGCTCGTAGTCCACCGTACAAGAAAATGGCAAGCGGTTCTACAATGATTTCATTTGAAGAAGGCCGCTCTATCATGTGTCCTCCTCTCTTCAAAGGAGAAGGTTACTTCCAATGGAGCAACATCATGAAATATTTCATCCAAGGATTCAACCTTGATATTTGGAAGATTATCATAAATGGACATTCGGAAGCTCCTAAGAAGAAGAAGAAAAGGA
Organism: Hibiscus trionum; assembly: GCA_030270665.1. Lineage (NCBI taxonomy): Eukaryota > Viridiplantae > Streptophyta > Magnoliopsida > Malvales > Malvaceae > Hibiscus > Hibiscus trionum. The sequence goes on from BSYR01000004.1 coordinate 43,207,061, forward strand.
GTGTCAATGACACAAAGAAGGACCATCTCAATGCAAAGGCTATGCACATTCTTCTCTGTGCCCTAAGTGAAGAGATTTCCAAGAAGGTCTCCCCATCCAAAAATGCCAAAGAAATTTGGGAGAAGCTTGAGAAATTCTATGGGAAAGAAGAGAAGAAAGATGATGCTTCATCATGTGCAATCCTCCCCTCAACACCTAAGGTGGATGGTGTTTTGGCTCTCGATGAGCCCGAGGTATCTTCTAACTCAGATGAATTAAATTCACATTCTTTTGATGAGTTACAAGATGCATTTAATGAATTATATTTGGAATTTGAGACCATGAATTCCAAATTTAGGAAAATGATTTCAAAACTCGAAACTGAAAATGATTTTCTTTTAAAAACAAAAATGGATTTTGAAAATCAAAATGAAATTTTGAAAAATGATTTGGAATTTTCAAAAACAAACAAAGATGTTTTAGAAAAAGAAAATCTTGATTTAAAAGTTAAGCTTGAAAGCTTAACAAAAGAAAAAGAAATCATTTCTAATAATTCATCTCATCCCATAATGGCAAAATGCTCACATTGCCATTATCATGGTCATTCGTTGCATACTTGTCCTATAAAGAAAAGAAAAACTTATAGGATTAGACAAGTATGGGTTCCTAAGGGAACTAGAGACATTGAAATTAATGTTAATGGATCCAAAGCAATTTGGATACCAAAATCGAAGTAAATGTCTCTTGTAGGTGTGTTGGAGCAAAGGGCAAGAAAAGCAAGAATTTTATATGTTCTAGTCACACAAGTGAAGAAGATGGGTAACCTCTAATCTTAATGCATTTGATTTTAAATCATTTGGTTGCCTACTTTGATAATAAATGTTCATGCATCATTGCTTATTTATATTTATAAGTGCATGACATTATTTGAAAATTTTATGCATATGAATCTAATGGTTTCATTCATATGTTTGCATAAAAAATTTTTTGTCTTGGATAAATTGAATTTCATATGTTCTTAATTTGATTTTATTTTGAAATTCAGTGCCTTTAAGTGTCAAGTTTTGAGCTAAAAAGTTAATGGAATGCTTGAGTAAGGGGGAGCCAAATTTTAAAACAAAATTTTTTAATCGAATCAAAATTTTTTAAACCTCCATTGTTATTTTGAACTTAAAATATTTTAAATTCTTTTTGATATAACAAAAAGGGGGAGAATTTGGTTTGAAAAATTGTATTTTCAAAAGAATAAGAGGGAGCTACTTACTTTTCAGATTTTCATCTCTTATTCACATTTTTAAACGTTTTAAACTTAAAGGGGGAGAATCCCAAACAATTTTTCAAGTTGGTTTTATTATATCAAAAAGGGGGAGATTGAAGAACTAATGTTTTGATATAATAATTGAAAAATGTGTTGGACTGATTTAAAAAGAATTTAAAACATTTCCAAAGTCCAAACAACTTGAAATTATGTTCAGGGAAGTTTTTAAAAGAGTTTTACATGTTTTGACATTTTAATACTCTCACATAATATTGACCACAATGGTCATAAACCCCATTGTTATTATATACTATAAAGATTTGAATTATTTTTGATATAACAAAAAGGGGGAGAAGTAAATGAAAAATTAAGGGGGAGCCTTTTGTCAAAAACAATTTTTCAAAGAAGTTTTGTTATATCAAAAAGGGGGAGATTGTTGAGAAATATTTTGATATAACAAATATGTGAAAAATGTTTTAGGGACTTGTTTAAAGATTTCAAAAATAATTCAAAAGCCCTTAAAACTTGACAAAATGTTTTGAAAGAGTTCGATTGAATACCTATATCGAACTACTCTTTTAAAAGTCGTAAAATGCCCAAAATGTTCATTTTCAAAGGAAAGTTTCGAAACTATACTAAAGTTTCGAAACTTATCTGGGCAGTAGCTGAATTTTTAGAAACCTAAGCAAAGGTTTCGAAACCTTCACAAGGTTTCGAAACTTTGGCTCAAAGGTTTCGAAACCTTGTAAAGGTTTCGAAACTTTGGCCCTGTAACGGCTCCAAACGGCTATAAAACGGCTAGTTTTTTTAAAACCCTCTTAAGGTTTCGAAACCTCTCAAAGGTTTCGAAACTATTGTGCAGGAGAGCATTTAATGCTCAACTTAAATGGCTTCCAACGGCTCCGAAACATCCCCAACGGCCATAAACGGCTAGATACTCATTCCACACTATAAATACAGCCTTGGGACACTTGAAGAAAGCAAGAGATGATATCCAAGCTTCATGATCAAGAGAAATAGCGTTTAAGTCTTTACTTTCTTCATTTCTCTTGTATATATTGTATAGAGAGTGTTTTTCATTGTTTTTATTCTTTACACTCTTGTGAGCTTAATTCTCGTAAACACCCACCTTGTGAGGTATATTTGTTTACATCTTTCTACCCTTGTAAAAGGAGAGGTTCTAGTTTAGCCTTGAGAGAAAAACTAGAGTGGTTCTATCTTAGCCATCGAAAAGATAGGGTTGTAAGGTTACCCTTTGTCCTCAAAAGGAAGAATTCATTGTTGAGTGAATTGGGAAATCCTTAGTGGTGTGCTAAGGTAGTGGATGTAGACTCGGTTGAGTAGTCGAACCACTCTAAAATCATCGTGCAAATATTGTCTACTATTTTCGGTTTTAGCCAATTCAACCACCAAGCAATTACAACCCTCCTTGACGGTTTCGGTGATCGATTCGAGCGTGCTACAAGCCCAACAATTGGTATCAGAGCCTCGTCTCCATCGAAGGACTAACATCCAGGAGTAAAGATCCAACGCTCGTAGTCCACCGTACAAGAAAATGGCAAGCGGTTCTACAATGATTTCATTTGAAGAAGGCCGCTCTATCATGTGTCCTCCTCTCTTCAAAGGAGAAGGTTACTTCCAATGGAGCAACATCATGAAATATTTCATCCAAGGATTCAACCTTGATATTTGGAAGATTATCATAAATGGACATTCGGAAGCTCCTAAGAAGAAGAAGAAAAGGAGTGTCAATGACACAAAGAAGGACCATCTCAATGCAAAGGCTATGCACATTCTTCTCTGTGCCCTAAGTGAAGAGATTTCCAAGAAGGTCTCCCCATCCAAAAATGCCAAAGAAATTTGGGAGAAGCTTGAGAAATTCTATGGGAAAGAAGAGAAGAAAGATGATGCTTCATCATGTGCAATCCTCCCCTCAACACCTAAGGTGGATGGTGTTTTGGCTCTCGATGAGCCCGAGGTATCTTCTAACTCAGATGAATTAAATTCACATTCTTTTGATGAGTTACAAGATGCATTTAATGAATTATATTTGGAATTTGAGACCATGAATTCCAAATTTAGGAAAATGATTTCAAAACTCGAAACTGAAAATGATTTTCTTTTAAAAACAAAAATGGATTTTGAAAATCAAAATGAAATTTTGAAAAATGATTTGGAATTTTCAAAAACAAACAAAGATGTTTTAGAAAAAGAAAATCTTGATTTAAAAGTTAAGCTTGAAAGCTTAACAAAAGAAAAAGAAATCATTTCTAATAATTCATCTCATCCCATAATGGCAAAATGCTCACATTGCCATTATCATGGTCATTCGTTGCATACTTGTCCTATAAAGAAAAGAAAAACTTATAGGATTAGACAAGTATGGGTTCCTAAGGGAACTAGAGACATTGAAATTAATGTTAATGGATCCAAAGCAATTTGGATTCCAAAATCGAAGTAAATGTCTCTTGTAGGTGTGTTGGAGCAAAGGGCAAGAAAAGCAAGAATTTTATATGTTCTAGTCACACAAGTGAAGAAGATGGGTAACCTCTAATCTTAATGCATTTGATTTTAAATCATTTGGTTGCCTACTTTGATAATAAATGTTCATGCATCATTGCTTATTTATATTTATAAGTGCATGACATTATTTGAAAATTTTATGCATATGAATCTAATGGTTTCATTCATATGTTTGCATAAAATTTTTTTTGTCTTGGATAAATTGAATTTCATATGTTCTTAATTTGATTTTATTTTGAAATTCAGTGCCTTTAAGTGTCAAGTTTTGAGCTAAAAAGTTAATGGAATGCTTGAGTAAGGGGGAGCCAAATTTTAAAACAAAATTTTTTAATCGAATCAAAATTTTTTAAACCTCCATTGTTATTTTGAACTTAAAATATTTTAAATTCTTTTTGATATAACAAAAAGGGGGAGAATTTGGTTTGAAAAATTGTATTTTCAAAAGAATAAGAGGGAGCTACTTACTTTTCAGATTTTCATCTCTTATTCACATTTTTAAACGTTTTAAACTTAAAGGGGGAGAATCCCAAACAATTTTTCAAGTTGGTTTTATTATATCAAAAAGGGGGAGATTGAAGAACTAATGTTTTGATATAATAATTGAAAAATGTGTTGGACTGATTTAAAAAGAATTTAAAACATTTCCAAAGTCCAAACAACTTGAAATTATGTTCAGGGAAGTTTTTAAAAGAGTTTTACATGTTTTGACATTTTAATACTCTCACATAATATTGACCACAATGGTCATAAACCCCATTGTTATTATATACTATAAAGATTTGAATTATTTTTGATATAACAAAAAGGGGGAGAAGTAAATGAAAAATTAAGGGGGAGCCTTTTGTCAAAAACAATTTTTCAAAGAAGTTTTGTTATATCAAAAAGGGGGAGATTGTTGAGAAATATTTTGATATAACAAATATGTGAAAAATGTTTTAGGGACTTGTTTAAAGATTTCAAAAATAATTCAAAAGCCCTTAAAACTTGACAAAATGTTTTGAAAGAGTTCGATTGAATACCTATATCGAACTACTCTTTTAAAAGTCGTAAAATGCCCAAAATGTTCATTTTCAAAGGAAAGTTTCGAAACTATACTAAAGTTTCGAAACTTATCTGGGCAGTAGCTGAATTTTTAGAAACCTAAGCAAAGGTTTCGAAACCTTCACAAGGTTTCGAAACTTTGGCTCAAAGGTTTCGAAACCTTGTAAAGGTTTCGAAACTTTGGCCCTGTAACGGCTCCAAACGGCTATAAAACGGCTAGTTTTTTGAAAACCCTCTTAAGGTTTCGAAACCTCTCAAAGGTTTCGAAACTATTGTGCAGGAGAGCATTTAATGCTCAACTTAAATGGCTTCCAACGGCTCCGAAACATCCCCAACGGCCATAAACGGCTAGATACTCATTCCACACTATAAATACAGCCTTGGGACACTTGAAGAAAGCAAGAGATGATATCCAAGCTTCATGATCAAGAGAAATAGCGTTTAAGTCTTTACTTTCTTCATTTCTCTTGTATATATTGTATAGAGAGTGTTTTTCATTGTTTTTATTCTTTACACTCTTGTGAGCTTAATTCTCGTAAACACCCACCTTGTGAGGTATATTTGTTTACATCTTTCTACCCTTGTAAAAGGAGAGGTTCTAGTTTAGCCTTGAGAGAAAAACTAGAGTGGTTCTATCTTAGCCATCGAAAAGATAGGGTTGTAAGGTTACCCTTTGTCCTCAAAAGGAAGAATTCATTGTTGAGTGAATTGGGAAATCCTTAGTGGTGTGCTAAGGTAGTGGATGTAGACTCGGTTGAGTAGTCGAACCACTCTAAAATCATCGTGCAAATATTGTCTACTATTTTCGGTTTTAGCCAATTCAACCACCAAGCAATTACAACCCTCCTTGACGGTTTCGGTGATCGATTCGAGCGTGCTACAAGCCCAACAATTGGTATCAGAGCCTCGTCTCCATCGAAGGACTAACATCCAGGAGTAAAGATCCAACGCTCGTAGTCCACCGTACAAGAAAATGGCAAGCGGTTCTACAATGATTTCATTTGAAGAAGGCCGCTCTATCATGTGTCCTCCTCTCTTCAAAGGAGAAGGTTACTTCCAATGGAGCAACATCATGAAATATTTCATCCAAGGATTCAACCTTGATATTTGGAAGATTATCATAAATGGACATTCGGAAGCTCCTAAGAAGAAGAAGAAAAGGAGTGTCAATGACACAAAGAAGGACCATCTCAATGCAAAGGCTATGCACATTCTTCTCTGTGCCCTAAGTGAAGAGATTTCCAAGAAGGTCTCCCCATCCAAAAATGCCAAAGAAATTTGGGAGAAGCTTGAGAAATTCTATGGGAAAGAAGAGAAGAAAGATGATGCTTCATCATGTGCAATCCTCCCCTCAACACCTAAGGTGGATGGTGTTTTGGCTCTCGATGAGCCCGAGGTATCTTCTAACTCAGATGAATTAAATTCACATTCTTTTGATGAGTTACAAGATGCATTTAATGAATTATATTTGGAATTTGAGACCATGAATTCCAAATTTAGGAAAATGATTTCAAAACTCGAAACTGAAAATGATTTTCTTTTAAAAACAAAAATGGATTTTGAAAATCAAAATGAAATTTTGAAAAATGATTTGGAATTTTCAAAAACAAACAAAGATGTTTTAGAAAAAGAAAATCTTGATTTAAAAGTTAAGCTTGAAAGCTTAACAAAAGAAAAAGAAATCATTTCTAATAATTCATCTCATCCCATAATGGCAAAATGCTCACATTGCCATTATCATGGTCATTCGTTGCATACTTGTCCTATAAAGAAAAGAAAAACTTATAGGATTAGACAAGTATGGGTTCCTAAGGGAACTAGAGACATTGAAATTAATGTTAATGGATCCAAAGCAATTTGGATTCCAAAATCGAAGTAAATGTCTCTTGTAGGTGTGTTGGAGCAAAGGGCAAGAAAAGCAAGAATTTTATATGTTCTAGTCACACAAGTGAAGAAGATGGGTAACCTCTAATCTTAATGCATTTGATTTTAAATCATTTGGTTGCCTACTTTGATAATAAATGTTCATGCATCATTGCTTATTTATATTTATAAGTGCATGACATTATTTGAAAATTTTATGCATATGAATCTAATGGTTTCATTCATATGTTTGCATAAAATTTTTTTTGTCTTGGATAAATTGAATTTCATATGTTCTTAATTTGATTTTATTTTGAAATTCAGTGCCTTTAAGTGTCAAGTTTTGAGCTAAAAAGTTAATGGAATGCTTGAGTAAGGGGGAGCCAAATTTTAAAACAAAATTTTTTAATCGAATCAAAATTTTTTAAACCTCCATTGTTATTTTGAACTTAAAATATTTTAAATTCTTTTTGATATAACAAAAAGGGGGAGAATTTGGTTTGAAAAATTGTATTTTCAAAAGAATAAGAGGGAGCTACTTACTTTTCAGATTTTCATCTCTTATTCACATTTTTAAACGTTTTAAACTTAAAGGGGGAGAATCCCAAACAATTTTTCAAGTTGGTTTTATTATATCAAAAAGGGGGAGATTGAAGAACTAATGTTTTGATATAATAATTGAAAAATGTGTTGGACTGATTTAAAAAGAATTTAAAACATTTCCAAAGTCCAAACAACTTGAAATTATGTTCAGGGAAGTTTTTAAAAGAGTTTTACATGTTTTGACATTTTAATACTCTCACATAATATTGACCACAATGGTCATAAACCCCATTGTTATTATATACTATAAAGATTTGAATTATTTTTGATATAACAAAAAGGGGGAGAAGTAAATGAAAAATTAAGGGGGAGCCTTTTGTCAAAAACAATTTTTCAAAGAAGTTTTGTTATATCAAAAAGGGGGAGATTGTTGAGAAATATTTTGATATAACAAATATGTGAAAAATGTTTTAGGGACTTGTTTAAAGATTTCAAAAATAATTCAAAAGCCCTTAAAACTTGACAAAATGTTTTGAAAGAGTTCGATTGAATACCTATATCGAACTACTCTTTTAAAAGTCGTAAAATGCCCAAAATGTTCATTTTCAAAGGAAAGTTTCGAAACTATACTAAAGTTTCGAAACTTATCTGGGCAGTAGCTGAATTTTTAGAAACCTAAGCAAAGGTTTCGAAACCTTCACAAGGTTTCGAAACTTTGGCTCAAAGGTTTCGAAACCTTGTAAAGGTTTCGAAACTTTGGCCCTGTAACGGCTCCAAACGGCTATAAAACGGCTAGTTTTTTGAAAACCCTCTTAAGGTTTCGAAACCTCTCAAAGGTTTCGAAACTATTGTGCAGGAGAGCATTTAATGCTCAACTTAAATGGCTTCCAACGGCTCCGAAACATGCCCAACGGCCATAAACGGCTAGATACTCATTCCACACTATAAATACAGCCTTGGGACACTTGAAGAAAGCAAGAGATGATATCCAAGCTTCATGATCAAGAGAAATAGCGTTTAAGTCTTTACTTTCTTCATTTCTCTTGTATATATTGTATAGAGAGTGTTTTTCATTGTTTTTATTCTTTACACTCTTGTGAGCTTAATTCTCGTAAACACCCACCTTGTGAGGTATATTTGTTTACATCTTTCTACCCTTGTAAAAGGAGAGGTTCTAGTTTAGCCTTGAGAGAAAAACTAGAGTGGTTCTATCTTAGCCATCGAAAAGATAGGGTTGTAAGGTTACCCTTTGTCCTCAAAAGGAAGAATTCATTGTTGAGTGAATTGGGAAATCCTTAGTGGTGTGCTAAGGTAGTGGATGTAGACTCGGTTGAGTAGTCGAACCACTCTAAAATCATCGTGCAAATATTGTCTACTATTTTCGGTTTTAGCCAATTCAACCACCAAGCAATTACAACCCTCCTTGACGGTTTCGGTGATCGATTCGAGCGTGCTACAAGCCCAACAATTGGTATCAGAGCCTCGTCTCCATCGAAGGACTAACATCCAGGAGTAAAGATCCAACGCTCGTAGTCCACCGTACAAGAAAATGGCAAGCGGTTCTACAATGATTTCATTTGAAGAAGGCCGCTCTATCATGTGTCCTCCTCTCTTCAAAGGAGAAGGTTACTTCCAATGGAGCAACATCATGAAATATTTCATCCAAGGATTCAACCTTGATATTTGGAAGATTATCATAAATGGACATTCGGAAGCTCCTAAGAAGAAGAAGAAAAGGAGTGTCAATGACACAAAGAAGGACCATCTCAATGCAAAGGCTATGCACATTCTTCTCTGTGCCCTAAGTGAAGAGATTTCCAAGAAGGTCTCCCCATCCAAAAATGCCAAAGAAATTTGGGAGAAGCTTGAGAAATTCTATGGGAAAGAAGAGAAGAAAGATGATGCTTCATCATGTGCAATCCTCCCCTCAACACCTAAGGTGGATGGTGTTTTGGCTCTCGATGAGCCCGAGGTATCTTCTAACTCAGATGAATTAAATTCACATTCTTTTGATGAGTTACAAGATGCATTTAATGAATTATATTTGGAATTTGAGACCATGAATTCCAAATTTAGGAAAATGATTTCAAAACTCGAAACTGAAAATGATTTTCTTTTAAAAACAAAAATGGATTTTGAAAATCAAAATGAAATTTTGAAAAATGATTTGGAATTTTCAAAAACAAACAAAGATGTTTTAGAAAAAGAAAATCTTGATTTAAAAGTTAAGCTTGAAAGCTTAACAAAAGAAAAAGAAATCATTTCTAATAATTCATCTCATCCCATAATGGCAAAATGCTCACATTGCCATTATCATGGTCATTCGTTGCATACTTGTCCTATAAAGAAAAGAAAAACTTATAGGATTAGACAAGTATGGGTTCCTAAGGGAACTAGAGACATTGAAATTAATGTTAATGGATCCAAAGCAATTTGGATACCAAAATCGAAGTAAATGTCTCTTGTAGGTGTGTTGGAGCAAAGGGCAAGAAAAGCAAGAATTTTATATGTTCTAGTCACACAAGTGAAGAAGATGGGTAACCTCTAATCTTAATGCATTTGATTTTAAATCATTTGGTTGCCTACTTTGATAATAAATGTTCATGCATCATTGCTTATTTATATTTATAAGTGCATGACATTATTTGAAAATTTTATGCATATGAATCTAATGGTTTCATTCATATGTTTGCATAAAAATTTTTTTGTCTTGGATAAATTGAATTTCATATGTTCTTAATTTGATTTTATTTTGAAATTCAGTGCCTTTAAGTGTCAAGTTTTGAGCTAAAAAGTTAATGGAATGCTTGAGTAAGGGGGAGCCAAATTTTAAAACAAAATTTTTTAATCGAATCAAAATTTTTTAAACCTCCATTGTTATTTTGAACTTAAAATATTTTAAATTCTTTTTGATATAACAAAAAGGGGGAGAATTTGGTTTGAAAAATTGTATTTTCAAAAGAATAAGAGGGAGCTACTTACTTTTCAGATTTTCATCTCTTATTCACATTTTTAAACGTTTTAAACTTAAAGGGGGAGAATCCCAAACAATTTTTCAAGTTGGTTTTATTATATCAAAAAGGGGGAGATTGAAGAACTAATGTTTTGATATAATAATTGAAAAATGTGTTGGACTGATTTAAAAAGAATTTAAAACATTTCCAAAGTCCAAACAACTTGAAATTATGTTCAGGGAAGTTTTTAAAAGAGTTTTACATGTTTTGACATTTTAATACTCCCACATAATATTGACCACAATGGTCATAAACCCCATTGTTATTATATACTATAAAGATTTGAATTATTTTTGATATAACAAAAAGGGGGAGAAGTAAATGAAAAATTAAGGGGGAGCCTTTTGTCAAAAACAATTTTTCAAAGAAGTTTTGTTATATCAAAAAGGGGGAGATTGTTGAGAAATATTTTGATATAACAAATATGTGAAAAATGTTTTAGGGACTTGTTTAAAGATTTCAAAAATAATTCAAAAGCCCTTAAAACTTGACAAAATGTTTTGAAAGAGTTCGATTGAATACCTATATCGAACTACTCTTTTAAAAGTCGTAAAATGCCCAAAATGTTCATTTTCAAAGGAAAGTTTCGAAACTATACTAAAGTTTCGAAACTTATCTGGGCAGTAGCTGAATTTTTAGAAACCTAAGCAAAGGTTTCGAAACCTTCACAAGGTTTCGAAACTTTGGCTCAAAGGTTTCGAAACCTTGTAAAGGTTTCGAAACTTTGGCCCTGTAACGGCTCCAAACGGCTATAAAACGGCTAGTTTTTTGAAAACCCTCTTAAGGTTTCGAAACCTCTCAAAGGTTTCGAAACTATTGTGCAGGAGAGCATTTAATGCTCAACTTAAATGGCTTCCAACGGCTCCGAAACATCCCCAACGGCCATAAACGGCTAGATACTCATTCCACACTATAAATACAGCCTTGGGACACTTGAAGAAAGCAAGAGATGATATCCAAGCTTCATGATCAAGAGAAATAGCGTTTAAGTCTTTACTTTCTTCATTTCTCTTGTATATATTGTATAGAGAGTGTTTTTCATTGTTTTTATTCTTTACACTCTTGTGAGCTTAATTCTCGTAAACACCCACCTTGTGAGGTATATTTGTTTACATCTTTCTACCCTTGTAAAAGGAGAGGTTCTAGTTTAGCCTTGAGAGAAAAACTAGAGTGGTTCTATCTTAGCCATCGAAAAGATAGGGTTGTAAGGTTACCCTTTGTCCTCAAAAGGAAGAATTCATTGTTGAGTGAATTGGGAAATCCTTAGTGGTGTGCTAAGGTAGTGGATGTAGACTCGGTTGAGTAGTCGAACCACTCTAAAATCATCGTGCAAATATTGTCTACTATTTTCGGTTTTAGCCAATTCAACCACCAAGCAATTACAACCCTCCTTGACGGTTTCGGTGATCGATTCGAGCGTGCTACAAGCCCAACAAATTTAAAATAAAAATATATTTTAATCTATTTACCTTTTAATTTTTTAAATAATTTATAATTATATTGTGAGTCTTTTAAATTTTAAATTTTTATAAATTAAATTAATAGTATTCATCGATATTCATCGTTAGTGGTGCTCATCGGTATTTTAACGTTGTAAAATTTTCCTAATTCTTATATTGATGTTCTGAAAAACTAACTTAAAACTAGCAATGACATGATGTCCCTCGAATTAGGCACACTCATATCGGCGGAGAATAATTCAGATTTCATGCTAAAGCATGGACAAAAGTTGTCTCAAAAGGTTGGTTTGAGCTTATGTTTCCCAGCCAACAAAGCTTAATTGGAAGGTGTAGCTTATTATATTCCTACATTTTTATGCCTCAACACTAAAAAGTTAAATTTTAAATTTTAACCTTAAATTCTAAACCCTACATTTTATCCTTAGTTTTTTATACCTTAATTATAAACCTTAACTTTAAACTCTACTCTACTTTTTAAAGTGAGGCACTAAAAAGGGCAGACAATTTTCACTCTCCATGAAACCTAAATATAGGGGAGTAAAGTTTCACTCGACTAGAGTATATCAAAATTTTTAATTAATTTGTCTTGATTCAATTCGTAATTCCATAAACTCGACTTGAATTTTTTTAAAATAAGTTTGAGTTATAAAATGAAACTTTGAGTAATTCGAAATTTTTTGTAATTAGTGGATCGGTTTTTAAGTTCAAGTCGAGTCCCTCAATTCTGCTTGATATATAAATCACATATAAAATATATGATGAAATATACATGTGTGTTGCACATGGCTATAGAAAGTCGTTTAAATTGGAACCAATTAGTATCACAACATTATAAATATTTACAATTAAATTTGAACAGAAACTCGAACAACTCGGCTCGACCTGACTCGACTTAAATTTCAAAAAATAAATAAAATTTGAGTTATAAAATTAACTAACTCGAATTCTTTTACACGACTTAATCAAATACCTTCCCCTACCTAAACATGCCAAACTTGTACGGATGCACAACCAATATCCAGATCTAAAGATCACCTCTTTATTCTTTTATGTTAAGCTGATGAATGATGTTTGGAGTTGGTTCGCTTGGAGGGTTTTGTCTAAGCAGTGGGTTGTTGGTAGTTCGATTCTCAGTTATATTAATATGTTGCACTCTTTTTCCTCCACCTAAGTTTAGGGGGGTATTTTAACGAGGCTCATGTCTGTGTTGAACTTTGTTCGATTTTTCATTTAATCAAATAATTTTATTTAAAAAAAATCAAACGTATTTTTTGGTTAATTACCAGAAAAAATTTACTCTTTTTGACCCCAACGTTCATCTCATAGTCACTAAACTCTACCATCAAAACCAACCAGAATTAAGCTCAAAAGTAATTTTATACCTGGACGGAATCAAGATTAGACAATTAGAAGTATCGAATTATTTAATTTCATAACTAATAGAAATTTAATAAACATAAATTCTATAAAGGAAATGGACGAAAAATGATTTTAAGTTTTAATAAAGTGGTCCATAATCGAATCAATTGACGTCACGCGTGAATTTATTTTAGTTTTTTTAAAAGAACATTATAGCTAGCTAACCAATGTAGATTAAGCTAAACAAGTTCAATTAATTGGGTTAATCAATTGAATTAGTTGAAATCCTTTTCGCCGGTCAACAGAAACTATAGAATTAACCCATGGTTTTTATGGAGTTACAGACCCTTCAGCTGGTTGTAACCTCCAATTTATTTGGATTAATTCTGTGATAATTATCATTTTGATTTCTGGAAATTATAACTCTTTAGAAATTTAAGTAGCAGATTAATTATGTAATTAATCATGTCTCCTGCCTGAACACTATAAAAGGAAGCCTCTTGTTTCTATCTAAACACACCATAAAAACTCTCTAGCCAGATTGTTAATAGTGTTCTGCTTCTGTAAGGTTCGCTGTTGCAGTCAATGTTGCATTGCTCCTTTGGCTGTATTCTACCGTTGTATCCTGGGAGACAGACGTTCCATATTAACTCCAACACTGAGAGGGGACGAATCTGTTTTAAGGACATTGTGATAGCACAGGCCTCGGTCTAAATTTTTCGATCGATTACTGGTTTTTCTTTTGGTTTCTATTATCTTTGAATTTTCGGTTTATTTCAATTTCATTTACAGAAATTGTTTTTAATATATATTTTTGTTGCTCCTCTTTTTAACTTGATTCGTTTGTTATCTAATAGATTTAAACACAAGGGCTGAATCGATTTGACTCATAAGTCATAATTTTATAGACTCTATTAATAAAATTTAAGTTATAAAATAAAATTTTGAATAATTTGATATTTTTTATAATTATTAGATCAGTTTTTAAGTTCGAGTCGAGTTTTTCAATTCTATTATATATATTATATGAAAAGATATGAATGTACATATGTATTCTATATGATTATAGAAAATCGTTTAAGTTTGAACTAATTAGTACCATAACATTATAAATATTTACAATTAAATTTGAACAGAAACTCGAACAACTCGACTAACTCGAAATATTTTCATTTGATTCAATCGAATACCCACCTTACCTAAACATGCCAAACTTGGACCAATGTGCTACCGATAATCAAGCTTACTTTGATTAATTACCAGAAGGAATTAAGCTCAAAAGTAATCGTATACAGACATAATCAAGATTAGACAGTTAGAAGTATCGAATTATTTAATTTCATAATCAATTAAAAAATGGAGGGAAAAAAATCTCTCTCATTCTCTTATTAGCTCTGTCATTAACCCTATTCTTCCCCCTCTAGTTCACATTCATCAACTCATCACTCTCTCAACTCAACAAGGAACAAAGATTATTGTACTTTTCGATTTTCCAACTCCCAACACTAAAATATTAAATTTTAAGTTCTAATATGATCTTTTAAATTTTAAATCTTAAATCCTAAAAAATACACTTTACCTCAATTCTCTAAATCCTAAAAAATACACTTTACCTCAATTCTCTAAATCCTAATCATAAACCTTAACCCTAAACTATTTTTTTAATATGAGGCATAAACTAATAAATCTTAACCTTAAACTAACCTTTTAGTACGAAGCATAAGTAGGAGCGCCAAGAAAAAACAGAAAATTTCTAGCCCTCAACAACACAACGAACTGTTGGGAAAAGTAAAGCAAAAACTAAGAGAGAATAAATCGATAAATTATTTTAATATTTTTATAAAAATATCATTAATAAATAAAACAGCTTGTTTGAACATTAATTTTTCGTACTCTTTTATTTAATTTAATAAATAAACATAAACAATTATTATAAGAATAATTCACAAATCATTAAAATCTACTAATTAACTTAGTGACTAAAGATGCTTATATTACCCTTATATAGGTTGAAATCTCGAAATGAGAATATGATCTCTATTTAATCAAAACGTTTAGTTCATTTACACCCTACTCATTAGGTCTTGATAATAGCTCAGTTTTGAGTTCCACCATCCTATTTCCTAGTTTAATAAACGGTCCATTGGTTTCTCTTCCCTTGGAGTCTGCTCTTAAAGCATACCAGGAACATCTTTGTATTGGCGTAACCGGCAGGTCGACTCCGATACGATGCAGACAATGTTGACACCTAGATGTGGTGTCCCTGATCATCTGGTTTCTAACTATAGTTTCCCAGGGCCCCCGTACAAGTGGAGGACTTCGTATCTTGCCTGGCGTCTGCGGAATTCTGTCAAAGGATTTACAGGAAATGAGCTGAGTCCCGTCTTTGCCAAGGCATTGAAATCATGGGCAGATGTTTCTTCTTTCATGGGCAGAAGTTTCTTCTTTCTTCTTCACGAAAGGGAGGAAAGGCTACAGAAGTGATTACCAATATTGCTTTTTCCCCAAAAGATCATAGGGATGGCAATCCTTTTGAAGACGACGAATTCGCTCATGATTATTACCCAAAAGATGGTAGGGTTCACTTTAATAACAAATGGAATTGGACCCTTGCTGAAGATGCAGCGAATGGCGTAGATCTGGAGTCGGTTGCTGCGCATGAATTTGGACATACTCTCGGCCTCGGCCACAGCACCAATAAAACTGCAGTCATGTGTCAGTAAAACCTGCGCAGATATCATATCATATCATAGGCATAACTATATTGCAGATATATAAATCAATGGTGCTTATAAATACAGCACAATTCGAATACTATAATAAGAGAGTGATTAATATATACACACATACATGCTGATATTTGTGGAAGCTTCGGGTTCCATGTATGAAATGGTAAGCATTATCTATGAAACAGTTGAAAGTTGCTATGTGATGACTTAAAAAAACATGGACAAAAGTTGTCTCAAAAGGTTGGTTTGAGTTTAAGCAGGCCAACCAACAAAGCTTAATTGAAAAACACACACACATTAAAACTAGCAGTGACATGCTGCTCCTCGAATTCAGCACACTCTTCTGATATCGGCTGAGAATAATTCACATCTCATGATAAAACATGGACAACAGTTGTCTCAAAAGGTTGGTTTGAGCTTAAAGCCGGCCAACCAACAAAGCTTAAATGAAAGGTTGAATGTGATCTAGTAACCTTGTTAGTCATCACAAAAACTACACGATTGGCTTATCAAGGCAGGACGGTGAAAAAATGTGCCAGTGAACCAGTTAAGGCCTAGAGTTATACGCATCCTCCTTGGTGTTGGCTTAAACTTCGGGTTTTACATCATGATCCAGTCCTCTTGAACTTGACCATCTGCAAATGCAACAGATTCAATCTAATATGCAAACACTGTGACTAAAGTATCATAAATTCCGGAAAGCAGCAAATAAGAATTTGTAGAAATTTAATGAGCTTGAAGATCCTTACTCATGAGACTAACAGCTTGGTTTGCGAGAGCATCAGCTTCGGAGTTAAATTCCTTGAAAACAAACAATGTGTCATTTGCATCCCAGAGTCAGAGAACATGAATCAATTGTTCGAGTTGACATTAAAGGATATCCCACATAATGTTCTTAATGCTTCACTGCAATTTATAAAAACTAGTCTAAAACTAAAACTGACATGGCGTCTGATATCAATATGAATCAGACTACATACCGGTGTACGGATATTTTCAATATGTAAGGGAAAACAAGGAGTCGAAGCAGCATAGATAACATGTATATGGTGGAGACGCTCATAAAAGTTTAAGAATTTATTATCAATCTGTACCCTGTCAACATGATTGATCTGGAATGACATAAACTTATCCTTGAGATCTTTTGCCACTTTATTTAACTCGATCAAATTCTGACTTTTAATTTTCCACCGACCCTGAACCTGTTGCATGAGGAAATTGCAAAAGAAAGAAAGTCATAAAAACAGAATGAATACTTGAATGTAGTAAGAAAACAATAAAACTCTTGACCTGCATACAGACGAGGTTAGAATCTCCTTGTACACGAACGTGTTTGAACCCCTTTCTAAGAGCATATTTCATCCCCAGAATGGCAGCTCGATATTCAGCGACATTGTTTGTAGCAATGCCAACACCTTCACGCAATCGACAGACCTATTATAGAAAAAGCTTAATCACTGATAGGCCGCTAAAAAGAGAAGGATTCACTTCCTAAAAGATTCGTATGTAATTCAAGTGACATTGTACCACTCTTCCATCTTCAGCTCGTAAAATAGCTCCTGCACCAGCTGGTCCAGGATTTCCTTTAGAAGCACCATCAAACTCAACAATACAGTACGGCTAAACATTTACATAAATCACATCCTTAGTTAAATAATCAAAGTACAGAATCCCATAGGACCCATAGAATTACAGTATTAACACTTAACCTTCGTCTTGGTGCCGACAACAGTATTAATTTAAAGAAATAAAAACATTTTTACTTCTACAATAAAAACGACACAACTCACAGAATTTGAGGGCGCCATTTGAGTTTCAACTTGATTAGTGAAGTTCATGTAATTTATACTAGGATTAGTGGAAAGAGAGGTTGATCCAACCAGACCCTGCAATAAGAGTCAAACTTTCAGTTAAGTAACAAAAAGAAATTACTCAACTTTCACACTAATAATAATACTGATTGTAATTATTAATATTTATTTATTTTGAAAGCTGAATCTCATGCAAACCAGTTGAAATTTTAGACAATTCAACTTGAGACCAACATCTAAAAATCGCGACGCATTTGTACCTAATTTTTGTATCCTGAGTCATGTTGCACATAACGAGTTACTGTCACAGAATCACAATTTCACATTCTTTAAGTTTCGGAAAAGAACCTTTCCAAGTGTTTGTTGCCGCAATCTACTTGGTGAAGCATCCCTGTTGGTTGTGTTTCCTCTGGAAGAAGCCGGTTGCTGAAAGAAATTTGCATTTTTAATGAGGATTCCTCTATTACGGCACGAGTTATGCCAAGTAAGAACAACATAACATCTCAATTATTTGTACAAGCACATAGCATAGAGAAAAACACATGACTATTTCACCTACAAATCTCTGTACTACAATTCTGCAATCATCCAATCACATTCAAGAATTACGCCAGAGTCTACATTCATCCAAATAACAATTCGAACACAAATATAACACACGAATACGGCAAATGGTAGTAGAATGAGAATGAACCTGAGGAGGGCAAGGAACAAGATTGCCAAAGGTATTATCATTAACATCAGAGGCACTTATGGAATAGGCAGCATTTTTCAGCCCACATGAACCAAGGTACACCTCAGCCTGCTTCGACAGACCATATCCTTTATAAACCCTTATGGAAGGATCATGTGCCTGTTAAGACAAGTTAAAAACAACTTTTAAACCATTCAAAGCACATTTTTTGTATCTTATTCAACAGGTAAAAAAATCAAGCAAATCAGCAAAACCTGCAAAAAAAAAACAAAAAACAGCAGCATCCAAGAGAAATCAAGAAAAAGAAAGCCTAACACCTGAATGTAATGAAGTATAGAGTATTTCATCAAGGTAAAGCAAACCCAAATTTGAAAAATGTATAATTTGATCAAAAAAGAACACCACCCACTGGAAAATTCGCCTTAAAACAACATAAAAGTAAAGTTTTTTAAAGAATAATGGAATGTAAATTAGTGAAAAAGGAACAGGGAGAGTGGGATTTACTGAAATTCCAGCTTCTGGGACTAAATCCCTTAAACTTTTGTAAATGCCAATAACATCTCCTTTCTGGACAACGTAAAATGCATCATTCTCTTCCTCCATTGATGACCCAAAATAATGAATTTACAGGTATTGACGATGAACAAAAAAAAACCCAAGTTTTTAGAAACTTTCAAATAGTGATTGAGAAGCTTTGAAGTTTGAACTACAACTGTTAAGCATAAGGGTAAGTGGCAGGCAGATTGGTAGTGGTCTTTTCAAAGTGATGGGGGAAATGATCAAATCACAAACTCTGATTTGGGCTTTGGCGGGAAAATTAGCAAATTACATATGGCCCATTAGTTATGGACTTCGAACTCAATTTCATGAAACTGCAAAAAGAAAATCAATTTTTTTAGTTATTTCTTCTAGTCATATTCAAAAAAAAATTATTTTATCTAATATATCTACTTTTTATTTAAATAATTTTTTAGATTTTACTAATGGAGTTTGGTCCAAGTGGTAAGCAGCTTGATATCGTTTAAGCAAGGTTTTAAATTCGAGACGTTCTGTATGTAGAAAATTCTCGCTGGGAGACTCACCTACCAAAACTAAGTATGTGACGCGAGTCAATCCGGAATAATAAGGGCGAAGCCCTAGAAACTAGAAGAGCAACCAAAAAGTTAGATTTTATTCGATACGAAACAATTTTTTTGATTTTTTCCAGTTCACAAAGATGCAAAATGTTAATAGTTTAACTTCTGTCATTTTGGAATATATATATATATAATATAACAAATTAATTAAATAAGACTTTTTTAAAATTTTGACAAGTGCTGTTTTTTCTGATGAATAAATTTGACTCGAGCCCTCTGATATAGAAAATAAAATGGCAGGAAAAAAAATAATATGATGAACAAGTATGTTTGTAACACAATTTGAGTTTAATCAACTTTAAGTATGTTGAGCAAGAATATATGGTCGATTGGTTAAGTTGTTCATCTTTGTTTCCTCATATTTCATTATATTATGAGTTCTAGACCTATTAGGAACTCTCTTTCCCCTCCTCTCTAGGTATGATTAAAATTAAAATTTGTCAAAAAAAATTTAAGTAGGTTGATCCACATTCAAAATTTAATTTCAATACCAAATTCAAGTACAAAAATGTTAGAAATTTGGTATAAAGCATATAACCAAAGCGATAATAACATAAGCCAAAACATGCACATAAGACAAGATTTAACGTGGTTCAGCGGAGCCTACCTCTATGGACGAGAGAAACAAACAATCTACTACCAAAAGTATAGAACATGAAGAGTACAAAATACATGATATTTCATATACCCGGTGGAACCAAAACACTCTTTCCAACATATTTACAATGGTCATCTCTACAGCGTAATCACAATAGTTTGCAGAGATCCTAAAAATTCTTCCATCACTAAAATTATACTAAAACTCAACTTAATTACTAGTTAGAACTTTAGTTAAAATATAACCAAAAATCACAACCGTTCACACCAAAAAGCACTTTTATGTACAAAATCAAAGATTAGACTAAACATTTTAAAAAGCTCCCAAAGAACTCTTTAATTCTTACAAGCATAAACACTACAAGATGTGAATGATACATTAATCATTATCATATGTGTGGAGTCCATCTATAAATTGTATGAATTATATTTGTGAATATTGGAGGAGAGTTTAACCCACTTTTTTACGGGAATAATGCATTTAAAATTATATTTAGAAAGTGGGACTTTAATTTATTTTTTATTTTTTACGTTAAACGTTACAATGTTGGATGATGTCATGGTCTGCAAGTGACATCCTTAATTTTTAGCACAATGATAAATGTTTTTTTAACACAAGGATGGTTGTCTTTTAATGCAGAAAATTATTTTAAAATCAATGCCGCCAGGTGGTGACACCATCAAAAAATTATTTTTAAAATTAATGTCATCATCGGCAGACGGCGACACCACCCAGTAGAAACCAAATTAAAGTTTTATGAACCCCATTTTCTTAAATATTATTTTAAATTCTCCAAAGCTGCCAGTTTAACCTCAATTAAAATAATTAGAAATGGCAAAAAATAATTTTTTAATAATATTAAAGTAATTACAATATGTTGAGTTGTTTTAACATGGACCCCACAGGCCACAATGGCAAAAGTTACGGAGGAAAAAGAGATTCGTGGACAGTTTTCCATTTGGGTAGTTGGGGGGAGAAAACAACAATAATGATGTGACTTTACAATTTGTTTGAAATCTTTATATACATAGAGATATGGGGATAAGGGGGATAAGAGCATAATTAGGATTTCAGCCTATTATCTTTAAAGTAACACTCGAAATTTTAAATTTTTGACTCTTATAATAAATTTGCCGCACTACTACGGTGAGTTTTTTTAAAGAATATTTTTATTTTATTCAAACCCGTTGTATCATATAGATGAGTTTTATTTTTTTTCAAAAATCTCGCCATACAATCGAGACAAACTCGAATAAAAAATAATATTGTTTCGAAACTCATCGTAATGGTACGACGAGTTTACTGCTAGAGTCCTACTTTTGAAATTTTATGATTTTGAGTGTTACGTCAGGTATAATAGAATTCTAAAAATTCTATTTTTGTCCTTAAACCCGATATGATCCTATTACAATTTATTTGATAAATTGGTACATGTGCTCAATGTAACCCCACAACAAATCAGACAATAGATGAGATGAGGCCTCACACCTTTGATTCCCCTATTAACCATTTCTACCTTTTTTTTATCACCTCACAAATTTCTATCATCTCCTTAACTTTGAATAAATATCTTAGATATTGGATAGATACTAAATTCAAATCTTAATTATACCTTTGAATTGAAAATATTTTTTTTTATAAAATTTAACAAATGGTCACAATAAAACAAAAATAAAATATTTGTTTTAAAAAATTAGATTCGAGCAGTTTTATTTATAATATATATACCTTGCCAAAGAATTTAAAAAAATATATATACATGTACTTTGCGGTAATCACTTTAAAATTATTTAATAAAATTCTCACTTACAACACTTATATATTATTAAGGTTTATTGTAAATGTTTTATAAGAGTTTACTTACGATGATAATGATGATTTTTAAACCTTCTATACCCATTTATGCTCTTATACTAAAAAATAAAGTTTAAGATTTATGATTAATGTAAGATTAGAATTTAAGATTATGATTTAGAAAATTAAAGTATCATGTATTTTTATTGTTTAGATTTAAAATTTATAATTAAGATTTAGAATTTAATTTTTAACATTGAAGCATAAAAAAATACCGAAAAAGATAAAAAAAAATTGTTCGTTCAGATTCTATACCAATGTTCAATATTCAATATTCAACCATAGCTTCCATTTTTTTTTCTTTTTAGGGTGAAATGAACTGTTTTCACCGCTGTTAGGTTTGGTGAAAATGACATCAAAATTACTATAAATAAAATTAAAATAAGTTGATTCTTCTTCTTTCATTGAGCTCTTTATATTTTTCATATGAAAAAATGTCGGTAAACACGTGTCAATTCTTGCATGAATTATAAGTTTAGCTCACTGTGTCTTATTATTTGACCCCGTAGTCAGGACAAATAATTATCCTGTCAAAAAATATCACAAATAATTCATATCCACCCTTTTCTATTCGGATGGAAATCATCTGCCCCAAAAGTATGCCCTATTTGTGTTCTCACTTTAAAATAGTGGGTTTGGGGTTTAAAGTTAGGGCTTAGGGTTAGGGTGTAGAAAATTAGGAGTAGGGTGTATTTTTGTCGAGTTTAGAGTTTGAGGTTTAGGATATAAAAATTAGGGTTATGGGGCAAGATTTAATTTTATCTATTTTGTAGGCAGGGGCATAGAAGGAGATATGGTTAGAGGTCAGAAGATTTTTACCCTTTCTATTCACCTTGAATAAAAATAAAAATAAAAGAAATTAGAAAAATACAATTCACTAAAATTATTATAATAGTTTTTGGGTAAAGTTTAAAAATAACCACTAAACTATCTCAAAATAATTATTTAAATCACCATATTTTTAAAAATTACAAAATAAACGTTAAATTTAAAATTATGATAAAAAACCCCTCGTTTGTCTGATTAATTTGGTATTATATGAGAGAGAAAACAGAGTCTTATTTATACTCATTATCTTAGACTTAGTTTGGGTTGAGGTTGAGGTTGGAAACGGGTTTTGGAAGCCAAACGCCTGTTTTAAAAAAGTTGAAAATTTTAATTTTTATAAATGCCTGTTTAGAAAAGAGTTTCAGGTAAAAATTCAGCTGCAATTGTCCGTTAAAAATTAAATCGGAGTTGTTTGAGATTGCTGTTTGGATAAAACGGACGTTTGCGACCGCAACTGCATCAAAAAACAGGCCCTTAATATAATTTTTTTTTTCCAAGATTTCTTCTTCCAATACAAATTACAGTAAACTACAAGCAAAAAACAGAGAGAGAAGCATGCCTAAACATGGGAAGCTCCCTCCATTTTTCTTGTCTTCTCTTCTCATAGCCACCATATTCACAGTCTTCATCCTCTATTCTCCAAACCCTTTAAACCCCTTCTCCAAACGCCACCTTCATCAAACACTTGCTTTGCTCCAACCTCCTAATTCCACCTTTCATGGTAATTCATCTCCCTCTCCTTCTTTTCAGTTTGTTTGGTTGTCCTCCCAATTGTCATAGTTTTGTATTAATTAATTCGAACCGATTTCGTCGCACACTTTATTTTGGTGGGTGTGTCTCCGTTAGTGATTTTCTGCATACACAAAGCTCCTTCTTTTACATTTTCTGTGGTGTTTTAGGTGATGACTATAATGATATTTTGAGCTGTGACTTGTTTAATGGTGAGTGGATTCCCGACCCGCAAGGTTCTTTGTATACGAACTCGAGTTGTTCAACAATCCCTAGTTCAAAGAATTGTTTTCGCCATGGAAGAAAAGACAAAGAGTTTCTGAACTGGAGATGGAAACCTCATGAGTGTGTTCTTCCGAGGTTTGATCCCCAGATTTTCCTGGAATTTGTTCATGGGAAGAAACTTGCATTCGTTGGTGACTCGGTTGCCAGGAACCACATGGAATCCCTCCTTTGTCTTCTGTCAAAGGTTTGCTTTCACTTTTCAGTGTAATTGCTCTGCCTCTCCAGATCTGTTATGTTCGTATTCGTATTTGACACTCGTACTTGTTCGAGTAATATACTCGAAAAGCTTTAGAAACATGAGTTGCTTGAAGTTCAAAACTTTTTTCTCAGGTAGAAACTCCGATAGATCGTTACGAAGATTCCGAAGACCGGAAACGGATATGGTACTTTCCCGGTCATGAGTTCACTCTCATGATTCTTTGGACGAAATTCCTAGTAGACGGTGAAGAACGAGTGATCAATGGTTCATCATCTGGTGTTTTTGATGTGCACCTTGATAAAGTTGATGAAAATTGGAGCAAAGATCTTCCTGCTATAGACTATATCATCATCTCGGACTCACATTGGTTTTTCCGAACAATTTACCTACACGATGACACCGGTGTCGTTGGATGTGTGTATTGCGATACTCCGAATGTGACTGATTATGGCGTCGGGATCGCCCTAAGGATGGCTGTTCGATCGGCATTAAACCATATCAACCGCTGTGAGAATTGCAAAGTGAGGGTCACCCTAGTAAGGACGATTTCGCCGGCTCATTTCGAGAACGGGACATGGGACTCGGGAGGACGATGCAATAGGACAAGGCCTTTAAGTGAAAGGGAGATTAACTTGAGAAGCAATGAATGGGAACTGAGGAGCTTGCAAATGGAGGAAATTGAGAAAGCAAATGTAGAAGGAAAGAAGAAAGGAAAGAAATTTGTAGCAATGGATGTGACGAGGGCAATGCTGATGAGACCTGATGGTCACCCTGGTGAATTCTGGGGAAACAAATGGATGAAGGGATATAACGACTGTGTTCATTGGTGTTTGCCGGGTCCGATCGACGTCTGGAACGATTTCTTGATGGCGGTCATGAAACGAGAAGCGTAATCTATCGTTCGAACTCTTTCGATCTTTTATGAAGTATCAATATAGAGTTACATTTGTTCAACTCTTATAGCTTTGCAGTAAAGGGGCCTGATCACTAGACAAGGTTCCTAACCTGTTTAATTCTTCTTCTTTTGCTTTTCCCCACAATACAGCATAAAGACCGCCGGTTATGATCACCGCTCCTATCACGCTGCAAAATTTAACCGATACGAGATAATATCATATTTATATAATGTAATTGTGTCGTGTTGTGTTCGAGATTAAAAACATCGGAGAGTTTTGTTACCTTCCAAGATGAACAGCTTCACCAAGGAATGTAGCACCCATAGCAGCAGCTATAACAATTGAAATTGGCCTGAAACTTGCAACAAACACAGGTCCTTTCAAGTGTATACACCATATGTGAACCGCCGAGCTAAACGAGAACCCGAAAAGCCCCTAAACGAGTAACCATAAACCAATGACATTCAAATACTGTAAATAAGACAGTCCAATACCAGCATTGGTTACCAAAGTATTACCGAATACAAGACTGCAACAACTGATACACTAGACGTTAATCTCCAAGAAGTCAACTCCGGTTCCGCTACTAAGCTTATCGGTAAAGATACAAGGGCTGCAGACAAGTTGTAAAATAAATTTACAGCAATCTCTTCCGGATACATCTTCAGTACTTGTGCCTGTAAAGTTGTACAAGATTCAAGTTCAGTTCTAGGTGGAGCTTGGAAACATACATACATGCAAACATACACACTTGTACCTGAATAATACACCAGAATGAAAGAATAAGATATGCAACAGCTTCAAGGATGCCACCAATAATCCAATTCGATTCCGAAGACCCCAAAGGCCGCTGAAATTCTAGAACAGACGACGACAATGACGTTGTCCGAGGTGAAGATGAGATAATTTGGGGGCCTTTGTAGAAAGTCATGACTAATGCACCAGATATCGATGTTATGGTGCCAATGATTTTAGCCTGTGTTGATGATCTTCTGAATTCTACTTTTTCCATCCTTTTTATATACCAATGTTCATAAACATGAGATGCTAGAATGGTACTAAACAAATAAATAAACAGAAGAAAGAATAAGAAACCTGAAGAAGACAGCAAGTATGAAGGTAAAAGCTGGTAAGAGGTTGGAAACTGCTGATGAAAGAGTTGGAGAGCTAAGTTCTACAGCTTTAGCTGAAAATGTCCTTGTTAAACACCTGTCTCAAAAACATCAACAAATCTTGGGTATAAACTTAAAGATTTATGTCTTAATTATACAAATACATATGTATATGTATAATTGTATACCCTGTAAGCCCAAGAAGGCAGAGTCTGGAGATGAGAGGGAGCTTCAAAGGAGGAAACTCTGTTTTTCTGCAAACATATCAGATTCAAACAAAGAAGATCAATGTTAAAAAACTTAAAACCAAACTCTGAAAACAAATTTCAGAGAAAATTAAATGAATTTGTTAAAAGAGACCTAAAGAAGATTAAAGGGATGAAAACAAAGCTGCCAAGAAAAAAACAGTAGGTGACGAAGGTGTAATAGCTCAGCCCCTTGGAAGAAGCAGCTTTGAATAGAATGTTGACGACGACGTTTGAACACTCCACTGCAACCATGGCTAAGCTTGGCAATACTTCCATGGCTCACTCTCCCCTTTCTTCTCCCTGCCTTGGTGAGAGAACGCAGACTTTTTCTTTCTTTCTTCATTCACAGAATCAAACCTTTGAAAAAGCTTAAACTTTGGTTTTGTTTTTTTGTTGTTTTAATAATGATTGGTTGGTGATGGTGATCATAGATAAGTACATAATATATGACAACTTGATTTATACTAACAAATAACTTTTAGCACACACAAGACTTCAAATTCGAGACCAACTTAATATCCTTTAAAAAGAATTTTGAGTTCGAGATTTTGTGTATGTAAAAAATTTCCGCTGAAAATGTTACATACTAAAATTAAGCGTGCGACGCTATCAATCTGAATTAGTCAATATAAAATTTTAGGAACCGAAAAAAAGTTATAAAGGAAAAACAAGATAATTTTCTATTATGTTGTGTCTCTAATGGTGATGGTGGCGGATAATTATTATTAAATACGTTGGTGATTTTAGGGGTGTTCACGGTTAATCGTTGGTTAACCATTAAGAATGAGTCTCTAATTTTTTATGCATTCTTAGGCACATTCTCTATGTATTTTCCCTCTAATTACATTAAGAACATATAACTTTTACACTAAGAATATAATTTATAGGTTAACCGTTATAATATTTTGGTTAACCACGAACACCCCTAGGTGATTTGACATGGACGTGGTTTTGCTGATTAAATAAATACATTCTATACTTTAAGAAAATAATTAAAACTTAATTGTGTTGGGCTGTTGGTGGATATAATTTACTTTTAAAAGATAATTAAATAAATTAAGCAACACTCTCAAGTCTCAATGGCTTTTCTTACCCATTAGTTATGATCATATTTACCTTTCACTTTTTTTGGTTTCCTGATTAGGAATGGGCTCAGGTTGGGTTTTTAGCTCATTTGAGCCCAACCCGAAAATAAATATCATAAATTCGAATTCGATCAATTCGAACGTATTTTGTAAAAAATTTGACTTGACTCAAAAAATAAAAATCCTAAACTCGATCTAATTTATAAAAAAATTAATTTTAGGGACTTAATTATAAAAAAATAATTTTAGGACTTAGTTGTAAAAAATAATAATTTTAAAAACTAAATTGTAAATAAAAATTTAATTTTAAGGACCTAATTATATATATATATATATATAAAGAGGAGGTATTATTATAAATATCCCCAACAAATTTAAGGGAAAATTACACAATTAAACCCATGCCGGGTCGAATATTTTTCACCCTAAACTCAATCCGACCAACCCGAACTCGATCGGGCCGAGTCATGTAAAATCAGTGACGGAACTAAGTGGGGGTGGAGAGGGGCTATCGCCCCCCACCTCGAAGAATTTTTTTCCACCTTTGTCCCTCTATTTATTTATTTTAAAAAAAAACTTGATTTATTTATGAATTTCCCCTCACTTTTAAACATTTATAGTTTGTCCATGTCCCAAATTATGGCTCCATCCTTGGGTAAAATGCTCATCCTTATTCCTGATGTGACTAATCATTTTGATTTCTGTTGGTCTATATAGAGGTGGGCGCTGGCCACAAATTTTAAAATTGTTCCATACTCAAGATAAAGATCAAATTCTCGATCATTGATTAAGGTAGGAGAAACTAATATCATCTCACCTAACCTGTGGTTATTTACCTTTCACCTTTAAAAGAAGTGATTAATAAACTTATATCATTGAATATTATTATTTCTTTAAAATTTTGAATAGTTAAATTATTTTTTATAGTATAATAATTTTAATTAATTTTAAAATGTTAAAAGTTGAAATTTTTTAAAATAAGTTTATGTTAACATGTTAAATCTATATAACGGTACTCTGATTTAAATACCAAGTGTTGTTCCAACTGCTACTCCCTTATAACTAAAAAATCCAAAAGAAATATTTTTTTTCTTTTGCAATTATTTGTACAGTTATTCCTTTTTGTAAGTGATCAATTTTGACCTCTAAAATTCAAAACAATTTTTATTTCCCAGGAATTCAAAACAGGGGGAGCCTTATAATCAATTAAATGATATAAGTTTAGTTAAGTTCAGGATTGATTTGTACAGTTATCCCTTAGAAACAATGTTTTGATCAATTAATTAAGGGGGAGCCTTTTGTCAAAAACAATTTTTCAAAGAAGTTTTGTTATATCAAAAAGGGGGAGATTGTTGAGAAATATTTTGATATAACAAATATGTGAAAAATGTTTTAGGGACTTGTAAAGGTTTCGAAACTTTGGCCCTGTAACGGCTCCAAACGGCTATAAAACGGCTAGTTTTTTGAAAACCCTCTTAAAGTTTCGAAACCTCTCAAAGGTTTCGAAACTATTGTGCAGGAGAGCATTTAATGCTCAACTTAAATGGCTTCCAACGGCTCCGAAACATCCCCAACGGCCATAAACGGCTAGATACTCATTCCACACTATAAATACAGCCTTGGGACACTTGAAGAAAGCAAGAGATGATATCCAAGCTTCATGATCAAGAGAAATAGCGTTTAAGTCTTTACTTTCTTCATTTCTCTTGTATATATTGTATAGAGAGTGTTTTTCATTGTTTTTATTCTTTACACTCTTGTGAGCTTAATTCTCGTAAACACCCACCTTGTGAGGTATATTTGTTTACATCTTTCTACCCTTGTAAAAGGAGAGGTTCTAGTTTAGCCTTGAGAGAAAAACTAGAGTGGTTATATCTTAGCCATCGAAAAGATAGGGTTGTAAGGTTACCCTTTGTCCTCAAAAGGAAGAATTCATTGTTGAGTGAATTGGGAAATCCTTAGTGGTGTGCTAAGGTAGTGGATGTAGACTCGGTTGAGTAGTCGAACCACTCTAAAATCATCGTGCAAATATTGTCTACTATTTTCGGTTTTAGCCAATTCAACCACCAAGCAATTACAACCCTCCTTGACGGTTTCGGTGATCGATTCGAGCGTGCTACAAGCCCAACAAATTTAAAATAAAAATATATTTTAATCTATTTACCTTTTAATTTTTTAAATAATTTATAATTATATTGTGAGTCTTTTAAATTTTAAATTTTTATAAATTAAATTAATAGTATTCATCGATATTCATCGTTAGTGGTGCTCATCGGTATTTTAACGTTGTAAAATTTTCCTAATTCTTATATTGATGTTCTGAAAAACTAACTTAAAACTAGCAATGACATGATGTCCCTCGAATTAGGCACACTCATATCGGCGGAGAATAATTCAGATTTCATGCTAAAGCATGGACAAAAGTTGTCTCAAAAGGTTGGTTTGAGCTTATGTTTCCCAGCCAACAAAGCTTAATTGGAAGGTGTAGCTTATTATATTCCTACATTTTTATGCCTCAACACTAAAAAGTTAAATTTTAAATTTTAACCTTAAATTCTAAACCCTACATTTTATCCTTAGTTTTTTATACCTTAATTATAAACCTTAACTGTAAACTCTACTCTACTTTTTAAAGTGAGGCACTAAAAAGGGCAGACAATTTTCACTCTCCATGAAACCTAAATATAGGGGAGTAAAGTTTCACTCGACTAGAGTATATCAAAATTTTTAATTAATTTGTCTTGATTCAATTCGTAATTCCATAAACTCGACTTGAATTTTTTTAAAATAAGTTTGAGTTATAAAATGAAACTTTGAGTAATTCGAAATTTTTTGTAATTAGTGGATCGGTTTTTAAGTTCAAGTCGAGTCCCTCAATTCTGCTTGATATATAAATCACATATAAAATATATGATGAAATATACATGTGTGTTGCACATGGCTATAGAAAGTCGTTTAAATTGGAACCAATTAGTATCACAACATTATAAATATTTACAATTAAATTTGAACAGAAACTCGAACAACTCGGCTCGACCTGACTCGACTTAAATTTCAAAAAATAAATAAAATTTGAGTTATAAAATTAACTAACTCGAATTCTTTTACACGACTTAATCAAATACCTTCCCCTACCTAAACATGCCAAACTCCCCTACCTAAACATGCCAAACTTGTACGGATGCACAACCAATATCCAGATCTAAAGATCACCTCTTTATTCTTTTATGTTAAGCTGATGAATGATGTTTGGAGTTGGTTCGCTTGGAGGGCTTTGTCTAAGCAGTGGGTTGTTGGTAGTTCGATTCTCAGTTATATTAATATGTTGCACTCTTTTTCCTCCACCTAAGTTTAGGGGGGTATTTTAACGAGGCTCATGTCTGTGTTGAACTTTGTTCGATTTTTCATTTAATCAAATAATTTTATTTAAAAAAAA
Source organism: Hibiscus trionum (assembly GCA_030270665.1). Classification (NCBI taxonomy): domain Eukaryota; kingdom Viridiplantae; phylum Streptophyta; class Magnoliopsida; order Malvales; family Malvaceae; genus Hibiscus; species Hibiscus trionum. The sequence continues at coordinate 43,237,741 of BSYR01000004.1, forward strand.
TCAAACGTATTTTTTGGTTAATTACCAGAAAAAATTTACTCTTTTTGACCCCAACGTTCATCTCATAGTCACTAAACTCTACCATCAAAACCAACCAGAATTAAGCTCAAAAGTAATTTTATACCTGGACGGAATCAAGATTAGACAATTAGAAGTATCGAATTATTTAATTTCATAACTAATAGAAATTTAATAAACATAAATTCTATAAAGGAAATGGACGAAAAATGATTTTAAGTTTTAATAAAGTGGTCCATAATCGAATCAATTGACGTCACGCGTGAATTTATTTTAGTTTTTTTAAAAGAACATTATAGCTAGCTAACCAATGTAGATTAAGCTAAACAAGTTCAATTAATTGGGTTAATCAATTGAATTAGTTGAAATCCTTTTCGCCGGTCAACAGAAACTATAGAATTAACCCATGGTTTTTATGGAGTTACAGACCCTTCAGCTGGTTGTAACCTCCAATTTATTTGGATTAATTCTGTGATAATTATCATTTTGATTTCTGGAAATTATAACTCTTTAGAAATTTAAGTAGCAGATTAATTATGTAATTAATCATGTCTCCTGCCTGAACACTATAAAAGGAAGCCTCTTGTTTCTATCTAAACACACCATAAAAACTCTCTAGCCAGATTGTTAATAGTGTTCTGCTTCTGTAAGGTTCGCTGTTGCAGTCAATGTTGCATTGCTCCTTTGGCTGTATTCTACCGTTGTATCCTGGGAGACAGACGTTCCATATTAACTCCAACACTGAGAGGGGACGAATCTGTTTTAAGGACATTGTGATAGCACAGGCCTCGGTCTAAATTTTTCGATCGATTACTGGTTTTTCTTTTGGTTTCTATTATCTTTGAATTTTCGGTTTATTTCAATTTCATTTACAGAAATTGTTTTTAATATATATTTTTGTTGCTCCTCTTTTTAACTTGATTCGTTTGTTATCTAATAGATTTAAACACAAGGGCTGAATCGATTTGACTCATAAGTCATAATTTTATAGACTCTATTAATAAAATTTAAGTTATAAAATAAAATTTTGAATAATTTGATATTTTTTATAATTATTAGATCAGTTTTTAAGTTCGAGTCGAGTTTTTCAATTCTATTATATATATTATATGAAAAGATATGAATGTACATATGTATTCTATATGATTATAGAAAATCGTTTAAGTTTGAACTAATTAGTACCATAACATTATAAATATTTACAATTAAATTTGAACAGAAACTCGAACAACTCGACTAACTCGAAATATTTTCATTTGATTCAATCGAATACCCACCTTACCTAAACATGCCAAACTTGGACCAATGTGCTACCGATAATCAAGCTTACTTTGATTAATTACCAGAAGGAATTAAGCTCAAAAGTAATCGTATACAGACATAATCAAGATTAGACAGTTAGAAGTATCGAATTATTTAATTTCATAATCAATTAAAAAATGGAGGGAAAAAAATCTCTCTCATTCTCTTATTAGCTCTGTCATTAACCCTATTCTTCCCCCTCTAGTTCACATTCATCAACTCATCACTCTCTCAACTCAACAAGGAACAAAGATTATTGTACTTTTCGATTTTCCAACTCCCAACACTAAAATATTAAATTTTAAGTTCTAATATGATCTTTTAAATTTTAAATCTTAAATCCTAAAAAATACACTTTACCTCAATTCTCTAAATCCTAAAAAATACACTTTACCTCAATTCTCTAAATCCTAATCATAAACCTTAACCCTAAACTATTTTTTTAATATGAGGCATAAACTAATAAATCTTAACCTTAAACTAACCTTTTAGTACGAAGCATAAGTAGGAGCGCTAAGAAAAAACAGAAAATTTCTAGCCCTCAACAACACAACGAACTGTTGGGAAAAGTAAAGCAAAAACTAAGAGAGAATAAATCGATAAATTATTTTAATATTTTTATAAAAATATCATTAATAAATAAAACAGCTTGTTTGAACATTAATTTTTCGTACTCTTTTATTTAATTTAATAAATAAACATAAACAATTATTATAAGAATGATTCACAAATCATTAAAATCTACTAATTAACTTAGTGACTAAAGATGCTTATATTACCCTTATATAGGTTGAAATCTCGAAATGAGAATATGATCTCTATTTAATCAAAACGTTTAGTTCATTTACACCCTACTCATTAGGTCTTGATAATAGCTCAGTTTTGAGTTCCACCATCCTATTTCCTAGTTTAATAAACGGTCCATTGGTTTCTCTTCCCTTGGAGTCTGCTCTTAAAGCATACCAGGAACATCTTTGTATTGGCGTAACCGGCAGGTCGACTCCGATACGATGCAGACAATGTTGACACCTAGATGTGGTGTCCCTGATCATCTGGTTTCTAACTATAGTTTCCCAGGGCCCCCGTACAAGTGGAGGACTTCGTATCTTGCCTGGCGTCTGCGGAATTCTGTCAAAGGATTTACAGGAAATGAGCTGAGTCCCGTCTTTGCCAAGGCATTGAAATCATGGGCAGATGTTTCTTCTTTCATGGGCAGAAGTTTCTTCTTTCTTCTTCACGAAAGGGAGGAAAGGCTACAGAAGTGATTACCAATATTGCTTTTTCCCCAAAAGATCATAGGGATGGCAATCCTTTTGAAGACGACGAATTCGCTCATGATTATTACCCAAAAGATGGTAGGGTTCACTTTAATAACAAATGGAATTGGACCCTTGCTGAAGATGCAGCGAATGGCGTAGATCTGGAGTCGGTTGCTGCGCATGAATTTGGACATACTCTCGGCCTCGGCCACAGCACCAATAAAACTGCAGTCATGTGTCAGTAAAACCTGCGCAGATATCATATCATATCATAGGCATAACTATATTGCAGATATATAAATCAATGGTGCTTATAAATACAGCACAATTCGAATACTATAATAAGAGAGTGATTAATATATACACACATACATGCTGATATTTGTGGAAGCTTCGGGTTCCATGTATGAAATGGTAAGCATTATCTATGAAACAGTTGAAAGTTGCTATGTGATGACTTAAAAAAACATGGACAAAAGTTGTCTCAAAAGGTTGGTTTGAGTTTAAGCAGGCCAACCAACAAAGCTTAATTGAAAAACACACACACATTAAAACTAGCAGTGACATGCTGCTCCTCGAATTCAGCACACTCTTCTGATATCGGCTGAGAATAATTCACATCTCATGATAAAACATGGACAACAGTTGTCTCAAAAGGTTGGTTTGAGCTTAAAGCCGGCCAACCAACAAAGCTTAAATGAAAGGTTGAATGTGATCTAGTAACCTTGTTAGTCATCACAAAAACTACACGATTGGCTTATCAAGGCAGGACGGTGAAAAAATGTGCCAGTGAACCAGTTAAGGCCTAGAGTTATACGCATCCTCCTTGGTGTTGGCTTAAACTTCGGGTTTTACATCATGATCCAGTCCTCTTGAACTTGACCATCTGCAAATGCAACAGATTCAATCTAATATGCAAACACTGTGACTAAAGTATCATAAATTCCGGAAAGCAGCAAATAAGAATTTGTAGAAATTTAATGAGCTTGAAGATCCTTACTCATGAGACTAACAGCTTGGTTTGCGAGAGCATCAGCTTCGGAGTTAAATTCCTTGAAAACAAACAATGTGTCATTTGCATCCCAGAGTCAGAGAACATGAATCAATTGTTCGAGTTGACATTAAAGGATATCCCACATAATGTTCTTAATGCTTCACTGCAATTTATAAAAACTAGTCTAAAACTAAAACTGACATGGCGTCTGATATCAATATGAATCAGACTACATACCGGTGTACGGATATTTTCAATATGTAAGGGAAAACAAGGAGTCGAAGCAGCATAGATAACATGTATATGGTGGAGACGCTCATAAAAGTTTAAGAATTTATTATCAATCTGTACCCTGTCAACATGATTGATCTGGAATGACATAAACTTATCCTTGAGATCTTTTGCCACTTTATTTAACTCGATCAAATTCTGACTTTTAATTTTCCACCGACCCTGAACCTGTTGCATGAGGAAATTGCAAAAGAAAGAAAGTCATAAAAACAGAATGAATACTTGAATGTAGTAAGAAAACAATAAAACTCTTGACCTGCATACAGACGAGGTTAGAATCTCCTTGTACACGAACGTGTTTGAACCCCTTTCTAAGAGCATATTTCATCCCCAGAATGGCAGCTCGATATTCAGCGACATTGTTTGTAGCAATGCCAACACCTTCACGCAATCGACAGACCTATTATAGAAAAAGCTTAATCACTGATAGGCCGCTAAAAAGAGAAGGATTCACTTCCTAAAAGATTCGTATGTAATTCAAGTGACATTGTACCACTCTTCCATCTTCAGCTCGTAAAATAGCTCCTGCACCAGCTGGTCCAGGATTTCCTTTAGAAGCACCATCAAACTCAACAATACAGTACGGCTAAACATTTACATAAATCACATCCTTAGTTAAATAATCAAAGTACAGAATCCCATAGGACCCATAGAATTACAGTATTAACACTTAACCTTCGTCTTGGTGCCGACAACAGTATTAATTTAAAGAAATAAAAACATTTTTACTTCTACAATAAAAACGACACAACTCACAGAATTTGAGGGCGCCATTTGAGTTTCAACTTGATTAGTGAAGTTCATGTAATTTATACTAGGATTAGTGGAAAGAGAGGTTGATCCAACCAGACCCTGCAATAAGAGTCAAACTTTCAGTTAAGTAACAAAAAGAAATTACTCAACTTTCACACTAATAATAATACTGATTGTAATTATTAATATTTATTTATTTTGAAAGCTGAATCTCATGCAAACCAGTTGAAATTTTAGACAATTCAACTTGAGACCAACATCTAAAAATCGCGACGCATTTGTACCTAATTTTTGTATCCTGAGTCATGTTGCACATAACGAGTTACTGTCACAGAATCACAATTTCACATTCTTTAAGTTTCGGAAAAGAACCTTTCCAAGTGTTTGTTGCCGCAATCTACTTGGTGAAGCATCCCTGTTGGTTGTGTTTCCTCTGGAAGAAGCCGGTTGCTGAAAGAAATTTGCATTTTTAATGAGGATTCCTCTATTACGGCACGAGTTATGCCAAGTAAGAACAACATAACATCTCAATTATTTGTACAAGCACATAGCATAGAGAAAAACACATGACTATTTCACCTACAAATCTCTGTACTACAATTCTGCAATCATCCAATCACATTCAAGAATTACGCCAGAGTCTACATTCATCCAAATAACAATTCGAACACAAATATAACACACGAATACGGCAAATGGTAGTAGAATGAGAATGAACCTGAGGAGGGCAAGGAACAAGATTGCCAAAGGTATTATCATTAACATCAGAGGCACTTATGGAATAGGCAGCATTTTTCAGCCCACATGAACCAAGGTACACCTCAGCCTGCTTCGACAGACCATATCCTTTATAAACCCTTATGGAAGGATCATGTGCCTGTTAAGACAAGTTAAAAACAACTTTTAAACCATTCAAAGCACATTTTTTGTATCTTATTCAACAGGTAAAAAAATCAAGCAAATCAGCAAAACCTGCAAAAAAAAAACAAAAAACAGCAGCATCCAAGAGAAATCAAGAAAAAGAAAGCCTAACACCTGAATGTAATGAAGTATAGAGTATTTCATCAAGGTAAAGCAAACCCAAATTTGAAAAATGTATAATTTGATCAAAAAAGAACACCACCCACTGGAAAATTCGCCTTAAAACAACATAAAAGTAAAGTTTTTTAAAGAATAATGGAATGTAAATTAGTGAAAAAGGAACAGGGAGAGTGGGATTTACTGAAATTCCAGCTTCTGGGACTAAATCCCTTAAACTTTTGTAAATGCCAATAACATCTCCTTTCTGGACAACGTAAAATGCATCATTCTCTTCCTCCATTGATGACCCAAAATAATGAATTTACAGGTATTGACGATGAACAAAAAAAAACCCAAGTTTTTAGAAACTTTCAAATAGTGATTGAGAAGCTTTGAAGTTTGAACTACAACTGTTAAGCATAAGGGTAAGTGGCAGGCAGATTGGTAGTGGTCTTTTCAAAGTGATGGGGGAAATGATCAAATCACAAACTCTGATTTGGGCTTTGGCGGGAAAATTAGCAAATTACATATGGCCCATTAGTTATGGACTTCGAACTCAATTTCATGAAACTGCAAAAAGAAAATCAATTTTTTTAGTTATTTCTTCTAGTCATATTCAAAAAAAAATTATTTTATCTAATATATCTACTTTTTATTTAAATAATTTTTTAGATTTTACTAATGGAGTTTGGTCCAAGTGGTAAGCAGCTTGATATCGTTTAAGCAAGGTTTTAAATTCGAGACGTTCTGTATGTAGAAAATTCTCGCTGGGAGACTCACCTACCAAAACTAAGTATGTGACGCGAGTCAATCCGGAATAATAAGGGCGAAGCCCTAGAAACTAGAAGAGCAACCAAAAAGTTAGATTTTATTCGATACGAAACAATTTTTTTGATTTTTTCCAGTTCACAAAGATGCAAAATGTTAATAGTTTAACTTCTGTCATTTTGGAATATATATATATATAATATAACAAATTAATTAAATAAGACTTTTTTAAAATTTTGACAAGTGCTGTTTTTTCTGATGAATAAATTTGACTCGAGCCCTCTGATATAGAAAATAAAATGGCAGGAAAAAAAATAATATGATGAACAAGTATGTTTGTAACACAATTTGAGTTTAATCAACTTTAAGTATGTTGAGCAAGAATATATGGTCGATTGGTTAAGTTGTTCATCTTTGTTTCCTCATATTTCATTATATTATGAGTTCTAGACCTATTAGGAACTCTCTTTCCCCTCCTCTCTAGGTATGATTAAAATTAAAATTTGTCAAAAAAAATTTAAGTAGGTTGATCCACATTCAAAATTTAATTTCAATACCAAATTCAAGTACAAAAATGTTAGAAATTTGGTATAAAGCATATAACCAAAGCGATAATAACATAAGCCAAAACATGCACATAAGACAAGATTTAACGTGGTTCAGCGGAGCCTACCTCTATGGACGAGAGAAACAAACAATCTACTACCAAAAGTATAGAACATGAAGAGTACAAAATACATGATATTTCATATACCCGGTGGAACCAAAACACTCTTTCCAACATATTTACAATGGTCATCTCTACAGCGTAATCACAATAGTTTGCAGAGATCCTAAAAATTCTTCCATCACTAAAATTATACTAAAACTCAACTTAATTACTAGTTAGAACTTTAGTTAAAATATAACCAAAAATCACAACCGTTCACACCAAAAAGCACTTTTATGTACAAAATCAAAGATTAGACTAAACATTTTAAAAAGCTCCCAAAGAACTCTTTAATTCTTACAAGCATAAACACTACAAGATGTGAATGATACATTAATCATTATCATATGTGTGGAGTCCATCTATAAATTGTATGAATTATATTTGTGAATATTGGAGGAGAGTTTAACCCACTTTTTTACGGGAATAATGCATTTAAAATTATATTTAGAAAGTGGGACTTTAATTTATTTTTTATTTTTTACGTTAAACGTTACAATGTTGGATGATGTCATGGTCTGCAAGTGACATCCTTAATTTTTAGCACAATGATAAATGTTTTTTTAACACAAGGATGGTTGTCTTTTAATGCAGAAAATTATTTTAAAATCAATGCCGCCAGGTGGTGACACCATCAAAAAATTATTTTTAAAATTAATGTCATCATCGGCAGACGGCGACACCACCCAGTAGAAACCAAATTAAAGTTTTATGAACCCCATTTTCTTAAATATTATTTTAAATTCTCCAAAGCTGCCAGTTTAACCTCAATTAAAATAATTAGAAATGGCAAAAAATAATTTTTTAATAATATTAAAGTAATTACAATATGTTGAGTTGTTTTAACATGGACCCCACAGGCCACAATGGCAAAAGTTACGGAGGAAAAAGAGATTCGTGGACAGTTTTCCATTTGGGTAGTTGGGGGGAGAAAACAACAATAATGATGTGACTTTACAATTTGTTTGAAATCTTTATATACATAGAGATATGGGGATAAGGGGGATAAGAGTATAATTAGGATTTCAGCCTATTATCTTTAAAGTAACACTCGAAATTTTAAATTTTTGACTCTTATAATAAATTTGCCGCACTACTACGGTGAGTTTTTTTAAAGAATATTTTTATTTTATTCAAACCCGTTGTATCATATAGATGAGTTTTATTTTTTTTCAAAAATCTCGCCATACAATCGAGACAAACTCGAATAAAAAATAATATTGTTTCGAAACTCATCGTAATGGTACGACGAGTTTACTGCTAGAGTCCTACTTTTGAAATTTTATGATTTTGAGTGTTACGTCAGGTATAATAGAATTCTAAAAATTCTATTTTTGTCCTTAAACCCGATATGATCCTATTACAATTTATTTGATAAATTGGTACATGTGCTCAATGTAACCCCACAACAAATCAGACAATAGATGAGATGAGGCCTCACACCTTTGATTCCCCTATTAACCATTTCTACCTTTTTTTTATCACCTCACAAATTTCTATCATCTCCTTAACTTTGAATAAATATCTTAGATATTGGATAGATACTAAATTCAAATCTTAATTATACCTTTGAATTGAAAATATTTTTTTTTATAAAATTTAACAAATGGTCACAATAAAACAAAAATAAAATATTTGTTTTAAAAAATTAGATTCGAGCAGTTTTATTTATAATATATATACCTTGCCAAAGAATTTAAAAAAATATATATACATGTACTTTGCGGTAATCACTTTAAAATTATTTAATAAAATTCTCACTTACAACACTTATATATTATTAAGGTTTATTGTAAATGTTTTATAAGAGTTTACTTACGATGATAATGATGATTTTTAAACCTTCTATACCCATTTATGCTCTTATACTAAAAAATAAAGTTTAAGATTTATGATTAATGTAAGATTAGAATTTAAGATTATGATTTAGAAAATTAAAGTATCATGTATTTTTATTGTTTAGATTTAAAATTTATAATTAAGATTTAGAATTTAATTTTTAACATTGAAGCATAAAAAAATACCGAAAAAGATAAAAAAAAATTGTTCGTTCAGATTCTATACCAATGTTCAATATTCAATATTCAACCATAGCTTCCATTTTTTTTTCTTTTTAGGGTGAAATGAACTGTTTTCACCGCTGTTAGGTTTGGTGAAAATGACATCAAAATTACTATAAATAAAATTAAAATAAGTTGATTCTTCTTCTTTCATTGAGCTCTTTATATTTTTCATATGAAAAAATGTCGGTAAACACGTGTCAATTCTTGCATGAATTATAAGTTTAGCTCACTGTGTCTTATTATTTGACCCCGTAGTCAGGACAAATAATTATCCTGTCAAAAAATATCACAAATAATTCATATCCACCCTTTTCTATTCGGATGGAAATCATCTGCCCCAAAAGTATGCCCTATTTGTGTTCTCACTTTAAAATAGTGGGTTTGGGGTTTAAAGTTAGGGCTTAGGGTTAGGGTGTAGAAAATTAGGAGTAGGGTGTATTTTTGTCGAGTTTAGAGTTTGAGGTTTAGGATATGAAAATTAGGGTTATGGGGCAAGATTTAATTTTATCTATTTTGTAGGCAGGGGCATAGAAGGAGATATGGTTAGAGGTCAGAAGATTTTTACCCTTTCTATTCACCTTGAATAAAAATAAAAATAAAAGAAATTAGAAAAATACAATTCACTAAAATTATTATAATAGTTTTTGGGTAAAGTTTAAAAATAACCACTAAACTATCTCAAAATAATTATTTAAATCACCATATTTTTAAAAATTACAAAATAAACGTTAAATTTAAAATTATGATAAAAAACCCCTCGTTTGTCTGATTAATTTGGTATTATATGAGAGAGAAAACAGAGTCTTATTTATACTCATTATCTTAGACTTAGTTTGGGTTGAGGTTGAGGTTGGAAACGGGTTTTGGAAGCCAAACGCCTGTTTTAAAAAAGTTGAAAATTTTAATTTTTATAAATGCCTGTTTAGAAAAGAGTTTCAGGTAAAAATTCAGCTGCAATTGTCCGTTAAAAATTAAATCGGAGTTGTTTGAGATTGCTGTTTGGATAAAACGGACGTTTGCGACCGCAACTGCATCAAAAAACAGGCCCTTAATATAATTTTTTTTTTCCAAGATTTCTTCTTCCAATACAAATTACAGTAAACTACAAGCAAAAAACAGAGAGAGAAGCATGCCTAAACATGGGAAGCTCCCTCCATTTTTCTTGTCTTCTCTTCTCATAGCCACCATATTCACAGTCTTCATCCTCTATTCTCCAAACCCTTTAAACCCCTTCTCCAAACGCCACCTTCATCAAACACTTGCTTTGCTCCAACCTCCTAATTCCACCTTTCATGGTAATTCATCTCCCTCTCCTTCTTTTCAGTTTGTTTGGTTGTCCTCCCAATTGTCATAGTTTTGTATTAATTAATTCGAACCGATTTCGTCGCACACTTTATTTTGGTGGGTGTGTCTCCGTTAGTGATTTTCTGCATACACAAAGCTCCTTCTTTTACATTTTCTGTGGTGTTTTAGGTGATGACTATAATGATATTTTGAGCTGTGACTTGTTTAATGGTGAGTGGATTCCCGACCCGCAAGGTTCTTTGTATACGAACTCGAGTTGTTCAACAATCCCTAGTTCAAAGAATTGTTTTCGCCATGGAAGAAAAGACAAAGAGTTTCTGAACTGGAGATGGAAACCTCATGAGTGTGTTCTTCCGAGGTTTGATCCCCAGATTTTCCTGGAATTTGTTCATGGGAAGAAACTTGCATTCGTTGGTGACTCGGTTGCCAGGAACCACATGGAATCCCTCCTTTGTCTTCTGTCAAAGGTTTGCTTTCACTTTTCAGTGTAATTGCTCTGCCTCTCCAGATCTGTTATGTTCGTATTCGTATTTGACACTCGTACTTGTTCGAGTAATATACTCGAAAAGCTTTAGAAACATGAGTTGCTTGAAGTTCAAAACTTTTTTCTCAGGTAGAAACTCCGATAGATCGTTACGAAGATTCCGAAGACCGGAAACGGATATGGTACTTTCCCGGTCATGAGTTCACTCTCATGATTCTTTGGACGAAATTCCTAGTAGACGGTGAAGAACGAGTGATCAATGGTTCATCATCTGGTGTTTTTGATGTGCACCTTGATAAAGTTGATGAAAATTGGAGCAAAGATCTTCCTGCTATAGACTATATCATCATCTCGGACTCACATTGGTTTTTCCGAACAATTTACCTACACGATGACACCGGTGTCGTTGGATGTGTGTATTGCGATACTCCGAATGTGACTGATTATGGCGTCGGGATCGCCCTAAGGATGGCTGTTCGATCGGCATTAAACCATATCAACCGCTGTGAGAATTGCAAAGTGAGGGTCACCCTAGTAAGGACGATTTCGCCGGCTCATTTCGAGAACGGGACATGGGACTCGGGAGGACGATGCAATAGGACAAGGCCTTTAAGTGAAAGGGAGATTAACTTGAGAAGCAATGAATGGGAACTGAGGAGCTTGCAAATGGAGGAAATTGAGAAAGCAAATGTAGAAGGAAAGAAGAAAGGAAAGAAATTTGTAGCAATGGATGTGACGAGGGCAATGCTGATGAGACCTGATGGTCACCCTGGTGAATTCTGGGGAAACAAATGGATGAAGGGATATAACGACTGTGTTCATTGGTGTTTGCCGGGTCCGATCGACGTCTGGAACGATTTCTTGATGGCGGTCATGAAACGAGAAGCGTAATCTATCGTTCGAACTCTTTCGATCTTTTATGAAGTATCAATATAGAGTTACATTTGTTCAACTCTTATAGCTTTGCAGTAAAGGGGCCTGATCACTAGACAAGGTTCCTAACCTGTTTAATTCTTCTTCTTTTGCTTTTCCCCACAATACAGCATAAAGACCGCCGGTTATGATCACCGCTCCTATCACGCTGCAAAATTTAACCGATACGAGATAATATCATATTTATATAATGTAATTGTGTCGTGTTGTGTTCGAGATTAAAAACATCGGAGAGTTTTGTTACCTTCCAAGATGAACAGCTTCACCAAGGAATGTAGCACCCATAGCAGCAGCTATAACAATTGAAATTGGCCTGAAACTTGCAACAAACACAGGTCCTTTCAAGTGTATACACCATATGTGAACCGCCGAGCTAAACGAGAACCCGAAAAGCCCCTAAACGAGTAACCATAAACCAATGACATTCAAATACTGTAAATAAGACAGTCCAATACCAGCATTGGTTACCAAAGTATTACCGAATACAAGACTGCAACAACTGATACACTAGACGTTAATCTCCAAGAAGTCAACTCCGGTTCCGCTACTAAGCTTATCGGTAAAGATACAAGGGCTGCAGACAAGTTGTAAAATAAATTTACAGCAATCTCTTCCGGATACATCTTCAGTACTTGTGCCTGTAAAGTTGTACAAGATTCAAGTTCAGTTCTAGGTGGAGCTTGGAAACATACATACATGCAAACATACACACTTGTACCTGAATAATACACCAGAATGAAAGAATAAGATATGCAACAGCTTCAAGGATGCCACCAATAATCCAATTCGATTCCGAAGACCCCAAAGGCCGCTGAAATTCTAGAACAGACGACGACAATGACGTTGTCCGAGGTGAAGATGAGATAATTTGGGGGCCTTTGTAGAAAGTCATGACTAATGCACCAGATATCGATGTTATGGTGCCAATGATTTTAGCCTGTGTTGATGATCTTCTGAATTCTACTTTTTCCATCCTTTTTATATACCAATGTTCATAAACATGAGATGCTAGAATGGTACTAAACAAATAAATAAACAGAAGAAAGAATAAGAAACCTGAAGAAGACAGCAAGTATGAAGGTAAAAGCTGGTAAGAGGTTGGAAACTGCTGATGAAAGAGTTGGAGAGCTAAGTTCTACAGCTTTAGCTGAAAATGTCCTTGTTAAACACCTGTCTCAAAAACATCAACAAATCTTGGGTATAAACTTAAAGATTTATGTCTTAATTATACAAATACATATGTATATGTATAATTGTATACCCTGTAAGCCCAAGAAGGCAGAGTCTGGAGATGAGAGGGAGCTTCAAAGGAGGAAACTCTGTTTTTCTGCAAACATATCAGATTCAAACAAAGAAGATCAATGTTAAAAAACTTAAAACCAAACTCTGAAAACAAATTTCAGAGAAAATTAAATGAATTTGTTAAAAGAGACCTAAAGAAGATTAAAGGGATGAAAACAAAGCTGCCAAGAAAAAAACAGTAGGTGACGAAGGTGTAATAGCTCAGCCCCTTGGAAGAAGCAGCTTTGAATAGAATGTTGACGACGACGTTTGAACACTCCACTGCAACCATGGCTAAGCTTGGCAATACTTCCATGGCTCACTCTCCCCTTTCTTCTCCCTGCCTTGGTGAGAGAACGCAGACTTTTTCTTTCTTTCTTCATTCACAGAATCAAACCTTTGAAAAAGCTTAAACTTTGGTTTTGTTTTTTTGTTGTTTTAATAATGATTGGTTGGTGATGGTGATCATAGATAAGTACATAATATATGACAACTTGATTTATACTAACAAATAACTTTTAGCACACACAAGACTTCAAATTCGAGACCAACTTAATATCCTTTAAAAAGAATTTTGAGTTCGAGATTTTGTGTATGTAAAAAATTTCCGCTGAAAATGTTACATACTAAAATTAAGCGTGCGACGCTATCAATCTGAATTAGTCAATATAAAATTTTAGGAACCGAAAAAAAGTTATAAAGGAAAAACAAGATAATTTTCTATTATGTTGTGTCTCTAATGGTGATGGTGGCGGATAATTATTATTAAATACGTTGGTGATTTTAGGGGTGTTCACGGTTAATCGTTGGTTAACCATTAAGAATGAGTCTCTAATTTTTTATGCATTCTTAGGCACATTCTCTATGTATTTTCCCTCTAATTACATTAAGAACATATAACTTTTACACTAAGAATATAATTTATAGGTTAACCGTTATAATATTTTGGTTAACCACGAACACCCCTAGGTGATTTGACATGGACGTGGTTTTGCTGATTAAATAAATACATTCTATACTTTAAGAAAATAATTAAAACTTAATTGTGTTGGGCTGTTGGTGGATATAATTTACTTTTAAAAGATAATTAAATAAATTAAGCAACACTCTCAAGTCTCAATGGCTTTTCTTACCCATTAGTTATGATCATATTTACCTTTCACTTTTTTTGGTTTCCTGATTAGGAATGGGCTCAGGTTGGGTTTTTAGCTCATTTGAGCCCAACCCGAAAATAAATATCATAAATTCGAATTCGATCAATTCGAACGTATTTTGTAAAAAATTTGACTTGACTCAAAAAATAAAAATCCTAAACTCGATCTAATTTATAAAAAAATTAATTTTAGGGACTTAATTATAAAAAAATAATTTTAGGACTTAGTTGTAAAAAATAATAATTTTAAAAACTAAATTGTAAATAAAAATTTAATTTTAAGGACCTAATTATATATATATATATATATAAAGAGGAGGTATTATTATAAATATCCCCAACAAATTTAAGGGAAAATTACACAATTAAACCCATGCCGGGTCGAATATTTTTCACCCTAAACTCAATCCGACCAACCCGAACTCGATCGGGCCGAGTCATGTAAAATCAGTGACGGAACTAAGTGGGGGTGGAGAGGGGCTATCGCCCCCCACCTCGAAGAATTTTTTTCCACCTTTGTCCCTCTATTTATTTATTTTAAAAAAAAACTTGATTTATTTATGAATTTCCCCTCACTTTTAAACATTTATAGTTTGTCCATGTCCCAAATTATGGCTCCATCCTTGGGTAAAATGCTCATCCTTATTCCTGATGTGACTAATCATTTTGATTTCTGTTGGTCTATATAGAGGTGGGCGCTGGCCACAAATTTTAAAATTGTTCCATACTCAAGATAAAGATCAAATTCTCGATCATTGATTAAGGTAGGAGAAACTAATATCATCTCACCTAACCTGTGGTTATTTACCTTTCACCTTTAAAAGAAGTGATTAATAAACTTATATCATTGAATATTATTATTTCTTTAAAATTTTGAATAGTTAAATTATTTTTTATAGTATAATAATTTTAATTAATTTTAAAATGTTAAAAGTTGAAATTTTTTAAAATAAGTTTATGTTAACATGTTAAATCTATATAACGGTACTCTGATTTAAATACCAAGTGTTGTTCCAACTGCTACTCCCTTATAACTAAAAAATCCAAAAGAAATATTTTTTTTCTTTTGCAATTATTTGTACAGTTATTCCTTTTTGTAAGTGATCAATTTTGACCTCTAAAATTCAAAACAATTTTTATTTCCCAGGAATTCAAAACAGGGGGAGCCTTATAATCAATTAAATGATATAAGTTTAGTTAAGTTCAGGATTGATTTGTACAGTTATCCCTTAGAAACAATGTTTTGATCAATTAATTAAGGGGGAGCCTTTTGTCAAAAACAATTTTTCAAAGAAGTTTTGTTATATCAAAAAGGGGGAGATTGTTGAGAAATATTTTGATATAACAAATATGTGAAAAATGTTTTAGGGACTTGTAAAGGTTTCGAAACTTTGGCCCTGTAACGGCTCCAAACGGCTATAAAACGGCTAGTTTTTTGAAAACCCTCTTAAAGTTTCGAAACCTCTCAAAGGTTTCGAAACTATTGTGCAGGAGAGCATTTAATGCTCAACTTAAATGGCTTCCAACGGCTCCGAAACATCCCCAACGGCCATAAACGGCTAGATACTCATTCCACACTATAAATACAGCCTTGGGACACTTGAAGAAAGCAAGAGATGATATCCAAGCTTCATGATCAAGAGAAATAGCGTTTAAGTCTTTACTTTCTTCATTTCTCTTGTATATATTGTATAGAGAGTGTTTTTCATTGTTTTTATTCTTTACACTCTTGTGAGCTTAATTCTCGTAAACACCCACCTTGTGAGGTATATTTGTTTACATCTTTCTACCCTTGTAAAAGGAGAGGTTCTAGTTTAGCCTTGAGAGAAAAACTAGAGTGGTTCTATCTTAGCCATCGAAAAGATAGGGTTGTAAGGTTACCCTTTGTCCTCAAAAGGAAGAATTCATTGTTGAGTGAATTGGGAAATCCTTAGTGGTGTGCTAAGGTAGTGGATGTAGACTCGGTTGAGTAGTCGAACCACTCTAAAATCATCGTGCAAATATTGTCTACTATTTTCGGTTTTAGCCAATTCAACCACCAAGCAATTACAACCCTCCTTGACGGTTTCGGTGATCGATTCGAGCGTGCTACAAGCCCAACAAATTTAAAATAAAAATATATTTTAATCTATTTACCTTTTAATTTTTTAAATAATTTATAATTATATTGTGAGTCTTTTAAATTTTAAATTTTTATAAATTAAATTAATAGTATTCATCGATATTCATCGTTAGTGGTGCTCATCGGTATTTTAACGTTGTAAAATTTTCCTAATTCTTATATTGATGTTCTGAAAAACTAACTTAAAACTAGCAATGACATGATGTCCCTCGAATTAGGCACACTCATATCGGCGGAGAATAATTCAGATTTCATGCTAAAGCATGGACAAAAGTTGTCTCAAAAGGTTGGTTTGAGCTTATGTTTCCCAGCCAACAAAGCTTAATTGGAAGGTGTAGCTTATTATATTCCTACATTTTTATGCCTCAACACTAAAAAGTTAAATTTTAAATTTTAACCTTAAATTCTAAACCCTACATTTTATCCTTAGTTTTTTATACCTTAATTATAAACCTTAACTGTAAACTCTACTCTACTTTTTAAAGTGAGGCACTAAAAAGGGCAGACAATTTTCACTCTCCATGAAACCTAAATATAGGGGAGTAAAGTTTCACTCGACTAGAGTATATCAAAATTTTTAATTAATTTGTCTTGATTCAATTCGTAATTCCATAAACTCGACTTGAATTTTTTTAAAATAAGTTTGAGTTATAAAATGAAACTTTGAGTAATTCGAAATTTTTTGTAATTAGTGGATCGGTTTTTAAGTTCAAGTCGAGTCCCTCAATTCTGCTTGATATATAAATCACATATAAAATATATGATGAAATATACATGTGTGTTGCACATGGCTATAGAAAGTCGTTTAAATTGGAACCAATTAGTATCACAACATTATAAATATTTACAATTAAATTTGAACAGAAACTCGAACAACTCGGCTCGACCTGACTCGACTTAAATTTCAAAAAATAAATAAAATTTGAGTTATAAAATTAACTAACTCGAATTCTTTTACACGACTTAATCAAATACCTTCCCCTACCTAAACATGCCAAACTCCCCTACCTAAACATGCCAAACTTGTACGGATGCACAACCAATATCCAGATCTAAAGATCACCTCTTTATTCTTTTATGTTAAGCTGATGAATGATGTTTGGAGTTGGTTCGCTTGGAGGGCTTTGTCTAAGCAGTGGGTTGTTGGTAGTTCGATTCTCAGTTATATTAATATGTTGCACTCTTTTTCCTCCACCTAAGTTTAGGGGGGTATTTTAACGAGGCTCATGTCTGTGTTGAACTTTGTTCGATTTTTCATTTAATCAAATAATTTTATTTAAAAAAAATCAAACGTATTTTTTGGTTAATTACCAGAAAAAATTTACTCTTTTTGACCCCAACGTTCATCTCATAGTCACTAAACTCTACCATCAAAACCAACCAGAATTAAGCTCAAAAGTAATTTTATACCTGGACGGAATCAAGATTAGACAATTAGAAGTATCGAATTATTTAATTTCATAACTAATAGAAATTTAATAAACATAAATTCTATAAAGGAAATGGACGAAAAATGATTTTAAGTTTTAATAAAGTGGTCCATAATCGAATCAATTGACGTCACGCGTGAATTTATTTTAGTTTTTTTAAAAGAACATTATAGCTAGCTAACCAATGTAGATTAAGCTAAACAAGTTCAATTAATTGGGTTAATCAATTGAATTAGTTGAAATCCTTTTCGCCGGTCAACAGAAACTATAGAATTAACCCATGGTTTTTATGGAGTTACAGACCCTTCAGCTGGTTGTAACCTCCAATTTATTTGGATTAATTCTGTGATAATTATCATTTTGATTTCTGGAAATTATAACTCTTTAGAAATTTAAGTAGCAGATTAATTATGTAATTAATCATGTCTCCTGCCTGAACACTATAAAAGGAAGCCTCTTGTTTCTATCTAAACACACCATAAAAACTCTCTAGCCAGATTGTTAATAGTGTTCTGCTTCTGTAAGGTTCGCTGTTGCAGTCAATGTTGCATTGCTCCTTTGGCTGTATTCTACCGTTGTATCCTGGGAGACAGACGTTCCATATTAACTCCAACACTGAGAGGGGACGAATCTGTTTTAAGGACATTGTGATAGCACAGGCCTCGGTCTAAATTTTTCGATCGATTACTGGTTTTTCTTTTGGTTTCTATTATCTTTGAATTTTCGGTTTATTTCAATTTCATTTACAGAAATTGTTTTTAATATATATTTTTGTTGCTCCTCTTTTTAACTTGATTCGTTTGTTATCTAATAGATTTAAACACAAGGGCTGAATCGATTTGACTCATAAGTCATAATTTTATAGACTCTATTAATAAAATTTAAGTTATAAAATAAAATTTTGAATAATTTGATATTTTTTATAATTATTAGATCAGTTTTTAAGTTCGAGTCGAGTTTTTCAATTCTATTATATATATTATATGAAAAGATATGAATGTACATATGTATTCTATATGATTATAGAAAATCGTTTAAGTTTGAACTAATTAGTACCATAACATTATAAATATTTACAATTAAATTTGAACAGAAACTCGAACAACTCGACTAACTCGAAATATTTTCATTTGATTCAATCGAATACCCACCTTACCTAAACATGCCAAACTTGGACCAATGTGCTACCGATAATCAAGCTTACTTTGATTAATTACCAGAAGGAATTAAGCTCAAAAGTAATCGTATACAGACATAATCAAGATTAGACAGTTAGAAGTATCGAATTATTTAATTTCATAATCAATTAAAAAATGGAGGGAAAAAAATCTCTCTCATTCTCTTATTAGCTCTGTCATTAACCCTATTCTTCCCCCTCTAGTTCACATTCATCAACTCATCACTCTCTCAACTCAACAAGGAACAAAGATTATTGTACTTTTCGATTTTCCAACTCCCAACACTAAAATATTAAATTTTAAGTTCTAATATGATCTTTTAAATTTTAAATCTTAAATCCTAAAAAATACACTTTACCTCAATTCTCTAAATCCTAAAAAATACACTTTACCTCAATTCTCTAAATCCTAATCATAAACCTTAACCCTAAACTATTTTTTTAATATGAGGCATAAACTAATAAATCTTAACCTTAAACTAACCTTTTAGTACGAAGCATAAGTAGGAGCGCCAAGAAAAAACAGAAAATTTCTAGCCCTCAACAACACAACGAACTGTTGGGAAAAGTAAAGCAAAAACTAAGAGAGAATAAATCGATAAATTATTTTAATATTTTTATAAAAATATCATTAATAAATAAAACAGCTTGTTTGAACATTAATTTTTCGTACTCTTTTATTTAATTTAATAAATAAACATAAACAATTATTATAAGAATAATTCACAAATCATTAAAATCTACTAATTAACTTAGTGACTAAAGATGCTTATATTACCCTTATATAGGTTGAAATCTCGAAATGAGAATATGATCTCTATTTAATCAAAACGTTTAGTTCATTTACACCCTACTCATTAGGTCTTGATAATAGCTCAGTTTTGAGTTCCACCATCCTATTTCCTAGTTTAATAAACGGTCCATTGGTTTCTCTTCCCTTGGAGTCTGCTCTTAAAGCATACCAGGAACATCTTTGTATTGGCGTAACCGGCAGGTCGACTCCGATACGATGCAGACAATGTTGACACCTAGATGTGGTGTCCCTGATCATCTGGTTTCTAACTATAGTTTCCCAGGGCCCCCGTACAAGTGGAGGACTTCGTATCTTGCCTGGCGTCTGCGGAATTCTGTCAAAGGATTTACAGGAAATGAGCTGAGTCCCGTCTTTGCCAAGGCATTGAAATCATGGGCAGATGTTTCTTCTTTCATGGGCAGAAGTTTCTTCTTTCTTCTTCACGAAAGGGAGGAAAGGCTACAGAAGTGATTACCAATATTGCTTTTTCCCCAAAAGATCATAGGGATGGCAATCCTTTTGAAGACGACGAATTCGCTCATGATTATTACCCAAAAGATGGTAGGGTTCACTTTAATAACAAATGGAATTGGACCCTTGCTGAAGATGCAGCGAATGGCGTAGATCTGGAGTCGGTTGCTGCGCATGAATTTGGACATACTCTCGGCCTCGGCCACAGCACCAATAAAACTGCAGTCATGTGTCAGTAAAACCTGCGCAGATATCATATCATATCATAGGCATAACTATATTGCAGATATATAAATCAATGGTGCTTATAAATACAGCACAATTCGAATACTATAATAAGAGAGTGATTAATATATACACACATACATGCTGATATTTGTGGAAGCTTCGGGTTCCATGTATGAAATGGTAAGCATTATCTATGAAACAGTTGAAAGTTGCTATGTGATGACTTAAAAAAACATGGACAAAAGTTGTCTCAAAAGGTTGGTTTGAGTTTAAGCAGGCCAACCAACAAAGCTTAATTGAAAAACACACACACATTAAAACTAGCAGTGACATGCTGCTCCTCGAATTCAGCACACTCTTCTGATATCGGCTGAGAATAATTCACATCTCATGATAAAACATGGACAACAGTTGTCTCAAAAGGTTGGTTTGAGCTTAAAGCCGGCCAACCAACAAAGCTTAAATGAAAGGTTGAATGTGATCTAGTAACCTTGTTAGTCATCACAAAAACTACACGATTGGCTTATCAAGGCAGGACGGTGAAAAAATGTGCCAGTGAACCAGTTAAGGCCTAGAGTTATACGCATCCTCCTTGGTGTTGGCTTAAACTTCGGGTTTTACATCATGATCCAGTCCTCTTGAACTTGACCATCTGCAAATGCAACAGATTCAATCTAATATGCAAACACTGTGACTAAAGTATCATAAATTCCGGAAAGCAGCAAATAAGAATTTGTAGAAATTTAATGAGCTTGAAGATCCTTACTCATGAGACTAACAGCTTGGTTTGCGAGAGCATCAGCTTCGGAGTTAAATTCCTTGAAAACAAACAATGTGTCATTTGCATCCCAGAGTCAGAGAACATGAATCAATTGTTCGAGTTGACATTAAAGGATATCCCACATAATGTTCTTAATGCTTCACTGCAATTTATAAAAACTAGTCTAAAACTAAAACTGACATGGCGTCTGATATCAATATGAATCAGACTACATACCGGTGTACGGATATTTTCAATATGTAAGGGAAAACAAGGAGTCGAAGCAGCATAGATAACATGTATATGGTGGAGACGCTCATAAAAGTTTAAGAATTTATTATCAATCTGTACCCTGTCAACATGATTGATCTGGAATGACATAAACTTATCCTTGAGATCTTTTGCCACTTTATTTAACTCGATCAAATTCTGACTTTTAATTTTCCACCGACCCTGAACCTGTTGCATGAGGAAATTGCAAAAGAAAGAAAGTCATAAAAACAGAATGAATACTTGAATGTAGTAAGAAAACAATAAAACTCTTGACCTGCATACAGACGAGGTTAGAATCTCCTTGTACACGAACGTGTTTGAACCCCTTTCTAAGAGCATATTTCATCCCCAGAATGGCAGCTCGATATTCAGCGACATTGTTTGTAGCAATGCCAACACCTTCACGCAATCGACAGACCTATTATAGAAAAAGCTTAATCACTGATAGGCCGCTAAAAAGAGAAGGATTCACTTCCTAAAAGATTCGTATGTAATTCAAGTGACATTGTACCACTCTTCCATCTTCAGCTCGTAAAATAGCTCCTGCACCAGCTGGTCCAGGATTTCCTTTAGAAGCACCATCAAACTCAACAATACAGTACGGCTAAACATTTACATAAATCACATCCTTAGTTAAATAATCAAAGTACAGAATCCCATAGGACCCATAGAATTACAGTATTAACACTTAACCTTCGTCTTGGTGCCGACAACAGTATTAATTTAAAGAAATAAAAACATTTTTACTTCTACAATAAAAACGACACAACTCACAGAATTTGAGGGCGCCATTTGAGTTTCAACTTGATTAGTGAAGTTCATGTAATTTATACTAGGATTAGTGGAAAGAGAGGTTGATCCAACCAGACCCTGCAATAAGAGTCAAACTTTCAGTTAAGTAACAAAAAGAAATTACTCAACTTTCACACTAATAATAATACTGATTGTAATTATTAATATTTATTTATTTTGAAAGCTGAATCTCATGCAAACCAGTTGAAATTTTAGACAATTCAACTTGAGACCAACATCTAAAAATCGCGACGCATTTGTACCTAATTTTTGTATCCTGAGTCATGTTGCACATAACGAGTTACTGTCACAGAATCACAATTTCACATTCTTTAAGTTTCGGAAAAGAACCTTTCCAAGTGTTTGTTGCCGCAATCTACTTGGTGAAGCATCCCTGTTGGTTGTGTTTCCTCTGGAAGAAGCCGGTTGCTGAAAGAAATTTGCATTTTTAATGAGGATTCCTCTATTACGGCACGAGTTATGCCAAGTAAGAACAACATAACATCTCAATTATTTGTACAAGCACATAGCATAGAGAAAAACACATGACTATTTCACCTACAAATCTCTGTACTACAATTCTGCAATCATCCAATCACATTCAAGAATTACGCCAGAGTCTACATTCATCCAAATAACAATTCGAACACAAATATAACACACGAATACGGCAAATGGTAGTAGAATGAGAATGAACCTGAGGAGGGCAAGGAACAAGATTGCCAAAGGTATTATCATTAACATCAGAGGCACTTATGGAATAGGCAGCATTTTTCAGCCCACATGAACCAAGGTACACCTCAGCCTGCTTCGACAGACCATATCCTTTATAAACCCTTATGGAAGGATCATGTGCCTGTTAAGACAAGTTAAAAACAACTTTTAAACCATTCAAAGCACATTTTTTGTATCTTATTCAACAGGTAAAAAAATCAAGCAAATCAGCAAAACCTGCAAAAAAAAAACAAAAAACAGCAGCATCCAAGAGAAATCAAGAAAAAGAAAGCCTAACACCTGAATGTAATGAAGTATAGAGTATTTCATCAAGGTAAAGCAAACCCAAATTTGAAAAATGTATAATTTGATCAAAAAAGAACACCACCCACTGGAAAATTCGCCTTAAAACAACATAAAAGTAAAGTTTTTTAAAGAATAATGGAATGTAAATTAGTGAAAAAGGAACAGGGAGAGTGGGATTTACTGAAATTCCAGCTTCTGGGACTAAATCCCTTAAACTTTTGTAAATGCCAATAACATCTCCTTTCTGGACAACGTAAAATGCATCATTCTCTTCCTCCATTGATGACCCAAAATAATGAATTTACAGGTATTGACGATGAACAAAAAAAAACCCAAGTTTTTAGAAACTTTCAAATAGTGATTGAGAAGCTTTGAAGTTTGAACTACAACTGTTAAGCATAAGGGTAAGTGGCAGGCAGATTGGTAGTGGTCTTTTCAAAGTGATGGGGGAAATGATCAAATCACAAACTCTGATTTGGGCTTTGGCGGGAAAATTAGCAAATTACATATGGCCCATTAGTTATGGACTTCGAACTCAATTTCATGAAACTGCAAAAAGAAAATCAATTTTTTTAGTTATTTCTTCTAGTCATATTCAAAAAAAAATTATTTTATCTAATATATCTACTTTTTATTTAAATAATTTTTTAGATTTTACTAATGGAGTTTGGTCCAAGTGGTAAGCAGCTTGATATCGTTTAAGCAAGGTTTTAAATTCGAGACGTTCTGTATGTAGAAAATTCTCGCTGGGAGACTCACCTACCAAAACTAAGTATGTGACGCGAGTCAATCCGGAATAATAAGGGCGAAGCCCTAGAAACTAGAAGAGCAACCAAAAAGTTAGATTTTATTCGATACGAAACAATTTTTTTGATTTTTTCCAGTTCACAAAGATGCAAAATGTTAATAGTTTAACTTCTGTCATTTTGGAATATATATATATATAATATAACAAATTAATTAAATAAGACTTTTTTAAAATTTTGACAAGTGCTGTTTTTTCTGATGAATAAATTTGACTCGAGCCCTCTGATATAGAAAATAAAATGGCAGGAAAAAAAATAATATGATGAACAAGTATGTTTGTAACACAATTTGAGTTTAATCAACTTTAAGTATGTTGAGCAAGAATATATGGTCGATTGGTTAAGTTGTTCATCTTTGTTTCCTCATATTTCATTATATTATGAGTTCTAGACCTATTAGGAACTCTCTTTCCCCTCCTCTCTAGGTATGATTAAAATTAAAATTTGTCAAAAAAAATTTAAGTAGGTTGATCCACATTCAAAATTTAATTTCAATACCAAATTCAAGTACAAAAATGTTAGAAATTTGGTATAAAGCATATAACCAAAGCGATAATAACATAAGCCAAAACATGCACATAAGACAAGATTTAACGTGGTTCAGCGGAGCCTACCTCTATGGACGAGAGAAACAAACAATCTACTACCAAAAGTATAGAACATGAAGAGTACAAAATACATGATATTTCATATACCCGGTGGAACCAAAACACTCTTTCCAACATATTTACAATGGTCATCTCTACAGCGTAATCACAATAGTTTGCAGAGATCCTAAAAATTCTTCCATCACTAAAATTATACTAAAACTCAACTTAATTACTAGTTAGAACTTTAGTTAAAATATAACCAAAAATCACAACCGTTCACACCAAAAAGCACTTTTATGTACAAAATCAAAGATTAGACTAAACATTTTAAAAAGCTCCCAAAGAACTCTTTAATTCTTACAAG
Organism: Hibiscus trionum; assembly: GCA_030270665.1. NCBI lineage: Eukaryota > Viridiplantae > Streptophyta > Magnoliopsida > Malvales > Malvaceae > Hibiscus > Hibiscus trionum. Next base: position 43,262,900 of record BSYR01000004.1, read on the forward strand.
CATAAACACTACAAGATGTGAATGATACATTAATCATTATCATATGTGTGGAGTCCATCTATAAATTGTATGAATTATATTTGTGAATATTGGAGGAGAGTTTAACCCACTTTTTTACGGGAATAATGCATTTAAAATTATATTTAGAAAGTGGGACTTTAATTTATTTTTTATTTTTTACGTTAAACGTTACAATGTTGGATGATGTCATGGTCTGCAAGTGACATCCTTAATTTTTAGCACAATGATAAATGTTTTTTTAACACAAGGATGGTTGTCTTTTAATGCAGAAAATTATTTTAAAATCAATGCCGCCAGGTGGTGACACCATCAAAAAATTATTTTTAAAATTAATGTCATCATCGGCAGACGGCGACACCACCCAGTAGAAACCAAATTAAAGTTTTATGAACCCCATTTTCTTAAATATTATTTTAAATTCTCCAAAGCTGCCAGTTTAACCTCAATTAAAATAATTAGAAATGGCAAAAAATAATTTTTTAATAATATTAAAGTAATTACAATATGTTGAGTTGTTTTAACATGGACCCCACAGGCCACAATGGCAAAAGTTACGGAGGAAAAAGAGATTCGTGGACAGTTTTCCATTTGGGTAGTTGGGGGGAGAAAACAACAATAATGATGTGACTTTACAATTTGTTTGAAATCTTTATATACATAGAGATATGGGGATAAGGGGGATAAGAGCATAATTAGGATTTCAGCCTATTATCTTTAAAGTAACACTCGAAATTTTAAATTTTTGACTCTTATAATAAATTTGCCGCACTACTACGGTGAGTTTTTTTAAAGAATATTTTTATTTTATTCAAACCCGTTGTATCATATAGATGAGTTTTATTTTTTTTCAAAAATCTCGCCATACAATCGAGACAAACTCGAATAAAAAATAATATTGTTTCGAAACTCATCGTAATGGTACGACGAGTTTACTGCTAGAGTCCTACTTTTGAAATTTTATGATTTTGAGTGTTACGTCAGGTATAATAGAATTCTAAAAATTCTATTTTTGTCCTTAAACCCGATATGATCCTATTACAATTTATTTGATAAATTGGTACATGTGCTCAATGTAACCCCACAACAAATCAGACAATAGATGAGATGAGGCCTCACACCTTTGATTCCCCTATTAACCATTTCTACCTTTTTTTTATCACCTCACAAATTTCTATCATCTCCTTAACTTTGAATAAATATCTTAGATATTGGATAGATACTAAATTCAAATCTTAATTATACCTTTGAATTGAAAATATTTTTTTTTATAAAATTTAACAAATGGTCACAATAAAACAAAAATAAAATATTTGTTTTAAAAAATTAGATTCGAGCAGTTTTATTTATAATATATATACCTTGCCAAAGAATTTAAAAAAATATATATACATGTACTTTGCGGTAATCACTTTAAAATTATTTAATAAAATTCTCACTTACAACACTTATATATTATTAAGGTTTATTGTAAATGTTTTATAAGAGTTTACTTACGATGATAATGATGATTTTTAAACCTTCTATACCCATTTATGCTCTTATACTAAAAAATAAAGTTTAAGATTTATGATTAATGTAAGATTAGAATTTAAGATTATGATTTAGAAAATTAAAGTATCATGTATTTTTATTGTTTAGATTTAAAATTTATAATTAAGATTTAGAATTTAATTTTTAACATTGAAGCATAAAAAAATACCGAAAAAGATAAAAAAAAATTGTTCGTTCAGATTCTATACCAATGTTCAATATTCAATATTCAACCATAGCTTCCATTTTTTTTTCTTTTTAGGGTGAAATGAACTGTTTTCACCGCTGTTAGGTTTGGTGAAAATGACATCAAAATTACTATAAATAAAATTAAAATAAGTTGATTCTTCTTCTTTCATTGAGCTCTTTATATTTTTCATATGAAAAAATGTCGGTAAACACGTGTCAATTCTTGCATGAATTATAAGTTTAGCTCACTGTGTCTTATTATTTGACCCCGTAGTCAGGACAAATAATTATCCTGTCAAAAAATATCACAAATAATTCATATCCACCCTTTTCTATTCGGATGGAAATCATCTGCCCCAAAAGTATGCCCTATTTGTGTTCTCACTTTAAAATAGTGGGTTTGGGGTTTAAAGTTAGGGCTTAGGGTTAGGGTGTAGAAAATTAGGAGTAGGGTGTATTTTTGTCGAGTTTAGAGTTTGAGGTTTAGGATATGAAAATTAGGGTTATGGGGCAAGATTTAATTTTATCTATTTTGTAGGCAGGGGCATAGAAGGAGATATGGTTAGAGGTCAGAAGATTTTTACCCTTTCTATTCACCTTGAATAAAAATAAAAATAAAAGAAATTAGAAAAATACAATTCACTAAAATTATTATAATAGTTTTTGGGTAAAGTTTAAAAATAACCACTAAACTATCTCAAAATAATTATTTAAATCACCATATTTTTAAAAATTACAAAATAAACGTTAAATTTAAAATTATGATAAAAAACCCCTCGTTTGTCTGATTAATTTGGTATTATATGAGAGAGAAAACAGAGTCTTATTTATACTCATTATCTTAGACTTAGTTTGGGTTGAGGTTGAGGTTGGAAACGGGTTTTGGAAGCCAAACGCCTGTTTTAAAAAAGTTGAAAATTTTAATTTTTATAAATGCCTGTTTAGAAAAGAGTTTCAGGTAAAAATTCAGCTGCAATTGTCCGTTAAAAATTAAATCGGAGTTGTTTGAGATTGCTGTTTGGATAAAACGGACGTTTGCGACCGCAACTGCATCAAAAAACAGGCCCTTAATATAATTTTTTTTTTCCAAGATTTCTTCTTCCAATACAAATTACAGTAAACTACAAGCAAAAAACAGAGAGAGAAGCATGCCTAAACATGGGAAGCTCCCTCCATTTTTCTTGTCTTCTCTTCTCATAGCCACCATATTCACAGTCTTCATCCTCTATTCTCCAAACCCTTTAAACCCCTTCTCCAAACGCCACCTTCATCAAACACTTGCTTTGCTCCAACCTCCTAATTCCACCTTTCATGGTAATTCATCTCCCTCTCCTTCTTTTCAGTTTGTTTGGTTGTCCTCCCAATTGTCATAGTTTTGTATTAATTAATTCGAACCGATTTCGTCGCACACTTTATTTTGGTGGGTGTGTCTCCGTTAGTGATTTTCTGCATACACAAAGCTCCTTCTTTTACATTTTCTGTGGTGTTTTAGGTGATGACTATAATGATATTTTGAGCTGTGACTTGTTTAATGGTGAGTGGATTCCCGACCCGCAAGGTTCTTTGTATACGAACTCGAGTTGTTCAACAATCCCTAGTTCAAAGAATTGTTTTCGCCATGGAAGAAAAGACAAAGAGTTTCTGAACTGGAGATGGAAACCTCATGAGTGTGTTCTTCCGAGGTTTGATCCCCAGATTTTCCTGGAATTTGTTCATGGGAAGAAACTTGCATTCGTTGGTGACTCGGTTGCCAGGAACCACATGGAATCCCTCCTTTGTCTTCTGTCAAAGGTTTGCTTTCACTTTTCAGTGTAATTGCTCTGCCTCTCCAGATCTGTTATGTTCGTATTCGTATTTGACACTCGTACTTGTTCGAGTAATATACTCGAAAAGCTTTAGAAACATGAGTTGCTTGAAGTTCAAAACTTTTTTCTCAGGTAGAAACTCCGATAGATCGTTACGAAGATTCCGAAGACCGGAAACGGATATGGTACTTTCCCGGTCATGAGTTCACTCTCATGATTCTTTGGACGAAATTCCTAGTAGACGGTGAAGAACGAGTGATCAATGGTTCATCATCTGGTGTTTTTGATGTGCACCTTGATAAAGTTGATGAAAATTGGAGCAAAGATCTTCCTGCTATAGACTATATCATCATCTCGGACTCACATTGGTTTTTCCGAACAATTTACCTACACGATGACACCGGTGTCGTTGGATGTGTGTATTGCGATACTCCGAATGTGACTGATTATGGCGTCGGGATCGCCCTAAGGATGGCTGTTCGATCGGCATTAAACCATATCAACCGCTGTGAGAATTGCAAAGTGAGGGTCACCCTAGTAAGGACGATTTCGCCGGCTCATTTCGAGAACGGGACATGGGACTCGGGAGGACGATGCAATAGGACAAGGCCTTTAAGTGAAAGGGAGATTAACTTGAGAAGCAATGAATGGGAACTGAGGAGCTTGCAAATGGAGGAAATTGAGAAAGCAAATGTAGAAGGAAAGAAGAAAGGAAAGAAATTTGTAGCAATGGATGTGACGAGGGCAATGCTGATGAGACCTGATGGTCACCCTGGTGAATTCTGGGGAAACAAATGGATGAAGGGATATAACGACTGTGTTCATTGGTGTTTGCCGGGTCCGATCGACGTCTGGAACGATTTCTTGATGGCGGTCATGAAACGAGAAGCGTAATCTATCGTTCGAACTCTTTCGATCTTTTATGAAGTATCAATATAGAGTTACATTTGTTCAACTCTTATAGCTTTGCAGTAAAGGGGCCTGATCACTAGACAAGGTTCCTAACCTGTTTAATTCTTCTTCTTTTGCTTTTCCCCACAATACAGCATAAAGACCGCCGGTTATGATCACCGCTCCTATCACGCTGCAAAATTTAACCGATACGAGATAATATCATATTTATATAATGTAATTGTGTCGTGTTGTGTTCGAGATTAAAAACATCGGAGAGTTTTGTTACCTTCCAAGATGAACAGCTTCACCAAGGAATGTAGCACCCATAGCAGCAGCTATAACAATTGAAATTGGCCTGAAACTTGCAACAAACACAGGTCCTTTCAAGTGTATACACCATATGTGAACCGCCGAGCTAAACGAGAACCCGAAAAGCCCCTAAACGAGTAACCATAAACCAATGACATTCAAATACTGTAAATAAGACAGTCCAATACCAGCATTGGTTACCAAAGTATTACCGAATACAAGACTGCAACAACTGATACACTAGACGTTAATCTCCAAGAAGTCAACTCCGGTTCCGCTACTAAGCTTATCGGTAAAGATACAAGGGCTGCAGACAAGTTGTAAAATAAATTTACAGCAATCTCTTCCGGATACATCTTCAGTACTTGTGCCTGTAAAGTTGTACAAGATTCAAGTTCAGTTCTAGGTGGAGCTTGGAAACATACATACATGCAAACATACACACTTGTACCTGAATAATACACCAGAATGAAAGAATAAGATATGCAACAGCTTCAAGGATGCCACCAATAATCCAATTCGATTCCGAAGACCCCAAAGGCCGCTGAAATTCTAGAACAGACGACGACAATGACGTTGTCCGAGGTGAAGATGAGATAATTTGGGGGCCTTTGTAGAAAGTCATGACTAATGCACCAGATATCGATGTTATGGTGCCAATGATTTTAGCCTGTGTTGATGATCTTCTGAATTCTACTTTTTCCATCCTTTTTATATACCAATGTTCATAAACATGAGATGCTAGAATGGTACTAAACAAATAAATAAACAGAAGAAAGAATAAGAAACCTGAAGAAGACAGCAAGTATGAAGGTAAAAGCTGGTAAGAGGTTGGAAACTGCTGATGAAAGAGTTGGAGAGCTAAGTTCTACAGCTTTAGCTGAAAATGTCCTTGTTAAACACCTGTCTCAAAAACATCAACAAATCTTGGGTATAAACTTAAAGATTTATGTCTTAATTATACAAATACATATGTATATGTATAATTGTATACCCTGTAAGCCCAAGAAGGCAGAGTCTGGAGATGAGAGGGAGCTTCAAAGGAGGAAACTCTGTTTTTCTGCAAACATATCAGATTCAAACAAAGAAGATCAATGTTAAAAAACTTAAAACCAAACTCTGAAAACAAATTTCAGAGAAAATTAAATGAATTTGTTAAAAGAGACCTAAAGAAGATTAAAGGGATGAAAACAAAGCTGCCAAGAAAAAAACAGTAGGTGACGAAGGTGTAATAGCTCAGCCCCTTGGAAGAAGCAGCTTTGAATAGAATGTTGACGACGACGTTTGAACACTCCACTGCAACCATGGCTAAGCTTGGCAATACTTCCATGGCTCACTCTCCCCTTTCTTCTCCCTGCCTTGGTGAGAGAACGCAGACTTTTTCTTTCTTTCTTCATTCACAGAATCAAACCTTTGAAAAAGCTTAAACTTTGGTTTTGTTTTTTTGTTGTTTTAATAATGATTGGTTGGTGATGGTGATCATAGATAAGTACATAATATATGACAACTTGATTTATACTAACAAATAACTTTTAGCACACACAAGACTTCAAATTCGAGACCAACTTAATATCCTTTAAAAAGAATTTTGAGTTCGAGATTTTGTGTATGTAAAAAATTTCCGCTGAAAATGTTACATACTAAAATTAAGCGTGCGACGCTATCAATCTGAATTAGTCAATATAAAATTTTAGGAACCGAAAAAAAGTTATAAAGGAAAAACAAGATAATTTTCTATTATGTTGTGTCTCTAATGGTGATGGTGGCGGATAATTATTATTAAATACGTTGGTGATTTTAGGGGTGTTCACGGTTAATCGTTGGTTAACCATTAAGAATGAGTCTCTAATTTTTTATGCATTCTTAGGCACATTCTCTATGTATTTTCCCTCTAATTACATTAAGAACATATAACTTTTACACTAAGAATATAATTTATAGGTTAACCGTTATAATATTTTGGTTAACCACGAACACCCCTAGGTGATTTGACATGGACGTGGTTTTGCTGATTAAATAAATACATTCTATACTTTAAGAAAATAATTAAAACTTAATTGTGTTGGGCTGTTGGTGGATATAATTTACTTTTAAAAGATAATTAAATAAATTAAGTAACACTCTCAAGTCTCAATGGCTTTTCTTACCCATTAGTTATGATCATATTTACCTTTCACTTTTTTTGGTTTCCTGATTAGGAATGGGCTCAGGTTGGGTTTTTAGCTCATTTGAGCCCAACCCGAAAATAAATATCATAAATTCGAATTCGATCAATTCGAACGTATTTTGTAAAAAATTTGACTTGACTCAAAAAATAAAAATCCTAAACTCGATCTAATTTATAAAAAAATTAATTTTAGGGACTTAATTATAAAAAAATAATTTTAGGACTTAGTTGTAAAAAATAATAATTTTAAAAACTAAATTGTAAATAAAAATTTAATTTTAAGGACCTAATTATATATATATATATATATAAAGAGGAGGTATTATTATAAATATCCCCAACAAATTTAAGGGAAAATTACACAATTAAACCCATGCCGGGTCGAATATTTTTCACCCTAAACTCAATCCGACCAACCCGAACTCGATCGGGCCGAGTCATGTAAAATCAGTGACGGAACTAAGTGGGGGTGGAGAGGGGCTATCGCCCCCCACCTCGAAGAATTTTTTTCCACCTTTGTCCCTCTATTTATTTATTTTAAAAAAAAACTTGATTTATTTATGAATTTCCCCTCACTTTTAAACATTTATAGTTTGTCCATGTCCCAAATTATGGCTCCATCCTTGGGTAAAATGCTCATCCTTATTCCTGATGTGACTAATCATTTTGATTTCTGTTGGTCTATATAGAGGTGGGCGCTGGCCACAAATTTTAAAATTGTTCCATACTCAAGATAAAGATCAAATTCTCGATCATTGATTAAGGTAGGAGAAACTAATATCATCTCACCTAACCTGTGGTTATTTACCTTTCACCTTTAAAAGAAGTGATTAATAAACTTATATCATTGAATATTATTATTTCTTTAAAATTTTGAATAGTTAAATTATTTTTTATAGTATAATAATTTTAATTAATTTTAAAATGTTAAAAGTTGAAATTTTTTAAAATAAGTTTATGTTAACATGTTAAATCTATATAACGGTACTCTGATTTAAATACCAAGTGTTGTTCCAACTGCTACTCCCTTATAACTAAAAAATCCAAAAGAAATATTTTTTTTCTTTTGCAATTATTTGTACAGTTATTCCTTTTTGTAAGTGATCAATTTTGACCTCTAAAATTCAAAACAATTTTTATTTCCCAGGAATTCAAAACAGGGGGAGCCTTATAATCAATTAAATGATATAAGTTTAGTTAAGTTCAGGATTGATTTGTACAGTTATCCCTTAGAAACAATGTTTTGATCAATTAATTAAGGGGGAGCCTTTTGTCAAAAACAATTTTTCAAAGAAGTTTTGTTATATCAAAAAGGGGGAGATTGTTGAGAAATATTTTGATATAACAAATATGTGAAAAATGTTTTAGGGACTTGTAAAGGTTTCGAAACTTTGGCCCTGTAACGGCTCCAAACGGCTATAAAACGGCTAGTTTTTTGAAAACCCTCTTAAAGTTTCGAAACCTCTCAAAGGTTTCGAAACTATTGTGCAGGAGAGCATTTAATGCTCAACTTAAATGGCTTCCAACGGCTCCGAAACATCCCCAACGGCCATAAACGGCTAGATACTCATTCCACACTATAAATACAGCCTTGGGACACTTGAAGAAAGCAAGAGATGATATCCAAGCTTCATGATCAAGAGAAATAGCGTTTAAGTCTTTACTTTCTTCATTTCTCTTGTATATATTGTATAGAGAGTGTTTTTCATTGTTTTTATTCTTTACACTCTTGTGAGCTTAATTCTCGTAAACACTCACCTTGTGAGGTATATTTGTTTACATCTTTCTACCCTTGTAAAAGGAGAGGTTCTAGTTTAGCCTTGAGAGAAAAACTAGAGTGGTTCTATCTTAGCCATCGAAAAGATAGGGTTGTAAGGTTACCCTTTGTCCTCAAAAGGAAGAATTCATTGTTGAGTGAATTGGGAAATCCTTAGTGGTGTGCTAAGGTAGTGGATGTAGACTCGGTTGAGTAGTCGAACCACTCTAAAATCATCGTGCAAATATTGTCTACTATTTTCGGTTTTAGCCAATTCAACCACCAAGCAATTACAACCCTCCTTGACGGTTTCGGTGATCGATTCGAGCGTGCTACAAGCCCAACAAATTTAAAATAAAAATATATTTTAATCTATTTACCTTTTAATTTTTTAAATAATTTATAATTATATTGTGAGTCTTTTAAATTTTAAATTTTTATAAATTAAATTAATAGTATTCATCGATATTCATCGTTAGTGGTGCTCATCGGTATTTTAACGTTGTAAAATTTTCCTAATTCTTATATTGATGTTCTGAAAAACTAACTTAAAACTAGCAATGACATGATGTCCCTCGAATTAGGCACACTCATATCGGCGGAGAATAATTCAGATTTCATGCTAAAGCATGGACAAAAGTTGTCTCAAAAGGTTGGTTTGAGCTTATGTTTCCCAGCCAACAAAGCTTAATTGGAAGGTGTAGCTTATTATATTCCTACATTTTTATGCCTCAACACTAAAAAGTTAAATTTTAAATTTTAACCTTAAATTCTAAACCCTACATTTTATCCTTAGTTTTTTATACCTTAATTATAAACCTTAACTTTAAACTCTACTCTACTTTTTAAAGTGAGGCACTAAAAAGGGCAGACAATTTTCACTCTCCATGAAACCTAAATATAGGGGAGTAAAGTTTCACTCGACTAGAGTATATCAAAATTTTTAATTAATTTGTCTTGATTCAATTCGTAATTCCATAAACTCGACTTGAATTTTTTTAAAATAAGTTTGAGTTATAAAATGAAACTTTGAGTAATTCGAAATTTTTTGTAATTAGTGGATCGGTTTTTAAGTTCAAGTCGAGTCCCTCAATTCTGCTTGATATATAAATCACATATAAAATATATGATGAAATATACATGTGTGTTGCACATGGCTATAGAAAGTCGTTTAAATTGGAACCAATTAGTATCACAACATTATAAATATTTACAATTAAATTTGAACAGAAACTCGAACAACTCGGCTCGACCTGACTCGACTTAAATTTCAAAAAATAAATAAAATTTGAGTTATAAAATTAACTAACTCGAATTCTTTTACACGACTTAATCAAATACCTTCCCCTACCTAAACATGCCAAACTCCCCTACCTAAACATGCCAAACTTGTACGGATGCACAACCAATATCCAGATCTAAAGATCACCTCTTTATTCTTTTATGTTAAGCTGATGAATGATGTTTGGAGTTGGTTCGCTTGGAGGGCTTTGTCTAAGCAGTGGGTTGTTGGTAGTTCGATTCTCAGTTATATTAATATGTTGCACTCTTTTTCCTCCACCTAAGTTTAGGGGGGTATTTTAACGAGGCTCATGTCTGTGTTGAACTTTGTTCGATTTTTCATTTAATCAAATAATTTTATTTAAAAAAAATCAAACGTATTTTTTGGTTAATTACCAGAAAAAATTTACTCTTTTTGACCCCAACGTTCATCTCATAGTCACTAAACTCTACCATCAAAACCAACCAGAATTAAGCTCAAAAGTAATTTTATACCTGGACGGAATCAAGATTAGACAATTAGAAGTATCGAATTATTTAATTTCATAACTAATAGAAATTTAATAAACATAAATTCTATAAAGGAAATGGACGAAAAATGATTTTAAGTTTTAATAAAGTGGTCCATAATCGAATCAATTGACGTCACGCGTGAATTTATTTTAGTTTTTTTAAAAGAACATTATAGCTAGCTAACCAATGTAGATTAAGCTAAACAAGTTCAATTAATTGGGTTAATCAATTGAATTAGTTGAAATCCTTTTCGCCGGTCAACAGAAACTATAGAATTAACCCATGGTTTTTATGGAGTTACAGACCCTTCAGCTGGTTGTAACCTCCAATTTATTTGGATTAATTCTGTGATAATTATCATTTTGATTTCTGGAAATTATAACTCTTTAGAAATTTAAGTAGCAGATTAATTATGTAATTAATCATGTCTCCTGCCTGAACACTATAAAAGGAAGCCTCTTGTTTCTATCTAAACACACCATAAAAACTCTCTAGCCAGATTGTTAATAGTGTTCTGCTTCTGTAAGGTTCGCTGTTGCAGTCAATGTTGCATTGCTCCTTTGGCTGTATTCTACCGTTGTATCCTGGGAGACAGACGTTCCATATTAACTCCAACACTGAGAGGGGACGAATCTGTTTTAAGGACATTGTGATAGCACAGGCCTCGGTCTAAATTTTTCGATCGATTACTGGTTTTTCTTTTGGTTTCTATTATCTTTGAATTTTCGGTTTATTTCAATTTCATTTACAGAAATTGTTTTTAATATATATTTTTGTTGCTCCTCTTTTTAACTTGATTCGTTTGTTATCTAATAGATTTAAACACAAGGGCTGAATCGATTTGACTCATAAGTCATAATTTTATAGACTCTATTAATAAAATTTAAGTTATAAAATAAAATTTTGAATAATTTGATATTTTTTATAATTATTAGATCAGTTTTTAAGTTCGAGTCGAGTTTTTCAATTCTATTATATATATTATATGAAAAGATATGAATGTACATATGTATTCTATATGATTATAGAAAATCGTTTAAGTTTGAACTAATTAGTACCATAACATTATAAATATTTACAATTAAATTTGAACAGAAACTCGAACAACTCGACTAACTCGAAATATTTTCATTTGATTCAATCGAATACCCACCTTACCTAAACATGCCAAACTTGGACCAATGTGCTACCGATAATCAAGCTTACTTTGATTAATTACCAGAAGGAATTAAGCTCAAAAGTAATCGTATACAGACATAATCAAGATTAGACAGTTAGAAGTATCGAATTATTTAATTTCATAATCAATTAAAAAATGGAGGGAAAAAAATCTCTCTCATTCTCTTATTAGCTCTGTCATTAACCCTATTCTTCCCCCTCTAGTTCACATTCATCAACTCATCACTCTCTCAACTCAACAAGGAACAAAGATTATTGTACTTTTCGATTTTCCAACTCCCAACACTAAAATATTAAATTTTAAGTTCTAATATGATCTTTTAAATTTTAAATCTTAAATCCTAAAAAATACACTTTACCTCAATTCTCTAAATCCTAAAAAATACACTTTACCTCAATTCTCTAAATCCTAATCATAAACCTTAACCCTAAACTATTTTTTTAATATGAGGCATAAACTAATAAATCTTAACCTTAAACTAACCTTTTAGTACGAAGCATAAGTAGGAGCGCCAAGAAAAAACAGAAAATTTCTAGCCCTCAACAACACAACGAACTGTTGGGAAAAGTAAAGCAAAAACTAAGAGAGAATAAATCGATAAATTATTTTAATATTTTTATAAAAATATCATTAATAAATAAAACAGCTTGTTTGAACATTAATTTTTCGTACTCTTTTATTTAATTTAATAAATAAACATAAACAATTATTATAAGAATAATTCACAAATCATTAAAATCTACTAATTAACTTAGTGACTAAAGATGCTTATATTACCCTTATATAGGTTGAAATCTCGAAATGAGAATATGATCTCTATTTAATCAAAACGTTTAGTTCATTTACACCCTACTCATTAGGTCTTGATAATAGCTCAGTTTTGAGTTCCACCATCCTATTTCCTAGTTTAATAAACGGTCCATTGGTTTCTCTTCCCTTGGAGTCTGCTCTTAAAGCATACCAGGAACATCTTTGTATTGGCGTAACCGGCAGGTCGACTCCGATACGATGCAGACAATGTTGACACCTAGATGTGGTGTCCCTGATCATCTGGTTTCTAACTATAGTTTCCCAGGGCCCCCGTACAAGTGGAGGACTTCGTATCTTGCCTGGCGTCTGCGGAATTCTGTCAAAGGATTTACAGGAAATGAGCTGAGTCCCGTCTTTGCCAAGGCATTGAAATCATGGGCAGATGTTTCTTCTTTCATGGGCAGAAGTTTCTTCTTTCTTCTTCACGAAAGGGAGGAAAGGCTACAGAAGTGATTACCAATATTGCTTTTTCCCCAAAAGATCATAGGGATGGCAATCCTTTTGAAGACGACGAATTCGCTCATGATTATTACCCAAAAGATGGTAGGGTTCACTTTAATAACAAATGGAATTGGACCCTTGCTGAAGATGCAGCGAATGGCGTAGATCTGGAGTCGGTTGCTGCGCATGAATTTGGACATACTCTCGGCCTCGGCCACAGCACCAATAAAACTGCAGTCATGTGTCAGTAAAACCTGCGCAGATATCATATCATATCATAGGCATAACTATATTGCAGATATATAAATCAATGGTGCTTATAAATACAGCACAATTCGAATACTATAATAAGAGAGTGATTAATATATACACACATACATGCTGATATTTGTGGAAGCTTCGGGTTCCATGTATGAAATGGTAAGCATTATCTATGAAACAGTTGAAAGTTGCTATGTGATGACTTAAAAAAACATGGACAAAAGTTGTCTCAAAAGGTTGGTTTGAGTTTAAGCAGGCCAACCAACAAAGCTTAATTGAAAAACACACACACATTAAAACTAGCAGTGACATGCTGCTCCTCGAATTCAGCACACTCTTCTGATATCGGCTGAGAATAATTCACATCTCATGATAAAACATGGACAACAGTTGTCTCAAAAGGTTGGTTTGAGCTTAAAGCCGGCCAACCAACAAAGCTTAAATGAAAGGTTGAATGTGATCTAGTAACCTTGTTAGTCATCACAAAAACTACACGATTGGCTTATCAAGGCAGGACGGTGAAAAAATGTGCCAGTGAACCAGTTAAGGCCTAGAGTTATACGCATCCTCCTTGGTGTTGGCTTAAACTTCGGGTTTTACATCATGATCCAGTCCTCTTGAACTTGACCATCTGCAAATGCAACAGATTCAATCTAATATGCAAACACTGTGACTAAAGTATCATAAATTCCGGAAAGCAGCAAATAAGAATTTGTAGAAATTTAATGAGCTTGAAGATCCTTACTCATGAGACTAACAGCTTGGTTTGCGAGAGCATCAGCTTCGGAGTTAAATTCCTTGAAAACAAACAATGTGTCATTTGCATCCCAGAGTCAGAGAACATGAATCAATTGTTCGAGTTGACATTAAAGGATATCCCACATAATGTTCTTAATGCTTCACTGCAATTTATAAAAACTAGTCTAAAACTAAAACTGACATGGCGTCTGATATCAATATGAATCAGACTACATACCGGTGTACGGATATTTTCAATATGTAAGGGAAAACAAGGAGTCGAAGCAGCATAGATAACATGTATATGGTGGAGACGCTCATAAAAGTTTAAGAATTTATTATCAATCTGTACCCTGTCAACATGATTGATCTGGAATGACATAAACTTATCCTTGAGATCTTTTGCCACTTTATTTAACTCGATCAAATTCTGACTTTTAATTTTCCACCGACCCTGAACCTGTTGCATGAGGAAATTGCAAAAGAAAGAAAGTCATAAAAACAGAATGAATACTTGAATGTAGTAAGAAAACAATAAAACTCTTGACCTGCATACAGACGAGGTTAGAATCTCCTTGTACACGAACGTGTTTGAACCCCTTTCTAAGAGCATATTTCATCCCCAGAATGGCAGCTCGATATTCAGCGACATTGTTTGTAGCAATGCCAACACCTTCACGCAATCGACAGACCTATTATAGAAAAAGCTTAATCACTGATAGGCCGCTAAAAAGAGAAGGATTCACTTCCTAAAAGATTCGTATGTAATTCAAGTGACATTGTACCACTCTTCCATCTTCAGCTCGTAAAATAGCTCCTGCACCAGCTGGTCCAGGATTTCCTTTAGAAGCACCATCAAACTCAACAATACAGTACGGCTAAACATTTACATAAATCACATCCTTAGTTAAATAATCAAAGTACAGAATCCCATAGGACCCATAGAATTACAGTATTAACACTTAACCTTCGTCTTGGTGCCGACAACAGTATTAATTTAAAGAAATAAAAACATTTTTACTTCTACAATAAAAACGACACAACTCACAGAATTTGAGGGCGCCATTTGAGTTTCAACTTGATTAGTGAAGTTCATGTAATTTATACTAGGATTAGTGGAAAGAGAGGTTGATCCAACCAGACCCTGCAATAAGAGTCAAACTTTCAGTTAAGTAACAAAAAGAAATTACTCAACTTTCACACTAATAATAATACTGATTGTAATTATTAATATTTATTTATTTTGAAAGCTGAATCTCATGCAAACCAGTTGAAATTTTAGACAATTCAACTTGAGACCAACATCTAAAAATCGCGACGCATTTGTACCTAATTTTTGTATCCTGAGTCATGTTGCACATAACGAGTTACTGTCACAGAATCACAATTTCACATTCTTTAAGTTTCGGAAAAGAACCTTTCCAAGTGTTTGTTGCCGCAATCTACTTGGTGAAGCATCCCTGTTGGTTGTGTTTCCTCTGGAAGAAGCCGGTTGCTGAAAGAAATTTGCATTTTTAATGAGGATTCCTCTATTACGGCACGAGTTATGCCAAGTAAGAACAACATAACATCTCAATTATTTGTACAAGCACATAGCATAGAGAAAAACACATGACTATTTCACCTACAAATCTCTGTACTACAATTCTGCAATCATCCAATCACATTCAAGAATTACGCCAGAGTCTACATTCATCCAAATAACAATTCGAACACAAATATAACACACGAATACGGCAAATGGTAGTAGAATGAGAATGAACCTGAGGAGGGCAAGGAACAAGATTGCCAAAGGTATTATCATTAACATCAGAGGCACTTATGGAATAGGCAGCATTTTTCAGCCCACATGAACCAAGGTACACCTCAGCCTGCTTCGACAGACCATATCCTTTATAAACCCTTATGGAAGGATCATGTGCCTGTTAAGACAAGTTAAAAACAACTTTTAAACCATTCAAAGCACATTTTTTGTATCTTATTCAACAGGTAAAAAAATCAAGCAAATCAGCAAAACCTGCAAAAAAAAAACAAAAAACAGCAGCATCCAAGAGAAATCAAGAAAAAGAAAGCCTAACACCTGAATGTAATGAAGTATAGAGTATTTCATCAAGGTAAAGCAAACCCAAATTTGAAAAATGTATAATTTGATCAAAAAAGAACACCACCCACTGGAAAATTCGCCTTAAAACAACATAAAAGTAAAGTTTTTTAAAGAATAATGGAATGTAAATTAGTGAAAAAGGAACAGGGAGAGTGGGATTTACTGAAATTCCAGCTTCTGGGACTAAATCCCTTAAACTTTTGTAAATGCCAATAACATCTCCTTTCTGGACAACGTAAAATGCATCATTCTCTTCCTCCATTGATGACCCAAAATAATGAATTTACAGGTATTGACGATGAACAAAAAAAAACCCAAGTTTTTAGAAACTTTCAAATAGTGATTGAGAAGCTTTGAAGTTTGAACTACAACTGTTAAGCATAAGGGTAAGTGGCAGGCAGATTGGTAGTGGTCTTTTCAAAGTGATGGGGGAAATGATCAAATCACAAACTCTGATTTGGGCTTTGGCGGGAAAATTAGCAAATTACATATGGCCCATTAGTTATGGACTTCGAACTCAATTTCATGAAACTGCAAAAAGAAAATCAATTTTTTTAGTTATTTCTTCTAGTCATATTCAAAAAAAAATTATTTTATCTAATATATCTACTTTTTATTTAAATAATTTTTTAGATTTTACTAATGGAGTTTGGTCCAAGTGGTAAGCAGCTTGATATCGTTTAAGCAAGGTTTTAAATTCGAGACGTTCTGTATGTAGAAAATTCTCGCTGGGAGACTCACCTACCAAAACTAAGTATGTGACGCGAGTCAATCCGGAATAATAAGGGCGAAGCCCTAGAAACTAGAAGAGCAACCAAAAAGTTAGATTTTATTCGATACGAAACAATTTTTTTGATTTTTTCCAGTTCACAAAGATGCAAAATGTTAATAGTTTAACTTCTGTCATTTTGGAATATATATATATATAATATAACAAATTAATTAAATAAGACTTTTTTAAAATTTTGACAAGTGCTGTTTTTTCTGATGAATAAATTTGACTCGAGCCCTCTGATATAGAAAATAAAATGGCAGGAAAAAAAATAATATGATGAACAAGTATGTTTGTAACACAATTTGAGTTTAATCAACTTTAAGTATGTTGAGCAAGAATATATGGTCGATTGGTTAAGTTGTTCATCTTTGTTTCCTCATATTTCATTATATTATGAGTTCTAGACCTATTAGGAACTCTCTTTCCCCTCCTCTCTAGGTATGATTAAAATTAAAATTTGTCAAAAAAAATTTAAGTAGGTTGATCCACATTCAAAATTTAATTTCAATACCAAATTCAAGTACAAAAATGTTAGAAATTTGGTATAAAGCATATAACCAAAGCGATAATAACATAAGCCAAAACATGCACATAAGACAAGATTTAACGTGGTTCAGCGGAGCCTACCTCTATGGACGAGAGAAACAAACAATCTACTACCAAAAGTATAGAACATGAAGAGTACAAAATACATGATATTTCATATACCCGGTGGAACCAAAACACTCTTTCCAACATATTTACAATGGTCATCTCTACAGCGTAATCACAATAGTTTGCAGAGATCCTAAAAATTCTTCCATCACTAAAATTATACTAAAACTCAACTTAATTACTAGTTAGAACTTTAGTTAAAATATAACCAAAAATCACAACCGTTCACACCAAAAAGCACTTTTATGTACAAAATCAAAGATTAGACTAAACATTTTAAAAAGCTCCCAAAGAACTCTTTAATTCTTACAAGCATAAACACTACAAGATGTGAATGATACATTAATCATTATCATATGTGTGGAGTCCATCTATAAATTGTATGAATTATATTTGTGAATATTGGAGGAGAGTTTAACCCACTTTTTTACGGGAATAATGCATTTAAAATTATATTTAGAAAGTGGGACTTTAATTTATTTTTTATTT
Organism: Hibiscus trionum; assembly: GCA_030270665.1. Classification (NCBI taxonomy): domain Eukaryota; kingdom Viridiplantae; phylum Streptophyta; class Magnoliopsida; order Malvales; family Malvaceae; genus Hibiscus; species Hibiscus trionum. The sequence goes on from BSYR01000004.1 coordinate 43,280,817, forward strand.
TTTACGTTAAACGTTACAATGTTGGATGATGTCATGGTCTGCAAGTGACATCCTTAATTTTTAGCACAATGATAAATGTTTTTTTAACACAAGGATGGTTGTCTTTTAATGCAGAAAATTATTTTAAAATCAATGCCGCCAGGTGGTGACACCATCAAAAAATTATTTTTAAAATTAATGTCATCATCGGCAGACGGCGACACCACCCAGTAGAAACCAAATTAAAGTTTTATGAACCCCATTTTCTTAAATATTATTTTAAATTCTCCAAAGCTGCCAGTTTAACCTCAATTAAAATAATTAGAAATGGCAAAAAATAATTTTTTAATAATATTAAAGTAATTACAATATGTTGAGTTGTTTTAACATGGACCCCACAGGCCACAATGGCAAAAGTTACGGAGGAAAAAGAGATTCGTGGACAGTTTTCCATTTGGGTAGTTGGGGGGAGAAAACAACAATAATGATGTGACTTTACAATTTGTTTGAAATCTTTATATACATAGAGATATGGGGATAAGGGGGATAAGAGCATAATTAGGATTTCAGCCTATTATCTTTAAAGTAACACTCGAAATTTTAAATTTTTGACTCTTATAATAAATTTGCCGCACTACTACGGTGAGTTTTTTTAAAGAATATTTTTATTTTATTCAAACCCGTTGTATCATATAGATGAGTTTTATTTTTTTTCAAAAATCTCGCCATACAATCGAGACAAACTCGAATAAAAAATAATATTGTTTCGAAACTCATCGTAATGGTACGACGAGTTTACTGCTAGAGTCCTACTTTTGAAATTTTATGATTTTGAGTGTTACGTCAGGTATAATAGAATTCTAAAAATTCTATTTTTGTCCTTAAACCCGATATGATCCTATTACAATTTATTTGATAAATTGGTACATGTGCTCAATGTAACCCCACAACAAATCAGACAATAGATGAGATGAGGCCTCACACCTTTGATTCCCCTATTAACCATTTCTACCTTTTTTTTATCACCTCACAAATTTCTATCATCTCCTTAACTTTGAATAAATATCTTAGATATTGGATAGATACTAAATTCAAATCTTAATTATACCTTTGAATTGAAAATATTTTTTTTTATAAAATTTAACAAATGGTCACAATAAAACAAAAATAAAATATTTGTTTTAAAAAATTAGATTCGAGCAGTTTTATTTATAATATATATACCTTGCCAAAGAATTTAAAAAAATATATATACATGTACTTTGCGGTAATCACTTTAAAATTATTTAATAAAATTCTCACTTACAACACTTATATATTATTAAGGTTTATTGTAAATGTTTTATAAGAGTTTACTTACGATGATAATGATGATTTTTAAACCTTCTATACCCATTTATGCTCTTATACTAAAAAATAAAGTTTAAGATTTATGATTAATGTAAGATTAGAATTTAAGATTATGATTTAGAAAATTAAAGTATCATGTATTTTTATTGTTTAGATTTAAAATTTATAATTAAGATTTAGAATTTAATTTTTAACATTGAAGCATAAAAAAATACCGAAAAAGATAAAAAAAAATTGTTCGTTCAGATTCTATACCAATGTTCAATATTCAATATTCAACCATAGCTTCCATTTTTTTTTCTTTTTAGGGTGAAATGAACTGTTTTCACCGCTGTTAGGTTTGGTGAAAATGACATCAAAATTACTATAAATAAAATTAAAATAAGTTGATTCTTCTTCTTTCATTGAGCTCTTTATATTTTTCATATGAAAAAATGTCGGTAAACACGTGTCAATTCTTGCATGAATTATAAGTTTAGCTCACTGTGTCTTATTATTTGACCCCGTAGTCAGGACAAATAATTATCCTGTCAAAAAATATCACAAATAATTCATATCCACCCTTTTCTATTCGGATGGAAATCATCTGCCCCAAAAGTATGCCCTATTTGTGTTCTCACTTTAAAATAGTGGGTTTGGGGTTTAAAGTTAGGGCTTAGGGTTAGGGTGTAGAAAATTAGGAGTAGGGTGTATTTTTGTCGAGTTTAGAGTTTGAGGTTTAGGATATGAAAATTAGGGTTATGGGGCAAGATTTAATTTTATCTATTTTGTAGGCAGGGGCATAGAAGGAGATATGGTTAGAGGTCAGAAGATTTTTACCCTTTCTATTCACCTTGAATAAAAATAAAAATAAAAGAAATTAGAAAAATACAATTCACTAAAATTATTATAATAGTTTTTGGGTAAAGTTTAAAAATAACCACTAAACTATCTCAAAATAATTATTTAAATCACCATATTTTTAAAAATTACAAAATAAACGTTAAATTTAAAATTATGATAAAAAACCCCTCGTTTGTCTGATTAATTTGGTATTATATGAGAGAGAAAACAGAGTCTTATTTATACTCATTATCTTAGACTTAGTTTGGGTTGAGGTTGAGGTTGGAAACGGGTTTTGGAAGCCAAACGCCTGTTTTAAAAAAGTTGAAAATTTTAATTTTTATAAATGCCTGTTTAGAAAAGAGTTTCAGGTAAAAATTCAGCTGCAATTGTCCGTTAAAAATTAAATCGGAGTTGTTTGAGATTGCTGTTTGGATAAAACGGACGTTTGCGACCGCAACTGCATCAAAAAACAGGCCCTTAATATAATTTTTTTTTTCCAAGATTTCTTCTTCCAATACAAATTACAGTAAACTACAAGCAAAAAACAGAGAGAGAAGCATGCCTAAACATGGGAAGCTCCCTCCATTTTTCTTGTCTTCTCTTCTCATAGCCACCATATTCACAGTCTTCATCCTCTATTCTCCAAACCCTTTAAACCCCTTCTCCAAACGCCACCTTCATCAAACACTTGCTTTGCTCCAACCTCCTAATTCCACCTTTCATGGTAATTCATCTCCCTCTCCTTCTTTTCAGTTTGTTTGGTTGTCCTCCCAATTGTCATAGTTTTGTATTAATTAATTCGAACCGATTTCGTCGCACACTTTATTTTGGTGGGTGTGTCTCCGTTAGTGATTTTCTGCATACACAAAGCTCCTTCTTTTACATTTTCTGTGGTGTTTTAGGTGATGACTATAATGATATTTTGAGCTGTGACTTGTTTAATGGTGAGTGGATTCCCGACCCGCAAGGTTCTTTGTATACGAACTCGAGTTGTTCAACAATCCCTAGTTCAAAGAATTGTTTTCGCCATGGAAGAAAAGACAAAGAGTTTCTGAACTGGAGATGGAAACCTCATGAGTGTGTTCTTCCGAGGTTTGATCCCCAGATTTTCCTGGAATTTGTTCATGGGAAGAAACTTGCATTCGTTGGTGACTCGGTTGCCAGGAACCACATGGAATCCCTCCTTTGTCTTCTGTCAAAGGTTTGCTTTCACTTTTCAGTGTAATTGCTCTGCCTCTCCAGATCTGTTATGTTCGTATTCGTATTTGACACTCGTACTTGTTCGAGTAATATACTCGAAAAGCTTTAGAAACATGAGTTGCTTGAAGTTCAAAACTTTTTTCTCAGGTAGAAACTCCGATAGATCGTTACGAAGATTCCGAAGACCGGAAACGGATATGGTACTTTCCCGGTCATGAGTTCACTCTCATGATTCTTTGGACGAAATTCCTAGTAGACGGTGAAGAACGAGTGATCAATGGTTCATCATCTGGTGTTTTTGATGTGCACCTTGATAAAGTTGATGAAAATTGGAGCAAAGATCTTCCTGCTATAGACTATATCATCATCTCGGACTCACATTGGTTTTTCCGAACAATTTACCTACACGATGACACCGGTGTCGTTGGATGTGTGTATTGCGATACTCCGAATGTGACTGATTATGGCGTCGGGATCGCCCTAAGGATGGCTGTTCGATCGGCATTAAACCATATCAACCGCTGTGAGAATTGCAAAGTGAGGGTCACCCTAGTAAGGACGATTTCGCCGGCTCATTTCGAGAACGGGACATGGGACTCGGGAGGACGATGCAATAGGACAAGGCCTTTAAGTGAAAGGGAGATTAACTTGAGAAGCAATGAATGGGAACTGAGGAGCTTGCAAATGGAGGAAATTGAGAAAGCAAATGTAGAAGGAAAGAAGAAAGGAAAGAAATTTGTAGCAATGGATGTGACGAGGGCAATGCTGATGAGACCTGATGGTCACCCTGGTGAATTCTGGGGAAACAAATGGATGAAGGGATATAACGACTGTGTTCATTGGTGTTTGCCGGGTCCGATCGACGTCTGGAACGATTTCTTGATGGCGGTCATGAAACGAGAAGCGTAATCTATCGTTCGAACTCTTTCGATCTTTTATGAAGTATCAATATAGAGTTACATTTGTTCAACTCTTATAGCTTTGCAGTAAAGGGGCCTGATCACTAGACAAGGTTCCTAACCTGTTTAATTCTTCTTCTTTTGCTTTTCCCCACAATACAGCATAAAGACCGCCGGTTATGATCACCGCTCCTATCACGCTGCAAAATTTAACCGATACGAGATAATATCATATTTATATAATGTAATTGTGTCGTGTTGTGTTCGAGATTAAAAACATCGGAGAGTTTTGTTACCTTCCAAGATGAACAGCTTCACCAAGGAATGTAGCACCCATAGCAGCAGCTATAACAATTGAAATTGGCCTGAAACTTGCAACAAACACAGGTCCTTTCAAGTGTATACACCATATGTGAACCGCCGAGCTAAACGAGAACCCGAAAAGCCCCTAAACGAGTAACCATAAACCAATGACATTCAAATACTGTAAATAAGACAGTCCAATACCAGCATTGGTTACCAAAGTATTACCGAATACAAGACTGCAACAACTGATACACTAGACGTTAATCTCCAAGAAGTCAACTCCGGTTCCGCTACTAAGCTTATCGGTAAAGATACAAGGGCTGCAGACAAGTTGTAAAATAAATTTACAGCAATCTCTTCCGGATACATCTTCAGTACTTGTGCCTGTAAAGTTGTACAAGATTCAAGTTCAGTTCTAGGTGGAGCTTGGAAACATACATACATGCAAACATACACACTTGTACCTGAATAATACACCAGAATGAAAGAATAAGATATGCAACAGCTTCAAGGATGCCACCAATAATCCAATTCGATTCCGAAGACCCCAAAGGCCGCTGAAATTCTAGAACAGACGACGACAATGACGTTGTCCGAGGTGAAGATGAGATAATTTGGGGGCCTTTGTAGAAAGTCATGACTAATGCACCAGATATCGATGTTATGGTGCCAATGATTTTAGCCTGTGTTGATGATCTTCTGAATTCTACTTTTTCCATCCTTTTTATATACCAATGTTCATAAACATGAGATGCTAGAATGGTACTAAACAAATAAATAAACAGAAGAAAGAATAAGAAACCTGAAGAAGACAGCAAGTATGAAGGTAAAAGCTGGTAAGAGGTTGGAAACTGCTGATGAAAGAGTTGGAGAGCTAAGTTCTACAGCTTTAGCTGAAAATGTCCTTGTTAAACACCTGTCTCAAAAACATCAACAAATCTTGGGTATAAACTTAAAGATTTATGTCTTAATTATACAAATACATATGTATATGTATAATTGTATACCCTGTAAGCCCAAGAAGGCAGAGTCTGGAGATGAGAGGGAGCTTCAAAGGAGGAAACTCTGTTTTTCTGCAAACATATCAGATTCAAACAAAGAAGATCAATGTTAAAAAACTTAAAACCAAACTCTGAAAACAAATTTCAGAGAAAATTAAATGAATTTGTTAAAAGAGACCTAAAGAAGATTAAAGGGATGAAAACAAAGCTGCCAAGAAAAAAACAGTAGGTGACGAAGGTGTAATAGCTCAGCCCCTTGGAAGAAGCAGCTTTGAATAGAATGTTGACGACGACGTTTGAACACTCCACTGCAACCATGGCTAAGCTTGGCAATACTTCCATGGCTCACTCTCCCCTTTCTTCTCCCTGCCTTGGTGAGAGAACGCAGACTTTTTCTTTCTTTCTTCATTCACAGAATCAAACCTTTGAAAAAGCTTAAACTTTGGTTTTGTTTTTTTGTTGTTTTAATAATGATTGGTTGGTGATGGTGATCATAGATAAGTACATAATATATGACAACTTGATTTATACTAACAAATAACTTTTAGCACACACAAGACTTCAAATTCGAGACCAACTTAATATCCTTTAAAAAGAATTTTGAGTTCGAGATTTTGTGTATGTAAAAAATTTCCGCTGAAAATGTTACATACTAAAATTAAGCGTGCGACGCTATCAATCTGAATTAGTCAATATAAAATTTTAGGAACCGAAAAAAAGTTATAAAGGAAAAACAAGATAATTTTCTATTATGTTGTGTCTCTAATGGTGATGGTGGCGGATAATTATTATTAAATACGTTGGTGATTTTAGGGGTGTTCACGGTTAATCGTTGGTTAACCATTAAGAATGAGTCTCTAATTTTTTATGCATTCTTAGGCACATTCTCTATGTATTTTCCCTCTAATTACATTAAGAACATATAACTTTTACACTAAGAATATAATTTATAGGTTAACCGTTATAATATTTTGGTTAACCACGAACACCCCTAGGTGATTTGACATGGACGTGGTTTTGCTGATTAAATAAATACATTCTATACTTTAAGAAAATAATTAAAACTTAATTGTGTTGGGCTGTTGGTGGATATAATTTACTTTTAAAAGATAATTAAATAAATTAAGCAACACTCTCAAGTCTCAATGGCTTTTCTTACCCATTAGTTATGATCATATTTACCTTTCACTTTTTTTGGTTTCCTGATTAGGAATGGGCTCAGGTTGGGTTTTTAGCTCATTTGAGCCCAACCCGAAAATAAATATCATAAATTCGAATTCGATCAATTCGAACGTATTTTGTAAAAAATTTGACTTGACTCAAAAAATAAAAATCCTAAACTCGATCTAATTTATAAAAAAAATAATTTTAGGGACTTAATTATAAAAAAATAATTTTAGGACTTAGTTGTAAAAAATAATAATTTTAAAAACTAAATTGTAAATAAAAATTTAATTTTAAGGACCTAATTATATATATATATATATATATAAAGAGGAGGTATTATTATAAATATCCCCAACAAATTTAAGGGAAAATTACACAATTAAACCCATGCCAGGTCGAATATTTTTCACCCTAAACTCAATCCGACCAACCCGAACTCGATCGGGCCGAGTCATGTAAAATCAGTGACGGAACTAAGTGGGGGTGGAGAGGGGCTATCGCCCCCCACCTCGAAGAATTTTTTTCCACCTTTGTCCCTCTATTTATTTATTTTAAAAAAAAACTTGATTTATTTATGAATTTCCCCTCACTTTTAAACATTTATAGTTTGTCCATGTCCCAAATTATGGCTCCATCCTTGGGTAAAATGCTCATCCTTATTCCTGATGTGACTAATCATTTTGATTTCTGTTGGTCTATATAGAGGTGGGCGCTGGCCACAAATTTTAAAATTGTTCCATACTCAAGATAAAGATCAAATTCTCGATCATTGATTAAGGTAGGAGAAACTAATATCATCTCACCTAACCTGTGGTTATTTACCTTTCACCTTTAAAAGAAGTGATTAATAAACTTATATCATTGAATATTATTATTTCTTTAAAATTTTGAATAGTTAAATTATTTTTTATAGTATAATAATTTTAATTAATTTTAAAATGTTAAAAGTTGAAATTTTTTAAAATAAGTTTATGTTAACATGTTAAATCTATATAACGGTACTCTGATTTAAATACCAAGTGTTGTTCCAACTGCTACTCCCTTATAACTAAAAAATCCAAAAGAAATATTTTTTTTCTTTTGCAATTATTTGTACAGTTATTCCTTTTTGTAAGTGATCAATTTTGACCTCTAAAATTCAAAACAATTTTTATTTCCCAGGAATTCAAAACAGGGGGAGCCTTATAATCAATTAAATGATATAAGTTTAGTTAAGTTCAGGATTGATTTGTACAGTTATCCCTTAGAAACAATGTTTTGATCAATTAATTAAGGGGGAGCCTTTTGTCAAAAACAATTTTTCAAAGAAGTTTTGTTATATCAAAAAGGGGGAGATTGTTGAGAAATATTTTGATATAACAAATATGTGAAAAATGTTTTAGGGACTTGTAAAGGTTTCGAAACTTTGGCCCTGTAACGGCTCCAAACGGCTATAAAACGGCTAGTTTTTTGAAAACCCTCTTAAAGTTTCGAAACCTCTCAAAGGTTTCGAAACTATTGTGCAGGAGAGCATTTAATGCTCAACTTAAATGGCTTCCAACGGCTCCGAAACATCCCCAACGGCCATAAACGGCTAGATACTCATTCCACACTATAAATACAGCCTTGGGACACTTGAAGAAAGCAAGAGATGATATCCAAGCTTCATGATCAAGAGAAATAGCGTTTAAGTCTTTACTTTCTTCATTTCTCTTGTATATATTGTATAGAGAGTGTTTTTCATTGTTTTTATTCTTTACACTCTTGTGAGCTTAATTCTCGTAAACACCCACCTTGTGAGGTATATTTGTTTACATCTTTCTACCCTTGTAAAAGGAGAGGTTCTAGTTTAGCCTTGAGAGAAAAACTAGAGTGGTTCTATCTTAGCCATCGAAAAGATAGGGTTGTAAGGTTACCCTTTGTCCTCAAAAGGAAGAATTCATTGTTGAGTGAATTGGGAAATCCTTAGTGGTGTGCTAAGGTAGTGGATGTAGACTCGGTTGAGTAGTCGAACCACTCTAAAATCATCGTGCAAATATTGTCTACTATTTTCGGTTTTAGCCAATTCAACCACCAAGCAATTACAACCCTCCTTGACGGTTTCGGTGATCGATTCGAGCGTGCTACAAGCCCAACAAATTTAAAATAAAAATATATTTTAATCTATTTACCTTTTAATTTTTTAAATAATTTATAATTATATTGTGAGTCTTTTAAATTTTAAATTTTTATAAATTAAATTAATAGTATTCATCGATATTCATCGTTAGTGGTGCTCATCGGTATTTTAACGTTGTAAAATTTTCCTAATTCTTATATTGATGTTCTGAAAAACTAACTTAAAACTAGCAATGACATGATGTCCCTCGAATTAGGCACACTCATATCGGCGGAGAATAATTCAGATTTCATGCTAAAGCATGGACAAAAGTTGTCTCAAAAGGTTGGTTTGAGCTTATGTTTCCCAGCCAACAAAGCTTAATTGGAAGGTGTAGCTTATTATATTCCTACATTTTTATGCCTCAACACTAAAAAGTTAAATTTTAAATTTTAACCTTAAATTCTAAACCCTACATTTTATCCTTAGTTTTTTATACCTTAATTATAAACCTTAACTTTAAACTCTACTCTACTTTTTAAAGTGAGGCACTAAAAAGGGCAGACAATTTTCACTCTCCATGAAACCTAAATATAGGGGAGTAAAGTTTCACTCGACTAGAGTATATCAAAATTTTTAATTAATTTGTCTTGATTCAATTCGTAATTCCATAAACTCGACTTGAATTTTTTTAAAATAAGTTTGAGTTATAAAATGAAACTTTGAGTAATTCGAAATTTTTTGTAATTAGTGGATCGGTTTTTAAGTTCAAGTCGAGTCCCTCAATTCTGCTTGATATATAAATCACATATAAAATATATGATGAAATATACATGTGTGTTGCACATGGCTATAGAAAGTCGTTTAAATTGGAACCAATTAGTATCACAACATTATAAATATTTACAATTAAATTTGAACAGAAACTCGAACAACTCGGCTCGACCTGACTCGACTTAAATTTCAAAAAATAAATAAAATTTGAGTTATAAAATTAACTAACTCGAATTCTTTTACACGACTTAATCAAATACCTTCCCCTACCTAAACATGCCAAACTCCCCTACCTAAACATGCCAAACTTGTACGGATGCACAACCAATATCCAGATCTAAAGATCACCTCTTTATTCTTTTATGTTAAGCTGATGAATGATGTTTGGAGTTGGTTCGCTTGGAGGGCTTTGTCTAAGCAGTGGGTTGTTGGTAGTTCGATTCTCAGTTATATTAATATGTTGCACTCTTTTTCCTCCACCTAAGTTTAGGGGGGTATTTTAACGAGGCTCATGTCTGTGTTGAACTTTGTTCGATTTTTCATTTAATCAAATAATTTTATTTAAAAAAAATCAAACGTATTTTTTGGTTAATTACCAGAAAAAATTTACTCTTTTTGACCCCAACGTTCATCTCATAGTCACTAAACTCTACCATCAAAACCAACCAGAATTAAGCTCAAAAGTAATTTTATACCTGGACGGAATCAAGATTAGACAATTAGAAGTATCGAATTATTTAATTTCATAACTAATAGAAATTTAATAAACATAAATTCTATAAAGGAAATGGACGAAAAATGATTTTAAGTTTTAATAAAGTGGTCCATAATCGAATCAATTGACGTCACGCGTGAATTTATTTTAGTTTTTTTAAAAGAACATTATAGCTAGCTAACCAATGTAGATTAAGCTAAACAAGTTCAATTAATTGGGTTAATCAATTGAATTAGTTGAAATCCTTTTCGCCGGTCAACAGAAACTATAGAATTAACCCATGGTTTTTATGGAGTTACAGACCCTTCAGCTGGTTGTAACCTCCAATTTATTTGGATTAATTCTGTGATAATTATCATTTTGATTTCTGGAAATTATAACTCTTTAGAAATTTAAGTAGCAGATTAATTATGTAATTAATCATGTCTCCTGCCTGAACACTATAAAAGGAAGCCTCTTGTTTCTATCTAAACACACCATAAAAACTCTCTAGCCAGATTGTTAATAGTGTTCTGCTTCTGTAAGGTTCGCTGTTGCAGTCAATGTTGCATTGCTCCTTTGGCTGTATTCTACCGTTGTATCCTGGGAGACAGACGTTCCATATTAACTCCAACACTGAGAGGGGACGAATCTGTTTTAAGGACATTGTGATAGCACAGGCCTCGGTCTAAATTTTTCGATCGATTACTGGTTTTTCTTTTGGTTTCTATTATCTTTGAATTTTCGGTTTATTTCAATTTCATTTACAGAAATTGTTTTTAATATATATTTTTGTTGCTCCTCTTTTTAACTTGATTCGTTTGTTATCTAATAGATTTAAACACAAGGGCTGAATCGATTTGACTCATAAGTCATAATTTTATAGACTCTATTAATAAAATTTAAGTTATAAAATAAAATTTTGAATAATTTGATATTTTTTATAATTATTAGATCAGTTTTTAAGTTCGAGTCGAGTTTTTCAATTCTATTATATATATTATATGAAAAGATATGAATGTACATATGTATTCTATATGATTATAGAAAATCGTTTAAGTTTGAACTAATTAGTACCATAACATTATAAATATTTACAATTAAATTTGAACAGAAACTCGAACAACTCGACTAACTCGAAATATTTTCATTTGATTCAATCGAATACCCACCTTACCTAAACATGCCAAACTTGGACCAATGTGCTACCGATAATCAAGCTTACTTTGATTAATTACCAGAAGGAATTAAGCTCAAAAGTAATCGTATACAGACATAATCAAGATTAGACAGTTAGAAGTATCGAATTATTTAATTTCATAATCAATTAAAAAATGGAGGGAAAAAAATCTCTCTCATTCTCTTATTAGCTCTGTCATTAACCCTATTCTTCCCCCTCTAGTTCACATTCATCAACTCATCACTCTCTCAACTCAACAAGGAACAAAGATTATTGTACTTTTCGATTTTCCAACTCCCAACACTAAAATATTAAATTTTAAGTTCTAATATGATCTTTTAAATTTTAAATCTTAAATCCTAAAAAATACACTTTACCTCAATTCTCTAAATCCTAAAAAATACACTTTACCTCAATTCTCTAAATCCTAATCATAAACCTTAACCCTAAACTATTTTTTTAATATGAGGCATAAACTAATAAATCTTAACCTTAAACTAACCTTTTAGTACGAAGCATAAGTAGGAGCGCTAAGAAAAAACAGAAAATTTCTAGCCCTCAACAACACAACGAACTGTTGGGAAAAGTAAAGCAAAAACTAAGAGAGAATAAATCGATAAATTATTTTAATATTTTTATAAAAATATCATTAATAAATAAAACAGCTTGTTTGAACATTAATTTTTCGTACTCTTTTATTTAATTTAATAAATAAACATAAACAATTATTATAAGAATGATTCACAAATCATTAAAATCTACTAATTAACTTAGTGACTAAAGATGCTTATATTACCCTTATATAGGTTGAAATCTCGAAATGAGAATATGATCTCTATTTAATCAAAACGTTTAGTTCATTTACACCCTACTCATTAGGTCTTGATAATAGCTCAGTTTTGAGTTCCACCATCCTATTTCCTAGTTTAATAAACGGTCCATTGGTTTCTCTTCCCTTGGAGTCTGCTCTTAAAGCATACCAGGAACATCTTTGTATTGGCGTAACCGGCAGGTCGACTCCGATACGATGCAGACAATGTTGACACCTAGATGTGGTGTCCCTGATCATCTGGTTTCTAACTATAGTTTCCCAGGGCCCCCGTACAAGTGGAGGACTTCGTATCTTGCCTGGCGTCTGCGGAATTCTGTCAAAGGATTTACAGGAAATGAGCTGAGTCCCGTCTTTGCCAAGGCATTGAAATCATGGGCAGATGTTTCTTCTTTCATGGGCAGAAGTTTCTTCTTTCTTCTTCACGAAAGGGAGGAAAGGCTACAGAAGTGATTACCAATATTGCTTTTTCCCCAAAAGATCATAGGGATGGCAATCCTTTTGAAGACGACGAATTCGCTCATGATTATTACCCAAAAGATGGTAGGGTTCACTTTAATAACAAATGGAATTGGACCCTTGCTGAAGATGCAGCGAATGGCGTAGATCTGGAGTCGGTTGCTGCGCATGAATTTGGACATACTCTCGGCCTCGGCCACAGCACCAATAAAACTGCAGTCATGTGTCAGTAAAACCTGCGCAGATATCATATCATATCATAGGCATAACTATATTGCAGATATATAAATCAATGGTGCTTATAAATACAGCACAATTCGAATACTATAATAAGAGAGTGATTAATATATACACACATACATGCTGATATTTGTGGAAGCTTCGGGTTCCATGTATGAAATGGTAAGCATTATCTATGAAACAGTTGAAAGTTGCTATGTGATGACTTAAAAAAACATGGACAAAAGTTGTCTCAAAAGGTTGGTTTGAGTTTAAGCAGGCCAACCAACAAAGCTTAATTGAAAAACACACACACATTAAAACTAGCAGTGACATGCTGCTCCTCGAATTCAGCACACTCTTCTGATATCGGCTGAGAATAATTCACATCTCATGATAAAACATGGACAACAGTTGTCTCAAAAGGTTGGTTTGAGCTTAAAGCCGGCCAACCAACAAAGCTTAAATGAAAGGTTGAATGTGATCTAGTAACCTTGTTAGTCATCACAAAAACTACACGATTGGCTTATCAAGGCAGGACGGTGAAAAAATGTGCCAGTGAACCAGTTAAGGCCTAGAGTTATACGCATCCTCCTTGGTGTTGGCTTAAACTTCGGGTTTTACATCATGATCCAGTCCTCTTGAACTTGACCATCTGCAAATGCAACAGATTCAATCTAATATGCAAACACTGTGACTAAAGTATCATAAATTCCGGAAAGCAGCAAATAAGAATTTGTAGAAATTTAATGAGCTTGAAGATCCTTACTCATGAGACTAACAGCTTGGTTTGCGAGAGCATCAGCTTCGGAGTTAAATTCCTTGAAAACAAACAATGTGTCATTTGCATCCCAGAGTCAGAGAACATGAATCAATTGTTCGAGTTGACATTAAAGGATATCCCACATAATGTTCTTAATGCTTCACTGCAATTTATAAAAACTAGTCTAAAACTAAAACTGACATGGCGTCTGATATCAATATGAATCAGACTACATACCGGTGTACGGATATTTTCAATATGTAAGGGAAAACAAGGAGTCGAAGCAGCATAGATAACATGTATATGGTGGAGACGCTCATAAAAGTTTAAGAATTTATTATCAATCTGTACCCTGTCAACATGATTGATCTGGAATGACATAAACTTATCCTTGAGATCTTTTGCCACTTTATTTAACTCGATCAAATTCTGACTTTTAATTTTCCACCGACCCTGAACCTGTTGCATGAGGAAATTGCAAAAGAAAGAAAGTCATAAAAACAGAATGAATACTTGAATGTAGTAAGAAAACAATAAAACTCTTGACCTGCATACAGACGAGGTTAGAATCTCCTTGTACACGAACGTGTTTGAACCCCTTTCTAAGAGCATATTTCATCCCCAGAATGGCAGCTCGATATTCAGCGACATTGTTTGTAGCAATGCCAACACCTTCACGCAATCGACAGACCTATTATAGAAAAAGCTTAATCACTGATAGGCCGCTAAAAAGAGAAGGATTCACTTCCTAAAAGATTCGTATGTAATTCAAGTGACATTGTACCACTCTTCCATCTTCAGCTCGTAAAATAGCTCCTGCACCAGCTGGTCCAGGATTTCCTTTAGAAGCACCATCAAACTCAACAATACAGTACGGCTAAACATTTACATAAATCACATCCTTAGTTAAATAATCAAAGTACAGAATCCCATAGGACCCATAGAATTACAGTATTAACACTTAACCTTCGTCTTGGTGCCGACAACAGTATTAATTTAAAGAAATAAAAACATTTTTACTTCTACAATAAAAACGACACAACTCACAGAATTTGAGGGCGCCATTTGAGTTTCAACTTGATTAGTGAAGTTCATGTAATTTATACTAGGATTAGTGGAAAGAGAGGTTGATCCAACCAGACCCTGCAATAAGAGTCAAACTTTCAGTTAAGTAACAAAAAGAAATTACTCAACTTTCACACTAATAATAATACTGATTGTAATTATTAATATTTATTTATTTTGAAAGCTGAATCTCATGCAAACCAGTTGAAATTTTAGACAATTCAACTTGAGACCAACATCTAAAAATCGCGACGCATTTGTACCTAATTTTTGTATCCTGAGTCATGTTGCACATAACGAGTTACTGTCACAGAATCACAATTTCACATTCTTTAAGTTTCGGAAAAGAACCTTTCCAAGTGTTTGTTGCCGCAATCTACTTGGTGAAGCATCCCTGTTGGTTGTGTTTCCTCTGGAAGAAGCCGGTTGCTGAAAGAAATTTGCATTTTTAATGAGGATTCCTCTATTACGGCACGAGTTATGCCAAGTAAGAACAACATAACATCTCAATTATTTGTACAAGCACATAGCATAGAGAAAAACACATGACTATTTCACCTACAAATCTCTGTACTACAATTCTGCAATCATCCAATCACATTCAAGAATTACGCCAGAGTCTACATTCATCCAAATAACAATTCGAACACAAATATAACACACGAATACGGCAAATGGTAGTAGAATGAGAATGAACCTGAGGAGGGCAAGGAACAAGATTGCCAAAGGTATTATCATTAACATCAGAGGCACTTATGGAATAGGCAGCATTTTTCAGCCCACATGAACCAAGGTACACCTCAGCCTGCTTCGACAGACCATATCCTTTATAAACCCTTATGGAAGGATCATGTGCCTGTTAAGACAAGTTAAAAACAACTTTTAAACCATTCAAAGCACATTTTTTGTATCTTATTCAACAGGTAAAAAAATCAAGCAAATCAGCAAAACCTGCAAAAAAAAAAACAAAAAACAGCAGCATCCAAGAGAAATCAAGAAAAAGAAAGCCTAACACCTGAATGTAATGAAGTATAGAGTATTTCATCAAGGTAAAGCAAACCCAAATTTGAAAAATGTATAATTTGATCAAAAAAGAACACCACCCACTGGAAAATTCGCCTTAAAACAACATAAAAGTAAAGTTTTTTAAAGAATAATGGAATGTAAATTAGTGAAAAAGGAACAGGGAGAGTGGGATTTACTGAAATTCCAGCTTCTGGGACTAAATCCCTTAAACTTTTGTAAATGCCAATAACATCTCCTTTCTGGACAACGTAAAATGCATCATTCTCTTCCTCCATTGATGACCCAAAATAATGAATTTACAGGTATTGACGATGAACAAAAAAAAACCCAAGTTTTTAGAAACTTTCAAATAGTGATTGAGAAGCTTTGAAGTTTGAACTACAACTGTTAAGCATAAGGGTAAGTGGCAGGCAGATTGGTAGTGGTCTTTTCAAAGTGATGGGGGAAATGATCAAATCACAAACTCTGATTTGGGCTTTGGCGGGAAAATTAGCAAATTACATATGGCCCATTAGTTATGGACTTCGAACTCAATTTCATGAAACTGCAAAAAGAAAATCAATTTTTTTAGTTATTTCTTCTAGTCATATTCAAAAAAAAATTATTTTATCTAATATATCTACTTTTTATTTAAATAATTTTTTAGATTTTACTAATGGAGTTTGGTCCAAGTGGTAAGCAGCTTGATATCGTTTAAGCAAGGTTTTAAATTCGAGACGTTCTGTATGTAGAAAATTCTCGCTGGGAGACTCACCTACCAAAACTAAGTATGTGACGCGAGTCAATCCGGAATAATAAGGGCGAAGCCCTAGAAACTAGAAGAGCAACCAAAAAGTTAGATTTTATTCGATACGAAACAATTTTTTTGATTTTTTCCAGTTCACAAAGATGCAAAATGTTAATAGTTTAACTTCTGTCATTTTGGAATATATATATATATAATATAACAAATTAATTAAATAAGACTTTTTTAAAATTTTGACAAGTGCTGTTTTTTCTGATGAATAAATTTGACTCGAGCCCTCTGATATAGAAAATAAAATGGCAGGAAAAAAAATAATATGATGAACAAGTATGTTTGTAACACAATTTGAGTTTAATCAACTTTAAGTATGTTGAGCAAGAATATATGGTCGATTGGTTAAGTTGTTCATCTTTGTTTCCTCATATTTCATTATATTATGAGTTCTAGACCTATTAGGAACTCTCTTTCCCCTCCTCTCTAGGTATGATTAAAATTAAAATTTGTCAAAAAAAATTTAAGTAGGTTGATCCACATTCAAAATTTAATTTCAATACCAAATTCAAGTACAAAAATGTTAGAAATTTGGTATAAAGCATATAACCAAAGCGATAATAACATAAGCCAAAACATGCACATAAGACAAGATTTAACGTGGTTCAGCGGAGCCTACCTCTATGGACGAGAGAAACAAACAATCTACTACCAAAAGTATAGAACATGAAGAGTACAAAATACATGATATTTCATATACCCGGTGGAACCAAAACACTCTTTCCAACATATTTACAATGGTCATCTCTACAGCGTAATCACAATAGTTTGCAGAGATCCTAAAAATTCTTCCATCACTAAAATTATACTAAAACTCAACTTAATTACTAGTTAGAACTTTAGTTAAAATATAACCAAAAATCACAACCGTTCACACCAAAAAGCACTTTTATGTACAAAATCAAAGATTAGACTAAACATTTTAAAAAGCTCCCAAAGAACTCTTTAATTCTTACAAGCATAAACACTACAAGATGTGAATGATACATTAATCATTATCATATGTGTGGAGTCCATCTATAAATTGTATGAATTATATTTGTGAATATTGGAGGAGAGTTTAACCCACTTTTTTACGGGAATAATGCATTTAAAATTATATTTAGAAAGTGGGACTTTAATTTATTTTTTATTTTTTACGTTAAACGTTACAATGTTGGATGATGTCATGGTCTGCAAGTGACATCCTTAATTTTTAGCACAATGATAAATGTTTTTTTAACACAAGGATGGTTGTCTTTTAATGCAGAAAATTATTTTAAAATCAATGCCGCCAGGTGGTGACACCATCAAAAAATTATTTTTAAAATTAATGTCATCATCGGCAGACGGCGACACCACCCAGTAGAAACCAAATTAAAGTTTTATGAACCCCATTTTCTTAAATATTATTTTAAATTCTCCAAAGCTGCCAGTTTAACCTCAATTAAAATAATTAGAAATGGCAAAAAATAATTTTTTAATAATATTAAAGTAATTACAATATGTTGAGTTGTTTTAACATGGACCCCACAGGCCACAATGGCAAAAGTTACGGAGGAAAAAGAGATTCGTGGACAGTTTTCCATTTGGGTAGTTGGGGGGAGAAAACAACAATAATGATGTGACTTTACAATTTGTTTGAAATCTTTATATACATAGAGATATGGGGATAAGGGGGATAAGAGCATAATTAGGATTTCAGCCTATTATCTTTAAAGTAACACTCGAAATTTTAAATTTTTGACTCTTATAATAAATTTGCCGCACTACTACGGTGAGTTTTTTTAAAGAATATTTTTATTTTATTCAAACCCGTTGTATCATATAGATGAGTTTTATTTTTTTTCAAAAATCTCGCCATACAATCGAGACAAACTCGAATAAAAAATAATATTGTTTCGAAACTCATCGTAATGGTACGACGAGTTTACTGCTAGAGTCCTACTTTTGAAATTTTATGATTTTGAGTGTTACGTCAGGTATAATAGAATTCTAAAAATTCTATTTTTGTCCTTAAACCCGATATGATCCTATTACAATTTATTTGATAAATTGGTACATGTGCTCAATGTAACCCCACAACAAATCAGACAATAGATGAGATGAGGCCTCACACCTTTGATTCCCCTATTAACCATTTCTACCTTTTTTTTATCACCTCACAAATTTCTATCATCTCCTTAACTTTGAATAAATATCTTAGATATTGGATAGATACTAAATTCAAATCTTAATTATACCTTTGAATTGAAAATATTTTTTTTTATAAAATTTAACAAATGGTCACAATAAAACAAAAATAAAATATTTGTTTTAAAAAATTAGATTCGAGCAGTTTTATTTATAATATATATACCTTGCCAAAGAATTTAAAAAAATATATATACATGTACTTTGCGGTAATCACTTTAAAATTATTTAATAAAATTCTCACTTACAACACTTATATATTATTAAGGTTTATTGTAAATGTTTTATAAGAGTTTACTTACGATGATAATGATGATTTTTAAACCTTCTATACCCATTTATGCTCTTATACTAAAAAATAAAGTTTAAGATTTATGATTAATGTAAGATTAGAATTTAAGATTATGATTTAGAAAATTAAAGTATCATGTATTTTTATTGTTTAGATTTAAAATTTATAATTAAGATTTAGAATTTAATTTTTAACATTGAAGCATAAAAAAATACCGAAAAAGATAAAAAAAAAATTGTTCGTTCAGATTCTATACCAATGTTCAATATTCAATATTCAACCATAGCTTCCATTTTTTTTCTTTTTAGGGTGAAATGAACTGTTTTCACCGCTGTTAGGTTTGGTGAAAATGACATCAAAATTACTATAAATAAAATTAAAATAAGTTGATTCTTCTTCTTTCATTGAGCTCTTTATATTTTTCATATGAAAAAATGTCGGTAAACACGTGTCAATTCTTGCATGAATTATAAGTTTAGCTCACTGTGTCTTATTATTTGACCCCGTAGTCAGGACAAATAATTATCCTGTCAAAAAATATCACAAATAATTCATATCCACCCTTTTCTATTCGGATGGAAATCATCTGCCCCAAAAGTATGCCCTATTTGTGTTCTCACTTTAAAATAGTGGGTTTGGGGTTTAAAGTTAGGGCTTAGGGTTAGGGTGTAGAAAATTAGGAGTAGGGTGTATTTTTGTCGAGTTTAGAGTTTGAGGTTTAGGATATGAAAATTAGGGTTATGGGGCAAGATTTAATTTTATCTATTTTGTAGGCAGGGGCATAGAAGGAGATATGGTTAGAGGTCAGAAGATTTTTACCCTTTCTATTCACCTTGAATAAAAATAAAAATAAAAGAAATTAGAAAAATACAATTCACTAAAATTATTATAATAGTTTTTGGGTAAAGTTTAAAAATAACCACTAAACTATCTCAAAATAATTATTTAAATCACCATATTTTTAAAAATTACAAAATAAACGTTAAATTTAAAATTATGATAAAAAACCCCTCGTTTGTCTGATTAATTTGGTATTATATGAGAGAGAAAACAGAGTCTTATTTATACTCATTATCTTAGACTTAGTTTGGGTTGAGGTTGAGGTTGGAAACGGGTTTTGGAAGCCAAACGCCTGTTTTAAAAAAGTTGAAAATTTTAATTTTTATAAATGCCTGTTTAGAAAAGAGTTTCAGGTAAAAATTCAGCTGCAATTGTCCGTTAAAAATTAAATCGGAGTTGTTTGAGATTGCTGTTTGGATAAAACGGACGTTTGCGACCGCAACTGCATCAAAAAACAGGCCCTTAATATAATTTTTTTTTTCCAAGATTTCTTCTTCCAATACAAATTACAGTAAACTACAAGCAAAAAACAGAGAGAGAAGCATGCCTAAACATGGGAAGCTCCCTCCATTTTTCTTGTCTTCTCTTCTCATAGCCACCATATTCACAGTCTTCATCCTCTATTCTCCAAACCCTTTAAACCCCTTCTCCAAACGCCACCTTCATCAAACACTTGCTTTGCTCCAACCTCCTAATTCCACCTTTCATGGTAATTCATCTCCCTCTCCTTCTTTTCAGTTTGTTTGGTTGTCCTCCCAATTGTCATAGTTTTGTATTAATTAATTCGAACCGATTTCGTCGCACACTTTATTTTGGTGGGTGTGTCTCCGTTAGTGATTTTCTGCATACACAAAGCTCCTTCTTTTACATTTTCTGTGGTGTTTTAGGTGATGACTATAATGATATTTTGAGCTGTGACTTGTTTAATGGTGAGTGGATTCCCGACCCGCAAGGTTCTTTGTATACGAACTCGAGTTGTTCAACAATCCCTAGTTCAAAGAATTGTTTTCGCCATGGAAGAAAAGACAAAGAGTTTCTGAACTGGAGATGGAAACCTCATGAGTGTGTTCTTCCGAGGTTTGATCCCCAGATTTTCCTGGAATTTGTTCATGGGAAGAAACTTGCATTCGTTGGTGACTCGGTTGCCAGGAACCACATGGAATCCCTCCTTTGTCTTCTGTCAAAGGTTTGCTTTCACTTTTCAGTGTAATTGCTCTGCCTCTCCAGATCTGTTATGTTCGTATTCGTATTTGACACTCGTACTTGTTCGAGTAATATACTCGAAAAGCTTTAGAAACATGAGTTGCTTGAAGTTCAAAACTTTTTTCTCAGGTAGAAACTCCGATAGATCGTTACGAAGATTCCGAAGACCGGAAACGGATATGGTACTTTCCCGGTCATGAGTTCACTCTCATGATTCTTTGGACGAAATTCCTAGTAGACGGTGAAGAACGAGTGATCAATGGTTCATCATCTGGTGTTTTTGATGTGCACCTTGATAAAGTTGATGAAAATTGGAGCAAAGATCTTCCTGCTATAGACTATATCATCATCTCGGACTCACATTGGTTTTTCCGAACAATTTACCTACACGATGACACCGGTGTCGTTGGATGTGTGTATTGCGATACTCCGAATGTGACTGATTATGGCGTCGGGATCGCCCTAAGGATGGCTGTTCGATCGGCATTAAACCATATCAACCGCTGTGAGAATTGCAAAGTGAGGGTCACCCTAGTAAGGACGATTTCGCCGGCTCATTTCGAGAACGGGACATGGGACTCGGGAGGACGATGCAATAGGACAAGGCCTTTAAGTGAAAGGGAGATTAACTTGAGAAGCAATGAATGGGAACTGAGGAGCTTGCAAATGGAGGAAATTGAGAAAGCAAATGTAGAAGGAAAGAAGAAAGGAAAGAAATTTGTAGCAATGGATGTGACGAGGGCAATGCTGATGAGACCTGATGGTCACCCTGGTGAATTCTGGGGAAACAAATGGATGAAGGGATATAACGACTGTGTTCATTGGTGTTTGCCGGGTCCGATCGACGTCTGGAACGATTTCTTGATGGCGGTCATGAAACGAGAAGCGTAATCTATCGTTCGAACTCTTTCGATCTTTTATGAAGTATCAATATAGAGTTACATTTGTTCAACTCTTATAGCTTTGCAGTAAAGGGGCCTGATCACTAGACAAGGTTCCTAACCTGTTTAATTCTTCTTCTTTTGCTTTTCCCCACAATACAGCATAAAGACCGCCGGTTATGATCACCGCTCCTATCACGCTGCAAAATTTAACCGATACGAGATAATATCATATTTATATAATGTAATTGTGTCGTGTTGTGTTCGAGATTAAAAACATCGGAGAGTTTTGTTACCTTCCAAGATGAACAGCTTCACCAAGGAATGTAGCACCCATAGCAGCAGCTATAACAATTGAAATTGGCCTGAAACTTGCAACAAACACAGGTCCTTTCAAGTGTATACACCATATGTGAACCGCCGAGCTAAACGAGAACCCGAAAAGCCCCTAAACGAGTAACCATAAACCAATGACATTCAAATACTGTAAATAAGACAGTCCAATACCAGCATTGGTTACCAAAGTATTACCGAATACAAGACTGCAACAACTGATACACTAGACGTTAATCTCCAAGAAGTCAACTCCGGTTCCGCTACTAAGCTTATCGGTAAAGATACAAGGGCTGCAGACAAGTTGTAAAATAAATTTACAGCAATCTCTTCCGGATACATCTTCAGTACTTGTGCCTGTAAAGTTGTACAAGATTCAAGTTCAGTTCTAGGTGGAGCTTGGAAACATACATACATGCAAACATACACACTTGTACCTGAATAATACACCAGAATGAAAGAATAAGATATGCAACAGCTTCAAGGATGCCACCAATAATCCAATTCGATTCCGAAGACCCCAAAGGCCGCTGAAATTCTAGAACAGACGACGACAATGACGTTGTCCGAGGTGAAGATGAGATAATTTGGGGGCCTTTGTAGAAAGTCATGACTAATGCACCAGATATCGATGTTATGGTGCCAATGATTTTAGCCTGTGTTGATGATCTTCTGAATTCTACTTTTTCCATCCTTTTTATATACCAATGTTCATAAACATGAGATGCTAGAATGGTACTAAACAAATAAATAAACAGAAGAAAGAATAAGAAACCTGAAGAAGACAGCAAGTATGAAGGTAAAAGCTGGTAAGAGGTTGGAAACTGCTGATGAAAGAGTTGGAGAGCTAAGTTCTACAGCTTTAGCTGAAAATGTCCTTGTTAAACACCTGTCTCAAAAACATCAACAAATCTTGGGTATAAACTTAAAGATTTATGTCTTAATTATACAAATACATATGTATATGTATAATTGTATACCCTGTAAGCCCAAGAAGGCAGAGTCTGGAGATGAGAGGGAGCTTCAAAGGAGGAAACTCTGTTTTTCTGCAAACATATCAGATTCAAACAAAGAAGATCAATGTTAAAAAACTTAAAACCAAACTCTGAAAACAAATTTCAGAGAAAATTAAATGAATTTGTTAAAAGAGACCTAAAGAAGATTAAAGGGATGAAAACAAAGCTGCCAAGAAAAAAACAGTAGGTGACGAAGGTGTAATAGCTCAGCCCCTTGGAAGAAGCAGCTTTGAATAGAATGTTGACGACGACGTTTGAACACTCCACTGCAACCATGGCTAAGCTTGGCAATACTTCCATGGCTCACTCTCCCCTTTCTTCTCCCTGCCTTGGTGAGAGAACGCAGACTTTTTCTTTCTTTCTTCATTCACAGAATCAAACCTTTGAAAAAGCTTAAACTTTGGTTTTGTTTTTTTGTTGTTTTAATAATGATTGGTTGGTGATGGTGATCATAGATAAGTACATAATATATGACAACTTGATTTATACTAACAAATAACTTTTAGCACACACAAGACTTCAAATTCGAGACCAACTTAATATCCTTTAAAAAGAATTTTGAGTTCGAGATTTTGTGTATGTAAAAAATTTCCGCTGAAAATGTTACATACTAAAATTAAGCGTGCGACGCTATCAATCTGAATTAGTCAATATAAAATTTTAGGAACCGAAAAAAAGTTATAAAGGAAAAACAAGATAATTTTCTATTATGTTGTGTCTCTAATGGTGATGGTGGCGGATAATTATTATTAAATACGTTGGTGATTTTAGGGGTGTTCACGGTTAATCGTTGGTTAACCATTAAGAATGAGTCTCTAATTTTTTATGCATTCTTAGGCACATTCTCTATGTATTTTCCCTCTAATTACATTAAGAACATATAACTTTTACACTAAGAATATAATTTATAGGTTAACCGTTATAATATTTTGGTTAACCACGAACACCCCTAGGTGATTTGACATGGACGTGGTTTTGCTGATTAAATAAATACATTCTATACTTTAAGAAAATAATTAAAACTTAATTGTGTTGGGCTGTTGGTGGATATAATTTACTTTTAAAAGATAATTAAATAAATTAAGTAACACTCTCAAGTCTCAATGGCTTTTCTTACCCATTAGTTATGATCATATTTACCTTTCACTTTTTTTGGTTTCCTGATTAGGAATGGGCTCAGGTTGGGTTTTTAGCTCATTTGAGCCCAACCCGAAAATAAATATCATAAATTCGAATTCGATCAATTCGAACGTATTTTGTAAAAAATTTGACTTGACTCAAAAAATAAAAATCCTAAACTCGATCTAATTTATAAAAAAATTAATTTTAGGGACTTAATTATAAAAAAATAATTTTAGGACTTAGTTGTAAAAAATAATAATTTTAAAAACTAAATTGTAAATAAAAATTTAATTTTAAGGACCTAATTATATATATATATATATATAAAGAGGAGGTATTATTATAAATATCCCCAACAAATTTAAGGGAAAATTACACAATTAAACCCATGCCGGGTCGAATATTTTTCACCCTAAACTCAATCCGACCAACCCGAACTCGATCGGGCCGAGTCATGTAAAATCAGTGACGGAACTAAGTGGGGGTGGAGAGGGGCTATCGCCCCCCACCTCGAAGAATTTTTTTCCACCTTTGTCCCTCTATTTATTTATTTTAAAAAAAAACTTGATTTATTTATGAATTTCCCCTCACTTTTAAACATTTATAGTTTGTCCATGTCCCAAATTATGGCTCCATCCTTGGGTAAAATGCTCATCCTTATTCCTGATGTGACTAATCATTTTGATTTCTGTTGGTCTATATAGAGGTGGGCGCTGGCCACAAATTTTAAAATTGTTCCATACTCAAGATAAAGATCAAATTCTCGATCATTGATTAAGGTAGGAGAAACTAATATCATCTCACCTAACCTGTGGTTATTTACCTTTCACCTTTAAAAGAAGTGATTAATAAACTTATATCATTGAATATTATTATTTCTTTAAAATTTTGAATAGTTAAATTATTTTTTATAGTATAATAATTTTAATTAATTTTAAAATGTTAAAAGTTGAAATTTTTTAAAATAAGTTTATGTTAACATGTTAAATCTATATAACGGTACTCTGATTTAAATACCAAGTGTTGTTCCAACTGCTACTCCCTTATAACTAAAAAATCCAAAAGAAATATTTTTTTTCTTTTGCAATTATTTGTACAGTTATTCCTTTTTGTAAGTGATCAATTTTGACCTCTAAAATTCAAAACAATTTTTATTTCCCAGGAATTCAAAACAGGGGGAGCCTTATAATCAATTAAATGATATAAGTTTAGTTAAGTTCAGGATTGATTTGTACAGTTATCCCTTAGAAACAATGTTTTGATCAATTAATTAAGGGGGAGCCTTTTGTCAAAAACAATTTTTCAAAGAAGTTTTGTTATATCAAAAAGGGGGAGATTGTTGAGAAATATTTTGATATAACAAATATGTGAAAAATGTTTTAGGGACTTGTAAAGGTTTCGAAACTTTGGCCCTGTAACGGCTCCAAACGGCTATAAAACGGCTAGTTTTTTGAAAACCCTCTTAAAGTTTCGAAACCTCTCAAAGGTTTCGAAACTATTGTGCAGGAGAGCATTTAATGCTCAACTTAAATGGCTTCCAACGGCTCCGAAACATCCCCAACGGCCATAAACGGCTAGATACTCATTCCACACTATAAATACAGCCTTGGGACACTTGAAGAAAGCAAGAGATGATATCCAAGCTTCATGATCAAGAGAAATAGCGTTTAAGTCTTTACTTTCTTCATTTCTCTTGTATATATTGTATAGAGAGTGTTTTTCATTGTTTTTATTCTTTACACTCTTGTGAGCTTAATTCTCGTAAACACCCACCTTGTGAGGTATATTTGTTTACATCTTTCTACCCTTGTAAAAGGAGAGGTTCTAGTTTAGCCTTGAGAGAAAAACTAGAGTGGTTCTATCTTAGCCATCGAAAAGATAGGGTTGTAAGGTTACCCTTTGTCCTCAAAAGGAAGAATTCATTGTTGAGTGAATTGGGAAATCCTTAGTGGTGTGCTAAGGTAGTGGATGTAGACTCGGTTGAGTAGTCGAACCACTCTAAAATCATCGTGCAAATATTGTCTACTATTTTCGGTTTTAGCCAATTCAACCACCAAGCAATTACAACCCTCCTTGACGGTTTCGGTGATCGATTCGAGCGTGCTACAAGCCCAACAAATTTAAAATAAAAATATATTTTAATCTATTTACCTTTTAATTTTTTAAATAATTTATAATTATATTGTGAGTCTTTTAAATTTTAAATTTTTATAAATTAAATTAATAGTATTCATCGATATTCATCGTTAGTGGTGCTCATCGGTATTTTAACGTTGTAAAATTTTCCTAATTCTTATATTGATGTTCTGAAAAACTAACTTAAAACTAGCAATGACATGATGTCCCTCGAATTAGGCACACTCATATCGGCGGAGAATAATTCAGATTTCATGCTAAAGCATGGACAAAAGTTGTCTCAAAAGGTTGGTTTGAGCTTATGTTTCCCAGCCAACAAAGCTTAATTGGAAGGTGTAGCTTATTATATTCCTACATTTTTATGCCTCAACACTAAAAAGTTAAATTTTAAATTTTAACCTTAAATTCTAAACCCTACATTTTATCCTTAGTTTTTTATACCTTAATTATAAACCTTAACTTTAAACTCTACTCTACTTTTTAAAGTGAGGCACTAAAAAGGGCAGACAATTTTCACTCTCCATGAAACCTAAATATAGGGGAGTAAAGTTTCACTCGACTAGAGTATATCAAAATTTTTAATTAATTTGTCTTGATTCAATTCGTAATTCCATAAACTCGACTTGAATTTTTTTAAAATAAGTTTGAGTTATAAAATGAAACTTTGAGTAATTCGAAATTTTTTGTAATTAGTGGATCGGTTTTTAAGTTCAAGTCGAGTCCCTCAATTCTGCTTGATATATAAATCACATATAAAATATATGATGAAATATACATGTGTGTTGCACATGGCTATAGAAAGTCGTTTAAATTGGAACCAATTAGTATCACAACATTATAAATATTTACAATTAAATTTGAACAGAAACTCGAACAACTCGGCTCGACCTGACTCGACTTAAATTTCAAAAAATAAATAAAATTTGAGTTATAAAATTAACTAACTCGAATTCTTTTACACGACTTAATCAAATACCTTCCCCTACCTAAACATGCCAAACTCCCCTACCTAAACATGCCAAACTTGTACGGATGCACAACCAATATCCAGATCTAAAGATCACCTCTTTATTCTTTTATGTTAAGCTGATGAATGATGTTTGGAGTTGGTTCGCTTGGAGGGCTTTGTCTAAGCAGTGGGTTGTTGGTAGTTCGATTCTCAGTTATATTAATATGTTGCACTCTTTTTCCTCCACCTAAGTTTAGGGGGGTATTTTAACGAGGCTCATGTCTGTGTTGAACTTTGTTCGATTTTTCATTTAATCAAATAATTTTATTTAAAAAAAATCAAACGTATTTTTTGGTTAATTACCAGAAAAAATTTACTCTTTTTGACCCCAACGTTCATCTCATAGTCACTAAACTCTACCATCAAAACCAACCAGAATTAAGCTCAAAAGTAATTTTATACCTGGACGGAATCAAGATTAGACAATTAGAAGTATCGAATTATTTAATTTCATAACTAATAGAAATTTAATAAACATAAATTCTATAAAGGAAATGGACGAAAAATGATTTTAAGTTTTAATAAAGTGGTCCATAATCGAATCAATTGACGTCACGCGTGAATTTATTTTAGTTTTTTTAAAAGAACATTATAGCTAGCTAACCAATGTAGATTAAGCTAAACAAGTTCAATTAATTGGGTTAATCAATTGAATTAGTTGAAATCCTTTTCGCCGGTCAACAGAAACTATAGAATTAACCCATGGTTTTTATGGAGTTACAGACCCTTCAGCTGGTTGTAACCTCCAATTTATTTGGATTAATTCTGTGATAATTATCATTTTGATTTCTGGAAATTATAACTCTTTAGAAATTTAAGTAGCAGA
Source organism: Hibiscus trionum (assembly GCA_030270665.1). Classification (NCBI taxonomy): domain Eukaryota; kingdom Viridiplantae; phylum Streptophyta; class Magnoliopsida; order Malvales; family Malvaceae; genus Hibiscus; species Hibiscus trionum. Next base: position 43,309,256 of record BSYR01000004.1, read on the forward strand.
TTAATTATGTAATTAATCATGTCTCCTGCCTGAACACTATAAAAGGAAGCCTCTTGTTTCTATCTAAACACACCATAAAAACTCTCTAGCCAGATTGTTAATAGTGTTCTGCTTCTGTAAGGTTCGCTGTTGCAGTCAATGTTGCATTGCTCCTTTGGCTGTATTCTACCGTTGTATCCTGGGAGACAGACGTTCCATATTAACTCCAACACTGAGAGGGGACGAATCTGTTTTAAGGACATTGTGATAGCACAGGCCTCGGTCTAAATTTTTCGATCGATTACTGGTTTTTCTTTTGGTTTCTATTATCTTTGAATTTTCGGTTTATTTCAATTTCATTTACAGAAATTGTTTTTAATATATATTTTTGTTGCTCCTCTTTTTAACTTGATTCGTTTGTTATCTAATAGATTTAAACACAAGGGCTGAATCGATTTGACTCATAAGTCATAATTTTATAGACTCTATTAATAAAATTTAAGTTATAAAATAAAATTTTGAATAATTTGATATTTTTTATAATTATTAGATCAGTTTTTAAGTTCGAGTCGAGTTTTTCAATTCTATTATATATATTATATGAAAAGATATGAATGTACATATGTATTCTATATGATTATAGAAAATCGTTTAAGTTTGAACTAATTAGTACCATAACATTATAAATATTTACAATTAAATTTGAACAGAAACTCGAACAACTCGACTAACTCGAAATATTTTCATTTGATTCAATCGAATACCCACCTTACCTAAACATGCCAAACTTGGACCAATGTGCTACCGATAATCAAGCTTACTTTGATTAATTACCAGAAGGAATTAAGCTCAAAAGTAATCGTATACAGACATAATCAAGATTAGACAGTTAGAAGTATCGAATTATTTAATTTCATAATCAATTAAAAAATGGAGGGAAAAAAATCTCTCTCATTCTCTTATTAGCTCTGTCATTAACCCTATTCTTCCCCCTCTAGTTCACATTCATCAACTCATCACTCTCTCAACTCAACAAGGAACAAAGATTATTGTACTTTTCGATTTTCCAACTCCCAACACTAAAATATTAAATTTTAAGTTCTAATATGATCTTTTAAATTTTAAATCTTAAATCCTAAAAAATACACTTTACCTCAATTCTCTAAATCCTAAAAAATACACTTTACCTCAATTCTCTAAATCCTAATCATAAACCTTAACCCTAAACTATTTTTTTAATATGAGGCATAAACTAATAAATCTTAACCTTAAACTAACCTTTTAGTACGAAGCATAAGTAGGAGCGCTAAGAAAAAACAGAAAATTTCTAGCCCTCAACAACACAACGAACTGTTGGGAAAAGTAAAGCAAAAACTAAGAGAGAATAAATCGATAAATTATTTTAATATTTTTATAAAAATATCATTAATAAATAAAACAGCTTGTTTGAACATTAATTTTTCGTACTCTTTTATTTAATTTAATAAATAAACATAAACAATTATTATAAGAATGATTCACAAATCATTAAAATCTACTAATTAACTTAGTGACTAAAGATGCTTATATTACCCTTATATAGATTGAAATCTCGAAATGAGAATATGATCTCTATTTAATCAAAACGTTTAGTTCATTTACACCCTACTCATTAGGTCTTGATAATAGCTCAGTTTTGAGTTCCACCATCCTATTTCCTAGTTTAATAAACGGTCCATTGGTTTCTCTTCCCTTGGAGTCTGCTCTTAAAGCATACCAGGAACATCTTTGTATTGGCGTAACCGGCAGGTCGACTCCGATACGATGCAGACAATGTTGACACCTAGATGTGGTGTCCCTGATCATCTGGTTTCTAACTATAGTTTCCCAGGGCCCCCGTACAAGTGGAGGACTTCGTATCTTGCCTGGCGTCTGCGGAATTCTGTCAAAGGATTTACAGGAAATGAGCTGAGTCCCGTCTTTGCCAAGGCATTGAAATCATGGGCAGATGTTTCTTCTTTCATGGGCAGAAGTTTCTTCTTTCTTCTTCACGAAAGGGAGGAAAGGCTACAGAAGTGATTACCAATATTGCTTTTTCCCCAAAAGATCATAGGGATGGCAATCCTTTTGAAGACGACGAATTCGCTCATGATTATTACCCAAAAGATGGTAGGGTTCACTTTAATAACAAATGGAATTGGACCCTTGCTGAAGATGCAGCGAATGGCGTAGATCTGGAGTCGGTTGCTGCGCATGAATTTGGACATACTCTCGGCCTCGGCCACAGCACCAATAAAACTGCAGTCATGTGTCAGTAAAACCTGCGCAGATATCATATCATATCATAGGCATAACTATATTGCAGATATATAAATCAATGGTGCTTATAAATACAGCACAATTCGAATACTATAATAAGAGAGTGATTAATATATACACACATACATGCTGATATTTGTGGAAGCTTCGGGTTCCATGTATGAAATGGTAAGCATTATCTATGAAACAGTTGAAAGTTGCTATGTGATGACTTAAAAAAACATGGACAAAAGTTGTCTCAAAAGGTTGGTTTGAGTTTAAGCAGGCCAACCAACAAAGCTTAATTGAAAAACACACACACATTAAAACTAGCAGTGACATGCTGCTCCTCGAATTCAGCACACTCTTCTGATATCGGCTGAGAATAATTCACATCTCATGATAAAACATGGACAACAGTTGTCTCAAAAGGTTGGTTTGAGCTTAAAGCCGGCCAACCAACAAAGCTTAAATGAAAGGTTGAATGTGATCTAGTAACCTTGTTAGTCATCACAAAAACTACACGATTGGCTTATCAAGGCAGGACGGTGAAAAAATGTGCCAGTGAACCAGTTAAGGCCTAGAGTTATACGCATCCTCCTTGGTGTTGGCTTAAACTTCGGGTTTTACATCATGATCCAGTCCTCTTGAACTTGACCATCTGCAAATGCAACAGATTCAATCTAATATGCAAACACTGTGACTAAAGTATCATAAATTCCGGAAAGCAGCAAATAAGAATTTGTAGAAATTTAATGAGCTTGAAGATCCTTACTCATGAGACTAACAGCTTGGTTTGCGAGAGCATCAGCTTCGGAGTTAAATTCCTTGAAAACAAACAATGTGTCATTTGCATCCCAGAGTCAGAGAACATGAATCAATTGTTCGAGTTGACATTAAAGGATATCCCACATAATGTTCTTAATGCTTCACTGCAATTTATAAAAACTAGTCTAAAACTAAAACTGACATGGCGTCTGATATCAATATGAATCAGACTACATACCGGTGTACGGATATTTTCAATATGTAAGGGAAAACAAGGAGTCGAAGCAGCATAGATAACATGTATATGGTGGAGACGCTCATAAAAGTTTAAGAATTTATTATCAATCTGTACCCTGTCAACATGATTGATCTGGAATGACATAAACTTATCCTTGAGATCTTTTGCCACTTTATTTAACTCGATCAAATTCTGACTTTTAATTTTCCACCGACCCTGAACCTGTTGCATGAGGAAATTGCAAAAGAAAGAAAGTCATAAAAACAGAATGAATACTTGAATGTAGTAAGAAAACAATAAAACTCTTGACCTGCATACAGACGAGGTTAGAATCTCCTTGTACACGAACGTGTTTGAACCCCTTTCTAAGAGCATATTTCATCCCCAGAATGGCAGCTCGATATTCAGCGACATTGTTTGTAGCAATGCCAACACCTTCACGCAATCGACAGACCTATTATAGAAAAAGCTTAATCACTGATAGGCCGCTAAAAAGAGAAGGATTCACTTCCTAAAAGATTCGTATGTAATTCAAGTGACATTGTACCACTCTTCCATCTTCAGCTCGTAAAATAGCTCCTGCACCAGCTGGTCCAGGATTTCCTTTAGAAGCACCATCAAACTCAACAATACAGTACGGCTAAACATTTACATAAATCACATCCTTAGTTAAATAATCAAAGTACAGAATCCCATAGGACCCATAGAATTACAGTATTAACACTTAACCTTCGTCTTGGTGCCGACAACAGTATTAATTTAAAGAAATAAAAACATTTTTACTTCTACAATAAAAACGACACAACTCACAGAATTTGAGGGCGCCATTTGAGTTTCAACTTGATTAGTGAAGTTCATGTAATTTATACTAGGATTAGTGGAAAGAGAGGTTGATCCAACCAGACCCTGCAATAAGAGTCAAACTTTCAGTTAAGTAACAAAAAGAAATTACTCAACTTTCACACTAATAATAATACTGATTGTAATTATTAATATTTATTTATTTTGAAAGCTGAATCTCATGCAAACCAGTTGAAATTTTAGACAATTCAACTTGAGACCAACATCTAAAAATCGCGACGCATTTGTACCTAATTTTTGTATCCTGAGTCATGTTGCACATAACGAGTTACTGTCACAGAATCACAATTTCACATTCTTTAAGTTTCGGAAAAGAACCTTTCCAAGTGTTTGTTGCCGCAATCTACTTGGTGAAGCATCCCTGTTGGTTGTGTTTCCTCTGGAAGAAGCCGGTTGCTGAAAGAAATTTGCATTTTTAATGAGGATTCCTCTATTACGGCACGAGTTATGCCAAGTAAGAACAACATAACATCTCAATTATTTGTACAAGCACATAGCATAGAGAAAAACACATGACTATTTCACCTACAAATCTCTGTACTACAATTCTGCAATCATCCAATCACATTCAAGAATTACGCCAGAGTCTACATTCATCCAAATAACAATTCGAACACAAATATAACACACGAATACGGCAAATGGTAGTAGAATGAGAATGAACCTGAGGAGGGCAAGGAACAAGATTGCCAAAGGTATTATCATTAACATCAGAGGCACTTATGGAATAGGCAGCATTTTTCAGCCCACATGAACCAAGGTACACCTCAGCCTGCTTCGACAGACCATATCCTTTATAAACCCTTATGGAAGGATCATGTGCCTGTTAAGACAAGTTAAAAACAACTTTTAAACCATTCAAAGCACATTTTTTGTATCTTATTCAACAGGTAAAAAAATCAAGCAAATCAGCAAAACCTGCAAAAAAAAAACAAAAAACAGCAGCATCCAAGAGAAATCAAGAAAAAGAAAGCCTAACACCTGAATGTAATGAAGTATAGAGTATTTCATCAAGGTAAAGCAAACCCAAATTTGAAAAATGTATAATTTGATCAAAAAAGAACACCACCCACTGGAAAATTCGCCTTAAAACAACATAAAAGTAAAGTTTTTTAAAGAATAATGGAATGTAAATTAGTGAAAAAGGAACAGGGAGAGTGGGATTTACTGAAATTCCAGCTTCTGGGACTAAATCCCTTAAACTTTTGTAAATGCCAATAACATCTCCTTTCTGGACAACGTAAAATGCATCATTCTCTTCCTCCATTGATGACCCAAAATAATGAATTTACAGGTATTGACGATGAACAAAAAAAAACCCAAGTTTTTAGAAACTTTCAAATAGTGATTGAGAAGCTTTGAAGTTTGAACTACAACTGTTAAGCATAAGGGTAAGTGGCAGGCAGATTGGTAGTGGTCTTTTCAAAGTGATGGGGGAAATGATCAAATCACAAACTCTGATTTGGGCTTTGGCGGGAAAATTAGCAAATTACATATGGCCCATTAGTTATGGACTTCGAACTCAATTTCATGAAACTGCAAAAAGAAAATCAATTTTTTTAGTTATTTCTTCTAGTCATATTCAAAAAAAATTATTTTATCTAATATATCTACTTTTTATTTAAATAATTTTTTAGATTTTACTAATGGAGTTTGGTCCAAGTGGTAAGCAGCTTGATATCGTTTAAGCAAGGTTTTAAATTCGAGACGTTCTGTATGTAGAAAATTCTCGCTGGGAGACTCACCTACCAAAACTAAGTATGTGACGCGAGTCAATCCGGAATAATAAGGGCGAAGCCCTAGAAACTAGAAGAGCAACCAAAAAGTTAGATTTTATTCGATACGAAACAATTTTTTTGATTTTTTCCAGTTCACAAAGATGCAAAATGTTAATAGTTTAACTTCTGTCATTTTGGAATATATATATATATAATATAACAAATTAATTAAATAAGACTTTTTTAAAATTTTGACAAGTGCTGTTTTTTCTGATGAATAAATTTGACTCGAGCCCTCTGATATAGAAAATAAAATGGCAGGAAAAAAAATAATATGATGAACAAGTATGTTTGTAACACAATTTGAGTTTAATCAACTTTAAGTATGTTGAGCAAGAATATATGGTCGATTGGTTAAGTTGTTCATCTTTGTTTCCTCATATTTCATTATATTATGAGTTCTAGACCTATTAGGAACTCTCTTTCCCCTCCTCTCTAGGTATGATTAAAATTAAAATTTGTCAAAAAAAATTTAAGTAGGTTGATCCACATTCAAAATTTAATTTCAATACCAAATTCAAGTACAAAAATGTTAGAAATTTGGTATAAAGCATATAACCAAAGCGATAATAACATAAGCCAAAACATGCACATAAGACAAGATTTAACGTGGTTCAGCGGAGCCTACCTCTATGGACGAGAGAAACAAACAATCTACTACCAAAAGTATAGAACATGAAGAGTACAAAATACATGATATTTCATATACCCGGTGGAACCAAAACACTCTTTCCAACATATTTACAATGGTCATCTCTACAGCGTAATCACAATAGTTTGCAGAGATCCTAAAAATTCTTCCATCACTAAAATTATACTAAAACTCAACTTAATTACTAGTTAGAACTTTAGTTAAAATATAACCAAAAATCACAACCGTTCACACCAAAAAGCACTTTTATGTACAAAATCAAAGATTAGACTAAACATTTTAAAAAGCTCCCAAAGAACTCTTTAATTCTTACAAGCATAAACACTACAAGATGTGAATGATACATTAATCATTATCATATGTGTGGAGTCCATCTATAAATTGTATGAATTATATTTGTGAATATTGGAGGAGAGTTTAACCCACTTTTTTACGGGAATAATGCATTTAAAATTATATTTAGAAAGTGGGACTTTAATTTATTTTTTATTTTTTACGTTAAACGTTACAATGTTGGATGATGTCATGGTCTGCAAGTGACATCCTTAATTTTTAGCACAATGATAAATGTTTTTTTAACACAAGGATGGTTGTCTTTTAATGCAGAAAATTATTTTAAAATCAATGCCGCCAGGTGGTGACACCATCAAAAAATTATTTTTAAAATTAATGTCATCATCGGCAGACGGCGACACCACCCAGTAGAAACCAAATTAAAGTTTTATGAACCCCATTTTCTTAAATATTATTTTAAATTCTCCAAAGCTGCCAGTTTAACCTCAATTAAAATAATTAGAAATGGCAAAAAATAATTTTTTAATAATATTAAAGTAATTACAATATGTTGAGTTGTTTTAACATGGACCCCACAGGCCACAATGGCAAAAGTTACGGAGGAAAAAGAGATTCGTGGACAGTTTTCCATTTGGGTAGTTGGGGGGAGAAAACAACAATAATGATGTGACTTTACAATTTGTTTGAAATCTTTATATACATAGAGATATGGGGATAAGGGGGATAAGAGCATAATTAGGATTTCAGCCTATTATCTTTAAAGTAACACTCGAAATTTTAAATTTTTGACTCTTATAATAAATTTGCCGCACTACTACGGTGAGTTTTTTTAAAGAATATTTTTATTTTATTCAAACCCGTTGTATCATATAGATGAGTTTTATTTTTTTTCAAAAATCTCGCCATACAATCGAGACAAACTCGAATAAAAAATAATATTGTTTCGAAACTCATCGTAATGGTACGACGAGTTTACTGCTAGAGTCCTACTTTTGAAATTTTATGATTTTGAGTGTTACGTCAGGTATAATAGAATTCTAAAAATTCTATTTTTGTCCTTAAACCCGATATGATCCTATTACAATTTATTTGATAAATTGGTACATGTGCTCAATGTAACCCCACAACAAATCAGACAATAGATGAGATGAGGCCTCACACCTTTGATTCCCCTATTAACCATTTCTACCTTTTTTTTATCACCTCACAAATTTCTATCATCTCCTTAACTTTGAATAAATATCTTAGATATTGGATAGATACTAAATTCAAATCTTAATTATACCTTTGAATTGAAAATATTTTTTTTTATAAAATTTAACAAATGGTCACAATAAAACAAAAATAAAATATTTGTTTTAAAAAATTAGATTCGAGCAGTTTTATTTATAATATATATACCTTGCCAAAGAATTTAAAAAAATATATATACATGTACTTTGCGGTAATCACTTTAAAATTATTTAATAAAATTCTCACTTACAACACTTATATATTATTAAGGTTTATTGTAAATGTTTTATAAGAGTTTACTTACGATGATAATGATGATTTTTAAACCTTCTATACCCATTTATGCTCTTATACTAAAAAATAAAGTTTAAGATTTATGATTAATGTAAGATTAGAATTTAAGATTATGATTTAGAAAATTAAAGTATCATGTATTTTTATTGTTTAGATTTAAAATTTATAATTAAGATTTAGAATTTAATTTTTAACATTGAAGCATAAAAAAATACCGAAAAAGATAAAAAAAAAATTGTTCGTTCAGATTCTATACCAATGTTCAATATTCAATATTCAACCATAGCTTCCATTTTTTTTCTTTTTAGGGTGAAATGAACTGTTTTCACCGCTGTTAGGTTTGGTGAAAATGACATCAAAATTACTATAAATAAAATTAAAATAAGTTGATTCTTCTTCTTTCATTGAGCTCTTTATATTTTTCATATGAAAAAATGTCGGTAAACACGTGTCAATTCTTGCATGAATTATAAGTTTAGCTCACTGTGTCTTATTATTTGACCCCGTAGTCAGGACAAATAATTATCCTGTCAAAAAATATCACAAATAATTCATATCCACCCTTTTCTATTCGGATGGAAATCATCTGCCCCAAAAGTATGCCCTATTTGTGTTCTCACTTTAAAATAGTGGGTTTGGGGTTTAAAGTTAGGGCTTAGGGTTAGGGTGTAGAAAATTAGGAGTAGGGTGTATTTTTGTCGAGTTTAGAGTTTGAGGTTTAGGATATGAAAATTAGGGTTATGGGGCAAGATTTAATTTTATCTATTTTGTAGGCAGGGGCATAGAAGGAGATATGGTTAGAGGTCAGAAGATTTTTACCCTTTCTATTCACCTTGAATAAAAATAAAAATAAAAGAAATTAGAAAAATACAATTCACTAAAATTATTATAATAGTTTTTGGGTAAAGTTTAAAAATAACCACTAAACTATCTCAAAATAATTATTTAAATCACCATATTTTTAAAAATTACAAAATAAACGTTAAATTTAAAATTATGATAAAAAACCCCTCGTTTGTCTGATTAATTTGGTATTATATGAGAGAGAAAACAGAGTCTTATTTATACTCATTATCTTAGACTTAGTTTGGGTTGAGGTTGAGGTTGGAAACGGGTTTTGGAAGCCAAACGCCTGTTTTAAAAAAGTTGAAAATTTTAATTTTTATAAATGCCTGTTTAGAAAAGAGTTTCAGGTAAAAATTCAGCTGCAATTGTCCGTTAAAAATTAAATCGGAGTTGTTTGAGATTGCTGTTTGGATAAAACGGACGTTTGCGACCGCAACTGCATCAAAAAACAGGCCCTTAATATAATTTTTTTTTTCCAAGATTTCTTCTTCCAATACAAATTACAGTAAACTACAAGCAAAAAACAGAGAGAGAAGCATGCCTAAACATGGGAAGCTCCCTCCATTTTTCTTGTCTTCTCTTCTCATAGCCACCATATTCACAGTCTTCATCCTCTATTCTCCAAACCCTTTAAACCCCTTCTCCAAACGCCACCTTCATCAAACACTTGCTTTGCTCCAACCTCCTAATTCCACCTTTCATGGTAATTCATCTCCCTCTCCTTCTTTTCAGTTTGTTTGGTTGTCCTCCCAATTGTCATAGTTTTGTATTAATTAATTCGAACCGATTTCGTCGCACACTTTATTTTGGTGGGTGTGTCTCCGTTAGTGATTTTCTGCATACACAAAGCTCCTTCTTTTACATTTTCTGTGGTGTTTTAGGTGATGACTATAATGATATTTTGAGCTGTGACTTGTTTAATGGTGAGTGGATTCCCGACCCGCAAGGTTCTTTGTATACGAACTCGAGTTGTTCAACAATCCCTAGTTCAAAGAATTGTTTTCGCCATGGAAGAAAAGACAAAGAGTTTCTGAACTGGAGATGGAAACCTCATGAGTGTGTTCTTCCGAGGTTTGATCCCCAGATTTTCCTGGAATTTGTTCATGGGAAGAAACTTGCATTCGTTGGTGACTCGGTTGCCAGGAACCACATGGAATCCCTCCTTTGTCTTCTGTCAAAGGTTTGCTTTCACTTTTCAGTGTAATTGCTCTGCCTCTCCAGATCTGTTATGTTCGTATTCGTATTTGACACTCGTACTTGTTCGAGTAATATACTCGAAAAGCTTTAGAAACATGAGTTGCTTGAAGTTCAAAACTTTTTTCTCAGGTAGAAACTCCGATAGATCGTTACGAAGATTCCGAAGACCGGAAACGGATATGGTACTTTCCCGGTCATGAGTTCACTCTCATGATTCTTTGGACGAAATTCCTAGTAGACGGTGAAGAACGAGTGATCAATGGTTCATCATCTGGTGTTTTTGATGTGCACCTTGATAAAGTTGATGAAAATTGGAGCAAAGATCTTCCTGCTATAGACTATATCATCATCTCGGACTCACATTGGTTTTTCCGAACAATTTACCTACACGATGACACCGGTGTCGTTGGATGTGTGTATTGCGATACTCCGAATGTGACTGATTATGGCGTCGGGATCGCCCTAAGGATGGCTGTTCGATCGGCATTAAACCATATCAACCGCTGTGAGAATTGCAAAGTGAGGGTCACCCTAGTAAGGACGATTTCGCCGGCTCATTTCGAGAACGGGACATGGGACTCGGGAGGACGATGCAATAGGACAAGGCCTTTAAGTGAAAGGGAGATTAACTTGAGAAGCAATGAATGGGAACTGAGGAGCTTGCAAATGGAGGAAATTGAGAAAGCAAATGTAGAAGGAAAGAAGAAAGGAAAGAAATTTGTAGCAATGGATGTGACGAGGGCAATGCTGATGAGACCTGATGGTCACCCTGGTGAATTCTGGGGAAACAAATGGATGAAGGGATATAACGACTGTGTTCATTGGTGTTTGCCGGGTCCGATCGACGTCTGGAACGATTTCTTGATGGCGGTCATGAAACGAGAAGCGTAATCTATCGTTCGAACTCTTTCGATCTTTTATGAAGTATCAATATAGAGTTACATTTGTTCAACTCTTATAGCTTTGCAGTAAAGGGGCCTGATCACTAGACAAGGTTCCTAACCTGTTTAATTCTTCTTCTTTTGCTTTTCCCCACAATACAGCATAAAGACCGCCGGTTATGATCACCGCTCCTATCACGCTGCAAAATTTAACCGATACGAGATAATATCATATTTATATAATGTAATTGTGTCGTGTTGTGTTCGAGATTAAAAACATCGGAGAGTTTTGTTACCTTCCAAGATGAACAGCTTCACCAAGGAATGTAGCACCCATAGCAGCAGCTATAACAATTGAAATTGGCCTGAAACTTGCAACAAACACAGGTCCTTTCAAGTGTATACACCATATGTGAACCGCCGAGCTAAACGAGAACCCGAAAAGCCCCTAAACGAGTAACCATAAACCAATGACATTCAAATACTGTAAATAAGACAGTCCAATACCAGCATTGGTTACCAAAGTATTACCGAATACAAGACTGCAACAACTGATACACTAGACGTTAATCTCCAAGAAGTCAACTCCGGTTCCGCTACTAAGCTTATCGGTAAAGATACAAGGGCTGCAGACAAGTTGTAAAATAAATTTACAGCAATCTCTTCCGGATACATCTTCAGTACTTGTGCCTGTAAAGTTGTACAAGATTCAAGTTCAGTTCTAGGTGGAGCTTGGAAACATACATACATGCAAACATACACACTTGTACCTGAATAATACACCAGAATGAAAGAATAAGATATGCAACAGCTTCAAGGATGCCACCAATAATCCAATTCGATTCCGAAGACCCCAAAGGCCGCTGAAATTCTAGAACAGACGACGACAATGACGTTGTCCGAGGTGAAGATGAGATAATTTGGGGGCCTTTGTAGAAAGTCATGACTAATGCACCAGATATCGATGTTATGGTGCCAATGATTTTAGCCTGTGTTGATGATCTTCTGAATTCTACTTTTTCCATCCTTTTTATATACCAATGTTCATAAACATGAGATGCTAGAATGGTACTAAACAAATAAATAAACAGAAGAAAGAATAAGAAACCTGAAGAAGACAGCAAGTATGAAGGTAAAAGCTGGTAAGAGGTTGGAAACTGCTGATGAAAGAGTTGGAGAGCTAAGTTCTACAGCTTTAGCTGAAAATGTCCTTGTTAAACACCTGTCTCAAAAACATCAACAAATCTTGGGTATAAACTTAAAGATTTATGTCTTAATTATACAAATACATATGTATATGTATAATTGTATACCCTGTAAGCCCAAGAAGGCAGAGTCTGGAGATGAGAGGGAGCTTCAAAGGAGGAAACTCTGTTTTTCTGCAAACATATCAGATTCAAACAAAGAAGATCAATGTTAAAAAACTTAAAACCAAACTCTGAAAACAAATTTCAGAGAAAATTAAATGAATTTGTTAAAAGAGACCTAAAGAAGATTAAAGGGATGAAAACAAAGCTGCCAAGAAAAAAACAGTAGGTGACGAAGGTGTAATAGCTCAGCCCCTTGGAAGAAGCAGCTTTGAATAGAATGTTGACGACGACGTTTGAACACTCCACTGCAACCATGGCTAAGCTTGGCAATACTTCCATGGCTCACTCTCCCCTTTCTTCTCCCTGCCTTGGTGAGAGAACGCAGACTTTTTCTTTCTTTCTTCATTCACAGAATCAAACCTTTGAAAAAGCTTAAACTTTGGTTTTGTTTTTTTGTTGTTTTAATAATGATTGGTTGGTGATGGTGATCATAGATAAGTACATAATATATGACAACTTGATTTATACTAACAAATAACTTTTAGCACACACAAGACTTCAAATTCGAGACCAACTTAATATCCTTTAAAAAGAATTTTGAGTTCGAGATTTTGTGTATGTAAAAAATTTCCGCTGAAAATGTTACATACTAAAATTAAGCGTGCGACGCTATCAATCTGAATTAGTCAATATAAAATTTTAGGAACCGAAAAAAAGTTATAAAGGAAAAACAAGATAATTTTCTATTATGTTGTGTCTCTAATGGTGATGGTGGCGGATAATTATTATTAAATACGTTGGTGATTTTAGGGGTGTTCACGGTTAATCGTTGGTTAACCATTAAGAATGAGTCTCTAATTTTTTATGCATTCTTAGGCACATTCTCTATGTATTTTCCCTCTAATTACATTAAGAACATATAACTTTTACACTAAGAATATAATTTATAGGTTAACCGTTATAATATTTTGGTTAACCACGAACACCCCTAGGTGATTTGACATGGACGTGGTTTTGCTGATTAAATAAATACATTCTATACTTTAAGAAAATAATTAAAACTTAATTGTGTTGGGCTGTTGGTGGATATAATTTACTTTTAAAAGATAATTAAATAAATTAAGCAACACTCTCAAGTCTCAATGGCTTTTCTTACCCATTAGTTATGATCATATTTACCTTTCACTTTTTTTGGTTTCCTGATTAGGAATGGGCTCAGGTTGGGTTTTTAGCTCATTTGAGCCCAACCCGAAAATAAATATCATAAATTCGAATTCGATCAATTCGAACGTATTTTGTAAAAAATTTGACTTGACTCAAAAAATAAAAATCCTAAACTCGATCTAATTTATAAAAAAAATAATTTTAGGGACTTAATTATAAAAAAATAATTTTAGGACTTAGTTGTAAAAAATAATAATTTTAAAAACTAAATTGTAAATAAAAATTTAATTTTAAGGACCTAATTATATATATATATATATAAAGAGGAGGTATTATTATAAATATCCCCAACAAATTTAAGGGAAAATTACACAATTAAACCCATGCCGGGTCGAATATTTTTCACCCTAAACTCAATCCGACCAACCCGAACTCGATCGGGCCGAGTCATGTAAAATCAGTGACGGAACTAAGTGGGGGTGGAGAGGGGCTATCGCCCCCCACCTCGAAGAATTTTTTTCCACCTTTGTCCCTCTATTTATTTATTTTAAAAAAAAAACTTGATTTATTTATGAATTTCCCCTCACTTTTAAACATTTATAGTTTGTCCATGTCCCAAATTATGGCTCCATCCTTGGGTAAAATGCTCATCCTTATTCCTGATGTGACTAATCATTTTGATTTCTGTTGGTCTATATAGAGGTGGGCGCTGGCCACAAATTTTAAAATTGTTCCATACTCAAGATAAAGATCAAATTCTCGATCATTGATTAAGGTAGGAGAAACTAATATCATCTCACCTAACCTGTGGTTATTTACCTTTCACCTTTAAAAGAAGTGATTAATAAACTTATATCATTGAATATTATTATTTCTTTAAAATTTTGAATAGTTAAATTATTTTTTATAGTATAATAATTTTAATTAATTTTAAAATGTTAAAAGTTGAAAATTTTTAAAATAAGTTTATGTTAACATGTTAAATCTATATAACGGTACTCTGATTTAAATACCAAGTGTTGTTCCAACTGCTACTCCCTTATAACTAAAAAATCCAAAAGAAATATTTTTTTTCTTTTGCAATTATTTGTACAGTTATTCCTTTTTGTAAGTGATCAATTTTGACCTCTAAAATTCAAAAAAAATCATTGGTAAAAAATATTACTGAAATTTATTTAAAATTATTTCATTAAAATTACTTATTAATTAACTTTTTTAGGAGGTACATGTAAAAGGCTACTGATGAGTGATAATGTTGACCCAAATATTGCAAGGATAAACTATTAAAAATCGTGTAGTTCTATCCTGAATTATGGATAAGATGTAATTTTTAAAATTTAAGATTTATGGTTTAGAATTTTTTAAGATTAGAATTTAAATTTAATTTTTTTAATGTTGAAGTATATAAATAGACGCCGAAAAGGGACAAAACATTTTTAAATAACATAAATAACATTTAAAATTTCCTCCATAATTCCTAAAAGTGATAAACTATTATTTATTAACAACCAAAAAAATTATGCATAACCATTAACATTTAAATAACCTTGACAAGTTTAAAGGTTAAAGTTTAAAGAATTATAGATAAGATGTATTTTTTTAAAGATTTAAAATTTAAAATTTAGGGCTAAAACTTAAATTTTAATTTTTTTTAATATTAGAATATAAAAATAGACAGAAAATTTTTGTCCCTATAAATCATGCATTGAATACATAAAGTAAAGTACAGATTCCTCAAAATAAAAAAACATAAAGTACAGAGATTCAAAAACATGACAGTGGATCCGCTAAAATATGAGGTTTAAAATTATGTACGTTTATTTATTTAAAATTTGTTTATTCGTAATTTGAAATTACACATATATATATATATATATTTTCGTTCTTATAAACATTAAACTAATATATTTGATTCTAGAGTTTTTCACTTTTCTCTCGGTGCCGCCGCTCTCCTTCTCTTTGGTTCAAACTTAGGCCGGCGGCGGCAATAGCTTTCGGGCTATTTGTCGACCGCCGGTCACCCTTTTTCATTTATTTGTTTCGTTCTTTTGATTTTTCAATCTTTTTAATTCAATAAATCTGTCTTTATGACACGCTTTTCTCTACCGTTTGGTACGTTTTTCTGCTTTTTAGCATGTTTTTCTGTCTCTTGGCACGTTTTTCCATTATTTGTTTTCTATGATGGTTGATTTGACGACGCCACGACTGATCAAGATGGCGATTATTTGTAATCATGTTGATCTTTCCCGCTATGGACATTCGGTTTGAATTTGGATATGCAGTTTGCGCTTGTGATGAGTTTTTCAGGTGCTCGGCTCTGATTGGCGTTTTCTCGGTGGTCTATCAATAGCTTCATCCCCTTTTTGTGGTTCGTTTTGCCGATGCAGTCAGGTTTTGTATCTATTTTCAATCGAGTATTTGGATGGGTTTATAACCTTTTCATATATGGTTCATATCTGATCTAAAGTGACTAGTTTTAGGAGGAAGTCCAAATTATGTATTTAGTTTACAATGATAGTTTGTAAACCCTTATTGTAACTTTGGGTATTTTCTCATTAATAAAACTAGTGGCTTATTTTCAAAAAAAAAAACTAATATATTTGATTCTTAATGAGAGAACACGAATTCAAACTTCGAAAACAACATTATTAAGAGGGATAGTTTCGCACCCAAAATATAAACAGACAGATATGCATATTAAAAAAACTAATATATTTGATTTCAATAACTATAATTTTTAATTTATTAATAAATAAACCGTCAAATCAGGGATAAAAAAGTAAAGAATGGCTTGGGGCTGTGTCACTGGTTTTTTATATTAAAAAACAAATTGGAAAATTTACTTTGACCTTTAATTTTTAATTTATTTAAATTTTGTCCCTCTATTCCTAACTTCGTCATTGATCCAAATACTACGATTTGAGCTGATCTTAAATTTCTTGAATTTTCTACATTACTATATTAGATAGCTTAAATTAAATAATTATTTTTAGAAATTGTCAAATTAAAAATTTCTTATTTAATAAAGGTTGTGCTTGAGTACTTGTAAACATAACATAAATAAAATTTAGGCATAAGGTCAAAAATAGTCCCCAACGTTTCACCATTTTATTAATTTTAGCTCTATCTTTTTTTTGGTGCAAACAACCACCTAACGTCTCATTTTTCGTTCAAATTTTACCCTTTTTTGATAAAAACCTTTAGTCAACTAACGGTCAACGCCTGAAACTGACGTGACATATATGCAGGACATGGGGAGATGACGTAACACTGCCACGTGGCACTTTGCCGATGTGTCAATTGGTTAAAAGTATTTTCTTTTAAAAACAATTAATTAATTTTTAAATTTTTTAAAATTGTCATGTCAGTAAAAATCTCATGTGGCAGTGCCACATCATCTCCCCATGCCCTGCAAACATACCACGTCAGCTTCAGGTGTTGACCGTTTTTTGACTAATGATTTTCATCAACAAATGTGAAATTTGAACGAAAAATAAAACGTTAGGTAATTGTTTGCACCGAAAAAAATAGACTAAAATGACCAAACGGTAAAACGTTAAGGGCTATTTTTTACATTCTACCTAACATTTATAATAACAATTATTTATTTAATGCTTTTGGTTTGTTTAAATGTATTGAAATTATCATGTGACTATAATATAAACTATAAATCTATAAAATTAAAATTCCTTAAAATAAAGAGACAAACGCAATAATAATAAAGAAAACAAAACAGGTTATTAAAACTAAACCCTAATCAATTAAATGCCCACGCGTTCTTCTTCCTTATCTCTTTTTTTTTTCAAACATAACTTTCCATTCAATTCAGAAGAAACATACATCTGCAAGGAAAACCGAGAGGTCCTACATACGAAAGGAACAAGCACAAAAGCCCAGTAACCTTACGAAGGCCATGCAAGGCCAGAACCTTAAAACACGTTTTAGGCTCATAAACGGACTGACAAAAAACACTTAGAGACCTAACAGCCAGCAAGCAGAACACAAATAGCAGGGGCAAGTTACGGTCAAGAGACGGCCACATAAAAGCCCAGCCAGACCAGAACGGAGGAAAGACTGGACAGCCCAGAGAGACACTTCCATCGGTAAAATCGTGGATTGTGTTTTCCAAAACAAGAAAATCAGAGCGAAAAAAGAGATAACCGGAACACGAACTCCATAATCTCTTCCCGGGATATAGGACAGTAGTCGTACCTGAGAGCTCTATCCAGAGGCAGGCTTCCATTGTGAAAACGTTGGTCCTTATCAAGGCATCATCTACTGAACCCCAGATATGAAGAAAGAAAGAATTCACCGAGTGTCCTCCCAAATCTGGTCCCTCGAACTCGTTGTTACCAAACAACACTAAGAAGGCATTCTGATAAAAATTAGGCCACTGGTCAGCCGATGAGAATAGGAAAAATGTGAGCCGATAGGTGGAGGAAAGCAACCGGAGATTAGCCGACGCCAAAAAACCACCCGGATCCCATTTAAACCTTATAGCAATCGAATACTAAGTAGGACCAACATCCCCAGTCTCAGCAAATTTCAAAAGACCATGATCCATTGATAAGATCTAGAGGGAAAGCTGAAAAAAATCTCCCAGGCCCCACTAGAGTTGACTTCACACTCAGCTAAAAGGAAAGTATCCGGTGGGTAAACAATCTCTTTCGTAGAGATTAAGGATCTCATCTCACGATTCGCTTTCCAAGACTAAAGGATTAAACCTGCACCATAGCTAAAAAAGGCAAGCCTTGGAAACCTAAAGCTCCTAAGGACCATCTCACAGACCTTGAAATCTGTGCCAAAACTTACCCCAGCGAAGGAGACAACACCATTGTCTATCCGAAAAACCTGCCGTATCTCAAGAAATCCGGGATTGTTTGCAGCTTCATGGATGGCATCGGTTCCGGCGCTGCAAATAGTTTGTTCCCTCATCCAAAGACTTGCCAACTTTGCCAGCTTCATCGTCGTTGTAGCGCCGTCCATCACGATTCCTTGGCTTGTGTAGCCCTCGTTCAACACCGACTGAAGCACAGATTTCAACGTAAAGCCACCAAAAAACGCCGCTCCGATGCCTTTACACGAGGAGGAGTCTACTTCTTCGACGTCTCTGCGCGAGGGAAGAGGAGAGCCTGCAGACCCTTGTAATAGCACCACCGTGGAGCATATGGTCGCCTCCTCCAAGAGGCAGGTAATGATGAACCGGACCTGGAAATAGTGAACGCCTATCCTAGTCTCAGCCAGAACCCAGAAGTGACGGCGTTCACGCCATAATCTGAAGAAAGGAGGTCCAACTACAAAGCAAAAATTGTTTCTGCACTCCACCGGCGGCGGTTGAATCCGGTTGACTCTGCGACGCCTTGGCTTCGGGCTAAGTCTAAGACCTGAGGGAAAGCAGCGTCAAAGCAGGGGAGAGGAAAAGCCTGGCCAAGATCTGTTCGTCAGAACCCGCTGCGCACTCCAGGATATCCTCCCCTCTAAGAACTGGACCAAGCCACCAGTCGGCGTCGTCTACCACAACTCCGGTAACCGACGAGCTTTGGAAGGAAAGAACCACCTTCGCCCAGCATCGAGCGAGTTGGCCGGATCGGACGGATCACAACGTCGTCTGAGGGTCACGAGCTTCAGGAAGACAATAATCTCGGAGGGCGCGTACAACTTCATGGTCTCCTTACTTCGGCAATTACTTTGTCTGTTTAATCACCCAATGTATAACAATGAAGAATTTTAAAATAGTAGATACATTCCTTATCTCTTCTTCTTCCTCGGGTGTGAAATCGTTCTTAATATTGAACGTCGTCCGAATCTCCTCCGATAATTTTCCTTTTATAATGACAGCCACTTTCTGGCAAGTCAAGGCCAACAAACTCTTTACATTCAGAAAGTTGGCAGCCTGCAATTGCAAATTAAATTCTCTTATTATTAAGGGCAAACCTAAACCAAAACCGTAAAAACTACGTGAGAAGAAC
Source organism: Hibiscus trionum (assembly GCA_030270665.1). Taxonomy (NCBI): domain Eukaryota; kingdom Viridiplantae; phylum Streptophyta; class Magnoliopsida; order Malvales; family Malvaceae; genus Hibiscus; species Hibiscus trionum. The sequence goes on from BSYR01000004.1 coordinate 43,328,997, forward strand.
TAGAAACTAACCATGATGAGGTAATAGAGTGTGTTTAGATCAACAAGAGCGATGAAATTTGCAGCATCCCGAGCTTTAAGTTGATCGTCCAATTTATTTTTCCTATTGACGTGCATCTTGCAGTACTCGATTACCTTGGGTAAAATCTTGCCGGTGATGTCAGGGAGGGGGATTTCTTCGTTGGCATAACCGTCTTCAATTATGTTCTCGGTCATCTCCGACTAAACTGCCAGTGCCACCGCTTTTTTCACCTCAAAAACCTTTCCATCGCAACTCTTCAATAGTATCCTCTCTGAAGTTGACGCCATTGTTGAATGCAAAAATCTTAATCCGAAGGAAGTGATAATCTAAACTTGAATGGCATAAGGTAAAAAATAGTCCACAACGTCTTACCATTTGGTCAATTCACCACCTATTTTTTTTAGTGCAAACAAGCACCTAAAGTTTGATTTTCATTCAACTTTTACCCTCAGTGCAGTGCAGGCCCGGCCCTGGTCAGGGGTAACAAGGGCACCCGCCCAAGGCCCACCACTCAAGGGAATTACATGTTTTTAATTTTATATGGTCTTATTTTTTTAATACTTGTTAGTAAGGGCTCAATTTTTTAATATTTGTTAATAGAGGTTTAATTTTTTTTAATATTTATTATTATGGGCATACTCTTAAAATTCAACTTTTTCTAATACCTATTATTAGAGGCCCGATTTTTTTAATATTTGCTATTTCAGCATACTCTTAAAATTCAATTTATTTAATTTTTGTTATTAAGGGCACAATTTTTCAATACTTGTTATTATGGATATACTTTTAAAATTAATTTTTTGGTTACTTGCTATTAGGGACAGAGATTTAAATAACGGTATGCAACCGCAATAACGATCGTTAGATGATGATAGCAGTAGTGGTAGAGCTATGATTTTCTTATAGTGAGGTCATGAGTGAAGTATGAGGTATTGATGATTTCTATACCATTAGAATAAACATTGTTATCCTCATACCCAACAAATTAAGTGGGTCAAATCTAATATTTCTTATGAAAAAATCTATATTACCTCGTTTAAAACCTCATACTCCAACAAATCAAGTGGGGTCAATTGCACCCCCAATTTATATGCTACATCCGCCCATGGGTAGCGAAACCATCTGATACCGCGATACCCGCAACTGTTATGTCCACAATAACATATGTTATTAAGAGATTTCACAACCACGATACTTGCAGAGACCGAAATAGCATCTGTAATGCCCGCACCCACAATAAAACCTAACATGATTGTAAATATGATCCCAACCGCAATTTAAAATTTTAATTTATGACTCATTTTTTATATTCTCCCCAGGCCACCAAAAGTCCAGGATCGGCTCTGCCTCAGTGGATGGAAACCATCAATCAATCGGTGTTGACCGTTGAAGCTGACGTGGCACGCAAGCGTAGCATAGAGAGATGACGTGGCAGTGCCACGTAGTACTTTGCTGATGCGGCATTACATTTTTTATTGATTTTTTTTAAAAATATTATTATTATTTATTTTTTAACCATTCCAATGATGCCACGTGACACTTGCTGACGTGGCATCATCTGATTGGTTAAAAAATAATTATTTTTTTTAAAAAAAAAATAATCAATTTTTAAAAATCTCTAAACTTTCTAGATTTCACAAAATAGCCTTCAAATTTTAAAATCCCTAACTTCCCCAAACTCAAATTCTGATTTGAGCTTATTCCATCGCAGGTTGTCACGCCGCTGCCTACCACATCGGCCGCCGGATCGTCACGGTCATTTACCCCACTATCTCGTCGCCGAAAATTGATCGACGTCGTGCGAAACGTCGGATGAAGGCGAAATCGTCGAATGGTTCATTCGAACGATTTACGACGAACGACGGCAGAACGGATGACGAACGTTGTGTTGGCCGTTCAGCGAGAAGAGGGCGTTTCGTTTTGTCGCCGGCAATGCAGCCAACGCCGACGAGAATGACTGAATTTGGGGGGTTTAGGGATTTGTAGTTTGTTTTTAAAATATTTGAAAATTTAAGGATATTTTATTTATTAAATATATATAATTAGTTTTTAAAGAAAACATTTTTAAATATTTTTAACCAATCGAATGTGCCATGTCAACGAAGTGCCACATGGCATCATTCGATTGGTTAAAAATATTTTAAAAAATATTTTTTTTAAAAAATAATTAATTAATTTTTTAAAATTTAAAAATGTCATGTCAGCAAAGTGTCACGTGGCATCGCCATATCATCTCCTAATGCCATGTAAACATGTTACGTCAGCGTCAATCCTTAGTTGACCAACGGTTCTCATCCAACAAGAATAAAATTTAAATGATAATAAAACGTTGAATGCTTGTTTGCAAAAAAAAATAAAATGAATCGACTAAATGGTAAAACCTTTAGGGCTATTTTTAACCTCCTGCCAACTTAAATTACCGATTGGAATTGTAGGGGAAAGGTAAAGGAACCAAATAGTATTTATAGAAGGATTTAATCCTTCCCCGCTACCCGGTTACCCTAAATCTACTCAGACTTGGATTCATTTTTAAAAGGCTTATGGGTTTAATAATACCTTAAATTTTTACAAAAAAATCAATCAAGTCCTTAATTTTTTTTTTGCACTTAATTAAGTCCTTAAACTCAAGAAATTTTTTTTATCAATTTGGCCTTTTGACCAACGTTGACCGTTAAATTTAACGAGTTTTTTTTTGAAAAATTTCTTTTGACACGTGTCACAATAGGATATTGCCACTTGCCATTCTATGAATTTTTAAATTTTAATTTTTTTAAAATATCTAAAAAAACAGAAAAAAAATCTATTTTTTTTAAAATTCTGGAAAATTATAAAAAGCATTTTAAACATATATAAAAAATTAAATTTCCATATTTATTTAAAAATAATAATTTTCTATATATTAAAAACTTTTAAAAAATAAAATAATTAAATATTATTATACAAGTATAAAAAATAATTTGAAAAAATAAAAACAATAAAATTTATTTTGATTCTTAAAATATATTTAAAAATATATTTTAACAAATATTAAAAAATGTTTTTAAAATATAAAACAATAAAAGTTATTTTGAATTTTTTATAATTGTATAATAACAGTTTTTAATATTTTTAATTTTTTATTTTGTTAAAAATATTTTAATATTTTAAAAAATTATTGTTTATTATTGTTAAATAAATTTCAAAATTATTTTTTTATATAAATTTTTTAAAAAAATTCAAAAAATTCAGTTTTTTTTTAATTTTTTTAAAAAAATTCTGTTTTTTATATATTTTTTAAAAATTACTAGAAACGAGAAGTGGTATTATCATATTGCGACATATGTCAACAAAATTAATAAAAAACCCGTTAAAGTTAACGGTCAAGGTTGGTCAAAGGGCCAAATTGGTTTTTTTCTTGAGTTTGAGGGTTTAGTTGAGTGCAAAAAAAATTTAGGGGCTTAATTAATTTTTTTACAAAAGTTTAAGGCCTTATTGAACCCTTAAAAAACTGTAAGGTAAAACCTAATAAAAATATAATTATCTGATTAGAACCGATAAAACAGAAAGAAATTAATAAATCAAGTGTTTTTAATGACCAATAAATAAAACCAAATAAAAAGAAATACTAAAACATGGTACTTGTTCATCAAGTAACGGGTAAAAATCCTTTGCCTCCTAATCATGCTCATTTTATGTCTTACACTAAAAATCACTTAAATTTTAAATTCTAAACCCTAACCCTAATTTCCACATTCTAAACCATAAATCCTACACTCTAAAAAATACACCTTACCCTTAATTCTCTAAATCCTACTCACATCCCCTAACCTTAAACCTTAAACTTTAAACCCACTATTTCCATCCATCAAGTAACTGGGATATAAATAAAGTGGGATTGTACATATTCAAATTCAATAAATATAGCTTTCAAAGAGAGAAAGACATTATGGCAAACCAGAGAAAAGAACGATGATGTTGATTCCCGTCAAGAAGTCAGTTATTATGTGAAATTAAGGTCTAACCATCGTTATCGACGGTGGTCAGTGATTGTGGTGAATGACAACTAACAACAAGATGAACCGCGATTGGTGATAAAATTTACTAAAGTTTAAGGGTTAAATTGATACTTTTGTCTGAAATTTAAAGTCTAGATTAAAATTTTATCTAAAATTTATGTGTCAGATTAAAAATAAATCTTTTTAACTAATGTGCTAACAAGAGTTAACAGTTCAATAACTAAATTGTTAAAAATCAATAACATAAAGGATTAAAACATAATTAGAATCAAACCATCCAAAAAATAAAAGATATCAGCCAGGAAGCTTATGCCCCTACCCTTATTAATGAACATTTTTAGAATATACATGTAAACACGGGATGGAAATACTCTATCTTTTTAATGCCCTTATTTATGCCCCACGCTCAAAATTAGGTTTAGAGTTTATGGTTTTAGGTTAGGGTTTAAAAAGTTTAAGGTAGGGTATATTTTTAAGAAATTTAGGGTTTATGATGAATTTTTTAAAAGACTTAATACTCAAATAAGTGTCCATATTATACTATTTTTTATATAGATGTTTATAGCATTTTCTTATTCAAGTAGGTATTTGACGTATTATTCCGTAAGCATTTTAAGGTTTTTTTATTGCAGACATTGAAATTTTTTTGTTATCCAATTAGAACACGACACTTGGTCTATTTCTGTTATTTTTTATTTTTATTTTAAAAATCAAAAAGATATTTTATTTTATAAGAAAACTTAAATTTTTTAATTTCTCTAGAAATCCAAAACTCGAACTCTAAATCTATCATCATTTTTTTAACTGGATTTCTCGTGATATTCTTAGACAAAAAAAACATTAAAATTTATTTATTTTTGTTTGAATCTGAGAGATTCACAGTCGATAGCTGTGAGCCTATGACTAATCTCCTCACTACGGGTGTTCTCACTAAGAGATAAATAGTTAACCATAAAATGTTCTTCATTTTCATTAGTAAGGATTGAACCCCTAACCCCTAACTAAAAAATAAGGTGAACAACCACCACACATATCTCATGGTTTTAAAACTTTAAGTTTTAAAATTAATTTTACGGCAAAAATGTTATATCTATAGGATTATATCCTATAGGGTTTAGAGTTTAGGGTTTTAGGTTAGGGTTTAGGAAATTTAGTGTAGGGTATATTTTTAGGGTATATGGTGTAGGGTTTAGGATTTAGAATTTAGGGTTAGGGCTTGGAATCTAATTTAGTAGTTTTTTTTTAGTGTTGGGGCATAAGTAGGTGAACTGAAAAAGGGGTAGAGAATTTTTATCCGTAAACACGTCTATCATCATTGATTGATGAGGTTAGGGGTGTGAATTGTTGGGTACACGGGTTTCGGGTACCCGATTCATCCGAGTACCTCAAATATCGGCCCGTGTCTCGGCCCACCTCATCCGGGTACCCGAGTCTCGTGTACCCGCCACTTTTTTTTAGAATTTTATAAAAAATATACATATCTAATAAAAGTTCGAATTATATAATCTCAATATAAAGTTTAATATCTGAATTATCAAACACAAACAACATTAAAATCTATAATCCTAAAAAAAACACAAACAACATTAAAATCCATAATTCTAAACAAGTTTTCAAACACACAAATTTAAATTTTTAACCTAAACATTTAAAGTTTAAACACAAAACAACATGATTTCAAATTCAAAGTTTTAACTTTAGCGTTTAAAGTTACCCATCTACTTTTTAATTAAAAATAATATATATATATATTATAATTTATAAGCAATTAAAATTAAAATATAATATATATATATATATATATATAATCGGGTAGTCGGGTACTCGACTGGAATCGATTTTTTGGCCCAGGCCCGACCTGAGTACTCGAGATAAATACCGGACCAGGTACCTGACCCGAGAAAACAAAAAAATTTGAGTAATTATCCGTCTAATTTGATTCGGGTCATTGGGTATTTGGTCTGGATCAATCGGGTCGGGTAATTTTACCCACCTCTAGATGAGGTTGACCAATGCAGTTCTAACTTGAATATTCCATTTTTTACGAGTCCAACGTGCAACATGTCTAGGGTGTGTTTAAAAGACGGTAAGTTTTGAAATTTGTCCACAAACGAAAAATATTATAGTTCTTGATAATATTTTCGGTTGTTTTTTAAGTTTTCTTTTCAAGTATCTATACTTATTTTGTAAGTATCGATACTTTGTCCCAAACTAAAAATTTATATTAAAAAAATCAAGTATTGATACTTACAAAAATAAGTATAGATACTTCAAAAAAAAAACTCAAAGAAAAAGTATTTTTGTGTAATCAAAAAGTCTAACATTTTTAATTCGTGAGTAAGTTTCAAAATTTTTCGTTTTTTAACCGCACTCTAAACATAGCGCACCTTAAACACTAAACCATAAACCTATTTTTTTTACCAAACTGAATCCTCCAAAATTGAATTAGATACTTGTTCCCGTTCTTTTTTGTTTAATTATGAACGTTAAGTTGGTATGTTTGCTTCGAATAATCACAACTTTTGAACTTATTAACAATGTTTGTCATAATATTAGGATTTAAATTGATTTTAGAATTTTCGATTTTGATTTTTTACATAACTATATTATAGCTTAAATTAAATAACAATTTTTAAAAATATTCAAAATTAAAATTTTCTATTTAATAAAGGGTGTCAAGTCCCGACCTACCTTGAACCACTTTTAAATATAATTTAAATATCATTCAATAACAATTGGTAATTGAACATTTTAATTTATTTTTAGCTTAAGGGGTTTTGAAGCCCTTAATTTTTTTTTTAAAAATATATTAATTAAGCCATGATTTTTTTGTACTCAAGTTAAATTTCTAAATTAATAAATTAAATTAATTAAACCTTTTAATTATTTTTGACTTTTTTCTTGAGATATTTATGTCCCGTGATACATTACAATTCTGTCATGTGGCATTTACACATTTTTAAAAAATTATTTTTTTATAATTTTTTAGAACTTTTAAAAAAAATTTGAATGAAATAAAAATTTTAGAAATGCCAAGTGACAACAATATAACACGACACAATGCACTAAATGATTCAAAAAAACATGTTAAATAGTCAACATTGGTCAAAGAGGTGAATTGATAAAATTTTAGAGAATGAAGGCATAAGTGAATGCAAAAAACATTTAGGGCTTAATTGAGTTTTTCTTCAAAAAAAAAAAGTTTAAAAACTTTTGATACCATTAAGCATTTATTTTTAAATTATTTAAATGTATTGAAATTTTAGTGTGAAGTACAAATTTATAAAAATAAAATTGCTTAAAATAAAGAGAGGAACCCAATAATAATAAAGAAAACAGCAGAGCTTGTTAAAGCTAATGCTTAAACCCTAATCAATCGAATGCCCAGGCGTTCTTCTTCCTTATCTCTTCTTCTTCTTCGGGAGTGAAATCGTTCTTAATGTTGAATGTCCTCCGAATCTCCTCCGGTGATTTCCCCTTTATAATGTCAGCCACTCTTTTGCATGTCAAGTCCAACAAACTCTTCACATTCAGAAAGTTGGCAGCCTGCAATTGCAAATCAATTTCTTCTTATTATTAAGAGCTAACTTACACTACCATGGCAATGGCAGTTTCAAAAACGTAAAAAACACAAGAGAAGAACGAGAAACTAACCATGATGAGGTAATAGAGTGTGTTTAGATCAATACGAGCGATGAAATCTGCAGCATCTCGAGCTTTAAGTTGATCGTCCGATTTGTTTTCCCAATCGACGTGCATCTTGCAGTACTCGATTACCTTGGATAAAATCTCGCCGGTGATGTCAGGGAGGGGGATTTCTTCGTTGGCGCAATCGTCTTCGATCATGTTCTTTATCATCTCCGACTGAACTGCCACCGCTTCTTCGACCTCGAAAGCCTTTCCGTCGCAACTCTTCAATACTATCTTGTTTGAAGTGGATGCCATTGTTGATGTTGAATGCAGAAATCTTAATCCGAAGAGAGTGATAACCTACACTTGAATTGCGAATTGTAATTGTAGGGGGAAAGTAAAGGAACCGATTGGTAATTTATAGAAGGATTTAAGCCTACATGGTTAACCTAAATCTACTTAGCCTAGGATTTTCTTTCAATGCAAGGTAAAACCTAATAAAAATAGAATTCTCTGATTAGAACCGACAAAACAGAAAGGAATTATAATAAATTTAAGAGTTTTTAAATGAATAATAAATAAAAGAAATACTAAAACACGTACGGTACTTGTTCATCAAGTAACTGGGGGTGGGATTGTACATATTCAAATTCAATAAAACATAGGCTACATAGCTCTCACAGGAACGACATTATGGCAAACAGAGAGAAGAACGATCATGTTGATTCTCCCATCAAGAAGTCGGTTATTATATGAAATTAGGGTCTAACAGTCGTTATCGACGGTAATCAGTGATTGTAATGAGCGGCAATCGATAATAAGATAAACGATGATTGGTGAAGAGATTTAACTAAAGTTCAATGTTCAAATTGATATTTTTATTTAAAACTTAAAGGTTAAATTTAAATTTTATCTAAAGTTCATGAGCCGGATTAAAAAATTGTAACCCCCTCGTCCCGGCCTGGCCGGATGACCGGTCCAAGTGGGATACACGGGGAAAACCGAGCAAAAACCAATTTAGATTCCCTCTCGGTTAGCAACCCTATTTTTTTTTAGCTTCCTGTAATAAATCCTATGTGATGGGACATGCAGCGAACAAACACGGATACAAAATCCACAAGACATGAAATTAAATAACCAAATTTTCTCTTTTAAGCAGGACGTATCGATACACATACATAGGGTATCGATACGCCTTGACCAAAGTCAACCCTTCAGTCAAAACTCAAGAAGACCGTATCGATACACCCTTGAGCGTATCGATACGCTCCTCACGGTCAACATTCAGAGGTCAACGAGATGGAACCGTATCGATACGCTACAACCCCGTATCGATACGACCTAAACCCACCAACTTCTCTGAATTCCAGAGAGTTGGGACCGTATCGATACACCCTTTGTATCGATACGCTCATCTTTACTTGAAACTCAGAGAGTTGGGACCGTATCGATACACCCTTTGTATCGATACGCCCTACAAAATTTGGGTTCTGCAGGCAAGACCGTATCGATACACCCTTGAGTGTATCGATACGCCCTGTTTTGCAATACTCTAATTTCAGTAAAAACACATAAAGTTTACCCTCTAGATGCATAACAAAACCTCCATAGACTCATATAAGCATTCAAACCACCTCTATTAACTAAATTATAGTCATACAAGACACCCAACATAGACAAATGTCATTCAAAAGACATGGTCCCAACAACACTTAGACATTTACATAACATGGTTTACAGAATCATCAACATAAGGCATTAACACATATCATAAAGAACATGCCATCAAAACAACCTTAAACATTTAAAAGGTGTACATATAAAGACATATTTACACAAGCAACATCTCAAGCTTAATTACAACTTTCTAAACTCTATACCCCATTGTCTAGGCAATTTTATCAAAACACAAACCATACTTGTAACTAGCTTGAGAACTCCAAAAGCTCTTTCCTCACCCGCTTGCCTCCCGAACTCTAACGATCTGCACGTTGGAAACAAAAAGAGCGTAAGCCAAATAGCTTAGTGAGAGAGACTCTACATTTCACAACGTACAGTTTTCTTTTCAAAACACGTTTATATATAAGAAGACAATGAATGAACAAGAATCAATCTCATCAACAACAACACACATGGTTTGCACAAGCACAACCAATCTACAAGTACGGTGGGACTACACATCACCGTTTCAACTAGTGAGTTTCCAATGGGACTACACATCAAAGGAATACCCAACCAGTGACTACCGGTGGGACTACACATCACCGGAGTCTTATACTTTTGCTACCGGCGGGACTACACATCACCAGAGCAACGACAACCATCACGTGAGGTACGAACTAAACTCAACTATACAATTTACCACTCAAATGCACTTAAAGCTCATGAATTATAAACATTCATCAAACCACAACAACATGAGATTAGAGAGGCTTACACAAGGGTTTAGGTGACCTTTTAAGGTCCCACCCAACCCCAAGAGGATCCATATCGAGCACAATGCAAAATTCAACAATTACACTCACCGTTGCTACCCAAAAGAAGATCGAAGACCAAGCTCACAAATTCCAAAATCCTCAATCTGTCCCCGAAGCTTCACCAACCAACTTTCTCATTTCTACACATTTTTAAATAATCCCAATTCAGTCCATATTCAAAAGTAACCAATACAATTACATACCAAGCACACAACATCAACATCCATAATCTCGAGTAGCCCCTAAACACCCCTCAAACCAATGATTCCAAACTTTAATTTACTCCATAAAGCCTCCAAAACAACACTTACATTTTGTCTAATCATCAGCCATCAAAATTTCACCCTAGCATCCCCAAAACTCAACTTAAAACCTCTCAAAAACCTCATTTTTCCCCAAATCCGAAAATTCCATAAAACGTTGTAAAAATCGATTTTTGTTGATCCTTTTTGAGTATAGACAACTCATTTAACTTAAACAAATAGAAAACTTAGTTAAAAACATCATAAATAACATATTTGAATCCAAAACCCTCCAAACCTCAATTCTCAAAACATGTATAAAAATGAAAACAATTGGTATCAACATGTAGAGAATAACAAGGACAAGTCAAAAACGTCCTTACCTTTGAAAAATCTTCAAAAACGGATGAGTTATGGAATGAAATAGTATCTCTAAAGGGAGAGAAGCTTTTAACGTTGGAATGAAAATGGAAGAGAAGTGAAGAAGATGATCTCTCCATCTTTTTTTTATAATTGTTTTAAAGTTTATTGCTAAATGACCAAAATGCCCTTAAAGAAAAAGGGAAACCACAATAATGCCATCCATGGCTTTTGGGCTCAATTAAAAATTAATCCAAATCTTAAAACCCGAGGCCCAAACCATTATTTTAATAAAGAAAATATTAAAGTCGAAACCCGAGACAATATTAAAATATTATTTTCACCTAGCCCCTAAACCCGGGCGTTACAACTCTCCCTCACTTAAGGAATTTCGTCCTCGAAATTACCTGGCGGAAACAAGTACGGAAACTGCTCAAGCATGTCGGCTTTCCTCTCCCACGTGGCTTCTTCTACACCTCTATGTCTCCATAAGACTTTGACTAACTCAATAGTCTTGCCACGCAATACCTTGCTATCAGCAGCAAGTATCTCAACTGGTTCCTCGTTGTAAGACAAGTCCGGATTTAACTCTATTTCTTCCACTGGCATAACATGGGACGGATCCGATCTGTACCTCATAAGCATCGACACATGGAATACATCATGAATCTTCTCCAGTTCAACTGGGAGTCTCAATCTATACGCAACCGGACCAATTCTCTCAACTATCTCATAAGGCCCTATGTACCTTGGGCTCAACTTGCCCTTTCTCCCAAATCTCATCACTTTCTTCCAAGGTGAGACCTTCAAAAACACTTTATCTCCCACGGAGTACTCTACCTCTTTCCTCTTCAAATCGGCATAGGACTTCTGCCGATCTGAAGCCGCTTTCAAGCGATCACAAATCAATTTTACCTTTTCAGTGGTACCCTTAAGCAACTCGGGCATCGGCATAAGCTTCTGTCCAGTCTCGGCCCAACAAATCGGGGTCCTACACTTCCTACCATACAAGGCCTCATAGGGAGCCATCTCAATGCTCGACTGAAAGCTGTTGTTATACGCAAACTCCACTAACGGTAGGTGTTTCTCCCATGTCCCTTGGAAGTCAATGATACAACACCTTAACATATCTTCCAATATCTGAATTACTCTTTCCGACTGTCCATCCGACTGTGGATGATATTAAGTGCTGAAGTTCAACCAAGTGCCCAAAGCTCGATGCAAACTCTCCCAAAATCTGGAGGTGAATCTCGGATCTCTATCCGACACAATCGACTTTGGCACCCCATGTAGTCTTACAATCTCACGAATATACAATTCAGCCAACTTGTCTAAAGTATAAGTAGTATGAACCGGTATAAAGTGAGCACTCTTGGTGAATCTATCTACAATCACCCACACTGAATTTTTCTTCGAAGGAGTCAACGGAAGTCCTGACACAAAGTCCATAGTGATACGCTCCCACTTCCACTCCGGAATTTTCAACGGTTGCAACAACCCTGAGGGAAACTGGTGCTCAGCCTTAACTCTCTGACAAACCATACATTTACTTACAAACTCGGCTACATCCCTTTTCAAGCCAATCCAATAATAGTCTTCCTTCAATCCTCGATACATCTTCGTGCTACCCGGATGCATAGAAAAAGGAACATTCTTCTGTAAATCACTGTAAATCACAAACTCTCTCCCCGGCTCAGGTTGAACCAAACCTAGTCCCACGTACGATGCATCACTGTAAATCACAAACTCTCTCCCCGGCTCAGGTTGAACCAAAATAGGAGCTTCGGTCAAAGCTTTCTTCAATTTCTCAAATGCTTCTTGTCTCACATCTGACCATTCGTACGGAACATTCTTCTGTAATAATTTGGTCAATGGTGCCGCTATCTTCGAGAACCCTTCAACGAACCTTCTATAGTACCCCGCCAAACCTAAGAAACTGCGGATTTCGGTCACTGATTTCGGTTGTTTCCAATCCACAATGGCTTCTATCTTCTTGGGATCCACACTAATCCCACTGGCCGAGACCACGTGACCTAGGAAGACCACCTCCCTAATCCAAAACTCACACTTACTTAGTTTGGCATACAATTGATTCTCAAGTAAGGCCTGAAGCACTAACCTTAAGTGTTCATAGTGCTCCTCTTCGGTCCTAGAGTACACTAGGATGTCATCAATAAACACTACCACGAACCTGTCCAAGAACTTATGGAACACTCGGTTCATCATGTCCATGAAGGCTGCTGGAGCATTGGTCAACCCGAAAGGCATCACTAAAAACTCATAATGCCCGTAACGTGTACGAAAGGCTGTCTTCGGTATGTCCGCATCCTTTACTTTTAACTGATAATATCCAGACCTCAAATCAATCTTTGAAAACACGGAAGCACCTCTCAACTGGTCTAGTAAATCATCTATCCTTGGCAAGGGATATTTGTTCTTCACGGTCACCTTATTCAACTGTCTATAATCTATACACAGTCTCATACTACCATCTTTCTTTTTCACAAACAACACCGGAGCACCCCACGGAGAAACACTAGGCCTAATAAAGCCTCGGTCAGTCAACTCCTGAAGCTGTGTCTTCAATTCCTTCAATTCTTTAGGTGCCATTCTATATGGAGAAATTGACACCGGTGCAGAATCAGAATATGTCTCAATAACAAACTCAACAGCTCTATCGGGAGGTAAGCCTGGTAGTTCTTCCGGAAAAACACTCGGAAAGTCGCATACAGTCCTGATGTCCTGAGGTCTAACCTCACTCATATCCGGCTTCATTACGTAAGCTAAGTAAGCCTGACATCCTGCACTCAACATCCTCTGAGCTTCCAAAACCGAAACTACATTGGACAAAAACTTGACATTTTCCCCAACTACCACAACCTCAAAGTCATCGGTAAGCTTCAAAGAGACTCTCTTAGTCTCGAAATCAACCCTAGCTCTATGCTCCACAAGCCAATCCATGCCCAAAATCACATCAAAGCCATAAAAAGGTAATTCCATCATATCGACCGGAAACACATGGCCTTGAACCATCAAAGGACACCTTCTATACACTTTCCTAACTACCACTGTATCACCAAAAGAGCTAGTGACATTTACACCTACTTCTAGCCAATCACAAGGTAATCCTAATGACTTTGCGTGCTCACCCAAAATATACGAATGTGTTGCCCCCGAATCTATTAGAGATAACAAACTCAAGGACTGTAATGTGAAATTACCTGCAATGACATCAGTATCACTCCCAGCCTCACGCTTGGCATACACCCTAGACGGTCTTCCTCCCTCGGGCTGAACTGCTACAACATGAGCCAAGTTTCTCTGACCCTCATTCCTTGGCTGAAAGTTCCCACGGCCGCGCCCACGGCCTCTCTGATGCTCAAAACCCCTGGCTGGGGCTGGTCCTCCCTTAACTGGGTGTGGACAATCACGCCTCAAATGGTCTCTGGAGCTACAGTTCCAACACGGCCCGAATCTACCCATACACTCACCTGAGTGGCGTCTCCCGCATCTCGTACACTCGGAAATGTATCCAACGGCTCCTTGGCCCTGACGACCCTGACCTTGGTTGCCACCCTTAGGTCTCGTGTCCTGCTGGTACCTCTTATCCTTATGCCCCTTGGCATAATCTCTATCCCAGTTCGCATGTCTCTTCCCGGAATCCGATCCACCAGCACGTGTTTTAGAGTTCAGGTTCTGCTCTATATCCTTAGCTCTAGAAACCAAGACATCGAACTCAGTGTAGTCGGAGGCCAACATGTAAGTCTTGACATCAGTAGTCAATCCATATCTATAACGCTCGCATTGTTTCGTCTCATTCGGAATCAATTCCGGCGCGTACTGGCTCAACCTTACAAACTGGACCTCATACTCAGACACGGTCCTATTACCTTGAACCAACGCCATAAACTCTCTTTTCTTTTCATCCAAGTACCGTGCTCCTAGGTACTTCCTCTTGAAGGCATTCCGGAAAAACTCCCATGTGATCTCCACCTCGGCCATACCGGAAACAACAGTGGTCCACCAAGCATAAGCATCTCCCTGAAGTAACGAGACAATGCACCCCAACCTATGGGCATCCGAACACCCCATCTGACCCAAGATGCGAGTAGTGCTCTCTAGCCACCCTTCTGAACCTTCTAGAGACAACCCACGAAACTCTATCGCCCCCAAATTACGAAGTCTCTCTAGGGGTAGTCCTGTCCCCGCACCCTGAGGTGGTGCTGCAACATGCATACCAGCCAGAGCTGTCTGAAAGGCTCCAGCTATGGTATGAATCAGATGAGCCACATCTGGACCTGCCTGACCTTGGCCCGCTTGAGCCCCAATTCCTCCCACATTAGCCTCAACCTGAGGCCCAATACCTTCACCTCCAACGTTTCCTCCATCATCACCAGGAGCATTAAGAGTAGGAGGCGCATTTTCAGGTGCTTGGCCAACCCTCCTAGGCCGTCCCCTTGGTCGCACCATAGCAAATAAAGTAATCTATAACAACAACACACAACAGTAAAGAAACGTTAGGTTAGCAAAGGGGCAAAGGACTCCGGTTCTCAAGCTCTTTTAAACCAAGACAATTTTCCATTTTTATTTTGACAACAACGCCTAACAATGGGGACTCGAACCAACTCTCAACAATTACAAGATCACCACATCATGTATTCATACACCATGCTTAAAGACAAAATTTAGGCATACATAGCAAAACACGAATAATACCTTATCTTTCTTCACTTACCAGCCCGAGATCTCGGAAACCTCAGGCTCTGATACCAATAAATGTAACCCCCTCGTCCCGGCCTGGCCGGATGACCGGTCCAAGTGGGATACACGGGGAAAACCGAGCGAAAACCAATTTAGATTCCCTCTCGGTTAGCAACCCTATTTTTTTTAGCTTCCTGTAATAAATCCTATGTGATGGGACATGCAGCGAACAAACACGGATACAAAATCCACAAGACATGAAATTAAATAACCAAATTTTCTCTTTTAAGCAGGACGTATCGATACACATACATAGGGTATCGATACGCCTTGACCAAAGTCAACCCTTCAGTCAAAACTCAAGAAGACCGTATCGATACACCCTTGAGCGTATCGATACGCTCCTCACGGTCAACATTCAGAGGTCAACGAGATGGAACCGTATCGATACGCTACAACCCCGTATCGATACGACCTAAACCCACCAACTTCTCTGAATTCCAGAGAGTTGGGACCGTATCGATACACCCTTTGTATCGATACGCTCATCTTTACTTGAAACTCAGAGAGTTGGGACCGTATCGATACACCCTTTGTATCGATACGCCCTACAAAATTTGGGTTCTACAGGCAAGACCGTATCGATACACCCTTGAGTGTATCGATACGCCCTTTTTTGCAATACTCTAATTTCAGTAAAAACACATAAAGTTTACCCTCTAGATGCATAACAAAACCTCCATAGACTCATATAAGCATTCAAACCACCTCTATTAACTAAATTATAGTCATACAAGACACCCAACATAGACAAATGTCATTCAAAAGACATGGTCCCAACAACACTTAGACATTTACATAACATGGTTTACAGAATCATCAACATAAGGCATTAACACATATCATAAAGAACATGCCATCAAAACAGGTGTACATATAAAGACATATTTACACAAGCAACATCTCAAGCTTAATTACAACTTTATAAACTCTATACCCCATTGTCTAGGCAATTTTATCAAAACACAAACCATACTTGTAACTAGCTTGAGAACTCCAAAAGCTCTTTCCTCACCCGCTTGCCTCCCGAACTCTAACGATCTGCACGTTGGAAACAAAAAGAGCGTAAGCCAAATAGCTTAAGGAGAGAGACTCTACATTTCACAACGTACAATTTTCTTTTCAAAACACGTTTATATATAAGAAGACAATGAATGAACAAGAATCAATCTCATCAACAACAACACACATGGTTTGCACAAGCACAACCAATCTACAAGTACGGTGGGACTACACATCACCGTTTCAACTAGTGAGTTTCCAATGGGACTACACATCAAAGGAATACCCAACCAGTGACTACCGGTGGGACTACACATCACCGGAGTCTTATACTTTTGCTACCGGCGGGACTACACATCACCAGAGCAACGACAACCATCACGTGAGGTACGAACTAAACTCAACTATACAATTTACCACTCAAATGCACTTAAAGCTCATGAATTATAAACATTCATCAAACCACAACAACATGAGATTAGAGAGGCTTACACAAGGGTTTAGGTGACCTTTTAAGGTCCCACCCAACCCCAAGAGGATCCATATCGAGCACAATGCAAAATTCAACAATTACACTCACCGTTGCTACCCAAAAGAAGATCGAAGACCAAGCTCACAAATTCCAAAATCCTCAATCTGTCCCCGAAGATTCACCAACCAACTTTCTCATTTCTACACATTTTTAAATAATCCCAATTCAGTCCATATTCAAAAGTAACCAATACAATTACATACCAAGCACACAACATCAACATCCATAATCTCGAGTAGCCCCTAAACACCCCTCAAACCAATGATTCCAAACTTTAATTTACTCCATAAAGCCTCCAAAACAACACTTACATTTTGTCTAATCATCAGCCATCAAAATTTCACCCTAGCATCCCTAAAACTCAACTTAAAACCTCTCAAAAACCTTATTTTTCCCCAAATCCGAAAATTCCATAAAACATTGTAAAAATCGATTTTTGTTGATCCTTTTTGAGTATAGACAACTCATTTAACTTAAACAAATAGAAAACTTAGTTAAAAACATCATAAATAACATATTTGAATCCAAAACCCTCCAAACCTCAATTCTCAAAACATGTATAAAAATGAAAACAATTGGTATCAACATGTAGAGAATAACAAGGACAAGTCAAAAACGTCCTTACCTTTGAAAAATCTTCAAAAACGGATGAGTTATGGAATGAAATAGTATCTCTAAAGGGAGAGAAGCTTTTAACGTTGGAATGAAAATGGAAGAGAAGTGAAGAAGATGATCTCTCCATCTTTTTTTTATAATTGTTTTAAAGTTTATTGCTAAATGACCAAAATGCCCTTAAAGAAAAAGGGAAACCACAATAATGCCATCCATGGCTTTTGGGCTCAATTAAAAATTAATCCAAATCTTAAAACCCGAGGCCCAAACTGTAGAACTAAGGTTTTGATATAATATTTGAAAAATGTTTTGGACTAAATTGAAAAGAATTTAAAATATGTTTTTAGTCAAAAACAACTTGAAAATATGTTTAAGGGTTTTTAAAGCTCTGGAATGGACTTAAAATACATTTAAAGTTGTCAAAACCATGCATTCCAAGTGACCGTATCGATACTGTATCTAAGTGTATCGATACGCCTTGAGGTTTTCAGGCAAATAGAATTCCAGTAGCTAAAACCCGTATCGATACGGCTACGCGTATCGATACGGTGTCTAAAACCCGTACCGATACGCTTACCCGTATCGATACGGTATGTTTTTAAATAGCCCAACGGCTAGTCGCGTACCGATACGGTGGTATCGCGTACCGATACGCCCAACGGTCATTCCCAACGGTCATTTGAATTTGCAGGACCGTACCGATACGCCAGGCAAGCGTATCGATACGCAACAGCTGAAAGAGCTCAACGGCTATATTGATTTCAAGACCGTATCGATACAGGGGAGAGTGTATCGATACACTAGGCTGCTGAACTGCATTTTGTGGGAAATAAACGGCTATTTTGTATCCCCAACGGCTATGAAACATCCCCAACGGCCATAAACGGCTAGAAACTCAATTTGGAGTATAAATAAGACCTCCAAGCATCAAGATTGACAAGAGCTTCAATTGTTACAACATTATGAGTGAAAAACTTGTCTAGAGCTTAAATCGTTCATTTCTTGCTTAGACAACACTTGTGAGCTTACATTGTTAAATTTGCTCAAGTGTTTAGGTTTTGGGTGAGTGCTTAATTGTGCAAACAAATACCTAATAGAGGGTTTGAGTTTGCTTTGTTTATCTCTTTGTAAAAGAGGGTTTTGATCAAGGCTTTGGGTATAAGCTTGATCGTTTGTAAGGGTTTCCTCCTAATCCTAGAAAAGGGGACGAATCAATAGTGGATTGATTGTGAAATCCTTAGTAGGAAGCTAAGGTAGTGGATGTAGACCTTGGTTAGAAGGTTGAACCACTATAAATCATTGTGTCTTTATTCTTTCTAGCTTCCTAAACCCTTCCACCTAAAAATCCACCTCTCCACCACTTGGCGAGCAAGAACGGTTGATTGAATCGAGCACCGAAAAACCCAACAATTGGTATCAGAGCTTGGCTCAATCGAAGGGGATTCACATCCTATTGAGAAGATCCGGCAAGCTCGATAAACATTTCACCAACCGGCTCAAAATGTCGCAATCCATCAACATACCGCCTTTCTTCGACGGAGATCACTATGCCCATTGGAAGACAAAGATGAAATTCTTCTTGAAGTCAAGAGATTACAAGCTATGGGATATAGTTGAAGATGGTCCGTTCGTGCTTCAAGGAAGCAAAGCGGAATGGAGTGTCGACGATCGCAAGAAGATGGAGCTTAATTGTAGAGCCTTGCACATGCTCTTTTGTGCTTTTGGCCCAACCATCTACGAGAAGATGTCTTCTTGTGAAAGTGCCAAGGAAGTATGGGACAAGCTTGAAGTCACATACGAGGGGACCAATGAAGTCAAGGAGACCAAGATTGGGCTTCTCACCTTAGAGTATGAGAACTTCAAGATGGATCCGGAAGAGAACATCGAGAAGATGTTTGATAGATTCTCCACCATCACCAATGGTCTTAAAGGTTATGGAGAAGCCATCCTGGAAGAAAAACTTGTCCGAAAGCTCATCTACTCACTTCCCGAGTCTTGGGACTCAAAGAGGACCGCCATCATCGAAGCCAAAAATTTGAAAACTTTGAAGCTTGATGAACTCATGGGATCTCTTCTTACTCATCAAATCATGAAGAAAAATAAAGAGGATGAGAAAAAGAGGGAAGAAATTAGAGCTATGGGAGAGAAGAAGCTCAAGAGGCTTGGCTTCAATGCCATGGCTCTCAAATCCTCCACAAATCATCACGTAGATTCAAGTGAGGAGGATAGTGAAGATGAAGAGATGAACTATCTCTTCAACAAGCTCGCACGATTCATGAAGAGCAAAATGGAAAAATCCAAGCATGAATCGATGAAGAAGATGAAGGATTCCCACAAATCCAAAAACAAGGGATCATCTTCTAAACAAGCATATGTGGCCACTTGGAGTGATGAAGACTCCACCGATAATGAAGTAGCCCACCTATGCATGATGACCCTCAATGAGGGGGAGGTAACTTCTAACTCATCTATTTCAAATTCTTATACATTTGATGAGTTACAAGAAGCCTATGATGAATTGGTTTTTGAATTCAAGGCTTCATTTTCGAAAAATAAAAAATTGATTTCAAAGTTGAAAACCGAAAATGATTTGCTTTCTAAAACCAATTTAGAGTTTGAAGCAAAAATCAAAGATTTTGAGCTTAAAGTTTTAGATTTACAAAACTTGCTTCAAACGATGGAAAGAGATCATCAAAAAGAAGTCGATGATCTCAAAAAGGAAAAAGGTTTGATTTCCAAAGAGCTTGAAAAGAAAAATAATTTTGGAAAATCAAATTTTTATGTAAGACAATCTAGTGCCCCTAGATTTTTAAATGGAAAATGTTTTAGAAGTGTTTGGGTCCCAAAAGGACTAACCACTTCAACTAAAAAGGATGAAATTGAAAAATGGATTCCTAAGGGGACTAAATTTTGTGCTACTAACGTCTATGGATCCAAAGCAATTTGGATACCAAAAATTACTTGATTGTCTTTTGCTAGGTGTGATGGAGAATGATCAACAAGTCAAAAATTGAGGGGGAGCTCCATGCACACAAGAAAGAACACTTGAAGAAGGAAGGCTTCACATCCTCCCTTGAGTTCAAGTGTGGTAAAATCTAGTTGTTTTAGTGTTTATTGATTTATTTTATTTTATGTCAACTAGATATTCATAAATGTTGAACTAACATTTTAATGATGCTTTGAGTAAGGGGGAGCCAATTTTAAACCAAAATTTTAAGTGTCAAATTTTTTTTTGCCTCCTATGTTATCTTAAACTTAAATGTCATTTTAAATTCTTTTTGATATAACAAAAAGGGGGAGAAATGGTTTGAAAAATTGAATTTTCAAATGAATAAGGGGGAGCTTTACTTTGATTCCATATCCTTAATCTCTTATTCACATTTTTAAAATTAAAGGGGGAGAATCCCAAACAATTTTTCAAGTTGGTTTTATTATATCAAAAAGGGGGAGATTGTAGAACTAAGGTTTTGATATAATATTTGAAAAATGTTTTGGACTAAATTGAAAAGAATTTAAAATATGTTTTTAGTCAAAAACAACTTGAAAATATGTTTAAGGGTTTTTAAAGCTCTGGAATGGACTTAAAATACATTTAAAGTTGTCAAAACCATGCATTCCAAGTGACCGTATCGATACTGTATCTAAGTGTATCGATACGCCTTGAGGTTTTCAGGCAAATAGAATTCCAGTAGCTAAAACCCGTATCGATACGGCTACGCGTATCGATACGGTGTCTAAAACCCGTACCGATACGCTTACCCGTATCGATACGGTATGTTTTTAAATAGCCCAACGGCTAGTCGCGTACCGATACGGTGGTATCGCGTACCGATACGCCCAACGGTCATTCCCAACGGTCATTTAAATTTGCAGGACCGTACCGATACGCCAGGCAAGCGTATCGATACGCAACAGCTGAAAGAGCTCAACGGCTATATTGATTTCAAGACCGTATCGATACAGGGGAGAGTGTATCGATACACTAGGCTGCTGAACTGCATTTTGTGGGAAATAAACGGCTATTTTGTATCCCCAACGGCTATGAAACATCCCCAACGGCCATAAACGGCTAGAAACTCAATTTGGAGTATAAATAAGACCTCCAAGCATCAAGATTGACAAGAGCTTCAATTGTTACAACATTATGAGTGAAAAACTTGTCTAGAGCTTAAATCGTTCATTTCTTGCTTAGACAACACTTGTGAGCTTACATTGTTAAATTTGCTCAAGTGTTTAGGTTTTGGGTGAGTGCTTAATTGTGCAAACAAATACCTAATAGAGGGTTTGAGTTTGCTTTGTTTATCTCTTTGTAAAAGAGGGTTTTGATCAAGGCTTTGGGTATAAGCTTGATCGTTTGTAAGGGTTTCCTCCTAATCCTAGAAAAGGGGACGAATCAATAGTGGATTGATTGTGAAATCCTTAGTAGGAAGCTAAGGTAGTGGATGTAGACCTTGGTTAGAAGGTTGAACCACTATAAATCATTGTGTCTTTATTCTTTCTAGCTTCTTAAACCCTTCCACCTAAAAATCCACCTCTCCACCACTTGGCGAGCAAGAACGGTTGATTGAATCGAGCACCGAAAAACCCAACACAAACCATTATTTTAATAAAGAAAATATTAAAGTCGAAACCCGAGACAATATTAAAATATTATTTTCACCTAGCCCCTAAACCCGGGCGTTACAAAAATAAACGCTTTTAACTAATTTGCTAACAAGAGGTAATAGTTCAGTAACCAAATTATTATATATTGATAACATAAGTGATTAAAACATAATTAAAATTAGATCATCCAAAGCACAAAAGAAATGAACAATGTAGTTTAGTCTTAATATTAAGAACGTACTGGGAAAAAAACTTGAACAATACCCATAAGTAAAAATAATGATTTTTTTTTTGGCTTAAACGTCATATAGGTGCCTAAACTATACCTTTTTTCAGTTAGGTGCCTAACGTTTGTTTCGGGCCACTTAGGTGTCTAACGGTTCATTCCGTAACCCATATAAGGTTTTAGCCGTGACGGACGTTAAAATTTTTCGTTATTCAATCATAAAGCGACACGTGGCACATTTTTTTTATTTTTCTGATATTAACCAAAATAAGAAAAATAAAATAAATTAATTAAAAATAAAAGTAACCCTAGATCAAATCCCCTTAAACCGAGAAATTATATTATGGGTGATTCCCACCACGTCATCCATGGGACCAACCATTAGAAACCACCCACTTCATCATTTTTATCCATGTCATTAATTTAATAATAAAATAACTTCCAAAAAACAGTTTTTAAAATGACATGGAAAAACTTTAGTGAAGATTCATTGGTTGGAAAAAATGACATGGAAAAATCATGGTGAAGTGGGTGATTTTTATTGGTTGGTCTCATGGATGACGTGGTGGGAATTACCCATAATATAATTTTTCCCTTAAACCTATCTTCTTCTTTTTCCCGCTTCCCCATCAAACCGTCCCCCCTTCAGTTTAATTACAACAATTTCAATTCTAATAACTACTTTCAGAAGATAAAAATCTAATAACCAACAAATGGCGAATTATCCTTGTTTTAAGAACACCCCAAATCAAAGTAAAGCTTCACGAATCTTTGAAAAAAAGGAGGAAACTTACGCGTGATTGACTGTGCCGAGTTCCAAGAAATGATCTTCAAGCTCATGTCCAAGCCTGATGACAACATCGACTTCTTTGGCCCTTGTTATTGATTCTTTAATGTGCTTCAAATTGCAATCAAAATCCATCGCCCATTGGTTCAAATTACAGGTGGCGACTTTCAAAAGCCTCATCTCGGAAGAAATCTCTTAAAAACAATTAGAACACCAAAAAAATGTTCAGTTCACTCAAAATCAGTTGAAACACACACAATTCTAAAAGTAAAGAACAGCAGACGGCGGCCACGAATACAAGGCGGGTGCTCTGATATGGGACGTCGTGAGGGGGGACGGTTTGATGGGGAAGCGGGAAAAGAAAGAAGATGGATTTATGGGTTTAAGGGGATTTAACTTAGGGTTACTTTTATTTTTAATTAATTTATTTTGTTTTTCTTATTTTGGTTAATATCAGAAAAATAAAAAAAAATGTACCACGTGTCGCTTTATGATTGGATAACAGAAAATTTTAATGTCCGTCACGGTTAAAACCTTAAATGGGTTACGGAATGAAACGTTAGACACCTAAGTGGCCCGAAACAAACGTTAGGCACCTAACTAGAAAAAAAAAAGTATAGTTTGGGCACCTATCTGACGTTTAAGCCTTTTTTTTACAAAGACTTAAAACTCAAATAATTGTCTAAAATGTACCTTTTTCATATAGGGTGCCTAAAGTATTTTTTCGGTGCCGAATGTTTTATTCCTTAACAATTTTAAGATTTTTGGTTACGTAACATGCGTTACAATTTTTTCGTTATCCAATTAAAATATGACACGCGATTTATTTTTACTATTTTTTAATTAAAAATTAAAAAAATTTAATGTAAAAAAACTAAAATCTTTAATTTCTCTAAAATACACAAACTCAAATGCTAAACTCACCACCATCTTACCATACGTAATACATTGATTCTTGATACACCACCAACGTCTTTTTTTTTCTCAACAAATTTATTTATTAATTAAAATTTAAATTATATGTCTCATTAAAAATCTCCCTACACTTAAATAGAGAAAAAAATACATATAACCAGGAAAAACTACACAGAAAATCACCTCAGACAATTTCAATTCAATCTCCTAAACAAGTCTTAAAAACTATTACAAAAGCAAATGAAACACCAAACTTAACATCAAACAAAACATGTAAACAGAAACTCAGTGCCCTGCCACAAGAGAACAAAACTAGTTTACCACCACGCCTTAAAGAGAGAGGTACGAGCTTTACCATTTTTTTGCAAGGTTGACCGCAATTCTTTTGACCATATTGCCGGTCTCAACAAAGACTGACCACCACCTCTAAGGACGCCGAAGAGAATCGTTTAACCACAGAAAAATCACCTTAGAGTCCAACTCTACTATCAAATTGAAACACTCTATCCACTTTGCTTCAATGAACACTTCTAATGCAGTTTTAACAGTGATTAATTTTGTAAAATCCGCTCCCTTGTCATCCACAAGACCAGAAAACAACATTGTCAATGAGCCATCCTCAGTTCTCAGAACGCCTCCAAACCTTGCCTCATCACCTTTAAAGATCCCATCGACATTGAATTTGGCGAATCCCACATTTGGAGGAGACCACACTTCATTAAAAGTAGTTCTATTTTTCTTACCAACTATACGAAATCGATTATCCCACCATCCATCCATATTGGGAGAATCAGTCTCATTTGCTGCTTTGATCCAAAAAAGAGCTTGAAGTTTGGTGAAGGAAAGCAAGTCTTTGACTGTTGTAGTTTTGTGACGGAACACCGCCTCATTTCTCGCTAGCCAAATGCTCCACAATGTTACCCCAACTGTGATTAACCACCCATCTCTGAGAGTACATGTAAACGATACATTGAAACTAGGGATGGTAGTTTGATCCGATTCGATCTGAAGGAATTTATTTGATCCATATTCGATTGAAAAAATCTAAATTTAAATCTGAGGAAAATGTCTGAGTCCTAATAGGAGATGGGTTGGATATGGATCATGCCAAGATCCGATCCGAATCTAAATCCGAATCTGATCCAAATCCATGTCTGAACCGAATCCGACGCATCCTATCCTTATTCGAGTCCGAATCAAAACATTTAAGACTTTTAATTCCTTAAAACAAAATATCATGTATAATATTTACATTAAAACAAGAAGACAACATAAATAAAGTAAAAAGTTAAACTAAATACATTAAAACAAAAAAACCAAATATATTTTTTAAACGAGAACATAAATGTATATATTAGGTAATTTGGAATAATGGTAAAAACAAAATTAACTTTTTATATATATATATATATATATATTAAAAGTGATAATAAAAATATAAATATCTTAAGAATGTAAGTGAAATAATAATAATAATAATAATAATAATAATAATAATAATATTTATTATGATTTATATATTAATTAACCTTAATATAGTGTAATATATCTATTTATATCATATGCATGTATAAATAAATATGAAAAAAATGCAAGATCAAGTCATAGATAAACAAACAATAAAATAAATACAATGAAGAAACAAATAAATGTAAATATCAACGAATTACTAAAAATTAAGGAAGTTAGTGAATGCAATAGTAAGTGATGTGCAATTGATAGATAAAGTTATGATATATTATATTAAAATTATGAATTAAAATAGAAAGCAAATTAAAAGCATAAACAATAAACACAAAAAATTAAATGTAGTCAACAAACAAGGGATAAAAATGAACAAGGGTAGAATTAAATAGCATAAATTAAATGAGTAAGAAATTAAATATACAAAATTTTGGACTGATTTGCACTAAAATAAAATTATTAAAGGGCCAAAACACAATATAACCTAAAGACGCTAAAATTCGCGAACCTACCCCTCAGACTTGGGTCAAGATTAGGGATTACAATTTAATCCGAATCCAAAAACTCTGATCTAAATGCGGTTGAAACAAATCCGAATCCGATCCGAAAAAATCCGATCCAAATTCGGTTGAAAAAATATTCGAATTCAAATCCAGAAAAATATCCGAATCAGATTGTAACGGATTTGGACTTAAATTTTATACAATCCGATCCAAATCTGATCCATTGCCATCCTAATTGAAACAGAATTTAAATAATTCATTAAATTGCCTCCATCGTAGCTTCCACCACTTGAAGAAATTACTCTAAAATCTATCTACAAAAATACACCCCGAGAATAAATGATCTGAATCCTCCAAGAAAGTTTTACACCATTGACATAAACAAAGATTTTTATCTAACAAAACACCCCTATTTTTAAGGAATTTCTTCGAATGAATTCTATCAATCTTCAACATCCAAAGGAACGTTTTCACCTTAGGGGAATTTTAATCTTTCAGAGTTTTTCAAAATTAAAATTTGGAGCAATTACATCTGTACTAACCAGTAGGTGAGATATTTTTTTTTACTGAAAATTGTCCTACTTCTCTTGGATCCAAGCGATTTTATCTTCCAAATCAAGACAGATTAAAATTCTCTACAATCTTCACCAATTCTTTTAGCATAACCAGGAGAGCCCTAGAGAACAAACTTCTCCATTCATCCTTAAAACAGTCCCCTTTCGCAACTTCTGTCACCCTCGCCCTTTTAGATTTAACTAATCTATATAGTCTAGCAAATTCTTTACACAACGGTTTATATCCACACCATATGTTCCTGCCATCACCCAACAACTATCGAAAGCCATCTTCAGGCATCCATTTATTCACTTCAGTTGAAGCCCAGTTTTTCACAATCCCTCTCCATATCAAAGACACATTCTTTGAGTTAGAGAGCTTTATTCTCCAGCTACGATTAACTCCTCTATACTTTGAAAAAATAATTTTTCTCTATAATGCCCTACTTTCCGTTGCGTACCTCCATCCTCATTTAGCAAGAGCGCTTTGTTTTTTGCTTTAAGATCAATACCACCAACGTCTTTACACGATGTTCTTTCTCGACTCTCGTGATATTCTTGGAATCCTTATTGTAATACTTGTTAATGGTCTAGGTCTTTTGATTAAAAAAATTAAAATATTATGTATCCCTCCGTGCAAATAAATAGCCACCATTAAAAAACTATTAATTCCCTAAAATTTTAATACTTAAATTACTTTTCTACAATATAACTAATTTTACAAAATTTGAAAAGAAAAGAAAAATAAAAATTAAAACTTAAAATTTTGAATTTTGAATTTTAAAATTAGTTTACGTCAAAAATGATAGAGCTATATAGCTATATCCTAATTCAATTAGTACCAAAATGACTTTCCAAAACTAATCTAATAATCTGAACAAACATAAGTTCTTCTTTGCAACTATTATAGTTTTTTTTTTTAAGTGATCAATTTTTACCTCTGCAACTCAAAAAATATCATTGGTAAATAGTGATTTTTTAGTAATATGCAGGTTTGTCGACTTATTATGCATGTTCGGGGTGTGAGGCCAGAGGCTTGTTGTTATATTAAAGGTTTGAACTAGCGGCATCTCCGTGTGAGTACAATGTATCTTACCAATGCGCTCAACACTTATTGGTAAATATTAGTAGTAAATTTTATTTAAACTTATTTCATTAAAATTACTTATTAATGAACATTTTCAGAAGATATACAAGTAAAACGCTAAAACCATGCAGTTCTAACCTGAATATTCCCTTTTTTTTACCAAAGTGAATCCTCCAAAATCGAATTAGATACAACTGTTAAGTATAAATAATGCATCAAGTACAAAAATACAGAGGTCAAAAACATTACAGTTAAATTTCATTAAAAAACATTACAGTTAAATTGATTTTTGTTTAAAATTTGTTTGTTCGTTAGTTGAACATATATAACTATATAAGTCCGTTGATTTTTGTTCATGACCGTTAAATTAATATGTTTGATTTAAATAATCATGATTTATTTTAAATTTATTTAAATGTATTAAAATTTTTGTGTGAATAAAATATAAACTACAAACTTATAAAATTAAAATTCCTTAAAATAAAGAGACAAAACTAAGTAATAATAAAAAAACAGCAGAGCTTGCTAAAACTA
Organism: Hibiscus trionum; assembly: GCA_030270665.1. Lineage (NCBI taxonomy): Eukaryota > Viridiplantae > Streptophyta > Magnoliopsida > Malvales > Malvaceae > Hibiscus > Hibiscus trionum. The sequence continues at coordinate 43,357,304 of BSYR01000004.1, forward strand.
ATGCTTTTAACCCAAATCAATCGAATGCCCAAGCATTCTTCTTTCTTAACTCTTCTTCTTCCTCGGGAGTGAAATCGTTCTTAATGTTGAAGGTCGTCCGAATCTCCTCCGGTGACTTCCCCTTTATAATGTCCGCCACTTTTTGGCACGTCAAGTCCAACAAACTCTTAACATTGAGAAAGTTGGCAGCCTGCAAATCAATTTCTTCTTATTATTAAGAGCTAACTTACACTACCATGGCAATGGCAGTTTCAAAAACGTTAAAAAAAAACACAAGAGAAGAACGAGAAACTAACCATGATGAGGTAATAGAGTGTGTTTAGATCAACACGAGCGATGAAATCTGCAGCATCCCGAGCTTTAAGTTGATCGTCCGATTTGTTTTCCCAATCGACGTGCATCTTGCAGTAGTCGATTACCTTGGATAAAATCTCGCCGGTGATGTCAGGGAGGGGGATTTCTTCGTTGGCGCAATCGTCTTCGATCATGTTCTTTATCATCTCCGACTGAACTGCCACCGCTTCTTCGACCTCGAAAGCCTTTCCGTCGCAACTCTTCAATACTATCTTCTTTGAAGTGGACGCCATTGTTGATGTTGAATGCAGAATTCTTAATCCGAATAGAGTGATAAGCTAAACTTGAATTGCGAATTGTAATTGTAGGGGAAAAGTAAAGGAAACGATTGGTATTTATAGAAGGATTTAAGCCTACCTGCTTAACCTAAATCTACTTAGCCTAGGATTTTCTTTACAATGAATAATATATTTTTAAAAAATTTGCAGGGTAAAATAAAATCTAATAAATATAGAATTCTGTAATTAGAACCGAAAGACCAGAAAGAAATTAATAAATTTAATATTTTTTAAATGAATAAAAATAAAAGAAATATTAAAACACGGTACTTGTTCATCAAGTAACCGGGGATATAAATAGAGTAGGATCATACATATTCAATAAACATAGCTCTCAAAGAGAGAAAGTCATTTTGGCACTATGAAGAAGAGAAAGTCATTACGTTGGCAAACAAGACAAGAAAAAAAAAATGATGTTTATTCCGGTCTAGAATAGGGGTGTTCAAATGATTAATTTGATCATTGGTTGAACCGAATCAACTAAAATTAAATTAATCAAAAATTTTAAATCTTTAACTATTAATTGAATCGATTTAAAAAAATTAACCGTACCGAACAAACTTCGATTAATTCGGTCGAATTATGAATTAACTTTAATATATCATGAGTTTTCCTAATCAAAATTATTATACAATAAAAATACTTAAAAATATTTTTAGTTCACAAAGATATTTTGCATTTAATTTAGACAATATCTAAACATAGATAAAAACATTAAAAAAATTTAGTAAATGAAAAACATGAGAGAAAGTGTTTTTTTACGCGTTGTTTATTTAATTTTGTTAGATGTTTGGAGATTTTTTCATTTGAGTTAGAACTAAGTTTCATAATTTTAATAGGTATGGGCTTAATATGTATAATATATTTTATTTTTTTACAGTTTGGGTAATTTGATTAATTAACCGATTTTAAATCGAATTAACTGATAATCGAACTTTAAAAAATTCTTTAAGAGTTTGATGGGAAGGCAATACAAGAGGTTTCTGTTCAATCGGCAATTTGTGGGGGGTAATCACTCGGCTACTGTTATAGTGGAGAAGGGCCAATGCACACCTAAACAGTCCGGAAAGAGCATAAGATCGGTTGAAGATGAAAAAACTAGGCGTAAGGAGGACCAATCTCTTAAGAGTTTAAGTGTTCGGAAGAAAGCAGAGTTTAAAATCATGTCTAAACTATTGATTAACCTTACGGCTAACGCCAATGTGGTTCACCAGAAGCCAATTGCGACTTCGAAGGACCACCCGCCGGACGTAACAAAAGTAGACCAACAATTGGGTACACCACAACAGCCGGTTGATGCTTCGCTAGTTAAATGGGTAGTGCTTGACTCTTCGGAACAGGAGAGTGCAATGCATTTGGCGCAAGTTCTCACTATTGTCTATTTTTAATGATTAATATAATGTGTTGGAATGCGCAGGGCGTGGCAAGCCACCCTTTCGTAGACACTTTCGAAATTTTGTCCGTTTGTATGATCCGTAGATAACAACTTTGTTTGAGCCCCAGATTAGTGGGGTACGTGCTGATAAGGTAGTAACTAGACTTGAATTCCCAAATTCGTACCGAGTTGAAGCCCATGGTTTTAGTGAAGGTGTTTGGCTTATGTGGAGAGATTTGGTCTCGATTCAGACTGAGAGAATCGCGAATCAATTTATTCATTGTCGTGTTGCAGTTTTGAATTCTTCAAAGTGGTTTTATTTCACAACTGTGTATGCAAGTCCAAAGATTGTTGTCCGTAAGCACCTCTGGGCTATGTTGGAGATTCTTAACCCTGTGAATGATGTCCCTTGGATATTAGGTGGAGATTTTAGCTCTACTCTAAGCTCGGCGGACCGAAATGATAATGCCGCCATGGGCTCAGGGGTGAATAACTTATTTTCTGAGTTTGTTTTTAACACGGCCTTAGTGGATGCAGGTTTCTCGGATCTGAAGTTTACATGGAGCAGGGGTAATCTTTGTAAAAGACTGGATAGGTATCTAATGAATGAAGTATGGTATTCGCTGAGTTCGATCTCTCTAGTGCTCCACCTTGATGAGATCATTGACCAATCTTGATGAGATCGGGATCTCCCCTCCTACAACCACATCAACATCCTTTCCGATATTTGATTAGCTGGCAGGATCACCCCGATTTTAATGCATTCTTAGAGTCTTGCTGGGATTCATCACGCACGGTTGAGGACAACATTATGGAGTTTACCTCTAAAGTTAGGGAGTGGAACAAAAATGTCTTTGGCCAGAATAAGAGAAATCTGATGTCACACATTAAAGGGATAGATCGAAAACTTGAATCTTGTAACTTGCAGTCGCTCCTCAAGCTCCGCGAGAAACTAATGTCACAATTAGGTTTGGTTCTTGAGGAAGAGGATGCACTATGGTTTCAGAGAGCACGTACACAGTGGGTCTCTCAAGGTGATATGAGTACAATTTTTTTTCATGCTTGCACAATGAGTAGGCGACGGAGAAATTTCATATCGACCTTGCAACTCCCCAATGGCAGTTGGAGCACGGATCAAGATGAGTTGCGTGGGCTAGCAGTTGCTTTTTTTCGTTAGTTGTTCACCTCTAAGGGAGACGTTTTACAGGATTACCCTATTACTGGTCGCTTTCGCCCTCTTACGTCTTTGGAGAGGGCTTGGATGTCACGACCAATTATATTTCAGGAGCTCTCATCTATTGTATTCTCTATGAGCCCCCTTAAGGCTCTCGGGAGTGATGGCTTGCATGCTGCGTTCTATCAGAGGAATTGGCATATCGTGGGTGAATTTATCTTCGTAAAGGTACATCAAATCTTTTCTTCTAGTGTTATGGATGCCTCGCTAAATAGTACCTTGCTCGTTCTAATCCTTAAAGTGGAATCTCCACAATCTATTTCCCAATTTCGGCCTATCAGTCTATGTAATATCTTGTACAAGATGGTAACAAAGGTTATTGTGGAGAGATTGAAACCGTTCTTACCTTCTTGGATATCTGGTAACCAAACTAGTTTTGTCCCGGACAGGCCAATTACTGATAACATCATTATTGCTTAAGAGGTAGTTCATTCGATGCACAAGAAGAAAGGGCGATTAGGCTAGATGGCTTTGAAAATTAACTTGGAGAAGGCTTGTGATAGACTTGAGTGGAACTTTATTCTTGATACTCTACATGATATTGGTATTTTTGGAAATTTGATCAGCCTTATAATGAGTTGTGTATCGTCGGTTACAACGCAAGTGTTATGGAATGGGACGGCTTCATCCGGTTTTCACCCCACTCGTGGACTGCGGCAAGGTGACCCACTATCTACGTATTTTTTCATATTATGTATGGAACGTCTTGCACACGCCATCCAAGAGGAAGTTGAGGGCGGGGCGTGGAGACCGATTAGATTATCCCATCATGGCCCGGGACTGTCCCACCTTTTCTTTGCAGACGACTTGATTATTTTTTCTGAAGCTACTCTCGATCAAATGGTGATTATTCAGAAGATACTGCTTTCTGTGATAGTTCTGGGCAAAAGGTCAGATCCTCTAAAACCAAATTGTTTTTTTCTGATAATGTCCAGAGTAGTTTACAGGTGAGTATTTGTCAATCTTTGGGATTTGAGGAGACTAGTGATTTGGGTATTTATCTTGGGGTGCCAATTCTTCATGGTCGAGTCACAAGAGCTACACATGGTTACCTAGTAGACAGAGTTCGCAGAAAATTAACTGGGTGAAAGGCTAAAAACCTATCTTTCGCTGACCGTATTACTTTAGTTAAGTTAGTTATATTTGCTATTCCGTAATATGCTATGCAAATTGTGTTGCTTCCCAAATGAGTTTGTGCAGACATTGAAATCTTTATTCGACGATTCCTGTGAGGCGGAGCATGCGAGAAAAAAAGCATCCCACTAGTTAAATGGGAGGATGTCTGTAAATCTCCTAGATCGGGTGGCTTTGGAATACGCCAGACGTATGGTCAAAATATGGCCTTCCTCATGAAAATAGCCTTCAGTTTGCTAAATAGACTGTAACCACTTTGGGCTCAAGTTCTGCGAAGTAAATACAGGGTCACACATGGGTGCCTGATACAATCGCTAGGCAGGGCAGTTCGAATTTGTGAAATGGATTAACAAGGATTTGGGATGACGCGCGGATGGGTGTTGCTTGGTGCTTAGGGAATGGCTCCGCTGTAAGGTTTTGACTTGACTCATGGGCAGGGAGTCTTGGCCCTCTTATTGAGCTTGTAATTGACCCACTGTTTGTGCCGAATTTATTAGCTTCTGTCGCAGACATAGTTACACTTGATGGCGAGTGGCGTTGGACTGTGTTTCGGGATGTGCTGCCGCCTAATGTGCTTCTTACTATCCTGGCCATTAAACCCCATCTTAACTCGACGAATGATGGTGTTCCAGGATGGCAGTGAGATCCATTACGTTCATTCTCGATTCGATCGGCTTACAATAATCTAGTGCTCCTCGACGGAGATTGAAGATGCTGGTTGGACATTGATATCAGGTTACATAAGCTCCCCTCGCGTTAAATATTTCTTGTGGCTTGCTTATTGGGGTCGCATACTCACAAATGAGGATAGAGTCCGTCAACATTTAACGGACGATGCTTGCTGCTCCTGCTGCAGTGCGGTTTCGAAAACCACACTGCATGTCCTACGAGACTGCACAGTGACAACGACTTGGGCAACTCTTATAAAGTCTGAACTGTTGGCTGGATTTTATAACTTGAGTAGGCGAGAATTTTGTAACTTTTTGAGTCGGTATTGAATAACTCGATTCGACTTGTTAAGAACTCGAACTGAGTTCAAATTTAAATCAAATATTAACCAAACTTTAACCGAATAAATTGCTCTCCATTCATCTTGTCTCATTTAAGCCCTAATTCTAAGCATTTTTAGTAGTCAAATCCAAATAACATACAGTGGTATAGTTTAGTTCGTGCCTGCTGAAACTTCCGCATCCAATTAAAAGACAAACCCAAGTTTAACCCTACCTCCAGCATTAACTCTGTATTCTTTGCTCTTTCTTTCCCTCGCAGCCGTTTCCACTCCTTTTTGGCGGCGGAAGCATCGCCGACGGTCGACCTTCCCTCTTTCTTCGTAAACGGACTTCAGAAAACACGCTCACTGTAAATCACTCACCGTGCTTCCAAAAGAGAAGTATACAAACTCTTGGCCACCTCTTCCGCCGCCGCAATTGGAGTCTTCTCTGACGGTAGCTTCCTCGAAACAGTTGTGGACACGATCAATTAGTGTATTTCAATTCACCACCTCTAAGGCCTTCAACGATTCATAGAAAGTTGCTTTGGTGAAGCGCACTGTTCTGCAATGGAGGCAGCGGCATATGCTTCCTTTACGAGTTTCGCAACAAAATCATTGCCTTTTTACTCTATATCACAATCTTCTATTATAAACCTCCGCCAAAACTGTCACAAAAATACTCTCAAATCAAAATCTCCTAGAAACCTTGTAATCTGCGCTTCATCTGGTTCCAGTTCTGGTACTCCCTTTAATGAATCTGGTCCTAGTTCTAGTTCTCCAAATTTGAATTCTTTTATTTTATAAATTGTTTTTGCTTTCTTTTAGGTTCAGTTGTGACGTTGCTAGATTATGGAGCTGGAAATGTTCGGAGTGTAAGGAATGCGATTCGATATCTTGGCTTTGAGATAGAGGATGTAAGTCATTTTAGCTTACTTTTCCTTTTCTTTAATTCATTTGTATTTTTATTCATTGAAAAGTTTTAAGACTTTATTCAGATTGATTAAATGTTTACATCCAATTTTGTAAGAGTGGCACTTCTGTTTAGGATAAGAATCTGATGTAAACTATTTTATTAGAAACAGAGTGTTGAACTATCACGAGCTTGTTTCTTTTCTATAGTAGTTCGTATTCTTCAGTTTTCATTAATTACTATGTCCTACAATCACACATTTTCGGATATGGATATCGGATATGATTTCACTTATGGGGAACTTATCTTAGATTCTTATGTCCAAGTAAAATATTTGTATCGTTTTATAATTGCAAACCATTGCTAATTGTTTCCACAAAAAGAAATTTCTTAGGGAGTTTCTGTTGCAATGTTTTTTTTTTCTTTCATTTACTTGAAGTATGTGGATTGGTGGCATAATTTTAAGAATGTTATGATTTGTATCATTTTAGGTTCAATTGCATTTCAACGAAAATGCTTAGTAAGGAATAAATGCGTTATTTCTTTGGAATTAAAATGTAGGTGCGAACTCCAGAAGATATTTTGAATGCAGACCGCCTTATCTTTCCTGGTGTTGGGGCATTTGCTTCAGCCATGGATGTATTGACCAAGACCGGGTATTAGTTTTATGACCTTTTTTAATTGAAATGAGCATTTTACTTGTAGAATTATTTTTGTATGCATGGATTTTGGACGTGGAACTGTGGAAGAACTAATATTAGAAGAACTTATTTATGATTAGTGAGAGTTCTGTAGTAGTAACTTGATCTTTTTTTTAAAATTATTTTAATTAGAGAAATATAATGACTCAGAGATGAAATCTGATTGGATGATCCTTGAGCTTTTGAAAATTGTTTGGCGAACCATATGTCTTTATGTTGATTTGCCAAATGGCTTGCAAGACTTCACTTAATCTATTTATCATCACTAATAAAAGTTAAAGAAATATTCTAATGATATGCCACTTTGTAACTGGCTGAAAATTTTCCTCCAATCTTTTTAATGATAGCTAATTATCTCTTCTGTTCAGCTCAAAATTTAACTTAGTTAAAATTATCGATTTGGAAGTTTTCATTTGTCATTTACTGCAGGATGGCTGAAGCACTATGTACCTACATAAAAAATGACCGCCCATTTCTAGGCATTTGTCTGGGACTTCAACTGCTTTTTGAGTCTAGTGAAGAGAATGGACCAGGTTAAACAACTCCAATTTTATCGTAAATCTTTGAAAGACCTATACATATGATATTAATGATTAGGACTTGATAATGTTTCTTCACTTGTAGAAAATATGCATAACTGTTTTCCTGAATGCATGTTATGTTAGAGTGTGCGGTTTAACGAGCCTCTTTCTTTTGGTGGTTTATCTATCATTCATTTTTTTATTAATAGATAGCTTAAAGAAGAGGTGTAGTATAGGAGGAAGAAGGAATTGAAAGGAGAAAAAAAAGGAAAAACAATTAGTGTTCATTTTGCAAAAAAGAAAAATTTGGATGTTTTCTAGTTTTTAACTTTTCAACTTGATTCTGTGGTGCATTTGTTTCAGTGAACGGTCTCGGCTTGATACCTGGTGTGGTTGGGCGGTTTAAGTCTTCGAATGGTATTAGAGTACCCCATATTGGCTGGAATGCTTTGCAAGTTGCTAAAGACTCTGAGATTTTGGATGACATCGGAGACCACCATGTCTACTTTGTTCACTCTTATCGTGCCATGCCGGTATGCTCTTCCTTGTCAACCTTGTAATTATCTTGTGACATTTTCTCATTAATACGCCTATTGCAAAAGCTTCCAATAAGCATAATTTGTGCTCTTTGGTAACCTATTTTCTCATATTTTTGGTAGTCGGATGATAACAAAGAATGGGTTTCATCGACATGCAATTACGGTGATGATTTTGTAGCATCTATCAGAAGGGGAAACGTGCATGCAGTCCAGTTCCATCCAGAGAAGAGTGGAGGCAAGAAATTTGTGCTCTTAGTTATTTTTGTCTTCACATGTTTCAAGTTTCAAATTGTGCTAGTTTCTTCTTGTTGGCATGGGATTGCTTGTTCACATGCAAATCTCTATTTAAAAATGTTTCCCTCTAAGATTGTCATCTGAAAGAGAAAACGTTAATAGTGATAATATTTATGGTTTCAACATTACATGAAGATCATCAAAAGCAGAATTGTTAAGGTGTTTCTCCTGGCTTAGGGAGTTGGTCCATCCATATTCTTTTCCAACGTAATTATTTGGTCTGTCTGATTGATAAAGAAGTATCTTTGTAGGTTAGCAAAATATTATTTATTTTCTGAGCAAATGTCATACATAAGAGCTTACCTGTTCATTGACAATTGACTACATCGATAAAATTGTTTCAGATGTTGGTCTTTCTGTATTGAGAAGGTTCCTAAATCCAAAGTCACGGGGTGCAAAGGTAATCTTTGTATCCCTGGTTTAGTTCATCTAGTAACTTTTATCAGTTTTTATTCATCCATTTAATGATCTGAATGATTTGCTTGATTCAGAAGCCTACTCAGGGGAAGGCTTCAAAACTTGCTAAGAGGGTAATAATTTATGAAACTTGAATTATTTTGTATGTTATTCTTGATTTTATTTTCTATGCATCACTTGTCTTTTAGATATTAATTGCATAGCCTTAAATAAGTACTTTAACGTGTTATGTGTGACTTTGTGGCTCATATGGCTTGTAGCTGAGTGATATTATTTCATTCAGGTAATTGCTTGTCTTGATGTTAGGGCGAATGATAAAGGGGATCTTGTTGTAACCAAAGGAGACCAGTATGATGTAAGAGAGCATACAAAAGAGAATGAGGTGAGTCAGAGGTCATTCATTGCTCCAATTCCATGTTGTCTTTGATCTTAATTTTGGATTGGTGAATGCCTAAATAAAATTTTAATTTTGCCCATCAATGCATCATGAATTCACAATACCATACATGGAAAAAGTGGATGTGTCCTTAGATGTGAGAGGATATTGGAGTAGAATTACGCTTGCTTGTTTTCATCTTGATCTCCTATATTCTAATGCTTGAAATTGGATGCTGTTTTAACTCTTCAAACACTTTTATAGGTGAGAAACCTTGGTAAGCCAGTAGAGCTTGCTGGACAGTATTACAAAGATGGGGCCGATGAGGTATGCTTATGGTTATAGCTTTGAGGAGGTTTTTGTTTATATTGCAATTTCAGCAACCATTTAGTCTCTACTGAGTTGCTTTTATTCCTTGAATTATTTATTTCTTTTGTACTTCAAATTTCAGGTTAGTTTTTTGAACATTACTGGATTCCGTGACTTCCCATTAGGCGATTTACCGATGTTGCAGGTTTTTGACATTTAATTATAAACATATTTGACATGGCATTTTTAATTTATTCTTTAGTGTTTGTATGTTTGAATACTATATGTATATTTATTAATTTATATGCAATGCAGGTGTTAAGGCACACATCAGAAAATGTTTTTGTCCCACTAACTGTTGGAGGTGGTATACGAGATTTTACTGATGCAAATGGGAGGTGTGCCTCTGTTTTATAATATGATCTGGTTTTCATATGTTTACTACAGACTTAATTTATGTTTAAATGATTTATTAGTCATTCCCTGATACTGCAGTTCTCAGTGATCTTTTTGTAATAAATGAATCATAGATGTATATTCAATATTGTTTTTTCAGGTACTATTCTAGTTTGGAAGTTGCTTCAGAGTATTTTAGGTCGGGGGCTGATAAAATATCCATTGGAAGTGATGCAGTTTATGCGGCAGAAGAATATATAAAAACCAAAGTGTGCAATATGACCTCAATAAAACTCGTAATATGTGGAGTTAAGATGTTTATGCACATGCATATGTATCACTCCTAATAGTTCTTGAATGCTTCTTTCAGGTAAAGACAGGAAAGAGCAGCTTAGAACAAATTTCTAAAGTTTATGGAAATCAGGTATTGTTATTCTTGTTTTTGATGTGTAGATGCCCATACAAATATGTATCCATGTTTATTTTATCAATCTTCCATAGGCTGATTGTGAAGTTTTCACTGCTTGTTTATTGATATTTACTATAAAATGATACAAAGAAGTATTTCTTAGAGGAAAATAAATGTTTAAGAACAAAAGGAACCGACAAATTGTTGATGGAAGATGGTTGTGTTAGGCTCGGGTGTGTATGTCGGACACAGTATGTTTAATTTTCCATGCATTTGGGTCATTTCCTCATACCCATATGTAGATATGCTTCGAGCACAGGTGTTGTAAGCCAAACTTTGATCCATGTTTTTTACCTGTACAGCTGGTGTCAGTTTTGTTGCTAATTTTTGCTATCACTTGTTGTAAGCCAAATTTTGATTTGTCATTTTGGCCACTTGATCATATTTGCAGTATCAATAATGAACTTATATGTTGACTGAATGTTTATTTGACAGGCAGTGGTTGTAAGCATTGATCCTCGTAGAGTGTATGTTAAAGGTCCTAATGATGTGCAGTTCAAGACTATACGGGTCACAAAACCAGGTAAATAAAGATCTTACTCTTTTATTTACCATTCATCTGAAATTTACATTTTGTCCATGGAAAATTCTGTTGCGTGTGAACAAGAGAGAGAGAATTTTTCTGAAGACACTGTCTGAGAAAGTTCACAAGAATGATTAGAACATGCCTTTTTGGTGTCAGGTCCAAACGGAGAAGAATATGCTTGGTATCAGTGTACGGTAGGGTTCTTTGCTCTCTGCCTTTTTGCACTATCTTTGATAAAGCATTTATATAGAAAAGCTTTTTTAAACTAGCAGTATGCATTAAACCAATCATACAATTAGATCTTATTCAAAGCAAGGAAATACCTCTTGTAAAACCAAAAAGGAACTTATCAAGCAAACCATCTGACAATTAGCGATTACCCCATACTCTCTTATAAAAAAGGAACTTAGCAACTTTAATCACGTCTGAATGTGACGGATTTTTTAGCTGCTTAATTTATTTATTAATAATGCATAAAGATTAAATATTCATCACCTTCCTGTTTATATTTCAGAAGTTTTTAGTTTATGCATATCTTGAATGGCTTTATGTTCCTAAGGTTAATGGTGGACGAGAGGGTCGACCAATTGGAGCTTATGAGCTTGCAAAAGTTGTTGAAGAACTGGGAGCTGGAGAAATACTATTGAACTGCATCGATTGTGACGGTATAAACAACTTCCTCATTGCTCATAATTCCCCTTCATAAGTAATTGTTTATAGCACGACATTAGTATCTTAGTTCTTAGATAATCCAGTGTTGTCAAGTGCGTCTAGGCACTAGAATCCATTATTTTAGGTGCAATGTGCAACAAAAGCACTAGCCTGAGTGAAGTAAAGCGCAATATATATGTGTCAGTAGTAATGATGACAAACTCTTAAGTAGTGTTCAATCATGCATGCTTGATTGAGTTTGATACAATACCTTGATATTAAAGGTATATCTAATGAAAAAAGTAAAATATTAAGGAGATTAAAGAGAACTTCAATTAGGCAAACTTTTCTTATGCTTATCACCTTACTAAAAGTGTCTGAGGTGCTTTGTTCTCTAGTGCTCACCGCGCGGGCACAGGTGCTAGGAGCATGCCTTGACAACAGTGAAATAATTGCTCTTTTTGTTTTGAAAATTACATCAAGAGTCAATTCTGTACATTTACAACAGATGGTCAAGTGTTATCGACAATATCCAGATTATGCCATTTTTCTCTGATAATAAAGTCATTTTTGGTTTCTCTCTAGTATTATCAAACATGTCCATGACCATCAAAATTACAGAAGATGAAATATTATATACTTGTGATTTTGTGGTCTAAACTCTAACCAAGTAGAATATTAAGTCTATTCTTCTTTTGTTTGGTTTAATGTCTACTTGCTGGCTTTACAGGTCAAGGAAAAGGATTTGATATTGATTTAATAAAGCTGATTTCCGATGCTGTCAGCATCCCCGTAATTGCAAGTAGCGGTGCTGGTGCTGTTGAACACTTCTCGGAGGTATTCATGAAAACAAATGCATCAGCTGCTCTTGCTGCTGGCATTTTCCATCGGAAGGAGGTAATTATTTCGTATGTTTTTACAATCGCACTTTTTCCCAGCTTGATGGATAATGGGATACATTTAAACTTTGATAACAATTCTTTGATTCATTGGGGAGTTTAGGTGCCCATTCAGTCTGTGAAAGCACACTTATTGAAGGAAGGCATTGAAGTAAGGATCTGATCGTATCTGTTATCGAGTTGATTAGGCCCTAGAAATCCCAGTTTCTAAAATCAGGGGTTAGTGTAGAATGTAGATATGCAAACTCCACATTTTATCTGTTTTGAATGTTTTAATGCATATTTGCTGTTCTGGGATTGGTTTCAAAATATTTTTTTATCTTCTTTCGGATGTATCCATCATGAGTTAGAATGTTTATGAATGAACCATCTCATGGATTGGCAATAAAATGTTTATGTGAAACAATAATTTTTATGGTGTACTTGGTAGAGTGGAAAAATAGTAGGATGAATATTTAATATTCAAGAGTATTATCGTTTGAATTTTCTCTTGAATCCATATATATATACATTTATACATATGTATATGTATTCTTTATATCGATTTTATTGCTTGCTGCTGGTGTCACCATAAGGCACTTGATTATCTCATGAACCAGAGCATGGAGGCTGGATTACTGGAAGTTGGGATGGAGGAGCTACAGAAAAGATTTCTTACTGAATAATAAATACCATAATTTCCTCCTATACATATATATTAATAAATTGGAACCATGACCTGAAAGCTTTCTTTTAATTCAAGTTCAATGGGGGTAAGGGTAAAAATATCAAGGTCCCCTGTATCTCTGAAAACACAAACAACCCTGTGGTTGATCATGTGGGATCATCCCTCCTCCCTTGGATGTGTCTATGCCCTCTAACATCGACACCACCTCGTCCATCTCCGGCCGTCTGTCGGGGTTCGCATCCCAGCATCTCTTCATCACATTTGCAAGCGAGCTTGGACAGCAACGAGGTATCTCTGGCCTCAGATTCTGTAGTTTGTAAAGTTGAATATCTATCACTCATCTTTTAGAAAACAAGAAGTCTAGGTAAAATATAATATAGAATTAACATAAAATCATTTTGGTTTATATTTGTTTATGTTGTTTCGATTCATTTTTCTTGAAGTATCCGTGTCATGCATATATTTAGATATGTGTAGGAGAATATAGACTTGATATAGGTTTTTGCAGCCGAGAAAGTGAATAGGGATAGATAAATATACCTGGCGAACAACAGCAGATGTGACTTCTGAGAAGCTAAGATCAGGATATGGCATGTCACAACAGTATATCTCCCACAAACATATACCAAAACTATACACATCACACTTTCGGTTGTAAGGGTTGCCATTAAGGACCTGTCTCAATTTCAGATTCATCAAGGTTAAGATCATAACATATAGATAATGTTGAGACCCTGCATTTGATAATTCTAGGAACATAGGTTGTCCTGATTAAATCCGACACTCACATTCAAGTTCGAGTAATATATACTTTCGTATTCAATACATATGTCTCCTCAGTATGGAAACTCAGAATAAGCAAAGGTCAAAAAGCATATAAGTTGTAAATATACCTCTGGTGCCATGTAACCCAGTGTTCCAGTCTCTCCGGTCATGTCAATAGGGTTCGATGCTTCGATTCGAGCTACACCGAAATCAGCAATTTTAACTGTACGCGTCTTGTCCAGAAGCATGTTCTCAGTTTTGACATCTCTATGGACAATCTTCTTCGAGTGAAGATAACTCAACCTAACAGAGTACCAGAAAACAGAAAATGTTGAACACAATGATCTGGGAATTTGATCTTTCATAGATTTATAGATGAGTAAGAACAAAATCGAGTATCGATAAGGCACCGGAGTCTGACCCTCGTGCAAGATCGAGTGCCAATTGAACAACTACTTTAAAGGCAAGCTTCCTTCTTCTGTTCTTTATCAGGTAAGATTTCATTGCACCCCCGGGACAATATTCAACAACAACGCAACAAATATTACTTGGCATGCCTATATGACCATTTTCCGTTTGTAAGTTCAGCTCTGATGACCCCATTGTCGCCCCTATGAACTGCATGGGATATTTAGTGCACGGATTAAAGACAAATATAATCCATAGCCAAAAAAGAACAATTAAGTTGGTCTATTGGAACAAGGTGTTAGATCTATTAAGTAAAGTTAGAAGTTTAAATCCTTGTGAATAGAATGAAATAGAATAAATTAGATTGGAAGTATCGTCTTTAACTCCTACGTCTTCATAATAGACTTATACAATACTCAATCCAGATAGTAGTGAGATACCTTCGAATGATCATATTCATACCTTCGAAGTCATGTTAAAAAATGTGCACTTATTAGACACATTATTTCAAGAAGAAAAAAAACCATGAGAATCAAAAAGAATACCTTCGTTACATTAGGATGATCAAGCTTATACCAAACAACAACTTCTTGTGTAAAAGCTGCTCTGAGTGAGGCTATCTCAGCATCTGATCTATGGCCCTCTTCTCCCCAGTCAAGAAGTTTAACTAAGCAACAGATTGAAGAAATAAACAATTAGAAAATACAAAAGCAAAGATCCCAACACAACCAACTCTTCCTATTTCTGAAACATGAAAACAGAGAATCATGAAAGAAATACCAAAGCAACCGTCCCAATAATCAATCAAAGAAAGAGCTACCATAGGTCCCAAATATACTCATTGATTGATGCATCAGTTAAGTCCATGTTGATCATAGAAACATAATTAGGGTGGTAATTTAGGGGTAAAATTTCAGACAAGCGAAAGCGACTCAAGGCCTCTACCTGCCCCTGTCGCTTTATCCGCCTTCGGATGGTATTTTTATAGTAGATGAAGTATGAGATAAGGTCTATCTGGCAGCTTCTCATAATGTCAATGGGAGAGGCTGTTTTAATTTTCTAGCTTTTTATCTCCAAAAAGTTGAGTGCATGGCAACAATAAATATGGACACATGAATGGTTAGGGAGAGGGAAAGAAAAAGAACATAATTTGAGTCACTGCAGGAGTGCAACTAACTGCCACCTAAAAGATGAATCACGGATTTCCAGAAGTTTTGATCACAGGCTTCTTTGTGAATCAAATAACAGGAAATTTGTTTACTACAGTGGTGATTAGTGGATGTATTTTCCATCTCATGATCCGAAAAATTCTGGGGAAACAAACAGAAAGTATGGTAAAGATAGATGTTACTTGTTGCTTACTATTAAGAAATGGAAAATTTTATTAAAATGGAAGATTCAAAGTTGTGGTTTCTTTCCCCCTTTACCTGCATTTCCTCACTAGCCAAACAAACAGAATAGTTGTAATAAAGATTATCAAAACAGAAGCTGAAAAACTTAAGAGGAAATGGACTTGGAAATTAACATTTTTGTTGATCTATAAACTTAAGGTTTCATTTGAGAAAAAGCTTAGCGTGTAGAACAACAATTAGGAAAAATGAGAGGAACAAGTGCATACCAGCAACATCTTGGCCATCGTAAATACCGCGGTGAACGGTACCGAACGTACCACGAGCGATGACACCTTTGATGAGAAGCTTAGAAGGATCGATTTCCCACTCTTGTCTCCTCACGGTGTTGCTTGGCCTTAGCAGTTCGCCACCGCCAACACCACCGCTGCCTTCCTCTTTCATGCTCTTGCTCTTCTCCAGTGTCCATGCTCTACTATGATGCCTTTGGAGTTGCTCATCCAAGCTCTTCAAATCAATCTGATCTGCTCTTACATACCCTCCTCCACCACCTTCACTTCTCCCCTTCATCTTCTCAAACTCGACTAAAAATTCACAACTTTGCTCCTAAAGCACCAACAAATAGGAGCAATCTTTGGGGAAATAAATTCTTCACTAGAATTCTCTTGTTCGAAACATACTACAAACAATAACTCAATGATAGTCTTATATATATATGGAAAATAAAAGGTTGGGTCTTTAATTTGTTTCTTTTAAAGCTCACAAGAAGCCTTGTTGGCAGGGGCATATGGATTCTGCTCCTTCCTTCTGCTGATTCTTTCTTTCTAATTGTAGTAGTTGTTTTTTATGTACAAACTTATGAGCCAAAAGTACCTTCTTTTTAAATTGTTTTTTTAGGTGAATTTCTATTTAAATTGTTTTGTTTGGCCATGTTTGTAAGTAAAACTATACTGCCCCTTTCAGAAATGGTATACTCAACAACTACACAATGGGAGTTATAAAGGGGTTTATTATTATTATTATTATTATTATTATTTGGTTTGCATGCAATATGATAAAGTTAACTTTATTTGTGTGTAACTATATACATAAATTTTTTATTTCAATTTCAAATATTGTTAATATATTTATCAACACAATATCATCTTACTTTGATTAGTTGTACTTGTAAATAATTATATCTATACCATATAAAAATAACTAAATTTATTTTTTTAAAATGCATATAATTGAATTTATTTATTTTTAAATGTATATAATTGAACAGTTTTAGAGTTATGTTTCAAAGGCAAATTCAAAATGAAGTAAGAGTAACATCTTAAAATTATTATACTGATTAAATCTTTATTTAGTTGGTAATTTTATTGTTATAACTTGGTACTCAAAAACTTGAACTTACTTAAACATGTAATTGTGTTTTTGGGGGAAAAGAATCATCTCCAAATTTCTAACTAGGGTTTAAGTGTGGTGAGAGAAAGAGGGGAAAGCGACCCTAAAACCATTATCTTTCCCATGAATTGAACACTGTCGAGCTCAAACTTCATGAAGCACGTGATGCTCTCCACCTTTCTTGACTTACAGCCAGTAATGCCTGTGATTTTTTACTGTCAAGAAGGCTCAACGGCCTTATCCTTTCCACATTCCGGGACTCGTTTTATACTATATATGTGTAATTCGATGTCATCACCGATTCAATTCCGACATCATTAAGGAGGTTACAATCTCCTTCACCGGAATTTATCAGATATTGGCATTTTCAACCTGTCTTTGAACATTTACTCAGAAAACTGGATGTTGTGCTCTTATATTTGTTGAGTTCAAAGTGCTCCACTGGAAAATTAAACATAAAAAGATGCAATGTGAGAACTTCATTTACGAAGAGCATAGAGTAAAACATATAACAATAGTTCTCTTAAGCAAGGTCAGCGGTTCGAATCCTGACATTATAAATGGAGAAATAAGGTTGGAAGGATCACTCCAATAATGAGCCTCTACAATATATCCGATCCGGATAGGTTGGATACAAGTGGTTATACGAAAAAAAGATATGTCAGTACCCTTCAGATTGAAATAGCAGTAAGTTTGATAGCTCAAAAACATACACACATCTAAGGAGTTCAAATGTGGATTACGATGGTCCATATAAAATCCCAAAAAGCAAATGACCAACTATACAAAATGGTTCATTTGATGCCATTACGGTTCTCTTTCAAGCTTAGGGAAAACCGCAATGGCTACTGTAATGTGGAAAACTTTTGAACCGTATTTACTTTACGTGTGGAGAATGAAACTATTCTCTCTATATATTTTTGGACAAAAAAGGACTAACAAGAAACCATAAACACAAATGTCACCTCAAATGCGCCGTTTCTTCTTCTCCGGTGTATCGTGCACTTGAGCTTTAACTCCGTAGATTTTTAGTTGAAAATTTTCGAATGCCTCAGAGACAGCTGCTACCTGTTTGTGAATACATGAAAAGGAACAAATTATTGCGACTAAACTAATGGAAAAGAGAAATATAGCAAGCAAATAATAATTTCATTCGAATCCACAGACCAATTCAGGTTTCTTCGAGTACACCCTCACGATCATATCCTGATAAGATGTAGGCAACAAATGACTGATTCGATCATCTGGTATGGAGAACTTCTCCTCACTCTCATAATCCTGGCCAGAACACGAATACTGTCAGACACTTGTGCATGAAACAACTCAAAATGCCTAAACAGTATCAGGATCCAGACTGCATAAGATAGGAATTTATATTACTCGGACTCAAGTGACAGTGCCGGATACAATGACACATGGGCATGAGTGTGTCCAACACATGTATGTTTAATTTTTTTTTAAGATTTCTATAGAGAGAGTGCTTAGAAGATCATATCCTTATACCCATATATACGAGTGCTGGATACTGGTAATATAGATCCAGTTTTTATACTTGCATCGCCATTAAAAAGGCAGCACAGTCTTACCGTATACACCCATAATATCTCCTGGGTATTTACTACTATCTAACAATCAAAATATAAAGAAATATAAACCAAACAAGCAGGAAAAAAAACATAAAAGAGGGTAAGTGATTTTAAGTACCTTGAAAAAGTTGATGCTGCAAGAGTAGAAGTGCAACAAAATGAACAGGAAAAGTAAGTGTCAAAGATGAAACCCAAAAAAAAACAAGGAAAATATTTGCCTCTTCGAATTGAGCATAAAGACGTCATAATACCTTTCAAGAGGGTTTTGCCTTCCACGAGTCAAATCAATTCGGACATTGCAAACAGCAATATCATCTTCTTTTAGCAGTACTCCATTTTTCTGTTAAAATTAAATTGCATCGTGTCAATATTGGAGACTACTCAATCATTTAGCTTAAGAACAGATATATAAGATCATGTACGTGTTGATGGAAAAAAATATATCATGAAATGACCTGTGAACAAGCAATGTCTTGTGCAGTGACATTTTTGAAATGCTCTAATTTGTCTTTTGGAACTGAATACTCATTACAGAACTGCCACAGAAAATAAACCATTATATATATGTAGATAATTGGCATTTAAAATAAAGATTATATTGTAAATTGCATAAAGTTAGGAAATTATATTCCCAAATATTTAGCTGCTAACATTTAGGAATTTAGCAATAATATAGTTGCTGATTTTATGTAATTTTCCTAGATTAGTCTCCTTTTGTAACCTATAAATAGGTACTACTTTATCAATAAAAGAAATCAAGAAATACAGAGAAATAATCTTTCTTCTCTGCACATACCACTTTACTACATGGTATCAGATTAGGTTTTAGATCCTAAAACTTGCGAGATGTATACATCTTCTGCAATCAGTTCAGAAAATATTTCAGATGATGTATTTCAACCTTTAAAAAAATTCCAGCAGCCCACTGCTGTTGGCAATTTCCAGCATTACAACAGATTTCAGCAGCTCAATGTTGTTGATAACTTCCAGCCATCTTCAACCTTCCAGCAGCCCATTGATGCTGATAATCTACAGCCACATTCATCCTTTCAGCAAACCAATGTGACTTCTAAGACTCATGGAGGTAGTGCAATTTTTACAAATTTGGCTGATAATAATTGTATATCATGGATCGTGGATTCAGGGGCATCAGATCACATGACAGGAGATGTGACGTTGTTTCAGAATTTTCAGAAATTAAATTTTCCCTCTCACATAAAGACTGCGGATGGCTCTTTATCACCCACTGAAGGGAGTGGTTCAATTCGAGTTTCTGAAAACATTGAATTATTGAATGTGTTATATGTGCCTAATTTAGCTTGCAATCTTCTCTCTGTCAGTAAACTCTCTACTGATTTCCACTGCACTATTAAATTTTCTCCACATGTTTGTGAATTTCAGGCTATGGACTCGGGGAAGGTGATTGGAAGTGCTATGTTGTGTGGTGGCCTCTACATTCTTCAAGGCCAACCATCTCTACATAGACAAGCCAACTCAAGTTGTTCTCAACCAAACTTTTTTCCTAATCATGGTTCTAATTCTTCTCCAAATGTTTTATTATGGCATTACAGACTAGGACATCCTAATTTTCAGTACCTTGCCAAAATGTTTCCTTATTTATTTCAAAATACAAGTCCAAATTTTTTTACTTGTGAAATCTGTCCACTTGCTAAACACAAACAATTCATACCCTCCATCCAAATACAAATCCTCTCATCCCTTTTCCATTGTTCACAGTGACATTTGGGGCCCTTCGAGAGTGAAAAACATAGATGGTTCTACGTGGTTCATTACTTTTATAGATGATCACTCTAGACTCACTTGGACTTTCTTAATGAAAGAAAAATCTGAAACTGAGAGTGTGTTTAGAAGATTTCAGAACCTGATTGAGACTCAGTTTAAAACAAAAATTCAAAATTTTCACACTGATAATGGCAGTGAGTATTTCACTAGAACTCTAGGATCCTATTTTCAGGAAAAAGGAATTCTTCATATTAGCTCTTGTGTTGATTCTCCTCAACAGAATGGGGTTGCCGAGAGAAAAAATAGGCACCTTTTAAAGGTAGCAAGGTCATTATTATTTTCCACAAATGTTCCTAAATTCTTTTGGGGGAAGCCATTCTTACAGCCACATACCTTATAAATAGGTTGCCTAGTAAACCCTTGCAATTTAAGGTACCTCGAGATGTTTTTCTTCATCATTTTTCTAATTTTCAGCCACTTTCTTCCAATCTGCCATTAAAAGTCTTCGGGTGTACCGTTTTTGTCCATATTTATCCTCATTCTCGGTCTAAACTTGATCCTCGAGCTCTTAAGTGCATTTTCTTAGGATATTCTTCCACTAAGAAGGGCTACAAGTGTTACTCACCTGCCACTAAAAGAAACTATACCACCATGGATGTTACTTTCTTGGAAAACAATCCTTTTTACTCCAAGGCTGAAATTCAGGGGGAGAGTGTAAGAAAACCTCAGCTTTTTGATGATTTTCAGTTTATTGATGATTTTCAGCCTTTTATAACTCAACCTATCATACCTATACCTTCTCCTTCAAAACCCATACTTCCTTCAGAACCTACAATTCAACCCTTCATAACTATAACTTCTCCTTCAGAACCTATACCATCTTCAGGACCCACACAATCTCCAGTTCCTAGCTCACCACAAACTCCTCAAAAGACCCAACCTGAGCAATTTGAGAAGAGGGAACTTAGTGTCTATAAAAGGAGACAAAAGCCTATTAAAGAGACCAACATACAACCTGGAGACTGCCGAGAACTGGAACTCAGCCCTACAGCCTCAGAACACTTGGAAGGTATGGGAATTTCTCAAAATACAGCTCCTATTCCTATTATTGATACTGTTGATTTGCCCATTGCTCAAAGGAAAGGTGTGAGAAAGTGCACTAACCATCCAATTCAAAGGTTTGTAGCATATGGAAAACTAAATCCTTCATTCAAGGCTTTTACTGCAAATGTTGACAGAATCTTTGTCCCTAAAACAATAGAGGAAGCTTTAGAAGATCCTCAATGGAAGAGGGCAGTTGATGAAGAGATTAGTGCACTTGAAGGTAATAAAACATGGACTCTTGTCGATTTACCACCAGGTAAAAAACCAGTAGGTTGTAAATGGATTTTTACAGTGAAGTACAATTCTGATGGTAGTGTGGAGAGATTTAAGGCTAGACTTGTGGCCAAAGGATTTACACAATCCTATGGAATAGATTATGAAGAAACTTTTGCTCCTGTTGCAAAACTAAATTCTGTTAGAGTGTTGTTATCTTTGGCAGCAAATAAAGATTGGGAACTTCATCAACTGGACATTAAGAATGCATTCTTGAATGGGACTCTAGAAGAAGAGGTCTACATGAAAATTTCTCCAGGTATGAAACTACATCGTAATGATCAAAAGGTTTGTAAATTGGAAAAATCTTTATATGGATTAAAACAATCTCCAAGGGCCTGGTTTGATAAATTTACTAGAGTCATTCTTAAAAATGGCTACAAGCAATGTCAAACTGATCACACTTTGTTTGTAAAAACAACTCCATGTGGAAAAAAGGCAATTCTAATTGTTTATGTAGACGATATTACCATTACAAGAGATGATGTTTATGAGATAGAACAACTAAAGAAGATACTGGCCTTTGAATTCGAAACCAAGGATCTTGGAAATCTTAAATACTTCTTGGGAATGGAGGTAGCAAGATCCAAGATGGGCATTGTTATTAATCAGAGAAAATATGTTTTAGATTTACTTGAAGAAACTGGAATGATGGGTTGTAAGCCAGCAGAAACTCCTATGGAGATCAACTTGAAGTTAAGGAAAGATGAGTTGGGAATTCCTGTTAACAAGGAACAGTACCAAAGACTTGTGGGGAAATTAATTTATCTGTCACTTACACGACCAGATATAGCATTTTCTGTCAGCATTGTAAGCCAGTACATGTGTGACCCGAGAGAGGAGCACCTTGATGCAGTCTACAGAATTCTAAGGTATCTAAAAATGACTCCTGGCCATGGTTTGATTTTCAGAAAGAATGAAGACAGAACTAGGGGTGAGCAAAACTCGACTCGACTCGAAAAAATCGAATAACTCGACTCGACTCGAGGCAAAAATACTCGACTCGTCTTGACTCGACTCAAAATTTCATTAACTCGAATAACTCGAAAAAATTTCAAATAAAGTTTGAGTTGTAAAATGGAAATTCGAATAACTCGAATAACTCGAAATTTTTAGTAATTAGTGGATTTATTTTTAAGTTCGAGACGAGTCCCTCTATTTTTTATGATATATACATACTGATATATAAAAATATGAAGAAATATTGTCACATGTGAAAAAATATATATATGTGCATATCTTATATGATTAGATAAAGGAGTTTGAATTGAAATCAAACCCTACTATAACATGATAAATAATTACAGTTAAATTTTTATAGGAACTCGAAAACTCGACTCGACTCGACTCGACTTTCTTAAACTCGACTCGAATCGAAAAAATTTCAAATAAAGTTTGAGTTGTAAAATATGACTCGTCAACTCGAATAACTCGAAATTTTTTGACTCAACTCGACTCGACCGAACGCTCACCCCTAGACAGAACAGTAAAAATCTTTACTGATTCAAGTTGGGCTGGAGAGTTAACAGACCGAAGGTCAACTAGTGGATATTGCTCCTTTGTTTGGGGAAATTTGGTGACATGGAGAAGTAAAAAACAGTCAGTTGTGTCAAGAAGCAGTGCTGAGGCAGAATATAGAGCTCTTGCTTTGGGAATTTGCGAGGGAATATGGATTAAGAGACTTTTGGCAGAACTGGGACTTGATAGTTGCAGTCAATTTGAATTGCAAACTGATAGCCAATCAGCTATTAGTATTGCTAAAAATCCAGTCCAACATGACAGGACAAAAACATGTGGAGATCGATAGACACTTCATTTCAGAAAAGGTCAACAATGGAGTGGTTAAACTTCACTTTGTCTCTACAAAGAAGCAGCTAGCCGATGTACTCACCAAGGCACTACCAAGAGTTACCTTTGACGAATTCATATCCAAGCTGGGACTCTACAATATATACTCACCAGCTTGAGGGGGAGTATAGATAATTGGCATTTAAAATAAAGATTATATTGTAAATTGCATAAAGTTAGGAAATTATATTCTCAAATATTTAGCTGCTAACATTTAGGAATTTAGCAATAATATAGTTGCTGATTTTATGTAATTTTCCTAGATTAGTCTCCTTTTGTAACCTATAAATAGGTACTACTTTATCAATAAAAGAAATCAAGAAATACAGAGAAATAATCTTTCTTCTCTGCACATACCACTTTACTACAATATATAATAAGCTTCGTATTCCACATAAGGGGGAAAAACCTCAGAAAACAGAATAGCATGCTTATTTGCATGCTACCATTATTAGTACACAAAGACAAAATAAAATTAAGGGAAGCTTTTCCACCTGATACAAATTTCTCCGACGAATGCGCAGAATCAAATCTCTAGATTCTCGAAGTTCTTCATCTGGAGCTGTCTCAATAGTTTTGATTATTGAGTCATCCAGCTGGAATCGAAGAAGAAAAGAATTCAAAGCATGTTATACATTTGGACTCTAAATTATTGGCAACGCAAAAGTATGCTAAGCATGTTATCCAACCTTCCAGTACTCAGAAGGATCCTGAATGGAAGATGAGATTTCTAGATAACTATTTGCTTTCAAAAGAGCATCCACTACCATAAGCTCAATTGCCTGCAATAAAAAGGAAATGAGCCCTAAATTACTAATGGCAGTATGGTACAACAGAAAAGAAGAGAGAAAAGTCAACATCATAAAGAAGATTTGTTTGAACAAGATGATATGGTAAACACTTAATTTTGTGAATACCTTCACTTTAGAGTGGGTGTACACAGTTCGGAAAAGATCAGCACGAGTAGCAAATAACTTGTGGATGCTAAGATCTAGTACCCATTACCAATATTAAGCAGGAGTTAATAAAAAAAGGACTAAAACTGAAACTAAAACTAAACATGTACTTTGCAAATAAATGAAAAAGGTGATACTAACAGTCTTTAGCACGATAGCAGATCTCATCACCCAAAACTCGCATTGTCTCCATCAACCTGCAGGTGGTGTAGTATGCATATAATGCTGGCAGAAGAAATCTTATAGTAACTTTTATTTTTTCCTTTCGCTTTTTAATGCATTTATTGATAACAGAAATTACAAGCCAAATGCCTGGAAGATGTAACCAAAACCTGTGGAAATCAAAGCTACATCCTAGGCCACAAGCTCGACTGTCGCGGACAATGTAATCAAACCTACACAAGTAAAATTTCACGTTGTTAAATACTTTCATTTAAATTGGAAATTAAATTTGATGGAAAATGTGGACAAATAATTAATTTTGACTTACTTATCCACATCAATTCCATTCCGGCCATTTGCAACAATATCATATAAGAATTGCTTCTCCTTTGCACTCTTCAAAATGAGCACACAGTAGTGAATGTACTATGATACAGAAAAGAAATAAGAACGTCCATACTTTTTCCTAATACCAGAGAGGGGAAAAAATCCAGTGATCAACATATGCCCTAAAAATGGATGTTAGAGATGAATACTTACTTTTGGCAGTGCAACCTCAGAGCTAGCTAGTATCATTTCCTGGAAAATAAATGAATGAATATGGATGAAAATCAATCCAGCAACAGGAAACCAAAATTATTTCTCATATCCAGTTACAGATTAATGAGCCCCTTGTTTTTAAGTGGGCCTATTCAATGATTCTTATCATAAACATAAGGATCAAAGAGAAAGGAAGAGCTGCAAGCAGAAATTATAAGGATATATGGAAGAAGAAATAAACAGGTAGACATCAGGAAAGTTTCTGGTTCTGCTTACCGGCAAGAAAAGGAGCTAAAAGAAAGAAATTATATAGTTAAGTATGGTTGAAGTTCAAATAACACAGGAATTATTAGTATCTAATTTCCTCACACTTTTAAGTATATTTGGAAATATTTGCTACATCAGTTCAAATGGCTCTGCATATGACACCAGTTCTGAGGATTCTAGACATGCCATAGGAAAGAAAAAAATCATGCAAAACCAAAAAAAAGAAAGAACATTGTGTATGAAAAATCTCCTAACAAGTTCAACTTACCTTGACTCTTTTAATCATCTCAGATTCAACATCAATATGGTGCTCATCAACAATATGATCAATCAGCTTCACTGACATTTCTTCATGAGCCCTAGAAAATAGATATGATGTAAAATGGATGAAAACCACATTTTTCAACCCCTAACATTACCTAAGAGGCTAAGACAAGAAGAAAAGTAATGTACTGATTAACTATCAAAATATCATTTTATGCAAAAGACATCAGACTGATACGTAAATGTGAGATCACTGGTTGATCAATTTTTTTAATATTTAGAACAGAAAAAAGAAGCGAGTAAATAATGCAACATATAAAATTGTTTATTTACCATTTGAAACCGTTAAGAACTTTGGGGAGAAACTCCCGTTCAAATAAGTGGCTAAAAGGTCCATGGCCTACATCATGTAGAAGTCCTGCAATTGAGGAACACAATCCATAAAGAACCAATTAAATTAAAATAAAAAGAACCTTCCAGGAAACAAGTTTTTACCTGCAACTTTCACTGTTTGAACATCAAATCGATCAATACCAAGCTCTGAACCCTACACAAGTGGATCTTAGAATATATACATAGAATATGGTAGACTAGAATAGCAGAAAAATATATGTATACCTGATAGGTTTTGAGCTTTTGGATAGCTTCACCCGCAAGACAATATACACCAAGAGAATGCTCAAACCTGGAATGCACAGCCCCTGGGTAAACCATGTGCGCCAATCCTGAAGCAAATTAACAGTTAGTCACATCAGCAAGTTACAGCCTTGCATGTGAGCTCAGTGAATTATGGCAAACTACATAAAATAAACATTGTACAAATTTAGGTAAAATCAACACCAAAGCAATGGAATGCCAAATTGCCAATGTTTTTTTTTTTGAAACAAGTGAACAACCTTAAGATGGTTTGAAGAGTGTTGTATTTTATTAACAGGGTTCGATGAAACTGACAAGAAACAACATAATTAAGCATAATATATCATCATTTTCATCCGAGTAACAGCTTACAAATGAAGAAAAACCAATTCTCATATCAATTTTATAGTGAATCGAAATTACTTCAACACGAATAAGAAAAAACAACATTGATCCCTTACTTTTATGAAGAGTGTGATGTGTTCATTATCTCAAACAAAAACATCGAGGAAGGTCTGAAAATCATAAAAATTCCTAGTTCTCCGTGTAACGACTACATAAATCCATATCCATTTCAAAATTTACCATATAAAAACTTCTCTGACACTGATTTATATTATATGCTACAAATCAACCATCTCAAGTCTCAACCACGCATATGTATTTGATACAATTCACAATTCAAAAACATCCATTCTCGTAGGAAAAAGAATGGTAAAGAACACGGAAATGAACTTTACCTAGTTGTTTCAGCTCACGAAGCCTGTATCATGACAATCGAGAAACAATATCAATAAAATGAGATCTGAATTGAAGCTAAAACAGTAACAGAATATAAATCAGCTTACCTTTGAAATTGCTCGGTATCAATAAACTTCAAAGAGAGCTGCAGCGAAACACAAAATTAAACAG
Source organism: Hibiscus trionum (assembly GCA_030270665.1). Classification (NCBI taxonomy): domain Eukaryota; kingdom Viridiplantae; phylum Streptophyta; class Magnoliopsida; order Malvales; family Malvaceae; genus Hibiscus; species Hibiscus trionum. The sequence goes on from BSYR01000004.1 coordinate 43,384,547, forward strand.
ATATATTATAATTAATCACATTCATTAAAATGAAAAAACAAAAAACTCGGCTACAGTATTCGCCTTCGGTCTTCACTCTCCAGTCAACGAAAATTGAAAATTAAAAATTAAAAACAGTAATAATCTTAAGAAGTTTGATTTAGTATATCGAAACAGTGAAGATGATAACAACTCCGGTTAAAAATTTAACAAACTTTTTTCTACTCAGATGTGCAAGGCACTTTACCAAAAAAAGGCATAAAAAACGGCTGCAAATTTTCAAAAAAGAGAGAGAGAATATGAAATACATACAGTGTCGAGATAAATGCTGCCGTGAATGTTGTCACGGACGTGTTTAGAGAGCCGGCGGTCGTACGGAGGAGACGAGTTACAATCTGGAGAGAAAGAGAGGTTTTCATTACGGTTAGCACCCATTTCTTTTGAGAATAAATTTTGAGAGAGTGAAAGAGAAAATAACGATTAAAAAAAGAATTTTAGGCAATGTGGAAGAGCCGCCAAGATTGTCCTAATATATGGGGTTTTTTTTTGGTAACAGTAATAGATGGGATTTTCTGTAACTAATGCGCGACGCGAACATAAACAAAATATTCCTGGCATCTTTTTCTACTTTTTTTTATTTACTTTGGATCAGTAGATGAAATTAGAATTTTTTGATTAATTAAGAAGTGTTACATTTTTATATTGAAATTTAAACTCATATAAGATGAGACAATATTATTAATAGATCTAGTTGAAACTCGATTTTTGGTCATCCATTATAATATTATTAATATGTTAATTTTTAAGGGATATATTTGACATTCGTGGTTGAGTAAATACCGTAGGAATTGTATAATGATCGAATTAATCACATTCTCTAATTTTTTATTAAACATGTCGTAGATACCCATTTTCGTCTGGGCTTCTGAGCCTATTATTCATAACCCAAATACCCGGTGACCGTTGGTTCAGTATGTGTTTGGTTTTGCGGTGGTAGAATTGATTTTAAATTATCGTGATTTTAAAGAATTGTTTGTGTATAATTGATTTTAAAGTAATGTGATTTATATTTGAGAGTTTTTTCTTAAAAATTACGATTGTGTAAAAATATAATATAAAAATCACGACGAAACGCAAAAGCTACTTCTACCTTGTTTTTTCCAAAATCACATTTGGGGTCCAAAATCATGTTTAGATTTTTAGATCCAAACATGTTGACACGATAATCGAGACATATTTTCTCGTTCAATCGAGATTTTTGGACCTCAAACGTAAAACCCAACATGCACAATATACTCACCAGGCCAAAAGACTGGATCTGGCCCAAACTTAAACTAACCCTAACTAAAACCCATTAATCATATTATCTACTTTTTTCTACTCATATTATCTAATTTTCGATTAAATACGTTGTAGATATCCAGTTTTTCATGAGAACACCAAAAACATAGAAATCAACTGTTACTTTATTCGAAAAAAAATTCAAGAAGGAATCATTCAGACATAATATATAAAATCATCATATCAGTTAACATATATCTTGACTAAAGCCCTGAATACTCAACAACATAAATTTATAATGTCCAAGTTAGAAGTTATAAATATTTTTAAACTACCAACTTAAGGGGAGTGTAGAAATTAATGGAAGTTAGTAATTAGTTAAGTTGCTGTACAATTAGTTTACGGTTAGCTAATTGGTTAAGCATATGTATTTGTATATACATACTTTGTAATTTAATTATTTTTCTTAATGAGAATCAGATGCATTTTTATACGTGTATCAATCTTAACAGCAAAGCTACTAAGTTTTTTGTTCGATTTTATTTAGATTAATAAATAATTGATTTTGTCAATCAAACCTTTAAACTATTAAAATAGGTTCAATCAAGCTACTAATTACTGCTAACTTTTGATGAAATTAATAACGTGATACTAATGTATTTTTATATAATTAAACATTTAGTCCTCGTTACTTGTACATTATATCAATTTGAATAAAAAATTTATTAAATTAAATAAATTAAAAATTAAAATTCTTGAATCAGATAGTGACACATGTTAGTAGTGACATGCATAAGTGATGAAGAATAAATGTGTAAGTTTACAAATTTGTTTAGATACCAGATCATCAATCCGTCAAAAGTTAACAGTTTGTGATTCGATTGAAACTATTTTAATAATTCAATGGTCTAATCAATAAAGTTTATAATTCAGTGATCAAAAGAGAATCAATTCAATAGTTTAATGGCCTTGTAAGTAGTTTACCCCAAAAGTATAAAATGGAAAGAGAGATGAATGGATATATAAACGTGCGGCTGAAAACACAGCATCGGTATTACAATTACAAACTCGAACAGAACATCGATGGCAGCAGCGAAGCCATTGCCATCGTCTCTCCACTCTCACAAAATTCATTCTTCATGCAGCCAAATTTCACCTTCTCTTCTCCATTTCCGGCAACGTTACAGCAACCCAATAACCCAACAACCTCAGCAAAGGCGAAAACATTCAAGCTCCTTCAATGGTGCCTACACCTTGGTTATCAAAGCTTACATGGAAAACCCAAACTCCATCTCTGGTTTCGCTAACAAAGTCATCGGTTCTCTCCCTATAATTGGGCTCGTCGCCAGGATTCTAAGTGATGAAGGCGGTGTTGGTAGCGATATGATTGATTTTGCCGAATTTAGAAGAAGGGTCGGCAAGAAATGCACCAGTACTGATTCCAGAGCCTTTTATGAGTTCCAACAGAGGAGAGGCAGGGTAATTTTATTCACTTTTTAAACTCGTTTTTCACTAGTTAAGATTATTAATATGTTAATAACGTTGTGTTTTGAGTAGGCGTGAGCATTCGAATCAAGTAGAAAAATTCGAGTTAGTCGAGCTGAAGATTCATGTTTTATAACTCAAATTTTATTTGAAATTTGTTTGAAGTTAGACGAGTTTATAACATTCGAGTTGAGTCGAGAGCTTCGAATTTCTGTTCAAATTTAAATGGAAACATTTATAATGTTATGATACTAATAACTCGAATTTTTCGAGTCAAGACATGTTCAGTCGAATAATTCGGTTTTTTTACACCTTTGGTCTTGGGTAATCTTTTGTGGATTTAGGTGAGCAAATCATGTATTGTTGTGTTATTTTGATATTGTCTTCGCTCGTTTTCTTATGTTGTAACATGGTATCATAGTTTCTTATGTTCTAACATGAAAATAATGGAGATTTTGGGATGGGGTTTTGTACTTTTGGACAGGCAGGGGAACCTTTGTATGTTCTGCTATGTTGTTGGCTAGCGGCCGTAGGTGCCGGTCTTCTTAAATCCGAGGAGATACTGGAGGGGGTGGCAAGGCTTCGGATTTCGAATGATATTGAATTTGAAGAGCAGACTTTTATTGCAATGATGGATGATGCAAGAGAGGTCAGTTCATCTTATTCATATTGTCCCATTTCAGTTCATCACTTAATATCATGCCAAACACATTTAGTAATTGCCTAGGTTACATGAAGCCTTCACTTCACTCACTCTAACATCATGTGACTAGAGACGAAGTCGATAATTTATGCCCCGAGATCGGGATAAAAGCGAATCAAATTCTAAACCTTTTAGATGCCACTAGTTACCCAGATCGAATGAGTATTGGATATGTGTATGTCGCAGATACAGATATGCCAACTGTTTTTCTATATATTTGGAAGATTCTTAGTCCTATACTCAGAGTTCATTGTCTGAAACATACCGTATCCGTAACCTCTAAAATTAATGTAAAACATACCGTATCCATGTCCGACACCTTATTTTCCAGTTTTCTCATGTATTTGGAGTATCCTAGAAAGTTCATATCCACACACCAATCAATGTCCAAATACGTGTCAAACACGGGTACGTCAAGTAAAATAAAATGTTCGAGTAACATGGCTCAATAGCTTTTAACTTGAATAATAGAAGAGTTAATGAAGAACTACTCGACTATTTCCATCCTATGTGGTTGCGTTGCGTGCTTGTTTGTGTTTCCATTTTTATGTTGTTCATGGAGTTTTTTTATGCTCATCTTAGCTTCTTTCAAATATATATTTATAATTTTATATATGTATGCATGTATTTATATATGTACTTACTGATATGCTTGCTACAGAGGCGAGCGAAGTTGAATGCAGGTGCCCCAACTCTTCCCATGGAGATTCGAGTTGAAAAGGCCCTCGATGCAATTTATGTATGTTGCTTCGGGAGAGATCCGATAGAAGAAGAAGACGAGAGCTTGCTAAATATTATGCTAACAGCGGTTTTCCCAACTGTTGAGCAATCAACGATTCAAAAAATCATCAAAGACAAGGCAATCAGAGTAGCAGAAGGTGGTGAGGAGGCAGGCATTGTTCCAGAACCAAAGCCATTATCAAAGGAAGCTGTACAAATGCAAATGAAAGACCTTGATTTCCTTAAACAAAACAACGAGACATGAAAGAACTGATTTTAACGAAAAACCGGTTCGTTTCTTCAAACTGCACTTTGATGGTATCAGAAACTGTAGGTAAGAAAATGGCTAAATGATATGGAACACCATCAAACACTTCCCCGAAGACATAGATCCTCCATGTTCAGACCGGTCTCGATTGAAGATAAAACATGGGGGTTTTAACTCAGCCTTCCATTTTCCCTTTTCTCTGTTTATGTACTGTTTATTGTAGTTTGAAACTCAAATTTTCTGGTGCAAGCTTTTGAACAATAGCCATTATTGAAGGCAGCAGCTAGTGAGTGAAATACAAGTTCAATGCTATTCTGCTTATTTTGATCCATTGGAATTCATTCTTAGAAACTTGAATGGATAACGATATATAATACTTTTGTTTTCTTTCAAATTTCAAATAACTGACATGTATTGCGATTTGTGTCCATGAGCAGACTCAAAATAATAGAAAAATACTCCATTTTTTCTCTCTCAATTTGCTTTTTCCATGCACATCCCTTCTGGCCGTCCCGGCTTCATCGGGTGCCGGTTGGCCCCATCGGCCACCCTTCTTCCCTCCTTTTGCCTTCGGCTATTCGTTCCATCCCCTCTTCTTCTTACAAGACTTTCTTTGATCGTTCGAAGGAGTCTCCTCCTTTCAACGCCTTTTGTTCGACCCTCAGGTGTCATGGAGTCTTAATCAGTGTCATAGTGTGCTAGCTAGGGGACAAGGTCCTCACATTAAAAAAATCGACTAGACTTAAACTATATTTCATAAACTCAACTGAAAAAATCATATAAAATGAAGGATTAATAGTTGATACATTGTCAGTGTAAAAAAAATTTACATATCTATTTTCAAGCCTAAATATAAAATATAAATTTCTAACCTTCAAACCCTAAAAGTCTTACTACAAACCCTAAATTCTAACCATAAATCTTAAATTCTAAACCCTGCAATTTATACCCTTAAACTAAAACCCTAAACCCCTCAAACAAGCTTGAAGCAAGGGACACATTCATTCCTATATCACAAATATCCCCCATTGCACCATTCTATCCCTCGTTGTTTTCAGAGGTCACGGGTTAGAACACCAACAACTGCAACATGATGATTGAACATTCATTGTTAAATGGTTGAGAGTATATTCAAAACATATACTACTTGTAATCACCTTAGCTTTTAAATATATATATATATAGGGTTAACTACTGGAATGATCACTTATGTTTCTCCCAGTACAGAGTTGGTCACCGATTCTGAAAAACGACCAGTAAGGTCACTTACGTTTTTGGGGCGTAAACTTTTGATCACTCAGCCGTTTGTTGCCGTTAGACATTGACAGCTTGCTGACCTGAGAGCAAAAAAATAATGGTAAACTATTGCGATTAGGGGTGTAAACGAGCCGAGTCGAGCTCGAGTAGTGTTGAGCTCGACTCGACTCGTTAAGATTTCGAGTCGAGTTCGAGCTTGACTCGAGCTTGAGTATGCTGAGCTCGACTCGGCTCGTTAAGAATTCGAGCCGAGTTCGAGCTCGAGTCGAGTATTAGTCGAGCTTTGACCGAGTCAAGCTCGAGTAGCTCGCGATCTGTCTCATTTCATTTACGGTTCTCTTCATAATAATAGTAATAATGATAATAATATTATTGTTATCGATCAAATTTCATGATTTTATTGTAGATAGAATCATACAAAAGAAATATTTTTCATGTGACTCATTAAAAACTCAAAATCTAGTAGGAGGAAAAAGTACACATGAAGATATAAATAAAGTTAAACTAAAAATTAAACTAACATAACATAACAACTGAAAACACCCAACCTACATTTTATTTCACTTTAATTTTAAAAATTAAAAAATAGTTTATTATATTTTCGAGTAGCTCGCGAGCTTTTCGAGTCGGGTATCAAGTAGCTCAGCTCAGCTCATTAAGAACTCGAGCCGAGTTCGAGCTCGAGTCGAGTCGAGTCCAATCGAGTCGAGTATTGACCGAACTTTCACCGAGTCAAGCTCGAGTAGCTCGCGATCTGCCTCGTTAGCCACTTATGTTTATCCCATATACATTTCTAGTCCTCGATTTTAAAAAATAAACATTATAGTCACTACTGAAAAAGTTTATTTCTAATTTCGCCCTTGAATTTTTGAAAATTCATTTTTGCAGCCAATTGATTTGGTATCTTCAATGGTAGTTGCTGCAACAAAGTCTGACACCGATTAAAATGTTGAACTTCCTTTGGTGCTGCTGTGGTGGTAACCAGTGCAGCTGTGACTAAGAAAAAAAATTAAGCCTGCTAAAGCATGGACTTGGCCCGATGAAGTAAAATTTTATCATGTATAATAGCAGAAATCAATGAACCCGATTTTCGAAGTTCACATTATGTACCAGACTGGTTGAAATCTTGGAGACCCCGGAAGTTATTGCCTGTTTTGTCAAAGAACTAAAGCATTCTAGTTTTGTAGGTCCTTATCATGAAAAAAATCAAAAGGTTTTTCGAATCATTGTCGAAGAGTATTGGATTTTTCAATTCAATGATCAAAAAAAAATTTAGACCATTTTTGGTGGGATCTTCTTTGACCTGGAGCTCGAAACTACTTAAAGACTTTTTAATTTCATCTTCAAAGTTATTTCTCGGCGACAATACCTTTTCGGCAAACAAAGTACGAGATATCCAACCAATTGCCTGCAAAAATAAAATTTTAAAAAATTAAGGGTGAAATTAAAAATAAATATTTTCAGTAGTGACCATAATATTTATTTTTTAAAATCAGGGGCAAAAAATGTACATAGGATAAACATAAGTGGCCATTGCAGTAGTTTACCCTTATTTTTTCGCTGCTAGGTCAGCAAACCATCAACATCTAAAGGCAACAAACGACTAAGTGAACAAAAGTTTACGCCCGAAAACATAAGTGACCTTATTGGTCGTTTTTCAGAATCAATAACCATCTCCGTACTAGAGTGAAACATATGTGAACATTCCAATAGTTAACCCTATATATATATATATATCATATGAAAGTATATATTTATAAAAAAAAATTATTTAAATTGAAACTAATTATTATTGTAATATTATAAAAATTTACAATTAAATTTTAAAAAATCAAATAACTTAATTCATATCAAATTTTATAAATTCAATTTCACTTAAAAAACAAATAAACTTTAAATTATAAAATAAGACTTAATTAAATAATTCTCCCTAATTTTTTTGAGCAACTTAAGTTATAATGCAACAATATTTCTATCAACATATTGAAAATCCACTCTAAATATCTTGTGAATAAGCTTGAGAAAGCCAAGATACAAGGAAAAAGAAACCCAATAATAAATATGTACTCCTTCCTTTCTTTCTAAACACCTTGTGAGAAATAGGGTTAATAAAATTTCTCTATCCAACAAATCAATTTTTTATACAACTCAATTCAAAAAAAAAATATTTAGACCACTATACTCGATCCAATACATGTTTTAGAATGGATACGGAGATTTAACACACCAAACGTATCAAAAATCTAGTTTAAAAAATAACATAGAAATGTCTGATATATATTCCTATCCAACAATCGCATCTGAGTTCAGTAATATCTGAGCACACAAGTTGTTCACATAATTTATTTTGAAAATACTGGTATAATATAAGAGTAGCATTTGTTCACGTAAGATTTTCTTAAAAAAAAACCCGGAAAAAATAATAACAAGACTGAAAAAGCTCAGAGTGTTTGCTATCTCTGCTCAAAGAAAAGCTTTTAAAAAACTTTTCTCATACAAGAGGTGTCAGAAATTATAAAGCACTCTTCATCATCGCCTTCATATTATTGATTTCTTTCATCCACTTTCGTTTGGTAAGAAAGAAAGAAAAAATGTATGCATTGATTTTTTTAGAAGTCTATGTTAGAATTTTTATTAATATCTAAAATTTACATGAAATAAAAATTCAAATATTTTTAAATAAATATCAATAAACTCCACACGATGCAAGACGAAGAAACCCATTAATAAATCCGTACTCCTTCCTCTCTTTCTAAACACCTTGTGAGAAATGGGGTTAATAAAATTTGTCTATTCAAAAAATCTAGTAAAAAAAAATAACATAGTCATGTCCGATACATATTCTTATCCGACACTCACATCTGAGTAGACGAGTTGTTCATATAAGATTTTATTAAAAAAAAAAAAACGAAAAAAAGGAGAAAAATAACAACAAAACTGAAAAGGCTCAGAGTGTTTGCTATCTCTGCTCAAAGAAAAGCTTTTAAAAAACTTTTCTCATACAAGAGGTGTCAGAAATTATAAAGCACTCTTCATCATCGCATTCATATCATTGATTTCTTTCATTCACTTTTATTTGGTAAGAAAGAAAAAAAAAATGTACATAAATGAAAATGAAAACCCAGAAAACAAGGTTTCAAGGAAAATGCAGGAATGGTGTTGTTGGCGGCTATATGGGAAGTAGGGTTTTGGGTTTAAACTGTGAACTGTAAAACGATGGCGAGGTGCATTTTATAGGTTTTTTATGGGCCTTTTGGGTTCGAAGAAGATTTTATAGTCGATTTTTAGACGAAGCTAAATTGGGCCTAAAAATGTTTTTAAATTCAGTTGATTAAGACCTAGCTAAATTGTGCATTGCGAAATACATTTTAGAGTAGTGGTTAAGAATTAAGATTTATTTAGTATTTTAAGAATTATAATTAAAATAATTAATTATACCACATATTTCAAACTATGATTTTTATTTTAAATTGGTTCAAAATTTTTGAATACTCTAATTTCATCCTCGAACTATGACTCTTGTTCTAAATTGATCTCTAAAATTTTAAATCTTTTTGTTTCATCCTCAATCTATAGCTCTCATTCGAAATTGGTTCTCGAACTTTAGCACGTTTTAATTTCATCTTTAAATTATAGTTTATGTCACATCATATTATTACATAATACACATAAGTGTTTACATAACAATTAATAATGTTTATAATGATTTTACTACATGGAATATGATTATCATGTAATGGTAATTTGTGGATCAAATTACAACGTTCAAAAGTTTGAGGATCAATTTAGAATGAGAGTCATAATTTTAGGTAAAATTGAAATAATTAAAGTTTCATGACTAGTTTTAAATAAAATTTATAATTTAAAGACGTATGGTGCAATTCACTCTAACCAAAGTCTTGATATTTTATTTACTTAATCTTGACATTTTTGTTCCTTCTCTATATAGTCAAATAAATTGATTTGGAAACTGTGGGCAATTTTAAATCAATATTTTTTTATTAAATTAGAAGAAACTCATTTAAGATTATTTGGAAAAATAATCTCCTTAAATCATCTATGTAAAGTGAACTTATATTTTATAAGACGTGAGTTTGAAACTCATTTTTTGTAAGACGCGAATGTACCTTACGTAGGGGTGTTCATATCCGGGTACCCGGAATTTTCGGGTACCTAAAAGTCGGCCCGTGACCCGGCCCATAAGAACCGGGTACCCGCAAATCAGGTACCCGCAAAATTCGGGTACCCGGTTTATTTTTTTTATATTTTTTAAATCTATTTTTTTTTAAAAAAAAATACATAAGAAACACTTAAAATTTAATGATATATATTTCAAACACTAAAATTATTGATTTGTGGTTAGTTTTAAGACAGAAATATTTGGATATATATGTATATATATTAAAGTTTATTGACAAAAGAATGTATTAAAAATATTAATCTCGATCATGATTTTTTTCGACTCTAATATTGACAAATTAATATAAATATTTTTGAAAAGTTATAAACTTAAAAGTATATAATACAAATATAAAAAGAAGTTAGGGGTTTAAAATTAATTTTTAAGGAAAAATAATAAGAAACATAAAATGAAAATAGAATTTAAAATATAAAATATATAAATATTAAAATTAGCGGGTCGGGTCGGGTACCCAGTTATAAAATTTTTTTGACCCTGACCCGGCCCAACTACCCGGAAAAAATTACGGGTCGGGTACCCGGCCCGAAAAAATCGGGTACTTTAATATAAATACCCGGTAAAATTAAATCGGGTAGACGGGTCGGCGGGTCGGGTAGTTTGGGTCGGGTATTTTTGAACACCCCTAATCTTACGTGAGCTGATAAGGGGTCATTTTTTAATAATAAAACTTGGGATCATCTTTCTAATTAATTAAATAAAAAGGTATATTCATTTAAAATACCAAAATTTTGGGGTATATTTAAATTTTGTTATTTAGAAATTGTATAAATAATTTTAACATTTAATTAAGGAACCAATATAGATGTTTATCTTCTCATTTTTTCTTCTTCTTATTGAACGCGACATCATCCTCAGCGCTGGTTGCCGACCGTCAACTTTTTTTTTTTAATTTTTTATATTTATTTATTATTTTTTATATTTTTTATTTTATAATTTTAGAGTTTAAAAATTTAAGTTGTGATTTAGAGTTTAAAAGTTTATGTTGTAGGGTATATGTCGTAGGTTTAAAGGTAATAGCTGAAAATTAAAAATTAAAATAAAAAATAAAAAAGCCAATACATGTATTGCTTCAAACCTCTTTCTCGGTCGGTCTTGCTCTCGTAGAAAACACTGCAAAGATACTTATAAGTATAACCCCCCAAATAGCTGAAAATTAAAATATTGTTTCTTCTCGAAGAAGTAAAAAAAAAAAACTAAAAGAGCGATTCTCGCCTCATCTTCTTCGAACCGACGCCGTCAGGTACTTCGACTTCCATAAGTTCTATCTTCACTTTCTCAGATCTGAATTTATTTTTTTATGATTTTGGATGGCTATCTGGATCTCCTTATATAAAAAAGAGCAGAATTTAGGGCTCCGAGTTATAAATCACCTGTTCCCCCAATTTTAGGGTTAGGTTTTGATTGTTTATTAGCAGAATATGATGGAGAGAAAAAATTGTTTTTCATGTTGTTATTGAATCTGGGTCTGATTGAATGCGAAACGCATAGAGAAATACCTTTACATATTGAAATCACAGAATTAAGCACTGTTACTTGATTTAGATGTGAGTGTCGAATTAATCTCACGAGTCTATGCACTGTTGAGTTTTAATTTCCATTCGCAGGATTAAGGAGCGGAAACTTTTCTCTTCCTTACATAAATTTTTTTAGTATCTTTTATTGTACTATACAAAATATGTCAGTTTGTTAAATTTACTAGTGAAATTTGACTGTATCGGAGATAATTCTGTTTAAATGGTATACAAATATGTAATTCAACTCCAGTCATTGAAAAAGATAAAAGAACCCAAACGAAACAAATAACTGAAGTTTTCATTTACGAATACATTGCAGTTTATCGACAAGCAGATAATGGACTTCACATCATCATCATCTTCACCTCCCCGAAATTCCAGCAAAGATTACATCGATCTGATTAATCACCCACAAAATGAAGATATTCACAATCAAGGCTCTGGGTTTACTGCTGGTAATAACGGGATTAATAGCAAGGAAGAGATCATTCCTAGCTATGATTTCCAACTGATCCGACCTGTTTCAGCTAGCCTTGATGCCCTTGGAATTAATAATAATCCCAGGTCTTGGAGTTCGATCGATTCTAAAATTAAGGTAAATCTTCAACCTTCTATTTTATTTTGCTCTTTTGTTTATCAGTAGTGGATATGCTGTTTTTCTCTGGACATTTGTCTTTTTTGAATTGATTCAATTAAAGTTATTTGGATTTTTTAATAGTTTTTTTTTTTTTTGGGGGGGGGGGGGTTCAGCGAAATGTAGTTTGATTAATAAACTTATGGATCTGGTGTTAATTTTTTGACAATTAAACTTGCTACGTTTTACTTGGATTTTTTAAAAATAGTTTTCGGGGTTTATTCAATGAAATGTAGTTTGAATAATAATCTTATGGATCTGGAGTTAATATTTTGATAGTTAACCTAGTTACGTATTTGGATTTTTTGAGAGTACTTTTTCCCCCTCATTTTAGTTAGATTAGTAAACTTTTGTTGGTATCATAGACTCATAGTTACAAGATTTAGTTCGGTTTCTTCAACTGCGTTACTATTTACTTTTTTTTTTTCTCGCGGTGGACAGAAGTATGGTTCTCTTGACTCCCTTGAACCTGTAAAAGACATTCATGAAAAGGACCAAAAAGCCGTCGACGCATCATTAGTGGCTGCAATTGATCAAACCATGAAGAAACATACTGATAATTTGGTGCACATGTTAGAAGGTATCGGTGCCCGACTCACACAGCTGGAGAGCAGAACCAGTAACCTTGAGGCTTCTGTGGATGATTTGAAGCATTCTGTAGGAAACAATCATGGAAGCACTGATGGGAAAATGAGACAGCTAGAGAATATTTTAAAAGAGGTATTTTCTAAAATATATTCTTCCTTGGTATTTGTCTCTGTTTTGGATGCCATTTATATATGAAGGAAGAATTAGATGTGCACATTGTGTTCTGTTAGCTCAAGTCCCACAGCTTTAGTTGATGATTTTAAGAGTTTCAGAAATAGATCTATATTGTGTATCTTGCTAGCTCAAGCGGCTATTATTGACGTATAGCAGTCAAATTAGTAAACTGCACTGGAAGACGTGATATTGAGGGATATGAAGTTGTCACTCCATCTAAACTCTTGATTTTTTCTTATTATGTTCTTGGTCTCCTAAATTGAAACCCGATTGACTACATTTCTCCTATGTCTTCATCCATTAGTAAAGTGAAGAAATCATATCTGGTTTCCAAAGCCGAGGTTGATTTCTTGCCCACCTTCTCTAAATCCTAGGGGTATGTTATTCATCTGCAAGGATCTTCTGGTGACTTGCAATTACTTATTAGAATGCAAAATTGGCTTGTGATTTTTCATGTCACTTACGGAACTTGCAAGGAGTAATTTTCTAGCAGCATGTAAAAAAAAGGAGTTGGTAAAAAAAAAACGAGTTACTTGCAAGAAATATTTGTTCGTGTAGTAATAGTATTGCTGAAGGACTGAATTTTGTCGTCTTTATCGGGATTTTTGTGCGCTTCTAATGCTATAGACCATGTGCAGGTGCAAACAGAGGTGCATGTTGTAAAAGAAAGGCAAGGGAGTTTAGAAGCTCGTTTACAGCATCTGCAGGTGACCAAGAGAGACCAGCCATCAGAAACTCATAGCACTGCTCATATGGATTCCATGCAACAAGCTGCATCTGCTCCTTTTCAATCTCACCAACAGCTTCCTCCGGCTGCCGCTTTTCCGCAATCACTTTCGTCTGCTCCTCCTCCTCCTCTTCCTCCTGCTGTTCCCCAGCAAAATCTGCCTCCTGTCCAGCATCCGGAGCAATTCCCTCAAAACCAAGTCCCTTCTGTCCCTCACCAAGATGCTTACTATCCACCACCTGGCCAACCTCAGGAGACTCCAAGTCAGCAATTCCCGATGCCTCCTACTCAGCAAGTTCCTTCTGTTACTCAGCGAGATGCTTACTACCCACCACCTGGTCAAACTCAGGAGACTCCGAGTCAACAATTCCCAATGCCTCCTGCTCAGCAGCCACAGCCCCCTTCTGCAGCACTGCCTCATCAGCCATATCAACCAGTCCCTCCACCTCAGTACTCTCAACCACCACAGCCCCTTCAAGTCCAACCTCCCATAGGCCACCATCCGGAAGAGGCATCTTATGTTCCTTCTCAGACGTATCCACAAAACCTACGCCAGCCACCCTCCCAACCACCCAATGGCCCTTCTTCCTTGCAACAGTATTTTGGGACTCCACCTCAAATGCATGAGCCACCTTCCAGAAGGCCTGGTCCCGGGTTTTCTGCTGGATATATCCCACAATCTGGCCCAATTGAACCATATGGTTATGGTGGCTCATCTCCACAATACGGCAGTAGCTCCCCAATGAAAATGCCACAGCTCCCATCTTCTACCGGAAGTGGTTACCCGCAGCTTCCGACAGCTAGGGCACTACCACATGCAATTCCCACCGCCTCCGGCGTTGGTGGTGGACCAGCTCCATCTGGACCTGGAAACAGGGTTCCCATTGATGACGTTGTCGACAAAGTAACCAGCATGGGATTTCCTAGGGACCATGTTAGAGCGACGGTTAGAAAATTAACCGAGAATGGGCAGGCAGTCGATCTGAATGTGGTGTTGGATAAGCTAATGAATGATAGTGATATACAGCCACCGAGAGGTTGGTTTGGGAGGTAAAATCATTGATTCAGTGTTCATGTATAGGAATTATCATTGCTTCTGAATTCTGATTGGACTTATTTGGAGCTTTCGGGTTTTCCATTTCCCCCACTTTTCACTCTTTTCTTCTTATTTGACTGTCGAGTTTCTTTTGTTTTTTCTTCTCTTTTTCATGTGTATACTTGCAATAATGTGAAGTTTTCATTTTGTTAACATTTTTTATTCACATATCTGATTCACTTTTGAAAATTAAATATTCGAATAAGTTACCAAAATTTAAGACAAATTGTTTTATCCCGTAAATGAAAACAATGAGTTTTTAGCCGTTTCTTTTGGTTTTATCTCATTCTTAAAATGTAAAAAAAAGTTACAAGATGAAATGAGTTAGTTCATACAAAATTATAAGCAACCGGCTGATTATTGCAGTTGAGAACCAAGCAACTTATGATTATCCAATCTCTTAGCTTTCAATAAACCATAAATTACAATATTACATACTTGCATGTCAAGCTATTAGGTGAAAACCCTAGTTTCACCATTCTATCCTGAAGCCCCCTTAACTTATCCATATCACCACTCTCTGTATATATTCTCACAAGAAAATTGTAGCTTTCGGCATCGAAAATCCGGAACTCCTTGGCAAAGAAGCTTAATAACGACTCCGCTTTATTGATATCCGAGTGCTTGTATTAGCACCCTGCATATTAGCGGATCGGGGAGGATATCGGATCTAAGCATTTCTTCCATCAAGGATTCAGCTTCCCGAGCTTCACCTATTCTACAATGTGAACTTTACAAAGACCACTCATCAATGCGGTATACGAAACCAAATCTGGCATCACGCCTCTCCGATACATAATCCGATACAATTAGAACGCATCGGATATATTAAAAGTGTACGTATTCGGATGAATCCCGACTCTGTCCATCTCTTCATACACTAGCCAACACTGATCAATACAATTCAACCTCAACAATCCATTCAAAAGACAATTACAAGTAATCACAGAGGGCAAATGGCCGAGTTCGAAGACGTTCCGAAAGGTCTTAATCCCTTCTTTAACCATACTCTTTCCCACATATCCCTTAATAAGCATATAAAAAACAACAGGATCAAAGTTACAAATTAGTTGACACTTCACACAACAATTCCATTGCCAAAGAGAAGTTTTTAGACCAAGCCAACATGTGAACAATGTAACAATAGTTATGTGAAGAAGTTGAAGAAAGTTAAAGCTGAAAAAGAATCAGACTGGAATCTCAATAACACCCTTGTGATTTCACCACAACCCAAATGAGGAATGAGGGGTTTTATGTGATTTTTTAGAAGGGTTAATTCAGAGTTGTTTTGTTTGAGAGATGATGAAATGAGGTCTACTATTTTGTTGGGGTTTTGTGTCACGGGAAGAAGATTGTAAAGTGGATTTAGGAGCTGATTGCAGCGAGAGTTTTCAATGGTTTGAAGTGAAGTAGATGAAGATGGAGAAAATGGGAATTTTGATACGAAGTTAGTGGTGTAAACAAACAGAGCGTTCTACGAACCGTTCGTTTATTAAGCTAAATAAACGTGTATAAACTAATTTTTATGTTCGTTTAGTAAACGAACGAACACGAACAAAGATGTGTTCCGTTCGTTTATGTTCACGAACAAACTGGTTTATAAGCTCGTTTATGGTTTGTTTATAAGCTTGTTTATATGATGAAAATTTTTGTGAATGTTATATAAGTTCATATTGAAATGTAAGTTTTATTTTGTTGCTTTTGTTTTATTTATTTATTGTTAATTTAGTTAGTATTTCCTCACATATAAACGAACATGTTCGCGAACAAATAAATGAATATGTTCATGAATATGTTTGCGAACACTTAAACGATCACGCTCACGAATACTTAAACGAATATATTCGCGAACACTAAACAAACGAATACGAACCAAACATGAACGCCTTAAAAAATAAACAAACAAATACATAGTCTTGTTCGTTCAAGCTCATTTCATTTACATTCCTATAAGAAGTTTCCATGGAACTCGAAACCTTACCCAAGGCAGGGAAGAGCTGAATCAACCCGGAAATAGATTTGGTACGAAGGGTACGCTGCTGTAACGACAGACCTTGGTTTCCAGAGAACTGCACTTTTGCAGGCCTAAGGTTTGCTTTGCGAGGAAGCTCGGAGCTAGCCCCCATTCTTTTTGGGCTAACTGATCGGCGAATTTGACAGATTTAGAATTATTATTGGCCCAATAGAGTAGACTAATTGATGGCCTGGTGGCAGATTTCTTTTCGTTTTTTTTTAACGACCGGTATCCAACTTATTGATTAACTAATCTAAATGTATGAACTACACAAACCTTTCAGTATTTATAAATCATAAAATATTATATACTTAAATATGTTCGAATCTATTTCATCTTACATTTTATAATAGGATTTTTTTGACCAAATGTATTTTATAATAGTAACAGTTCAAGTCGAATTAAGACTTAATTAGTTAACATACTATAATAAATGAATAAACTCAGTAGAATGAATCATTCACTTTTCAAAAAAAAAAAACACTCACAATCAAAGAATTAATCACTACTATTAATAAAATAATTTATATTAATTTTCAAAATTGTTCATTTATTTATAATTATATTAGGATTCATTCATATAATATACAATTCAAGGGCTGTGGATGTTATTTTTAATAAAAGAAATTTGTAATCTTCATACATTGCAGACAAACTACTCAAACTCGAATCTTTTAAAGATAATAATATTTTTTTTTATTAGAACCACTCGAAAGGTTTCAGATATAATATGCTTCTTTTATATGTTAAATTCTTTTACATCTCATTCATATTACATATGATGTCCGAATTTTACAAATTCTTAGTATATTATAACTTTTCCCCCTAACTACTAAGAATTGATAAATCAAATGTAGAAACTATGAATCTGTTCAAAAAAAAAAGTAGAAACTATGAATAGTTTAAGTGTCGCATTTAAAAAATTAGGTCTAAAATATTAAAACCGAAGGATTCTGAAAGTAGATTTCAGAGACTAAATTATATTCCAGAAAAAGTATGGAAGCTGGTAATAATGCAAGCATGATGTGTTAGAGAATCAAAATGATTGCTTCTATACCAGTTAGTTATATAATCAAATACCAATCTATAGTCAACAACCTCTTTACTTCAGAATAAAAATCCATTTTCTTTTCTCTAATTATGCGCTCATTAAAAATTAAGTTTAGAGTTTAAGGTTAGGTTTAAAGTTAAAGTTTAGAAAATTTAAAATAGAATATATTTTTAGACGTAGAGTGTAGGATTTAAAATTTAAGACTGAAATTTAAAATTTAATTTTTAATTTCTTTTAATATTGAGATTTAAAAAGGAGTACCGGCACTGAATTTTTGTCAATACTTTATAATATAAGCTGCAGCTGCACACACAAATACACACATATAAACAATGCAGTAGTATTGCATTTTATCTAGAAGCTGGTGGTGGCATCTGACTGTTTAGGTTTGGCCACATGAACGAATGCAGAATTTTAGGTCAGAAGGGCGAATTTATAAATTTTTAGGGGACGAACTTATAACTTTTTAAGAAGACAAAAATAAATATTTAATAAAAAAACATATAAAAAATTTTAAAATTTTTTAAGTCGTATAGGAATTTTAAGTTTTTAAGGGGGCGACCGCCTCCGCCAGGCCCCCTCAGTCCATCCCTGTTTGGCCATGGTGGGTTTAGGTTACGTATAAACTATGAAAGGTTGGTGGTTTCAACAATGGACTACTGTTTATGAAATCATCAGCCTTATATAATTATTGTTAATGGTAACAAAGAATGCACCAGAAGTAATTGTGTCACGAGATAAAGACAATAATCTTACATTAGAAAAAAAATGTTCAAGTATAAATTGGTGGTGCTCTAAATCCTACTAATTATGAGAAAACATTCAAACAATTTATATATATATCTTTTCAGTATTGATAAGTATCAAAATTCGAGCTTTACAAATAATTTCATTTGGTGAGTGATATGAAAGTATAACTTTTGATTCTTCTATCATGCTATTACTGTGAAATTACCCTGAACTGAGATAATCTCTCCTCATATAATATATGAATTTGACAAGTCACCCTAAGAAAAAAAATGAAGATTTAAATCTTGAAAATAACATTAGTATATTATAGAGCATACATGAAAAATATCAAAAATAAAACCAACATAGGTTTTTTTTAGAGAAATAATGAAATTAAAATATAATATTAAGGATATAGGACACGTTAGAGAATATTTAGGAAATTAGAGCATTTACTATGGTGAAGTAGAACTCATCGTGTGTTCCTGACAAGCCTCGTGTATCTATTATTTTTTAATAGATAGAAAAAACTTGTTATGTAATATTTGGAGAACCATCAGGAGCACACGATGAGTTCTCATGTCCCATTAAAATAATAATAAATACAGAGAACTCGTAGAACACTGCAGCCAATGCCCTAGTTTACTAAATAAATTATAACATGTTTTATATCCCTAATATTTTGCTTTCAATGCATTACTTCCCTAAAAAAAACTCACATACATACATACATAGGCAACTTCAGATACAGAATCTCTGAATAAACAGACAAAAACAGCTGCATCAAATGTCATAGATACATACACACATATATATATGTATATATGGAGATAGGTTTTAATGGCAGCATGTCATGAAAATACCAGGATATATATGTATCATTACCACACACATGGAACTTTTATCAAACTCCATAGCCAGAAAACCCTAAATCTAATCCAAATGGGGACTTCCCAGTTCCTTCCAATATTTTCTTTGTTTATTCAATTACAACATAATGCTTTAGTTCAGCCATATCACAGGCTTCCACCATCTGATCTCCCATTGCCTCCATAGAGTTCATTGCATAGAGAATTAGGACAGTAAAAATTACCAGCACTATGATCAAAACCAGTTCTCCCCACTGTTGTTGGTGGCATCTCGTTGCAGGCGGCGGCGAATCGGATTAAATCGGCACGAATGGCATCCAATTCCCTTTGGAGCCTCATCACCTGTGCCTGGAGAACCGAGATGGCTCCGACGCAGCCGTAAACGGGGTCTTTCAACCTCGCCTCAGCTTCGTATGCGAGCGAGTTCACCGCATCTTGTCTTTGATGCGGTGCAACTTCGTTGATCAGTTTGCTAACGTTGCTTGCACCAAATATTTTGTGAACATTGAAGAACTTCTGGGGTTCTTCGGGTGGGAAATATGGTGCAAAAGTGCAGTCCGACATGCATTTTCTCCTCAAGAACTTGCAGGCTGCACATGGGAAATTTGAAGAGCTGGAAGAAGCCATTTCTTTCTCTTTCTGCAGCTAATTAAGAATTATTTGCATGGATCAAAAGCATTATAATTTGTCTGTTTTCAATCTTATCTGTCTCTTTTATCAGATTATGTCCATTGTAATCTTATACTTTCCGGATCTCTGCAATTTTTCTTTTCAAACATCTTTTCCTTTTTCTCACCTGCCAAGCAGCTTTTCTTGAATTTAAATACCAATACTGTCAGAAACATTTCCATCTTAAAATTATATCCCCAAAAGAAAAACAAACCAAGAAAACATGTATCATTACATTAACATGCACAGATTCTATGATTCTTTCTTGAATTTGATCAAACATGTTGCATGAAATGAAACCAACCCTATCATCCCAAAAGATCTAAATTTCCATTTTCCAACATGGTGGATCTTTATGTTTTTCATGTGAAAACACTTACATACAAACTTGTTTTAAAATTCCTTGTCGGAAATAGCTTGATCAGACCATATAACAAGCATGATACAAGTATATATGATCTTCAAATGAACCAAAATTAAGCACTAGTTAAATAGGAAGTTACCTGTTTTATGATTGTGTGTTATTTCAAGATATCCAGTCCTTTTGATTTGATTGTGACTATAAATCCATGGAAACCCTAGTTTCAAGGAAGGGAGAGTGAGAGGCCTGCAAATAAACAAAGAGAGAAAAGGTGGAGGAAAAAGAAGCATAGGCAAAGAGCATTTCTGAGTGACAAATAATAATGTAAAAAGAAAGCAAAAGAGGAAGGGGGTAATAATGGGGCTATCCTATGGCTACACAAGGATCACTTTGACACTGTTCTTAGAAATTATAAATAATTATAGTTGTACCAAATTAAACCATTGTTTCAAGAAACTGTGTACTAAATAAAATTAAATAAATAAAAATATTTTTTTGATACAAATGCTATGTAGAAAATTACGCATTTATATATATCTATAACCCTAAAATTTTAAACCCTAAATTTTAAACCATACAATTAAACCCTAAACTAATTATGTTGTACTCTTTTCTTCGTTGACATTTTCTTACTCTTTGGTGAATGGTTCTCCCTTGTATTACCTGATTGTGTTGTACTTTTCTTTTTTCGCCTAAAATTAAAGAGATTTGTTGCGAGGCATACAACTCAGGTGCATGCTCGTAAAGATTTATTAATAGATATTATATGCCGAGCAAAAATATTTAATTCTTAAAGTAATTAAATGTCTAACTCTTAAAACAAAAAGAGTTGTGCAATCTAAAGACTGCATAACATATGTATCAAAATTTTTCTCAATAAATAAATGTTAAAAGTTTCATCGTTGTGGCTATAACAAATAGCATTTAGCAAAAAAGGATTAGCCAAAACAAGCATGGATGGCTATATATACTTGTAAATTGATGTCAACTGATCATCCAATAGACACTTGATTAACTTAATCATCAATAGGTTGGGCTGGTTAAACATACTATTTTCTTTAGATATAATTTCTTATAACATTCGAAAGTTCAGTTGTTTCACTATTCATAAGCACTTTGATATAAATTAAAGTTGGAATCTCACCGAAAATCACAGTTGATTACTAAAAAACATATAATATGGTGCTAACTTGAGAGTATATAATATATTTCTGATTTGTATTCAATATACAGGCGGGTAACAACCACAAGCGTCTTGGTTTTAGAGTTTAGGGTTTAGATGACAATGGTTTAGGGGTTTAGAATTTAGGTGTTGTGGTTAGAATTTAATGTTTAAGGTTAGAATTTAATGTTTATAGGTTAAGGTTTGGAGTTTAGTGTAATATGGTTAGGGAATTATGTTTTAACCTACAAACCTTAAATTATAATCACAATCCCTAAATTCTAACCATAACCTATCTATTCTAAATCACTATACCTAAACTCTAACGTTTAAACTTTAAAATCTATCCCTAAACTTAAAACTAAGACGCTTATAGAAATTTTTTGTTTCCACCACCAGTGTATTGAATAATTACACATATATTTATACATATTAAATTATATTAAGATGACTTGCTTCTAGAAGTTTGCCTGAAGCTTTGTCTTGGCCATGGTACTGCTACTTGATTGAATGGTATACAGTTAATGGTGGAAGTTAGATACATTTATTTTTACTCATTTAACCATTTAAAAACGTGTGAAATTTTTAATTTTTTTGAAAATAATTCTTATTTAGTAGAGAAAATTTATTCCCATTGTAAATTTTTTAAACTTTAATCTATGTCAACGAATGATACCTCATATAGAATTAATGATTTATGTCAGATGCAAATGCATGTACCATATAGTAATATTTTTTGGGGGGAGCTAGAGAATATATGAAGAGGTAATAATTTAGAGTCTAGAATCCACTTCAATTATTAAGTTAATAAAAGATTCCAAATTATGGACTGTAAGTAAAGAGAATAAGCTTGAAATCGTGTCTTGCTTAACTTCTTTTACACATAAATTTACGTGATTGATTGCATGTGTAAAACATATGTTTATCATGTATTGTTAATTGCGACGGTCCATATAATATTGGGTATTGCAAGATATTTTTATCATTTATTTGTTTTTTAATTAAAAGATGGAGATAGTGTAACCAATGATTGAAGGAGAATATATAAAAGTGATTATTATCTAAATTAGATTATGGCAATGATGATTATGGTTATGATACATTGGATATCTCTATTCTCTACTTTACCTTCTTTTTTATTCCTTGGAGTGCATGTGACATGCCACAATGTATATTATATAATGTATTTTTTTGGATAAATGTTGTGTGTATTATATCAAAAAAATTAAATAATCTGTATACGAAAGCCTTCATCATTCAGATGAGCCCCCAACCATTACAAAGCCTAGCATTTACAGGTTCATCTCTATCTATACACCGACTCTTAAGCCCAATAATTTCTCCTTAGTTGGAAGACGATCGAGAACAGCCGATCGAGAATAATTCCTATATTGTATAATATAGTCTTCTCATGAATTTATTTTTATTATTATTTAGTTTGATTATGGAATTATTTTGATATTTAAATAACAAAATAAATTTATAAGTTGAATCGGATTCGAGTCTGAACATAAAATTTTATTTGAAATCAAAGGAAAATATGATTGACTAATAAACAGTTCTACTCTTATAATTCAAATGATTTTTAAAATTTTTATTATAATTATAATTACAAGTAATTCATTCATGTAACTGCAACAATAATCAATCACTATAAAATACACATAGACTTATAACTAAATTAATCATTACACATAGACTTATAACTAAATTAATCATTACAATAGACAAATAAATAAAATGATAATTGAAATATATTTAGACCGAAATTAGAATAAATTTGGATCTAGACCTAACCCACATGAAATTACCTTTAGATGCCCTTAATTTTCTATGAAATGAATACTGTTAAATATGAATGGCCTACAACTAATATCGTACATTGATATAAACTACATGAAATTAATAGATATGTGGTCCCATTATTGTCGTTTTACATATCATTTATTTTTATCAAGCAACATGTGGTGACACATATCATAATCTAATTAGTGGATTAAATTTGTTAAATGAAATTAAAATTAAGACCAAAATAATAGAATGTGTAAGTAACATTGATCAAATCTGTAATTATACAAATTTTTTGTTAATTGTCATGTTACTTTCTCCATTAGATTTTAACAACATGTAGCTTAATGATATCATTCAAATAGTTAAATGCCAAACTAAAATTCATACGAACATGAATAAAGTGAGCAGATTTGGTGAAGCGGTTACAAAACCCATGATGATTCGGTCCTATTTTCACTGTGACAGTTCCAGAGGTTGAAGCAAACCGGTAGGGACTCGGTGTTCGACTTTTACTCTCTGACAGTTTAGAGAAACATAGTCATTGATAGCTGTCTTCATACCTGGCCACCAATACAGTGATTTAAGATTATTATACATTTTCACTAATCCTGGATGGACCGAGAATGTGCTTTGATGGGCTTCTTTCAAGATTTCTTCTTTTAACTTCTTGTTGTCAGGAATACAGACTCTATCCTTGAAATAGAGAAGATAATTTGGTTTGACTAAAAAATTAGGGTTAGATTCAAGCTTTAGGGATATCTTTTGAAGTTCCAGATCAGCTAGCTGCAGTTCCTTGATCCTAGAAATTAAACTCGATTGAATTTGAAGCTCTGACAGATATTTTTGAGTTTTCGATAGCCGAAAATGAGCATTGATAGCTGTAGAAGCTACAAAAGAACGAATTAATTAAAATTTTGACCTATGAGAGAAATTTCATATTGTTTCTTGCCATTCAAGCAATGGTTCAAAAGCTCACTTGCCATGCAAGAAAAATGTTCGATTTTCTTAAAATTTAAGGATAATAAGATTTAACATGTTTTACCGGAAATTCGTTTTCGGTTGAGCGCATCTGCTACCACATTAGCTTTTCCTAGGTGATAATCAATCACCAAATCGTAATCTTTTAGCAGTTTCATCCATAATTTTTGTCTTAGATTTAAATCTTTTTGAGTCAGAAGATATTTGAGGCTTTTGTGGTCGGTGAACAAATGACACTTTTCCCCATAAAGATAGTGTCGCCAGATCTTGAGTGCAAATACAATTGCAGCCAATTCGAGGTCATGTGTTGGGTAGTTGAGTTCATAAGGTTTCAACTACCAGGATGCGCATGCTACAACCTTGTCATCTTGCATCAACACACAACCCAATCCCGAATGGGATGCATCACTATAGACTAGGAATTCCTTGCCCAGTTCTAGCTGGATTAAAATAGGGGCATGATTCAACGCTTGTTTCAATTGATCGAAACTTTGTTATTGGTTTTACGAACAATCAAATGGCTGATCTTTCCGAAGCAATTTAGTTAATGGCAAGGCGATTGTAGAAAAGCCTTTGACGAATCTTCGATAGTATCCTGCTAGACCGAGAAAGTTGCGGACCTCACTGACATTTTTAGGGGGTCACCAATCCAGAATAACTTGGATCTTTTTAGGGTCGACTTTAATTCCCTCGGCCGAAATAATATGGCCGAGAAATGCCACTTCAAACATCCAAAATTCGCATTTGGAAAACTTGGCGAACAAATGTCGATCCCGAAGAGTTTGCAGTACAATTCGAAGGTGATTTTCATGCTCCTTCTTGTTCCGAGAGTAGAAAAGAATGTCGTCGATGAAAACAACGACAAACTTATCCAGATACGGTTTAAATACCCGGTTCATCAGATCCATAAATGTTGTGGGAGCATTTGTCAATCCAAAAGGCATAACCAGAAATTCAAAGTGATCATATCTTGTTCGGAAAACAGTCTTTGGCACATCTTCTTCCTTAACCTTCATTTTGATAGTATCCTGACCGAAGATCGATCTTGGAAAAGACTGAAGCTTCTCGGAGCTGATCAAATAAATCTTCAATTCTCGGTAATGGATATCTATTCTTGATGGTCACTCGATTTAATTGACGGTAGTCAATGCAAAGTCGCATCAAACAATCTTTCTTTTAAAAAAAAATTGGAGCACCCCAAGGCGAAGTGCTCGGTCGGATAAAGCCCTTATCTTGTAATTCTTGTAGTTGTTTCTTCGATTCTTTCAGCTCCACTAGTGCCATCCGATAAGGAGTGATCGACACCAGGCTTGTTCTAGGTTGGACATCAATTTTAAATTCCACTTCTCAAGTCGGTGGAAGACCGGGGAGATCCTCAGGGAAAACGTCAACAAATTCAGAAACAACAAGAAGATTGGGTAAGCCAAAGTCATATTCATCTCTTAATACCATGGCAACAAAGATAAAAGTTAGTTTCTGATCTATTAATAGTATGGACTCTTTACCCAACCCACGAAGATACAATCTACGATTTTGGCAATCTATCCAGGCCTCATGTTTGCTTAACCAGTCTAATCCTAAAACTAGGTCAAAATCACATTTGAGAAGTACGTACAGATCAATGGGGAATGGTACATTTTGAATAGAAATTAAGCTTTCCCTGCAAATTAAATTAATAGGCATATCCCCTCCAATTGGATTAGACACTAGGAGACTTGTTTTTATCATTTCCGATTTCAAGTCCAAATTATCTAGTAAGTGTGAACACACAAAAGAATGTGTTGAGCCTGAATAAATTAAAGCATAAACATGTTCAAATTTAAATTCAATCGTACCAGTAATGACGTCCGAAGATTCATTTTCTTCTATGCCTCAAATGTGGTACACTCTTACCGGAGCTCGGGATTCTTGATGGGTCATGGCTTTCGAATGGGTGGCTTTTCCCTTTCCTTGATTTCTCGAGTGAGCTTGCCTTGGATTCTTGTTCTGACAAGCAGGTGCAGGGCTCGGGTTAGAAGAATTTCGAGCGAAAACTTGATCATTCTTCTTTGAGAAATTTCTAATGTAATGATCGTCACCACCACATGCAAAGCAAAGATTGGATTGCAGTCTACACTAGCCATAATGTTGTTTTTGGCAATGTTTACAAGTTGGGGCTCTTTCAAAATTTATAGTACTGTTGACAGACACAACCAGAACAACCATTTTACTCACATGTTGTGATTTTGGTGAAAAGTTACTTCGAGGAGCAGAAGATACTTCTTTTTTATTCTTAGCCTTCTTAGACCACCGAGATTTTTCATTGCTCTTGCGTTTTTTATCCGCCCGATAGCTACTCTTCCTTTTCTCTGCCATCTTTATTTTAGCTTCTATAGCAATAACCCGGTTTACCAGAGTTTGAAAGTCAGTAATACCAAGTGCATTAAACATCGGGCTTAACTCATCATTTAGACAGACACAACCGGAACAACCACTTTACTCACATGTTGTGATTTTGGTGAAAAGTTACTTCGAGGAGTAGAAGATGCTTCTTTTTTATTCTTAGCCTTCTTAGACCACCGAGATTTTTCATTGCTCTTGCGTTTCTTATCCGCCCGATAGCTACTCTTCCTTTTCTCTACCATCTTCATTTTAGCTTCTGTAGCAATAACCC
Source organism: Hibiscus trionum (assembly GCA_030270665.1). Classification (NCBI taxonomy): domain Eukaryota; kingdom Viridiplantae; phylum Streptophyta; class Magnoliopsida; order Malvales; family Malvaceae; genus Hibiscus; species Hibiscus trionum. The sequence goes on from BSYR01000004.1 coordinate 43,411,451, forward strand.
GGTTTACCAGAGTTTGAAAGTTAGTAATACCAAGTGCATTAAACATCGGGTTTAACTCATCATTTAGCCCGTCAATAAACATCCGACATTTATCCTTTTCGATTTTATGTATTCCGAGCCGTACTTGCAGTATTTGTAGAAATCAGCAACATATTACTCAATGGGTCGGTTTGGCTACTTTAGATACAGAAAACGCTTCTTCCGGTCAGCCAGATAGTGCTCACTAATGTACTTCTTGTTGAATTTGATAATAAAGAACTTCCATGTGACTGACCCGGCAGGAACAATCAGAATTGTGGTTTCCCATTAAATGAGTGCTTCATCGGCTAATAGTGCAATTTCACACTCGAGTTTATGTTCATTCGAGCACTGAAGTTGTTTGGTCAGAATGAGGCCCTGAAAACTAAAGGTGTAGGCGATTGCGGCTGAGTAAAAACAAGGTGGATGCTCCTATCTACTTTTGCAATCCCACCTACACGGCTACACCCCATTCATTTCCCCATGAGCTCAATACATACCAAAAATCTTTTTGTTCTTCATCGTCTCTTCCAAATCCGATGACTTGAACAACATGTACCCCTTGAATTAAGGTCGACATAGTTGTGGGGCCCGAATATATTCCCTGATAAAACTTGATTAAGTCAAACTATTTTTTTTTTGCAAATCAATTCGATTTTATTGAAATTAGAATGGCAAACAAAGGCCAAAATTACAAAAATAAGCCATCAAGCAAATTCAGAATAAAATTGCCAGACATATTAATTTAGCTAATAAATCATCAACCAAGTAAAATGCAGCAAATTCGATCAACAAGCATCAAAGCTAGAATTACAACTAATTTGTTGATATAGTATTAAATTCAATTTTTTAGTCTTTAGCCAATGAATGTGTTGAGAGCAGTAATTCTTTTTCAATTTTTTAGTTAGATTAGCTAAAAGTTTGTTGATAGGTTGTTAGCTTCTAATTTCTTGTATATAAACACTTGTAAATTAACATTTGATACATATGAAATAATATGATTCTCTTATTCTCCAACTATCTCTTGAACATGGTATCAGAGCAATTTTTTGGGCCTCGTGGGTTTCAGTCTTTTTGTTTGGGTCCTTTCCCGTTCTTTACATATTCACTTACAGATAAAAACATCTATAAGAGTTCTGTATGTAGAAATAGGAGTTTGTTAACGTTAGTGAGCCGATGCGGTAGAGTTTGTCAATCACATTACTTAATTATTTAAATAATATACATATTCAAAAAAAATATTTAAATAATATAAACCAGATTACTAAGTATTGAAAATTATTTGTCATTAAAAAATTATATTGTTACAATCAACAGAGTTGGTCCAAATGGTAAGCAGTTTGGTTTTGCTTGAGCACGTATTGAGTTCGAGACGTAGTATACGCAGAAAATCCACGCTGGGAGACTCACCCACCAACTTCAGGTGTACAATGCGAATCAGTTCAAATTAATTAGGGTGAAGCCCTAAAAACCGAAAAAACAACAAAAAATTTATATCGTCACAAGTTTACTTTAAGATTTAAACTACAAAAGGGATGTAGTTAACGATCAATTAAGCATAAATCCATTTGTTTAACGATTAAATCGACGTCACTTAATCAAAGCGTGTAGGAAAAACAAGAAAATATAGCATTAAAAACAAAAAATAGGCTTTTTTGAAAAAATGGATTCAAAGTCATCTGAAGGATACTGGTTTACCCTTTGTCAAATATGGTAAAAGCAAGTGTTTCTCTGAAACAAAATCCCCACCTTTAACTTAATGCAGTGATTATTGGATATACTTGGTTTGTTAACCAGCTGGACAGTGAGTCACCAGCCTCCATTCACTGTGAGCTGTAGTCGATGAGCTGTATAGGATGAGGTTGTTAGGTTGTTACAAAATATGTTGTTTTTTCTACGTTAAATAGTCATGCAATGGCCCCTTGTAATCATCTACTTTGTTCTACATTCAATATGAAAAGAAGCATTGTTTAAATGCTCTCTGATTTCCTCATATTATTCTTCATCACAAAACAATTACCCTAGTAACTTCAACATGGTATCAGAGCAACCATCCTTCTGAACTTGTAACCTTCTCTATTGCTGATTGGGACGGGGATCAGGACGATCGTCGATCCTTGTTTGGACATTGTGTATTTCATGACAACTATCTCGTCTCTTAGAGCTCCAAAAAGCAGTGTGCCGTCTCACAATCCACTGCTGAAGCCGAGTATCGAAGTCTGGCTGATGCAGCTTCTGAAGCAACATGGGTCAAGGGAGTGCTTGCAGACATGCACGTTCCATCCTCTACTAGCAAGCTCTGGTGTGACAATACCAGTGCTGTAGCTATGGCAGTAAACCTTGTTCTGCACATAAAAACTAAACATGTGGACCTTGACCTTCACTTTGTCCGTGAAAAAGTTGTGAATGGAAAATTTCAGATTAATTATGTGCCCTCTCAAGATCAGGTTGCCAACATTTTCACCAAAGCCCTTGCTACTGATCGATTTCAAGCTCTGCGTCAACAATTATGTGTCTTTGCTTCTTCAGAAATTCAAGAATTGCAGAAAGCAAGGTGAATATTGGATATACTTAGTTTGTTAACCAGCTGGACAGTGAGTCCCGAGCCTCCATTCACTGTGAGCTGTAGTCGTTGAGCTGTATAAAATGAGGTTGTTAGGTTGTTACAAAATCTGTTGTTTTTTCTACGTTAAATAGCCATGCAATGGCCCTTTGTAATCATCTCCTTTGTTCTACATTCAATAAGAAAAGAAGTATTGTGTAATTAACGTGTCATCACAAAATATATTATAATTTTAAAATAATTAATTAATTCTAAAACTCCACATCCATATTATTATGTCATTAAAACTAACATTTCATCGCCGACAAGACAAGACATGTGACAATAACAACTGATGTAAAAATATATAGTGACTACATGCACAAAACTTAACAGTTAACCAATAAACGACAGCCAAGGATGAGATTAATACAATTCTCGAATTCAATAGTTAAATTGATGAAATTAAAAAAATACTATATTGTTGAATTGAAGGACTACGATGACTGAGTTAAAATGATTAAAAAATATAGAAAATATTGTTATTTTAAGATTAATTTTAGGTTCTTTTGATGTAATTAATCGATCTAAAAGCGTTGCAATAGAAAATTCAATGAAGAAAATATCGCATAAAGATGATGATGCAGTAGTTGCTGCTTCAAATGATCTCTCCCCTCTCTCACCTTTTTTTCATTAATTACAAGTTATTTTCCTCTAGAAATTTTTCGTTCTTTATTCCCAGTACACTCTAATTCAGAAGACCGGTCACACTATTAAGCACGCGGCATTAACTACCCGAAAGGTAGGTTTTCATTTTGCAAAACCCTTTTACGCTCATTTTTTTTAATTTTGGATCTTTCATGCTCGAAAGTTAGAGTAATTATTTAATTCAATCGAGTCGAACTAAAAGAATTTTAAGTCAATCGATTTGCTGAGTCATATTTTATAATTCAAATTTTATTTAAAAGTTTTTCGAGTCGTGTTGTTTAAGCTTCCATCCAATTTGAATTATAAATATTTATGGTGTTATGATAATAACTGGTTCAAATTTAAACGGTTTTCTAAAATCATATACAATATAAAAAATAAAAACCATATACGTGATATTGTCGTCTATCAAAGGGGCAATAGTTTTGAGAAAAAGCTTCTTGATTCATATGCCTTTGAGGATCAATTGTTAGAGGAAGGCCGCATTGTTGTGTAGGAGAGGGCAACAATTTTGAGAAAAAGCTTTTTGCTTCATCTGATTTTGAGTATCAATCGCTGGAGGAGAATCACGGGAGTGCAGAAAATGTGAGAATGATTTGGATAGTTTAGATGCCTTGAATTACATGGGCCATGGGGAAATGTGATGCAGAAAGGTAAACAACCAAAAGCTAACCTTGTTTTGGCAAATAGTAAAGTTGTTAAGAATCAGGAAGTTACTTATTATTATTATTATTATTATTAGTAGTAGTAGTAGACTTTTTGAAAGATGGTGGAGGGGAGAAGATAAAGAACAAAAAGATTTTTGGTATGTATTGAGCTCCTGGGGAAATGAATGGGGTGTAGCCGTGTAGGTGGGATTGCAAAAGTGGATAGGAGAATCCACCTTGTTTCTACTCATCCGCTATCGCCTACACCTTTAGATTTCAGGGCCTCATTTCCATTGTTGATTGAGGAGGAAAATGTCTAAAATCTGTCGTCTTAAATGGAAAGATTATGGTTTAAGGTTCTGTCAAATTTGCTACCATGTTATTTGTAATATTTGGAGCATAAACCAGAATTATTTTGTTTCTACTTTCTGTCAAATGTCAAACTCTTCTTATGTTCTCACCTTTCTGCTAAATAGTACTATTTAATATTTGTTGGATTATGTCTTTTTGTAAGTCAGTCAAAAAAGGAGACGTTTTTATCTTTTCCAAGGGGATGGTGCATTTTCAGAAGAATAGTGACAAATGAGAAACCAGCTTTTGTAATTGCAAGGTTAACAGTCAGCCGCGACATGGTTTACTTCAACACTCTTGGTGCCAGACAATGGCCTCCAAATCGGCACCAAAGAAGTCGACAAAATAAAATTAAACTTGACCCCCAAGAAAAGCTAAGCTAAATGCAGCCCTTTGCTTTGAGATTGAGGAGGTTAGCTACGCTAAATCATTGAAAACCCTTTCGCGCATAATAATCAATATGCGGAGGGGCTTAAAAGGTCATTAGACCCATTTTAATGTTTTAAAATATTATAAATTCGGACTTAAAAAGAATCAGCCCCCTTTCCCGTTTCACAAACCCTAAAAACTAGAGAGCTCCCCCCTTTTGCTCTGTTTGCTCCGGCTCCGCAAGGCACTCCGGTCGCCGTTGTCGGCGCCGGAAACCTAAAAAAACCTTTTCTGACTCAAAACCAAAACCGAAAAAAACCTTTTTCCCTTTGTTTTTGAACCCAAATCGAAACCTGAAAATGTTTAAAAAAACCTTTTTTAGTGTTTTAAAAAAATGCTGGGGAAAACACGGGAATTGGGTAAAGAACGGGAAAGGACCCAAACAAAGAGACTGAAACCCACGAGGCCCAAAAAATTGCTCTGATACCATGTTAAAGAGATAGTTGGAGAATAAGAGGATCATTATAACACCCCTCACCCCGGGTCAGGGGCAAGGAGCGTTATGTAGACATGTGACGGAATCGTATTAGTAGGCAGCGGAAGTGGGTTAATAATTTTTCGTGTGATATTTTTTTTCTTTTTCGAATACATCTATTTTAATTTCTTTTCACATTCGATTATCCCATGGACATACTTCATCATCACACACATATATATATATATATCATATCCGATAATAACATCCATAGTGTTTTAGTTTCCCTTAATTACATATCAAAATGTTGGGAGATTTCTTATGAATTTATACAATACTAAAGAAATAGTTCATGAACATAACCATCAGGCCAAATTGAACTAACATGCTGAACGCTAGGCCACCCATCACGAGTATGACAAAGACAGGGAAAATCATACTTAAGCTTCGTACGAGTAGAATACAGGTAGAGGTCAACGATGCTAGAACCTGAAATTTAGGGGAAGGAAGGAAAGTTCGAGTGGTAAGTACTTCTCGTACTTAGTGAGGAAACCCTATTCTATTCGGTTTCCAAATTAAACATTATGATCAAACAAAATTTGTTTCACTTTGCACATTAGTTCGTTCGAATGAATCAAGCAATATAATCAATCCAAAATTTATAATGCACCGTAAAATTCATTCGAATATATGCACCAAGGAATCATGTAATTCTATTCGAATACATGCAATTAATTTCACATCATTCATATTAAAATTTCACTTACAAGCCATGAAACCTAAATTAACTTTCAAATATCAAATTATCACAATTAAAGTTTCATAGCATATCAAGAATGGCAAAATCATAAAATTCAACATTTCATTCGAATGCTTCCATAACCAATTTCACAAATTTACTTCCAATTTCATATTTCATTACTTTAATCGTTCATTTAATTCATTTAGCAATGCCTTGGATAGTAGAGTATGATAGGTAATCAAGTCACATATAACAGAGGTTGTGAATCAAATTCACCATGTAAAGGTACCACGTACCAAATCGTATCACATATAACATATCATAATGTCCGCAGACATTAAGCAAGAAGGTACACTTACGTACCACAATATCGAGTACACTAACGTACCGATTTTCTTATTGAGCTCAGACTCTAGGCTAGCCGTACTACCTAAACAGACTGTACACACCAAGGGCTTTGCATTTAAATCTTTAATTTAATCAGATGCATAATCAATCAATTTTTCAGAAATTCTTAATTAATCCTTTCGATTAATTGCTTATAATTCCAATTCCAATAACATGTTATCACACATGGTCATATAATAATTTACATGCTCAATTCGCATTTTTCAGATCAACTTTCATACAAATCCAAATTCATATCATATAAATCATAATCACATTTCATAGTTCAATACTCAATTGAACTTGTCAAACATAATTATAACATATAAGAGCATTGCATACTCACATACTATATCACAACTTCATTGTTTCCACAAGAAATCAATATCACAATAATTTTCCAATAATCAGCATGATTAATTCATCCAAAACAGTAAGATTAACCAAAAATCGTATTCGGAATCAAACATATCAATCGTCAATTTAATTTCAATCACATATGCAACAAAATCGCATAACACAAGCATAAAATCCGAATTTCATTATTCCTTCTTCCCTTACTAAAATCGAATAATTAATTAGTCCAAATTGCATGCTTATCATAACTTAAAAATCAAATTAAGGCAGTTGGGACTCTAATCCCAACTCTAAAAAAATCGTTTCACTCACAATTCGCCGAGCTAATTCGGAAACTGTATGCCTTTCGCCCGATCCGTAGCCGATCCCGGAGTAACCTCCTCTTCTACCCTTTCGCTTCTAAAATCTAAGGCATTCAAGCCAAACAAATAACAAATTTTTAGAATGCAATTCATGCTATTAAAGACTGAATTTCTCAATTTATTCAAAACAGTCCCTGAATTATTTGGTCCAATTCGACTAGTTTCCAAATTTCCTAATTTCTTCAATTAATCACTTAAACTTTCAAATTGATCACTAAAATTGGTGGATTTCACATCCTACAGATTGTTAATAAATTTATTAACACTTCATTTAATCCAATTTTTACATCTTTAATAATTCACAAATTCTTAATTTTTTCTTCTTTTCATTTATACACATTTCTGACCACCTAATTTAATTAATTTCTTATTTACTGTACACAACTCCAAATCGAACACCGTTTGTTCCTAAATTCAATTAACATACCCAATTTTAACATATCAAAAATTCAGGTCGAAACTCTTAGTATATTATTTTATACAATTTTACAAAGTTCACTGTCCAGCTAGGAACATTACTGGACAGTTTTGCATGCTATTCGAAATGGGTTTCCAGATTTTACCACAGTCATCAAAAATCCCTTTTACAATTTTTCTACCATTTTAGACATGTCAAGGTAGAACATATTAAAATTTCATCACTAAACTCTTACTAGTGAATTTTATACAATTTTCTAAAGTTCACTGTCCATCTAAGAACAGTGCAGGACAGTTTTACATGATGTTCGTATTAAGCTTCCAGATTTCACTACAATGATCAAAACTCAGATTTATAATTTTTCTACCACTTTAGACATGTCAAAGTAGAACATATCAAAAATTCATCACGAAATTCCCACTAATTAATTTTCTACAATTTTCTAAAGTTGCATGTTCTTATAACTACTAAATCTGTCCATATTTACTCTTGCATGTTCATAAGCTTTTATCCTTCAAAATTTCTTGAGGTTTCTTGTGTTCTTAAAATTTTCCAGCAGCATAACCTTTAGTATCATCACTTTCATGATTTTCTAAAGGCATTAAAACCATTGATCTATTAAAGATTTTAACATATTCGAAAACTATAGAGAGAGAGCTACTTACTTTCGATTTTTCCTTGAATTTTCTAACTCAATTTCTATGCTATGCAACCCTTGTCTTCTTCACCGAAAGCTCTCTGGTTTTCCTCTCAATTTTGTGTTTGTAAGTGTGTGTGTGAATGAACAAAATGTTGCTTAATTTGGTGGGTTAAGTAACCGGATAAGGAAGAGAAAAAAAAGGGGACAAATTAAATGAGATAAGACCAAAGGGGTCATGTCCCAACTAATCCTCCAACTAATCCCACTAACATAATTATATATATATAATTCTTATAATCATCCACATATCATGTTATATATATATTTAAGTATCAATTCTTCAACTTAATTTAATTCCATCGAATGTATATATATACATTATTTTACATTGATTAAATTTTATTTCTACCAAGTATGTGTACTTATACATGATTATACATTTTAAATACTTTCAATCTTAGCTAAGTTGTGATCTTTTACGTTATCGATATCGTTTTTCTATCGTTCGAACTAGGGTACTTTTTAGGGTGTTACAATTCCTCCCCCCTTAAAGAAAATTCGTCCTCGAATTTTACCTGAATCGAACAGATGAGGATATTGCTTTTTCATCGTGTCCTCAGGTTCCCATGTTGCCTCTTCCATCTCGTGATTTCTCCACAAGACTTTAACCAATGCAACATTTTTGTTTCTGAGTCTTTTGATTTCTCTATCCAGAATCTGAACTGGTTCCTCTTCATAGGACAAATCAGGATTCAGTTCTACTTCTTCCGGCTCTAAGATGTGAGAAGGATCGGATCTATACTTTCTGAGCATTGACACATGAAAGACATTGTGGATTTTATCGAACTCACTAGGAAGTGCAAGTCGATAAGCCACTGGGCCAATTCTTTCAGTAATTTCAAAAGGTCCAATAAAGCGAGGACTGAGCTTTCCCCTCTTTCCGAACCGAAATACTTTCTTCCATGGAGAGACCTTGAGAAAAACTTTGTCTCCCACGTTATGCTGGATATCTCTTCGTTTCAGATCAGCATATGCTTTCTGTCTATCGAAGGCTTGTTTTAAACGAGAATGGATGATTTGAACTTTCTCTTCTGTTTCTCTGAGCAGTTGTGGTCCCAAAACCTTATTTTCACCAAGTTCGGACCAACACAGAGGTGTTCTGCATTTTCTGCCATACAATGCTTCAAAAGGAGCCATCTGAATAGACGACTGATAGCTATTGTTGTAGGCAAATTCAACTAAGGGTAGGGATTTCTCCCAATTCTTCCCAAAGTCAATTATGCAAGCTCTAAGCATGTCTTCGAGAATCTGAATTACTCGTTCAGACTGACCATCAGTTTGCGGATGGAAAGCTGTGCTTAGATTCAATTTCGTTCCCATAGCTCTCTGTAATGTTTTCCAAAATCTAGAAGTAAATCTTGGATCACGATCAGAGACAATGGAGATAGGAATTCCATGTAGCCGGATTATTTCTTGAATATACAGATTGGCCAAGGTCTCCAAACTGTAATTGATACGAATAGGAATAAAATGTGCCGATTTGGTGAATTGGTCAACAATCACCCAAATAGCATCATATTTTCTGGGAGAACAAGGAAGACCAGTCACGAAATCTATAGTAATTCGTTCCCATTTCCACTGTGGTAGTACAAGTGGTTGGAGTAGTCCGGTGGGAACTCTATGTTCAGCTTTGACTCTTTGACAGTTGAGACATTTAGATACAAAATCATTGATAGCCGCTTTCATACCAGACCACCAATACAAAGATTTGAGATCTTTATACATCTTAACCGATCCAGGGTGGACCGAGAAAGAACTTTGGTGTGCTTCTTCCAGAAGATCCCTTTTCAAATTTTCATCATTTGGAACACAGATTCTATCTTTGAAGTAAAGGAGACCGTTTGTATGAATACGAAATCCTTCACCAGACTTTGTATCCAGTTTGGAAATAATATCCTGAAGTTCTGGATCAGCTTTCTGAAGATTTTCAATCCTTGAGATTAGACTGGATTGAATTTGAAGTTCGGACAGAAATCCTTGCTTCTGATATACTCGAAGATGAGCATTGATAGCAGTTGGAGCTACAAGAATAAATACCACTTAAAAATCAAAACTTTCATTATAAACATTTTATATTTTATTTCTTAAGGTTCAGGGATTAGAGATTTTTACCCAATGTCGGTTTACGACTCAAGGCGTCTGCAACCACATTGGCTTTTCCTGGATGATAGTCAATGACTAAATCATAGTCTTTCAATAACTCCATCCATCTGCGTTGTCTCAAATTCAGATCTTTCTGAGTTAGGAGATACTTTAGGCTCTTGTGATCGGTGAACAGATAACATTTCTCACCGTACAAGTAGTGTCTCCATATTTTGAGAGCAAATACAATTGCAGCAAGTTCGAGATCATGCGTTGGATAGTTCAATTCATGAGATTTCAGTTGGCGTGAAGCATAAGCTATCACATTATCACCCTGCATTAAAACACATCCAAGACCCGCATGTGAAGCATCACTGTATACAATATAATCTTTGCCCGGTTCTGGTTGGATCAAAACTGGGGCATGAGTCAAGGCTGCTTTGAGTTGGTCAAAGCTTCTTTGTTGCTTGTCAGACCATTCAAACGGTTGATCTTTACGAAGAAGTTTAGTCAAAGGTAAGGCTATAGAGGAAAACCCTTTGACAAACCTTCTGTAATAACCAGCAAGACCAAGGAAACTTCGTATTTCACTGACATTTCTGGGAGGTCGCCAATCCATGATTGACTGAATTTTCTTCGGATCAACTTTAATTCCTTCTGCAGAAATTACATGTCCAAGGAAAGAGACTTCCGATAACCAGAACTCACACTTGGAAAATTTTGCGAATAACTGGCGTTCCCGGAGAGTTTGCAAGACAATGCGAAGATGATCAGCATGTTCTTCATTGTTGTGAGAATAGATCAAAATGTCATCAATGAAGACGACGACAAATTTATCAAGATATGGCTTGAATACTCTATTCATGAGATCCATGAATGCCGCCGGAGCATTTGTCAATCCGAAAGGCATTACCAGAAATTCATAGTGGCCATAACGAGTTCGGAAGGCTGTTTTTGATACATCCTCCTCTTTGACTCTCATTTGATAGTATCCAGATCGCAGGTCGATCTTTGAGAATACTGAAGCATCCCTAAGTTGATCAAACAGATCTTCTATTCTTGGGAGCGGATATCGGTTCTTGATTGTGATCTTGTTCAATTGACGGTAGTCAATGCAAAGACGCATTGCTCCATCCTTCTTCTTCACAAATAGAACAGGTGCACCCCAGGGAGAAGTGCTGGGTCGAATAAAACCCTTATCCTGAAGTTCTTGAAGTTGTTTTTGCAATTCTTTTAACTCAAGAGGTGCCATCCGGTACGGAGTGATAGACACCGGATTTGAGCCAGGCTGTACTTCAATCCCGAATTCAACTTCTCTAGTCGGAGGGAGACCAGGTAGTTCCTCGGGAAACACATCAATGAATTCAGAAACAACAGGCATTTCAGACATTCCAAATTCAATTTGATCTCGTAAGACCATGGATGAAAAAATGGAAGTGGGCTTTTTATCAATTAGGAGTATGGATTCCTTTCCTAAACCCTGAAGATACAGTCTTTTATTTTGACAGTCTACCCAAGCCTCATGTTTACTTAACCAATCTAAACCCAGAATTAGATCGAACTCACAGGAGGGTAATATGTAGAGATCAATAAGGAATGGCAAATTGCTAATATGCAATGAACAATTTCTACATATTAGGTTTATGTTTGAAGTTCCTCCTAAAGGGTTTGAGACTATCAGACTTGTTTTCACATTTTCAGGTTCTAATTTTAACCTTTTTACAACAGATAGACATGTGAATGAATGAGTGGATCCCGAATCTATTAAAGCATAAACAGGATGTGAGTTTAGCTCAACAGTACCTGCAATCACTTCAGGAGACTCTTCATCATCTCTACCACGAATGTGGTAAACTCTAGCAGGTGCTCGAGATTCCTGATGAGTAGTAGCATTGGAATGAGTACCCTTGCCTTTCTTCTGATAACTCGGCTGGGCTGACTTGGCATTCCTATTCCGATTAGAGAATGTCGGACTAGGAACTGCAGTGTTACGAGCTGGCATAGATTCATGCTTCTGAGGACAGTCTTTGATGTAGTGATCATCACCACCACAAGCATAACAGAGATTTGCCTGAAGTCTGCACTGACCTCGATGTGGTTTCTGACAGAACTTGCAAGGAGGAATCTTTTCAGAATTTCCCGAACTATTAACAGACATAGTCGGTACCGAGGATCTGATTATTGTGGCTGGTTTAGAAGTATAATTGCTCCTCGGAGCAGAAGTGAAATTAGAAGACCCTTCTTTCTGAAATTTGGGCTTCTTGAACTGCCATTGAGACTTGTCATCTCGTTTCTGCTTTTTGTCAGGTCTATTGCCCCCTTTTCGCTTTTCAGCAGCTTTCATTCTAGCTTCGGTTGCAATAGCCCGATTAACAAGATTCTGGAAATCATTGATTCCCAAAGCAGTGAAGATTGGACTCAGTTCATCATTCATGCCTTCAATGAACATTCGGCATTTATCAGCTTCAGTTTTGATGTATTCTGCACCATATTTGCAATACTTGCAAAAGTCTGCAACGTACTGCTCAATAGGACGATTGGCTTGTTTAAGGTGCAAGAATCTCTTTCTTCTTTCAGCTAAGTACTGTTCACTGATGTACTTCTTTTTGAACTCTTCAAGGAAGAATTCCCATGTCACCATTTCATTCGGAACAGTAAGAGTAGTGGTTTCCCACCAATTCATAGCTTCATCAGCTAACAGAGCTACAGCACACTCCAATTTGTGGTCATCGGAGCATTGTAATTGTCGGGTTACCACCTTGGTGGTGTTTTCAAGCCAGTACTCTGCATCTTCTGGTCTTTCTTCATTAGCACCAGTAAAAGTGTAGGCTTGATGCTGAGAAAGCTTATCTATCGGAGCTCTGCTAGGTGCAGTAGGGACAGAAACAGTAGGTTGCTCTTGTTTCAGATTTGTTAGAAGTTGATTGAACATCTCCTTCATGCTAAGGAGACATTCCCTTTGGGCAGACTGAACCATAGGATTTTCAGGTGGAAGTTGTTCTGTGTTCTGAACATGCTCTGTAGGGATCCGTTCAGTGACTTGAACAGGCTTTTTGGGAATTTGCTCGGAAGTCTGAGCATGCTCTTTGTTTCTCTCCTTTCTCGGAGTTTCAGTTTGAGCAGGAGAATTATCACCCAAACTCACACTTTCACCTTCGCTCGAAGATTCGTGCGAGCTCCTATTCTTTGGGTCTTTTAGGTCTGTCATATTCTATCATTCAGTCAAATAACAGAAGATCAGAAAGCTCAGTACAAATATCTTATCATATAATACATGGGTGGCAAACCTAAACAATGCAGATGCATACAGACTCGATTAAAATTTTTAGGACTTAACCTAAAAAAGCTCTGATTACCACTTTATATAACACCCCTCACCCCGGGTCAGGGGCAAGGAGCGTTATGTAGACATGTGACGGAATCGTATTAGTAGGCAGCGGAAGTGGGTTAATAATTTTTCGTGTGATATTTTTTTTCTTTTCGAATACATCTATTTTAATTTCTTTTCACATTCGATTATCCCATGGACATACTTCATCATCACACACATATATATATATATATCATATCCGATAATAACATCCATAGTGTTTTAGTTTCCCTTAATTACATATCAAAATGTTGGGAGATTTCTTATGAATTTATACAATACTAAAGAAATAGTTCATGAACATAACCATCAGGCCAAATTGAACTAACATGCTGAACGCTAGGCCACCCATCACGAGTATGACAAAGACAGGGAAAATCATACTTAAGCTTCGTACGAGTAGAATACAGGTAGAGGTCAACGATGCTAGAACCTGAAATTTAGGGGAAGGAAGGAAAGTTCGAGTGGTAAGTACTTCTCGTACTTAGTGAGGAAACCCTATTCTATTCGGTTTCCAAATTAAACATTATGATCAAACAAAATTTGTTTCACTTTGCACATTAGTTCGTTCGAATGAATCAAGCAATATAATCAATCCAAAATTTATAATGCACCGTAAAATTCATTCGAATATATGCACCAAGGAATCATGTAATTCTATTCGAATACATGCAATTAATTTCACATCATTCATATTAAAATTTCACTTACAAGCCATGAAACCTAAATTAACTTTCAAATATCAAATTATCACAATTAAAGTTTCATAGCATATCAAGAATGGCAAAATCATAAAATTCAACATTTCATTCGAATGCTTCCATAACCAATTTCACAAATTTACTTCCAATTTCATATTTCATTACTTTAATCGTTCATTTAATTCATTTAGCAATGCCTTGGATAGTAGAGTATGATAGGTAATCAAGTCACATATAACAGAGGTTGTGAATCAAATTCACCATGTAAAGGTACCACGTACCAAATCGTATCACATATAACATATCATAATGTCCGCAGACATTAAGCAAGAAGGTACACTTACGTACCACAATATCGAGTACACTAACGTACCGATTTTCTTATTGAGCTCAGACTCTAGGCTAGCCGTACTACCTAAACAGACTGTACACACCAAGGGCTTTGCATTTAAATCTTTAATTTAATCAGATGCATAATCAATCAATTTTTCAGAAATTCTTAATTAATCCTTTCGATTAATTGCTTATAATTCCAATTCCAATAACATGTTATCACACATGGTCATATAATAATTTACATGCTCAATTCGCATTTTTCAGATCAACTTTCATACAAATCCAAATTCATATCATATAAATCATAATCACATTTCATAGTTCAATACTCAATTGAACTTGTCAAACATAATTATAACATATAAGAGCATTGCATACTCACATACTATATCACAACTTCATTGTTTCCACAAGAAATCAATATCACAATAATTTTCCAATAATCAGCATGATTAATTCATCCAAAACAGTAAGATTAACCAAAAATCGTATTCGGAATCAAACATATCAATCGTCAATTTAATTTCAATCACATATGCAACAAAATCGCATAACACAAGCATAAAATCCGAATTTCATTATTCCTTCTTCCCTTACTAAAATCGAATAATTAATTAGTCCAAATTGCATGCTTATCATAACTTAAAAATCAAATTAAGGCAGTTGGGACTCTAATCCCAACTCTAAAAAAATCGTTTCACTCACAATTCGCCGAGCTAATTCGGAAACTGTATGCCTTTCGCCCGATCCGTAGCCGATCCCGGAGTAACCTCCTCTTCTACCCTTTCGCTTCTAAAATCTAAGGCATTCAAGCCAAACAAATAACAAATTTTTAGAATGCAATTCATGCTATTAAAGACTGAATTTCTCAATTTATTCAAAACAGTCCCTGAATTATTTGGTCCAATTCGACTAGTTTCCAAATTTCCTAATTTCTTCAATTAATCACTTAAACTTTCAAATTGATCACTAAAATTGGTGGATTTCACATCCTACAGATTGTTAATAAATTTATTAACACTTCATTTAATCCAATTTTTACATCTTTAATAATTCACAAATTCTTAATTTTTTCTTCTTTTCATTTATACACATTTCTGACCACCTAATTTAATTAATTTCTTATTTACTGTACACAACTCCAAATCGAACACCGTTTGTTCCTAAATTCAATTAACATACCCAATTTTAACATATCAAAAATTCAGGTCGAAACTCTTAGTATATTATTTTATACAATTTTACAAAGTTCACTGTCCAGCTAGGAACATTACTGGACAGTTTTGCATGCTATTCGAAATGGGTTTCCAGATTTTACCACAGTCATCAAAAATCCCTTTTACAATTTTTCTACCATTTTAGACATGTCAAGGTAGAACATATTAAAATTTCATCACTAAACTCTTACTAGTGAATTTTATACAATTTTCTAAAGTTCACTGTCCATCTAAGAACAGTGCAGGACAGTTTTACATGATGTTCGTATTAAGCTTCCAGATTTCACTACAATGATCAAAACTCAGATTTATAATTTTTCTACCACTTTAGAC
Source organism: Hibiscus trionum (assembly GCA_030270665.1). Taxonomy (NCBI): domain Eukaryota; kingdom Viridiplantae; phylum Streptophyta; class Magnoliopsida; order Malvales; family Malvaceae; genus Hibiscus; species Hibiscus trionum. The sequence continues at coordinate 43,427,566 of BSYR01000004.1, forward strand.
ATGTCAAAGTAGAACATATCAAAAATTCATCACGAAATTCCCACTAATTAATTTTCTACAATTTTCTAAAGTTGCATGTTCTTATAACTACTAAATCTGTCCATATTTACTCTTGCATGTTCATAAGCTTTTATCCTTCAAAATTTCTTGAGGTTTCTTGTGTTCTTAAAATTTTCCAGCAGCATAACCTTTAGTATCATCACTTTCATGATTTTCTAAAGGCATTAAAACCATTGATCTATTAAAGATTTTAACATATTCGAAAACTATAGAGAGAGAGCTACTTACTTTCGATTTTTCCTTGAATTTTCTAACTCAATTTCTATGCTATGCAACCCTTGTCTTCTTCACCGAAAGCTCTCTGGTTTTCCTCTCAATTTTGTGTTTGTAAGTGTGTGTGTGAATGAACAAAATGTTGCTTAATTTGGTGGGTTAAGTAACCGGATAAGGAAGAGAAAAAAAAGGGGACAAATTAAATGAGATAAGACCAAAGGGGTCATGTCCCAACTAATCCTCCAACTAATCCCACTAACATAATTATATATATATAATTCTTATAATCATCCACATATCATGTTATATATATATTTAAGTATCAATTCTTCAACTTAATTTAATTCCATCGAATGTATATATATACACTTATATATATACATTATTTTACATTGATTAAATTTTATTTCTACCAAGTATGTGTACTTATACATGATTATACATTTTAAATACTTTCAATCTTAGCTAAGTTGTGATCTTTTACGTTATCGATATCGTTTTTCTATCGTTCGAACTAGGGTACTTTTTAGGGTGTTACAATCATATTATTTCATATGTATCAAATATTAATTTACAAGTGTTTATATACAAGATTTTAGAAGCTAACAACATATCAACAAACTTTTAGCTAATCTAACTAAATAACTGAAAAAGAATAACTGCTCTCAACACACTCATTGGCTAAAGACTAGAAAATTGAATTTAATACTATATTAATTATTCACTTTCCACCAATGCATAAAGGGAGATTAGCTTGCATTTGAAATCCTAGAGGAATGTGTCGTGCTTGGGAAGTCTTACTCCACCAAGCATCCAAAATGCCTCATTATATCCTTGAACGCGAACATATAGAGCCATATACAATAAGTTTTACTTTTTTATTTATCAGTAAAAGAGTTATATTTATATCTCTTTATGCCTTGATTTAACTTGAATTTTAATATTTTTCTTTGTGTTTTGCATGTAATTATCTTAGCTTGCATCGTATGCATATTCATATTAAATAAAGTGAGACTGTGTTAATTATCATCTAAATTGCCTCTATATTGTTTAGATATTGGTGTGTAATTTCTATCTAAGTGTAAATAGACTTGGACCAGCAGCAGAGGTTGATGTGTTCAGCAATGTAAGCACATATTCGAAAGTTTTGTGCTCAGAACTACGTCACAAAATCTGGAAATATAACATCATAAACTGCATAAATTTAAGTCTCTTTGAATAAGGATGAATTGACATGAGCTCGAGAATTAAGGTATTTCATTTTGGATTTGTTCATTAGTGCTATTTATTCCATGAGTTACCCTGAACCTGGTGAAGTGATGGACTATGAAGAAGACCGAAGCCGATCAAAGAGGTATTTCGTTTTCTAGTTTTTTAACTTCCATTATATATCCTTGAATCATGTTATCTCTTTCTTTCTTTTTTTACTGAAGAGTTGGTATGGTTTTCTGTTCTTAGAAGTTATCCGTAGGCTGATATTAATACTTATTCCTACACCGTCTTAAATTCACTAGATATTTGGTTATTGTGACTTCTAAAAATTATGCTTGTTAATCGGATTGAGAAAACTTTGGACATTTTACTAATTTCTAATGGTGTGAATAATACAGGAGACGACATCCAAGATCGTGAAGGTAGAGAAAAGCAACCGATCGGACCTGTGTTTAGTTGAATAGCCAGATTTTTGTTGACAACATTTCTGCAACAGAAAATGCCTCATTATATCCTTGAACGCGAACATATAGAGCCATATACAATAAGTTTTACTTTTTTATTTATTAGTAGTAGATGAAATAGTAATGATCGAATTACTTAATCATTAATAGGCGTTTGGGCTCAAATTTGTGTTAGATGATTTCTGTTTTTCTAGATGTTTTATTATGAAAGTATGTTGATGCCTTTGATTTAGGAGTTTGGGTGGTTAGAATTCGTTATCTAATCATTGGTTGTTAACAAAGGTGAGTTTTGTGTGTTTTGTTAGCCTTTGTAGCGTTAGTGTAGACTCTATCGTGCTTAGAGTGTTAAGATAGACTGCTTAAGTCCTATCATGAGGGGATGTTAGAAATTGACAGTTGGTTTTTTAGGGGGACTTGCCTTGAGTGCTATGGTGTTTTTCTTGACGAGAAGCGTTTTTGTAAGGGGTTGATTAGAGTGGGTCCTTTAGGTGGTATAACTAAACATCTATTCTGCTTTGGGTATTTTCTCATTTGTGACTTTTCTGGGTTGATGGTGGCGATATTAGTCTTGAGTTTTGGTGATTAGCAACGTGGGTTGAAGTCATTTTTAATGCAAGTATGTCGTCAATTATGATATTCTGCTCTTTTCATGCGGGGTTTTTTAAGCTTTTGTTTTTGAGATGTATCTAATTAATAAAGATTAGCTATTCTTATTAGAATCAGTTTTGTAAATTAATACTTCGTCACTTTACTTGAAACTTTTTACATTTAGTGAACTTGTTGAATCTCTATAGTAAATATTTTTTTATAAATTGATATTAATTTTCAGTTACCTGGCCGATTAAATTGGCAACGTTCCAGAATCTTTTCCCCGACTAGAAATCATAAGCAATGTGGTAAGAAAATATTTTTTTATTCATGTTTATAATATTTATTATATTTTAATATTTTTTTAAGATTGTTGCTGGGCTATTGTTGCTGCTGACACCATCGCCTCTCATTGGGCACTATTTAAAGGTGAATACATTCGTAATTCGCCTCAACATTTAGTAGACTTTATCGATCCTGAAAGAGTAGGTGAGATTCTCAATGATTGTTTTTCATCATCAATCAACCGTGCATATAATTGGATTGTGGAATATGGAATTTTTCTAGAATATGACTATTCGTTTCTAGCCAGGCGTATTCGACCACCACCCATTTTGCATGTATTAAAATTTTAAAATAAAAATTTATTTATATTTATTTAAATGTTTTATACTAATTTATTTTTTTGGTTAAAGGTTCCATCATATTACCGAATCACGGGTTTTCATCAGATTCAGGATGGTGATGAAAGTCAATATGAACTATTGATGGCTGTGAGAAATCACCCCGTAAGTGCAGCGATGCTCGTTGATTGTGGTTTTCTAAACCATAGGGGAGAGGTTAGTTATTATATATTATTTTATTTGACTTGACATTAATAGTAGTCATGAAGAGTTTAGATATGTCGAAGGTTAGTTATTATATATTATTTTAAATAAAAAAAGTTGTTATATATTAATTAATTCCTAGAAGTAAACGAATTAGCGCGGTGGAGTTTTATCTATTGGGATTGTTGTAATTTTAGCTTTGATGTTTCTCGATCAAAACTGTCTGGTAGATATTTAATTATTATATACTCCCTCCGTCCCATTAATTTTGTCCCTTATTAACTTTTTAAAAGTCAAAAAATTTAAACTTTGACCTTGATTATTTTAAATATTTTAAACAATTAAATTTTATAAAATATATATTTTAAAACTACTTGATTGAAAGTTTATAAAATATATTTTTTTTATATTTTTTTCAATAATAAATTTTATATAAAAATAGGTCAAAGTTTAAAAAATTTGACCCAAAAAAAATCAATAAGGGACAAAATTAATGAGACGGAGGGAGTATTATTTAATTGGGATGACTGTAATTTTAGTTGTAATTCTAGCTTTGATGCTTGTTGATCGAATTTGTTGCATTTTAGTTGGTTGATGATTTATTAGCTAAATTAATATGTCTGATAATTTTATTCTGAATTTGCTTGATGGTTTATTTTTGTAATTTTGGCCTTTGTTTGCCATTCTAATTTCAATAAAATTGAATTGATTTACAAAAAAAAATAGTTTGACTTAATCAATTTTTATCAGGGAATATATTCGGGCCCTACAACTATGCCAGTCTTAATTCAAGGGGTACATGTTGTTCAAGTCATCGGATTTGGAAGAGACGATGAAGAACAAAAAGATTTTTGGTATGTATTGAGCTCCTGGGGAAATGAATGGGGTGTAGGTGGGATTGCAAAAGTGGATAGGAGCATTCGCCTTGTTTTTACTCATCCGCTATCGCCTACACCTTTAGTTTTCAGGGCCTCATTTCCATTGTTGATTGAGGAGAAAAATGTCTAAAATTTGTCGTCTTAAATAGAAAGATTATGATTTAAGGTTCTCTCAAATTTGCTACCATGTTATTTGTAATATTTGAAGCATAGACCAAAATTATTTTGTTTTTACTTTCTGTCAAATGTCAAACTCTTCTTATGTTCTCACCTTTCTGCTAAATAGTACTATTTAATATTTGTTGGATTTTGTCTTTTTGCAAGTCAATCAAAAAAAGAGACGTTTCTATCTTTTCCAAGGGGATGGTGCATTTTCAGAAGAATAGTGACAAATGAAAAACCAGCTTTTGTAATTGCAAGGTTAACAGTTAGCCGCGACATGGTTTACTTCAACACTTGGTGTCAGACAAGGCCTTGACCAAGGCCTCTAAATCGGCACCAAAGAAGTCGACAAAATAAAATTAAACTTGACCCCCAAAAAAAAGCTAAGCTAAATGCAGCCCTTTGCTTTGAGATTGAGGAGGTCAGCTAAGCTAAATGCAGCCCTTTGCTTTGAGATTGAGGAGGTTAGCTAACCTAAATGCAGCCCTTTGCTTTGAGATTGAGGAGGTTAGCTAAGGCAAAATCATCAAATCCTGGTTCTCCAAGCGTAACTTTGTAATCAGAAACAAAATATCAAAATAACAAGCACAACTCCAAATTTCGAGATCAGATTAAAATCAAATCGAAGCAGTCATTCAAATGAATGAAAAAGTAATGTAATTGTGAGGGTAAAACCTGATTGGCAAAATAAATTACTTTAAGCTAACAAAATATTAACTGTAAGTCTGTAATCTCTCTCAAGTTTATCTGTAGACCGATACAAAATAATTCCTGATCTAGGACTTTTACCATTCCTCCCTTTTGTTTAGTCCGACTATATTTATTTCTTCTGTCGGCCTAATGTGGTAAAAAATCGAACTCGATCCGGCTTGGTGTGATGGCAATTTCGGATTATAAATTTGGATATCTAAGGATATTTAGATTTTTGCTTTATAATTCTAGATATTGTAATTTCTTTTTTTGGATAATTTAGATATTGTAATCTCATACAATATTTGACTTTGGATGTTAAAATTATCATTTGTTGTACATTCGAAACGGATGCAAATAGATAATCTCAAATGGAGTATTCATTATTTTAAAGGTAATCTTCACCAGTGGTCTCTTTCGTTTAAGATGTATTCTATTTTGGTCACCAAAATTTAAAAAAGAATTGGTGACCTCGAAGAGAATACACAAAAAATGGAAGAAGGTGTTCTTATTTGTGGTTGTTGCCTCGAAGCAAATATTACAACTTCTTGGACTATGACAATCCTGGTATGAGGTTTTTTTGTTGTAAAAATGATGGGAAGGAGAGTTATTGCCGATTCTTTGCTTGGTACGATGTACTTTTGACACCACGTGCAAAAGTGGTCATTGTTGGGTTGTTAAGGAAAGTGAAGAAAATGGAGAAGGCAAAAAGGATTGAGCGAATTTGTTGGTTATGCTTGTTAATTTTCTCCATGACAATGGTGTGGAATGTGAAGTAAATGGTTGGGTAAGGTTTATTACCTAGATAGATCCTAAACTATTACTTCACTTTTATTTTGACCACCAAAATAAAAACAATTTGTATAATTTCATATTTGATTTCTCCCCCCCCAAACCATCTTTCAAACTAACCAAACCAAGTGAGCGAGATCAGCATGATTATTGTCTGATTATGCAGATAAGGTCCAGTGTGCGAAGCCAACGGTGTTGCCTGATGATAATGTCGAAAAAGTTCACTGTGAAACAAATTTTTCAAGAGGCTCCGAAGTTGCAACCTGTTTGATAAATGAAATTTCTGGTTCGCATAAGGATTTTCCTGAGGAGAATGCTGCCATTTCTGAAAGGGAGGTTCCACAAAGATAATAAAGCATTTCTTGTATACATTCTCGATGAGTTGTCAAAAATTAGTTTTTAGTTAGTTATTTTATTGCTGAGTTGTATTATATTATATAAAGAGAACAACCTGATGTGTATAATTAGTTTTTCCAATTCCCGATATTAATAAAATACAAAATCCTTTTCTTTTTCTTTCTTCTCTCTCGACCTCCTAAATTCCCAAATTAAGAAACCCTAAAACTTCTATAAAAGAGGCATGAACTTGCATCTTGGTGAGAGCGGTTTAGAGAAGTCTTTAGCAAGAAATTATAGTCCTCGGAAAGGAGTCGCTGTTGTGAGAGACTTCCCTCCATTAGTGAAGAGTAGCGTGCGAAATGGCTTACCTCTTTAAAGAACTAGGGTTTTAATATAGAGAAGTTTGTACATGCTCTAGATGGTGAAGTAAAGGTAATGCTACTAGGCTCTCTGTAGAAGGTATTCAATCTAAACCTGAAGAGCTAGCTTCTGAAAAAATGGAAAAGAAGCTTATTCCAGCAACGATGTGGAGGAGGATTCAGGAAATATGAGTAAAAACAACATCAAGCCTTCTTGTGAAGCCTTTTCAATTGAATTTGATAGGAACTCCGAGAAAGTAACTGATGACTTTTTGAAACTAGTAGACTTTTTGAAATATGGTGGAGGGGAGAAGAAATAAAAAAATTATAAATATGAAAGATTAAATGTGAAATTATACAAAATATTTTTATTTTAGTGGTTAAAATAAAAATGAAGTAATAGTTTAGGGACTATTCAGATAATTTATTATTTTTTTATTATGCCAAATGAACCTCACGTTTAAGTTTAACGGTAACAAATGTTTCCGTGACCAAAAGTTTACAGATCGAAAACGTAAGTGACTTTATCGGTCATTTTAAAAAATCGGCGACCAACTCTGTACTGGGGGAAAACATAAATGATCATCCCATTAGTTAACCCTAAAAATAATTAAACAAGATATTTTACCTTAAAAAATCAGTGGAAGTTCGTGAGGGTTGAGGGAAGGCCCTATAAAATAACGGGGTACTCATATCGATAAGGCCTCTTTAAGAAAGAGCTGTTGAGCCGGAAATATGAAGGTGTATCGGTATGATCTCTTTGGAAAACTAGCCATTGGGGAGTTTAGAAACCATACATATCGAAATACTTGATGGTGTATCAGTACGATCCTATTTGTAAATAGCCGTTGGGAGTTTGATATGTAGGCGTATTAAAACACTAAGAGGTGTATCTAAACGCTTGACCACCGTATCGGTACGGACTTACTTGTATAGGCGTATTTATGATTTAATGTTTGGATGTATTTTGAGGTTTTTATAAATCTTATAAACTTTGGGGTTTTTTGAAAAATAGTTTTTTATACTTATAATAATATATCATTTTAATTACATATAATAATATCAATAATATAAATTTTTTATTTTTTAGTTATATATATATACATTAATATTATTTATAAAATTGAATTGATCCTAACATACAGTTTGGAATATATATTATTTGTGCTGAGACAAAATATAGAGGTTAAGATTGACTTAGTGGCAGGGGCGAAACACAAGAGGGGCATGTGGGGGCCACGGCCCCCTCAAATTTTAAAAAATTTAAATTTAGATCCTTGCAATTTTCAAAAAATATCAATTTGGCCCCCACAACTTTTTTAAAAATTTAGATTAAGCTTCAAATTTTTTGAATGTTTTTAATTAAATCTTTACCATAATTATTAAAAGTCTCATTAAGTCTCTTAAAAATTCAAAAATTTTAGTTAGACTCTAAACTTTTAGAAAAAAAAGTAAATTGAATCCTTCAAAAATTATTGAAAATTTTAATCTAAAGCTTTAAATTTTTTTAAAAATTACGTTGGCCCCCCCCAAACTCTATCACCAAGTTCCACCACTGCTTAGTGGTTAGAAGGTTGCCTTTGATTCTAAAGGTTCTAGGTTTAAATCTTATTAAGTGCATAATTTTTTATATATTCATCCAACAAAATGACGTCGTTTTGGGCAACTTATTATCAAAATAGCGGCACCAAAACAACATCATTTCAGTCTAGCATCCAAGCAATCACGCCGTTAAGAAGTTAACGGTTCGGTGGTATAAACGAGTCGAAAAAATAAAATTTGGTGAAAATTTTAAATTAATTAAAAGGCGGGTGGTATAAACAGATCACCCCCAATAATTTAGTGATACCTAACATAATCTACTCTAAATATTATTTGAAGTTTTTTAAAGTCATTTTAGTCGTCCAATAAAGTTCATATAAATACAAAAACATGGTTTGTTTATAAAATATAGTAGTAGATATTTTGTTAAAAATAAAATATAGATACAGGGCACAGGCCCATTTGAAGTTGGGTTTGAAAAAGTATTTGAGAAAGGGAAAGAATAATCTGAGATCGATGTGTGTGTATATATATTCATAGAGAGGGGTTTTCGTCAGCAACGATTAGGTTTTTGTTATTCTGTTCAAGACAAGTATAATATTTTTTTTGTTCATGTTTCCATATTCTAATAAGTAGTCGATTAAGAGCCTATGTAATGAAAAAATTCTTAAAATTTTGATTTGTTTTTAAGGGTATGAATCTTTGATCTGGGTTTTCTTAATCAGCGTTTTGGATATGTTATTCTGATAATCTGCGTTGAATTTGATGAAGGTCTGGGTGTAAAAACCTTTATTGGCATCTCTTGTTTACAATTTTTGTGATAATCTGGCTTTTTTTTCTACTGAAATTGTTTGGTTTATTTTAGTTGCTCCTTCATTAACTTGAGTTTTCAATGTTTTGTTAGGACTTTTTCTACTTTTTGTGTTCGATGAGTGGATCCTTCATACCGTATGATTCCGATGATGAGGGCATGAACAAGGAGTTGTGGTCGAAATACGAGGCAGAAGTGATATCCTCTAGGGTATGAGCCTTTGTTTTCTGTATCAACTAAATTCAATATCTTGTTTTTATTGTGCTTGATGTTGTTGTCCAGGGCTATGATGTTGGGGAATACAATTGTATTTCATGCGGGATGATAATTCCTATAGATGTTAACTATATCGAGGAATTGCCCTCATATGCAGTGATGGCCGTAGACGACTACAATCGACAGAATGTACTCGCTTTCTCGGTTGCATCTTAGATTCATTCACATTTGCATTTTTTGGTTCCAATGTGTTGATTTGTACTGCAGCATACAAATTTCAAGTTCGTAGAGCTTCTCAAGGGAAACGCTCGAGTTGTAAGTGGTGTCGTGTACTACATTACTTTCAAGGTTGAGGATGCTAATACCGGAACAGCGGAAACCTTCCAAACTAGAGTTTGGCAGAAAATTCGAGGGAGAAATGGCGAGGACAGGTTCGAGATCCAAGAGTGTAGGATTAAGCCTACTACTACTTGAGGTAATGATATGGTTATATTTCTAAGAACAACCGAGTATATTTGTTTGTAGGGTTAGTAAGCCATCAAACTTTAGTAGTGCAGTGAGTAAAGTAACTGATGCCAATTTTTCTTGGTTGCAGTTGATTCAGCTGATGGGGCTTTGGAACAGTTTATTTTCTCGTAATTAAATTTCAGTTTGGGTGATATTGTTTTGAATTTAAACAAGTATGGAATATGAATAATTTCTTTTTTTGATCTTGTGATGCGTATATGGATCGGGGGCTCTCAAGAATCCTAACTTAACCAGCTGTATTTCCTTAAACGCTTCCATCGCTTCGGTTTTCATAGCGTCTCGAATCGATAAATCGGTTCGGATCTCGGTCTCGATCTCGGGCCAAGTTTATCCGATCTAGTAATATCTGTTAAATTGATGACATGGAGTGTTAATGAAAATATTAATACCATAAACTATTATTAATAATTGTAAGGGTCTTTCCTGGGGAAAGTACATTATTAATTAAGATAAAATTAAGCCGAATCACATGGCCAAGTACAAACACATGCAGGGCCAGGACCAACACATTGACTTGTGGATTTGGGGTTCTTCTCCAAGCACTTTGTCACAAACTGCATGCATGCATACACATGCATACATACATACATACATACATACATACATACATTATTAATAAATAGATGTATTACTAAAAGAATACTACATGTTTCAAACTCAAATCCTACATAGTTCAAGTGGTTGAAACTGTTATTTTTTATTTTATTTCTCGTTTTTCTACCGGCTCACAGTAATTTATTCCGTTTTTGATTATATTAAACCGATTGAATCAATTAAACCGATTGAATCAATTAAACCATCCATTTCTAGTTCAATCGATTAGTCTGATCTGGTATCGAATAAGAAATGAATTGTATAGAGAGAACAAACCAGTGAAGAAGAGAGCAATCGTGAGGAAGTGGGAGGAAGAGAACTTGGCCATCTTTGTGAGGTTTCAGTTAGCAATTATCTCACACTTTAGTTTTTCTGTGATTTTGCCTTTTAGAGGTAATTTATATATGAAAAAAACTTACACAAATGAAATTAATAAACATGCCAAAGTGGATGGATTTAGTACCTTAAATAGAAATATATCTATTTTCCCCTCAATTTGATTTCTTTCTATATTTGTTCATCTAAAATATTACCAAAAATCTCTCTTTTATGTGATTCAAGGTATGGTGTAAAAAATTAGATTCGATTAATCGATAAATTCAAGTTGTTTAATTTTCGATCTAAAACTATAATTTGACAAAATGATAACAAAATGAAACGTTAGGCACATTATTCTATCAAACAAAACTTTATACGCCTAATTTGACAAAAAAAGGCACCATTACGAAAAAGTGACTTGGTCACTTATTTTATAGTTAAGTCTAAATTTAACAATAGTTCTGTAACGGTAAAAGCGCAAAAACAACAAAAACATTAAAACGTGAGATTCCACCCTTCCTATTAATCAAACTCGAGAAAACTTTGATACACAAGTGTGTAAACTTTAGTTTACACGTACCTTTTAGTTTTAGGGGTTAGAATTTTAGTATAAGGTTTAAAGTTTAGGGGTTTAAACTGTAAAGTTCAGAATTTAATGTTATTGTTTAGAATTTAGGGCATATGGTTTAAGGTGTAGGGTTTACTTTTTTAGGGTTAGGGTTAGAAATTTAAGATTTAAGTTTTATAGTGTATATATACAGGCTTGTGTAAAATTAGTTTTACACAGCATGTGTATAAAAAATTTTGTTATATTTATATTTATAAGAAAAATAACAAAATGCAACTAAAATTTAAAATGAAACAAGGACAAGACGACTAAATTATAAACTGATATATTTTTACTCAATTCGGTTCCTAATCTAAAGGATATATATTAAGATTTAAAGTCTCTTACATAGGACACATGGCAACATTATCAGCCCGCTTGTGAACAAAATCATTGATGATGTATGAAATAATCACTCATTTTTAAATTTTTATATATTTTAAGAAACTTACCGTTATAATAAATTCAATAGTTTAGTTTGATTGAAAAAAAACCCTAGTTCTCAGGTTTCTTGAACAAGTCGGTTTACTTATAAATATCGTTCACAATTTGAACATTCTTTTCACAGTTTTTTTTTCACCTTCCGATGGCGGTGCAAGCTACCATGAAAAGAAGAAGAAATCAATCGCCATTAAAATCAAGGATTGATGAACTTCCATCTGATATCTTGAAGTCTATCTTCACCAGGTTAAGTTTCAACGACCTGGTTCAAGCTAAATCTGTTTCTTCCTCATGGAACGTGTTGCGGAATACGATCGTCAGATAGAGCAAAAACGCAACTGATAATTTGAGAAAATAATAATGAAGATAAAAGAGACACAGATTTTACGTGGAAAACCCCTAAATAATATAGGGTAAAAAACCACGGACAAAGTAGAAGAATTTCACTATGAGAAAATAGGAATTACAACTTCTCTCAGTCTAACAAGGAGAAAACAATGACAATTCTCTCTTGATAAGAAAGGAGAAAACAACTCTATGAAAACTCTCTAATTTCTCTAGTATTGAGAGGATGTTAGAATGATTTGGGATGTGTAAGAATGGCAAATGGCTAGGCTATTTATAGTTGAGCTTTAGAGACTAACTTATAAATAACCTAAAGTTTAGGGACCAAAAATCAATTTCCCCATTCCATATTTTCAACCTTTACTGCTGGAATTTTTCTCCATTTGCTGCACCTACCAAAATTGAAATTTTCCATTTTCAATTTTGGCTGCTCTTGATTTTCAACAATCTCCCACTTGAAGATTTGATTTGGAATAATCATATCTTCACACCATTCTTTCTACCTCGTACTTTCCATGTTGCTTACGTCTCTAACAAGCCACAAGAGGATCGACACCAAGTAAACTTATCAGTGTTGATTGCTTTTGTCATGAAATCTGTTATGTTGTCATCGGTATGGATCTTCTGCATATCTATCGTCCCTTCTTCCACTTTCTCACGAATGAAGTGGTATTGGACCCGAATGTGTTTTGTTCTTGAGTGAAAAGCAGGATTCCTTGCAAGATGCAAGGCGCTCTGACTGTCACAAAACAAAGAGACATTCTCTTGTTTGTGCCCGAGCTCCTCCAATAGCATTTTCAACCATATTGCTTCTTTACTGGCTTGTGTAGCTGCTACATATTCTGCCTCCGTTGTTGACGTAGCCACAACCGATTGCAGTTTTGAAACCCAGCTTACAGCTCCACCAGCAACTGTAAACACATACCCTGTTGTAGATTTGCTTTTATCCAAATCTTCTGCATAGTCAGAATCGACATACCCGCTGATAAGAAAGTCTGATCCCCCGTAACATAATGCAACATTTAAGGTCCCTTTGATGTATCTCAGGATCCTTTTCACAGCATTCCAATGCTCTCTGCCTGGATTCGCCATGTACCGACTAACCACTCCCACTGCTTGTGCAATGTCTGGTCTTGTACAAATCATAGCGAACATTAAACTTCCCACTGCTGATGCATACGATACTCGAGACATCTCCATCCTCTCTTCTTCACTGCTAGGACTCATACTGGAGGATAATTTAAAGTTAATAGGAAGAGGGGTAGAAATTGGCTTACAATCTTGCATGCTGAATCGTGACAAGATCTTTTTCAAGTAATTCTTTTGTGAAAGCCAAATCTTCCTACTACTTCTGTCTCGGTGAATTTGCATCCCTAGAATCTTGTTTGCTGGTCCCAAGTCCTTCATTTCAAATTCCCTAGCCAGTCGTGCCTTTAATTCTTTAATATGATCTTTGTTGGGGCCTGCAACCAACATGTCATCTACATACAACAGCAATATAACAAAGTCGTTTTCACCAAACCTCTTGAAGTAAGCACAAGGGTCTGCATTAAGTCTGTTGTATCCAAGGCTCATGATGAAGGAGTCAAATCTCTTGTACCAACACCTCGGCGCCTGCTTTAAACCGTACAGAGATTTGTTCAACCTACAAACCAAGTTCTTCTTTTCTTTTTCTTCAAAACCTTCAGGCTGGAGCATGTAAATCTCTTCTTCAAGATCTCCATGAAGAAAAGCTGTTTTAACATCTAGCTGCTCTAGATGTAAATTCAATGTAGCACACATTGCCAGGACAACACGAACCGTTGTTAGTCTAACCACAGGAGAAAAGATTTCATTGAAATCAACACCTTCTTTCTGAGCATATCCTTTGACCACCAGTCTTGCACGATACCTCTCCACTTGATCGTCACCATTTCTCTTGATTTTGAAGACCCATTTGTTACCAATTGGCTTCCTTCCTTGTGGTAGTGGCACAAGTTCCCATGTATTATTTTTATGAAGGGCTTCGATTTCTTCTTGCATTGCCGCCATCCACTACGAAGCATCTGAGTTATTCATTGCCTCCTCGAATGATGATGGCTCACCGTCCTCCGTTAAAAGGCAGTATGCAACATTACCTTCTATAACATAATCTGAGTGCCAATTGGGGCGTCTTCTCACACGATCTGATTGACGAGTTGTTGGAGCTTCAGAATTCTCTGGTTCTGATTCCTCGAGCTCTGGTTCTGCTTCAGAACAATCTCTCTGTTCAAACTCATTTTCAACATTTATCTGTGTAGTCTCTGGCTTTTCTTTATCAGTGCTATCATCTACTTCTTTTCTTTGTAGCTTATCTTCTACAAAGATAACATCCCTGCTGATAATCACTTTGCGGGCAGTGGGATCCCACAAGCGATACCCCTTTACTCCACCAGCATACCCCAAGAATTTACATTTTCTGGATTTTGGATCCAACTTTGAAATTTCTTGGGCACTGTACATCACGTACACAATACTTCCAAATATATGGAGGTTTGAATATTCAACTGGTTTACCAGTCCACATCACCATCGGTGTCTTCAACTCAATTGCAGTTGATGGAGCCCGATTCACCAAATAACAGGCGGTATTGACTGCTTCTGCCCAGAAAGCTTTTTCTAGCCCTGCAGCTCTCAACATTGCTCGTGTTCTTTCTAACAGAGTTCTGTTCATCCGCTCTGCCACTCCATTTTGTTGAGGAGTGTATACTGTTGTGAACTGTCTTTTGATGCCTTCTTTTCTGCAGAAGTCATCAAATTCATCACTTGTATATTCACCTCCATTATCTGATCTGAAACACTTGATTTTATTTCCAGAATCAAGTTCCACCCGCGCTTTGAAAACTTTAAAGGTTGAAAACACATCTGCCTTCTTCTTGATAGGATACACCCAACATCTCCTAGAGTAGTCATCAATGAACGAGACAAAATATTTTGCTCTGCCTAGGGATGTAACCGGTGCTTGCCATACATCAGAATGAACCAATTCTAGAACAACCTTGCCTCTAGAATTTGATGTGTTGAATTTTAATCGATGCTGCTTACTTGTAATACAATGTTCACACAAAGGAAGTGATACCTTTGTTAAACCCGGAAGTAGCTTTTGCTCCACAAGGACTTTCATTCCCTGTTCTGACATGTGTCCAAGTTTCCGATGCCATAACATGGTAGAATCTGAACTACATGAGGCAACAGAGGCTTCAGCTTCTAGCAAAGTCTCTCCCTTCAGCATGTATAAATTTGCAGCTATCTTTTCACCTTTCATCACCACAAGCGCTCCATGGAACACCTTCATGATTCCTTTCTGTGTTTCAATCTTGCTTGCATTATTATCCAACAATCCGTAGGATAATAAGTTTTTCTTCAAGCCTTTCACGTGTCGCACATCTCGAACAACTTTGGTTGTCCCGTCATACATCTTCAATTTGATGGTTCCAACGCCAACAATTTCCAAGGCATGATTATTGCAGCTGTACACAGATCCTCCTGAGATAGGTTCATAATTATAGAACCATTCTCTTCTTGAGGTCATGTGATATGTGGCTCCTGAGTCAATAAGCCATATGTCTGCAAATCTTTTTCTGCCTTCCATGGTTGTTGCTGCTTCACAACAGAGAGCATCTCCATCATCTGAAGTGTTTGCCATATTTCCTTGAGGATTGGAGTTTTTAGGTAAACTCCAACAATCCTTCTTCATGTGACCCTTCTTTCCATAGTTGTAGCACTTTAAATTCTTCTTACTCCTTGACTTTGATCTACCATGATTGTGACTGCTACTTTGGCCACGTTTTGTTGATCTTCCTCTCATCACCGTTAAGACCTCTGCTTGTTGCAGATTTCCTTGTCTGTCTTCCTTGTTCTTGCGCCGATTTTCTTCTTCTAGAACAGCAGCTGCAACGTCATCAAAGACTAGATCACTTGTAAGGTTGTTGTTTGTCAAGTTGATGATGAGTTGATCATACGAATCAGGTAGACTTTGAAGTAGAAGTTCAGCACGTTCTTGTGACTCTATTTTATAGCTTAGGGATGTAAGCTGAGAAAATAGAGTATTCAACGTGTTTAAGTGCTCTGTCACTGAAGTAGATTCTGACATCCGAAGAGTGTACAATTTCCTCTTAAGGAAAATTTTATTGTGCAACGATTTGACCTCGTATAATTTTGCGAGGTGATCCCAAATCTCCTTGGTTGTCTTCTTCTCCTCAATGCTTGATAGTACTTCATCTGCTAATGCTAAATGAAGGTCTGCAATAGCATTCTCGTCCATCTCATTCCATTTCTTGTTATCCGTAAAATCTGCCGGCCTTTCGCTGATAGCCGCTAGACATCCGTTTTTTCTTAGGATGGCCTTTATCTTCAATTTCCACAGTGAGAAATTTCTCTCATTGAACTTTTCAATATCAAATTTCGTTGCCATAGCTTCTATTTCAGATAGCTCCCACTATTTCACCTTTTTGACGTGAATAGTGCCCACCACCTTCAATGAATGAGTAGTATCTAACTTACTTTCTTATGATGGAGGATCCACTTTTCAGTGGCAACCAACAGAGAATACGGTAAGTAGATATACGCACCCAAATCTGGCTCTGATACCAATTGTTGCGGAATACGATTGTCAGATAGAGCAAAAACGCAACTGATAATTTGAGAAAATAATAATGAAGATAAAAGAGACACAGATTTTACGTGGAAAACCCCTAAATAATATAGGGTAAAAAACCACGGACAAAGTAGAAGAATTTCACTATGAGAAAATAGGAATTACAACTTCTCTCAGTCTAACAAGGAGAAAACAATGACAATTCTCTCTTGATAAGAAAGGAGAAAACAACTCTATGAAAACTCTCTAATTTCTCTAGTATTGAGAGGATGTTAGAATGATTTGGGATGTGTAAGAATGGCAAATGGCTAGGCTATTTATAGTTGAGCTTTAGAGACTAACTTATAAATAACCTAAAGTTTAGGGACCAAAAATCAATTTCCCCATTCCATATTTTCAACCTTTACTGCTGGAATTTTTCTCCATTTGCTGCACCTACCAAAATTGAAATTTTCCATTTTCAATTTTGGCTGCTCTTGATTTTCAACAGAACGTACTCGGAGAAGAGCTGCTTTCAAAGATGCCATGGCTCATGCTTCCTTCCAAAAAACAGGTCGAAGAAGGCGATGGAACCGATGTTGATAACAATGGCTACCATGGGTTCTTGAGTTTGAGTGAAAATCGTGTTTACAGCTTGAAAACGGCGCGAAAGGAGTTCAGTGAGGGTTGCTGCATCGGTTCGTCGCGTGGATGGTTGCTTTTCTTGCAAGAAAAGGCAGTCCCTTGTCTGTTTAACCCTTTGAAGCGAGTGAAGATCGAGCTCCCTTCGGTTGATCGTCTGCTAGGGTTAAAAAGGATGGAAAGGAACGTTAATGGTCAATATGAACTTGATTATTTCAACTCTGCTGAAAGAGGTTCTCGTAGGCTTTTGTTCAGGTCGTGTGGGAAACAACAAGTACGAGATTGTTTCGTTCAGAAAGCGATTCTGTCGGGAAAACCCGATGACAACAATGGAAAGTATGGTGTGGTTATGTTGTGCAACAATGGTGAAGATATTGTATATCATAGAAGTGGAGACATTTGCGGGACGGGTCTTGATGTTAACCGGCCACCATTCCAAGATATCATATGCCACGGGAACTATCTCTATGCTCTGAGTGACAGAAACAGAATTGAAGTTTGGGATTTACATGGCCGCAATGGTCGTGTGGAGAAGAAGTCCGACATTTCTGTTCCTTTTCCCGAAAAGTCGCTTGCCAAATTAAACTCATGGAGAGATGTCTGCACCAGAAGATTTTACTTAGTCGAATCATCTGGGAACTTCTGTTTGTGGTGAGATTTATCGGGGATTATGTGGATTGGGATGGGACATTGCTTCATGAATATGATCTTTTAACTGAAGACTGCAATCACCCCAAGGTCTGTCCTTACAGGACATGTCTGTTCCATGTTTACAAGATGGATTTCAGCAAGCTTAGATGGGTGGAGATGGATACTTTAGGCAATCGCGCTCTATTCTTAGGTGGGAACCAGTCGGTTTCGGTGTCGGCTCGGTGTTTTCCGAACTGCGAAAAGGATTGCATTTATTTCAGTGATGATTGTTGGGAGAGAATGGAAGAGGATTACTTGTATGGAGGGCATGACATGGGGATATACAACTTGAAAAATGGAAGCTTGAAGCCGATTTATGAGTTTTCTTCGGACAAGATTCAGCCACCGCCTTGTTGGATCATCCCGGACACAACAGTGTTAGAATCCTAGGCAGTCTGCAACTTTTTCTGTTTTTTCTACCATGAAATATCAGTTGCTTGTACTGAAGCAACAGCTTAGTAGTAATATGAATATTGATTTTGGTTAGTAAGCCATGCAAAATTCTGTTCCATCAAACTTTAGTAGTGCAGTGAGTAAAGTAACTGATGCCAATTTTTTTGGTTGCAGTTGATTCAGCTGATGGGGCTTTGGAACAGCGTGTTACTTTTTATTTTCTCGTAATTAAATTTCAGTTTGGGTGATATTGCTTTTAATAGATTTATGTATTGGTTTGAATTTAAACAAGTATGGATCGGATGTTTTAAGCTATTTTATAGCAATAAAATTAATTAAATAACGGTAAATCACACCGCGTGCATAAAACTAAGATGAAAATGTTGTTTTGTTGAAGAAAAAATATTAAAATCACGCGCTTGGAGAATTTAAACCCATGACTTTACGAAAAAAGAGATAAGCATTAGCCATTGAACTAATATAATATTATATAATATTTGACCACAAATATTATATATCTGAAATTATTTTAGATTAATTCAAATCATTTTATAAAATAAATAATATTATAAATATTATATATATATATAAATAAAGGTGTGCTGTTTTAATTTTTATATAATATTTATAATGTAAATATATTACCTTAAAAAACTTCAAAATATTTATAAATTATATATATAAACTCTAAATCCTAAACCTTAAAAATAAAAAATCCAAACATCAAACCTTAAATCTTATAATTTAAGGTTTGGGGTTTATAATTTTTTTTAGGGTAAACTACACAGATGATCACTGAATTATAGGTTTGGTGTCAAAATGACCACTATATTATTTTTTGCCGCAAATGCACCACACAACTATTTAAATGGTTCCATTTTAGCCACAGGCCGTTAAAAAAATGAAAAAGTTGACGGAACTGTTAAAAAATTGGTATAATTACACATTTGGTCCTCTATATTTATACAATATATCAATTTAGTCCTAATTTTAATCTAATAAAATAAATTAATATATGTCTTTAATGATTGTTAATGCCCAGAAAAATTAAAGAGAAGAAAATGCAACTGGAGGGATTCAAACTAAGGACCATGTGGTCCATAGCACATGTGCTTGCCACTGCACCAAGTGTATACCTTGTAATATAAAGTACATCATTTAATATGTCTTATATAAATTTTAATACTTGGAAAAAGGAAGGAAATGTGGTTTTAGGAAACTCGAATATAATATTTTTATGATGCATAAAAACATCTAAACCAATTAAATAAATCTAAAAACTAAATTAAGGTTAAGAATATTTTGTATATATTTTAAACTATAGTTAATTAGTGAACGATTTAAAATAAAAAAATTAATATTATTTTTTAATTTTTTAATATAAAAATCATTTTAAAATTTTTATATTTTAAACTAAATTTAATATATTTTTCAATTCCAGATTTATTTTTATAATTTCACGTATATAATCATTGAATTAATTTTTTAACTTAATTAATAATTTTAATATTTATTAAAAAATTAATTAAATTATTATATATAATTATATTAAAAAAATTAAAAAATTATATTAAATTCATTTAGTGAATTCAAACTCACAAACATAATTTAATATTCTTAACTTTAATTTAGTTATTAGATTTATTTAATTGGTTTAGATGTTTTTATGCATCATAAAAATATTATATTCGAGTTTCCTAAAACCACATTTCCTTCATTTTTCCAAGCATTAAAATTTATATAAGACATATATTAAATGATTAAATTAATTAATTTATTGGAGGTGAAAAATTAATTAAATAAAAATAATTAAAGACTTCCAATAAGGTGGTGACACGTGTCACCATCTTATTGAATAATTTATTTGTTTTATTAGATTAAAATTAGGACTAAATTGATATATTGTATAAATATAGAGGACCAAATGTGTAATTATACCAATTTTTTAACAGTTCCGTCAACTTTTTCGTTTTTTTAACGGCGTGTGGCTAAAATAGAACCATTTAAATAGTTGTGTGGTGCATTTGCGGCAAAAAATAATATAGTGGTCATTTTGACACCAAACTCATAGTTCAGTGGCCATCTGTGTAGTTTACCCATTTTTTATATAATATTTATAATATAAATATATTGTCTTATGAATATTTTTGTTTTTCTCAAATAATATACTATGGCCAATCGAACCAATAAGTGCAATATAACGCGATGTAAAGAAAATATTAGAAATGTGAAAGTAGCCCGCATCCCACAAACATAACGGACCTCCGGAAGAGCCAATTGCGGGAGAGAAAACAAATTTCACATTACCATGATTCCACAGTTTTTTTATTAGACTATTCTTAAGCATTTTCAACTTTGTTTCCCGGATTAGTGTAATCCTTGGGTGATATTTACATATACCTTCTGAATTGCTCGTGCTTTGTCCTTTTTCTAATTCCTTGAATGTTCCATGATAGAATAAACAAGTTCATGATAACAAAATAAAATTATAACCCAAATTTTTTTTTAAAAAAATAGGTCTTATATACCTTCCCTGAATACCTGTTCCAAATCGCCTACCCTATTAACTACAACTTCTTCGCCTCCTATAAAGTTGAACTCAAGAATCATGTTGATTTCTCAAACAACATCAGTTTTCAACTTCTCAAAGGATATGTGCTTATCCGAGAACGATAATCTCATCCTTTCTCTTTGTGATGATGGAGATCTCTCAATAGATTATCTTACATGTCTCCTCAGACGACGCCTAACAATAGCTCTGAAGAAACTCTCACTCCAACAATCAACCTGCTCCTCTCCTTAATACAACGGACAACGAATCCCCACCGTATCGAAAGTGTTTGGTGCCATTGAATCTCTATGAAAATCATTTGAAGAGAACACACAAGATAAAACTGGAAGAATATCGTTAATACCCTAGGTATCCACTACGCTGACGAGCCTAGCACAATTATCTTTGGGACCATTACACTTAGAGCCAATTTATATTCTGAAACCGTGTTATTCACCATAATAAAGAAGGGTTCAATTGAGGGATAACTCTAGGCCCTACAGGGTAAGTTGAGCTCGAAATATAAACCGCACTCGGGGCCCGAAACGTTACCCTGAATTCCCACTTTAGATATTGAAACGTTAACTGGGTTAGGCAGTATACTAATTGCCTCGATATCCTCTGCCATTACATCTTGGGAAGGGGGTTACACGAAGCCGAAGCTTCATGCATCATTCATTGGGAAGGAACCAAGTAGGGTTAGGCAAAAAACCCGACTACTCGAACCCGGTCAAACCCGATGGATTTTTACTCGGAATTGGTTCTGGTAGGACCGGGACTGGATCTAAAATTTAGGTCTCGATTGGACTGGATCCTGATTTCTCGGTGGGTTCCTAATAGGACCGAGACCAGTACCTGGTACTGGTCTGGCACCGAATGATGTTGGAGAGGTTGGAAACAACTGAAGACGCTCCTTTATTTCTCCTTATCGAACTTTCTGGTGGTCTTCCTTGAAATAGATAGAGTTTTTTAGTTTAATCTTTCTCTTTATGTATGAATATTATGAGTTTGACTCGTTTTAAGACTTCAACCTTCAAGCCTACATTTTTCTGATTTTGTTATTTAATATTATTATTGATGGTTGGAATTTTTTTCCACTACTACTCAAATTTTATTAATAATAGACTAATTGACCGGTTCCTACTAGTACCGGGACTAGTTCCTGAAATCTTGGACCCAATTTGACCGGGACCGGGACTAGTTCTAGTTTTCAAGAACTGGTAGTTATCGGGACCATGACCAATTCTAGACAAATTGGACGGGTACTTGGTCTTGCCCACCCCTAGAACCAAGAAATACCACTTCGATGTTCGACGTTAAAGAAACGGTAACCCCCCCCCCCCCCCCCCGCTGGCCAAAATTATCCTTCATGATATCATTATCCCTATGAACATTATCATCACCATCCACACCCTTAGAGACTGGACTTTCAGGCCAAACATCTGCATAATTCACACCCTTCTCTTCCAAGGGAATTTTCGCAAGATCCTCCTCCAGCTTCCCTATACAAACATTGATACGATGAGAGGACTCCTGAGATAATACCCTGCAGGAATCAGGAATATCCAAGAGACTAGCCACCTTGATAATCATCTGAGCGATATCAAAATGACCCTTCTTTCTCGTACTCCCATCAATACCAATGAGCTTCCCACGACGGTTACCTAAAGTACTGAAGAAATTGTCACACCATCAACTGAGAGGAACACCACGTAAGATCGCTGAAACATATTAAGATGGGATATCATCAACTAAAAAGGGTGAATGATGATTGAACCAAAAACACATGGCCTCTCTCTTTAATTCCTAATACTTCTCCATCTCTGAGATTAACTTAAATCTAATCACAAAAAAATTACATCCTACTCCACATTTAGAAACTATGGCATCAATCCCATCGAAGTCGGAAGCTTGCTGAACAATCCCTACATCATATGAGTTTTTCATAATCCCAACCAGACAACATTTTAACCACTCGTTTTCATCAGGAAAAATTTCCACATCAAAGATGTTGTCATTTTTACAACCAACTTGTATAGCCTTCTAAAGGTTTTCATTGGTAGCCGGATTATTCTCCGTTCTAGAATTGCGGAGAAAAGCCTTCTTTTATCGAAAAAATTTAGACTTTGTCACTTTGATTATTATTATTCGTTAAAAAAATTCAGTGGAATCAACATTATACTAGAGTAACAATAGAAATCAATTTTTTTCTGCTTTTCTACATCAAATTGATGCTCATTAATATTTGATGTACAGAAATGAAAGAGAATTTTGGCTTTATTAATACTTTAATACAAGGATGTCTCAATTAAATGTTCAAGGAACATTAGTACGCGTAGCATAACGAGAAACAATCGAGGGATTTTCTAATGGTTTATAAATATTTTATAATTTTTTATATTTATAACTTTAATGCTTTTACTTATTTTTAATTCACTATGTGTTTCTGGTTCAATCATCTTTCACCTCTTTTAATTGATGATAACACATCTTAATATGTTTCAGTGATCTTACGTGGTGTTCCCCTCAGTTGCTGGTGTGACAGTTTCTTTAGTACTTTAGGTAATCGTTGGGGGAAGTTCATTGGTATTGATGAGAGTATGAGAAAGAAGGGTCCTTTTTATATCGCTCGGATGATTATCAAGGTGGCTAGTCTCTTGGATATTCCTGATTCCTGCATGGTATTATCTCAGGAGTCCTCTCATCGTATCAATGTTTGCATAAGAAAGCTGGAGGAGGATCTCGCGGAAATTCCCTCGAAAGATGAGGCTGTGAATTATGCAGATGTTTAGCCTGAAAGTCCATTCTCTAAGGGTGTGGATGGTGATGATAATGTTCATAGGGATAATGATATCGGAAAGGATAATTCTGGCCAGCAGGGGTTATCGTTTCTTTAACGTCGAGCGTCGAACCTCGAAGGACCACTCCCTTGGTTCTAGGGGTGGGTAAGATCGGGTACCCGTCTAATTTGTCAAGAATTGGTCTCGGTCCCGGTAACTACCAGTTCCTGAAAACTAGAACCAGTCTCAGTCAAATCGCATCTAAGATTTAAGGAATCGGTCCCGGTAATAGTAGGAAACGGTACCAATACCGAGTACCCAGTCAATTAGTCTATTATTAATAAAATTTGAGTAGTAGGGGAAAAAATTCCAACCATCAATAATAATATTAAATAACAAAATTAGAATATTGTAGGCTTGAAGGTCGAAGTCTTAAAACGAATTATACTCATAATATTCATATATAAATAGAAAAAAAACTAAATAAATCTATCTATTTCAAGCAAGACCACCAGAAAGTTCGATAAGGAGAGATAAAGGAGCACCTTTAGTTGTTTCCAACCTCTTTAACATTATTCGGTACCAAACCAGTACCCGGTACTGGTCCCAGTCCCATTGGGTACCCACCAAAAACCAGATCCAAAAAAATTAGGATCCAGTCCATATGGGACCTAAATTTTATATCCATTCGCGGTCCTACCGAAACCAATTCGAATAAAAATTCATCGGGTTTGACCGAGTCCAAGTAATCGGGTTTTTTCCCACCCCTACTTGGTTTCTTCCCAACTAGTGGTGCATGAAGCTTCGGCTTCGTGTAACCCCCCTTCCCAAGATGTGGTGGTAGAGGATATCGAGGTGATTAGTATATTGCCTAACCCAGTTTATGTTCTAATAGCTAAAGTGATAATTCAAGGGCAACGTTTTAGGCCCTGGGTGTAGATTATATTTCGGGCTTAGCTTTCCTTGTGGGGCCTGAGGTTATTCCCCCAATTGAACACTTCCTTATTATGGTGAATAACACATTTTTTGGAATACAAATTGGCTCTAAGTGTAATGGTCCCAAAGATAATTGCGTTAGGCTCGTCGGCGTAGTGGATATCTTGGGTATTAACGATATTATTCCAGCTTTATCCAGTGCATTCTCTTCAAATGATTTCAATGGAGATTCAATGGCACCAGACACTTTCGATACAGTGGGGATTCGATGTTCATTGTATTAAGGAGAGGAGCATGTCGATTGTTGGAGTGAGGGTTTCTTCAGAGCTAATGTTAAGCGTCGTCTGAGGAGACAAGTAAGATAATCTATTGAGAGATCTCCATCATCACAAAGAGAAAAGGATAAGATTACCGTTCTCGGATGAGCATAGAGGTGGCAATCGGGTCGTTCGGTTTGGGTTCAATTCGGGTCGTTTCGGTTCGGGTCTGTGATGAGTCGGGTCCGGTATGGGTATAGGATTGGGTCAAAATCAGATTGGTTATTTTCGGGTCGGTTGCTTTCGGTTCGGGTCAAAATCGGGTCGTTCGGGTCTGTAACACCCGGGTATAGGGGTCGGGTGAGAATAATATTTTAATATTATTTCAGGTCCGGTTTTATAACTAAAATAATCTTTGGGCCTCGTATTTTCAAACAAATGATTTTATGTTGGGCTTATGTTAAATCAAGCCCAAAAAGTTATGGATGTCATGCTATTGGAATTTTTCCTTTTCATTAAGGGTAAAGGGGTCTTTTGGGTTTAAAACAAAAGAATTAAAATACCAAAAAATTCACTCATCTTCTCCCTCCCTCTATCAAACTCACGACAAAACCCTCCCCCTCCTTGAGTTACTATTTCATTCCATAGCTCACTCATTCTTGAAGATTTTTCAAAGGTAAGGTCGTTTTTGACTTGCTCTTATCTTCCTCTCTTTGGAAGTACCACTATTTTTCATTTTACCCATATTTTTGAAATATGAGTTTTTGAAAGTCTTGATTTAAAAATAGTGCCTTTATTGTTCTTGACTTAATATTTTAGTTGATTTATGTTAGATATGTTGTTTATGAAGCATAGGGTCCAACTTGTATGATTTTTAAAGAGTTTTGCTAAATTTCCCGGATTTGGGCTTTGGGGAGGTTTTAAGTTGAGTTATGGGGGTGTTTATTGGGGAAATATGAGGGCTGGTGGATAGACTACATGTAAGGGCTGTTTTGGAGGTGTTAAGGGGTAATTTGAGAGTTGAAATCATTGGTTTTAGGGTGTGCTTAGGGACTGCTCAGAATATGGATTTTGGGTTTGATTTTAGTTGGAATTGGGTGTTTTGTGCTTGGTTTATGATCCGGGTTAGCTACATTGGAATGTGGACTGATTTGAGATTGTTTAATTTGTGTTGGATTGATTAGAGGCAAGAATTTTGGTTGGTGAAGCTTCGGGGACAAATCCGGGGATTTCAGAGTCTTGAGCTTGGTCTTCGGTCTTCTCTTGGGTAACAATGGTGAGTAGATTTGTTAATCCTTGGATTGTGCACGTTATGGGATCTTTGGGGTTTGGGTGGGACCTTGGGGGTTCACCTAAACCCGAGTGTAAGCCTCTCTACTCCTACGTTTGTTGTGAATGAATGAATAGTTATGTGTTGTGATTACCTCGTGCATTTTAAGTTGTTCATACAATTGTTAATGTGTAGTCGAGTTGAAGTTGTGCCTCACGTGATGGTGGTCTAAACTACGGTAATGTGTAGTCCCACCGGTAGTGACTAGTAGGAAAGTACTTTGATGTGTAGTCCCATTGGAAATCTACTAGTCGAAACGGTGATGTGTAGTCCCACCGTGTGTGTATGTTGGTTGTGGTTGTGCAAACCATGCTTGGTTGAGATATAAATTCGTGCATCCACTGTTTTACTTACTTATGAAAAGTGTTTTGAAAACTGCATGTTGTGGATTTGTAGAGCTTCCCTCACTAAGCTAGTAGCTTACGCTCTCTTTTGTTTCCAACATGCAGATCGTTAGAGTTCGGGAGGCAAGCGGGCAAGGGAAGAGCTTTGGAGTTCTCGAGCTAGCACAAGTATGATTTGTGTTTTGTAATAATGCCTAAACAATGGGGTATAGAGTTTTAAAAGTTGGTGTCAAACTCCTTAGGTGGTTTTGTTTGAGCATGCTAAACTCATGGACGTGTTATGCTTTTGTTTCATGGTTTGTGGTCTATGCTTATCATGTTGCTTATTTGAACATGCCTAAACGTGTATGTTGTTGGCCTATGTATGTCTTATGTTTGACTATCTTCCGTATGGGGCCTTATGCTTGCTAAGTATGTTCTCCTTGTGGAATTGCATGAGATCTTGATTTGTATGATCCTTAATAGATTCAATGCCTCGTATGCTAAATTTTGGTTGTAGTTTTGATGTATGTGTGTTTGTATGAGCTTAGGGGAGTCCAAAAATGCATCTAGAGTCGTGTTTGAGGTTGTTTAGTTAAAATTGGTGGAATTGCAGTGCAGGGCGTATCGGTACGCCTAAGGGCTGTATCGATACGCCCTTGCCCAAAGGCTTCAGTTTTAGCTGGGCGTATCGATACACGGGGGTGTATCGATACGGTCCCAACTCTCTGGAATTCAGTTTGAGCTGGGCGTATCGATACACGGGGGTGTGTCGATACCCTCTCAACTCTCTGAAATTTTGAGAAGCGGGTAAGTGTAGGGCGTATAGATACGGGGATTTGTACGTATCGATACGGTCCGACTTCGTTGACCTCGGGGTGTTGACCGAGAAGAGCGTATCGATACGCCCAAGGGCTGTAACACCCCCTTCCCGGCCTGGTAGAGAACCGCGTCGGAGAGCGCTACCGAAAAACAATACGGAGATCGGAGACATAAATCTTTTAGTGACATAACATATTAGAGATCAGAACTTATTCCAAAGTTTAAAAATCATTTCGGCATATTTTATTAATCTCTTTTAAGACTTAACACTTAACTTATTAACAACTTACTTGAATTGGGGTCAATTTTAAACTTTTTCAAACTCAAGGACTAATTTGTAATTTTTACAAATTAGGGGTCCTTATCTGAAATTCGTGATATTATACTGAAATTAAACTTACTAGTTATTAGCTTGTAAAATCTCATTACTAACGGAGGTCATTTACCTATCTGATTAGACGATGAAATGTTTAGTGACTATTTTGTAAAGTATTCAAATCTATTTCTTTTTGAATTATCTTACTAAAATTCTTTACATATTTAAATGAGCCTAACAACTCACAAAAATCTTAGAGTCCTTTAATCAATATTTTAGTACCAATTATATCAATTTTATTACTAACTCAATAGTCAATATAGCTTTTAAACCTTATACAAAACATAGGTAAAATTTCACAATAGTAGGCCCACAAGACTAGTATAATTACTTTAACTACTTTGCCACCATACTAGGAGTTCATAAGGACAAAACACATTACTCTTTAATTGTAGTGACTTGCCAACCTTCCAACTAATCTCGATCTCGATCTGTTACTTTCCTTAACCTGAAATGTTATGCAATGAATGCATTAGACTTACATAGTCTAAGTGAGGTAGCCAATGACAATGAATGAACATGTTATGTCATGTAGCATGCTTCCAAAAATGATCATAATGCAATAACATGTCATACTTTATATTCATAACAAAGCATAATATCATATCATGAGAATAACATAACATAACGTATCAAACACATAATATATTGGTACCATTGGATACGCGGAGTCCCTGTACACCATATCATGAATCATAAATGAGCCTTAGCCCTGAGCCGTAGCTCCATATATATTCATAACAAAACATAATATCATATCATGATCATAACATAGCATAACGTATCAAACACATAATATATTGGTACCATTGGATACGCGGATTCCCTGTACACCATATCATGAATCATAAATGAGTCGTAGCCCTGAGCCGTAGCTCCATGTATATTCATAACAAAACATAATATCATATCATGATCATAACATAGCATAACGTATCAAACACATAATATATTGGTACCATTGGATACGCGGATTCTCTGTACACCATATCATGTATTATAAATGAGCCGTAGCCCTGAGCCGTAGCTCCATATATCCCTTACACTTCCATCCTTTTATCTCCCACATATAGGCCGTAGCCCTGGACCGTAGTCCTCCCTTACATGGTGAGCTCGAATAACCCTATGGCATGCCAATTGTATCCAACGTCCATAATTACACACAAATTCACATAGTCCATGATTTTCAAATCATATCATATCATATGAAATAACAAGATGAGCCGTAGCTCCATATCATGTAGCATTTCATAGTCATATTCGAACATATCAAAGAAATGTAAGGCACTTACCAAATTTGCCATTCGAGCATAGTTGCTCTACGTGAGCCCTTAACAAATGCAAACATAATCATAAATAATGCAACGGGAAGGCACCGAGCCTATCCCTTGACACAACTACAATCACATATCAGAACATAAAAACAAAGATCGGAATGACACCGTGTCACCCGAGACAAATGCATCTACACTCACATATCAGAACATAAAAACAATGATCGGAATGACACCGCGTCACCCGAGACAAATGCATCCACACTCACATATCAGAACATAAAAAAACAATGATCGGAATGACACCGCGTCACCCGAGACAAATGCATCCACACTCACCTCAATCCAAGCTTAGAGACATTTTCCTTATTCTCCAACTTTGTGGTTTCCTTCATTTCTACTCTTTTCTAACCAAACATTAAAGAAATATATCATTTAGTACATTAGGCAGCTTGCATTGTCCTCAAAGAAATATTTATATAAAATGTTCTATAACTCAAAATCTGATTTCGTTTGTTTTAAATGAAACTAGACTTAATAACCTTTTAAACCTTATAAATTATAGCTTTTATTTCCTCTTATACAATTTATAATGAATTTCTAAAGTCGTTGTTGATGCAGATTTAGGGGCAAACTGTTACCCTGTTTTTATGACATTTACTTACTCAAAAATTCATATCTTTTTACTCACAACTCCAAATAAGGAGTTCTTTACCATTCTAGAAAGCTTATAAACACACCTTTACAACCATGTATGTCACATAATTTTATCATTTCTCTATCAATACAGTTTATTACTTAAACATAGGGCATTTTTAGAAACCTAATCTGCCTATTCTTATTTTATGACTTTAGTGCATTTATAACCTATGTTTCACTACACCATTAATCTTGAGATTTTAACCACATTTACCTTCACATATTAACATTATTTCTATAATCCAGAAACCTCAAAAATAGGACATGTAAGTCCTCAATTTATCAATTTCTTTAAAACAGTCCCCTTTTTATTCTTTAAAAATTCTATATGTGATCTAAATGGTTTTAACCTACCAATTGAGACTTAATTCAAGCTTGGCCATTTAATTTAATTCATTTCATGAATCCCCTGTTCTAATCATAAATTTTCAGAATTTACTAACACCATTTTGACCCCTAAACATTTCGAATTTCACAATTTAGCCCAGCAGATTCCAATTTTATTCAGTTTCAGTCCCGTAACTTCTAAGAACAATTCAGAGACCTATACTTAACATTTTTGAGCAAATCATACCTCTATTTCATGTAAAATTTTGTCCCCTACAACTTTGTAGAAGAACACGTTTTCCAGAAATGACTCTAACATGCTCAAAAATACAGTTTTCTACAGGACAATTTATAAATCCGAATTTCTTTATTCTTTCTACCCTTATCATTTACCAACTTTTAATTAATCCAATTTCATGTTTAATATATATACTAACATCAAATTAAAGGTATTTGAGACTCTAATCTCAACTCTATTTCACTCACCTTGACAGACCGGTACTTTATTTTTATTTCTTGGGCTTGACGGTTGTTCTGAATCGACCTCGTGTACTATGATAAAAATTAATTAAAATCGATAAGACAATATCGAATATATATAAATATTAATCAAACTCGATACCGAAACTTAAACTAACTAGAGATTTGAGCTTACCCCGTCGTCGGCAGAAATTCGATATTACTATATCGAAAATATCGGACTACCAATCAAATATTGGATCGTATGTTTATCCTACTAATTTCTTTCTTTCTTTCTTTCTTTCTTTCTTTCTT
This sequence comes from Hibiscus trionum, assembly GCA_030270665.1. Lineage (NCBI taxonomy): Eukaryota > Viridiplantae > Streptophyta > Magnoliopsida > Malvales > Malvaceae > Hibiscus > Hibiscus trionum. The sequence continues at coordinate 43,458,319 of BSYR01000004.1, forward strand.
TCTTTGCCATGAAAATCCCAATCACTTCCCCTCTTATTTATAGCATTTGGCCGGCCACCCCCTTTGAATTAATGTCCACTTTGGTGGCCAATTTTTTTATTGCCCAAAATGGTGGCAAATTGTCACACTCCTTTTGCCTTGACCATAATAATTGTAATTATAATAATAATAATAATAATAATAAACTATCATAAATTAACCCGAATAATATTTATTGGTTCAGATAAGATCGAATAAATTATTCAATCGATAAATTTTTACCTCGGTCATCGGAACTTAATTCCGACTAGACCGGTTTTTGGGATGTGACAACTCACCATCCCTTAAGAAAATTCGTCCTCGAATTTTCTCCGACAAGAATATGCTCATCTATACGAGCCTGACTGAATTAGACATCTTAAACATAAAGAGATCGGATTAATCGGCAAGTCACAATACTCAATAAATAACTCCTAGGTGGCAAAGTAACTTAACACATAATACAAACAGACTTAAGTTTAGTCCAGAACCGACTAAACTCTAGCTCTGATACCACTACTGTAACACCCCCTTCCCGGCCTGGTAGAGAACCGCGTCGGAGAGCGCTACCGAAAAATAATACGGAGATCGGAGACATAAATCTTTTAGTGACATAACATATTAGAGATCAGAACTTATTCCAAAGTTTAAAAATCATTTCGGCATATTTTATTAATCTCTTTTAAGACTTAACACTTAACTTATTAACAACTTACTTGAATTGGGGTCAATTTTAAACTTTTTCAAACTCAAGGACTAATTTGTAATTTTTACAAATTAGGGGTCCTTATCTGAAATTCGTGATATTATACTGAAATTAAACTTACTAGTTATTAGCTTGTAAAATCTCATTACTAACGGAGGTCATTTACCTATCTGATTAGACGATGAAATGTTTAGTGACTATTTTGTAAAGTATTCAAATCTATTTCTTTTTGAATTATCTTACTAAAATTCTTTACATATTTAAATGAGCCTAACAACTCACAAAAATCTTAGAGTCCTTTAATCAATATTTTAGTACCAATTATATCAATTTTATTACTAACTCAATAGTCAATATAGCTTTTAAACCTTATACAAAACATAGGTAAAATTTCACAATAGTAGGCCCACAAGACTAGTATAATTACTTTAACTACTTTGCCACCATACTAGGAGTTCATAAGGACAAAACACATTACTCTTTAATTGTAGTGACTTGCCAACCTTCCAACTAATCTCGATCTCGATCTGTTACTTTCCTTAACCTGAAATGTTATGCAATGAATGCATTAGACTTACATAGTCTAAGTGAGGTAGCCAATGACAATGAATGAACATGTTATGTCATGTAGCATGCTTCCAAAAATGATCATAATGCAATAACATGTCATACTTTATATTCATAACAAAGCATAATATCATATCATGAGAATAACATAACATAACGTATCAAACACATAATATATTGGTACCATTGGATACGCGGAGTCCCTGTACACCATATCATGAATCATAAATGAGCCTTAGCCCTGAGCCGTAGCTCCATATATATTCATAACAAAACATAATATCATATCATGATCATAACATAGCATAACGTATCAAACACATAATATATTGGTACCATTGGATACGCGGATTCCCTGTACACCATATCATGAATCATAAATGAGTCGTAGCCCTGAGCCGTAGCTCCATGTATATTCATAACAAAACATAATATCATATCATGATCATAACATAGCATAACGTATCAAACACATAATATATTGGTACCATTGGATACGCGGATTCTCTGTACACCATATCATGTATTATAAATGAGCCGTAGCCCTGAGCCGTAGCTCCATATATCCCTTACACTTCCATCCTTTTATCTCCCACATATAGGCCGTAGCCCTGGACCGTAGTCCTCCCTTACATGGTGAGCTCGAATAACCCTATGGCATGCCAATTGTATCCAACATCCATAATTACACACAAATTCACATAGTCCATGATTTTCAAATCATATCATATCATATGAAATAACAAGATGAGCCGTAGCTCCATATCATGTAGCATTTCATAGTCATATTCGAACATATCAAAGAAATGTAAGGCACTTACCAAATTTGCCATTCGAGCATAGTTGCTCTACGTGAGCCCTTAACAAATGCAAACATAATCATAAATAATGCAACGGGAAGGCACCGAGCCTATCCCTTGACACAACTACAATCACATATCAGAACATAAAAACAAAGATCGGAATGACACCGTGTCACCCGAGACAAATGCATCTACACTCACATATCAGAACATAAAAACAATGATCGGAATGACACCGCGTCACCCGAGACAAATGCATCCACACTCACATATCAGAACATAAAAAAACAATGATCGGAATGACACCGCGTCACCCGAGACAAATGCATCCACACTCACCTCAATCCAAGCTTAGAGACATTTTCCTTATTCTCCAACTTTGTGGTTTCCTTCATTTCTACTCTTTTCTAACCAAACATTAAAGAAATATATCATTTAGTACATTAGGCAGCTTGCATTGTCCTCAAAGAAATATTTATATAAAATGTTCTATAACTCAAAATCTGATTTCGTTTGTTTTAAATGAAACTAGACTTAATAACCTTTTAAACCTTATAAATTATAGCTTTTATTTCCTCTTATACAATTTATAATGAATTTCTAAAGTCGTTGTTGATGCAGATTTAGGGGCAAACTGTTACCCTGTTTTTATGACATTTACTTACTCAAAAATTCATATCTTTTTACTCACAACTCCAAATAAGGAGTTCTTTACCATTCTAGAAAGCTTATAAACACACCTTTACAACCATGTATGTCACATAATTTTATCATTTCTCTATCAATACAGTTTATTACTTAAACATAGGGCATTTTTAGAAACCTAATCTGCCTATTCTTATTTTATGACTTTAGTGCATTTATAACCTATGTTTCACTACACCATTAATCTTGAGATTTTAACCACATTTACCTTCACATATTAACATTATTTCTATAATCCAGAAACCTCAAAAATAGGACATGTAAGTCCTCAATTTATCAATTTCTTTAAAACAGTCCCCTTTTTATTCTTTAAAAATTCTATATGTGATCTAAATGGTTTTAACCTACCAATTGAGACTTAATTCAAGCTTGGCCATTTAATTTAATTCATTTCATAAATCCCCTGTTCTAATCATAAATTTTCAGAATTTACTAACACCATTTTGACCCCTAAACATTTCGAATTTCACAATTTAGCCCAGCAGATTCCAATTTTATTCAGTTTCAGTCCCGTAACTTCTAAGAACAATTCAGAGACCTATACTTAACATTTTTGAGCAAATCATACCTCTATTTCATGTAAAATTTTGTCCCCTACAACTTTGTAGAAGAACACGTTTTCCAGAAATGACTCTAACATGCTCAAAAATACAGTTTTCTACAGGACAATTTATAAATCCGAATTTCTTTATTCTTTCTACCCTTATCATTTACCAACTTTTAATTAATCCAATTTCATGTTTAATATATATACTAACATCAAATTAAAGGTATTTGAGACTCTAATCTCAACTCTATTTCACTCACCTTGACAGACCGGTACTTTATTTTTATTTCTTGGGCTTGACGGTTGTTCTGAATCGACCTCGTGTACTATGATAAAAATTAATTAAAATCGATAAGACAATATCGAATATATATAAATATTAATCAAACTCGATACCGAAACTTAAACTAACTAGAGATTTGAGCTTACCCCGTCGTCGGCAGAAATTCGATATTACTATATCGAAAATATCGGACTACCAATCAAATATTGGATCGTATGTTTATCCTAATAATTTCTTTCTTTCTTTCTTTCTTTCTTTCTTTCTTTGCCATGAAAATCCCAATCACTTCCCCTCTTATTTATAGCATTTGGCCGGCCACCCCCTTTGAATTAATGTCCACTTTGGTGGCCAATTTTTTTATTGCCCAAAATGGTGGCAAATTGCCACACTCCTTTTGCCTTGACCATAATAATTGTAATTATAATAATAATAATAATAATAATAATAAACTATCATAAATTAACCCGAATAATATTTATTGGTTCAGATAAGATCGAATAAATTATTCAATCGATAAATTTTTACCTCGGTCATCGGAACTTAATTCCGACTAGACCGGTTTTGGGGATGTGACAAGGGCTGTATCGATACGGTCTTCCTGAGTTGACTATAAGGGTTGACCTTGGCCAAGGCATATCGATACCCTCTGTAGGTGTATCGATACGGCCTGTTTAAAAAGGAAAAATTGGACTGTTCAATTGCATGCCTTGTTGGTCCCTGTATCCGTGCTCGTTCGTTGCGCGTTCCATCGCATAGGATTTAATAAAGGCATCTAGAAAAGATAATAAAAAGAAAAAAAATGGTTGCTAACCGAAGGGGAGCCTTAGCGGGTTTCACTTCGGTTTTCCCCGTGTGGCCCACTCGAACCGGTCATCCGGCCAGACCGAGACGAGGGGGTTACATTTATTGGTATCAGAGCCTGAGGTTTCCGAGACCTCGGGTGGGTAAGTTAGGTGAGTTAAGGTATTATATGCGTTTTGCCATGTATGTCTAAATTTTGTTGCTAGCACGGTGTATGATTTCATGTTGTGATGACTCTGTTGATGCTTGAGAGTAGGTCCAAAGTCCCCATTGTTAGGTGTTTTTGTAAAAATAAAAAGAGAAATTGTTTTGGTTTAACGAGCTTGAGAACCGGAGTCCCTGCCCTTTTGCTAACCTAACGTTTCCTTTGTTGTTGTGTGTTTGCTGTTTTAGATTATTATAATTGCTATGGTGAGACCGAGGGGACGGCCTAGAGCGGGTGACCAGGCACCCGAGAATGCGCCTCCTGCTCTTCATGCTCCCGATGGTAATGGGGAAAACATTGGAGGCGATGGTAATGGGCCTCAGGGTGAGGCTAATGTGGGAGGTAATGGGGCTCAAGCGGGCCAAGGTCAGTGTTGCGTGTAAAAGAGTCTATCGCAATTATAGTGCAAGTGTACACGGCGCAAGTAGTAAAGTGATACGAAGTATCGGATTATCGTCTCCACAGGGATTGGGCCAATAGCTTCACCTAATTTCACTGCACGAAGTAAAGGAAATAATTGAGAGTTGTCACGAGAATAATAAAGGAAAACATAAATAAAAGAATAAAGTAATCAAGATAGAGAGAATGGGTTGGTATTGAATTGCTCAGTAGTGCAGGTATTGTATTGCTTAGGAACTCCAGTTCTGTCGTCACGCCTGTCGCCGACAGCACCTGTCGCGGCAGCTGTTCGTTGGTCGTTGCGGCAGCAAACACACCAACTCAGTACGTTCAAGTTTGGCAAGAATCCCAGATCTGCCTTGGTCTATCCCTAGGTCCAAGTCTGTCGATGATCACGTCTTTGACGATACCTCCCGGCGTGAATCGAAGGATGAACACCGATGTGTATGAATTCTTCCTTAGCCACTTAACCTTTCCCTATCCCTAGGTACAAGATAGTTCAACTATAAACTAGAGAACTCGCTCTTATTTCTTTCGTATACTTAACTCTCCCGATGCTAAGTAAATAGATAACCTCACAATGCTCTCCCGATGCTCTTGCAAGATATTAAAACCAAAATAAGAGAACTTGAAGTTTATTTTATTGAACTTGGAAAATCCTAAAACAAAACAACCCTTGCAACTACTTTACAAAACAACCCGTGGCCCTAAGGGGAATTTAGAACATGTCGACGATGGGTAAACGGCAGAGGGGTTTAGGTTATCGGTTATGGGGTATTATGCCTCCTAGGTTAAATCTATGCCCTTATATAAGCTTTGGGCTCAAGTATTCTAAGTTAACAAGGATTACAACTTTAATGAAAAGTGAGATTCTAATGAATGCTTAATCTCTAAGGATTTCTACTTTTCAGCCGCCTCCTTGTTTCATGGGAATTCCTCTCCTTGAGCTTTGGTTTGACATATCTTTTGATCCGGGGCTTGGAAAAATATTTGGCTTTCACACGACAGACGAGCAGATTTTTCTCTATCTATCGTGGTCCACTTTACTTTTCCTCTTCATAAGGTTGCTGTCACCTTGCTGTCACGACAGATCCATGGCAGCTTCTTCCTCGTCGTCTGCTTGTCCAGTTCAGCTCTCCTGCTTCTCTGCCCTGCGCCCGCCTTCCCCGTCTACGATGGCAGCTACCTGCAAAATAAGCCATCTTTTAGTAGAATCCGTGCCTTTAATCCATTTGTGATGTTTTACTGTAAACTAACCTAAATGCAATGCAATGATGCTTGAATGCAGCAGAAATATGGGTTAAAAAAGGTGTAAATAATAGAACTTTTACACACTCAACACACCCCCAAACTCAAGTTTTTGCTTGCCCTCAAGCAACTAAGATCTAAAAGAAAAAGAATATAGAATTTTTTGTGTGTTGGCCTTCAAACAGTGAACTGTCCCTTACCTGTCGCTCATTCTCTGTAACGGCAGCAATCTGTCGGTAAGATTAGGATCTGTCCGGAATCTCCCTATAGTCCTCGTGCAGTGTGTGCATGCTTGTGAACAGTTATATGCCAAGACTCTCTTAGTTTCACTAGAATATTATTCTTTAGCTTGTTTAGAGTTTTTCTTACGAGACAGTTTTCTTTCTTTTTCTTACTAGAGCCAGAATCGGGCACCTCTAGTTATTTCCCTTTTTTTCTAATTTCTTCTATTTTCTACTAGAGCCAGTATTTCATGCACCTCTAGTTAACTGTCTAGAGCCGGTTATAGGCACCTCTAGAAGTTTTTCTCTGGTTATCTGCCTAGAGCCAGTGGTAGGCACCTCTAGGTTTCCTGAGATTCTAGTCTCTTTTCTACTCTAAGTGCTAAGCTTTCCTATTCTAGTTTGGCTAAAAGAAATCTAAGCAGTATAACAGTCACAATGGTGTTTAAGTTTTCAGAACTATAGAAAGGCTCTAAACTTCTCCTTAATCTGTCCTAAAGATGCTGTCACGACAGAGCTGTCATGACAGGTAAGTTAACTTCACAGTTTTAAGCCAACAGTTTAATCTTTTTTTAGAGAGAACTTAAATAAATAAAAGACACAACAGATTAATAAAAATATGTACTAAGACTCCATTAATGATGGAGGGTTGCCACCCCCAAACTCGAGGGTTGCATTGCCCTCAATGCAAAATGACAGAAAAACAAAAACATGAAGGTAAGTACATCACAAAATATATAAGGCAGGCAGCAATAAAAGGAAATAAAAGACTTAAATTTTCAATCGCTGTCCTCGCTGCTGCTGCTGACACGGATCTGATGGCGGCGTCTGGGCTTTGGTGGAGGCTGGACAGTTTGCTCAACGAGCTGGACGTCTGAACTGCTGCCACTATCCCACGTGCAGCTGGTGGAGGTGCTAGCCTTGGGCATCAGCTTCTTGTCTGCCACGTGCTTCTATCGCTTGACAGGCGTAAACTCCCTCTCCAAATTCCTCCTAATCAGAGGTTCTTCTTCACCGACGGTTGTGGCTGGCCGCTTCGTTCCATGTGCAGGGCTGTCGGCCGGAGGATTCGCAGCTGCCGTCCGGGCAGGTGAAGGGGTAGAAGCAGCAAAATGTGTATGGGGGGAGACAGGTGGTGTAGGTGTAGGGGAGGGGATATGAAAATAATGGGCAGGGAAGGTGGGGAAGATGACATCCGTATAATGTAAAGTGTCGGTAATGAAATTTACCGTTGCGTTGGTGAAATCCCGGATGAAGGTCATCAATCCCATTTGTCGCTCTTCTACCCGTTGGATCGCAGCAAGGATGTGGGCAGAATGGTCTGTCGGGGCGGTGGCGGCGGCAGGTTCGGTGGCAGGTTCCTCATCTGAGTCTGCAGGGGAGGCAGCTGGGTTGAAGGAGTTTATGGGTGTTGCAGCTATGACCTCCATGAGGCTTGAGATGTTGTTGTCAGTCCAGCCACGACCATTGACTAATTTGTCGGTGGATACCTCGGGGACAGCAGTACAGCGGCAGAGAGAAGTTATCGTGAACGGCAGGCAGAGGCGAGAGTATGTTCGATGGGCACAATCCAAAATGCTCTCCCTCATATAACGGCCCACGTTGATAGGCCTGTCGTGCATGATTGAATGGATGAGTGTGAGCCGCTGCTGGTTCACTGTCGTATGATGGGAAGATGGCATGATACGCTTTTTGATGAAAGCATTCCAGAGTTTTGCTTCAGGTAGGAGTTGCCCCCTTTTTACAGAGTGGGGGTTCTTTTTGCTGGTTGTCCATGTTGTTCCTTCCTCTGTTACCTCCGCCATGACAGCACCATAGGCGGTAGCATCGAGGGTGTCGAGAAATTTCTGGTGGGCATCATCATCGGGGCCAAAGAAAAGGCCAAACATGTGGTTGATGCTGTCAGCCGTGAATGGAACCTTTACTCCTCGGACGGTGACAGATGTTGCCGTTCTGCTGTCGACGGCCGCGTAGAACTTTCGGACTAATGTGTCGTTTAGTTCTGCCGGTTGTTCGGCGAACTGCTCCCATAGTTGGGTTCTTATAGCTTTCGCAATGAACGGTCGGAGCCCCATGTTAGGTGCTTCGCGAATGTAGATGAAGCCCCTCTCTTCCCATAACTCCTTGTTGGCGAACGGTGATGCTGCTGCGGATGAGGAGGCTGAGGCAGCACTGCGGCGGGTCTGTCTAGTAGACATATTAGTTGCAAGGGTTGTAGAAATAAAGAAAGCAAATAACAACTAGAGGAGGAAGCAAGGAAGAAGAAGCAGAAGTGAGAAAAATGAAAATGAAAACGGGGTTTTATAGCGGTCGAGGTGCTGCCCGTTTAATGCTGTAAAGGCAGGCGTGAATAACGGAGCGACTGTTGGGATTTAGCGTGTCTGACGCGTCTGATACGTATTTATACGTCTGCTACGCGTCTGCCACACGCTTCTGCGTCTGCCGTGTCAGTCTGTTGACAGCCTGTCTTATCCGTCTGCGGCGGCAGCCGAAACGACAGGCTTCAATAAATGGGCTCTGTTGGGCTGATGGATGGATGGTGGGCTTGGGTCACTTCTCCTTTTCTTCTTGACTCATTTATTTCCTAAAGACAGAAAAATAAAAAACATTATTCGACTAAAATAAATCTAATTTCCTAATAAATAATAAATAATGTAAATAAATAAATAATAAAACTTAGGTTAAATTAGGGATGCCTTGTGGGGCATCTCCTAAAGTAACCACTTCCTGTATTCCTTGGGCTTCAGTCCCTTGATAATGCTTGAGGCGCTGTCCATTAAATTTGAATTGGTGCCCGTCTTTTAATGATTGAATTGTGATGGCACCATGGGGAAAAACTTGTACCACTTGGAATGGGCCAGACCATCTAGACTTTAGCTTTCCTGGGAAGAGTTTCAGTCTAGAATTGAACAACAACACAAGCTGCCCTGGGCAGAACTGTCGTGGCAACAACTTCTTATCATGCCACTTCTTTGTTTTTTCCTTGTAGATTCTTGCGTTGTCATAGGCCATTGTCCGTATTTCCTCAAGCTCGTTCAGATCTAACAACCTTTTCTGGCCTGCCTTGTCCAAGTCCATATTCACTGCCTTGATTGCCCAGTATGCTTTGTGCTCGATCTCGACAGGCAAGTGGCAGGTTTTTCCATAAATCAGTCGGTATGGAGACATGCCCAACGGAGTCTTAAAAGTTGTCCTATATGCCCATAGTGCATCATTCAGAAGTAGAGACCAATCTTTCCTAGTTGGTTTAACCATCTTCTCAAGAATGTTCTTCACTTCCCTATTGGATATCTCAGCCTGTCCATTGGTCTATGGGTGGTATGCTGTCGCGATCCTGTGCTTGACACCATATTTCTTCAAGGCGGCAGAAATTACCCTATTATCAAAATGTCTCCCTTCATCACTGATAATCGCCTTAGGGATGCCAAACCTTGAAAAAATGTTTTTGTGTAAAAACTTTTGGACCGTCTTGGCATCATTCTTTTGTGTGGCGATAGCTTCAACCCACTTAGAGACATAATCTACTGCTAGGAGGATGTATAAATTTCCACATGAAGATGGGAAAGGTCCCATAAAATCAATCCCCCAAACGTCGAAGATCTCGACTTCCAGAATGTTCTGCAGTGGCATCTCGTTTCTCCTCGAGATGTTACCTGTTCGCTGGCACCTGTCACAGTTCTTGTAAAAGTCCTGTGCATCTTTATACAGTGACGGCCAGTAGAACCCTGACTGCAGCACCTTGGCAGCAGTTTTGTTGCCTCCTAAGTGACCTCCATATTGAGAAGCATGGCAGTGATGGAGAATGTCTTCTTGCTCTTCTTGTAGTACACACCTCCTTATAACCTGATCTGTACATAATTTGAAAAGAAGAGGTTCATCCCAATAATAATGCTTGACATCATTTTGGAACCTCTTCCTGGCTTGATAATTAAGATCAGAAGGGAATATTCCGCTAACTATAAAATTAACGAAATCAGCATACCAGGGGAGTTCAGAAGACTTACCTGTCGCCATGGCTGTCGCGGCAGCGATTACGGTAGCAAAGAGCTGCTCATCTGGGAAGGTCTCCAGTATGTTTGTCTCATCAATTGGTAGACTCTGTCCCTTCTCCAATCTTGACAAGTGGTTTGCCACCTGATTTTCTGTCCCCTTTTTGTCCTTGATCTCTAGGTCGAATTCTTGTAATAGCAAGATCCACCGTATCAATCTAGGCTTTGCATCCTTCTTTGCGAACAAATATTTCAGGGCAGAATGGTCTGTGTGCACTAGTACCTTCGTCCCAAGTATGTAAGAACGAAACTTGTCAATGGAGAACACCACAGCTAATAGCTCCTTTTCTGTGGTGGTGTAGTTCACTTGGGCGTCATTTAATGTCTTGCTGGCGTAGTATATGACATGAAACAGCTTATTTCTGCGCTGCCCAAGTGCTGCCCCGACAGCATAGTCACTAGCATCACACATAATCTCAAATGGCTGTGTCCAGTCTGGTGGTTGTACTATGGGGGCTGTCACTAGTTTTTCCTTCAGAACCTTGAATGCTTCAGTACATTCATCATTAAAGTCAAAGGGTCGGTTCTGCTCTAAGAGATGGCATAGGGGCTTGGTGATTTTTGAGAAATTTGCGATAAATCTTCGATAAAAACCAGCATGCCCTAAAAAACTCCTTATGCCCTTGAATGTGGTTGGCGGCGGCAGCTTCTCTATGACTTCTATTTTGGCCCTGTCGACTTCTATCCCACGGCAGCTAATCTTATGGCCAAGGACTATCCCTTCATCCACCATAAAGTGGCATTTTTCCCAATTCAAAACAAGATTAGCTTTTTCACATCTTTCAAGTACCTTTTGAAGATTGCCAAGGCAGCTTTCAAAATCGTCTCCAAAGACGGAAAAGTCATCCATAAAAATCTCTAGGAAGTCCTCTACCATGTCGGAGAATATGGCCATCATGCACCTTTGGAAAGTGGCAGGTGCATTACAGAGTCCAAATGGCATTCTCCTAAAAGCGTACGTTCCGTAGGGGCATGTGAAGGTCGTCTTTTCTTGATCCTCTGGTGCAATAGCAATTTGGTTATAACCTGAATAACCATCAAGAAAACAATAGTAAGGTTTACCCGCTAATCTATCAAGCATTTGATCAATAAAGGGTAAAGGAAAGTGGTCCTTTCGGGTAGCTTTGTTAAGCTTCCGATAGTCCATACAAACCCTCCAACCGGTCACAGTCCTGGTTGGGATTAACTCATTGTTCTCGTTGGTCACCACGGTCATTCCTCCTTTCTTGGGAACGCATTGCACCGGGCTTACCCATTTGCTGTCGGAGATGGCGTAAATAATACCAGCATCTAACCATTTGATTATCTTTTTACGCACCACCTCTTTCATCGCATGGTTTAGCTTTCTTTGGGCATCAATATTTGGCTTATGGTCTTCCTCTAGAAGGATTTTGTGCATGCATAACGCTGGACTAATGCCTTGAATGTCTGCTATCGTCCATCCAATCGCCTTCTTGTGCTGCCTTAGCATGTCGATTAGCTGTCGTTCCTGTTCCTGCGGCAGCTTAGAAGAGATGATTACGGGCAACGTATCATTTGAACCAAGAAAAGCATATTTAAGCTGCCCTGGCAGAGGCTTCAGTTCTAAGGCAGGTGGTTCAATAGTAGATGGCTTTTGGATTAAATGGTTATCCGAAGTGTAATTCAAAGGTTCGAATAACTTACCTAGACGATGGCCTAACCAGTTTACCTCCTCCTGATCTTCAGTATCAGATTTATCGGAGTCAGAGGAGTTGCTGTCGTCGGAGCTGTCTTCGTTGTTGTCGTGACAGGCTTGTAAGTGGTTGTCGCAGCAGTGGCCAAAATTTATATCATGACAGCCCGACCTAATGTATGGATGATCAAGGGTTACTTCAATGATAGCCTTGCATTCCTCATCCACATCAGCATGTTTCATTGCTTGGAGAACATTTAATTTAATCTCTTGATCGTTCACGCGCATAGTGAGTTCTCCTTTCTCCACATCAATCAGTGATCTTCCCGTGGCTAAGAAGGGTCGCCCAAGGATGACTGGTGCATTTTCATCTGCCTCACAATCTAAAACAAGAAAGTCAGCAGGAAAAATAAACTTATCCACTCTTACCCGAATATCTTCAATTTTTCCCTCTGGATGAACGTAAGAGCGGTCTGCCAGCTGCAGAGTTACTGTCGTGGGCCGCGCCTTTCCAATACCTAATTTCTGAAAAACAGATTTTGGCATTAAATTAACACTAGCACCAAGATCACAAAGTGCCTTACCCACAAATTTGTCTCCGATTACACAAGGTATGATGAAGCTCCCCGGATTCTTCTTTTTCTGGGGTGGCTGCCGATGAAGAATACTCATGCAACCATCTACCATCCTTACCGTTTCAAATTCCCCAAATTTATATTTCTTTGACATGACATTCTTGAGAAATTTGGCGTAACCAGGCATCTCCATAACGGCATCTAACAGCGGAATATTAATTTGAACCTGCTTAAAAATATCATAAATCTTTTTAAGTTGAGATTCCTGTTTAGTTTGCTGTATCCGTTGAGGAAAAGGTGGTGGGGGACGGTAATCAGCAATACGTCCTTCCCACTGCATACGAATCTGAGGACGATGTTCTTCATTTTTCTCCTCTGTCGCTTCTGCTGTCGTGACAGGTTCATCGGCAGCAGTCTGTTTATCACCTGCCGGGGCAGCTTCCTCAGCAGGTTTATCTACGGCTGGTTCCTTTTCTGTTTCAGCTTCTTTTTCCGGCCCTAGTAGTTTCTTCCCACTCCTAGTAGTAATTGCCTTGCATTGCTCATGTGTGGGTGGTCTAGCACTTTCAGTATTGCTAGGGAATCCTCCATTCTGCCTCGGCTTAATATGTTGAGAAACTTGACCCATTTGTGTCTCCAGAGATTTCAAAGTAGCTTCATGATTTGTCATTCTCATCTCTGTCTTATCCATGAAGTTCTCTGTCTTCTTAACAAACTGATTCATATTCTCAATATAAGTACCGGTTTGAGACATAAAGGTGGCCAGAGTCTGTTCCAATATACTGCTCGTGGCAGGTGGTGGCTGTTGTTGCTGCTGCGGTGGCAGGTTTTGCAGCAGTTGCTGTCGCGTCAGCAATCTAGGTCCTCCCTGATTCTGATTGTGTGCTTGCGGATTCAGGGCGTTGTTAGGATTACTCCAGGAAAATTTGGGATCCTTCCTCCAATTGGGGTTATAATTGTTGGAATTGTAATTTGGCTTGTAATTTCCAACATATTTTCCTTCTTCTACTTGTATTGGGCACTCATCCCTACTATGATTTCCCTCACAGATATCACATACTTCCTCAACAGCAAATCCTTGTAATCCATCATCATTCAACAACCTTTTCATTGCTTTAGTAAGGAATGCTACCTGTGATTTCATAGTGCTGTCGGCTTCATAATCCTTGACAGCAAGTACCCGTTTACCCCCTCTTCTTGCAGTCGGAAACTGCTCCTCATTCTTAGCCAGATTTTTCAAAACTTGCAATGCCTCGTCTGGATCTTTATCCAATAATAGTCCATTTGCTGCAGAATCAATTCTAATGCGAGTTTGTAAGTTAGCAGCATTATAGAACTTAGTTACCTGATTCCAGACGGGGAATCCATGCATGGGGCAGTTTCGAAGAAGAGTAGTAAATCTGTCCCAGGCCTCGTGCATTGGCTCGTCATCTTCCTGTTGAAAAGTAGCAATTTCGTTACGTAATCGCTCAGATAAATGCGAAGGATTAAAACGAGATAAGAATTCACGAGACAAATCTGCCCAAGTTACGATTGAACCCGGTGTTAGTTTATTCCACCAAGTCTTAGCTCTGTCCCTCAATGAATGGGGAAATAACCGAAGCCTCAGTATCTCCGGATTAACTCCTGGCAGTCTAAACGAACCACAGATCTCCTGGAACGTTTTGAGATGCTCCCTAGCATCTTCTGTCACAGCACCACTAAACTGCCCGGCGTTGTTGATCATACTAAACATGACAGGCTTGAGTTCGAAGTTATCAACATCAATATCCGGCAGTGTGGTCTCCAGCTCTACATGATCGTTCAGCATGTAGTCACGACATGACCGTCGTCCAGCTGCTGCGGGCGGGTCGCCGACAGGCGGTACACCATCACCAGCGGGCGGATTACGGGCCATCTTCTCTAGCTGTTCCTCAAGGTACTCGTTCCTGTCTAAAAGGTGGCGAAGTTGTTTCTTGAGATTGAAGGAACGTTCGATTTCCGGATCTAATTTATACTCAGGATCTTCGCCTCTTTGAGATCTGTGCATAAACAAGATAGCCTTGTGAAAAGCAAGAGTTTAAAGTACTAACGAAAAATAGAAAAAGAAAAATTAAAAGAAAAAACAAAAACAAAAACGAAAAGTGCAATAAAAGAAAGGTGTAGTTATGTTGCCAATCCCCGGCAACGGCGCCAAAAACTTGTTGCGTGTAAAAGAGTCTATCGCAATTATAGTGCAAGTGTACACGACGCAAGTAGTAAAGTGATACGAAGTATCGGATTATCGTCTCCACAGGGATTGGGCCAATAGCTTCACCTAATTTCATTGCACGAAGTAAAGGAAATAATTGAGAGTTGTCACGAGAATAATAAAGGAAAACGTAAATAAAAGAATAGAGTAATCAAGATAGAGAGATTGGGCTGGTATTGAATTGCTCAGTAGTGCAGGTATTGTATTGCTTAGGAACTCCAGTTCTGTCGTCACGCCTGTCGCCGACAGCACCTGTCGCGGCAGCAAACACACCAATTCAGTACGTTCAAGTTTGGCAAGAATCCCAGATCTGCCTTGGCCTATCCCTAGGTCCAAGTCTGTCGATGATCACGTCTTTGACGATACCTCCCGGCGTGAATCGAAGGATGAACACCGATGTGTATGAATTCTTCCTTAGCCACTTAACCTTGCCCTATCCCTAGGCACAAGATAGTTCAACTATAAACTAGAGAACTCGCTCTTATTTCTTTCGTATACTTAACTCTCCCGATGCTAAGTAAATAGATAACCTCACAATGCTCTCCCGATGCTCTTGCAAGATATTAAAACCAAAATAAGAGAACTTGAAGTTTATTTTATTGAACTTGGAAAATCCTAAAACAAAACAACCCTTGCAACTACTTTACAAAACAATCCGTGGCCCTAAGGGGAATTTAGAACATGTCGACGATGGGTAAACGGCAGAGGGGTTTAGGTTATCGGTTATGGGGTATTATGCCTCCTAGGTTAAATCTATGCCCTTATATAAGCTTTGGGCTCAAGTATTCTAAGTTAACAAGGATTACAACTTTAATGAAAAGTGAGATTCTAATGAATGCTTAATCTCTAAGGATTCCTACTTTTCAGCCGCCTCCTTGTTTCATGGGAATTCCTCTCCTTGAGCTTTGGCTTGACATATCTTTTGATCCGGGGCTTGGAAAAATATTTGGCTTTCACACGACAGACGAGCAGATTTTTCTCTATCTATCGTGGTCCACTTTACTTTTCCTCTTCATAAGGTTGCTGTCACGACAGATCCATGGCAGCTTCTTCCTCGTCGTCTGCTTGTCCAGTTCAGCTCTCCTGCTTCTCTGCCCTGCGCCCGCCTTCCCCGTCTACGATGGCAGCTACCTGCAAAATAAGCCATCTATTAGTAGAATCCGTGCCTTTAATCCATTTGTGATGTTTTACTGTAAACTAACCTAAATGCAATGCAATGATGCTTGAATGCAGCAGAATTATGGGTTAAAAAAGGTGTAAATAATAGAACTTTTACACACTCAACAGTCAGGCGGGCCCGGATATGGCTCATTTGATTCAGACCATAGCCGGAGTTTTTCAGACAGCTTTGGCCGGTATGCAAGCGGCAGCACCACCTCAAGGTGCGGGGACAGGATTACCCCTAGAGAGGCTTCGTAACTTAGGGGCAGTTGAGTTTCGGGGACTGTCTCCGGAAGGTTCGGAAGGATGGCTCGAGAGTACTACTCGCATCTTGGGTCAGATGGAGTGTTCGGATGCCCGTAAGTTGGGATGCATCGTCTCTTTGGTCTAGGGAGACGCTTATACTTGATGGACCACTGTTATTTCCGGTATGGCCGAGGCAGATGTCACATTGGAGTTCTTCAGAAATGCCTTCAAGAGGAAGTACCTTGGAGTTCGGTACTTGGATGAAAAGAAAAGAGAGTTCATGGCTTTGGTTCAAGGAAATAGGACCGTGTCTGAGTATGAGGTCCAGTTTGTGAGGTTGAGCCAGTACGCGCCAGAGTTGGTCCCAGATGAGAATGAGCGATGTGAGCATTTCAGATACGGGTTGACTACAGATGTGAAGACCTACATGCTTGCCTCCGACTACACCGAGTTCGATATCTTGGTCTCTAGGGCCAAGGATATAAAGCGGAACCTAAGCTCTAGGGCACGTGCCAGTGGGTCTGACTCCGGAAAAAGAAATGCGAACTGGGATAGAGACCATGCCAAGAGGCATAGAGATAGGAGGTATCAGCCGGATACGAGACCTAGGGGTGGTAACCATGGTCAGGGCCGTCAGGGCCAGGGAGCTGTTGGGCACATTCCGGAATGCACTAGGTGCGGGAGACGCCACCCAGGAGAGTGTATGGGTATGTTTGGGGCGTGTTGGAACTGTAGCTCCCGAGACCACTTGAGGTGTGATTGTCCACACCCAGTTAGGGGCGGACTGGCTCCAGCTAGGGGCTTTGAGCATCAGAGAGGCCGTGGGCGCGGTCGTGGGAACTTTCAGCCAAGGAATGAGGGTCAGAGGAACTTGGCTCATGTGGTAGTAGTCCAGCCCGAGGGAGGAGGACCGGCTAGGGTGTACGCTCAGTGAGAGGCTGGAAATGACACTAATGTCATTGCAGGTAATTTCACATTAC
Source organism: Hibiscus trionum (assembly GCA_030270665.1). Taxonomy (NCBI): domain Eukaryota; kingdom Viridiplantae; phylum Streptophyta; class Magnoliopsida; order Malvales; family Malvaceae; genus Hibiscus; species Hibiscus trionum. The sequence continues at coordinate 43,475,717 of BSYR01000004.1, forward strand.
AGTCTTTGAGTTTGCTTTCTTTTATAGACTCGGGGTCAACGCATTCATATATTTTGGGTGAGCATGCAAGGTCATTAGGGTTACCATGTGAGCGGTTAGAGATAGGTGTAAATGTCACTAGCTCTTTTGGTGAAATAGTGGTAGTTAGGAAAATGTATAGGAGGTGTCCTTTGATGGTTCAAGGCCACATATTTCCTGTCGACATGATGGAGTTGCCCTTCTATGGCTTTGATGTGATTTTGGGCATGGATTGGCTTATAGAGCATAGAGCTAGGGTTGACTTCGAGACTAAGAGAGTCTCTTTGAGGCTTACTGATGACTTTGAGGTTGTGGTAGTTGGGGAGAATGTCAAGTTTTTGTCCAATGTGGTTTCAGCTTTGGAAGCTTAGAGGTTGTTGGGTTCAGGGTGTCAGGCTTACTTGGCTTATGTAATGAATCCGGATATGAGTAAGGTGAGACCTCAGGACATCAGAACAGTATGTGATTTTCCGAGTGTTTTTCCGGAAGAGCTACCAGCTTGCCTCCAGATAGAGCAGTTGAGTTTGCTATTGAAACATATTCTGATTCTGCACCGGTGTCGATTGCTCCGTATAGAATGGCACCGAAAGAGTTGAAAGAGTTGAAGACACAACTTCAGGAGTTGACTGATAGAGGTTTCATTAGGCCTAGTGTATCCCCGTGGGGTGCTCCGGTCTTGTTTGTGAAAAAGAAGGATGGTAGCATGCGGACGTGTATAGACTATAGACAGTTGAATAAGGTAACGGTGAAAAACAAATATCCCTTGCCTAGGATAGATGACTTGCTAGACTAGTTGAGGGGTACTTCTGTGTTTTCGAAGATTGACTTGAGGTCCGGATACTATCAGTTGAAGGTAAAGGATGTGGACATACCGAACACGGCTTTTCGTACACGTTATGGACATTATGAGTTTTTGGTAATGCCTTTTGGGTTGACCAACGCTCCGGCAGCCTTTATGGATATGATGAACCGAGTGTTTCATGAGTTCTTGGACAGGTTTGTGGTAGTGTTTATTGATGACATCCTAGTGTACTCTAGGACCGAAGAGGAACACGATGAGCATTTGCGGCTAGTACTTCAGACCCTGCTTGAGAATCAGTTGTATGCCAAGTTTAGTAAGTGTGAGTTTTGGATTAGGGAGGTAGTCTTCCTAGGTCACGTGATCTCGGCTAGTGGGATTAGTGTAGATCCCAAGAAGATTGAAGTCATTGTGAATTGGAAACAACCGAAATCAGTGACAGAAATCCGCAGTTTCTTAGGTTTGGCAAGATACTATAGGAGGTTTGTTGAGGGGTTCTCGAGAATAGCGGCTCCGTTGACCAAGCTGCTACAGAAGAATGTTTCGTATGAATGGTCAGATGCGAGACAATAAGCGTTTGAGAAATTGAAGAAAGCTTTGACCGAAGCTCCTATCTTGATTCAGCCCGAACCGGGGAGAGAGTTTGTGATTTACAGTGATGCGTCCTACGTAGGGCTAGGCTGTGTGCTTATGCAAGAAGGTAAGGTAGTAGCGTATGCTTCGCGACAGTTGAAAGTCCATGAGAAGAATTATCCCACACATGACATAGAGTTGGTTGCAGTGGTGTTCGCGTTGAAAATTTGGAGACACCATCTTTATGGTGAGAAGTGCACCGTGTACACCGACCACAAGAGTTTGAAATATTTGATGTCTCAGAGGGAGTTGAACCTCAGGCAGCGAAGGTGGTTAGAGCTTCTTAAGGATTATGACCTTACCATTGAGTACCATCCGGGCAAGGCAAATGTGGTGGTCGATGCCTTGAGTAGGAAGGTGGTCGTTGAGTTGCAAGCAATGTTTGCAAGGTTGAGTGTGTCTACGGCCGTGGGAGAAACACCTACCGTTAGTGGAGTTCGCGTATAACAACAGCTTTCATTCGGGTATTCAGATGGCTTCCTATGAGGCCTTGTATGGTAGGAAGTGTAGAACCCCGATTTGTTGGGCCAAGGCCGGACAGGAACTTGTGCCGATTCCCGAATTGCTTAAGAGAACCACAGAGAAGGTGAAGTTGATATGTGATCGCTTGAAGACAGCTTCAGACCGACAAAAGTCCTATGCCAACTTAAAGAGAAAGGAGGTAGAGTACTCCGTGGGGGATAAAGTGTTTTTGAAAGTCTCACCTTGGAAGAAAGTGATGAGGTTCGGGAGGAAGGGCAAGTTAAGCCCAAGATTCATAGGGCCTTATGAGATAGTTGAGAGAATCGGTCCGGTTGCGTATAGATTGAGGCTTCCGACTGAGCTAGAGAAGATTCATGATGTGTTCCATGTGTCGATGCTTAGGAGGTATAGATCGGATCCGTCCCATGTTATGCCGGTTAAGGAAATAGAGTTAAATTCAGATTTGTCCTATAATGAGGAGCTTGTTGAGATACTTGCTTCTGACAGCAAGGTGTTGCGTGGCAAGAGCATAGAGTTGGTCAAGGTATTATGGAGGCATAGAGGCGCGGAAGAGGCCACGTGGGAAAGGAAAGGTGGTATGCTTGAGTAGTTCCCGTACTTATTTCCGTCAGGTAATTTCGGGGACGAAATTCCTTAAGTATGGGAGAGTTGTAATACCCGGGTATAAGGGTCGGGTGAGAATAATATTTTAATATTATTTTGGGTCCGGTTTTATAACTAAAATAATCTTTGGGCCTCGTATTTTCAAACAAATGATTTTATGTTGGGCTTATGTTAAATCAAGCCCAAAAAGTCATGGATGTCATGCTATTGGAATTTTTCCTTTTCATTAAGGGTAAAAGGGTCTTTTGGGTTTAAAACAAAAGAATTAAAATACCAAAAAATTCACTCATCTTCTCCCTCCCTCTATCAAACTCACGACAAAACCCCTCTCCCTCCTTGAGTTACTATTCCATTCCATAGCTCACTCATTCTTGAAGATTTTTCAAAGGTAAGGTCATTTTTTGACTTGCTCTCATCTTCCTCTCTTTGGAAGTACCACTATTTTTCATTTTACCCATGTTTTTTAAATATGAGTTTTTGAAAGTCTTGATTTAAAAATAGTGCCTTTATTGTTCTTGACTTAACATTTTAGTTGATTTATGTTAGATATGTTGTTTATGAAGCATAGGGTCCAACTTGTATGATTTTTAAAGAGTTTTGCTAAATTTCCCGGATTTGGGCTTTGGGGAGGTTTTAAGTTGAGTTATGGGGGTGTTTATTGGGGAAATATGAGGGCTGGTGGATAGACTACGTGTAAGGGCTGTTTTGGAGGTGTTAAGGGGTAATTTGAGGGTTGAAATCATTGGTTTTAGGGTGTGCTTAGGGGCTGCTCGGAATGTGGATTTTGGGTTTGATTTTAGTTGGAATTGGGTGTTTTGTGCTTGGTTTATGATCCGGGTTAGCTACATTGGAATGTGGACTGATTTGAGATTGTTTAATTTGTGTTGGATTGATTAGAGGCAAGAATTTTGGTTGGTGGAGCTTCGGGGACAAATCCGGGGATTTCAGAGTCTTGAGCTTGGTCTTCGGTCTTCTCTTGGGTAACAACAGTGAGTAGATTTGTTAATCCTTGGATTGTGCACGTTATGGGATCTTTGGGGTTGGGGTAGGACCTTGAGGGTTCACCTAAACCCGAGTGTAAGCCTCTCTACTCCTACGTTTGTTGTGAATGAATGAATAGTTATATGTTGTGATTACCTCGTGCATCTTAAGTTGTTCATACAATTGTTAATGTGTAGTCGAGTTGAAGTTGTGCCTCACGTGATGGTGGTCTAAACTACGGTGATGTGTAGTCCCACCGGTAGTGACTAGTAGGAAATTACTTTGATGTGTAGTCCCATTGGAAATTTACTAGTTGAAACGGTGATGTGTAGTCCCACCGTGTGTGTATGTTGGTTGTGCTTGTGCAAACCATGCTTGGTTGAGATATACATTCGTGCATCCATTGTTTTACTTACTTATGAAAAGTGTTTTGAAAACTGCATGTTGTGGATTTGTAGAGCTTCCCTCACAAAGCTAGTAGCTTACGCTCTCTTTTGTTTCCAACATGCAGATCGTTAGAGTTCGGGAGGCAAGCGGGCAAGGGAAGAGCTTTGGAGTTCTCGAGCTAGCACAAGTATGATTTGTGTTTTGTAATAATGCCTAAACAATGGGGTATAGAGTTTTAAAAGTTGGTGTCAAACTCCTTAGGTGGTTGTGTTTGAGCATGCTAAACTCATGGACGTGTTATGCTTTTGTTTCATGGTTTGTGGTCTATGCTTATCATGTTGCTTATTTGAACATGCCTAAACGTGTATGTTGTTGGCCTATGTATGCCTTATGTTTGACTATCTTGCGTATGGGGCCTTATGCTTGCTAAGTATGTTCTCCTTGTGGAATTACATGAGATCTTGATTTGTATGATCCTTAATAGATTCAATGCCTCGTATGCTAATTTTTTGTTGTAGTTTTGATGTATGTGTGTTTGTATGAGCTTAGGGGAGTCCAAAAATGCATCTAGAGTCGTGTTTGAGGTTGTTTAGTTAAAATTGGTGGAATTGCAGTGCAGGGCGTATCGGTACGCCTAAGGGCTGTATCGATACGTCCTTGCCCAAAGGCCTCAGTTTTAGCTGGGCGTATCGATACACGGGGGTGTATCGATATGGTCCCAACTCTCTAGAATTCAGTTTGAGCTGGGCGTATCGATACACGGGGGGGTGTATCGATACCCTCTCAACTCTCTGAAATTTTGAGAAGCGGGTAAGTGTAGGGCGTATCGATACGGGGATTTGTACGTATCGATACGGTCTGACTTCGTTGACCTCGGGGTGTTGACCGAGAAGAGCGTATCGATACGCCCAAGGGCTGTATCGATACGGTCTTCCTGAGTTGACTATAAGGGTTGACCTTGGCCAAGGCGTATCGATACCCTCTGTAGGTGTATCGATACGACATGTTTAAAAAGGAAAAATTGGACTGTTCAATTGCATGCCTTGTTGGTCCATGTATCCGTGCTCGTTCGTTGCGCGTTCCGTCGCATAGGATTTAATAAAGGCATCTAGAAAAGATAATAAAAAGAAAAAAAGGGTTGCTAACCGAAAGGGAGCCTTAGCGGGTTTCACTTCGGTTTTCCCCGTGTGGCCCACTCGGACCGGTCATCCGGCCAGACCGAGACGAGGGGGTTACAGGGTCTCTTTCGATTCGGGTCAACATTTGAATTTTCGGGTCAATTCGGTTCGAGTTGGGTTTAGGATTTAGGGTTTAGTATTTATGGTTTAGTTTAGAGTTATTGGTGTATGAGATTAATTCTGATTCAACTTGTTAATCTATGCATTTGAATTTGATTAAATATTTAAATCAAAGCTTAATGTATCCATATCAAAATTTTGTTATAATTATATTAAATCAAAGTTTATTATATGTAATAATAATAATAATAATAATAATAATAATAATAATAATAATAATAATAATAATGTCTAAAATGAAATAATTTATTAAACTTAGGATCTAATTGAGATAACTAAAATCTAGAAGCATAAATCAAGAACATAATTAAAATAATTCTAAAACTAAATGTGAATTTTCAATTAAATTAATCTAAATTGAAACTAAAAAGAAAAAGATAAAGACAATTGGTAAAAATAGGGAGTGAAAATACAAAATTTTGGAGGGAAATAAGCCACCAATTTTTTAAGCTAGATTGAAAAGAAAAAAGAAAAAAGAAAAAGACAATTGGTAAAAATAGAGAGGGAAAAGACAAAATTTTGGAGGGAAATAAGCCACCAATTTTTAAGCTAGAGATTAATTACTTTTTAGGTTATGTTGCATTTAAAATGTTACATTTTAGTACTAATATTCAACTTTAAGTTTTAGTTTAATTTAATTTAGTAACAAGTATCCCACGGTTTAGACTTCGGATATAGAAATACCCTCCCCGTATTGATATTTAGTCTCTAAAAAAATTAATTTTAGTCGAAATTAACTAATCTTTTTAATTTAGTCTATTAATTTAATATAATGATATTTTTGTTCATTTTAATTTCTAAGATTTAATTTTTAGCTAAAATTGACCCATATTTATTTATATAGTATAATTATGAATATGGTCATTGGACTCTCAAATTTCTCCACTTTCAAATGCATGGACTAGTGATGCAATTAAAGGTTGCCCCTACGAATTGGTCTATTATGTATCCATTCCTTTTAATGCAATCTTTTGATATTTTTTCTTTGTAAATGTAGCAACCAAAAAATCACACTGACAAGGATGAAGTTAAGATTAATTATTCAGAGAGAAAATAATATATTAAAATTCTAAATTTAAAAATTAGTATGGACACAAATTTTATTTAATTAATATTTAAACGTAAAATGACATAAAATGTTATTATACCACAACTTTGACTAGAGCAACGGCCTCTTCCATAGTATAGTATAAAAAGATAATAAAACATACTTCATTTTATTATTTATTATATTGTTAAAATAGAAAATATTAAAAATAAATTATTCATTTATTTACCTTAGTTTTTGGGTTAAAATCGGGTCAATATTCGATTTAGCTTTCGGTTCTGGTCCATTTCGGTTCAACAAAAATTTTCGGGTCGGTTTTAGTTTGGTTCAGTTTATTTTAAATTTCGGGTCAATTTCGAATTATCATGTTCGAGTCAAAATCGGGTATCGGTTCGAGTCTCAGGTCAAATTTGCCAGGTCTAGATAAGCACATATCCTTTGAGAAGTTGAAACCTGAAGTTGTTTGAGAAATCAGCATGATTCTTGAGTTCACCATTATAGGAGGCAGAGAAGTTGTAGTTAATAGGGGATGCGAATTGAAACATGTATTCAGGGAAGGTATTTATAACCCATTTTTTAAATTCTTTTGGGATATAATTTTATTTTGTTATCATGAACTTGTCTATTCTATCATGGAACATTCAAGGAATTAGAAAAAGTGACAAAGCATGAGCAGTTCAGAAGGTTATCTGTAAATATCACCCAACGATTACACTAATCCAGGAAACAAAGTTGGAAATGCTTAAGGATAGTCTAATAAAAAACAATGGAATCATGGTGATGTGAAATCTGTTTTCTCTCTCGCAGTTGGCTCTTCTTGTGGTCCGTTATGTTTGTGGGATGCGGACTACTTTCACGTTTTTGATATTTTCTTAACAGCGCTTTATATTGCACTTATTGGTTCGATTGGTCACAATATATTATTTAAAAAACCAAAATATTCATAAGACAATATATTTATATTATAAATAATATATAAAAATTATAAACTCTAAACCTTAAATTATAAGATTTAGGGTTTGAGGTTTGGATAATGTACTTTAAGGTTTAGGATTTAGAGTTTTTATATAATATTTATAAATATATTAAGGTTTTTTTAAAATAATATATTTACATTACAAATATTATATAAAAATTAAAACAATACACCTTTATATATATAATATTTATAACATTATTTATTTTATAAAATGATTTGAATTAATCTAGAGTAATTTCGGATCTATAATATTTGTGGTAAAATATTATATTAATCCAATGGTTTTAATATTTTTTCTTCAAGCGCGTAGTTTTAATATTTTTTCTCCAACAAAACAACATTTTCTTCTTGGTGGTATGCGGTGTGGATTACCCATTATTTAATTAATTTTATTGCTATAAAATAGCTTAAAACATCCAATCCATATGCGTATCACAAGACAAAAAAATAAAATTATTCATATTCCATACTTGTTTAAATTCAAAACAATACATAAACATCCTCTTACTAAAATCACAAAGACCCGTTTAAGAAAACTAAAGTTAAGTAGTCATTTTTAGTTACATTATATATATATATATAACTGGGTACTTCCGACTTAAAAATGTTTTCACGCAAAGGTAAAGAGAGGGAAACAAATAATCGAACCTTGTAAAGTACTTCGTTCCTGATTAAAAGTGTCGGTTTGTGAGTTTTGAATGCTAGGCTTTGTGAGTGAGTCTAGGTTGTAAAAGGTCTCATCCAAAGCCTTGAAAATAGAAAAAATTCTTAGTGAATTGATTGAAATCCTTTGTAGGGAGCTAAGGTAGTGGATGTAGAGCTTGTTAGAAGCTAGAAGCACTCTAAATTCATTGTCTTTTATTCTTTTCTTTTCCTTCCACCACCATCACCCAAAATTCATCTCTTGGCAAGCAAATCAGTTGAAGATATCATGCTCCACAGTTGGTTCAGAGTGAACCACCCTAAACTTGCTGCTTCTCTCGAAGGTCAACAAGGTCGCCCTTTGGAGAATAGGGAGATGAAGAATATGGCTTTTTCATCTAAGGAATGTGGAAGGTGTGAAGTTGTTATTGGGAAGATGTCGTATAAGGAGGCCCTTCTCCGCAATGCTAGAACGGAGAATAACCCGACTACCAATGAAAATCTTTATGAGGCTATACAAGTTGGTTGTAACAATGACAACATCTTTGATGTCAAAATTCTTCCTAATGGTAGCGAGTGGTTGAAATGTTTTCTGGTTGGGATTATGAAGAACTCATATGATGTAGGGATTGTTCAGCAAACTTTCAACTTTGATGGGATTAATGCCATAGTTTCTAAATGGGGAGTAGGATGTAATTCTTTGTGATTAGATTTAAGTTAATCTCAGAGATTAAGAAGGTTGGGAATTAAAGAGAGAGGCCATGCGGTTCTGGTTCAATCATATTTCACCTCTTTTAGTTGACGATATCCCATCTTAATATGTTTCTGTGATCTTATGTGGTGTTCCCCTCAGTTGTTGGTGTGATAGTTTCTTCAGTACTTTAGGTAACCGTTGGGGGAAGTTCATTGGTATTGATGGGAGTACGAGAAATAAGGGTCGTTTTGATATCGCTCAGATGATCATCAGGGTGGCTACTCTCTTGAATATTCATGATTCCTGCAGGGTATTATCCCAGGGGTCCTCTCATTGTATCAATGTTTATATAAGGAAGCTAGAGGAGGATCTCGCAAAAATTCCCTTGGAAGACGAGGGTGTGAATTATGCAGATGGTTGGCCTGAAAGTCCAGTCTCTAAGGGCGTGGATGGTGGTGATAATGTTCATAGGGATAATGATATCGGAAAGGATAATTCTGGTCAGCATGGGGGATACCATTTCTTTAACGTCGAACGTCGAACCTTGAAGGACCATTTCCTTGGTTCTAGGGGTGGGCAAGATCGAGTACACGTCATATTTGTCTAAAATTGGTCTCGGTCCCAGTTTCTAAAAACTAGAACCAGTCCCGGTCAAATCAAGTCCAAGATTTCAAGAACATGTCCTGGTATTAGTAGGAACCGGTATCAATATCGGGTACCCTGTCAATTAGTCTATTATTAATAAAATTTGAGTAGCAGGGAAAAAAATTCCAACCATCAACAATAATATTAAATAACAAAATCAAAATAGGCTTGAAGGTTGAAGTCTTAAAACGAGTCATACTCATAATATTCATACATAAAGAGAAAGAATAAACTAAAGAACTCTATCTATTTCAAGCAAGATCACCAGAAAGTTCGATAAGGAGAAATAAAGGAGCGCCTTAAGTTGTTTCCAACCTCTTCAACACCATTCGGTACTAGATCAGTATCGGGTTCCTGGTATTGGTCCTGGTCCCATTGAGTATCCACTAGAACTAGATCCAAAAAAATAGGATCTAGTCCAACCAGGACCTAAATTTTAAATCCAGTCATGGTCCTATCAAAACCAATTCTGAGTAAAAATTCATCGAATTTGACCGGGGCTGAGTAATCGGGTTTTTTCCCATCCCTACTTGGTTTCTTCCCAATGAATGGTGCATGAAGCTTCATCTTTGTGTGACCCCCTTCCCAAGATGTGGTGGCAGAGGATATCGAGGCGATTAGTATTTTGCCTAACCCAGTTGACGTTCTAATAGCTAAAGTGAGAATTTAGGGGCAACGTTTTGATCCTCGAGTGTAGATTATATTTTGGGCTTAGCTTTCCTAGTGGGGCCTGGGGTTATTTCCCCAATTGAACCCTTCATTATTTTGGTGAATAACACAGTTTTGGAATATAAATGGGCTCTAAGTGTAATGGTCCCAAAGATAATTGTGTTAGGCCCGTCGGCGTAGTGGATACCTTGGGTATTAACGATATTCATCCAGTTTTATCTAGTGTATTCTCTTCAAATGATTTTTATGGAGATTCAATGGCACCAGACACTTTCGATACGGTGGGGATTCGATGTCCGTTGTATTACGGAGGGGAGCTGGTCAATTGTTGTAGTGAGGGTTTCTTCAGAGCTAGTGTTAGGCGTCGTCTGATGAGACAAGTAAAAGAATCTATTGAAAGATCTCCATTATAACAAGGAGAAAGGATGGAATTATCGTTCTCGTATTAGCACATATCCTTTGAGAAGTTGGAACTTAAAGTTGTTTGGGAAATCAGCATGATTCTTGAGTTCACCTTTATAAGAGGCAGAGAAGTTTTAGTTAATAGGGTAGGTGTAAAGTGCTCAAGGGTCTTATATTTTGTACACATTTCATCTCATATTATTGTTATTCTTAGGTGCATTTTAGCCATATTTAGGTTCATGCATGCATATTTTTCAGTATTATTTAATTTACCTTGCTTTAGTATAATATCTTTAATTTGGTAGGAAAAGATATTGTTTTAGTTTAGTTTGCATTTCAGGTGCTGGAAGCTGTCAATGGAGGGAAAGAAAGAGGAGCTAATACTGAGGCATGAGACTAAAGAGTTGTACTGAAGCATTTCACACTGGAAGCAGACGCTGCCGAGAACCTGTCGCCGCCTAATCTGCCGCCCAGGGCAACAACTTGAGAAAAAAAGGCTAAATGGAGTGTGATCGATAGAGCATACTTTTTGGAGTCTAACGAGCACATGCAAGCACTCAGCCGATGCTAGAATCGTTGAACAGAGGCCGCCAAAGGAGAAATTCGACAAGATCCAAAGATGACTTACGACGTAAGGCAACTTCAAGAAGAGTCCAAATTTGGTCAAAAGGGTCAGAAATAAAGGAAGATTTAATGCCAAAGCTACTTTTTCATAAAGAAGACTTCTTAACCAAGGAGGATTTACTCTAGGCCATGCCCTATAAATATATGATCATACCTTGTACTTTCGCATCATACACATCTCATAGTCGGCTAGCATCCTAGGGTTTTTTTTGTGTTTTTCATGTCGCTGTTATGTTCTAATTCTTTCATGGGGTTTAGGTTGTGTTGTATAGTAGTTGTGAGAACGGTTTTTTTAGATTAAAGTTTGTTATTGCAATAAATTCAAGGTTTGTTTACTTCATGTTCTTCATTATGTTTGTAATCGAGTTCGAAAGATCATTGTAAGCAATCCATTTGTTTAATATCGAGAGAGTTAAACTTGTGGAAGAAGTAAACACGATCCTCATCTGAGCAAGGTGTTGATCAACTCAGCTTAGACATAAGTTAGGGTTTAAAGCGACTAAAGAATGACGAATCAAAGTTGTTGTTCATTGTTCGATTCACGCCGACGGGTATTATCAACTATAGGCATCAATAGTATTTCGGCTTAGACATAAGTCGGAATCATCTTAGAAGCGTTCTGCCAAACCTTGAAGGTTTGTCGAGCTTGCCGCCGTAGCAACTATCCATTTCACCTGTCGACGCAACGAAACCTGCTAAAACATCTATCTGTCATCACCCGCCGAGGCAGCAATTTCACCAGCGCATAACAACTTAATCTAATTCAATGCAGTTTCACACTACGACACAACATAACCTGGCCCATCTTCTCAATCTAATTTTTAGTCTCTTTAATTACTTGTGTTTATTTAGTTTCAGAATTTTCTCAACCAAACTAAATTAATTGTGTTTTTTACTTTTACTTGTATAGGAACTTATAGTCGAAGGAACTGTCCAATCCCTGTAGAGAACGATATCTTTATACTATAACTTGACAAGAGTATGCACTTGCGCTCTCAAATATAGGACACTCAAACGCTCTACAGTAGGCGAATTGGAATAAGAATTTAGTGAAGGTTTATAAGACCTGATTTTTTTATTCTTTTGGGTTATAATTTTATTTTGTTATCATGAACTTGTATATTCTATCATGGAACGTTCAAGGAATTAGAAAAAGGGACAAAGCAGGAGCAAGTCAGAAGGTTATCTGTAAATATCACCCAAGAATTACACTAATCCAGGAAACGAAGTTGGAAATATTATATAAAATTAAAACAATGCATCTTTATTTTTATATATATATATAATATAACACTATTTATTTTATAAAATGATTTGAATTAATTTGGAGTAATTTTAGATATATAATATTTGTGATAAAATATTATATAATATTATATTAGTTCAATGATTAATGCTTATCTCTTTTTCCCGTAAAGTCATGAGTTCAAAACCCTTATATAAAATTAATAGATTGATGTTCAAATTAGAATGTTTTCTGTAATTAACTATGAACTTTAAACCATCAAATCTATCTCCAAACCTTAAAATTTAACCACAAACACTAAAACTTTAAATCTAAATCCTAAAATATAATATCTATACCCTAAAATCTAAAAATTTATAAAAATAATTTTTTTCACCGCTAGTGAATAGAATATTTTTCTTAAAATATTGATTCGAAAAAAATGGCATTATGATTTAGGTATTTTGAGCCTTGCTATTGGTGGGCTTGAACTGGCTCCAGAGATCTAAGATCGTTGGGCCGAGATTCAACACGACAATCGAGATTTGGAAACAATTATTACAATTTTCATGGTCCTTGTCCGTAATTAGTCAAAAGATAAGAACTGCATCGAACTGAACTCCATTGTGCGTCGAATTGGGAAGATAGAAACTACAACAAGTAACTATCTGATTAAAGTTGTCTACTTTTTCTGATTTTAAAGTTTTTGAATTTGAATTTTGTATGCTTTTCTTATAGAAATTTCCAATTTTGCTATATTTCCTTCCGTTTTTTTTATTCAAGATCAACTGTTTAGAATAAAGTTTGCTGGGTGTTTTTTTTTCTTCTGATTTCATGGGAATATGAATTGGATAATTGTTTACAGAAGAATTGTACTTTAGTTTTGTTATATTAGTGAACCTCGGTCGGGTTCTTTTAAATTCCTTGTGAATTTCCAGCAAAATATGTTCAATTTTTTTTTCTTTCTTCATATAGAATTGTTTTATTACACGTTTTTATGAGATAATTAGATTGGTTCTGAATTTGGACAGTGTGAGAAGGAATGCATCATTGTCGAATTTACTCTCATAGTGAGTTATAATGTCGGGATTAGAAGAGTTAAGGAAGAAGCTAGCGCCATTGTTCGATGCCGAGAAGGGCTTCTCGGCTGGATCAACGCTTGATCCTTATGATTCTTACATGGTAAACTTTGCCATTGATGCTTATGAAGCTAGTTTTTATCCTTATGATTCTTACATAAATGTTTTTTTTTCCTGGATTGTTTGAAGCTGTCGGATGGTGGAACTGTTAACTTATTGAGTAGATCATATGGAGTGTATAACATCAATGAGCTTGGATTGCAAAAATGCACATCTTCACCTGTGGACGAAACAGATCAAGGTGAAAAGACATATCGGTGTGCGTCTCATGAGATGCGGATATTTGGGGCAATAGGTAGTGGTGCAAGTAGTGTTGTTCAAAGAGCTATGCATATTCCGTCTCATAGAATCCTTGCATTGAAGAAAATTAATATATTTGAGAAGGTAATTTTGCTGCAAAGATGTACTTGTTTGTCGCTTAAAAGCCAGCTAGATTTATCACGATAGTGAAGAGCATCACGTGGTTTGTAGATTTGGCTTACATCCATGTTACTATTTTTCCATATAGGAGAAAAGACAACAGCTTTTGACGGAAATACGAACGCTTTGTGAGGCACCTTGTTCTGAGGGTCTTGTGGAATTTCATGGAGCTTTCTATTCCCCGGACTCGGGGCAAATAAGCATAGCTTTAGAATACATGGATGGAGGGTCACTGGCAGATATCTTAAGATTGAGGAAAAGTATACCGGAACCAGTTCTGTCATCGATGTTTCAGAAGCTCCTACACGTAAAATATCTCATCTTGATTCTCTTTTGGTTTTCTGAATTAAAAAATGTTGCAACTGGCCTATATATGCTGCATTTTTTTAAGTTGAAACCACATCTTGTATCATCTAGGGACTGAGCTACTTGCATGGAGTAAGGCATTTGGTTCACAGAGACATCAAGCCTGCAAATTTGCTTGTAAATCTTAAGGGGGAGCCGAAAATAACAGATTTTGGCATAAGTGCTGGCCTAGATAATTCAATGGCAATGGTTGGTCATTTGATATTAATCAATTTTTGCTTGTTTTTTCTTTTCTTTTCTGTCACTACCTTTGGTTATTTTAGTTTATTATAGAGATATTTTCGCTGGAGTTGATCTCGAAGATGATAATCATTTATCTTATTATAAATCTATTATAAATATCTACAACTTCTTCTGGCTTGTTATTAGTGTGCTACCTTTGTTGGAACTGTTACATACATGTCACCCGAGCGAATTCGAAATGAGAGCTATTCTTATCCTGCTGATATATGGAGCATTGGTCTTGCTCTCTTTGAGTGCGGCACTGGAGAATTTCCATATACAGCCAGTGAAGGACCTGTTAATCTCATGTTGCAGGTGATATACCAATTCCTTGAATACAGATCTTTCAACATTGAACGATGCTTGAAACTTGACGCATTATTTCTTAGTTCGTTTATTCTGACATAAGAATTTCTGAATTTGCGTGGAAGATCTTGGATGATCCATCACCGTCACCACCAAAAGACAAATTTTCACCGGAGTTCTGTTCATTTATCGATGCTTGCCTGCAGAAGGATGCAGATGCCAGACCAACAGCTGAACAGGTAACTTGTACTCCTCGGTGAATATATGACCTATGCTACTCGGACTCATTTGAGTTTTGGACATGGTCTATGTATTTGATTGGGATATGTTCATTTTCCCTAAGATTTCTATGTATTTGGAATTTATGGAGGATCATATTCCCATCTATGTCCGGATATGTGTACTTAAAAAATAATAAATAAGAGTTGGAACAAATTAGTGTATGGCAGTTCAAACTTAGCATATGCTGAACTGATATTGTCTGATTGCAGCTTCTTTCCCACCCATTTATCAAAAAACATGAGCATGCTAGAGTAGACTTAGCGGCATTTGTTCGGAGTGTTTTTGATCCAACTCAAAGACTGAAAGATTTGGCTGATGTGAGTATATCAACTCTTATTTTACATTACATTTGGACAGTTACATTTGAGCGAGACTTCACAGTTCTTTTCATTTTTCCATTGTCGCAAAGGATGTAGGCACGGAACTTGAGATATTTAAACTTCAAACATAGCCCAATTTGTTATATAATAGTATTGCATTTATAGATTCTTACTTTTTTCTGTTAGAATATCAATCATTATGTATGGTGGTTAGCTGCTTGATATCTGTTAAAAAGAATTTTCTGTTGCTAATAGTCGAAAGGCCTGCCACCAAGGGTGACTGGAAAATTCTCACCGGATTTATCTATTATGTTGTTATTTCGGCTTAGACATAAGTCGGAATCATCTTAGAAGCGTTCTGCCAAACCTTGAAGGTTTGTCGAGCTTGCCGCCGTAGCAACTATCCATTTCACCTGTCGACGCAACGAAACCTGCTAAAACATCTATCTGTCATCACCCGCCGAGGCAGCAATTTCACCAGCGCATAACAACTTAATCTAATTCAATGCATTTTCACACTACGACACAACATAACCTGGCCCATCTTCTCAATCTAATTTTTAGTCTCTTTAATTACTTGTGTTTATTTAGTTTCAGAATTTTCTCAACCAAACTAAATTAATTGTGTTTTTTACTTTTACTTGTATAGGAACTTATAGTCGAAGGAACTGTCCAATCCCTGTAGAGAACGATATCTTTATACTATAACTTGACAAGAGTATGCACTTGCGCTCTCAAATATAGGACACTCAAACGCTCTACAGTAGGCGAATTGGAATAAGAATTTAGTGAAGGTTTATAAGACCTGATTTTTTTATTCTTTTGGGTTATAATTTTATTTTGTTATCATGAACTTGTATATTCTATCATGGAACGTTCAAGGAATTAGAAAAAGGGACAAAGCAGGAGCAAGTCAGAAGGTTATCTGTAAATATCACCCAAGAATTACACTAATCCAGGAAACGAAGTTGGAAATATTATATAAAATTAAAACAATGCATCTTTATTTTTATATATATATATAATATAACACTATTTATTTTATAAAATGATTTGAATTAATTTGGAGTAATTTTAGATATATAATATTTGTGATAAAATATTATATAATATTATATTAGTTCAATGATTAATGCTTATCTCTTTTCCCGTAAAGTCATGAGTTCAAAACCCTTATATAAAATTAATAGATTGATGTTCAAATTAGAATTTTTTCTGTAATTAACTATGAACTTTAAACCATCAAATCTATCTCCAAACCTTAAAATTTAACCACAAACACTAAAACTTTAAATCTAAATCCTAAAATATAATATCTATACCCTAAAATCTAAAAATTTATAAAAATAATTTTTTTCACCGCTAGTGAATAGAATATTTTTCTTAAAATATTGATTCGAAAAAAATGGCATTATGATTTAGGTATTTTGAGCCTTGCTATTGGTGGGCTTGAACTGGCTCCAGAGATCTAAGATCGTTGGGCCGAGATTCAACACGACAATCGAGATTTGGAAACAATTATTACAATTTTCATGGTCCTTGTCCGTAATTAGTCAAAAGATAAGAACTGCATCGAACTGAACTCCATTGTGCGTCGAATTGGGAAGATAGAAACTACAACAAGTAACTATCTGATTAAAGTTGTCTACTTTTTCTGATTTTAAAGTTTTTGAATTTGAATTTTGTATGCTTTTCTTATAGAAATTTCCAATTTTGCTATATTTCCTTCCGTTTTTTTTATTCAAGATCAACTGTTTAGAATAAAGTTTGCTGGGTGTTTTTTTTTCTTCTGATTTCATGGGAATATGAATTGGATAATTGTTTACAGAAGAATTGTACTTTAGTTTTGTTATATTAGTGAACCTCGGTCGGGTTCTTTTAAATTCCTTGTGAATTTCCAGCAAAATATGTTCAATTTTTTTTTCTTTCTTCATATAGAATTGTTTTATTACACGTTTTTATGAGATAATTAGATTGGTTCTGAATTTGGACAGTGTGAGAAGGAATGCATCATTGTCGAATTTACTCTCATAGTGAGTTATAATGTCGGGATTAGAAGAGTTAAGGAAGAAGCTAGCGCCATTGTTCGATGCCGAGAAGGGCTTCTCGGCTGGATCAACGCTTGATCCTTATGATTCTTACATGGTAAACTTTGCCATTGATGCTTATGAAGCTAGTTTTTATCCTTATGATTCTTACATAAATGTTTTTTTTTCCTGGATTGTTTGAAGCTGTCGGATGGTGGAACTGTTAACTTATTGAGTAGATCATATGGAGTGTATAACATCAATGAGCTTGGATTGCAAAAATGCACATCTTCACCTGTGGACGAAACAGATCAAGGTGAAAAGACATATCGGTGTGCGTCTCATGAGATGCGGATATTTGGGGCAATAGGTAGTGGTGCAAGTAGTGTTGTTCAAAGAGCTATGCATATTCCGTCTCATAGAATCCTTGCATTGAAGAAAATTAATATATTTGAGAAGGTAATTTTGCTGCAAAGATGTACTTGTTTGTCGCTTAAAAGCCAGCTAGATTTATCACGATAGTGAAGAGCATCACGTGGTTTGTAGATTTGGCTTACATCCATGTTACTATTTTTCCATATAGGAGAAAAGACAACAGCTTTTGACGGAAATACGAACGCTTTGTGAGGCACCTTGTTCTGAGGGTCTTGTGGAATTTCATGGAGCTTTCTATTCCCCGGACTCGGGGCAAATAAGCATAGCTTTAGAATACATGGATGGAGGGTCACTGGCAGATATCTTAAGATTGAGGAAAAGTATACCGGAACCAGTTCTGTCATCGATGTTTCAGAAGCTCCTACACGTAAAATATCTCATCTTGATTCTCTTTTGGTTTTCTGAATTAAAAAATGTTGCAACTGGCCTATATATGCTGCATTTTTTTAAGTTGAAACCACATCTTGTATCATCTAGGGACTGAGCTACTTGCATGGAGTAAGGCATTTGGTTCACAGAGACATCAAGCCTGCAAATTTGCTTGTAAATCTTAAGGGGGAGCCGAAAATAACAGATTTTGGCATAAGTGCTGGCCTAGATAATTCAATGGCAATGGTTGGTCATTTGATATTAATCAATTTTTGCTTGTTTTTTCTTTTCTTTTCTGTCACTACCTTTGGTTATTTTAGTTTATTATAGAGATATTTTCGCTGGAGTTGATCTCGAAGATGATAATCATTTATCTTATTATAAATCTATTATAAATATCTACAACTTCTTCTGGCTTGTTATTAGTGTGCTACCTTTGTTGGAACTGTTACATACATGTCACCCGAGCGAATTCGAAATGAGAGCTATTCTTATCCTGCTGATATATGGAGCATTGGTCTTGCTCTCTTTGAGTGCGGCACTGGAGAATTTCCATATACAGCCAGTGAAGGACCTGTTAATCTCATGTTGCAGGTGATATACCAATTCCTTGAATACAGATCTTTCAACATTGAACGATGCTTGAAACTTGACGCATTATTTCTTAGTTCGTTTATTCTGACATAAGAATTTCTGAATTTGCGTGGAAGATCTTGGATGATCCATCACCGTCACCACCAAAAGACAAATTTTCACCGGAGTTCTGTTCATTTATCGATGCTTGCCTGCAGAAGGATGCAGATGCCAGACCAACAGCTGAACAGGTAACTTGTACTCCTCGGTGAATATATGACCTATGCTACTCGGACTCATTTGAGTTTTGGACATGGTCTATGTATTTGATTGGGATATGTTCATTTTCCCTAAGATTTCTATGTATTTGGAATTTATGGAGGATCATATTCCCATCTATGTCCGGATATGTGTACTTAAAAAATAATAAATAAGAGTTGGAACAAATTAGTGTATGGCAGTTCAAACTTAGCATATGCTGAACTGATATTGTCTGATTGCAGCTTCTTTCCCACCCATTTATCAAAAAACATGAGCATGCTAGAGTAGACTTAGCGGCATTTGTTCGGAGTGTTTTTGATCCAACTCAAAGACTGAAAGATTTGGCTGATGTGAGTATATCAACTCTTATTTTACATTACATTTGGACAGTTACATTTGAGCGAGACTTCACAGTTCTTTTCATTTTTCCATTGTCGCAAAGGATGTAGGCACGGAACTTGAGATATTTAAACTTCAAACATAGCCCAATTTGTTATATAATAGTATTGCATTTATAGATTCTTACTTTTTTCTGTTAGAATATCAATCATTATGTATGGTGGTTAGCTGCTTGATATCTGTTAAAAAGAATTTTCTGTTGCTAATAGTCGAAAGGCCTGCCACCAAGGGTGACTGGAAAATTCTCACCGGATTTATCTATTATGTTGTTTCCATTCAAGTGCTTTTTTCACTATTGAACATATAGTAGTGAACTTTTTTTGCTAAACTTTGGAGGTAAGATAAAATAGATGGTCTGGTTATACTATGATTAAGCATTCAAGTCGGAATATTTGATTTAACATAGAGAAGTTACTGGAACTTGGAATTCTCATATTACTTATCCTTTTTTTTATTTCTGTTTAATGTTCGATACTAACAGTAATAGTTTCATGATCAGATGTTGACATTACACTATTACTTACTATTTGATGGACCGGACGAAAACTGGCAGCATGCTAGGACCCTGTACAATGAAGATTCAACTTTTAGGTAACAACTTATCAAGCGTGTCTTTCTATCGTTGGTTTCATGGTTCTACGACATTATGATTCCAATATAATTAATATTTAGTTTCCCAACCCATACATTACCATGGCGATAAAATACCATTTAAAAACTTTACAGTTGAATGTCCATATGGCAAAAGTGTTTTAGTTATGCAATACGTTTGAACTTCATTAAGTTTCTTTAGATAGCACGCTGTGCCTTTATGCTTCATGTCTACTAAGAGGAAAATGTACTCTTTTTTTTTTTTTTAATTTACAGTTTCTCAGGGAAGCAGTATGTTGGTCCAAATGATATCCATGCAATGTTGTCCAGTATCCGGGGCACGTTATCAGGTGACTGGCCCCCTGAAAAGCTTGTACATGTTGTAGAAAAACTTCAATGTCGTGCTCATGGTCAAGATGGAGTTGCCATCCGTGTCTCGGGATCCTTCATCACCGGAAATCAGTTTCTAATTTGTGGGGACGGCTTACAAGTAGAGGGCATGCCTAACTTTAAAGATCTTTCGATTGATATTCCTAGTAAGCGAATGGGCACATTTCAGGAACAATTTATAATGGAACCCGGAAATCTCATCGGTTGCTATGTTATAGCTAAACAAGAGCTTTACATTATTCAATAGAAACACCACAAGCGCACTCCGACAAGGTTAGTAGTTCTCGACTTTTTCAGTCAGTCTGTTAACATCCAATTTCTTCTTGCCAGAAACAACTATTTCAACTCACTCCTCCGTTGTTGACTATTGCTTGCATGTCGCATGTAGTTCATCTTGGCATTATGCAAATTGGAGTTAAACCGCACGTCCTGCTTTTGTAACATATAAGATAACACTATTGCCATAGCTAACCGATTGGCAGGAGCATTTGGTTCTGGTTCAATTGTCACCCTTCCTGAAATGTACATTTGTGCTTCCCTGGTGCATCAAAACTTCGAATTTATGCTGGTTTCATGGTCCACACCTATGGCTATGGACAGTCTGCCACCAAGTGTCATTGAACTGCTAGGAAGTAATCACGGATGGTTTTCCGTTTCAACGACGAAGGAGGATTCAACACTGAAGATGGACTCCTGATTGCAGCTTCGTGTGTTTTCTCAAACGAGTCGGAAACGGATGAGAACCTTGTAATCACTTTATAATTATTCAAAAAAATCATGGTTGTTAACTTTATGCATTAGTTGTGATGGTAAAAAAACATAATGTCAAAAAATATCATAATGTTTTAATTGAAGTCATTTTGATCCTTATTTTTATGAAGCATTTTAACTCGCTAACGTTTTATTTTAGGTCAAAATGACTAATGTAGATGAAAATTGTTAGTTAATTAACATTAAATGGCTTGGAATTACGTGACAAATTTATATGGCAGTGCACTGTAACATCCGGGTTTAGGGTCGGGTGGAAATAATATTTAAATAATATTTTGAGTCTCGGTTTTATAATTAAAATAATAATAATATATATTATTTGGACCTTGTGATTTCAAAACGAACCTTTTTGTGTTGGACTAAATTGAATTGTTTTACATCTTCTATGGAATTTGTGAATAATGAGATTTGCCATCTCATTAATGGCAAATCCGTAAATAGTTGGACTTTATTTTAAAACCCCTTTTAATCAAAAGAGAGCCTTGTCTTCTTCCTTCTCCCATTTTCTCATTTGAACACATTGAAGAGCTCCCCCTCTAAATTACTATTCTATCTCTTTACTTCTTCATTTTGGCTCGGTTTTGAAAGGTAATCACTTTTCCATCTTGCTCTCATCTTCCTCTCCTTGAAAGTACCATTAGTTTTCATTTTTGTCCATGATTTAGAAATTTAAATTTTTGGAAGTTTTGAATAAAAATGCAACCTTTATTGTTTTTAACTAAAGATTTTGATTTAATAATGTTAGATATGTTTTTTATGAACCATAAGGTCCAACATATATAATTTTTAAAGTGTTTTGTTAAGATTCCCGGATTTGGGTTTTGGTGGGTTTTTAGAAGGGTTTTAAGGGAGTTTTTGGGGTTGTTTTATGTTGGAAATGGAAGGCTAATGTTAGTATGTTAGTTAAGGGTTGTTTTGGAATCATTTGGGAGTGTTAAAAGTGTGGAAATCAAAGGTTTTGGACTGTGTCTTAGGGCTGCTCGAGTTTGATGATTTTGGGGTTGTTCTTGGCTTGAAATATTGTGTTTGATGCTTGATTAGTGTTCCGGGTTTGCTACATTGTTGTATGAGCTGATTCGAAGTTGCTTTGTTTGTGTTGAGTTGATTAGAGGCAAGAAATTGTGTTGGTGAAGCATTGGGAGTGAATCCGGAAGCTTGAAGGTCTTGGTTGCTTGGTTGTTGAGCTTGGAAGTGAAGATGAGTGGTTTAATGTTCTTAAAATGGTTTTGAGTATTTGGTTCAAGCATGTGGACTAGGTTGGGCTTGGTAGACCCACCTAGAGTTGGGATTAGAGTGGTAGCCTAATCCCAAGCTTTAGTTAGAGACATTAGTTGAACTATAATTGTTGTTTATGCCTCATGATGATTTGTGTTTATGATGGTTATGTATAAATGTGTTATACATGTATGTTGAGGCATGGTTGTGATGCATTGTTATATGCATGAGGTATGGGCATGCTGTTAATCATGGTGAGTACGTGCTAAGCACGGAAATGGTTGTGAAATGATATTGTGGATTGTGTTTAATGTTGGCACTAGTATGCTTGGGTACAAATGATCGATCATTAGGATGTTAGTGTGCACACGTGAGTCAAATGCGCGCGTGGTCTTGATGATGGTAGTCATCAAGATGGAGTACGGGTTCGCCCGGAAAACCTTCTTATATATGTTAGTCGATGATGAGTGTAATCCCATCGACGGGGCGTGAGGATGAGTGGAATCCCCTCCGCGAGAACGGTGATGAGTGTAATCCCACCGTAAGGTAATAGTTGTGTTGGATGTGAGTTTCAACGTGTTTATCCGCGTATTCGAGTCATAGCTAGGTGCCAATATGAGTTGATATGCGTATCAATATGATACGAAATGTGATTCCTATTTGGATTATTATATGTGTTACATATGATGTGGATTTGAGCTTGTTGAGCATTGCATAGTATTGAATATATGTTTATGCATCATGTACATTTTGGCTCTTGAGGATCGAAGGTAAGATCATGCATTCTACCTTGGTTGTGCTCGTGCTTGGACCCTGCATTGTCAAGGTTTGTTTTTAATGAGCTTACCCTCACTAAGCTTTATGCTTACGCTCTCTTTTGTTCGACAATGCAGATCCGTAGTTCGTGGGTTGCTAGTGCAAGAAGTGGCCTCCAAGTGTGCTAGTTGGACTTTTGAATCTTCTAAGTATGAATTTTATTTTATATGATGTAATGGTCAAGCAATGGGACATGTATATGTTGTTTGAGCCTTTGAAGTATGTTGGTGTTGGGTTGTTTAGGAGCATGCTAGACTCCTTTTATATGTTATGTTGATTTGGCTTTTGGATGTTATGATATGCTTGTAAACCATGTTGGATTTACCTATCTTAAATATCTAAGTATATATCCTTGTTTAAGCATGTTACCTTGAATGCTATGTATGGTCTTTTGAATGGATGCCTTACCTTATATCTTTATGAATCTTGTGTATGTTTGCAATAGGGTGCATGCCTCTAGAGTGTGTTCGTATGTTATGTATGCTTCTTGGGGTCGTTAAGGACGTTTGGGACCATTTGGAGATGTTTTAGACTGATTTTGAGAATTCACAGACAGCAGGTGTTTCGAAACGGGTTGTGTCGTTTCGGAACGGGTGTGGTTCCAGGGCCCCCGTATCGGAACTCGTTTCAATACGTTTTGGCTACTGTGAACCCCTATTTCGAAACAAGTTTCGAAACACTTTGGCTACTGGAATTGCCTGTTCCGAAACGGGTATCGGAACGCCTAGGCAAAATGTGACCCTGTTCTGAAACGGGTGGATGCGTTTCGGTACGGGTGTTTGGCTTTTAAAACTGGAGCCCGTGTTTCGAAACGGGCATTGACTATTTCGAAACACAGACCTGTAAATGGGCTTTTTAACATCTCTAAAGGGCCTCAAGGTTTGGGCTTAGGCCCTGTTTGTTGTTGGGCTTCTCGTAAGCCTTGTTTCCGCTGTCGTTTCATGCTTAAGCTTAATTAACGCATCTAGATAAGATAATAAATGAAAAAGTTTTTCCTAGGGTCGGTAACCGAAGTGGAGCCTTAACGGGTTTCATCTCGGTTATCCCCGTGTAGCCCACTCGGATCGGTCAAGCGTCCGGACCGGGACGAGGGAGTTACATGCACGCTGACATAGCAGTGCCATATAGACAAATGTATTGACTTGTTTACTGTAGTGGATTGAGAATTTTAATTGTCTGAAAGCTTTAATATTTAAATAGTCAAATATTAAAAAAATGACAAAAAAAAGAGTTCTGAAAGATGAAATAGATAGAACAATTTAATAATTTGGTTTATTACAATTTAACCTTTATTAAAAAATTTATATATGAAAACAAAATGTTTTCCTAATATGTTTTCTTTCTCTTTTTCTGGTCTTGTTATTATGACTTTGTTTGACAATTAGTGGATAGCTAATAGCGGATTACATTAACTGATAGATGATTGCATTAGTTGATATCTAATTGCATTAGTTGATTTGACTAGTAGATTGTATTAGCTGATTGTATAAAAGTGTTTGGTAAAATTAACTAATAGTTATTTGATTATTTAAACGAGAAAAATAACGTATAAAGACATGATTATATTAGATACTTGTTTGACTAATTTATTAATTATCAATATTTTGTTTCTATTAATATTAATTAGATTATGAAAAATATTTTTTAATATAACATTACTAAGCATATTTAAAAGATCTCTATATTAATTTATTACTTATATAATTAGTTTTAATATAATTTAATTAATTAATAAATATAAATGTAAATGTGTGAGAATAAAAAGAAAAAAAATTAGTTTACAAATGTCACAACATAATAGTTGAGAGTGAATAATTAAAATAAAAAAGATTAAATTTAGGTTATTTGAAGATTTTTTATAATTGTTATGGGTAAAATAATCTTTATAACTCTTATGCCAAAGCCTCTAATTTTAAAAAGTTCTTATTAACAACTTTTTCACTTCAGTTCCCTATTACAACTGCGGTTCACCAAATATCTAATAAATTTGATTAATTAAATCTCTAATATTAATTTAAATCTCTAACTTTAACTCAAATAGCTATTTACCAAATAAGTTTTAGAACTACTCTATGTTTATTGAATATGTACAATCCGACTCTATTTATATCTCCAGTGAGTTGATGAACAAGTATTGTGTTTTAGTATTTATTTAGGGTAAATTATACTAATGATCACTGGATTATGAGGTTGGTGTCGATTTGACCACTATATTTTTAATTGTGTTAAATATACCACATAACTATTTAATTGGTTCCAATGTAGCCACCTGCCGTTAAATATACCACATAACTATTTAAAAGTTAATGGGATTGTTAAAATAATTGATATAATTACTCATTTAGTCTCTTTTATTTATACAATCATTTAATTTAGTCCTAATTTTAATCTAATAAATAAATTAATTATTCAATTAGGTGGTGACCCAAGGATTCTCAGGTTCAAATCCTACCGTTGCCAATTACATGGCTTTTAATTTTCTTTCTCCAATCGGATAACACATATACCACATATATTTTATTTGGTATTCCATATACCAGAAACATGCTTAGCTCAGTTGCAAGAGCATTGCTTTCTTTCCCTAATGACCTAGGCTTGATTCCCCTTGGGGCTAGCTTCCATTGTTTCATTTTTCTTACTCCAATTGGTGGTGACACGTGTCACTACCTGATTGGGGAAGGAAAATAAATTTAATAAATCTAATAAAAAGATAAATCTCTCAAATAAGGTGGTGACACCACCTAATTGAATAATTAATTTATTTTATTAGATTAAAGTTAGGACTAAATTGAATGATTGTATAAATATAAGGGACTAAATATGTAATTATACCAATTATTTTAACAGTTCTGTTAATCTTTTTGCTTTTTTTAACGGCAAGTGGCTACATTGGAACCAATTAAATAGTTATGTAGTATATTTAACACAATTAAAAATATAATAGTCAAATCGACACCAACCACATAGTTCGGTGGTCATTAATATAGTTTACCCATTTATTTATTATTCATTTAGAAAACACTTTAACTCAAACCGTTTGAACACCTTTATTCTAGACAAGAATAACATCATTTTTTCTTATCTTAGGCTAAGTAGATTTTATTTTACCCTGCAATTTTTAAATATATATATATATTATTCATTGTAAAGAAAATCCTAGGCTAAGTAGATTTAGGTTAACCATGTAGGCATAAATCCATCTATAAATACCAATCGGTTCCTTTACTTTTCCCCTACAATTACAATTCGCAATCCAAGTTTAGGTTATCACTCTCTTCGGATTAAGATTTCTGCATTCAACATCAACAATGGCATCCACTTCAAACAAGATAGTATTGAAGAGTTGCGACGGAAAGGCTTTCGAGGTCGAGGAAGCGGTGGCAGTTCAGTCGGAGATGATAAAGAACATGATCGAAGATGATTGCGCCAACGAAGAAATCACCCTCCCTAACATCACCGGCGAGATTTTATCCAAGGTAATCGAGTACTGCAAGATGCACGTCGACGGAGAAAACAAATCGGACGATCAACTTAAAGCTCGGGATGCTGCAGATTTCATCGCTCGTGTTGATCTAAACACACTCTATTACCTCATCATGGTTAGTTTCTCGTTCTTCTCTTGTGTTTTTTACAGTTTTAGAACTGCCATTGCCATGGTAGTGTAAGTTAGCTGTTAATAATAAGAAGAAATTGATTTGCAGGCTGCCAACTTTCTCAATGTTAAGAGTTTGTTGGACTTGACATGCCAAAAAGTGGCGGACATTATAAAGGGGAAGTCACCGGAGGAGATTCGGACGACCTTCAACATTAAGAACGATTTTACTCCCGAGGAAGAAGAAGAGATAAGAAAGAAGAACGCTTGGGCATTCGATTGATTAGGGTTGAAGCATTAGTTTTAACAAGCTCTGCTGTTTTTTTTTATTACTTAGTTTTGTCTCTTTATTTTAAGGAATTTTAATTTTATAAGTTTGTAGTTTATATTTTATTCACACAAAAATTTCAATATATTTAAATAAATTTAAAATAAATCATGATTATTTGAATCAAATATATCAATTTAACGGTAATAAACAAAAATCAACGGGCTTATATATGTTCAATTAACGAACAAACAAATTTTAAACAAAAATGAATTTAACTGTCATGTTTTTTTAATGATATTTAACTGTAATGTTTTGTATCTCTGTATTTTTGTACTTGATGCATCATTTATACTTGACAGTTGTATCTAATTCGATTTTGGAGGATTCAGTTTGGTAAAAAAAAGGAATATTCAGGTTAGAACTGCATGATTTTAGCGTTTTACTTGTATCTTCTGAAAAATGTTCATTAATAAGTAATTTCAATGAAATAATTTTAAATAAAATTCACTACTAATATTTACCAATAAGTGTTGGGTGCATTAGTAAGACACGTTGTACTCACACAGAAATAACACGAGTTCAAACCTTTGAAATAACATTATTAGTAGCCTTACACCCCGAACATGCATAATAAGTCGGCAGACCTGCATATTACCAAAAAATCACTTATATTTATTACCAATGATATTTTTTGAGTTGCGGAGGTCAAAATCGATTACTTAAAAAAAACTATAATAGTTGCAAAGAAGAACTTATGTTTATTAAGATTATTAGATTAGTTTTGGGAAGTCATTTGGTACTAATTGAATTAAAATATAACTATGTAGCTATATCATTTTTGACGTAAAATTAATTTTAAAATTCAAAATTTTAAGTTTTTGTTTTTGTTTTTGTTTTCTTTTCAAATTTTGTAAAATTAGTTATATTGTAGAAAAGTAATTTAAGTATTAAAATTTTAGGGAATTAATAGTTTTTTAATGGCGGCTATTTATTTGCACGGAGGGATACATGATATTTTAATGTTTATTTATTTTAATTTTTTTGATAAATAATAAGGAAGGATTAACATAGGCCTCATTAAAAATCTTCCTAACCTGGTGAGGGAAAAGAGTACATATGTAAAATCCATACAACCTTCGAGATGAACTCGATCAATAAAAGCAAAAACAAAGTTAGGAGCAATCCTCCCTTAAAAGCTTCATCACCTCAATAGGCGAGGAATTAAAAACACAAAGATCAAACGAATTCCGTACCGTCAACTTCGCCAACGTATCCGCCACTCGATTAGCATCACGAAAAATATGTTAAAATTCCACTCCACCATGTATTGAAACAAGGTCCTTAATCGAAACAATCAACGACGAGGACATCAATCCTGAAGACGATCCCGATAGAACATGAAACACATCCATGTTATCGGTTTCCACTACTAATTTCCTTTCATCAACACCCATAGCGCATTTGAGTCCTTCAAACACCGCCCAAAGTTCCGCTTCAAACACCGAGCATTTTCCAATAAATTTAGAAAAGCCTGTAATCCAATTCCCTTGCGAATCGCGGACAATCCCTCCACACGACGAGGTTCCATCACTAACATTTCGTGCGCCATCCACATTGACTTTCGCCACACCCTTTTCCGGTGGCCGCCACCGTCTCCAACGCATCTGCTATCGACAACCATCTTCAGGCGAAACCGGAGCAGTACAAAGCTGATTACGCTGCATACCAGCAACCAACCATTTACTCCATTCCACAACGCTTGCCCCAAACGGATCCTAACTTCCGAAAATACGTTCATTGCGGACACGCCACATCGTCCGAAGAAGCCCCCCAAACATCAAGACCCAATCGACTTCATCCTTAGCAAAAGCACCAGACTTCAAATTTTCTCCCAACCATGCCTGCAGCATTAATGAATAAAAATCTGGCAGACATTGCGGTTTTACCAAAATATTCCACGTCGAAACAGCCATGGGGCAACGTCTTAAGATATGATCAACATCCTCTCGTATTGCCCCGCAAAGAACACATTCAGCCGTATCCGTTAAGTTCCTTCGACTCCGTTCCGCATTCGTCAAAAGGCTGCCCTTACCGACAAGCCAAAGGAAAGCCTTGATCCGCGGCAACCCCTTGTACGCATGTATCACTCTCCACAAACCATCTTCAACCCCTCTCTACTGATGTGAACGGGCTTCATACGCGGAATGCACAGTGAAGGTGCGCGCCCTGCTCCACCGTCTTCCCGGTCGATCAGGCCCACTCGAGACAGTAGGCGGTTTAATTGCCGCGATATAGTCAAAGACTTGTCGAGGCACAACGTCAAAGAAAGCCTCCCATAACCATTCCCCTCTCTCGTCCGACATATCCCTAACCCGTGTTGGAACCATCTCACCTGCAGCCCGCGAACAAACATCAATGAGGGGACCAACATCCGCAAGCCACCTATCTCTCTAAAAATCCACCGTCGCACCATCCCCTACATTCCAAACTATCCCTTCCCAAACATCCTCCCAAACCGCACTTACTCCCCTCCAAAACACGGAGCAATTATTCTTAAACACTGATATCGGAATACGAACGAAACATTTATACTTAGCGCGAAGCAATCTAACCCACAGCTGATCCGTCTTCGCCACTAAATTGAAAGCCACTTTCATAAGAAAAGAATCATTTTGTCGGTCTAAAAACCTGAAGCCAAGGCCACCTTGAGCAATGGGCGACGCCACCTCCTCCCAATTAACAAGATGGACTCCTCGTTTCAAAGCCGAATTCCCCCATATAAATCCCCGTATAATTCTCTAAATTTTATCACAAACACCCTTCGGAATCTTTGTCGTTTGCATACAATAGGAAGGAATCGCTGATAATACCGACTTTGCTAAGATAATACGCCCAACAAAAGATAAGTATCTCGGCTTCCACCAATCCAACTGATCCCTAACCTTCTGAACCAAAAAAGCATATGTCCCATTCGTAACTCTCTGATGTAACGTAGGCACACCCAAATACTTCCCCATATTCTGGACTTCCATAAAACCACACACCATGCAAATAACATTTCGAAGCGCGTGCGGAACGTTCTTAGAGAAAAAACATTAGTTTTAGCCACACTCACCTTCATTCCAGAGACATTACAAAATTCATTAAGAACCGAACTGATCACCCCCACCTGCTCCATTGAAGCCTTCGCAAACAAGACCATGTCATCTGCAAACATAAGATGAGAGATAACGGGACACTGACGCGATACCCGAAATCCCTTCCAAGCATCTTGGGCTACCTTATGTTCAATAAGCTGCCCCAACCGCTCCATACAAAGAACAAAAAGATACGGTGATAACGGGTCCCCTTGCCTGATTCCTCTAGACGGTCTAAATTGCTCTGTCTGCGCCCCATTCCACAGGATCCTTGTCGACACAGATGAAACACAACGCATAATCAAGTCCCTAATCTTCCTCGGTAAACCAATATCGCTAAGCGTATCGGCAATAAAGACCCATTCAAGATGATCATAAGCCTTTTTCCAAATCAATTTTCACTACCATCCATCCCTTGACCCCGGCTTTCCGACGCATAGAGTGAACCACCTCATGGGCAATAATTATGTTATCTGAAATTAGGCGACCAGGAACAAAGCTCGTCTGATTGTCTTTTACCCATTCAGGAATAAAAGGCTTAATCCTGTTCACAATCACCTTGTAACCCCCTCGTCCCGGTCTGGCCGGATGACCGGTCCGAGTGGGCCACACGGGGAAAACCGAAGCGAAACCCAAAGGGTTCCCCCTCGGTTAGCAACCCTAAATTTTTTTTTTCATTTAAATCTTGTCACATTCGAACCCCAAACCACATTCAAACGGCCAAATTTTAATCTTGACTAAAGGCATCTTGATTCCTATGTGTTTTTCTCTTTAAAAAGGGCAACAAGTCAAAACAGTGCAGTATTAAGCAAAGGTTTCGAAACCTCCTCAAAAGGTTTCGAAACTTAGACTGGCAGTAAGGTCTGGAAC
Organism: Hibiscus trionum; assembly: GCA_030270665.1. Taxonomy (NCBI): domain Eukaryota; kingdom Viridiplantae; phylum Streptophyta; class Magnoliopsida; order Malvales; family Malvaceae; genus Hibiscus; species Hibiscus trionum. Next base: position 43,506,619 of record BSYR01000004.1, read on the forward strand.
CCAATTCTCACCAAAAGTTTCGAAACCTTGGGTGAGGTTTCGAAACCTTTGACCATAGTTTCGAAACCTTACCCAAAGGTCTCGAAACTTTGGTTGGCAGAAAGTCCTGGAACCTCAAACTCACCAAAAGTTTCGAAACATTGGGTAAGGTTTCGAAACCTTTGACCATAGTTTCGAAACCTTCCCCAAAGGTCTCGAAACTTTGGTTGGCAGTAAGGTCTGGAAGCCCAGATTTCTGCAAAGGTTTCGAAACCTTACCCATGGTTTCGAAACCTTAGTGCAGGGGATCACTTACTGCCCAACCTAAGGACTTCCTAACAATGAGAAACACTAAGATCATGCATAGACATATGTAGAAGCTTAAAAAGGACCAAAGGCATGAATTAACACTCACAAGACTCGCACATACAATCATTTAAACAAACATACATGAGCCATACGTAGCAATTAACATGAGTCAAGGCATTCGAACATGACATTCCAACAAAAGAGCAAATTCAGCATTTAAGGTCAAACATGGAAGCTCAAGAGCCCAAATGGCACAAATCAACGCAAGAGGTTTGCACTCATACACAAGGCAACCTAAGCATCTAAAGCATGCCATCACACACCATCAATCATCATAGTATCACATGCTTTACAATCCAAAACATCAATCCAAAACAACATCATTTGAAAGGGTCATACTAGGCTCATACAAACACACCCTATTGCCACATTGCTTAACTACTACAAAATTAGCCATACTTGAGCAACAACTTGGAAAGCCCTTCTTGCCTTGCCTCGAGCTAACACCACGCTAATGATCTGCATTGTTGAACATAGAGAGCGTAAGCCATAAGCTTAGTGAGGGTGCTCTAAAACGAAAAACATCAACAATGCAGGGTTCAAGCATGTTAATCCTAGTCTTACATACATCAAGCATATGCATAAAAATCAAGTAGACCTAGCTAGTCTTTCAAGTGGCATATATGGTTTCTCGCTCCTACCAAGCTCAATTATCAAAATCAACATCATATAGTAACACCATATATCACCAACATATAACATCATCACATATCACAATGTATGAACAAGTTAATTGGCCACTTTAATTACCCCGATTGTGCGGATTTAAACCTCAACAACACTTTACCTCGGTGGGATTACACTCATCACCGGACCTTGCATGTGCGGGATTCCACTCATCGCCACATGCCCTACGGATGGGATTCCACTCATCATCCCGTAGAAATGTAATAAAAGCTTCCGGTGGAATGTTACATCATCGTACTCCTCCTTGATGACTTAACGCCATCAAGGCCACGTACGTTTTGACTCAATTTGTGTGCACACTAATCCTAATGATCGATCATTTACAACCGGTAATTATTTTAGTGCCAATTATCATAACCACATCATATACATATCATCAACCATATTCATGCTCAATCTCATAGATGCATATCAAGATAAACTCACATCCATCAACCACAATCATAATAGCATAGTCAAACAAGCATAAATGCATTCATGGATATCAATGGTTAAATCAACAACTTGAATTAACTATGAGTGGCCTACCAAGCACACTTCACACACACTCCCACTACACATACTCGAACCAAACTTAAAACAAGTTGAAACCACTCACCGCCCTTCCTTAGCAAATCGAACAATCCTCTTACGCACCCGGATTCGGTCCCAAAGCCTCTTCCACGCTTCCACTTGCTTCAAGCCAAACAAAACATATACATTACTTCCCAATTCAATGCTAAACTCAACCATCAACTTACTTTGCTAACATAACCCAAATTCCACAATTTCTCAAATCACATAATCTCCTAAAATCCCAATTTTCGTGCTCCCCCAAAGCCTTGCTGAAAACTCAATTTCCAAACACCCAAATGACCTCCAAAATGTCCCAAATCATCCTCCTAACATACCCTACCCATCAGCCCTTAGTTTCCAACCTAAAACCCACCAAAAATGGTGTTCTTGACAACTCAAAAATGAGTAATAAAGCTCACTTCGGAAATTCATTAAAAATTAACCAAATTAACATATAATGTGTATTTCAACTTGATTAAACAAAGCCCCAATACAATTTATCAAAACCAAATAGAAAACCCCTTAAAAACCCAAACTTTGATATAAACCCTAATTTTCAAAACTATATAACTTTGAAATCTAAGACTATGGGTTGATAGGAAATAAAGAGGAGATTAAGAAAACGTGTTTACCTCTTAAAACGGGGTTGAAATCAAGTGGAAAATTGATGGAATAGTAGTATGAATATTTGAGAGGGTTTGGGGAAAGGGGAGAGTGTTTCACGTTGGGCAATATTGAAAAAGGGGGAGAAGATGACAACTTTAAAAGTTGTCATCCTTTTTAAAAATTTTGGGTAATTTACAACATAAATCCCTCCCTTTTTTACTAAAGCTCAATTACACCACATTTTAGGTTGAATTGTTTTAATTAAATTTTATTTGACTCGAACCATAACCCGGCTAACTCCTAAGCCTAAAACACGGGTGTTACACACCTTCGTCAAAATCTTATACAAAACCTGACAAAGACTGATAGGCCTAAATTGTGTCATATCCTCAGGCGACTTAACCTTCGGAATCAAAACCAACAAAGTCTCATTAAAGCTATCCGGAAACGGAGCCCCCTCAAAAATATCCTGGATCAAACGACAGACACTCGCTCCAACAGTATCCCAGTTCCGCTGATAAAACAAAGCCTGATACCCATCCCTCACAGGTGCTTTAAACGCATCCATATGAAAAACTGCTTTACGAACCTTATCCATAGAGACTGGGCTATCAAAGAAAGACGTAGTAGCATTAGTAATCCTAGGGAACTTACCGCGAATATGTACTGAGAAACATCCGTAATCTCGCTAGTAAAAAACATTCCATAAAACTCTACGGCATGATTTCGCAGGGCCTCATGCGATTCGACCCATCGACCACTGCCATCACGTAATCGAGTGATCAAATTTCGCTTCCTCCGATTGATCGTTGAAGCGTGGAAGTATTTAGTATTCCTATCCCCCTGCATGAACCACTGACACCTCGACTTCTAGAACCAGAGACTCTCCTCCCGCTCCAGCACAATATCAAGCTCCTCTCTGAGAGTCTTCTCCAACACCACTAACGAGTCAGAGTACCTGCGCCTAAGAGCCTTATCAATACCTCTAAGACGTGCCAATAATTCCTTTTTACGCTTACCAATATGCCCAAAAACCTCCACATTCCATTTTGAAACCATAGTTGTCAGTCTCGCAACATTCGCCTCAACCGACTCCAACGGTCTCCAACACTCCTGTAACAAATCCATGAAACCAAGATGATCTAGCCAGGCTGCAAGGAAGCGGAACGGTCTATCGTCGTCAACTCTAGTATACGATTCTCTCGATAGCAGAAGCGGGTAATGATCAGACCCCAAACGATCCAGATGAAGCACAATACTATGCGGGAAGAAATTCTGCCACGCACCATTCACTAAACATCTATCAAGGCGTTTATAAAGCCTCCCACGTCTCCAAGTAAAATCATCACCCCTATACTCGATCTCAATTAAACCTGCCTTGTACACAAACTACCGAAACAGAGAGCTAACACCGGATAGCCCCGATTTGCTACCAAAGCATTCCTCATCACGAAGAATACAGTTAAAATCACCTTCTAAGACCCAAGCCTGATTCACTCCTGGTTGCAGCCGAAGTAAATGATCCCACACCAACCTTCGCTTAGAAACCGACTGCGAAGCATACACTGCCGTAAATAAAACCCACTGATTAACGACGTCATCAAAGAACCTCCCATGAACAAACTGATTCGATACAACTAAAATCTCAACATTCACATCCTCTCGCCAAAGGACCCAAACACCACCGCTAAAACCATGGCACTCCACACGATACGAATTACCAAACCCCAATCTACGAATCACTCTATCCGCATGGACACCACTAACCCTTGGTTCAACAAGACAAACCACCTTCGGATCATGCTTTCGTACAAAAGAACGAAAATGTCGGCGAAAGTCTGGGCTCGCCACTCCCTGACAGTTCCAAAACATTAAACTAATCATCAAAAACAAAATTAGAAAAGAGATAGGACCTTAACATGATGGATTGGAATTCTCCTTGTCAACCCCATCCGCAGCCACAACTCTGACATGCATTGATGCATCCAAGCTCAAACCCGAAGCTGGAGAAGATTTCGATGCTTTATCATGAAGCACTTCGTCACCCTCTTCCGCCCCTGCTCCTTTCGATATTACTCTATCATGCATGCTCTGTAACTCCCCTGATAAAGAGTAGACCCATTCCGCTAAGATTGGTTTCGCCGGAGCACGCGTCCCATTACCACGCTTTGATTGCTTTGAAGACTTCTTAAGCGCAACATTCACCGGCAAGAGACTTTTCCCGCGGCCAACATCTTTCCGTTCACCTCCTACAACACCCTTGGATGCCTTACCATCAGCAATCACAATCGTTTTATGATTCCCCGAAACAATACCCAGGTTATGAGGTTGAACATGTGCATCCATGTTCGGAACCAAAGACACCACCTTTGCTCCCGCATGTAACCTGGTTGCCACATTCGATACGTCTGCCAAAGGAACTCGCTGTACATCGGCCGGCACAACATGATTCTGCGTGCTTCCCCGCTCATTTTCCGCAGTAACGTCCACTGCTGCAATCACCACCCCCTTACCGTGTGGCCGCTGTGCTGGCACCACCCTTTCCTTCTCTCTACTAGACCCACTATCAATAGCATGTTGCACCTTAGAAAATCCCTGATGGGCAGCAACACCTTCCCCTTCCTTTGCACTACCATCATCGTCCAATATTGAGAACCGAGACCCCCCGGAACCATGTCCACCAGCCACCTGAAGCTGCCCCTCTACCTTCCGCGGCCTCTGTTTCCTAGCATCAACCACCATCCATGGTCCATAAATGCTATCCGAACTAGCCTCCGAAACCGGTACTCCGGTGCTCGATTGCCCCACTCCCATAGCTCATGTGTCTGACTCCACTCCTAAACTCTTACCACACCCCTCCGACAAATGCCCATATATCCCACACTTAAAACAAATTTGATGCAAGCCTTCATATTCAAGTTTCTGCGTAAAGCCATCAATGCCAATACAAGGTAATAATGGCTTATTCAAATCCACAAGCACCGCAAGTCTAGCAAACTTACCTCGTTCACCCGCCGTCGTGTTGTAGTCAATACGAATAACCGTACCTATAATACTACCAATTAACTTGAACAAAGCATTTGTGTAGTACCTATACGGTAGACCCGGGAGGCGTATCCACACTACAACTTGCGATGGATGCTTTTGCGATGTCGAAAAGGAGCGCGACCATGGTTGCACTGTGAGATAACTCCCGTATAACGTCCAAGGTCCAGATGAAAGAACCCTCGCATAGTCCTCATTTGATTCAAAATTCACCAGGAAGTAATTTTTATCAAGGTCTACAACTTGATAATCACCTTTTGGCGCCCAAAGACTAGGAATGCGAGACAAAAGCGTTTTATACCCAATAGTACGCCCAAGGAGTCGTACAATCACAGCTCGCTTCATACTATCATCAATCGCGCATGAACGCGCTCGGAGAACCTAATCTTTGGGAACGATACACTGCGATCAATCGAAAAATCCGAATCCAATACATGTATATTATCTGTGGCTACACCGGCTTTGTGCTTACCACCGGCGCTGCCAGCCCTTCCAACCATATCAGCATATGTCCCCTTACCCCGGTTAACGTCATCAGCCACCAGTCTGCTATCATCACCAGCCTCTCCCTGATTCGTCGTAACCTGCATTGCCTTTTTCCCAGCACCATCAGCCTCCATACTATCCGAAGCAACCACCTTCATAGGCGTCGTCTGATGAATAAGAGACTCCCCCGCGCCGTTTGTGAATCCTGGTGAACAGTGGGAGACAAAGCCACCACCAGCGGCACCCCCCCTCGGTGGCTGGCCCCCCATCACGGTAAAGCCCCTTAAACTAACGTTATCGCCGGTAGTTTTCTCGCACTCTGGAAAAATATGAGCCGTCATTAGGGTTTTTTTATTTTTTGGTAAAAATATTTATTTAATCGAAAGACCTAGACCATAGACAAGCTTACAATAAGGACTCCAAGAATATCACGAGAGTCGAGAAAGAACATCGTGTAAAGACGTTGGTGGTGTATCAAGAATCAACGTATTACGTATGGTAAGATGGTGGTGAGTTTAGTATTTGAGTTTGGGTAACTTTAGAGAAATTAAAGACTTTAATTTTTTTAATTAAATATTTTTAATTTTTAATTAAAGAAAATAATAGAAATAGATTACGTGTCATATTATAATTGGATAACAAAAAATTTGTAACGCATGTTACGTGACTAAAAATCTTAAAATGGTTAAGGAATGAAACATTCAGCCCCGAAAAAATACTTTAGGCACCTTATATGAAAAGGATAAAAATTCTCTGTCCTTTTTCGGTGTCCTTACTTATGCTCCAAGCCTCCAACACTAAAAAATACTACATAATTGAATTTAAAGCCCTAACCTTAAATTCTAAATTATACACCCTATACCCTAAAAGTACACCCTACCCTAAATTTCCAAAACCCTAACTATAAACCTTAACCTAAAACCGTAAACCATAAATCCTAAACCTAATTTTAAGCATGGGAGCATAAGTAGAGGCACCGAAAATGGGCAGAGGATTTCCATCCATATGAAAAGGATAAAAATCCCATGTCCCCAACACTAAAAAAATACTATAAAATTGAATTTAAAGCCCAAACCCTAAATTCTAAATCATGAACCCTACATCCTATACCTTAAAATACACTCTACCCTAAATTCTCTAAACCATAACCTAAATCTAATTTTAAGCATGGGAACATAAATAGAGGTACCAAAAATGACAAAGAATTTCCATCCATATGAAAAAGATAAAAATTCTTTGCCCCTTTTCGGTGTCTCTACTTATGTTTCAACACTAAAAAATACTACAAAATTGAATTTAAAAGCCATAACCCTAAATTTTAAACCTTACACCATGTACCCTAAAAATACATCATACCCTAAATTTCTTAATCCATAACCTAAAACCATAAACATAATTTTAAGTGTGGGAGCATAAGTAGGGACACCGAAAAGAGGCAGAGGATTTCCATCCAAATGAAAAGGATAAAAATTCGCTGCCCCTTTTCGGTGCCCCTACTTATGCCCCAACACTAAAAAATACTACAAAATTAAATTTAAAGCCCTAACCCTAAATTCTAAACCATGAACCCTACATCATATACCCTAAAAATACACATTGTCCTAAATTCCCTAAACCTAATTTTAAGTATGAGAGCATAAATAGGGGGACCGAAAAAGGTGCGGAAAATTTTCATCCATATGAAAAGGATAAAAATCTTCTGCCCCTTTTCGGTGTCCCTACTAATGCCCCAACACTAAAAAATACTACAAAATTGAATTTAAAGCCCTAACCCAAGATTCTAAATCCTAAATCTTATACCCTAAAAAATACACCATACCCTACATTCCCTAAACCCTAACCATAAAGCTTAAGCTCTAAACCATGAACCTAATTTTAAGCATGAGAGCATAAGTATGGGCACCGAAGAGGACCAGAAGATTTCCATCCATATGAAAAGGATAAAAATCATTTGTCCCTTTTCGGGGTCCCTACTTATACCCCAACAATAAAAAAGTACTACAAAATTGAATTTAAAGCCCTAACTCTAAATTCTAAATCCTAAACCATATACCTTAAAAATACACCCTACTCTAAATTTCTTAAACCTTAACCAAAAACCCTAAAGCCTAAACTTAATTTTAAGCATGGAAACATAAATAAGGGCATCGGAAAGAAACAGAAAATTAAGGATAAACTACATTGTAAAAAAATCATTATTTTTACTTCTGGGTATTGTTCAAGTTTTTATTCCCACTACGTTCTTAATATTAGTAAACTACATTGTTCATTTCTTTTCTGCTTTGGATGATCTAATTTTAATTGTGTTTTAATTATCAATATATAATAATTTGGTTACTGAACTATTATCTCTCGTTAGCAAATTAATTAAAAGCGTTTATTTTTAATCCGACTCATGAACTTCAGATAAAATTTAAATTCGACCTTTAAATTTTAAATAAAATATTAATTTGATCATTGAACTTTATTTAAATCTCCTCTATCATCATTCATCTTATTATCGATTGCCGCTCATTACGATCACTGATAGGTTAAGTCCTAATTTCATATAATAACCGACTTCTTGATGGGAGAATAAACATGATCGTTCTTCTCTCTGTTTGCCATAATGTCGTTCCTTTGAGAGCCATGTAGCCTATGTTTTATTGAATTTGAATATGTATAATCTCACCCCCAGTTACTTGATGAACAAGTACCGTACGTGTTGTAGTATTTCTTTTATTTATTATTCATTAATAGACTCTTAAATTTATTATAATTCCTTCCTGTTTTGTTGGTTCTAATCAGGTTTTACCTTGCATTGAAAGAAAATCCAAGTCTGAGTAGATTTAGGTTAACCAGGTAGGCTTAAATCCATCTATAAATACCATTCGGTTCCTTTACAATCGGTTCTGGTTCAATTATCATCCTTCCTGAAATGTACATTTGTGCTTCCCTGGTGCATCTAAATTTCGAATTTATGCTGGTTTCATGGTCCACACCTATGGCTATGGACAGTCTGCCACCAAGTGTCATTGAACTGCTAGAAAGTAATCCCGGATGGTTTTCCGTTTCAACGACGAAGGAGGACTCAACACTGAAGATGGACTCCTGATTGCAGCTTCGGGTGTTTTCTCAAACGAGTCGGAAACGGATGAGAATCTTCTCTTCTGGGCTTCAGGAGTTCTCAATAAAGATGCAGTGGCAGGACTAGATGAGTTAATTTGGAGCAGTGCTTCATCTGAAGAATACAAACTACCGGATTGCTTTATTTGAAACATTACTTCTTCATTCTCATTCATCAATAGTTTACTACTTTCTGCAGTTGGCATGGTCGTCACTCTTCGTCGGACCGAAGATGGTGATCTTGTGCTTGAGCAATATCTGTGTTCAACGTTCCATAACCGGACCTAAAATATCATTTGAAGAATGATTCAATCGTTCGAACTGTCGGCAAAGGAAAATCCTTTCAAAACAATGCAAATATGAAACGACAAGCTCAACACTTACCGTGAAATCATCAGCAGCCGTTGCTATCTTTCCAATCTCAGATGGGGACCTGTAATATATGAAGAAAAGAATGATAAAAACTAGCATTCTGGCAATATGCAACGAGGGAAAAGTGAAAACATAACAGTAACAATGGTTGAAGTGAAGTGAAAGGAAATTACCAATCTACTGCAGTAACTTCTCCATGATGACTTCTCAAGCTGATAGGCTCGGCTTGAACCTTGTTTACCTGGTTTCCATTGTTAACTAAATTATGTACTGAAATAAAAACAAGAAATTTTCATTTTGAGAAAGAACCGGACCTTCCATGTATAAGCATTTCCATCACTGGAACCACTTAATATTTGATCTCCATCTGGACTGATCGCGGCCTGAAAATTGCATATATATTCAAAGGACAGGATGTACTAGCAATCAAACAAAAGGAATCATGTGCTTGAGATTATAAATGTTTAAAAGATGAAAAGCTATAAATGATTTGGATTCGAATGAGTTCAGATACGAATCTGTATCAAGCATTAATATGTTCCATTTTAAAGTTTTTTCATGTATTTTGAGGATTCTTAAGATTATATCATCATATTCGTATTCAAATATGTGCTAGGTAAAAAGATACGGATATATCGAATATAAAATGAAATAGAACGTACCTTCACATAAAAAGATTCTATTCTGCATCCAGAGAAAGTTTGAATCGGGCCCTTGTCAAGCTGAAGTACATTATACAAGTATATCCTGTAAAGGGGGAACAAAAAATTGCAGCCTAATTAAACAATCAATGAATGTTTGTAAACGCAGCTTGAAATAAACAGATGCCCATCAGAATCATTACCTGTTATCCATGCATGATGCCGTGAGAAATACTCCTTTCAAATCCTGGGACAAACTAGATATGCCCTGAAATGGCACCATTAACATGTTTAATATAAATAACTCTAGTTAAAGCTCTACTATTCGAGCTATTTAGTAAAATACTGATTATGAAATATATTGTTGGAGAGAAAAACCAACCTTTTGAGTTGATGACTCTGGCTGTGGACATGCCTGAGTAACATTAGATTTGAGATTTCTGGAATCCCAGAACTTCACGACACTGAAATAACCACCAGGATTAAGCGGGAGAGGAATTAAGTCAGCATGATATAGCATATGCACAAGAACTCAAAACTTGATCTTAGAAATGCCACTGAACTTTTAACTTACCTGTCTGCTGCTCCAGCCGTGGCAATGGAGATCTCATCTTTGAGATAAATAACTGATGTAATGCTTGCAGCAGCACCCTGAAAAGATGTAAATAAAGCATGAAAATTTGTTTAAAGTATGTTGAACAAACTTCAGCAGTGAGCAAACCTTGCCACGACCCCGCCTAGCTTTAGATGAAGGATGAGCTCCTTTGACCATGGAAGTTGATCTGAATCAAATGACAATAACAGCAATGAATAGAGTGGTAATTATTGCCTGATATCACAGACATAAACCTCTAGATCTACATTACTCGGACACTTTGTTTTTATAAAAGTATGCATGTTTGATACTTATATATGACACACGGATATGAAGATATGACATAGAAGAATTCTCCATATACATGAAAGAACAAAGAAAAATATAAGCATACCCGTATTCAACACTGAAACTCTCAAGTCTGAGTAACATAATTCTAAACAATGTACAACAAAATAAGTTGCAATAACTTACGGATGGCAGAGTTCATCGCATCTACTATTCGAGTCAATCTTGCATCTTAGGTCCCAAATGGCAAAGGACCCATCTCTTGACCCAGAGACAACAAGATCTGTTGGACAATCAATGGTAAATGACCAGCTCTTTCTGAAGAAACGAACAAAAGAAAGATGTTCAAGAAAGCTACCAGAATTGGTTGGATGAGAACTCAAACATTTAACACTTCCTGTATGCCCCGTCAAAACACCAGTGCATTTATTATCCTGAGCATCCCATACCTTTATCTGCACAATGTTCAAAAGGAAAAACAAGTCCTTCCATTGTTTCTTTCTCGTTGAAACACTAAAACAAACTGTTTTATTTAGCAGGGATGCTTACAGTTTGATCCCCTGAAGCTGTTAAAATGTGGGTACCTTCCTGCAAGAAATATAAGATTATTAGCATCAAAGCATCGGCTAGAATATTTTGCATGGTAATTATTCCTTTATCTTCTTTCAGTTAAACCAAAAACAAACATGATAAGTATGAACCTACATTACTAAAATTTGTGTGCGAGTGACATATTCGCATATTTATGTTCAAAAATATGCATCTACTAAGCAAGCATATTTGGCCGGTTAGTCAAGTAGGATTCATGGGTAATTATTCCTCATTTCCCTTAGGTCATGGGTTCTAAACCCACAAGGAACACCCCTTTCTTCCACTAGAGTCCCCCTTCACCTTCGCTCTAAGTAGGATTAGAATTTGTCAAAAAAAAACGCATCCACTTGGATGTAAGATATAAATACTTAGAGAATGGTGATAAATCAAATCAACAGACATTTACAACATATTAGTTCTCTATTTTTGCTGATTATTTTCAAAAAGTTGGGATCAACCATCATTCGAATAATGTTTTCCAACCAATAATTTTCAATGCAGTCATATGAACCGTCATCAGGAATCAAAATGCCATTAAAAATGTGACATACCTTGATCCAGCATACATCAAATATGGCATTTTGATGTGCTAGCCAATCACTGATTCTTGCTTTTTCTATACAAAAATATTAGGGGAAAAAGCACCAATTTCAGAACTCAAATAAAAATTGGTATTAAAATAAGATAAGACATAATGGATTTTAATTAAAACCCAAACGATTTAACCTGCATTTTCACGGTGAGATGCAGCAGAAGAAAGCTTCCGACGAGAATCAAACAGGTTGACATATCCAGCCTCGTCGGATACAGCGAAAATATGGGAACTTTTACTTGCCTGAGATTGGGGATTTTCATTTCACATACAATAAATCTTATTAAACTAATTCAAACCCTTTTCTTGTGTGGGGAAATCATATATAAATGTAATATTATTTGAATAATCTATTAAAACTGGGGGAAAATGGAGTACCTTGCAAAAGGAGACGGCCAAAGGAGGCGACTCTAAAACGTTATTTTCAATGGCTCCGATTTCAGTAAAATCCGAAGCAAATTCGTCAATCCATGCTCGTTTTCTAACTGCATTTTTTATGAAGTTATCTTATAAATAAAGCAAAAAAAAAATGCAGATAATGGAAATTGAGAGAAAATGAGACTTACCTGGGAAGCTACTGAGTTCCCTGGATCTGATACCGTGGAAAAAAGATTTGAATTTTGACGAATCGAACTGCATTTCTTTTGCGGAAATCAAAAGCTCGGAAAGAGATTTAAAGATGAAAAAAAAATGAAACTAATTAAAGGTTGAGGACTTTTTATATTTTTCATTTGGATTACGCGCGAGGTAGTGTTTGACTGTGGTTTGAGCTGGCGGGAAAATTCAAAATTTCTTTTCCGCAGTTTTCCGGCGGTTTACCAGGGGTTCTTTTTTCTTTTTAAATATATAGGCTTAATAGTAAAAAATGTGTTTAATCTATACTATTTTTTTAGTTTTGTATTTAATATTTTTTGGGCAACTTTGGTGTCAAATGTTTCATTTTGTAACCTAAATTAGATTTTTTGTAATAGACATTAAAAAATTTATATTATCTAATAAAAACACGACACATGACATATTTCTAACATTTTCTTTCATTTTTTATTCTTTAAAAAATCATAAAAAATTTAATTTATTAAAAAATCAAATCTTTAATTTTTCTATAACTCTAAACCATAAATTCCCCCCACTCTCATCATCGGCCACCCTTACCTTCGTCAGCCCCCCACTACTCAAAGTCTCATCATCCCATCGTTCTCAAACCCTAAATTCCTCTCCCTCCCATCATCGGCCACCCTTACCTTCGTCAGCCCCCTACTACTAAAAGTCTCGTCATCCCGTCGTTGAAAATCTGTAAATGAATTGTCGATTGCTTTGTCGACGAACATCTAAAAACAAAGAAAGATAGACTGATTGAGCTTTTAACTGACGGCTAGAGCGTGAAAATGCTAAACAGTGAGGTGCCTGATGCTTGAGTGGCGAACGTAAACCACTTACGTGTAAGGATGTCGGACGGTGAGAGAGATGTGATTTGAAGATTTAAGTAGGGTTAACACTTTGTTTAATAAATTAAAAAAAAAAACTAGGGTTATACAATACTTTGCAATTTAAGTATGGCGTCTAATAATTACCTTAACACTTAATTATAAAAAAATAATTAGCTTGTTTGCAATTTCAATATAAAATAAATATTTTTTATAAAAATGTTTATTATCACGTGTCTCATTAAAAACTTTTATAATTCTAATCGAAGAAAAATAGTACACATTATATTTTTTAGTTGCCCTCCCGTTTTTCGGGGCTTTTTTTTCAGGGCTTTTGCCTTGACTAATATGGACCGACTCGCGTCGCACACCCGCTTTGGTGGGTGAGTCTCCTAGCAATAATTTTCTACATACGCAAGGCCTCGAACTCGATACTTGCTTGAGCGATACCAAGCTGCTTACTACTTGGACCAACCCTTGTTGCTAAAGAGTACACATTGTACTAAGAACCACATATAGTTCAACGGATACAATATTACACTAACCTGTTTTGGTTCAAGTGGTAAGCAGCTTGATGTCTCTTAAGCAAATTTCGAGTTCGAAACGTTGTGTATATAAAAAATCGCTATTTGGAGACTCATTCACCAAAGTCAGGTGTGCGATGCGGGTTGATTCGAGTTATTCAAAGTAAACCTACAAATCAAAAGGGAAACAAAAACAAATGACAATAAATGCATGAAAAATTGTTTCTCCAAACTCAAAAAATTAGTTATCGGTGAAAAGGAAAACATTATTTTCGTACGAACAGTTTATGTATATAATATACATAAAAAATATACTAGATATTAAAAATATAAGATATTACTATAAAATCACAATAACGATATTAAAAAATCATACATCTCCAACGCGCATTTCTCAGATTCTTACTCATAGAAACATAGTCTGCAGACTCTGCACGCACTAAATCATATATATAATAGTATGGTAAATACACTAAATTCTATATATATTAGTATAAATTTTGAAAAAAAATGTGAATAATGTTCATTTTAAGAGACTCGGATTTAATCGTAATTTTTATAAGGTATGTGTATTATTAAATGGTTAAAAATATTTATGATCAGATTTTATCTTATAATTATCTTTGGACTATTAAAAAAATTAGATTAAAATTGTTATTATATCATGTCATGTTTTAATTTTTATAGCAAAGAGACAGTTGTGAATAAAATAAAGAAGAACAGTAATAAGAACAAGGCTTAAGGGTACCAAAGGCCCCTAAACTTTTTTAAAAAAATCAATTAAGCCCTTAATGTTTTTTTGCACTCAATGTCACCCTCAAACCTCAAATTTTAACCAATCTAACCATTTGACCGACGGATTCCGTCATTGACCGACAGAATCTGTTAAATACTTAAACATGGGCCGTTTATATGCCACATCACCTGCCAAATATTAAAAATTTATTTATAAACTAATGACGTGGATTAAAAACGCTGACGTGGATTAAAAAATATTAAAAAAAAAACAAAACACTTATTAAATCCTAACCCTAACATTATATCCTTCCAAAACTTGAAATCCAGAAAGTGAAATCTGCAGGTTTAGTGAACACCCATTTTGATTTTTTTCTCTCTTGCATATCGTGAAATTCTCCTGGCTTGATTGTAAGATCTTAATAGGTGAGTATTCAAATTTCATTTTTTTCTAATCAGTTATCTCTCTCACATCTCGCGTCTATCGCCATTATTGGGAAATACAGATTTTGAAGATGACGATCTCGGCTAGTTCATCAAACTAAGGAGAAGCTGTGTTTTGTGATTGCGGTCTAAAATGTCGTATGTGGACAACATGAAAAAGGAAAAATGCTGGAAGAAGATTCTTCGGTTGTTCAAATTATAAAAATTCTGACTGTAATTTTTTAGGTGGTGTGATGAAGATATGTCTGATAGAGCAAAAATTTTTATAAACAAATTGAAAAAAAGAAAATGATGAGTTAAGGAAAGTGAGTCGAGCTAATGAGGAAGTTCAACAAATGAAGCTGGAATTGGAATTGATGCAGAAATAACTGGTTTTAGCTATCGAACATGCTCATACATTTAGGAACAAATCAACACTGTTTTACACCGGTGTAAATCAGTTCTTTAATTTACTAAACAATCAACACTGTTTTACACCGGTGTAAATCAGTTCTTTAATTTACTAAACAATCAACACTATCTTATACCGGTATAAATCAGTTCATAAACAATTACTTTTGTGTTTAACCAATATTGTTCATGTTCCATTAAACAAGATTGTTCACAATCCTTAATCCATTCATAAAAATGCATATTGAACATATTTGTTATTTCTTCCTAAATGTATGAGTATGTTCGATAGCTAAAACCAGTTATTTCTGCATCAATTCTAATTCCAGCTTCATTTGTTGAACTTCCTCATTGGTCGACTCACTTTCCTTAACTCATCATTTTCTTTTTTTTTTCAATTTGTTTATAATAAATTTTGCTCTATTAGACATATCTTCATCACACCACCTAAAAAATTACAGTCAGAATTTTTATAATTTGAACAACCGAAGAATCTTCTTCCAGCATTTTTCCTTTTTCATGTTGTCCACATACGATATTTTAGACCGCAATCACAAAACACAACTTCTCCTTAGTTTGATGAACTAGCCGAGATCGTCATCTTCAAAACCTGTATTTCCCAATAATGGCGATAGGCGCGAGATGTGAGAGAGAGATAACTGATTAGGAAAAAATGAAATTTGAATACTCACCTATTAAGATCTTACAATCAAGCCAGGAGAATTTCACAATATGCAAGAGAGAAAAAAAATCAAAATGGGTGTTCACTAAACCTGTAGATTTCACTTTCTGGATTTCAAGTTTTGGAAGGATATAATGTTAGGGTTAGGATTTAATAAGTGTTTTGTTTTTTTAATATTTTTTAATCCACGTCAGCGTTTTTAATCCACGTCATTAGTTTATAAATAAATGTTTAATATTTGGCAGGTGATGTGGCATATAAACGACCCATGTTTAAGAATTTAACAGATTCCGTCGGTCAATGACGGATTCCGTCGGTCAAAGGGTTAGATTGGTTAAATTTTGAGGTTTGAGGGTGACATTGAGTGCAAAACAACATTAAGGGCTTAATTGATTTTTTAAAAAAAGTTCAAGGGCCTTTGGTACCCTTAAGCCTAAGAACAAAGAACAAGAATGGAAAAATAAAGAGATGAGAGGAAGAGAGAGATTTATATTATTCTCAATACTCAAGTATATACAATGCATTCATTAGATAATCTATTTATAGGCATAAGAAGTACATAATACATTAAACTTTAATTAATGAAGATAATATTTCTAATGATAAAGTAAATCAAATCTCCTTGATAAAGTCCTTATCATTATAGACATCCACATAGATAAATATTCATAACACTCTCCTTTAGATGTCTATGAAGATAATGTGCCTCGTTAAAACCTTACTAAGATAAAAACTCAGTGCGAAAAAATTTTCTTTAGTGAAGGAAAAAAAGCACACACATCTTTGATACGCATAACATGTTGCCTCATTAAAAATCTTACCAGGAAAACCCATTGGGACAAAACCTCGGTTAAGGAAAAAAGAGCGCAACGCGTATTTACTCCCCTCATGAAAACATCGCATAAGATCTTTGAATCTTTATAATTCAATCTTGAATATTATTTTTCTAAAGATCGTGAGGGATGAAACTTTGGAGTAATATGTTCCATGATATATCCACTTTCAAACTGAGATATACATCTTGCATTATCTTCACACAAGATAGCTTTTATCATACCTTGTAAAAGTAAACTCACATATCTTTTGGATATGTTGGGTCAATGGTCTTAGCCAAACACATTTTTAGCTTGCCTCGTGCATAACAATTATTTCTACGACATTTGAGGATGCATCAACAAATGTTTGAAGATCTAAATGTAATGATTTTTGTATATCTATGGATATTGCTTGACCAACTAATATATGGTGCTTCAAAACAAAAAAAAAGATATAATTATCTTTATTCACATCCAACAATCTTACAATAGATATGCTTTATCCATATTGAATCTTCTTTAAGATTCTTTCAACTTATGTCCATTCATAGACAAAAAAACATATTTAAGTGCTTGATCTTTAGGTCGAGACAAAACCACATCTCAAGATTCTTTTTCTCAAATCATTTCCTTAAATGACCAAATGCTTAGAAAGCTCTTCAGGAGTTCTAATAATACAATGAATCTTGATTCAAATTCTTTTATAAAATACATAAGGAAATCTTATCATTCTTATTGTATTTCCTCAATTAGTACTCACTAAGGCGATTGTATCAAATGCGCCAAAATATTCAATGAGACATGTCTAAATAAATTTTCTAAAAAAATTTCAAATGTTTTTAGTATTTTAATTCCTTTATAGATAAATAAGGATCCATAAATAATTAGACGCATGTAATATATTTCATACTTCCAAAACAATTGCATCCACCATGAAGTAATTAAAACTCTTCATAAATCACAATTCAAGTCGAATTTACGACTACTTATTTGTGCCTCACTTGCATTACACCTTTAGATATTTGGACTGTTGGTCTAAATACTTCTCTTTTAGAAGTTCAAAGCGTCTTTCTATATTGGCCAATTCAATATATATACTTCTTGATAGATTTCTATACAAGATCCTCGTTTTCTTTCTTTACTTCTATAAAAGTATTCTATTTAAAACTATTTGTAAAATTGTTGTCGACAACTTTTCAATTTTCTGGTTCCATTCTCGTAGTGACATAACTCATTGAGATCTCTTCAAGATTTCAATCTTTATTTCAGGTACCTGAAACTTTTCAAGAGTTTTATTATTAGTTATGTCTTTGGTCTATTCAGGAGCACCCGCCTCTAATATATGACCATCTCATATTACTTTCCATTTACGAGAATTTTGATCATTAAAACCATTTCAACTATTATGCTTTAGGCATGATTTACATTCTTTCGCTCTAACATGTAATTTAAACTTAGAGCATTTCAGCTGGTGTATGAGACTTAGTTACTCTCATTGGGTCAGTAAATAAGTCTGGCAGTTGACATGTAATAACATGAATTATCTTATAAACTTTCGGTTCATATACGAGAATCTAAAAAACGATAATTCATTTTCCTTTATTCAGCTGATTATTATCTCCCCTAATGTTGAGAAAAATCATGTCATAAATGATTCTCCAATTAATGTTTAAGAGTTTAAACATAAAAGGAGACTCGTACTCAATATATATTCTCAACCATTTTTATTTACCAATTTTGTGTGTTGTGGTGGAGCAATTCATATCGCACATTCAAAAATTATAAAATGAAAAATGTATGGTTTCTGACCAAAAATCAATCATAACGGGGAGTTTATTATAACTCGTTGGTTGGATGCGTGTAAGTGTTGTTATATGGAAACACCATATAAATAATAACTCTTTTGTTCTCATAGTTTAGCTATTAAATAGGAGACATCCTATTGAAATTTTACAAAACTATATTTTTCATAATCAATCGGCTTTGTAACAACTGATATAGCCTAAAATATAAACCCACTAGCTTTTCAAGATGAATAGTCTAACTGCATAATCAGAATCCTTTTATAACCAATCTCACAAACTTCTGGTTGTAAGTTGATAAAACAATGTAGATGCATCTACTAAAATCATATAAAACTTTCCACATTTGTGGATAAATGAGCCCATATTTTATTCAGATATGCAAGACATGCAGTTTCAACTTTAGTACAAGAACTTCAAAAAAGTTTTAAGAAAAGCGGATGATGTTTATTTTAAGAAATTCAGGTTTAATCGTAATGTTTGTAAGGTGTGTGTCCATTGTCAAAGGGTTAAGAATATTTATGACCAGATTCTACCTTATAATTACCTTTGGACTATTCAAAAAAAAATTTGAATTAAAATTGTTATTATATCAAGTATTGTTTTAATTTTTACAGCAAAGAGACATATTTTCTACATAAATTTAATTGAGTGATTCAATTATTATTTTTAAAATAAAATTAAATTATTTGTTATCAAATCTATAATTAAAAATTTTGTAGTGTATTTTACCCATAATAATAAAATTGCTTTGTTATTTCTCGCCTCAACATCAATTGTCCAAAATCTGTTTATCCTCGCGTCCAATTCGTCCAGGAATTATTGGGTTCAAATATTCGCATAGGGCGAAGCCCAAAATTTCTTAGGGAGCAATGTTAAATTATAAATTTTTTTTAGACCAACATATAATTTATCTCATTTTAGCTTAAAATATATAGTTTTTTGTTAGGATAAATTTAACTCTACCATTATTAGGGGCTAAAAAACAATTTTATTATTAATTTAACTTTGATTTTGAAATATAAAGGGACTCAAAAGAAAATCCAACTACTTAGAGGGATCAGATTTAGAATTTAAAATTAAAATAAATAGAATGTTGTAAAATAAATTTTACAAATTTTATCTTTTGCTTCTTTCTTGTTTTGGTCACCAAAATATTATTTTTTCTGTGAATTTTTTAATGATGGATGACAAAAATAGGGGGAATGTAACGTTAATGATGCATTTGTCAAAAATAATAATTTCATGACCAAAAGTAGAAAATAAAAATAATTTAGTGACCAAAGATGTTGTTTACCGGATACATTATAGTATTAGGGGGTTAGGGGCTTAGGGCTACCAACTCAACACTTTGCCTAACATATTAAATATACCTGCGAATTCCGGGGAAGACCTTTAAGTGGGGCCCCAGACAGTGCCATAGCAAACAGCCAAACACGGAGCACATGTGGGACCCTCCAGCGTGGCAGGGTGACCCCATGCCAATTCCAATACAGAGCACAAATGTCTTGATCAAAGTTTAGACATTAGCTTTTCCCTTTCTTTTTGTGTATTAAATAATAAAAAGACGTGTTAAATGTGAAAAAGGCAAATTAACGGCGTTAATTATCAAATTAATCGAGTAGTCTCAGTGAAAAAAATATTATTATTTTTAAAAGATTCGATTTAAACAGTTTATTTGCAGCGTGTTTAATTCCCGCTTAAACAATTTGCCTCTCAAGTCTCAACGCCATTTGATTCTTCAAGATTTTTATTTTATTTTATAATAGTCCCTCCAAGTTTTCAACTCTTCAATTGAGTCCTCGACATTCGAGGTAAGTTACGGTAAGTACTAACATATTGTGTCCTATTATGAGGCGTCCATGAAACCCTTTTAAGAGCAAAAATGATATGAATACTAAAAAAATACAATATATTTTTATTGTTGAAGATTTTGACCAACCGCAAAATCGAGATATCCCTCGACACCCTTGTAAAAAAAAGAGTATCTCAACAAAATATATTATGGGTTTTTATCTTACGTTCGCACCAAAAATTATTATGTTATTGATCGTATGCGAAGAACTAGTTCCCGGCAAAAAAAAATGTTGATGGGAATGTATTTAGAATTTTTTTGAATAATTTCTATTTAAGAGAGAGTGTCAACCGAAAGCTTTAACCATTTGTTTTAGAGATTGTTGACATTCATTTAGAATTTTTAGAAAGCATACAAGTATTTTAATTTAATAATAATAATAATAATAATAATAAAGCGTTAAATGCAATATATATATATATATATGTATATAGCCGGTAAAAAATACATATACACATTTAAACCGACAGATAATTTGTATTTTTCATTTGAAATTATTAAAAAAGGAATCGGAAACAATCTTATTGTTGAGTTGACTAATGCTTTTGAATAAACAAAGATGGATTGAAAATGAATAATTTTGTACTTTGTGATTGAATAATCTTTTGTTAAAATTATGCCAAACTATCTTATATATTTATAAATTATAAGGGCAGTTTTAATTTTTTTATAATTAAATATAATTACATAAGTATAATGTGTTTAAACAATCATCGTAATTTATAAGTTTATTAAATTGAAAATAATAAGAGAGACCTTAATCACGCTCTTCAATTTTTTAAAGAGAGTGAGAATTAATTTAATTATGCACATAATAACAAACTTCAACTTTATAATTAATAGCTCATCCCCTTGTGTCCTGGTGGCAAAGATAGATGTTCATCATCCCTTGGGACCCGGGTTCGAGCACCAGTAATACATGTTGTGTGTGCCGTTGTGCCGTCTTTGAAAAGACTAAGAAAGTTGAACAGATGCTACCCTTGCATCACACCAGCATATTCAAAAAAAAAACTTTATAATTAATATTATTTTAAAAATTAAATTTATGTAACTATAATCTGTACCACGAAACACAATATGGAGAATTATAATACAATCACAGTTTGATATTTAAAACATGTATAGAAAATTAAAATTCCTTGCCGATATAATTACTAACAAATATATTCTCATACAATTATGTTATATTGTCCAAACATACTTAGATAAAAAAAACATCTCCATAAAAAGATTTGTAATAATATATTAATTTTTTTTGACCCATTGTTTTCCAGAAAAGAGAAGGAGGGAAATTCTAGCACCAATCCGTAGGCGGATACATGACTTTATGTTAGAGGGTGAACTTATAAAATTTTAAGAGTAAAAATATATTTTTAAGAGAAAATATTTTTTTTTTTATATACGAATTTTAAAATTTTAGGGGACGACCACCCTGACCTATCCTGCATCAATCAATCTCCATTATGTTGACTTTTATATTAATTATTATCGTATTATAATATTTTATTCTATCTCAAATTCAAGTGTATAAAATATATTGCGTTTTTTCAAATCAATTTTTATATATTAGTTTGTTGATGGTTGCTGCTAGTTTGATTCGCCGTATTTTAAAAGTTATGCATTTTTTATTTCTGCTTTCAACTCATACATATAATTTGTTAATTTAAAAATTATTCAATTATTAATATAATTACTATGCTGAATTAAACATGATTTTTAACAATTTGTTGGCTTCTCAAAATTTGCAATGCGCACGCAGTAACTATACGAAATGCTTTTGTTACAATGAATATTAAACTATAAAATTTTAAAATTATTATTTTATATATTGATAGTGAAGAAATCATTCCACAAGTGGAATTGTACTATATAATTTTATTTGTGGATTAGTTTTTTCTACGATCAATATATGAATAATTATTCACAATTTTATTATTTGTTTATAAAACTTAAATTGCTTTTAAGATGTTTTCTAAGAGGGTTATTATCCAATACATAAGTGGTGAAAATATAACTTTATTTGTGATTTAGACCTTAGGGGTTTTAGTGCACAAATTTATAATTTGGGGTTCATGATTAGAATTTAAGGTTTGAGTTAAAATTTATGGTTCAAAATTTAGGTTTTAGGCTGATATGGTTAGGATATAAGTTAACCTATAAACCCTAAAATTTTAGACTTAAACTCAAAATTCTATTAATACCCCTAAATTCGAAATTACTACACTTAAACCCCTAAATCTTAATAAGCTTCTTAAATCCTAAAATCAAAACGCTTGTATAACAAAATTTTCACAAGCACTTGTGCATGGAATAATCACCCTTCTTAAATGATAATACAAAAGTTAGATATAATATTTGTTTTTCTTATAACTATATGCATTTAATTCCAACGGCGGATCTATGTGAATTGTAGGGTGATCATAAATTTTTTAAAGTTTATATGTTTGCCTTTAATTTTTATGAATTAATCCTTATTTTTTTTTAATATTTATGATTTCTCTCCATTCTAAAATTTTAAAATTTTATATGTGTCCACTCTAAAAAATATTTCTGAATCTACCACCGGTTAATTTTTTAGTTGATTAATCCAGATTGGGTACAACATAAGTTCATTATGGGGGCGATCCTCCAACTCAATTTACTACATTCACAATACCAATTGTTATATTATCTTACTGTAATGGGATTTAAGTTTGGGGTTTTGATCAAGAAAAAATGTTAAGTTCATGGTTTAACGTGGACAAAAAGAATTCAAGGACCAAATTGAAAAACGATAACAAGGCAAAGGACTCAATATTGTTTTATCCTTTATTTATTTAAATGACGGCTTACAGCTTTTGCTAATCGTTAAGTAGCTTTTGTTTTTCCACTTTAATTTTCTTTCAAAAATAACAGGGAACATCAACTTCCATTTACAAAATTAAATTTTGTTTATAAAACAAAGTTATAATCATTTGTTTTCTGATTCATTTTCTTTCCTTTCTCTTGTTTGGATCCGATCTTGAACAGTTTCTTACGAGGAAAGAAAACTAAAACAAGGCAAAATCCTCTCCAAGCTATAAAGGAAAGCTGTTTCACTCTTCTCTTCAGTCTTCAAAGAACAGCTTCCTTTTCAAATAATTTCTGGGTTTTCCATTTCATGGAAAATTTCACCTTTTCCTGCATTCTTTTCTCTGTTCTATGATCAGGTAACTTGGTTCTGGCCTCTTTAAATTTCCCTTTTCTATGATGGGTTCTTTTCTTTTTTCTTTATTGATCAAGATTCTTTTTTTTCATGCATTTTCTTAGTAACTAAAGTTTGCACTTTAATTCTCGAAAAGCAACCAAAAGTTCACACTTTTGTGTTATCCAGGAACTTGATTTTAAGCTTTGGGTAGACTTTTTGATTGCTAATTTACAGTTTATGCATATCTTGGCATCTCTGTGATATTTGGTGTTTTCTTTGATTGTAGGGTATGCTGGTGATTATATTTTGTTTGAATTTGTTATTGCAACTTTGAATTCTCATTTCTTGGTTTTGGACAGATTCTTAATATGTGACTGTTTGTAATTATCATATATGATCTATGTATAAAAAATGTTCAAATTTTGCTGAATTTGACTTTGGTGTGGCATTGATAGGTGTTGTTGAATTGTTCAATGGAATCCCTTGTTATTTCTTCCTCAAAAAATCAAAACCCAGGTTCTGGTATGGGCAACAATAGTCCTTCCACGTCTGGGATGCCTAGGAGGCCTTCTCGGCCTCCACCGCCGAAACACTCCGAAAACGAAGGGCTTTCTTCTACGTATCCTGGTGTGAGGATCGAATATCATCCAGACGGTTCACTATGTTCCCAAAAGCATTCATTTAAAACAGCCTGTGGCAACATGGTGTGTGAAGAATTGGCTAATATGCCAAAACACTCCTATGATTTGAGCAAGATGAAGTCCGAATCGGTGGGAAAGATTTTGGCTGTGGCAAACAAGTGTTCCTTAAAACATCCTGTTGATGATCATAAGAGTTCTAATTCCATTGCTTCATCGGAATATGAAACAACTGTGCAGGGTGTACATTATTATGATTCGAGTAAGGCGAAATCCAAATCAGTAGGAAAGATTTTGACAATGACAAGCAAAGCTTCCTTAGAACATCCCATTGATGATACTAAGAGTTCTAATTCCATTGCTTCATCAGAATATGAAACAACTGTGCATGGTGTACATTATTATCATTCGAGTAAGGCTAAATCCGAATCAGTAGGGAAGACTTTGACAGTGGGAGACAAATCTTCCTTCAAACATCCCATTGATGATCATAAGAGTTCCAATTCCATTGGTTCATTGCAATCTGAAAAAACTGTGGCTGGTGAACACTATTATGATTTGAGCAAGTTGAAATCAGAATCGGCGGGAATGATTCCGAGAATAGGAAGCAAATCTTCCTTCAAACATCTCATTGATGATCATAAGAGTTCTAATTCCATTGGTCCGTTGGAGTATGAAAAGCTTGTGCCTGGTGTTATGCAGTTGAACAACCTCACTGTATCTCAATCAGAACCAAGCATTTGTCTGAGTCGTTCGAGTAGTTACCGCACCGGGTCGCTCTATGCTGAAGCGAAACAAAGCTTCACCAATACAGAAAGCAGTGATGAAAGTGGTGAAGCGAGTAGGAAGACAAGCATCTACAGAGAGAGCAATGCCAGTGATGTTAGTTATGAAAGTGGCTCATGCAGTTCGATCAATGCCATTTACAAGCCCCACAAAGCAAATGATATAAGATGGGCTGCAATCCAAGCTGTTAGATCAAGGAAAGGAGACTTGGACTTTAAGCACTTTAGGGTGTTGAGGCGACTGGGGTGTGGTGATATAGGCAGTGTTTATCAATCTGTATTGACCGGCACCAACACGTTTTTTGCGATGAAAGTTATGGATAAAGCTCTTTTGGCAAGTCGAAAGAAGCTTCTTAGAGCCCAAACTGAGAGAGAGATTCTCCTATCTTTGGATCATCCTTTCCTCCCCACCTTGTATACACATTTTGAGACGGAGAAGCTTTCTTGCTTGGTTATGGAGTTTTGCCCTGGAGGAGACTTGCATGCTCTCAGGCAAAGACAACCTGGAAGGTACTTTCCAGAGCAAGCTGCCAGGTTAGCTCCTCATGCTCTTTCTCGGACTTGAGTGTAAATATCGGATAAACGTACATGTCCAAATTATTTTACTTGGATTCGGGTGTAAGTTTCAGACATGAGTATGACGATACCCCTGTACGCTGTACCCTTATCCGAGTATGTGTCTGATATGAGGACTTAAAGGGAAATGAAGAGTATACTCAAGTTTCCAATTCTGCATTTTTAATGCAACTGCTGCATGTATTTAAAATTTCTCATGGAAACCTGTGGTTCCGTTTCCAGTTAACTCCCTCTAGTGCTCAATTTCCCATCAGATGTACAATATAAAACAGCTAGGAAATGCCATTGATCTTGTCCCATTGTTCTGCAGATTTTACGTGGCCGAAGTTCTCCTCGCTTTGGAGTACCTGCACATGCTTGGGATCATTTACAGAGACCTTAAACCTGAGAATGTTTTGGTCCGAGAAGATGGACATATAATGCTTACGGATTTTGATCTCTCTCTTAGATGTACCGTCTTGCCGACACTGGTTAAATCATCAAACCCGACCCTGGCATCGAAAAATTCAGCATTCTGTACTCAGCCTGCATGTTTACAGCCAACTTGCATAATGCAGCCGGATTGTATCCAACCTGCATGTTTTGGACCATCTTTTTTTTCGAGCAAGCCTAAGAAAGACAAGAAGAGCAAAATAAAGAATGAATCGAATCATCAAGTGAGTCCTCTTCCCGAGCTCATTGCAGAACCTACCAGTGCTCGATCAATGTCCTTTGTTGGCACTCACGAGTACTTGGCACCCGAGATCATTAAAGGCGAAGGCCATGGAAGTGCTGTTGATTGGTGGACGTTCGGGGTCTTTCTATATGAACTTTTGTTCGGAAAAACCCCATTCAAGGGGACCGAGAACCGGGCAACACTCTTTAATATAATCGGCCAGCCATTGAAATTTCCAGACTACCCCAATGTGAGCTTCGCTGCAAGGGACTTAATCCGAGGTCTACTTGTAAAGGAACCACAACATCGGCTTGCATATAGGCGTGGGGCTACCCAAGTTAAACAGCATCCATTCTTTCAGAGTGTCAATTGGGCGCTCATTCGATGTGCAAATCCGCCGGAGGTGCCGATGCTATCAATGAGGGGCTCGTTTGCCAGAACCGACATGGCGAAAGCTTCGATGAACAACATGGTTCCGGGTTTAGATGTGAAGCCTTCTGGTAATTATTTCGAGATTGATTTCTTTTGATTCTTGTGATTATTTTTTTCTCTTAGAAACAATGTTGTAAACATCTCTTTGAACTTGATGAAAACATATAATTGAGATATGCAAATGAATAGAAATGAGGAATCAAGTTGCTTCTCATGATAACAAAGAAGTTAATCCATGTGTTCTGATAAAAACTAATGGAGTAACATTTAATTTGTTTTTTTTTCTTACAGATTTAGTTCCCAAAGTTCATACCTTTATCATTTTAGCCTTGATTAATAATAAATTTCATTTTCAAGTTTATATCTTCCCTTAAGTTGTCCGTTATTTTATTTGAAAATTATAAAAAATTATTTATTTTTACAAAAACAGGAAATATTAAATATTTAAAAAAATAAAAATCCAAAATATTATAAAAGAAATTTTAAAAAAAGATAATATTTTTTACCAATATATAAAAAGGGAAAACTACATATTTAGTACCCAACTATGCTCGCGTTACTGTTTTGGTACCCAAACTATTATTTTTTGGCAAAATAATGTCTAACGTTACGTTTTTGTTCTGTTTTGGTACCTGACCGTTAAAAACTAACGAAAATGGCGACGTTGCTTGGGTTAATAATATTTTTAGTCCAAAAACTTATACAATCTATGAATTTAGTCTAAATCCTATCAATTTAAACTATAAATTGTTCAATTTTCTTATTCTTCCAGTCGAACGTAATTTACAATTTTACCCCCAAAATTAAGATGGTGTTTTAAACTGATGGATTTTGGACTAAATTGATCATATATATAAGTGTTTTGGACTAAAACTATAATTATACCAAGTCATGTCGCCATTTTCGTTAGTTTTTAACGGTCGGGTATCAAAATAGAACAAACACGTAACATTAGGTACTATTTTACCAAAAATAATAGTTAAAATACCAAAACAATAACACGATATAACTGGGGTAATTTAGTTTTCCCTATAAAAAATTGAGTTGAGATTTGATGAGAGCTCTCATAATAACGACCCGATAATCGATATGTGAGGTGACTATAGGATATGAAATATGCGAGTGAATAAAATCTTCTGATGAGTTATAAAGATATTTATACATACAATAAAAATTATTTATTGTTGAAGTTTAGGGTAAATTACACTAAATGCCACTTAATTTTATTAATTGAATCGAACATACTATTAAATTATAAATTAATATTATTGTACCACTAAATTTTATTTTTTATTCAATCCAAGCACTTGACCGTTACATTAAAACGGCGTCGTTTTGGCATAGTGGTTTTTATGCCTAAGATAGGCCAAAATGACGTCGTTTTGTTAGAAAAAAAACAAAAAAAAAACATTGCATTTGGGGAGGATTAAACCAAGGACCTTTAAGGTGAAAAATTTACAGCAAACCACCAAGCCAACTTAAACACTTGATACAATTGTAATAAAAACAATATGTTAATGATACTGCAATTGAACTTAAAATTTAATTATTTTTAAAAAATCTCAAAATTTACAAAAATATTTAAATTAGTCTTTAAATCCCTAAAAATCTCTAAATCATAAATCTCCAAATCCTCACCGCTTTCGCCGCCAACCGTCGTCTCCGACCCCATCTGTTTGGTTGCCGAAACCAGCCTGACATTTCCCCCAACTCGCTGTCGTCGAAAATCGTTGAATGGTATGGCAATCTAACATTGAACGTTGAACGTGAAATAATCGTTCGATTGGCATGTCGTTTGTCAGTTTTCGACAACGAAGAGCGGGGGGAAATGGTCGGCTAGGTTCAGTGACTGATAAGGTGGGGCCGAAAATGGCGGCCGGTGGCGACAACGGTGAGGATTTATGATTTAGGGACTGATTTGAACATTTTTGTAAATTTTGGATTTTTTTTAAAAATAATTAAATTTTAAGTTCAACTGCATTATTATTTACGTACTATGTTTGTTTAAATTTTATCAGGTATTTAAGTTGGCTTGGTGGTTTAGTGTAAACCTTTCATCTTAGAAATCTTTGGTTCAATCTTCCCCCAAATGCATGTTTTCTTAATTTTCCCCCCTAACAAAACGAGTCGTTTTGGCCTATCTTAGGCATAAAAACAGCTATACCAAAACGTCGTTTTGAATTTAACGGTCAAGTGCTTGGATTAAAGAAAAAAATAAAATTTAACGATATTTCGTGTAACAATTAATAGTTCAGTGGTATGTTCGATTTAAAGAATAAAGTTAAGTGGTATTTAGTGTAGTTTACCCTAAGGTTAATTATATTTTATATGAGAATCGGTGAACAATAGAAATTATAATACAAAATCACTTTCACAAATCAAAACAATAAACAATGGGATATACTATCGTGAAGTCACGTAAAATTTATTAAAATAAAGTTTTAAATTTTTTATAAAAAATAAATAAATTTTATTTTTTTTGCATGATAGACTAACTTTTGAATAAAAATAAGTTTAACATAACTTAAAATTTATTAAGTACAACAATATTTTACTTTTCTCTTATGTTAGTCTATAACTAATATTTCGTCTTGCCCTTGCAAACATTTACAGTTTTTACTATACTATTCTCACCAGGGCAAAACTAAAAACATATTAAAGAGGACCATAATGAAATTAAAAATTTTGAAGGACATAATAAGATTTTAAAAATATTAAAAGGGTTATAAAATTAATTTTATTTTTTATATAAAAAATTATTCTATTATCATTGAAAAAATTAACAGAGACTCACATCTCCAAAATCTCTCCTATATTCTAAATTTTTCTTAAAATATTATACGATTACTCTTATTACACCGATCTAAAATCAGGATAAAATTCGTCTGCTCCTTTTCGGTGCCCCTACATATGCCCCAACACTAAAAAACACTACAAAATTAAATTCTAAGCCCTAACCCTAAATTCTAAATTCTAAACCCTACACCCTACACCCTAAAAAATACACCCTATCCTAAATTCCCTAAACCCTAACCACAACCCCTAACCTAAAACCCTAAAATTAATTTTGAGCGTGAGAGCATATGTAGGGGCACCGAAAAAGGGTAGAGAATTCCCATCCCTAAAATCACCCCTATAAAGATACTTCCTTTAACACTAACCGCGTAAATAACAGTAGATTCAATTATTTATTTATTTATTTTTGTTAATGAAGAATGAAAGTTGATAATTTTACGGTGTCCCAAACCGAGCAACTTAGCTTGGGATGCAAGTAGGAAACTCATGTTAATTACCAAAAAAGCCATGAAACTCGGTTTCCGAACCTGCCAAGTAATCTCCAGACATTGCATAAAATGGTTTGGATCCAGGTTCAGTCAACCTCCGCACCTATAAATGTCATTACCCGAAGCTGGGATGAACGTTCCGAACCTCGTAGACCGTCCCAAAGCAACCGTTTCCATCTCTCTCTCTCGAGTTTAAAAGCTTCGCCCACACTCTCTTCTTCTTACTCTGTCTTTCTTTTGTTTATACGTTCATGGCGAGGTAAGGCTGATGAAAATAATTAACTAAAAAATACATTCATTTCTTTCGACACGGTCATGGTTTTGGTTTCTGGGTTTTTCTGTTCGGAACCTCCCATGATTATTTCTCAGTGTCTGCATTCTTTATCTTTATTTGCATGAACTTGGAAGTATACGGTGTAAGGTTTTGTTTGTTTGCAGCAGAAATCGTGAATGTCCAAACTGTCATTACCGTGCGGGTAATATTGCTGTAAGTTCGCCTCCAGGGTGGTCCGGGCTTCCGACCGGAGTGAAGTTTGATCCGTCCGATGTCGAGCTTTTAAAGCATTTAGCAGCAAAGTGCGGCGTCGGAAGCTCAACGGCGCATCCATGTATAGATGGTTTTATCCCTACACTGGAGGAGGATCAGGGAATTTGCTACACTCATCCTGAAAATCTTCCCGGTAAGAGTTAATGTCCAACATATTCAGACACTCACGTTCACATGTGTTTCAGTGACATAGGTTGAATTCGATTGGACCAAAATCATTAATCAACCTGAGCTTGATAAACATTTCTGTACCCTTTTTCATGGTTGATTTTGGCCAGAGATTGACATAGAGGGGGCTGGAAGGAGAGATCGCTTCCTTAAAATTTAAAATTGATTTAAATTTTTTTAAGAAATTATTTATGTATTTACTACTAAAAATATATTTTCGTCCCTCACAATTTTATAAGTTAACTTCCTCTAAAAATGTATAGAATTGCCCCTTAACATAAAATTCTGCGTGTGTCTTTCATTTTGATGCTTCGTGTTGGCATAAATCATTAGTATATGTCATTTGCGAGTTAGTTGGAGACTTTTTGGTATCTTCTAAGCTCGTTTGTTAGAATTTGTTGTATTCATAACAAAAAAACTTTGATATATAGGATATTTAAACTAAACTTTACATAAGTTTTTTTAATTTTAAGAGTTAGGGGTTGAAGTTTTAGAGTTTAGAATTTAAAGTATAGGTTTTAGAGTTTAAGGTTAATAGTTTTAAGATTTGAGTTTTATAATATAATAGTTTTGTATTTCAAGAATCAAATGCTAAACGATTTTGTGCAACAAATTTCTTGATAAAGTTTTCTTTAAAATGAAATTTAGAAAGAAAAAAGTCTAGTGAGAATGACCATGTGATGAAGGAGTCCATCCCGTACATGAGTAAAAATTTACTCAGTAAACAGATGGCATAGAAAAATTAATAAAATTAATAAATTTTATTAGTTAGACCATAAATGACGTGACCGGATGATCCTATAATATAATTTCTTTCGAAGTCATTTATGGATAATACAGTCCTCAACATTATTTTATTCCATATGAGGAGATTTAAGGAAGGACTAATTTTAGAGATTCATTCTGATTACACAAAGTGTGGATATGACATTATAATGGTGCACAATTAATTTGATTCTGAAGATCATTTCATCTTATTTTCTGCAGGTGCAAAGAAAGATGGAAGTAGTATTCACTTCTTTCATCGAATTATCAATGCTTACGCTACCGGTCGACGGAAACGTCGCCGAATCCAAAACCAATGTAGTATTTTCGAGGAGTATCGTTGGCATAAGACCGGAAAGACCAAACCCGTGATAGAAAATGGAGTTCACAAGGGCTGGAAGAAGATCATGGTTCTCTATAAACGTTCGAAGCGAGTTCGCAAATCCGAAAAGTCTAATTGGGTGATGCATCAGTACCATTTAGGGGCTGAAGAAGAAGAGCATGATTGGGAATATGTGGTTTCTAAAATCTCATATCGAAAGCCAAAACAAACTAAGAAAAGTGATGTTAGCATAAGCATCGAAGAGCCGAATAACTCGAGCACTCGCGGTGGTCCGAGTACCCTGAAAACCATTACTCCATATCCGACTCTGTTACGGGAATCGATGATCTATGAAGATGACATTTACGAAGACATACACCAGGTACATGTATGTAATTTTCTGTTTATGAATTGAAAGCAAGAAATTATCATTTGATCCCAACCGAAGTTCGATTCTGTGGATTATCAGGCTCTCGCAAATTTCGAAACGAGTCGCTTGAATAACTCCGTTTATGCTCCCGGCACAACGGAGGCGTCGACCGGCCGAAATAATAACGATACGTGTACTTGTGGAATTTCCGAGCTCGAGAACTTGGAATTTGATACACCACCAGACGTGCCACTATCTGTAAGTTGGCCTTTCGAAATATTTCATCGTATGGTTATATCATTAAAAGTTTAATAGAAAAGCTGATCCATTTATTTTGTAGGATCTACAATTTGGTTCCCAGGACAGCACTCTTTCATGGTTAGACCAGTTATAAAGATCTTGCACAAGTGCAGTTCTCCGCTGACAAAATCTCGAATTCTTCGATTTGTTCGAGATACATTAATTGGCTTAGCAGATAAAATTATTTTTGTTATCTCATTTTGTATGAATTCGAATAATGGCATTTACCTTAAAAATGTAATGTTTCTCTATGTTTTCTTAGCGATGTTTAAATGGTTGGTTTGGCTATTAAAACAAGGAAAAAGGTTTGATACACAAGTCGTATAAACTTTAATTTACACGTGCCTTTTAATTTTAGGCGTCAGGGTTTTAATTTAGGGTTTAGGTTCTAAGGTTTAAAATTTAAGGCTAATGTTTAGAATTTAGGGTTTAAGCGTTAGTTTTTAGGGGTTAAGATTAAAAATTTAAGTTTTGAGTTTTATACTGTAAACTGTAAATATGCAGGCTTGTGTAAAATAAATTTTACATAACCTGTGTATAAACAATTTACTCATTAAACAAAGTGGATTACTATAAATTAAATCAACCTAATATTTTAAAGGCTTAAGGGCTACTTTTCCCCCTATAGTACTCTCAATTTATTGATTTCACCTATATGATATTTTCGCATCAATTAGGCCCCTGAAGTAGTCGAATTGCATTATTGTTTAGGTTTAGGAATACTCTTATGTTTTATAATCACTTTAGATTGATAAAAAATTTTTATTATGGTTTAGGATTTAGGGTTTAAGATTTAAAAATTAGGATTAAAGTGTTAGTCAATGGGCAAACGGTGATACAATTCGACTACTCCAAGAGCCAAATTGATGCGAAATTACATAAGGGCGAAATCGATAAATTCAGACTACTACAAGGACAAAAGTAGCGTTTATGCCTTTTTTTAATTCTTTTTAAAGAGAATGAAATATTTTATTCAATCACTATTGCATTATTGCGAGCCTCGTTAAAAAATTCCTAAATCTAATTGGGAAAAAAAAGAGTGCGACGCAACAATGTTATATTTAATCGTTGATCAGATCATTTATAAGAATAATTAATTGAATTATTAAATTTTATATTTTTTAAGTTTTAGATGTTTTTAGCTCGAAAACTTGACACAGTTTAGGCCAATAAGCCTTTGTAACGTGTTATACAAGATAATTGCAAATGTATTAGCTTGCAGGTTTGCTCGAGCTCTGCATGATTGCATTGATCTTAATGTGCTTTCATACCGGGCCGATAAATTTCAGATAATACAATTGTTACCTATGAAGTCTTGCACTCGATGTAGAGGAAACGCGTGAGGAAACAAGGCTCATTTGCCCTCAAAGCTGATCTAAATAAGACCTATGATAGAGTTGAGTGACATTTCTTAGAAGGAATGCTGTTAAGACTGAGTTTTGCTGAAACTTAAGTGATCATAGTGATGAATTGTGTTTGAACCGTATCATATTCAGTTGGTCTTAATGGTGATGCTGGCAAATGTTTTAAACCTGCTTGTGGCTTAAGGCAAGGGTACCCTTTGAGTCCCTACCTATTCTTGGTGTGTGCTGAAAGACTTTCGGATCTTTTAAATGCTGCAAACCAAAATAAGTCTGTAAAAAGTGCTACAATTGGTCGAAAATGACTAAAAATTGGTCATTTATTTTTTACAGATGACAACATACTGTTTAGTGAGGCAACCATGTTAGGAGTTGCAAACCTAAAAAATATCCTGATCACCTATTGAGATGCTTTCGGTCAGAGGGTAAATTTTGAAAAGTCTCTTATATTTTTCAATACTAATGTTGACAGTGATATTAGAGATCAAATTAAGACGTTGCTTGGAATACGAGTATCATCCAACCTTAAGAAATACTTAGGGCTGTCAAAAATAGTAGGGAGAAATAAGAAGGAAGGATTCAACTATCACTTTGATAGGTTCAACAAAAAAAAACAGATAATTGGGGGTTTGTTTTCTTTTTATGGGTTAGTTAAGAGAGTCCTCCAAGCAATTCCAACCTATGCAATACAATGTTTTTGTTATCTACAATTTTATACAGATCATTGGAGCAGATTATGTCAAAATTTTGGTGAAAAAATAGTGGTACAAAGAAGGAAATTTAATGGTGTACATGGGCTCAATTGACACGCCCTAAGGAATGTGGAGGACTCGATTTTTATAATCTCTCTCATTTTAATATAGCTCTACTGACAAAACAATGTTGGAGACTAATCACACAACCTCAAAGCTTTGTTGTGAGGGTGATTAAGGCTAGATATTATTCTAAGGATGATTTTTTCAGCTCTAACTGAGATCGTGTCCCTCATATATATGGAGATGCAAATGAAGTGCAAGGGGCTTGATTGAGAAGGGTATTAGTTGGCGTATTAGCTCGAGTCAAAAAATATATATATGTAATGATCCATGGCTTTCTGGTCCTGGTGATGGTAGATTAAGAACCCAACATATTAATATAAATTACACAATAGTGTCAGACCTTATCCTTGTACCCACTGTTTTGTGGAAGATTGATGTATTGAGGAACTATTTGATGATAGCTCGGTTCAGACAATAACTTCTATTCTTTTTATCTAAATCAGGTCTAATTGATGCATTAGTGCGGCACCCAGATAACTTAAGTGTATATACTGTGAAAAGTGGTTATAAGCTATTACATGAGGACACTGTCATGATCACTGGTGTGATCCCTGTTGCCTGCTGACACTCGTGTATTCTTTTATGAGATGTAGGCTGTCAATTTACTTGCTAAGGTTAAAATAAGTATGTGAAGGGTAGCAAATATTTTTTGCCTACTTCTGTTAAGGGTACGAAAGACATTAAAGAACAAACCTATCACTTTCAGAAAGACTTGATGTAACTTCTGAAAGAAATTCAAAAAACTATAGCTTTAACCAGAGTGCTCTATGAAGACAACAAATTCTTTTGCTACTTGTTCTTGGCATATCTGCACAACCACAATAGGGAATCACAAGTATTTATAGATTGACCTCTTTCGCTGAAAAACGCTCGTTGAAGTTTCATCACTCGAACGCTATATTGTCAAAAGACAGACTAAAACTGCCATAAGACAGACAAATAAACTGCCATAAAAACAGATAAAAAAACTATCATGAAAGCATATTTGATATAAAACTAGCAAAGCAAGGAAAAACATAAAAATAAAACATTCATCACCAAAGATGAAGGTTATTTATATACAAAATCAACAAAACGGCCAAGGCCGTTGCCGATGAAGAAAAAGATTAACGAAGAAAATAAAGAACTTGCAAACTTCTTGTAACCGCTCTAAAAAAAATGGAAGGAGTGGTTTTTTAAATTTATTATTTAGCTGCAATTGTTTTTTTTAGATGTTTTTATTTAAACTTCTAATAATGTTCTTCTCCCCACTAGTCTAATGTGCATAATTTGAATTTTAGATTTCGATCAAACTATTAATTCAATTATTTAACTTCTCATGGATTGAATTAGTTAAAATTTCAAAAAAAATAAATTAAATCAATCGATTAATAAATTTTTAATTTAATATTAATTAAATATTATATATTTTATTTCTTTATAAATAGAAGAAGGATATGATTCGAATCTTGATCAAAACGGTGCCAATAACAGTATAACACTTAACACAGTACCATTGGATGTATACCCCATTTTTATTTTTGTTTAACCAACAATATTCAGTTTATTAGTCGATTAATTCGAATCGAATACTGCATAGATTTATTATAAGAGCGACATTTTCAATCTAATTTTCTCTATTCACCATGTCTTGGGCGGATGTATACCCTACTTTTGAAGCAAGTGAGGATTTGAATAATAAATTTCCATTTTTAGTTTGGCACCATAAGATTTTTTACCAATTTAGTCCACAGTTAATTTCAAGTGGGGCCAGAAAAAAAAACCAGAGAAGAGGGGCAAATTTGAATCTAACAAATGGCAAAGATGGAAATCTCGCCAGAAAATTCTCCACGTGTCAATAACCAAGACGTAACCAAAACAAAAGTACAAAAATCAAAATTATCCACCGTTTAACTTTTATTATTTATTTTTCATTTGATAAAATAAAAAAAACAAAGTATAATGAGTAACTTTTGATCAAACTAAGGATTGGCCGATTGAAGTGAAAAAAATCCAAGCTTCAACTTGGAAGCAATCCGGCAAAACAGACAACATTGACGAAGACCGGAAACAAGGAACGATGTCGTCTCCGGACATTGCTTCAATCTTGGAAAACTCGAGGGAACTCGATCGGTTAAGGAAAGATCAAGAAGAGGTGCTCGTCGAAATCAACAAGCTTCACAAGAAGCTTCAAGCTAGTAAAATTCTCTACTTTTTTCCCCTTTACCTTCAAATTTCATGATCTGGGTTTATTTATATGGCCCCTAAGATTAATGGGTTTGTTTTGATTATTGAAATATGATCTTTATAGTTCTCTGGGTTTTTGCTGTTTCATTCAAAATATTGATTTTGAAGTTGGGTTTAGTTTAAAAGAGCTTAAATCTTTTTTATGATGGAATTTATTGGATAAATAAGCTAACTTTCTGCACATTGTTGTTGATTGCTTAATGCTTAATTCGTGAATAATTTTTTTTTGTTTTTAGGAGAAAAGGAAACTTGAGATAAACAATGACTTGCTTTAAAGCTTAGCTGCATTTGTTTTTTGGAACAGAAGCTAAGCTCTTGTGAAGTGGTTTACTAGGTTTTATGATCTAAATTGTGGTTTAATGCTAAGTGTGGCATTGACATGTAATTTTTGTTGTTAATGTTTAGCTAAAATGGCTGCTTACGGGGCCTAATTTTCATGGGGATTCAAAGTTATGTGTTTTTTCGCGCATAATTTGCCATATACTTGGTGTTTCATGTAGAGAGCGGTTAAATTTGCTTGTGGATTAATGCAAAGCTTACTGTATAGTGTATAGTATACCTTTTAAATAGTGAGGCCTCAAAATATTCGTTGAGTTGTTTTAGTTCAGAATTCATTATTCTCGTGTCATAACCTTGCTCCCGACATTCTTTTTCATCGAAATGTTTTGATTGGTTTATTTGAGTATAGAAGTGGCATAGAAGGGATTTTTATATCCACTGTATCATTTAAAAACTTTAACAGAAACACAGAATGCATTATAGTTTATCGTAATCTTGTGGAATTTTTGGTTTGGTTATGTTGTTTCAAATGAAACTTCCAGCTTACGATTGGAACGAGTTCCGGACTTGAATAATGCCTTGAGATTTAGAGATTTCGACGATACCTTAAATAATCATCAATTCTTGGATTGTGTTTTGCATCAAGTAATTTATTACACCTTGAAGGGATAGAAAATTTGCTTGAAAGTCTAAGATGCAAATGAATTAAATTGTACTTTTTAAGATTCGGAAATCGTTTTTCTTTCTTCTTTGTCCTTATTTTTGTTTAACTATTACCAATAGTGATAATAGTTTATACTAATCCTAAACTTCTGTATATAAATGCAGCTCCTGAGGTAGTTGAGAAACCTGGCGATTCTTCATTATCGAAGCTGAAAACTTTATATATTCAAGCTAGAGATCTTTCAGAAAAGGAAGTAACGTATGCTCGCTATCTCTAACAAAGTCTTGTACAATTTGCTTTGTCCTTTCTCTCTCCCCATTTTCTAGTAAATCCGGTGCTTGTGCAAATTCACAAATTTTCTCTATCGATATTTGGGGGCCAGTGTAGGAATGAACTTTCTGGCTAGCTTATGTATTTCCAAGTACCATTTCCACAGTTTTGAATAACCCACTATTTTGGCATTGATACAGGATTTCCAACTTGTTGCTAAGTCAACTTGACGCTTTCTTGCCATCTGGACCTCCGGGACAACAACGAAGAAAGATGGGTGTGTGCTACCGACTTCGTCTATATTAGACATTTCAGTTGCTTTAATTCCCTTTGCATGATAATATTTGGGCTCCGTTGATTGGCACTTTGCTTTTTAATATCTGTATCCCGCTTTCATTTTATTTCCTCTTTTCACTTTTAAATTTTAATCGAGAAAAAAAGGAAAGCAAGAAGCAAATACCAACAAATATCGACCAAATGTAGCCTTATGAATCTAAAAACCCTTTGTTATAAAGTTAAAAGGAAAGGTTATATCTGGATTCTGGACACTATGGCACTTTCATATCCTTTAACTGTGGAAAGGTTAGCGGCGGCCTGTTTTTATATATTAATGAAAGAGATGTTCAGATAGGCCGTATTTTCTGCGCTTTGATTTTGTCCATCTTATCTGGTCTTTCTTTCCCTTTCTAAAATTACGATAAGTGAGTCGTTTAATGAAACATATAGTTGCTTGCTTGGCCTATGACAGAAAAGTTGAAGTGATATGACCCCGGCTTCTGAATGTATATTTTGATAGTTGAAATTCTTAAATATTTATGTTCTTTCCGTTCTTCAAAAGTTCGAACATTGAATGTATGAGATATACCAAAAAGGAAAACTCATTTCTTTGTGTAGATTTCGTATACTAGCATAAGAGTATCAGAACTTCCCTATTTATGTAGCTGACATTAAACAAACTGCAGATGGTAATGATCAAAAAAGGAAAAGAATGAAATCTGATTCGGATATTTCTCGCCTTTCTCCTTCTATGCGGAGTCATATCGAGGCTTGTGTTAGTCTCAAAGATGAGCAGGTAAGTTTTTAGACTATGTAGCAAACATAAAAACCAGATTGTATTAGTCTGTAGTAATCAATCATTAATTTTTTGTTCATAGGCTTAATTTTCTGTGCTCTTGTTCTCAGGTAGCTGCAAGAGTCACTTCGGATGCTGAGAAGGATGAGTGGTTTGTTGTGAAAGTGATAAATTTTGACGAGAAAACAAAAGAGTAAGTACGGTTCCTGTAAAACATTAAAGTTTGGTTTGTGACAGAATTCCATTCGGAATATTCTTTGTTCTTGGTTAAGGTTGCATTTCCGTATACAGATTTGAAGTACTCGACGAGGAGCCAGGTGATGATGAAGAGGGCGGTGGCCAAAGGTAAGCTTTTATGCTTTATGTTTTATTATTTCAATAGACTGAGACCGGAATTCGAAATTAGTCAGGTATTTATACTACTAGATTAGGTACAATTTTTTCTTTTATATTTTAAAAACATAAGAAATCGGTGGTTTTGAGTTATATTAATCGGACCCTTGTGTCTATCGATACAGATGTGTCTGACTCGGATATATTCAATTTTTTCTCTGTTTTTTCCATGTCTTGGATGTGTTGGACACAGTTACTTGAATAAAAATGATTAAAAGTGGGGAGTTGGAGCAACATAGAATTTGTGAACACTTGAAAAATGCAAATAACTTTGGTTTTTGTTATTACAACTTCAGGAAGTACAAGCTGCCTGCATCTTGCATCATACCATTCCCCAAACGGAACGATCCGTCTAGTACTCAAGAATTCCCTGCCGGAAGACAAGTTCTGGCTGTTTATCCCGGTACAACCGCACTCTATAAGGCGACTGTCATCAGTACTCCTAGAAAGGTAACAATTCCGGTCATCTCCATCATCAGTACACGGCAAATAATTATGTGTCATTTGCTTCGGTTTCTATTTTACGTTCTTGTACATTGATTGAACTGACTGCTAATTTCTTGTGTATATCTATGGGGGACTGCAACCATTTCTATCTTACCAGAGGAAATCAGACGAGTAAGTAACATCCTCGATTCTTGCCGTAATGTAGCAGATAAATAGGTCACATGTCATCATACGATAACGTCTCGTATAAAACCTTGTTGTTCAGTGCCTGCATATTTTCTTCCGTGTTATAATAGTCTTCTTCCATGAACAATAAAATGTAACCGAGCATGAACTTTTCATTTCGGACTATCCGTTTGTTGATTATGTAAATTAACTGTTGCTTGCTGTCTAGGTATTTACTGGAATTCGACGATGACGAGGAAGATGGAGCCTTGCCTCAGCGGACGGTACCATTTCACAACGTGGTTCCGTTGCCGGAAGGACATCGGCAATGAGATGTAATTTGTATAAATGTGTATAATCTAGAGCTATAGCTGGCGTTTAAGCCTGTGAATCTGAACCCTGATTTTCATGTGCCTTGTGTTATTGGATTAGTAATGAAAGATTTTCAGTAATAATCCTATTGTTGCTTCAGTTCTTCATTACTCGTAAATGGCTGCCATTGGACTCAGTTCTTGTTCGTCCATCCCGCTAAGGGATGGACCGAGGGGCGGTTGTCTCCTAAAAATTTAAAATCCTATATAAATTAAATATATTTTTTATTAAAAATCTATTTCTGCGTCCGTCCTTGATAAATCCCGCTCAGCGGTGAACTGTTCTCTCCAAATGGAAGCACTATGAACTTTACCTACTCCATGACTATTTTCTAAAAAAATCTTAAAAAATAATTTTAATGTTAAAAATATTTAATAAGTAATTAAAATATTAAATAGGAATTTTGAGAAAAAAAATTATTGTCAATAATATTCTCAAATGGACAAATACTCCTAATTTATAAGTTTCAAATATATTTTTTAAGCAGTTTGGTATTGTTTAAGCATGATTCAAGTTCGAAGTTTTGTGCATGTAAGAAATTTCTATTGTGAGACTCACTCACCAAAATTAGATGTACGACACGGATCTGTCCGAATTAGTTAAGACAAAGCCTTTAAAAATAATTTGATAATACAGACAAATAATTTGATAATCAAAATATATCCGAAATAAATATTTACAGAATTTATAAGACAAACCATTAATCTAGATTGAAAACTTATTCATGAAATTTACCGAATTCAAATTTAGGTGCTTTAACCTTTGCCAACCCCTAAAATAGGAAAATTTCCTTTTAAGTCCTTTAATTTTTTTGAAATTACAAACTAATATAATAATAGATTACACTTCAATACTCCAAATATTTAAATTTGAAGCCTAAACCCCTAAGATATATTTCCCGATTGCCCGGGCCTCGTTGGTATCTCTCTCCTTTGTACAGTTTTCCAAAATTAGAACCAAAGAATTCTAAAATTATGGAAAGTATATAACTAAAAAACCATGAAAACCGGCTGGCCAAATCGTAAATTTCTCCAAAATTTGTTAGAACTATTTCCTATATAAAACCCAATGCCTTAGCATTATTTCCAGATCATTCATCAGTTTTGCAGTGTTATTTCTCAACAGAAACAGTACTGCATCTCTTTCGAATCTTACAAAAACAAAAATATATTTATACACAATCTCTTCTTTTCGAATCTAACCCCCCAAAAACAAAACGATGGCTCGCCAAATTATTGTTGCCGTCGCCCTTGTTTTCTTGGCTGTTGTCGGAGCCTACGCGTCCGGTACTACGCCAGCCACAGCCAAGGCCGGAGAATCATCATCGTCGCCTTCGGCGTCCCCCGCCTCATCACCCTCCTCTGAAGGCGCTGGCGGCAGCCTCAGCGGCGATGCTCCTCCTAAACCAACCTCTCCCGCTTCAGAACCGGCACCATCGGCCGCCGTTTCTCTCAAAGCCTCCGGCGTCGTCGGCG
Source organism: Hibiscus trionum (assembly GCA_030270665.1). Taxonomy (NCBI): domain Eukaryota; kingdom Viridiplantae; phylum Streptophyta; class Magnoliopsida; order Malvales; family Malvaceae; genus Hibiscus; species Hibiscus trionum. The sequence continues at coordinate 43,548,751 of BSYR01000004.1, forward strand.
TTGCCACCGGTGTTGCTGGACTCTTTATCTTCTTCTTCTGAGCTGTAATACGGCAGTTGCATCCGCATGTAGCATGGACGTACGTACGTACGGTTTTTATACGATTAAAATGTAATTAGTTTGCGAAAAAGGCTGAAAATGGATATAATGTATGAAAAGTCTTGAATAATAAATTAATTCTATTTATTAAGTATATATTTAAATAAAGTCTTATGTTCGACCTAATTCGATACCTTAGATTTCTTCTATTTTTTAATATCACGGATGATTTTATTTTCTTACTTTCTTTTAATTCAGCTCTTTAAATAAAAGAGTTATTAAATAATATTTTTTATATTCTACTTTATTCAAATTGGTTTAAAATATAGATATAATAAATAAATATATATAAATCAATTTAAACATTGCACTTATATTTAGAATGGTTATATTTATAAAAAAATAGATTATAAAGGTTAAATTTGATTTTGAAACGTATTTATTATTATTTTGTAATTGAAACCAGATTGTGCCTTGTACATTTATTTCTCTAGTATAATCCTTCCTTTTTACTGTTCTGCTTCTTAGCACGTTTTCTCTCTGCTTCTTAGCACGTCTTGTCTACCTTTTGGCACGTTTTTTCTTCTCATTTGTCTTTCTTCTTTTTCACTAATGGCGGACCATGTTGAAGAGGAATTGGCTGGACTGTCGATTGAGGATGACGAAGATCTAGAAATCCCGTTGGAGGAGAGTGATCAACAGTTGAGCATCTCCTATGATCTATGTCTGGTTGGTCGTTTTCTTACGCATAGTGTTGTTCATTTTCAGTCTATGTGAACGACTCTTGCAAACCTCTGGAGGCCGTTGGGTGGGATAACTATCTCTGATTTGGGTAATGACGGATTTCTTTTCCGTTTCTATCATAGTGTAGATCTGGATCGTATTATTTCGGGAGGACCGTGGTCGTTCAATTCGCATCTCTTGCTATTTCATCGATTAAAAGAAGGTGAAGATCCACAACGTGTCCCATTATTTGATGCTACGTTTTGGGTTCTAGCACATGATGTCCCGCACGGGTATGTATCCGAGAAAGTGGCGAAGCAACTAGGAAACTTTATCGGATCCTTCATTGATTATGATTCACAGGCAGTGGGCTTGAGTTACCGAGGGATTATTCGTATACGTGTTTGCTTTGATACTCGGAAACCTCTTAAACGACGGAAAAAATTTCTGCTTAAGAGTGGTTCTTCACATTATGTTCGATTTGAGTATGAGAAACTCCCACTCTTCTGTTTTATTTGTGGGAAGATGAGACATGGTGAGAGTTTTTGTCCAGTTCGACTCACCATGCCTAAGGAGGATATTGTTTTTGGCTGGGATCTGAGTCTGAAGGCGGCACCACGGCGGTCGGCGGGGAATCTGTCGAGTAGGTGGTTGCGTGAAGAAGGAAAACAGTTTGGACATGATTCTACAAATCAACAGGCTAATTTTCAGGCCCAATTTTCGGGCTATCCCACTGCTGGAGATAAGGGTAAATTGGCTAATGCTGAATTTTCGGCGAGATTGGAGTCTAGGGACTTATCTACACCAGCTGGGCATAATCAACAGAAATTATCTTATCCCGTTTCTTCAGCTATTCAACAGGAGGGACTGAATAATTTTGGGGATATTCATATGTCAGCTGTCGAGGAAAATGATCCTGCCACGCTGGCGGAAGGTTCTAAACGTCAACGAGTAAAAGAATCTAGGTTGGAAGTTTCTGTGCAGGATTCGTCCACCCCTTCTAATGTGCTATTGACAGGCCCAGGTCAACGGGCCAGCCAGGTCCAATGAGGATCCTTAGCTGGAATGTCCGAGGCCTGGGGCAGTCTCGGACTGTTGGACGCTTCCGAAATGTGGTTCGGGACGTCAATCCAACTGTAATGTTTGTTATTGAGACAAAGTTACAGTGCTCCAACATGGAAAGAGTTCGGAAGAGTTGTGGTTTTCAATCTGGAATTGAGGTTAGCTCTGTGGGACGTAGTGGGGGCCTCTCTCTAGCTTGGAAGTCGAATTGTAAAGTTACTCTCCGTTCTTTTTCAGCACGACATATAGATGTTATGATTGATGGGGATTTGGATGGCTTTTCTTGGAGGCTGACTGGTTTTTATGGCGCACCAGAAGTAGAGAATAGGCCTGAATCATGGGACTTATTACGTCAATTGGATGTTATACCGGAGGTCCCATGGATGGTTATAGGAGATTTCAATGAGTTGCTCCTTGCTTCGGAAAAATCTGGGGGAAGAGTCCGAAATGCTCAATAGATGGAAAATTTCAGATCGGCTTTGGAGGATTGCTCTCTAAAGGATGTTGGTTATCGTGGTCCATGGTTTACGTGGGAGTGGGGTAGACTTGAATCGAATAATATCCGAGAGCGGCTAGATAGAGGAGTTGCGAATGATCCATGGTGGTCACTTTTTCCACAGTTTGATCTTGAACATCTTCCACATTCTTTCTCGGATCACTGTCCATTGTTACTTAACACGAACACGGCTAATAACTCTGGTAAAAAATTATACCATTTCCGGTTCGAAGCTGCATGGTTGATAGAGGAGACTTGTGAATCAGAGGTGGCCCGACTTTGGGAGGAATCTGTTGGCACAGTGCCGAGTCGCCTCAAATATGTTAGTGGTGGGTTGGATTTATGGTTTAAAAGACTAAGGACGGAGAAGAAAGTTTCAACGAGGAGTCTTAAGAAAAGATTATGTGAGTTGAATGATTTGCAACCCACAGAAGCTAATCTTGGTGAAATCTTGGAGACAAAGTTAGCTTTGAATTTAGAGGCAGATAGAGAGGAGCTTTACTGGGAGCAACGGGCTAGAGCTAATTAGCTAAGAAATGGTGATCGAAATACTCGATTTTTCCACAGTGTTGCATCCCAACGAAAACGCCGTAATTGTGTTAGAAAGTTACGAGGGGAGGATGATTTAATCACTGAAGATATGAATGATTTTTTCCCTATTGCTCTTAACTACTTCCAAAAGACCTTTTCATCTATTGAGCCGGAGGATCCATCGGATATCCTGGAGGGGGTTGAATCTTGTGTTACCGATGACATGAATGCTGCTCTTCTTGCTGATTTTACTATCGAGGATGTACTTAATGCAATTCGTTCAATGAGCCCTCTAAAAGCATCCGGGGAGGATGGGCTTGGGGCAGTGTTTTATCAAAGGTTTTGGCATATCGTAGGGAGGGAGGTGTCGGCTTATTGTATTGATACTCTTCACGGGATACATGATATTTCAGACATCAATGCAACTCATATAGTTCTCATCCCCAAGGTGGAGGATCCTGTAAGTATGACTCAATACCGGCCTATTAGTTTATGCAATGTTCTCTACAAGATTATTTCGAAGATGCTGGCTAATCGACTTCAACATGTTTTGTCGGTTTGTATTGACGAGGCACAATGTGCTTTTCTGCCGGGTCGTTTAATCTCGGATAATATTATTGCGGCTTACGAGATTTTACACTCTTTTAAGCACAAGAGGACGGGGAAAAAAGGGTCTTTTGCACTTAAGTTAGATATGAGTAAAGCCTATGACATGGTGGAATGGCCTTTTATAGAAGCTATGATGACTAAATTTGGTTTTGCATCTGATTGGGTTTCTATGTTGGCTCGATGCTATCGTACGGTGAGATACTCGGTTGTTATTAATGGGCTGACTAGTGATAGTTTCTCCCCTACAAGGGGACTCCGGTAGGGGGATCCTCTTAGTCCGTATTTGTTTCTTATATGTGGTGAGGGACTATCAGCGTTGTTGCGTAAGGCTATTTCCTAGGATCTTCTCCAAGGTACTAGAATTGTACGGGGAGCCCCCTTAGTCTCGCATCTGCTATTTGCTGATGATAGCATTATCTTCGGGAATGCTACTGCCATGAGAGCTGCCCAATTAAAGAATCTTTTGGAGAAATACTCCCGGTGCTCAGGTCAGTGCATTAATTTTTCCAAGTCCAGTGTATTCTTTAGCACTAATGTAATTCCAGAAAATAGGAACGATGTTTGTCGTATCCTATCTGTTGTTCATCAGACTTGTCCAGATAAGTATTTAGGGTTGCCTTCTATGGTTGGAAGAAATAAACGGTAGGCTCTTCTTTTCCTATCTGATAAGTGTTCGAGGAGCCTACTGGCTTGGTCTCCTAGGTTGTTGTCTATGGGAGGGAAGGAAGTGTATATTAAGTCGGTGTTACAGACTTTACCGCTCTATGCCATGTCCGTTTTTCTCTTGCCTAAGACTCTCTGTAAGGAGTTTGAAAGCAAATTTGCACGATTTTGGTGGCAGAAGACCAGTGAAAAACGGGGTATTCACTGGTGCTCCTGGAGTTCTCTTTGCCTCCCAAAGGAAGCAGGTGGAATGGGCTTTAGGGATATGGGAAAATTCAATGTTGCTTTGCTTGCAAAGCAAGGATGGCAGATTATATCTAATCCTACGTCTTTCGTGGCTAGATTACTTAAGGCCCGTTATTTTCCTACGGTTGACTTTATGTGCTCTAGGTTGGGCCATAACCCATCCTATATATGGCGGAGTATTTGGGCCTCGAAGCGAACACTGGAATTGGGCTTATATTGGAAGGTCAATGTGGGTCGATCGATCTCGACCTGGAACGACTTCTGGCTCCCTGTTACCCCTCTTCGGTTAGTCTCGTCTCCACAAGTGCCCGACCTTTTCGTTGTGGCTGACTTAATCGATGATGTTCGCCGCCAGTGGAAAGCTAATCTAGTTCGGGAGGTGTTTTCAGACGAGGAAGCTAAGTTAATTCTATCTATCAGATTATCGTCGGTGGGACAAAGGGACATTCGTGTTTGGGAGGCTGAGCACACCGGCATCTTTACCGTAAGAAGTGCTTATCGACTCCTTCTACAGTACACTGCGACGAATCCTATTTTTCGAAAGCTCTACTCTACCCTCTGGAATTTAAATTGTCCTTCGAAGATAAAGATTATGTTATGGAAGTTTCTAATGAATTATGTTCCTACAATGTATAACTTGTTTATCAAACGAGTTTCAAGTTCTAAGTTATGTCCAAGATGTAACACGGCTACAGAAGATGTTTGTCATGTTTTACGGCAATGTCATTTTGCTCAACAGGTGTGGTTTGCATTAAACTATCAGTGGCCTTCGCATTCAGATTATTTGGATTTCCCTAACTGGTTAGTTTGGGTTTTTCAAAATATTAATCAGAGTAAACATGTAGAGTTTGCTATTACTATTTGGTGTCTCTGGTTTGCAAGGAATAAATTGATACATGAAGGGGTGAAACAAGACTGTTTTACCGTGGTTTCTTTTGTGCGAGGATACTGCTTGGAGCTCCAGTCACTTTCATCTTCTTTACAACACCCACCAACTAGGGCTGATGTTACATGGTCACCGCCGTCTTCTCCTTCCGTGAAGTTGAACTTCGACGCCGGATTTTGTGGTACCGGAAACAAATCTTGGTCAGGACATGTCATTAGAAATGAACAAAGAGAGATTCTAGGAGCTTCTTACCGAAGGAATGAAGGGATATCAAGCGTCTTTGAAGCGGAGGCTCTTGCATGTGTTCAAGGGCTCCGATTTGTGGCTGATTTGGGTTTTTCGGACATTGTCGTCGAGGGTGACTGTCGTTCGGTTATTCAGAAGCTATGTGATGCGGCGGAGGATGTGTCGATCATCAGACCGTTGATTGCAGATGCTAAACGGCTGGCTCTTCTCTTTCGCAGATGCCGATTTACTTTTGTAGGCCGGAATGGTAACCGGGTAGCGCATGCACTGGCAGTAGTAGGCCGGAGAGATCAAATGGATAGATTTTGGATTGAGGAGGCACCGTCTTCGGCGCTGTTGGCGGCGGACGAGGATCGCCGTCTGATGGACCCTCCGTGAAACAATCGTGACGATTGGTTTCTGAGCCAGGACAGGCTCTCTGAAGTTGGGGAAAATATCTAGATGCTTCCCCGTATTTTCACACCGTCTCTTGGCTTTTACGCATATGGATAATGCTTTCCTTTTCCAAGTGGGTTGGGCCACCGGTTTTTATGATTTAGCAGGTTTTTCTTTGCTTTGTTTTTGTTTTATTTTGGACTTTGTGTAACACCCCGTTTTTCATAAATAAAATATTTATATAAAAAAATAATAAAAGAATGGTGCTTGTATGAGGGTTTGAACCCCCGACCTAAGGTTAGAGAGTGCAAGCCTTAACCATTTGGGCTAAGGTAATATCTGGCTATAATCTACCTCAACTTATTTTTAAGTTATTCATTTCTGTTGTATCAAAAATAATAAAATAAACAAAATATCCTACCTACCCCCCATTTATGGCCATTATTTTAGATCTATGTTTTTCCCCAAAAAGGGGATCTGCCAACCATTCATATTCCCAAAAACCCAAGCCCGACCACCGCGCCGATCTGCCTCACCGCTCCGCCGTGCGCGACACCGCCACCACCGGCGTGTGCGCCGACCAGCCCCGAGCCCAGCGCCGTCAACCACGCGCGCCGTCAGCCGGCCATTTGCGGCAGAAACAGATCTGGAAGTATTTAGGGTTCGGCCACCACCGTCCTTCTTCTTTTTCGGCCATTCCCGACGTCGGCTCGCCTCACCGTGGGCACCGGTGAGCTTCTCTCGTCTCGATCTACAAAACCCATGTAATTGATCACCCATCCGACGCCGACAAGGGCGTCATCGGAGTTTCGTCGAGTCCGGCAATCTTGGCTTCATTTTGGGTAAGTTTCGGTCATTTTCCGGTCTATTTTGGTGAGCTTTTGGGTGTATATGATTTGAGGTTTAATGTTCATTTGATTTCCGACAGAACCGACGCGAAAATGGCATCTCCGGCGACTTTTCCGACGGCCGTCCGGTGACCTGAAATTTTGGGTGAGTGAACCGGACTGAACCGTCCAACCCGGTCCAAACCAGTCCAAACCGGTCAGCTCTGTCAAGCCTGTCAGACCCGTCCGACCCGACCCGTCAGACCTGTCCGACCCGACCCGTCAAGCCGAGTCAACTCGTCCGAGTCAGCCGAGTCAACTCGTCCGAGTCAGCCGAGTCAACTTGTCCGAGTCAGCCCGAGTCAACTTAGTTGACCCTTGTTGACTGCTGACGTCATGCTGACGTCAGGATTGACTTTGACCAGTTGACTCTGACCCCGTTGACCGTTGACCTGCTGACGTCAGCGTTGACTTTGATCGTTGACCAAAAAGTCAAAATTTCTGAAAACTCTTATTTTATGTTTTTTGACGTCCTGAGTCCGTTTTTGAAGCCCGTTTTGCAAAATTCTGATCCGAAAGCCTCTGAATCTGACCTTGAACCCAAAAGTTTTTATGTGTTTAATCCTATTTAGGGCTCTGTGAATAAGGACTAAAACGTTAATCTGTGTAATTGAAGGTACCCTTATACCTTGGTGTTCGAGATGTCGTGGGACTTCCATTTTGGGATTCGAGTACGGTCGAATAAAGTATTATGAATCGACTGGTGTAGCTCGGAGTTAAGGTAATACACTACTACCTCTTGTATGCTTTATGTACATGTCGATATTCGGTTAATGCATGCATGCTTCTGATGAAGTGTATTCGTGAACTCTTCTTAAGTCGAATCAGATACGAAAAATAAGTATGAGAATCAATAAGATCAAAATATTCGGATAGGAATATTAATAGACCGGGAGTATCGAAAGTGCTAATAGTAATAAATAATACAGTTAAGTCTGAAACTCTATCATTGGTGTCTAAGAACCAATGCTCAGAATGCAAAGTATGAGATGTTGGTTATGAAATTACGAGATTGCCCTTGGGTTATAAAAATGACTAAACTACCCCTCTAATAAAAAAAAGGACTCGAAATCTGCATTCTGTCTAACTAAGCAATTTTACTCCACCTAAGATGTTTAATTTATTGGAAAGACTCCGACACTTTTGTATAAATTCGTGTGATTCAAACTTGGATTTCCCCATGAACTCTGTATAACTCATAAAGGTGAATCATCTGAGAATATCGTTGTAATCCTATGCCGATCCTTACGACAGTAACGAGTGGATTAATTGGAATAATCGTAATGACCAAAAAGACTGTAGTACCCTCGAGCACCTAAATGTCTAATTAATTGGAATGCCGTTTATGCCTTCAAGTTCTAAAATGAACGAATCATCTGTAACGGTCAGAGGGTTTAAGACGACTTAATCTCTATCGAGTACGTGAATGATGGAGGTACCAAATGGTAATTCAGAAAAAGAATGGTGGCTTTATCCCAAATTTCTAAAATGACCAGAATGCCCCTTTCAGTTAAATAGGTGGTTATACACCCAATGAAATCCTGAAATTTTCTAATAAGACTTAAATGACTAAAGTGCCCCTAAGTGTTAAGAAAAACGATTCGTGTACGCCTATCGCTTACCATACTAAGGTAAGGTAGGAATATCTGCAAGGATTATATGCTTGATTAGTCAAAGCTAAACCTTATAGTAAAGTATGAAATCGTTCAGATATACAATTCAGTCGGTGTTAAGTTCTGATACATGTAAATTATTCACATTTGAATGTTAGTAAGTATTGTAAAGTTGGGATATGCCGCATTAAACACATTTTAGAGGTTTGATAAACTGTTAGAGCCCCTGAGAATTATAATCGTCGTCTGTTATGTTTGTGTTATATTTAAAAAATTGTCATGATAGTTAAATAACTAAAATGTTATGTTAGCCTAAATGATTAGAGCATCCCTGAAATTATTTGATAACTCAAAAGACCTTGATATAGAAATACTTGAATGTCTGGTTAGAAAACTAATGAGCAAACAAGATACCTGAGTTCTGTGAACCATTGCTTATTCAATGTTGGTATAGTTACCAAAATGCACATGAATATAGAAAAGACCATAATACCATTGTGAGCTTAAATGATTAAATCGTTCACGATATATTTGAATTTAAAGAGCATGATGTATGGAATACTAGAATATCTGATTCGAGCCAAAAGTTCAATGTGTCACATTTTGTAAATATCATGTATCTCTGAGAAATAAAATTTGTTCTGTCCAGTGTGTTCTGTGTGTGCTACATTTCTGTTTTGCTTGTTCACTTGAATGTACTTATCTGAACATAGATATGAAAATGTATGAATTATGAGATAATTTCTGAATTAAGGACATGACTACCTTCTTATTGAAAGCATGACCATTTTGTTGAAAGCATGATTGCTGTTTGAGAGCATAGTTGGGTTATATCTGATAGCATGCCCCATGTATGATCTGGAATTGAAATATCTGATTTCTGGAATTGAAATATCTGATTTCTGGTTGATGTGATTAAACATATGTCTGCCATCTGAATTCTGATTCCTATGTATATTGAACAAAACTGTACTGTATGGGGTATATTCTGGGGATATGATTAGAAGTGTCTGCAGGTACAACCCTGATCCAGCTGGTAAACCCTTCTGTTAAGCTCCTACGCCCACGGGCTTAGGGTAAGTCTTTCTGGACCTAAGGCATTCCCTTAGGTAGGCTCCTACGCCTCAGGCCTAGGGTAAGACCTTCTGCATGCAGTTCATGGGGAATTGCATTCTGGTGTAAGGTTGGAGGGTAGTAAATTTCTGTATGAACTCGAACATTTGCATTTAACTGTTATGTGTTCACATGAGGCGAAAGTTATGCACCTATGCATGTTTGATCTGCAACTTATGGAATACACTAGACTTCTTGAATTCAACTTCATCAATCTGTCACCATGTTGATTCACTAAACAATAAGATATCTCTTAATACTCAGTAATATAGGAAGAACAAACCTTGTTGTCCTCAAGTATAGTGCATTACTAAAATAGCGAATCATAAATGTAAATAACTACTGTCTGGAACATCATAATAATGTTATGCTTCACCATATATCTGCATGTGCTAATAGCATCTTCTGGTAGTTTTATATTACTGAGCTTTCCCAAGCTCATGTTGCTTTTACCATCTCAGGATAAAAGATCAGTCAAGTTGCACCTATCATCGTCGTTATGGGAGTTCTTCGGCTTGGCATGGAGCATGGTATCCGTGTAACTAGGGGCATGTGTGTCGTGTTTTGTATTCAGTTAAATGAGTCTGAAACTTATTTTCTCAACTTGTATTATAATTGTTTTATCGTTTCGAATGATTTCTGAAATTTTATTTTTAAATCAGTAATTTGATTTAGGATCTTTAAGGGTTAATGGTATGTTTATTTGAAATTTGTCATGGGTCGCTCCGGTGACCCTAATGTAACTTCCTAGAATTCGTATTAATGCATAGGCGGGTCTAGGGTGTTACACTTTGTTTTAAGTTTATATGAAATAAAATGGTGGCACCGTCTATTCAAAAAAAAGTCTTTTAAAAAATATTATTTTTTTTGAAATATTTAGAGAGTTAATTAAGTCTTATTGGTACTATTCAATAAAGATAACAGTCAATGTTAAAAGAAGGATTAGATCGATTAAATTATCAAATATAAAAACTCAATTGGATACAAGTTTTACATAAGGACTTGATTGAGTTTTCAACTTTTCCCTGAGGGCATTTTAACCATTAGGCCTATATATTTTTCTATGTTATAAAAACCGAACGCTTTGATTTGACAACTACATAGGTGGAAAGAAAACAAGAGTGAATATATCCCCAAAGGACGACCAAATACAGAAAGAAATATCTTCTTTGGGTATTTCATATTCCATATATGATTTATTTGTTTTTTTAAAGACTTATAAGAAAATAAATTTTAATCAATCAATCAACGGGGCTGATCCAAGTAGTAAGCAATTTAGTGTCGTTTAAGTTCAAAGTTTTATGTATGCAGAAAATTTCTACTGAAAGACTCATCAACTAAAGCTAAGTGTGCGACGTAGGTTGGTTTAAGTTAATCAACACAAAACTATAAAATTATGTATAAAAAAACAATATTTTGTGGCAATTCTTTTCGTCAACGTCTTGTTATTAAACTTTCTTGTCATTGGGTACTGATAAACAAGCTCATTAGTGTCAAAAATAGTCCGTAAACGATCCAAACGAACATGAACATACAAACACAAACGAAGGTATGTTCATGTTCGTTTGTTTAATTTTAACTAAATAAATAGACGAACGCGAACAACTTATCGAACATAATTTTTTGTTTGTGTTTATTTGTTAAGGAATGTAGCTTGTTCGTGTTAGTTAAAATGATAAACGAACGTAAATGAACATAAAATGAATATAAACGAACGTATGTGAATAAATTTGATTTTAAAAAAAATATAATAGCTATGTTATGAAAAATAATAACTATAATAGATATATGAGAATAATTTTTTTGCTGATGTGATTACAAGGTAGTATCTATTCGAATTTTTTTAACTCTTTAATAACGCACACACAACGTGCACACATGGTGCTCGAACCGAGTCACTTGGATGAAATACATTATCTTTTAACACTGGGACCACTCCACGAGTTCATATGAAAATAAATTTAAACGAACATACACGAACAAACATAAATGAACGGATTACCGAATATTCACGAACATAAGAGCGTTTGGTTTGTTTATAACCTTCAAAGACACCATTGATTTTTGATAATCTTACATCGATGAAAAGACATCCGCGATGACTTTCAAAATTGTGTTAGTAATTTTTATAAAATATTTAAAAATATTTTTTATAATTTACATTCAATCAAACCATTATATTAAAGACAATATCCAATTATACCATCTAAGTGTCATTATTATAAAAATCCGTTAGTCATATCAACTAAAAATAAACTATCGATGCTAAACGATGGTTTAATTGATAAAAATTTCACGTATAAGAGCTTAATTGGGTATAAATTTTACTCAAGGACTTAACAGAATTTTCAACTTTTTACCGAGGGCATTTAAACAATTAAGCCTATTTATTTTTATATGTTATAAAAACCGAGCGATTTGATTTGAGTATTTGACAACAACAGAGGTGGAAAAAAAGCAAAGAATGAATGTATCCCCAAAGGAGGACCAAATACAGAAAGAAAATGTCTTCTTTGGGTATTTCATATTCCATCTCTGATTTTCTCTCCCTCCAATCAAACGGGAAAATCAGCCAAAAAAGATGGCATCTTGGAATTCATTTCCACTGGAAATCACGTATGAAACTTTTGGCTGGCTTGCGTTTTTTTCGTGGACCATTTGTTTCTATCCTCAAGCCATCTTAAATTTTCGAAGAAAAAGGTAACTTGAAATCCCAAATTCCCGGTTTCCATTATTTACTCTGATCTTACAGTTTCCAAGTTTTGATTTTGATTGTTGCAAACCACAGCGTTATTGGGTTGAACTTTGATTTCGTGCTGCTGAATTTGACAAAGCACTCCTCTTATATGATCTACAACGTTTGTCTCTACTTTAGCCCAGTTATTCAGCAGCAATACTTTGACAAATATGGCTCTGGAGAGGTTCTTTTTAATTATTTCTGATTTTTTAGTGTTTTATTTGGTGAATTAGTTGAATTTATATAGCTAACTATCAAAACAGTTGAAAACAAAGTTGAAAATTCCATCTCTCGTAGTTAATTTAAGTTTGAGATGTTAGCTTACTGTTATCAAGATTCAAAACCAAGAATTATGATGAATTGAATTTATGTTTTTTTTTTTAATTTCTCTTTTGTTTTGTTGACTTTATGCTTGATGCAGATGATCCCAGTAGCTGCTAATGATGTTGCATTTTCGATACATGCTGTTTTGTTGACAGCTTTTTTCTTGTTCCAAATTGTGATTTATGATGTAAGTTTTTGCTTCGTTTTGCCTTTGCTAGGATGAGTACTTTCCTAGAGTTTGTGAGTTGAAAATGGATTTTTCATTGATTGTTCGGTTTTCTGCAGCGTGGGACGCAAAAGGTTTCGAAGATTTCTATAGGAATTGTCTGTACTGTGTGGTTTATAATCGCCATTTGTTTCTTCGTAGCATTGCGTAGCCAATCATGGCTTTGGTTAATCACCATCTTTAAGTAAGTTCCTTTTTTTTTCATTTTAAATCCTTTGCATCCGTGTGAGGAGCCGAAGGTAGACGACATCTTGGTTTCATTTTTGTTGCAGCTCAGTTCAAGTTTTCATGACAGTGATCAAATATATTCCTCAGGTTAGATATCTTCCTGTTTGATATGTTTCGAGTCTTTTTTAGAATTACTACTGGTAGATTGATGCATCATGGTTTTGATTATGGAAAATGTCCATTAGCATAGAAGGCAATGGATTTCCTCGAGGCTCGAGCTGTTAAATTTCTGATCTTACTGAGGAAAATGAGAAAAGTAAGAAAGACCAAGAATGATCTCGAGAAAGGAAAGCTTCTTCATTTCATCGAATAACATGAGGGTTTAACTAGTGTCCTTTGTTGCCCTTGTAACATAGGAAGATTCTAGGTGTTTTATTGCCTTTAATTAATGCTATGACTGAAGGACTTTGCATGATCTTGATGCTTACAAAGTTCATTTCACAAAATTTCAGGCATTCATGAACTTTGCACGAAAGAGTACGGACGGGTTCAGCATAGGAAACATTTTGCTCGATTTTACCGGAGGATTGGCAAATTATGCTCAGATGGCTGTACAGTCTATAGATCAAAGTATGGTTCTCCTTTACCAATCAATCTTATGGTTTAAAATCATGCTTCATATAAAATTAATATTAATTGTGAGCTTAATTTCTTTTTCAGATTCTTGGGTGAACTTTTATGGAAACATTGGGAAGACATTGATTTCTTTGGTATGTCCTGATTTACTTTTATTATAGTCTGTACTGCTCTGCTCTCTTAATGCCTTTTGCTGGTTAATACATGATGTAGAGGATCTGTCGTTGTTTCCGTACTGTTTGTTCTCCCCGAATCTTAACGATTATTCCTTTCGTCAATGTCACTGCATGCTAAGAATCATATTTTTCCATATGTAAATTCTTAAATTTTTTTTTATCATGATTAACTGTGGTGTAACTTTTTGCAGGTATCCATATTCTTTGACATTATTTTCATGTGTCAACATTTTGTGTTATATCCTTCTAGGAAAACAACCGTTCCTTCTAAACTCAAACAAGAGTACAGGGAGCCTCTTGTCAAGTCTATCGACGAATCCGCCTCCGAAAATGTGTAAGGCTTTGCAACTCCCCCAGTGTTAAACAATGTATATTCTTCATGCAGGGAAAACAATTACAGTTATCATATGTAAAAAATTCATATCTTTCTTCTCTGCTTTTCTTTTACCCTGTTGTATATACAAAAGACCATATATTTGAATCATTGTGAAAACAAACAAATTGTGCAACTTAGCACAACATTTATCCTGAATTAATTTGCTGTATAGCTTTGATTTCGATATATTCTGTTGTTTCGAGATCACGAGCCGAAGTTGGCTCGAATACATGAAGTTTATATTTGATCTAGGGGTGAGCAAAATTCGACTCGACTCGAAAAAACCGATATTTTTTTTCAATTTCGAGTTATTCGAGTCGTTCGAGTTATTCGAGTCAACCCGATTAACTCGAAAAAATTTCGATTTCGAGTCGGTTTGGAATTTGCCCAACTCTAAAAATCGAAAAACCGAATTTTACAGTTTTGCAATTTAGTCACTGATTTCATTTTTCTTCGATTCCTCCTTCATTTTAAGTCCATTTTTGACCAAATTTGAACCACGTATTCCTAAACCAGCGTAGAATACGTATTTATCTTCAATTTATATTTTTGAAAATAAATTTTATATTTTTTCAATTCAGCCCCTTAACTTTGTATGATTTCCTCATTTCTTCAATATCTCCTTCGTTTTAAGTCAATTTTGACCAAAATTGAACCACATGCTCCTAAACCAATGTAGAAACTAGAATACCTATTTAGCTTCAATTCATATTTTTAAATTAAATTTCCTACTTTTGTAATTTAGCCCCTCAACTTTGAATGTTTCTCATTTCTTTAATTTCTCTTTCGTTTTAAGTCTATTTTTTTTACCAAAATTAAACCACATGATTCACTAACACTATATAATATATATATAACTTCAATTCATATTTTTAACAAATTTATTCTTTTTTTTTTTAATTTAGCCCTTTAACTTTATATTTTATTCAATTTGATCATTCAACCGAATTTTTTGTAATTTTTTTCTTTACATCAATTCATTGACTCATTTATACCCCCATCAGTACTTTATCCTTAAAAGTTTCTTATTTAAAAATAATATTATAAATATATTTTAGAAGTTTAGATGATATTTTTTTTATTAAATAACATTACAAATCTTACTTATGCATGTGAAAAATAATATGAAGAAATACATATATATATATATGCATATCTTATATGAATAGAGAAAGTCGTTTAAATTGAAATCAAATCGTACTATAACATGGTAAATAATTACAATTAAATTTGTATAGAAACTCGAAAACTCGATTCGACTCGAATTTCATAAACTCGACTCGAATCGAAAAAATTTAAATTAAGTTCAAGTCGTAAAATATGACGCGTCAACTCGAATAACTCGAAATTTTTTGACTCGACTCGCTCGAACGCTCACCCCTAATTAGATCAACACTCCTGAAAGCTGGCTCTGGGCAAATGGTGATGATGCATGGTAACAAATGAAATTCTCTTTTGTTCAAATAATTATGGATTTTAAATTTAGAACCAAAAATGAAAACTATTTAATTATTATCCAACTATAAAATTATCGCCATTGAAGTAGAAAGAAAGAAGATAAGATTCTAACTGGTCAACACTCAACAGCTAAAGCAGGAAAAAACCATTGACTTTTCTACTTTGATACCAAGCTACTTCTTGGTCAACACTCAACAGACAAAACTCCTTGCTTCCCAAGCATATATGGTCCTAGTTTCTATGTTCTATAAAGAGATTCCATAAGAAAGAAAAATAATCAACCCCTTTTATCATACTCACCTTTCAATTCTCAGCCTACATTCTTCAGGCAAAAAATGAAGAGGGAGGCTCGCCGACATGGTATGGTTCGTACTTATCCGGTTCAACCATCTCCATGGAACCCGAAACCCAAAACAAGACACATTCAGAGACTCGATCCTGTCCCGGTTTCCGGATCATTTTCCAATGCGAAAGTGTTTCAATCCGTCTTCTTCCTCAGGTTCTGATGAACCTCTTCTTGAGTTTTCCTCCAAATCCTCCAAATCCTTCACTAACAAGAAGGTTAATATCATCTTAGATGACACCAACTTCCTCTTATGGAAGCAGCAAGTACTTCTCACCGTTCGAAGTCATCGGCTTGAACGTCTCCTCACAGGGAAAATCAAGCCTCCATCTGAAACGATTGTTGATGACACTGGCACTACAGTGGACAATGATGAATATGAAGAATTTATCGCCCAGGATAGTGCTTTGGCCTCATGGCTGCTGTCGACGATTAGTCCCCATCTTCTTTCCCAGTTTGTTGGTGCTGAAACTGCCAATGGTGTATGGAAGACTGTCACTCAGTTCTTTGCAAACAAATCGACTACCTCTGTCATGAGCCTCTATGGAAAGCTTCGTTCGCTGAAAAAGGGTGATGACAGTATGAAGGTCTATCTTACCCGTGTCAAGGAAGTGTGTGATGCACTTGCCTCCTGTGGAAATGATGTGTTCTCCATGGAACAGATTGCAAGCATTCTTAAAGGTTTGCCTCGAGACTATCACCCTTTCATGGCCGTTATTACAAGCAGCACCACTCCTTTTTCTGTTGATTCTGTCTACACTATGCTTATTGATGCTGAAGCACAACTGGCTAGATTTGAATCTGAGTTCGAAGGTCTGACTATCAGTGCAAACATGGCTCGCAGCTCTAATTTCTCTGGAGATTCTTCATTCTCCTCTGGTTCTTCTCAGTCTCGACCCACAGGTTTTGGTGGTCGATCTGGTGGTCGTGGTCGTGGCCGTATGCGTCTCCAATGCCAATTGTGTGGCAAGAATGGTCATTTGGTTGACCGCTGCTGGCACAGGTTTGACCAAACCTTCCCAGGCGTTACTTCTTCACAGGGGTCTCGTCCCAATGATTCTGCCTCTACTCATTATTCCTCATACAGTGGCAATCCAGCATCTCCTTGCACATACACTCCTCGCAGCTCCTCAGTGTCTAACTCATCTTCATCCTCCTCTCAAACTCCTGCTGTTAATGCACCTAATGATCAGTGGATAGTTGACTCTGGGGCTACACATCATGTAACTGCTGATGCTGGAAACATATCGAATGCAGTTGATTATAGTGGTCCAGGTAAGGTCCTTGTTGGTAATGGTGTTCCTCTCTCCATTGATCTTGTTGGATCGAATTCTCTTCTTACTACTTCTCGTGCTTTACAATTGCATGATTTATTGTGTGTCCCTCACATAACCAAGAATTTGCTCTCGGTATCCAAGCTTGCTAGGGACAATCAGGTTTCCTTTGAGTTTCATGCACGTGATTGCTGTGTTCGTGATGAAAATTCTGGGGATGTTCTGCTTGAAGGAGAAGAGAAAGATGGGTTATATGTGTTCAACATGAAGAATAAAGCTGTTCCAGTTTACAATGTGTCGAAGTCCTATGATATTTTTGAGTTATGGCATAGGAGGCTAGGCCATCCTGCCTTTGAAACATTGGTTACAATGTGTAGTGCAATGAATGTAAAACTTTCCTCCAAAGATATTAAAACATGTGTTTCCTGTCCCTTGGGCAAAAGTCACAAGCTTTCTTTTCCTCATTCTTTGACTGAGTATACTTCTCCATTTGAGTTGGTCTTCACAGATCTCTGGGGTCCTTCACATAACGTGTCCAATGGATTTCGTTACTACATTTGTTTTGTGGATGCTTACACACGACACACATGGATCTATCTGTTAAAGCATAAATCTCAAGCTCTTTCTGTGTTTCAATTGTTCCAACAAATGGTTCAGACTCAATTTGGCTGTAAGATCAAAGCCATTCAAAGTGATTGGGGAGGAGAATATCGTTCCTTCACCACTTATCTTCTTAAGGAAGGCATTAATCACAGAGTAACATGCCCTCACACATCTGAGCAAAACGGCATTGTCGAGAGAAAACATCGACATGTCATTGAATTAGCTCTAGTTCTTCTGGCCCAAGCTTCTATGCCTCTACGTTTTTGGTCTTATGCTGCTGTTACTGCTGTTTTTTTGATCAACAGAATGCCCACTAAAGTTCTCCATGGTATGTCACATTTTGAGAAGCTCCATGGGAAGAAACCCAGTTATGAACAACTGAAGATCTCAGGCCATTCAACTCCCACAAACTTGAATTCAGATCTGAAGCTTGCACTTTTCTGGGTTATAGCCCGCAACATAGAGGCTTTCAATGTTTGACACCAAGTGGCAAAGTATACACATCGAGACATGTTGTATTCGATGAAATGTTCTTCCCTTTTGCTCAACAGAAAGATGAAGTGTCAAGAGGATCAACACATGTGCCTCAGTCATTAAAACTTGTCACTGACATCAACCGTATGAATGATCAACATCATCAAGTATCTACTACAAGGGACAACTCTCAAACACCTCCACCTCGAACATGTGACATTCCTTCTTCAGACCATGGTCAAGCCCATCATCCTGTTGACGGTGGTAGTCTTTCTCCTACTAATGAAACTACATCGCCTGAAGAGCATTCTCCACATACTACACCAACTGAACCTGAGTTCATACATCATAGCCAAACTGTCTCTTCAGCTCAGAATCCTCCAATCTCAGGTGATGATATCTCTGCTCCTTCAGTTGGTCATAATGATCCTTTATCTACTACAAGTAACATCTCAGGTGCTACTTCCAATCAACATCCAATGCTTACTCGAGGGAAATGTGGTATCTTCAAACCAAAATCCTTTCTAAGTGAACTTGACAGTGGTGAGCCTGAGGATATCTATCATGCTTTACAGTCTCCTCGATGGAAAGATGCAGTTGTTGCTGAGTTTCAAGCTCTACAAACTAATGACACATGGACATTGGTTGAATTACCTCCAGGAAGATCGGTTGTTGGATGCAAATGGATCTTCAAACTGAAAAGAAATTCAGATGGAACAGTTCAAAGACACAAGGCAAGGCTTGTTGCCAAAGGATATTCTCAGATCCCTGGGCATGACTTCCATGATACTTACAGTCCTGTTGTGAAATTCCCCACTGTGAACATCATCCTCTCCTTGGCAGTATCACAAGGGTGGCAACTTCGACAGATTGATGTTAACAACGCCTTCCTTAATGGCGAGCTTGAAGAAGAGGTCTTTATGCAGCAGCCACCAGGATTTGAAAAACAATCCTCGAATGGTGCTCCACTTGTGTGCAAATTAAACAAAGCCCTGTATGGGCTAAGACAGGCTCCACGCAACTGGAATGCCAAGCTAAAACAGTGCTTGAAGAACTTGGGGTTCACTGAGTCTAAAGCTGATAACTCACTGTTTATCAAGTGCACTAACTCCATCTACACTTACATGCTAGTGTATGTAGATGACATCGTGGTTACAGGATCTTCAGGCACAGAAATTGATAAAGTAGTCGAACAACTCCATCAACAATTCTCATTGAAAGATCTGGGCAGCCTAAACTACTTTCTTGGTATTGAAGTAAGCAGAACCAGTAGCTCTCTCTATCTCAGTCAACGAAAATTCATTCGAGAGTTGCTTCAGAAGACTCAGATGGAAAGAGCTAATTCCACACCAACACCTATGGTTGCATCTCAGAAATTGACAGTAGAAGGTGCAGGGAAACCATTGACTGATGCTCGAGAATACAGAAGCATTGTTGGAATGTTGCTCTATGCTTGCCACACTCGTCCTGACATTACCTACAGTGTCAATAGAGTTGCCCAATTCATGCATGCTCCCTGCGAATTACACATGGTTGCTGTTAAAAGGATCCTTCGATACCTAGTTGGAACTCAAGATCTTGGCTTAATTTTCACCAAGTCTTCCTCCAGTCCTCAAGTGGTAGCTTTCTCTGATGCTGACTGGGGATCAAGCACTGTCGACCGACGCTCTATATCAGGCCACTGTGTGTTTGTGGGCAATGGTCTTGTAACATGGAATTCTTCAAAACAAAAGGTGGTTTCAAGGTCCACAATGGAAGCAGAGTACAAGAGCCTTGCAGACTCAGCAGCTGAAGTTATTTGGATCGACGCCCTACTCAAAGAAATGGGAGTGAAGCTTGAACAAGTTCCAACCATATGGTGCGATAATACGAGTGCCATAGCTCTCACTGCAAATCCAGTTTATCATGCTCGCTCCAAGCATGTCGATCTCGACATTCACTTTGTTCGAGAAAAGGTCGCCCTCAATCAGATATGTGTAAACTATGTTCCTGCCACACATCAGATTGCTGATGGTTTCACTAAACCATTGACACGAACTATGTTTGAAGCTTTCAGAAACAAAGTTTGCGTTAAGAAACTTGAAGAAGCAGGGGGAATGTTGAATAAAGGAATTCATGCATGACCTCAGCCATGCAACGTCACCTATACACGTGTCCAGAGATCACTGCCATTAGCTGTCAGGTTGTTAGGGTTTATAACAAACCTCTACAGCTCATACAATAGCTGTACACAGCATGCCCAGCATGCTCTCTCTCGTGCTCTCTTGTATATATAAGCACCTTTGTATCAGCTTTATGAATCAATGAAAATCATCTCCTTTTACACTTTTATTTGCATAATTCAAGAGAAAGCAAAGGCCATCAGCCATTCCAAGTTTACTGGAAAATGTGGGAAGTCCAAGGACAAGACAAAGGGTGCTCAAAAGTTTAGAACAAGTAATATTGCCGGTTTTAAATTTTCAGGGTTTTCTGCCACTGGAGTTTTGGAATATTTGGATAGTTTTAATGAAGATGAGATCGATGATCATGATGATGTCAATGACAATGGTGGTACACGTGTTCTTGTCGAGGACGACGATTTTATGGCGAAGTTTTGGTCTCTACATGACAAACAGAACGACAGTGACAACAATGAAGACGAAGACGATCATATGAGTTTTTGCGACGTGGGTTTCATGCTAGACATTGAGGAAGATGAAGGGTGGTGTCTATTGGGAGAACTTTGATTTCTAATATCATCATTCCTTGTATGAGCTTTTGTTTATATCCTTAGCATTTAAAAAAAATTAAATCAAACAATGCTGTACTAAGTACAAAAACAAAAGCTGCATACAAATATGAATTTGGAGAACTTTTACAAATGTTGGTTTGATCTTATCCTTGTTGTTGCTGGATATTTGGAGATGCATTCTCATCGGCAGCCATTGCGACTCGTGATGCGAGAGAACCGACTGAATTTTGGTTTTTAACTGAAGACTTTTGATGAGGAAATGATTTTTTGCTTTGGCCAATGCTTGCTTTGCTGGGAGTGGATTTTCTTCCTGGCCCTGGTGCTGTTGATTCCACTCTTGTTAATGGAACCTATAAAGATGAAGATGAAGGGCGTAGGAAAAACTTAGCTATGTATTTCGAGTGTTAGGAGAATCATATCCCTATTTAATTATGCTATTTAGATTCGAGTCGAATGTCGAACTATGTCCAACGAGATAAGAGATGAAACTTGCTTTCTTTACCTTTTCCATCTGATCTTTCATTGTTCTCCTTTCTTTATAAAAATCCGGCATTGGTCTAGCCTTGAAGCAAAAGCCTTGACGTAGCTTCTTCAGTTCTGTTTCAGCTTTGAGGGTTGTTTGCTGCTCTACTTTTTGTTCTTGACTGACATTGAATTTCTCTTCAAGTCTCTGAAAAGAAAAAAAAATGGAGTAAATGTGTGTGTGTGTGTGTATATATATACATATACATATATATATATATATATATGGAAATGTGTATGTATATTTCAGTGAAACACATTGAAATTCCTTGCCTGTTTCCTTCTTGCAGCTCTCTCTTCAGTTCTCAAACTGAAAGATGCAAATATGCCAGGGGACTGCAATTTTTTTCTGCACGGCACTCAAAACTTTGAGGATTCTTCGAAGGTCTTATCCTCGTATCTATGTCTAGATATGCATCCGACACAGGTTTCGAATAAGAATATTTCGAAAAGAACAAAGAAAATTGCTTACTCTGTTGGAAGAAATTTCCATTTGCCATGTGATGTTTTGCTCACACTGCCTGAAGATTTAAAGGGTGTTCTAGCACTGCAATTCAGACATATGGCAAAAGACATGTGAGGATAATGTAATAACACTAGCATTGTACTTAGTTTTATGTCTGATACCTTCTGTTTTCCGACCAAGGAGTGGCTGAGGATGGCTTTGGCCTTCCATTTATAGAAGCCTGTAGAATATAAATGAAACCCAAGTTATCATCCATTGCAAGAACTTCAGATTCGGAGCATAAGATTAGTAGAACGATACCGAGTTCGGAGTCTTCAAAGGTGTGGGGCATTCTTTAGATGCTTTAGAATTTGAAGCAATTCTTGAACCATCAATCTTCCTGGTAATGGTGGAAGTTAATTTACTGAGTTCTTTTGCAGGGGTGAAGTTGATAGACTTATGTGCCGATTTCGGAGCCGGTCTCTTTCGATCAGAAATGTCCATTGCAGACTTCTTGGCCATTGGAGTGAGATTACTTCCCTGGTTGGGACGAATGGTAGCTTTGAATTTAGCTGGTGAGGCTGTCACCTTGGCACTCTGCATTACAAACTACGTTACTCGAACTCGGATACAGGAAAGCATCTAATTTGGAGGTTACCTTAAGTAGAGATTTCTTCATTTGGTCTGCTTCACTCTTTTCACAACATTCATTCTTCATATTATTCTCCAAGACAACATTATGTTCATAAACCGAGCCAGTTTCCACTAGGCCAAGGGCTGCCGTTTTCGAGCTCGAGCTCGTAATCTCTTCATCGGCTTGACTTCCTCTAGCATTGGCTTGCTCAAGCTCAAGCAATGCTTTCCTGGCTGCAAGGGTCTTGTAATGAGCTTCGAAGAAAGCTTTCTTTTGAGCAACCGAACCAGGCCGAGCGTATCTCTGAGCCTCTTCGACATAGTTTTTACGAGAAAACGTCGACCATTTCTCCCAAGCTATGGATTGATCCGACATGAATTTCCCAAAAGATATGGACTGTCCAAGAACATCACCTGAATTGCCCTGGAAAGTGGAAACCATAACAAAAAGTTCATAATCTTCCAATAGTTTCTAATGGTTGAAAGACATACATATACATACATATATATATATATATATATATATATATATATATGTATATGTATGTGTATGTATATGGATGAACTGACCTCCATGGCTTCATTGAGAATGCCGGCAGTATATGAAAATGGTTGCAAGAGACAAGCTGAGTCTCCCATTGTCCGTTGGCAAAATGTTTTCAAACCTCAAATGATCCAAAAACCTTCTCTGTATATATATATATATATATATCTGTGTATGTGAATTTGAAATTCAAATGGAAAAAGGCAAGGATGATATGGAGATATAAGAGACAGAAATGCAGAACAGTGTTTTTGGAATGTGTTCCAAAGTGGGGTTAACTTTCCTCCATGCTTTTGAAGAAAGCTCCAAGCCTGCAAGTGTGGGGTCAACTTTCTTCCATCTTTAAACGTTATGATTAGGCAATTTGAATTAGGACACAATCCACTAATATGTTCCCAAGTTCCAGCTTTAGGACATCTACGTCCTGTTATTATGGTATAAAAACATGACACAGATACTTTATGTTATGTTTATATGATTAATCTGAGAAATTGAGACATGAATGCATGGATTATCGAACTGTAATTATTGGGTTTTAGGATATATAGGACCGTGAGAGAGAGAGGGGGGGGGGGGGGGGAGGTCTTGGTTTTAGCATTGTTTTTTACGGAAAGTAACTGCTAACGGAGAAATTGTCTCAATATTGTACTTAAAAAAACATTTTCCAATGAATTGCACTAACTATATTATTTTCAAGACTTACCCAGATAAGTGCCTAAACTATGTCTTTTTTCGAGGTAGATGTCTAATTTATTTTTTAGGACTAAATAGATGTCTAACGTTTTATCTCGTGACTTATTTAAGTTTTTTTCGTTAACTCCCACTGTTAAAGGGCACGTGTCATCTCCTGAAAATTTTAAAATTATATTAAAAATAGATAAAATTACTTAATTTTAAGAAAACCTCTAACTTTTCCAGATTTCACAAAACAACCCCAAATTTAAAATTCCCTAATTCTCCAAAACCTAAATCTCGATTTGGGCCGATTCCGCCGTTGATTGCCACGTTGCTGCCCACCACATTGATCGCCGGACCATCACGACCATTTTTCCCACCACCCGCTGGCGGAAATCGACCGACGCCATGCGAAACGCCGAAAATGTCGAATGGTTCCTTCAAACGATTCGCGACAACAGGACGGACGACGAACGACGTGTGGGTTGTTCGACGAGAGGAGGGCTCTTCATTCCGTTGCTGGCAACGCGACCATCACCGACGGAAGTGGTCGGATTTGGGAGTTTAGGGATTTGGGGACTGTTTTGGGAATATTTGAAATTTTTAAGATATTTTTTTTTGTTTTATGAATTTTATTTATTTTTAATATAATTTTGGAATTTTCATGAGATGACACTTGTCCTTTAACGGTGAGAATTAGAGGAGAACCTTAAATGAGTCACGGAATGAAACGTTAGGCACCTATTTGGCCCAAAAAATAGTTTGAGCACCTAATTGGAAAAAATGCATAACTAAGGCACCAATTTACCTATCAAGCCTATTTTTAAATCAACGGTATTATCTACGGTAATCTTGAAGTTGGTCCGAAAAGATCCAACTTTTGTAACACCCGTGTTTTGGGGTTAGGAGTTATCCGGGTTAGTGGTCCGAGTCAGTAAAATTAATTTCAATCTATTCAACCTAAATCAGGATCTAATTGAGTTTTAAATAAGGGTAAACTACTGCAGGGGTCACTTACGTTTAGCGTCTGTACAGAGTTAGTCACCACTTTTGAAAAGTGCCAATTGGTAGTCCTCTACGTTTTCGATGTGTAAATACTTGGTCACTTCGACGTTATACTCCGTTAGTCCCCTAACGGATTGCTGATGTGGCGAAATTAAAATAAGGATAAATTACTGCAATAGCCATTAAAATTTATCTCATGTACATTTTTTCTCCTCAATTTAAAAAAGTAAACATTATAGTCACTAATAAAAATGGTTCTTTATAATTTCACCCTTAAATTTTTAAAAATTCATTTTTCAATCTTAAAACTTTACAATCAATTAACACAATAATATTATAAATGCTTAGATGAAAAATAGGTGCCCAAAGTATACTCTTTGAAACTTAGGTGCCCAAATTGCTCCTATTTAATAACTCAAACTTAAAAATTTAGTCCACTAACTACTAAAAAATTCGAGTTATTGGAATTTCTATTTTATAATTCAAACTTTATTTTGAATTTTTGAGTCGAGTTTATGAAATTATGAGTCGAATATTTTCACATCAAACCAAAAAATTTAATTTTTTCGAGTCAAGTTATAAAAGTATGTTTTTACCAAGTTTCTTATAAATTATAAATTATAATCAATAGAGAAATGGGTAAAAGTAGAAGAAAAGTAAAAAAAAAAGAGTAAATATGATATATAAGCCGCTGATAAGATGTTGTAAAGCTCAAGTTTATTGGCACTAGATATCTTGGACAGCTTTGGTCACCAAGTTTTGTACCATGTCGCATTTCATTTCTGAAGATTTCTTCTTTTTGATCAATTTCATCAACTGCACTTTCCCAATCAATTTGGAATGGCAGCTCAGTGCCAAAAACCCAGATTCAATATCATTTTGTAAGCTTGAATTATTCACTATATTGTTTGAGTTCAGTTCCACAGTGACATTCATCTTCTTTGTGGATCTTGCCTTGCTTCTTCCTTTACCAACAAATGCTTCTCCAACTCCAACTCTCCCGTAATCGAACGAAATGGTGGTGTTTTGGAATTTGAAGTGGCCGAAATTTGTGTTCTTTACGGCAACTTGGGCGTTGAGTTTCATGTTGAAAGAAGGAGAGTTCGTGGCTGCCGCCGTGAGATCCTCGACGGTGATAGATTGGACCCTGAACTTGGGGTTTTTGATACGCATCACTGTAAGTGAAAAAATCAAGATGACAATAGTCTGGAAAATGGCGAAACAAGCAACTTCATGCGTTTCTTTCGCTTCAGCTCCTTGGATACCTCTGCAGCAGACTCTATTTCTGTCTTTCTCTGTTGGTAACTTTGCTCAGCCATTGTTGTATTTTCAAAGGAAAAGGCTACTGTTTTTTCTCCTTTTTGCCTCTTAGAGTTGTTCGATGGAATTCTAAAGAGAATTAGCTGAGGATTGAGGTATTAGTATGAACTCCATGTGTATATATATATATAATTGCAGTACATAAGTTGAAGATGATGTGGTTAGTGTAACAAAGTACAAAACAGTGGGAAATGTTAGAAAGTTAAAATAAAATTTTTAAAAATTTAAGGGTGAAATTATAAAGAAACATTTTTATTAGTGACTATAATGTTTACTTTTTTAAATTGAGGAGAAAAAATGTACATGAGATAAATTTTAATGGCTATTGCAGTAATTTATCCTTATTTTAATTCCGCCACATCAGCAATCCGTTAGGGGACTAACGGAGTATAACGTCGGAGTGACCAAGTATTTACACATCGAAAACATAGAGGACTACTAATTGGCACTTTTCAAAAGTGGTGACTAACTCTGTACAGACGCTAAACGTAAGTAACCCCTGCAGTAGTTTACCCTTTAAATAAATGGGAGGGATCACTATGGTAATTTGACCCGAAAGAATTTAAAAAGGAAGACAACTTTTAAAAAGCTATCATCTTTTCTACCCTCTCCCCTTCCCCAACGTGAGAAACCCCCAAAACTCTCTCAAACCACCAAATCACTATTCCATTGAGTTTCATCTTCATCTTAAGGCCATTTTCAGAGGTAATAACATTTTTTAACTCTTCTTTTCATCCTCTATCTCTACATGGTCATAAAATTTAAAACCATGAACTTTTGAAAATTAGGTGTTGGGATGTGTGGGGCTCGATTCGATCAACCAAACTTAGCTCACCAAGTGGTGGAGAGGTGGATATTTGGGTGGAAGGGTTGTGGAAGCTAGAATGTAAAAAGACACAATGATTTATAGTGGTTCGGCCTTCTAACAAGCACCTACATCCACTACCTTAGCTCCCCACTAAGGATTTCTCAATCAATCCACTAATTGATTCGTCCCCTTTTCTAGGATTAGGAGGAAACCCTTACAACCGATCAAGCTTCTACCCAAAGCCTTGATCAAAACCCTCTTTTACAAAGAGATAAATAAAGCAAACTTAAACCCTCTAATAGGTGTTTGTTTGCACAATGAAGCACTCACTCAAAGCCTAAAACACTTGAGCAAATTTGACAATTTTGGCTCACTAGTGTTTGTCTATACAATAAATGACAATTTAAGCTCTAAGACAATCTTTGATCATTTGTTGATTGAAAATTGAAGCATTAGCCTTCTCTTGATGCTTGGAGGTCCCTTTTATACTCCCAATTGAGTTTATAGCCGTTTAGGACCGTTGGGGTTGAAATAGAGTCGTTGGAGCCTTTAATTCCCTCCATAAATGCAGTTCTGCAGCTCCCCGTTTCGAAACACTCGAGCCTATTTCGAAACACCCTCAATATAGAAAGAGCCGTTGCAGTCTGTCAGGGTACCCGTTTCGGAACACCCCCTTGCCGTTTTGGAACGCGTATCGGAACGCTATAAGCCCGTATCGAAACGACCTGCATTTAAAAGTTAGTTGGGAAAGAGCCGTTGGGGTTTATGACCGTTGTGGTCAGTGCCACGTGGGCGTATCGAAACGGCCTAGCCCGTTTCGAAACGCTGGGCAAAAATGCTGTCCATAGAGAGCCCGTTTCGAAACAAGTTTCGAAACGTTTTGGCTACTGGAGGCACCTGTTTCGAAACGCCCTAAGGTGTTTCGAAACACTAGGACAGTTTTGTGAAAATTGGCCTTTGAAAACATATAAAACCCTTTTAAAACATCCCTAAACATAGTTTCAAGTTATTTGGACTTTTGGAAATTGTTTTAAATACTTTTTAAATCAGTCCAAAATATTTTTCAATTATTATATCAAAACATTAGTTCTACAATCTCCCCCTTTTTGATATAATAAAACTCTTGAAAAATTGTTTGGGATTCTCCCCCTTTAACTTTAAAAATGTGAATAAGAGATTAAAAATTTTAATTCAAATAAAGCTCCCCCTTATTCATTTGAAAATTCAATTTTTCAAACCATTTCTCCCCCTTTTTGTTATATCAAAAAGAATTTAAAACATTATGATCAAAAATAACAATAGAGGAAAATTTTTGACAAAAGTAAGAATTTGGTTTTAAAATGGCTCCCCCTTACTCAAGGCATCATTGAAATGTTAGTCCAACATATATGATCATCTAGTTGAATTAAACAAAAAATAAGACAAATAAATGCAAAACAACTAGAAATTTTACCCACACTTGAATCCAAGGGAGGATGTGAAGCCTTCCTTCTTCAAGTGTTCTTCCTTGTGTGTATGGAGCTCCCCCTCAATGTTTGACTTGTTGAACATCTCCATCACACCTACAATAGACAATCAAGTAACTTTTGGTATCCAAATTGCTTTGGATCCATAAACGTTAGTTGCACAAAATTTAGTCCCCTTAGGAATCCATTTTTCAATTTCATCCTTTTTAGTTGAAGTGGTTAGTCATTTTGGGACCCAAACACTTCTAAAACATTTTTCATTCACAAATCTAGGGGAACTAGATTGTCTAACATAAAAATTTGATTTTCTAAAATTGTTTTTCTTTTCAAGCTCTTTGGAAATCAAATCTTTTTCTACTTGAACATTTTGAAGCAATTTTTGTAAATCAAAACATTTTAATTCAAACTCTTCAAGTTTTGCTTCAAGTTCAAGTTTGGTTTTAGAAAGCAAATCATTTTGAATTTTTAACTTTGAAATCAATTTATTGTTTTTCAAAATGTGGCTTTTAAAATCTAAAACCAATTCATCATAGGCATCTTGTAATTCATCAAAAGTGTAAGAACATGAAGTAGATGAATTAGAAGTTACCCTTGAATCTTCTTCGATGGCCATAAAGCAAAGGTTGGCTTGTTCATCGTCGGTGGAGTCTTCATCACTCCAAGTAGCCAATTGTGCCTTCTTCTTATGGCTTGAAGTGCTAGCCCTCTCATTTCTTTTAGGTTCTCGTTCAAGCTCTCTCAAGGCTTTCTTTATGAACGGGGCACACTTCTTGAAGAGATGAACTATCTCTTCATCTTCCTCCTCCTCTTCACTTGAGTAGACATGATGGCAAGTGGAGGATTTGAGAGCCATGGCACTAGCATTGATGCCAAGCCCTTTGATTTTCTTCTCTCCCATAGCTCTTATTTCTTCCCTCTTCTTCTCATCCTCCTTGTTCTTCTTCATGATTTGATGAGTAAGAAGTGACCCCATTAGTTCATCAAGCTTCAAAGTCTTCAAATTTTTGGCTTCGATGATGGCGGTCCTCTTTGAGTCCCAAGACTCGGGAAGTGAGTAGATGAGCTTTCGAACAAGCTTCTCTTCCGGGATGGCTTCTCCATAGCCTTTGAGACCATTGGTGATGGTGGAGAACCTATCAAACATCTTCTCGATGTTCTCTTCCGGATCCATTTTGAAGTTCTCATACTCCAAGGTTAGGAGCCCAATCTTGGTCTCCTTGACTTCGTTTGTCCCTTCGTATGTGACTTCAAGCTTGTCCCATACCTCCTTGGCACTCTCACAAGAAGACATCTTCTCATAGATGGATGGACCAAATGCACAAAATAGAATGTGCAAGGCTTTGCAATTTAGCTCCATCTTCTTGCGATCGTCGGCACTCCACTCCACTTTACTTCTTTGAGGCACGAACGGACCATCTTCAACTACATCCCATAGCTTGTAATCTCTTGATTTGATGAAGAATTTCATCTTTGTCTTCCAATGGGCGTAGTGGTCTCCGTCAAAGAAAGGCGGTTTGTCGATTGATTGTGCCATTTGAGCCGGTTGATGAACTAGTGATCTAGCTTGCCGGATCTTCTTAATAGGATGTTAATCCTCACCGATTGAGCCAAGCTCTGATACCAATTGTTGGGATGTGTGGGGCTCGATTCGATCAACCAAACTTAGCTCACCAAGTGGTGGAGAGGTGGATATTTGGGTGGAAGGGTTGTGGAAGCTAGAATGTAAAAAGACACAATGATTTACAGTGGTTCGACCTTCTAACAAGCACCTACATCCACTACCTTAGCTCCCCACTAAGGATTTCTCAATCAATCCACTAATTGATTCGTCCCCTTTTCTAGGATTAGGAGGAAACCCTTACAACCGATCAAGCTTCTACCCAAAGCCTTGATCAAAACCCTCTTTTACAAAGAGATAAATAAAGCAAACTTAAACCCTCTAATAGGTGTTTGTTTGCACAATGAAGAACTCACCCAAAGCCTAAAACACTTGAGCAAATTTGACAATTTTGGCTCACTAGTGTTTGTCTATACAATAAATGACAATTTAAGCTCTAAGACAATCTTTGATCATTTGTTGATTGACAATTGAAGCATTAGCCTTCTCTTGATGCTTGGAGGTCCCTTTTATACTCCCAATTGAGTTTATAGCCGTTTAGGACCGTTGGGGTTGAAATAGAGTCGTTGGAGCCTTTAATTCCCTCCATAAATGCAGTTCTGCAGCTCCCCGTTTCGAAACACTCGAGCCTGTTTCGAAACACCCTCAATATAGAAAGAGCCGTTGCAGTCTGTCAGGGTACCCGTTTTGGAACACCCCATTGCCGTTTCGGAACGCGTATCGGAATGCTATAAGCCCGTATCGAAACGACCTGCATTTAAAAGTTAGTTGGGAAAGAGCCGTTGGGGTTTATGACCGTTGTGGTCAGTGCCACTGTAGAACTAAGGTTTTGATATAATATTTGAAAAATGTTTTGGACTAAATTGAAAAGAATTTAAAATATGTTTTTAGTCAAAAATAGCTTGAAAATATGTTTAAGGGTTTTAAACGGCAATTGGAATGGTTTTAAAGTGTATTTAAAGTAGTCAAAACCATGATTTTCAAGTAACCGTACCGATACGGTATTGGACCGTACCGATACGCCTTAGGGTTTTCAAACTACCAAAATTCCAGTAGCCAAAACCCGTACCGATACGCCTAGCCGTATCGATACGGTGTGTTTTGAAATAGCCCAACGGCCATAAATGGTACTATTCCCAACGGCCATAAATGGAACTATTTCCAACGGCTATAAATGGTACTATTCCCAACGGCTATAAATGGTACTATTCCAACGGCTATAAACGGCTATATTCCCAACGGCTATAAACGGCAATATTCCCAACGGCTATAAACGGCTACAAACTCAATTTGGAGTATAAAAGGGACCTCCAAGCATCAAGATTGATAAGAGCTTCAATTGTTACAACATTATGAGTGAAAAACTTGTCTAGAGCTTAAATCATTCATTTCTTGCTTAGACAACACTTGTGAGCTTACATTGTTAAATTTGCTCAAGTGTTTAGGTTTTGGGTGAGTGCTTAATTGTGCAAACAAATACCTAATAGAGGGTTTGAGTTTGCTTTGTTTATCTCTTTGTAAAAGAGGGTTTTGATCAAGGCTTTGGGTATAAGCTTGATCGTTTGTAAGGGTTTCCTCCTAATCCTAGAAAAGGGGACGAATCAATAGTGGATTGATTGTGAAATCCTTAGTAGGAAGCTAAGGTAGTGGATGTAGACCTTGGTTAGAAGGTTGAACCACTATAAATCATTGTGTCTTTATTCTTTCTAGCTTCCTAAACCCTTCCACCTAAAAATCCACCTCTCCACCACTTGGCGAGCAAGAACGGTTGATTGAATCGAGCACCGAAAAACCCAACAATTGGTATCAGAGCTTGGCTCAATCGAAAGGGATTCACATCCTATTGAGAAGATCCGGCAAGCTCGAACAACATTTCACCAACCGGCTCAAATGGCGCAATCCATCAACATACCGCCTTTCTTCGACGGAGATCACTATGCCCATTGGAAGACAAAGATGAAATTCTTCTTGAAGTCAAGAGATTACAAGCTATGGGACATAGTTGAAGATGGTCCGTTCGTGCCTCAAGGAAGCAAAGCGGAATAGAGTGCCGACGATCGCAAGAAGATGGAGCTTAATTGTAGAGCCTTGCACATGCTCTTTTGTGCTTTTGGCCCAACTATCTATGAGAAGATGTCTTCTTGTGAGAATGCCAAGGAAGTATGGGACAAGCTTGAAGTCACATACGAGGGGACCAATGAAGTCAAGGAGACTTCAAAACAAGCATATGTGGCCACTTGGAGTGATGAAGACTCCACCGATAATGAAGTAGCCCACCTATGCTTTATGACCCTCAATGAGGGGGAGGTAACTTCTAACTCATCTATTTCAAATTCTTATACATTTGATGAGTTACAAGAAGCCTACGATGAATTGGTTTTTGAGTTCAAGGCTTCATTTTTGAAAAACAAGAAATTGATTTCAAAGTTAAAAATCGAAAATGATTTGCTTTCTAAAACCAATTTAGAGTTTGAAGCAAAAATCAAAGATTTTGAGCTTAAAGTTTTAGATTTACAAAATTTGCTTCAAACGATTGAAAAAGATCATCAAAAAGAAGTTGATGATCTTAAAAAGGAAAAGGATTTGATTTCCAAAGAGCTTGAAAAGAAAAACAATTTTGGAAAATCAAATTTCTATGTTAGACAATCTAGTGCCCCTAGATTTAAAAACGATAAATGTTTTAGAAGTGTTTGGGTCCCAAAAGGACTAACCACTTCAATTAAAAAGGATGATATTGAAAAATGGATTCCTAAGGGGTCAAAAATTTGTGCTACTAACGTTTATGGATCCAAAGCAATTTGGATACCAAAAATTACTTGATTGTCTTTTGCTAGGTGTGATGGAGATGTTCAACAAGTCAAACATTGAGGGGGAGCTCTATGCACACAAGGAAGAACACTTGAAGAGGAAGGCTTCACATCCTCCCTTGGGTTCAAGTGTTGGTAAAAATCTAGTTGCTTTAGTGTTTATTTGATCTATTTTCTTTTATGTCAACTAGATATTCATATATGTTGGACTAACATTTCAATGATGCTTTGAGTAAGGGGGAGCCATTTTAAACCAAAATTTTAAGTGTCAAAATTTTTTTTGCTTCCTATGTTATCTTGAACTTAAATGTCATTTTAAATTCTTTTTGATATAACAAAAAGGGGGAGAAAATGGTTTGAAAAATTGAATTTTCAAATGAATAAGGGGGAGCTTTATTTGATTTCATATCTTAATCTCTTATTCACAATTTTAAAGCTAAAGGGAGAAAATCTCAAACAATTTTTCAAGTTGGTTTTATTATATCAAAAAGGGGGAGATTGTAGAACTAAGGTTTTGATATAATATTTGAAAAATGTTTTGGACTAAATTGAAAAGAATTTAAAATATGTTTTTAGTCAAAAACAGCTTGAAAATATGTTTAAGGGTTTTAAACGGCAATTGGAATGGTTTTAAAGTGTATTTAAAGTAGTCAAAACCATGATTTTCAAGTAACCGTACCGATACGGTATTGGACCGTACCGATACGCCTTAGGGTTTTCAAACTACCAAAATTCCAGTAGCCAAAACCCGTACCGATACGCCTAGCCGTATCGATACGGTGTGTTTTGAAATAGCCCAACGGCCATAAATGGTACTATTCCCAATGGCCA
Source organism: Hibiscus trionum (assembly GCA_030270665.1). Taxonomy (NCBI): domain Eukaryota; kingdom Viridiplantae; phylum Streptophyta; class Magnoliopsida; order Malvales; family Malvaceae; genus Hibiscus; species Hibiscus trionum. The sequence continues at coordinate 43,582,440 of BSYR01000004.1, forward strand.
TAAATGGTACTATTCCCAACGGCCATAAATGGAACTATTTCCAACGGCTATAAATGGTACTATTCCCAACGGCTATAAATGGTACTATTCCAACGGCTATAAACGGCTATATTCCCAACGGCTATAAACGGCAATATTCCCAACGGCTACAAACTCAATTTGGAGTATAAAAGGGACCTCCAAGCATCAAGATTGATAAGAGCTTCAATTGTTACAACATTATGAGTGAAAAACTTGTCTAGAGCTTAAATCGTTCATTTCTTGCTTAGACAACACTTGTGAGCTTACATTGTTAAATTTGCTCAAGTGTTTAGGTTTTGGGTGAGTGCTTAATTGTGCAAACAAATACCTAATAGAGGGTTTGAGTTTGCTTTGTTTATCTCTTTGTAAAAGAGGGTTTTGATCAAGGCTTTGGGTATAAGCTTGATCGTTTGTAAGGGTTTCCTCCTAATCCTAGAAAAGGGGACGAATCAATAGTGGATTGATTGTGAAATCCTTAGTAGGAAGCTAAGGTAGTGGATGTAGACCTTGGTTAGAAGGTTGAACCACTATAAATCATTGTGTCTTTATTCTTTCTAGCTTCCTAAACCCTTCCACCTAAAAATCCACCTCTCCACCACTTGGCGAGCAAGAACGGTTGATTGAATCGAGCACCGAAAAACCCAACAGCCACGTGGGCGTATCGAAACGGCCTAGCCCGTTTCGAAACGCTGGGCAAAAATGCTGTCCATAGAGAGCCCGTTTCGAAACAAGTTTCGAAACGTTTTGGCTACTGGAGGCACCTGTTTCGAAACGCCCTAAGGTGTTTCGAAACACTAGGACAATTTTGTGAAAATTGGCCTTTGAAAACATATAAAACCCTTTTAAAACATCCCTAAACATAGTTTCAAGTTATTTGGACTTTTGGAAATTGTTTTAAATACTTTTTAAATCAGTCCAAAATATTTTTCAATTATTATATCAAAACATTAGTTCTACATTAGGGCTTGGTAAAAGTTTGAGTTTTTATGAAGATTTTCAAATTGTTTTGAAATATAAGGTTGGGTTTTAGATTATTCACCTTAAAATGTACATAATATGTTAAAATGGTTAGGTTTGGGTGAAAACCCGAAATGGGTCTTTATGCCATGTTTAAGGTGTCAAAAACTTAATTTTTGGTGGGTTTTAGGGTGAAATTGGAGGGCTGATGGTTTAAGTATGTTAGGAGGATGATTTGGGATCATTTGGGTGTTGTTTAGATGATTGAAAATGGAAATTTCAGCTAGGGTTTGAAGGAGCACGAAAATGGGCATTTTGGGAGATTAATTTGATTGGAAAATTTGTTGAAGTTGGTTTGAGCTTAAGAATTGAGTATTGATTGAGTTTTAGCATTGATTGGAAATAATGGATATGTTTTTGATTGGCTAGAAGCAAGATGAGACGTTGAAAAAGCTTTGGGATCGAATCCGAGCTTGTAGGAGGCTTGCTTTGGTTGCTAAGGAAGGGTGGTGAGTGACTTTAAATGTGTTTTAAAGTTTGGTTCAAGTGTGAGTTGAAATGTGCTTGGTAGGCCATTTCGATGTGGAGTTAAATTAGTAACTTAACTCTTGATTTCGATTAAATGCTATTTGTGCTTTGCCTATTATTGCTATTGTGAAATGTGGGTTGATTTGCACTTGTGTACCATGATATGTATATGCATTGAGTATGAGATATGATTGATGGATATGTGATGTGGTAAATGAAAATTGGCACTAATTAACTTATCGGGTGTAAATGATCGATCATTAGGATTAGTGTGCACACAAATTGAGTCAAAACGTACGTGGCCTTGATGGCGTTAAGTCATCAAGGAGGAGTACGGTGATGTAATATTCCACCGAAGCTTATATATATTCTACGGGATGATGAGTGGAATCCCATCAGTAGGGCATGTGGTGATGAGTAGAATCCCGCCCATGCAAGGTCTGGTGATGAGTGTAATCCCACCGAGGTAAAGTGATTGTTGAGATTAAATCCGCACATCCAGATAACTAATAGTGGCCAATTAAACTTGTTCATATGATTGCGATATATGATGATGATATATGATGTTGATATGAGATGTTAGAGCTTAGTATGATGTAAGATGCCATATTTTGCCTCTTGAAAGACTAGCTAGGTCTACTTGACATTATACCTATGCATGATAGAAATGAGAATTAGGGAATACATACTTGAACCCTGCATTGTTGATGTTTTCGATTTTAGATCATCCTCACTAAGCTTTTAGCTTACGCTCTCAATTTTCAACAATGCGGATCATTAGCGTGGCGTTAGCTTGGAGCAAGGCAAGAAGGGTTTTCCAAGTTTGTTGCTCAAGTACGGTTAACAATTATGTAGTAGTTTAGCAATGTGGCAAGGGTGTTTTGTATGAGCTATGTATGACTCATTTATGTGTTGACGATTTGGATTGACTTTGGTTTGTAAAGCATGATATGCCTTGATGAATGTTTGTGTGTGATGGTATGCCTTTAGGTGTCTAGGTTGCCTTGTTGGTGGGTGCAAACCTCATATGTTCTAACTTGTGTCTTTTTGGCCTTTTGAGCTTTCATGTATGACCATATATGCTAAAATTGCCCTCTTGTATGTATGCCATGAATAGTTGTCTTGCTATCAACCTTAATTGTTTCTCTTGGTTGTAAAGTGTTGCTTAAATGTTTATATGTGCATAGGGGAGTCTAAAAATGCATTTAGAGTTGTGTTTGAGGTCACCAAGTTAAAATTTGTGGAATTGCAGTGCAGTGCGTATCAGTACGCCTGAAGGCTGTATCGACATGGCCTTGCCCAAAGGCCACAGTTTTAGTTGGGCGTATCGATACACAGGGGTGTATCGATACGGTCCCAACTCTCTGGAATCCTGAGAAGTGGGTAAGTGTAGGGCGTATCGATACGGGGTTTACACGTATCGATACTGTCCTACCTCGTTGACCAAGAAGTGTTGACCGAGAAGGGCGTATCGATACGCTCAAGGGCTGTATCGATACGGTCTTCCTGGAGTTGACTATCTGGGTTGACTTGGTCAGGACGTATCGATACCCTTAATTGATGTACCGATACGGCCTGCCTTATAAGCTTAAAATGGACTGAAATGTGTGGTTGTGATTCGAATGTAAATTTCTTATGGATGTTTTCCGCTGTCGAGATTACTTAGGATTTAATACTCCTCTAGGAAAGACTAAAACGAAAGAAAAAAATAGGGTCGCTAACCGAGGGGGAAACCTTAAGGGGTTTCCCTTCGGTTTTTCCCGTGTGGCCTACTCAGACCGGGTCGAGGGGGTTACAACTTTGAATAGTGTTTTAAATTTTTGGGTAAACTACACAAATGATCACTTAACCATGAGGTCGGTGTCAATTTGACCACTATACTTTTAATTTTAGTAATTTTACCACATAACTATTTAATTGGTTCCAATCAAGCCACCATTCTTTAAAAAACGGAGAGGCTAACATGAATATTAAATAAAATTGGTATAACTATACATATGGTCCCCATTATTTACACAGTCTATGAATTTGGTCCTAATTTTAATTTAATAAAATAAATTAATTATCTTAAATGGAGAACTTTAATTATTTTTATTTAATTTAAATAATTAATTTTCCTCCTTCAATCAGGTGATGACATGTGTCATCTAATTGAAGAATGAAAAATGGAAGTAAAGAAAATGGCCCTAAACGGATTCAAACCAAGAACCCTCAAATGCAAGTGGCATGATGTTTGCCACTGGGTCAAGCATATATTTTGTAATATGAAGTACAACATTTAATGTATGTGTTAGATGATTGTTAATGCATGGAAAAAGGAAAGAAATATGATTTTAGGGAACTCGAACATGACATATTTATGATGCATAAAAACATCTAACACAAATACACAATTAAATAAATCTAATAATGTGAAGCTCGATATCCTCAACCGAATTGCTTGCCAAGTAGTGGAGAAAATGTAATTTTGGGTGATTGTGGTGGAAGTAAAAGATAGAATAAATGACACAAGAATTTAGAGTGGTTCAACTTTCCCAACCGAATCTACATCCACTACCTTAGCTTCCCCACTAAGGACTTCAACAATTCACTATGAATTCTTCCCTTTTTCAAGACTTAAGAGGCAACCTTTATGTTGAGTGGATCACACGAATGATAATAACCAAGAGGGGGGGTGAATTGGAATTTTAACGATGTTGTAACGGAAATTGCAACTTAAAAATATGGACACGGGAATTTAGAGTGGTTCAAGTTCACCAACCGAACTCTACATCCACTACCTTAGTCTCACCAAGGATTTCCAACAATTTCCACTAAATTGTTCGTCCCCTTTTTCCAGGACAAGGAGGCAACCTTTACAATTTCGGTTAATTTTTTTACCCAAAAATTAACCCAATCCTCACACAAAAGAACAAAGAAATTTGGTGGCTAATAAGGTATCTCTCAATACAAATGATAGCCCAATATCAAGCACTCAACCCAATTGAACAAAATAGAAATGAAGGATACAATTGGGGTTTCTAGACAAAGTAGGATTTTTGCACAAATGCTTGGATTTGATGTTTTGATATCTTCTTGAGGTTCAATGTTGTATTGCTGGAGCTTCTTGGGGTCTTTTTATAGCCTCTTGATGATTTCCAACCGTTGTGAGTGTTGACTTTAAGATTATAGCCGTTGGCATGCTATTTTACCACTTTCTTGCACTTTTCCAGCTATGAGTATCGGTACTCGCTAGTGGGGTATCGATACCTGTCTCACAAAAAAATAGCCGTTGTGTACAAATAATAAAGGGGTATCGATACGCGTTCTTGGCGTATCGGTACTGGGTATCGAAACAGCACAGGCTGTATCGATACCTTTTTCTCGACATAGCTCACTGTCAAAAGTGGTATCGATACTAGGGTTAGGGGTATCGATACCGGTTTAGTGACCGTTTAAAAATCTCAACGGTTATATTTTTAAACCGACTTTGAAATTAATAATTATAAAATGGTATCGATACTGGTTGAACCGTATCGATACTGATTTCATTGTGTTTCGATACTGGGGTTTGCCGTATCGAAACGTGTTCCGGCAGTGGCAAACTTTGCTAAAAAGGTATCGATACTCCTTGATGGGTATCGATACTGGTTGACGTTTTTCAATATTTTTGCCTTGGAACACTTAGAAAATATTTGAGTTTGAGTTCTAATAAATCAGTTTAAAGTCTTTGGAGTTTCAAAAACTTATTAAGGGATTTGTACAAACAATTTTAAGTTCTTCAATTTGATCCTTAAAGATCTAGTTATATCAAAATCAAAACATAGGTTTTACAATCTCCCCCTTTTTGATATAACAAAACCAAAACTTAAAATTTTGACAACTTTTGAAAATCTTTTACAATATAACTCCCCCTTAATATAAGCTTAATGTTTCTTTTGAGTTAAGAGCAAAAAGATTAAATTCTTAACTTCCCTTTGATATAAGCTTGATGAAAAACAGATTTTTGAACAAGTTGTGAGCTATTCTTCTCCCCCTTTTTGTTAAATCAAAAAGTAATGTGAGATCATAAAGTGTATCAAATATCAAGAGTATAAAGATAAGCAACATAATCTTATTATATCATAAAACGAGAAATCCAAAACATAAGCAAACCTAAATCCTAAATAATCAAAGCATAGGTATTAATCCTAATAACGAACTTAATCCTAAGAACATAAAACATAGGTGCATAAAAAAAATCCTAAATGATATGATATGATATGCAAGGATAGAAGCCTAGGCATTATCTTCATCGTCTTCATCATCTTCATCTTCATCTCCCAAAGGGTCATTGTTCCTCATGCTATTACTCCATTCATCGTGGAAAGCGGCAATGGAAATATTCGAGGAATTTTGCCTGCTTTCGAGGGATGTAAGGCGATTCTCCATACCCGTCATCCTCGTATCAAATGTAGTTTCTATAGAGGTAAGACGAGTATTCAACCCGGTGAATTGTTCATTTAGATATGTCATGAGATTATCCATATTGGGTTGTGGGACTTGAGGAGCTTGAGGAGCTTGTTGTTCTAAGGCGGCGGCGGCCTCGGGTGGAAGTTCGGTAAGACGTAGCCAATTTCCATTAAAATAATGAAATTTGCTTCGAGCAAGAGAATGTTCGTCGATAGGATCGGTAAGGGTAGAAGCAAGATCAAACGAACAATCAATATCCTTTTGAACAAAGTAATAGCTTAAGGCCGTACCATAGATAAAGGATGTGATGAGAGGAGTTTCACGTTGTTGAACATGATAAGCAATCTCATTGAACATGATGCGAGCAAGATTTGGGCGTTTTCGTTGACGGAAACTTCGAATCCAAAAATCATCCAATAGACGGATGGTGGAATATTTGCCTCCGGAGGGACGAAGCCACCATGATACCATCAAATGTAGGATTCGATCATGAGCATTGAGGACAGTTACGGAACCGCTAAGAACATGCCCTAAGGCATTCTCATTATCTTCACCTTCATCCTCCAATTTAAAAACCTCACAAATAGACTTGACATCAAGAACTATTTGCTTCCCCATAAGATAAGATCGAATGGCAACGACTTCTCCATTACGATAAATGCATTTAGCATTAGAAAAGAAAATAAAAACCAAAAGCCGATAATAAATACCCGGAATAGTGAGAAAATGCATGAAATTCCAAAGACGAAAAAGCGGAAGATATTCAAACTTGAAGCGCTCGGAGTCGAGGAAGGGGATGGATACGATCCTCTCCGCACGAATTTTGTAATTTTCAAATTGGCGGAAATAAGGAAGACCCTCGGAATTCTCAAAGGATTGGTTGTAGATAGTAGCATAATCCGGACGAGCAACCGATCCGGGAGTTGAAGAGTCTCCGGCAAGAAGAACTCTTTGACGTTTCCTTGAATGCTCTTTTGGTGCCATAGATGATAGAAACTTTGAAGAGAGAATTTTGAGAGAGAGCAAAAAGCTTTGATTCAAGGGTTTCTTTTGATTTTTGGTGAAGAATATGAAGGAGAAGAGACCTTTATATAGCCAAAAACGTTTAGGGTTAATAGGATATTAAAGAGTTTTAATTTTGGTAAAATTAGATCTCATTAAAAGCCTATTTAATGCCATCAGCGCGAAAGGGTATCGATACTCCTTAGTGGGTATCGATACGGGGATAGAATTGTCTTTCCACAAATTTGACCGTTGAAGGAGGTATCGATACTCATTAGATGGTATCGATACAGGGATAGAATTGTCTTTTCTCAATTCTGACCGTTGGAAGAGGGTATCGATACGCATGAGGCGGTATCGATACGCGTGAAGCGATGAGAAATTCTGTGAAATTGAAATGAAGAACAAGTATCGATACCCATTGGGCAGTATCGATACCTTATGCCCAGAATTTTGCCTATTTGGTTAAAAATAACCAAAGACATGAACTTAACATCTCTTAAAAGTATGCAAATGATGAATGAACAGGTCTAAGCATATTTTAACAGAAACATACTCCCCCTAACTATATGCATGGAAGAAATTGGGAGACTAAACACATAAAACATGGTAATTTCACAAAATCAAGCACATTTAATTCTAAAAAGAGGTCCTAAAGGTCAAGATAGGCTAGTTAGACCCAACTCTCTCCTAAGGGACCAAAAACGCTCTTTATCTAATGGTTTTGTGAAAATGTCCGCTAATTGATTTAAGGTGTCTACATACTCTATAGCCACATCTTTCTTAAGGACATGATCTCTAATGAAATGATGCCTTATTTCTATATGTTTGGTTCTAGAGTGTTGGATGGGATTTTTCGTTAAACATATTGCACTTGTATTATCACATTTAAGGGGTATGGTTTCTATTTTTACACCATAATCTAAGAGTTGTTGCTTCATCCAAAGGACTTGAGCACAACAACTCCCTAAGGATATGTACTCGGCTTCGGTGGTAGATAAGGCTACACTATTTTGTTTCTTAGAGAACCAAGATATGAGCATACTACCTAGGAATTGACAAGTTCCCGAAGTACTTTTCCTATCGATTTTGCAACCCCCATAATCCGCATCCGAGTAAGCATGAAGGTTGAAGGTAGAGACTCTAGGATACCAAAGGCCTAAACAAGGAGTGTCTCTAAGGTATCTAAAGATTCTCTTAACGGCTATAAGGTGAGACTCTCTAGGACTAGCTTGAAACCTAGCACACAAGCAAACACTAAACAGTATATCCGGTCTACTTGCGGTAAGGTAAAGCAAAGATCCAATCATAGAACGATAAAGCTTAGAGTCAACACACTTACCTCCTTCATCTTTGTCAAGCTTTGTAGATGAGCTCATAGGAGTGGCTTAAGGCTTTGTGTTCTCCAAGCCAAACTTGTTGAGCATATCCTTTATGTATTTTGCTTGATTTATGAAGGTGCCATCCTTCATTTGTTTGATTTGGAGTCCCAAAAAGAATGAGAGCTCCCCCATCATGCTCATCTCAAATTCACCTTGCATTAACTTAGCAAACTCTTGACAATAACATTCATTAGTAGATCCAAATATAATATCATCAACATAAATTTGAACTACTAAAATGTCATTTTTATACATTTTTATAAAGAGTGTAGTGTCCACCTTACCTTTTTCAAATCCTTTTTCAATCAAAAAATTTGAAAGCCTTTCATACCAAGCTCTAGGAGCTTGTTTTAAACCATAAAGTGCTTTTGTAAGTTTGAAAACATGATTTGGAAATTTTGAGTCTTCAAAACCCGGTGGTTGTTCTACATACACTTCTTCATTTATAAAACCATTTAAAAATGCGCTTTTAACGTCCATTTGAAAAAGCTTGAAATTATGATAACATGCATATGCAAGCAACATCCTAATGGCTTCCATTCTAGCTACGGGTGCATAGGTTTCATCAAAATCTATTCCCTCCTCTTGAGTGTAACCTTGTGCTACAAGTCTAGCTTTATTTCTCACAATGTTACCACTCTCATCTAGTTTGTTCCTAAAGACCCATTTAGTTCCTATTGTAGATTGATTACTAGGCCTATTAACTAATGTCCAAACATTACTTCTCTCAAATTGATTTAACTCTTCTTGCATAGCCATAATCCAAAAATCATCTTTCAAAGCTTCTTTGATATTTTTAGGCTCTATGCATGAGATAAATGCAATATGATTCATTAATCTAAGAGAAGAACGAGTGGTTACCCCCTTGGATGGATCACCCAAGATTTCACCATCTTTGACATAGTTCAACTCCCTTGGATAGCTAACTTCCTTTTCCTCAATAGCCAAGTCCTTCAAGGCTTCAAGAGGTGGATCTTGTGTGTCTTCTTCTTTTGGTTGAATCTCATCCTTCTTTGAAGTTTGACCTCCATCAAAGGTATTTATGATTCCTACATTATCATCATCACAAGAATCCTTCCTAGGAAGGGGATTATCATCGAATACAACATGAATAGATTCTTCTACAACTAAAGTTCTTTTGTTAAATACTCGATAGGCTTTAGAGGTTAAAGAGTAACCTATAAAAATAGCTTCATCACTTTTTGCATCAAATTTACCTAAATTATCTTTTCCATTATTTAAAACAAAACATTTACATCCAAAAGGGTGGAAGTAGCTAATATTAGGCTTTTTAGATTTTAAAATCTCATAAGGTGTTTTCTTTAAAATCGGCCTAATGGTTACTCGATTTATAATATAACAAGCTGTGTTTGTTGCTTCCGCCCAAAAATATTTTGGTAAATTATTTTCGCAAAGCATAGTTCTAGCCATTTCTTGTAAAGTTCTATTTTTCCTCTCAACTACCCCATTTTGTTGAGGAGTTCGAGGAGCTGAAAAATTATGGCTAATACCATTTTCATTTAAAAAATCTTCAAATCCTAAATTTTGAAATTCGGTTCCATGATCACTTCTAATATGTGAAATTTTAAGTTCAAGATCATTTTGAATTAATTTTGAAAATGTGATGAATTTTTCCAAAGCCTCATCCTTAGTACTTAAAAAGAGAACCCAAGTGAATCTAGAAAAATCATCAACTAATACAAAAGCATATGATTTGCCACCCAAGCTCATAGTCCTAATTGGCCCAAATAAATCCATGTGGATTAGTTGTAAACATCTACTAGTAGAAATGTCATTAATGGATTTAAAGGAAGATCTATGTTGTTTACCCTTTGAGCATGCATCACAAATTTTATCGTTTGAAAATTTTATCTTGGGTAAACCTTTAACTAGGTTTAGAGAGACTAGTTTTTCTAAAACACTTGTGCTAGCATGTCCTAGCTTCCTATGCCACAACCATGCATCATTTTCGTTTTGAGCAACTAAGCATGCATGAGATGTATGAATGTCATCTAGATGCACCATGTATATATTCCCTATGCGATGACCTATGAGCATAATATTATTAGTTTTAATGTCTACAATTTTACAACCGGTTTTATCAAACATAACATTAAAACCTTTATCACATAGTTGACTTATGCTCAATAAATTATGTTTAAGACCATTGACATATAAAACATTTTCAATGAGAGTAGTAGAGTGATTACCAATGGAGCCAATACCTTCAATGTGGCCTTTGGAGTTGTCACCAAATGTTACTACTCCTCCACTTTTTGGCTTTAGATCCATGAGTCGACTCTTGTCTCCGGTCATGTGTCTCGAGCATCCACTATCAAGGTACCATGAGTTTTGACTTTGTGCTTTGGCCTTGTAGCAACGCTCCCCCTACAAACAAAGATATTTAAACTTTTGTTTTTGGTACCCAAATCATTTTGGGTCCATGTGTGTTAGTTCCTAAAACTTTGGTTCCCTTAGGAATCCAAGGTGACATAGCAATAATATCATTAGATTTAACAAGTTCCTTAGGAACCCATACATTTCTAATTCTTTTAACTTTACTATGTCTAGGATAGTTATTTTGTTTGTAGTAGTTAGTCTTTTTCTTATATTGGTGTGTTCTAGAGGATTCTCCTATGTCATGTTTAACACTACCATTAATTTTTAAAGACTTTTTGAGCTCATTTAGCTCACTTAACACCTTTTGGTGTTCACAATTATTTTGAGATAAAAGATTATTAAGATCAATATTTTCTTTTTGAAAGAATTTAAGTTTATCTTCTAATCCTAATATCTTTTTCTCAATTTTGGAATTAGTTTGAGTAAGTGAGTCATTTTTCTCTTTTAATTCTATAATAATTTTTCTATTCCTAATAACCGACTCCCTATACTTCTCAACTAATTCATCATATACCTCTTGTAACTCATCATAAGCATCATTTAATTCTTCATATGAAAAATCTAAAGTAGATGAGTTAGAGGTTACCAAGGAGGAATCTTCCTCAAGTGCCATGAGGCAGAGGTTCGCCACTTCTTGTTCGTCATCCTCCGATGACTCCTCATCACTCCAAGTAGCAAGCTTGGCTTTGAGCTTTTTCTTCTTCTCAAAGCCCTTCTTCTTGAGTTGAGGGCACTCCGAACGTATGTGGCCGGGTTGTCCGCACTCGAAGCAAGTGATTGGATCCCTTCCTTCTTCTTTGTTCTTGTTTTTAAAGTCCATTTTCCTTTGGATTTTTCTTCCTCGGTTGGACCTCATAAGGCGTGAGAATCGTTTGGCTATCATAGCCAATTCTTCAAGCTCATCCTCATCACTAGATGAACTTTCATCAAGTTGGGATGTTTTAGCCTTGAGAGCTATTCCCATTTTTTTCTTTTTCTCCCCTTCAAGCTTCTCCATTCTTTTTTCTTCTTTCTTTCTTTCATCTTCTCTTCCTTGCTTCATGATCTCGTGAGTAAGGAGAGAGCCTACAAGTTCATCAAGCTTTAGAGTTTTTAAATTCTTTGCTTCGATGATTGCGGTTCTTTTCCCATCCCAAGATTCGGGAAGTGAATAGAGTAGCTTTCGGACAAGCTTGTCTTCCGGTATAACTTCTCCATAGCCCTTTAGACCATTTACAATTGTGGAGAATCGATCAAACATCTTTGACACCGTCTCATCAAATTCCATTTTGAAATTTTCATAACTAAGATTGAGAATTCCAATCTTAGTTTCTTTGACATCGTTGGTGCCTTCATAGGTGGTTTCAAGAGTGTCCCACACTTCTTTGGCACTTTCAATTGATGAGACCTTTGAGTAGATGTCCGGACCGAAAGCACAAAATAGCATGTGAAGAGCTTTATCATTTACTTGGATCTTTTTCCTTTCCTCTTCACTCATTTCCGTTCTTCTTTTAAGCACCATCTTGCCATCAACATCTTGCTTCAATGGAATATATGGTCCATCCTCAATGACATCCCACACAAGGTAGTCACTTGATTTAATAAATAGACGCATTTTATTTTTCCAAAATGAGTAGTTCTCACCATTGAAGAAAGGAGGCTTTGTGGTGGATTGTGAGTCGTACATGCCGGGAGCGGAGGTTGATGCCATCTCTTGATATTTTGATGATGATCACACTTCTTCCAAGGATCTCCTCTTGTGGTTGTTAATCCTCAAAGAGTTAAGCTCTGATGCCAATTGTTGAGTGGATCACACGAATGATAATAACCAAGAGGGGGGGTGAATTGGAATTTTAACGATGTTGTAACGGAAATTGCAACTTAAAAATATGGACACGGGAATTTAGAGTGGTTCAAGTTCACCAACCGAACTCTACATCCACTACCTTAGTCTCACCAAGGATTTCCAACAATTTCCACTAAATTGTTCGTCCCCTTTTTCCAGGACAAGGAGGCAACCTTTACAATTTCGGTTAATTTTTTTTACCCAAAAATTAACCCAATCCTCACACAAAAGAACAAAGAAATTTGGTGGCTAATAAGGTATCTCTCAATACAAATGATAGCCCAATATCAAGCACTCAACCCAATTGAACAAAATAGAAATGAAGGATACAATTGGGGTTTCTAGACAAAGTAGGATTTTTGCACAAATGCTTGGATTTGATGTTTTGATATCTTCTTGAGGTTCAATGTTGTATTGCTGGAGCTTCTTGGGGTCTTTTTATAGCCTCTTGATGATTTCCAACCGTTGTGAGTGTTGACTTTAAGATTATAGCCGTTGGCATGCTTTTTTACCATTTTCTTGCACTTTTCCAGCTATGAGTATCGGTACTCGCTAGTGGGGTATCGATACCTGTCTCACACAAAAATAGCCGTTGTGTACAAATAATAAAGGGGTATCGATACGCGTTCTTGGCGTATCGGTACTGGGTATCGAAACAGCACAGGCTGTATCGATACCTTTTTCTCGACATAGCTCACTGTCAAAAGTGGTATCGATACTAGGGTTAGGGGTATCGATACCGGTTTAGTGACCGTTTAAAAATCTCAACGGTTATATTTTTAAACCGACTTTGAAATTAATAATTATAAAATGGTATCGATACTGGTTGAACCGTATCGATACTGATTTCATTGTGTTTCGATACTAGGGTTTGCCGTATCGAAACGTGTTCCGGCAGTGGCAAACTTTGCTAAAAAGGTATCGATACTCCTTGATGGGTATCGATACTGGTTGACGTTTTTCAATATTTTTGCCTTGGAACACTTAGAAAATATTTGAGTTTGAGTTCTAATAAATCAGTTTAAAGTCTTTGGAGTTTCAAAAACTTATTAAGGGATTTGTACAAACAATTTTAAGTTCTTCAATTTGATCCTTAAAGATCTAGTTATATCAAAATCAAAACATAGGTTTTACACTTTACAATCTAAACTCATCCCAATAAGTCTAGCATACAAAGCTTCTATCCAAAGCTTTGGAAACCTCTCTTAACAAGAGAAAACAAAACAAACAGAAATTCCTCTACAAAGGTATGTATTTGCACCCTAAAACACTCACCCAATCTTAATACACTTGAGCATACATTGACAATAAAGCTCACAAGTGTTTGTCTATATAAAAATGTACAATTTGAGCACTAAGACATTTCTTGTTCAAATGAATGTTGACTTGAGGATCATTAGTTGTTTTTTGGTGCTGAAAAGTCCCTTTTACCTTCTCAAATGAGATTATAGCCGTTGGTGATCGTTGTGGATGTTTTTATGCTGAATTTCTCATTTTGGTGCATTAGGTATCGATACACGAGTGTTTGTATCGATACGGCCCTGTTTTGAAAAATAGCCGTTGAAAAACAGAAAACTTAAATTTTTTTTGAAACTTTCAAGAAGGTTTTGAAACCTTCATGCATGTACCGATACGATAAATGCTATATCGGTATGAATTTTAATTTTTAGAAAATGGTTTCGTATCGGTACGTCTAAAGGTGTACCGGTACGAGCCTTCCAAAATTGATATTTTAGCCATTTAAAATCTTTTTAAATCATGTTACAACCTTATGAAACTATTTCAAACATATTTTCAAGTTATTTGGACTTTAATACAAGTTTACAAACTATTCAGACAAGCCCAAAAATATTTTTCATATTATTATATCAAAACAAAAATCTTAATAAAAATTAAATTAAAGTTAATAATATTTTTTATATATTTTAAATTATAGTTAGTGCACGATTTAAAATAAAAAATAAAAAATTATATTAAATTTATTTAGCGAATTCAAACTCACGAACATAATTCAAAATTATATTATGTTCGTGAGTTTGGATTCGCTAAATGAATTTAATATAATTTTTTATTTTTTAATATAAAAAAGATTTTAATTTTTTTATTTTTAAATTAAATTCAATATATTTTTCATTTCTAGATTTATTTTTATAATTTTACGTATATAATCATTGAATTGATTTTTTAACTTAATTAATATTTCAATATTTATTAAAAAATTAATTTAATTATTATTATTATATATAATTATATTAATAAAATCAAAATTTTAAAATTGTAATTGAATTATGCTCGTGAGTTTGGATTCGTTAAATGAATTTAATATAATTTTAAACTTTTAATTTTAACTCGTGCACTAACTATAATTAAAAATATATTCAAAATATTATTAGATTTATTTAATTGTGTTAGATGTTTTATGCATCATAAGTATGTCATGTTCTAATTCTTTAAAACTACATTTCCTTCTTTTTTAGACATTAACAGTCATCTAAGATATATATTAAATGTTGTACTTCATATCACAAAAATATGCTTGACCCGTGGCAAAAACATGTGACACATGTCATCACCTGATTGCATGAGGAAAATTAATTAATTAAAATAATTAAAGTCCTCCAATAAGGTGGTGACACATGTCACCACCTAATTGAATAATTACTTTAGTTTATTAAATTAAAATTAGGACCAAATTGATAAATTATATAAATAATGGAGACCAAATTTGTAATTATACTAGTTTTATTTAACAACCACGTCAGTCTCTTCGTTTTTTAACGGCTGATGGCTTGATAGGAACCAATTAAATAGTTATATGGTAAAATTGCCAAAATTAAAAATATAGTGATCAAATTAATACCAAACCTATAGTTAAGTGGTCATCTATGTAATTTATCCTAAATTTTTTATTAAAAAATTAAAGTCTATTTTAAAATTGAAGACGGACAGTAAGCCAATCATCTTCAACTTTTTAATAAAAAATAAAATATTGTTTAAAGGCGAATTCAAATCATTCGGTCTTCAGTTTTATTGTAGATATTACAATAAATTTAAAAATAATTCAACAAATACAATAGATTAAAAAAATAATTTCAACTACAATATTGATCAAAGGTTTCCGACTGCTAGTAATATGCTGATGCAGAAAAAAGGGTGGGTGTAGAGACTGAGTTAAAATTTTGAGTAAGAGACGGAATATAAATTTTAAAAAGAGGGTAAATTTATAATTAATTTATTTTTTAATATATATATATATATATATATATATATATATATATATATATATATAAAGGTAAACAAATTTACTGTATTGGGAGGCAAGAGCACTTCCCATTTACCATTTACTTCGGTCCCTAAGTGGATGGTTGGATTTTTCATGGATGTACCATGTTGAACAACCAGAGGTTGCGACATCGGCATTAAGTGTAACAAAAGCATTTTAATTTTAGGGTTTATAAATTTAGGTTGTGATTTAGAGTTTAGGTTATAAGGTGTAGAATTTAAATTTTGTGGTTATAATTTAGAGTTTAGGGTTTAAGTTTTTTAAGTGTCAGGGCTATGAATTTATGTTTTAGATTTTATAACTTAAATATAAAAAGTTATGTAAAAAAAATTACACTGCTTGTGTATCATATATGGGTTGTGTAAACTTTGTATAAAAGTCGGGAATTGAAAGTTAAGTGCGCTAGGAATAAATAAAAACTAAAACTACACCAATAGGATTTGATCTACCACCTTCAAGTAAAACAATCATAAATTCTCTAACACATTTTACCATCAAGACAAAAAAAAAATTATAATATTTAAATAAATAAAATAAATTATAATTTAAAATTTTACGGGACTAAATTAAAAATACAATAAACCTTAGGGGTGGGCCGCAGGGAATGGTTCTTGCAAGGACGAAACAAAAATTTGATGTTGAGTATAAAATATAAATGTTTGAAAGTAGGAGACAAATTAAAAAATAAACTAATTTATAAAAAAATTTATATAAGAGGACAAAGCTGGAAAAAAATTCTTAGAGTGGGAGGCATTTGCCCCTCCTCACCCCCACATACGTTGGTCCCTAGGTTCTTGCCGTCACCCAACAATTGTCTTTTATCTTTTATTTATATAAATAAACTAATAATAATTTTATCTTATTTTTCAAATATTTATGTTTTGTTTTTCGGTCTACAATTGACGAGAACTTTTTTTAAGATAAAAATAAATTTTGGAATAGTATGCTTACAAATTCTCGCAAGTTTTACTCCCATCTAATATTTGGTAAAGAGCATTTTGTTCTTTGATTATATGAGATCCACATCTAATAATCTTCAAATAAATTTGTAAAAAATAAATTTTAGTAAATTATAAATTTTGAAAACCAAGTTAATTAAATTTAATTCAATTAACCATCACTATGATAATATTTTAAATGCCGTAGATTAAAATACCCGAATTCGAACAGTTTGTCTATAAGGTGTATGCGTCGTATCAAAAGACTAAAACATGAACATATACTACTATGAGATTACACCATATATGAATACATGTCAAACAAAAATATGCTTAATTTTTTTCTTCTAAATTTCTAATATACTTGAAGGAAAGTTCGAAAGTCTCACTCTTCTTATATCTCCATCAAACCAGCTTAGAGACTTGAATTCAATTATTTCAACTTTATTTAAAAACATAAGCATTCCAATTACAAACGTATTTTGTACCCAATAACCAGCACCGTGTCTCAAATTCAAAACAAAACAAGTAAAGCCTCCTAAACCCAATAGTTCTAAGTAAGTATAACAGTATAACCAGGAACGGACTTAATGCGAAGCATTCACCGTTAAAATACCGGAGAAAGCAGGGCGGTTATGACGTGAAGCTGTTTTAGGTAAGATCATCTTCCTCCATTTCTTTAGCTTTCAGCTTTTCCTTCACCCGAAGTAAAAGGGTTGTCTTCCAAGTATCCTGCAATGCATATTGTGTAAACAGGAAACACATTATAATTCCAATTTCATCCGAGAAGCGTTTGTGATCGGAATTGACATACCAATGGGGTCATGCTGTCAAATTCCTTGAGAGCATCTGTAAACTTTGTGACGTCTTCTTCGTCCATAGCAGAAGCAATGTCCTGTCGCGGAAAGCATAAACTCATTACCATACGAATTTCAAAGGGTAAGCAAATGAATTGTACGGTTGACAAGCTTTTTGGTTCGGATGTAAGGCGGTGACCAGATATATCATCAGCCAATGCGCATGAAAGGGAAAAATAGAACAAATGGCATAAAGTAACCACTGAATAGGCATCTTTAAGCAATAAAAAAAAACCTAACCACGTCAACTCCTTTAACAATAGAAACTTGAATTAGAAAATATATATATAAACTGTTTCCTTATGATAACTTACAGCTAATAATCTACACTCTCTTGTTCCAGAAAAGGTTGGATCCAGATCCTGAATAAAGCAAATGTAGATATAAGTTCAATATAACCAGAGGTAAACATGTTTTTAGGATGCCAAAAAGTCAACCTGATATCGCTCTAACGCATTGGTGATTGCAACGACATCGCCTTTGCAGAGTTGACAAATGCCAGCATTAAGAAGATGCCCTTTAACTCCATACTTCAGCAAGTTATTGGTAATTGCCTGCCGTGCTATCTCTTCATAGATCTCGATGGCTTTCTGGTATCTGAAGAAATTCAAAAGCAGAGCTATAAAATTTTCACAAATTTTACATGGGGAGCTGTATTTATCTGAGCAGACAGCACAAAATCGTAGCAAGAACAACGTCTATTAGAAGTGAATAAGCTTACTGTTCTATCTGAGCAGCATATTGTGCAACTTTCTGCTTGCACTGATTGGCAGAAGTAGATACTTCTTCACTTTGGAAGAAATCTGCAGCCTTTTCGTAATAATCCATGGCCTGTTCAATGTTTTGTTCAGACTCGTATAATTCAGCAATTTCCTGCACATCAAAGAGGCATCCATGTCTATCAATAGCCGTAAGGAACACCAAGATACAAAGTTGTGGATATCAAGGGAAATAGTAACAGTACTATGAAAAAACATGAATGCGAAAACACAACTGGCAACAATGTAAGCGAAGACTGGGGAAACAATAAAAAATATGTCACTTCGATTCTTTGTTTTTCTCGAAGTATCCATGTCCAATATTGGTAGCAGACACACACACGGACATGACCCTCCAAATATATGAAAAGATTTGGAAAAAAAACTGAATATACCTGCGTCAGACACATCTATATCCTAACACTCACTAACATATATAATAATTCAACAAGAACAAAACAAAAGAAAATGAAATGAAAAGTACGCACTATAAAAGTATTCTTGCATATGAATGAAGAAACAATACCTTATAATACCTTGCAGCCATACTGAGCCTTCCAATATCACAAAACATGTTTACTGCCTGCTGCAAGCACGATATAGCCTCTGTATAGAAACATAATTTACTAACGGGCAACGATTTTCACCAAGTGAAACTATGCACAAATCACTTACCCTTTGGTGATGTTTTCTTATAGCAATTAGCAGCACTAACATACGCTTGAGCAGCTTCATGCTGGCTTTCTAACTACAGATAGGGGGAAAAGGCAAATAAAAGGGTCAAATTCAACCTTACAAAACAGTTAATTACTATGAATTAAATGCTACTTTGCTCAAGTGCTTACTTTCAAATGACAATTTGCTAACTTTACATAGATTGATCCAGCTCTGTCCCCTAGAGAAAAGAAAATATAGCGTGTAAATTTAACAGCATTTAAAAAAATCAATTTCATCACATTTCAAATATCCATTTATAAAGTAATTAATCCAAAATCTGATTTTTTTTTCTTGAAGTATCCATAATCTGATTACAAAGAACCTTGAATTTCACATTCTCTACCAGAATCAAAACAAACACATTAGTTCTTGGCGCAATCGGGATTAACCAGCAACAATAATCAATAAATTGAAACAGAAATAACAATTTAAAGTTAGGAACAACAATAATAAAAATCTTTGATCGCAATAAAAAAATTTCTAAATTCGATCGCCGCAACAGAAACATTAATCATAAATTTCAGATTACGATTTCTCCACCGCAAAAATTAATCAGAAGATCTCGATTTTTCATTTTTATTTTAATCCAGAATTTCTCGAGAAACAAACAGAACATAGTATTCAAAAGAAAAAAAAAACGATCAAGGAAAAAGGAAAGAAATACAGGATTTGGCGAGCTTGAAGAAATTGGCAGCTTTTTCAAAGAGATCGGCGGCATCTTCATATTTGGAGCCAAAAAAGCTCCAGCTGTTTAGCTTTTTCTCAGCGTTTTTCTCGAATTCTTCTCCTCTGGCTGATTGATCTCCCATTTTCAGCCTCCTTTTTTCCCTCTTTGTTTGATCAGAAATAAATTAAGAAACAAAAAACATATACAATTGAGGAGCCTTATAATTTATTAAAAAAAGAAAAAGATATTTGTGAAAATTGACTGAATTTTCTCTTTTCTTTAATGAATTTTCTACCTCTGGTGTAGTTGAAAAATAAATTTTACTTTTACATAAAAAAATCTAATAATAGCCTTAATTTTATGGTATATGGAGTTAGTTTAAGTTATATGGTTTAGGGGTTTAGGTGTAGGGGTTATAATTTAAGAATAGTTGTTTTAATTTAAGTTTTAGAGTTATAATTTAGTGTTTGTATGTTAAAATTTAAATCCTCACCATATTATTTTAAAAACTAAACCCTAAACCTTAAATTAAAACAGTTATCCCTAAATTATAACCCTTACACCTAAACTATATACCCTAAACTAACTCTATGTACCCTAGTTTCTACCGTTAGTGTATAAGATATTAATCTATATATATATATATATATATATATATAGATGGTATAAATAAAAAGTAATCATATTTTTTTTTGAACAATTTCTGTATGAGCTCTAACCCCTTGCTATATAATTATTAATAACAAAAAATAAATTTTGCTTGTATTCCCTATATTAATCCCTATAATCTTTATTACCCTCATTTTTTTCACTATCGTAAAAACTGGGATAATTTAAGTTACTTAAATATAGTTGGATTCTCCCATTGAATTGAATCTAAATCAAAGCTTATATTCCCTATAAGTGCACTATAATTTACGTACAAAATTACTTGTTTTTTGCTTTGAGGGCCAATGCTGGCTCGTTGGGGGTTGGGAAAAGAACAATAAGCTTAACATGATTATTCTTGCTAACAAAGCTTATGTTACTTTCCAATACTTTCTGTCAAGGATTTTGCTTCTATTTATTTTACATTACATGAACTTTTCATTTTTTTATATTTACATTCGATAGATATAAATATATTGACAGTGAAAATTTAAAAGATTTTACGTGTTTTTATGATTGTTGGTAGGGGTGCTTATCGAGCGAGTCGATCGTGAGTTGAGTAGTGTCCGACTCGTGCTCGTTAAAAAAATTTCATTGTTCAACTCGACTCGTTGCTCGTTAAGTTCGATAAATTTTTGCTCGACTCGTGCTCATTAAAAAATCTCATTGCTCGCTAAGCTTGCCAAATTTTTTTACTTTATTTTTTTAAAATATATGTAAAATCTAGTGATACTATTAGAGCTTAATATAACATATAAATTCAAAAATTGAGAGGCTCAAGGAGATAAATAAACGAACATGACGTGACCGCGTTAGAAATGAAGTCGATATTTAAGTGTGAGACTCTTTTTAGTTTCTCAACAATCTTCAATGAGCAACAAATGAGAGAATATCTTAGGAATTTCGAAGTTTTAACTTTCAATTGTATTTATTTATATAAGAAGTAGAAAATGAAGACTTTCTCCTTTTTCTAATTTTGTACATAAAGTAATAATAAGAGAAAAGAAAGACTCACTATTATAATTTAATTTCTTATTAATACAAATTAACTTTTTTTAATTCTCGGAAAATACAAAAACGTTTTAGAAATTTAAAACCAAAATTTATGGATAAATTACTTAACAATTTACTTAACTTTTTTAGAGTTTTGACCTAATATTTGAACATTTTGGAACATATTTTTTTTAAAGTAACCGCCAAAAAATCATAAAAAACTTTATAAAAAAATTAACGAGCTGCTCACGAACTTATCGAGTCGAATTGGGCCTTGCTTGACTTGATTCACTAATATCTCAAGTCGAGTCAACGCGAATCAAGCGTTAATCGAATTTTGACCGAATCAAGCTCGAGTTATTTGCGATATGCTCAACTCAATAGGCACCCCTAATGGTTGGATAAGTGGAAATGAAGGTATTAAATTGAAAATAGAAAATGGAGAGATTAAAACGACATAGTATCGTGTAAGGGAGTAAAACCCCATTTCATTTTTTTTCAACATAAAACCCCATTTCGTTTAGGGTTATGGATACGATGAAAGATAATGAAATTGAAATTGATTATGGTTTTGTTTTTCTCTGCCGTTCTCCGTCTCCATGTTTTTCCACTCTAGATTCTTCTCTACTTTCCTTCCTTAATCCGTTTCTATCTTTGATTTCTTCCCATTTTCTGTTGTTGCACGCAACATGGGCATCAAAGACTCCCTTCCTGACTTCGTCTTCCAACTCTTCTTCTTCGTTCTAGGATTTATGTTCTGGTTTGCCCTAAAATTGCTTGTTCATCGGAAGCCTTGTGTTTTGACGATGGTGAGCCAGACACAACAAGAACTTCGAAAGGTTCAATCGGATCTTAGGGGTTTGAAATCGGACTTGCAACAATTCAATAGCCGTTTCCACAAGCTGGACTCCTCATTGGATCCTCGTTTCAATCACTTCCGATCTAAAATTCGTTCTGATCTTGATTTATTGTTGGAAACCAAACTTCACCGAATTTTAGAATCTTTTTTAAACAAGGATAAACCGGGTGCTTCAACTGGTGAGCCTAACGCCCAGGTTGCACCTTTGCATGGTTTTCGTGATCCGACCCGAGGCAAAGCGCCAATGGCTAAGCCGATTGTAGGGCTACAACCGGGTCGTGGGACGGGTTCAAGTGACTGGTATCGTGGACTGTTAGGACCTCATCCATCTGTTGGAATTCGGATTGGACCTGGGCGGCATACGGATCCGTTGGGTACAGGATCGGGACTGCGTGTCAATCTGCCTGTTCGACCTAAAATTCCTACACCGGTTCAAGGTCAATTTCACCAACCGATTCAAACTTGCTTTTTTAATTCCGGACACTTGTTTGTTAATAATTAATATAACCGTGAAAGTCTTACTACCGGTTCATACGCCGTTTTTGGTTCTGGCAAAATGAGCAACCGGTTCATACGCCGTTTTCGGTTCTGGCAAAATGAGCAATGGAAGACGTTTGGTCAAACCATTCCAAAGGCTTTTCGAGAAGAGGAACGGTGTCGTTTCATATTTCATCCGTTTTTAAATGCAGGAAACGATCCGTTTTTAAGTGCAGGAAACGGTGTCGTTTCATATTTCATCCGTTTTTAAGTGCAGGAAACGGTGTCGTTTCATATTTAGTTTTATGCTTAGTTGTTTTAATCTGGTTCTATCTTTGATTGCTTCCTATTTCATGTTGTTTGCACGCCACGCAACAGTTCCTTGCTCCAATCCAAGTCGAACTCTTCAGTGTACCTGTGTGGATAAACTTAGAGAAGAGCTTTCTTGTGCTGTAAGAATCTTCAGATTCTGTCTATATGGATTAAAGACAATGGTTTAATCTTTCTTTTATCTTATAATTATTTTCTTGGCAGATTTGTTTGGATATATGCTTTGAACCAATTACCACTCCTTGTGGACACAGGCATGAGCTAAAACCCACTTTCATATTCAATCCAGAAAGCCAAAATCTAATATCTTAAGTGGTTTTTTGATTGATTTTTGTCACTTTAGTGAAACCCTTTTTTCTTTGATTGTAGTTTCTGTAAGAAATGTTTGAGATCTGCTGCAGATAAATGTGGGAATAGATGCCCCAAATGCCGGCAGCCAATAAGGTAAAAACCTGCCCCGTGCCTCAAATCCAAACTATAAATTAACATTGTTTTAATGTAATTTTGGACTTACATATACTTCCCTTTTGTATATGCAGCAATGGAATATCTTGCAGCGTGAACACGGTTCTTTGGAATACAATCCAGCTTTTGTTTCCCAAAGAGGTTTCTGAAGCAAGGAAGGCTGCGGCTGGAGCCTTAAAATAGCCGGGAGGTTGAGTGCCCAAGTCCGGACAGCGGATGATACGGTTCAACTATGTGATCAACATGAGAGGACTTGCAACTCCCATGTTTCCCACTATCTTTATTTTTAGGGATTTATTTCTGTTTCCAGCAAATTATAGTTTAGTATGTTTATTATAAATAGGTCAGGATTTGTTTTTAGTTGCATCATGATTATTATTATTTGAATTTTTTTTAATTATTGGTCGTAATAGTGTTAGGATTCTTCACTAGTACAAATTATCAATCTGTTTTTGGTAAAATTTTAATACACATGTTGTGTAAAATTAATTTTATACAAGACTGCATATTTACACTATAAAACTCAAATCTTAAATTCCTAACACTAACCCTAAAAAACTAAACGCTAAATCTTAAACCTTATATCCTAAATTCTAAATACTAACATTAAATTATAAACCTTACAACCCAAATTCCTAAACTTTAAACCTTAAATTAAAACCCTAACCCTTAAAACTAAAAATCATGTGTATCAAATTATATCCAAATTTAATTTGAGGGTCCAAAATAAAGAGACCAACAAAATAATTAAAAGAGCGCGATCTTGCTCAGTCGTGGCGACGTCATCCAACCCTAATAAAAAATAAGTAAAAACGGCCAAACCGCCGATTAAAAAAAAGCGTGTCAAAAAACAGAGAATACGTACCGAAAGATAAAGAAATACGTATCACAAAGAAAAAAATTATTAAATTCAAAAATTAAAAAAAAAATAAAGAACAAAAAAATACTATAGTCATCAATCAATACTAAAATTAAAATCTCCGCTAATCACAATGAGATAAAAAGAAGAAGAAAATTCTATATGCCAATGAGAAAATAAAAGAGACGAAGGCTAAGTTTATTATTGGATATTACTTTGTGCACCAATAACATTCTTCATTTATATTTTATAATTCATAAAAATCATATATTTTAGTCTCTCTTGATAGTAAATTAATTTTTTTCTTGAAAATATAAATATATCTTTTACTATTTGTGATAATCCAATTAAAATATAATTGATAATTTATATTTACTATTTAATAAAAGTAGAATCTAACAAGTGTTCCCGCGGAAAAGCGGATGATATTCATCCCAGAAGACATGAGTTCAATTACAATATGTGTTAGGGGCATGTGTTTTACCAAAAAATTAAGAATATCTATAAACAAATACTACTTTGTAATCATCTTTAGAGTAGTAATTTTATTTTGAATGGGCTTTCTTTAACGGGCCTTTAATGGTCCAAGATTTGTGGACAAAATCCGTTAGGCTCGAAATCATAGCCGTTACAAAAGCCGATATCTCGAAGTCAAACGAAATTCAAAAGAATTTGACCATATTTGTTTTCATTTCAAAGCTTCCATGGAACAAATGCATTTCTATTTTCTTTCTGATTGAACCCAGAAAGAAAATCCAAGAAAATGACTATAGAAGAACCAAAGCAAGCAGAATCTAATGAAAATACCCAAAATGTTAATACTTTGTTGTTTAGTCCCAGATTCAAATCCGCGGCTGCCATGGCCGGTTGGGACGAGGAAACCCTAATCATAGCCACTCTCGTCGTCGAAGACACTCCAGATCGACAATCTAAACACAAGAAACGCTCCGATTTCGTATTCAAAACCCCGCCATCGGCCAACTCAAGAAGGTGATTTGATTAATAATGAGTAATCCATAGCCAGTCCCTTTGTTTGCCTTTTGATTTATTTCATGATTTTGTTATTCCCAGGAAGCGTAGGGCTAAGAGAAGGAGTCCTGTTTCAACCCATATTGCTCCATTTAATCTTAACGAAGAAGAAGATACTTCACAACAAGGTGATTAATTTGGTCTTTTGCTTGTTGTAATCTTTATTACGATCGTAAAAGAAAATCAGGGTTTTTATTGAATTGGATGTTGCTTAGAGAGTAAGGCAGAGTCAATGGAACAGAGAATTGATGTGAAAGATGAGAAGAAAACAGAATTAAATGAACCATTAGAACAGGCTCCTGATGTTTCTTGCTCCAGTCCAAGTCCAGCTTTTCATTGTATGGATAAACTTAGAGAAGAGCTTTCTTGTGCTGTAAGAATATTCAGATTCTGTCTATATTGTTAAAATATTCAGCTTTGATTGATTAAAGATAATGGATTAATCTTTCTTTATCTTATTATTATTTTCTTGGCAGATTTGTTTGGATATATGCTTTGAACCAAGTACCACTCCTTGTGGACACAGGCATGGAATAAAACCCAATTCATATTTAATCCAGAATGCCGAAATTTTGATATCTTAAGTAATTTTTTGATTGAATTTGTCACTTTAGTGAAACCCTTTTCTCTTTGATTGTAGTTTCTGTAAGAAATGTTTGAGATCTGCTGCTGATAAATGTGGGAAAAGATGCCCAAAATGCCGGCAACTAATAAGGTAAAACCTGCCCCATGCCTCAAACCCTTTTGAACTTTTGCACTTATATATAGTTCCCGTTTGTATATGCAGAAATGGAATATCTTGCGCCGTGAACACGGTTCTTTGGAATACAATCCAGCTTTTGTTTCCCAACGAGGTTTCTGAAGCAAGGAAGTCTGTGGCTGGAGCCTTAAATAGCCGGGAAGTTGAGTGTCGAAGTCCAGAGAGTGGAAGGCGTAGTACCAGAAGGACTCGAAGTGTTAGACCTCCAACGGTCTCCGCCAGAGATGATGCACTGGCATTGAGGCTGCAGAGAGAGGATCTTTCCCGGTTAGAAAGTGCAGATGATTCGAGCTTGAGGAGGGGGAGGAGGACACTAAGCCAAGATGAGGATGCTACATTAGCTTTAAGGTTGCAAAGAGAACAGTTCATGGAATCTTTTAGGGGGAATCATCGGCAAACAAGAACCCCAACCCCTCTTTCGTTAGCCATTAACATTCGTAGGAGAGGCCGCCCTGTATAACATTAACAGGAGAGCCATTATTGCTGTAATTCACAATAATCAGACTTCATAGTTCTTTCTTGTTCTCTAAGGTTCCATCCATCATATATGAAAAAGATGATTGGACTAATTGAGTTTGCTTTTTGCATTATAAATTTTTTTGGCTTAATACCAAAATAAGTGTCCAAACTATCCCGTTTTTCCCTTTTAGGTGCCTAAACCATTTTTTGTCCCTTTTAGGTGCCCAAACTATCACTTTTTGGCCAAAGTGGGTAAATTTTAACATTAAGCATAAATTTTTGTGAATTGCAGTTGCTTTCAAATGATGGAAATAGACTATCAAACAGTGGCTAAAGTAGATAATATTATTAAGGTGTTCACATCAAAGCTTGAGTAGAACTAAAGTTCCCCAAGTCTCGACTTTAAACTGCCATTCAGTTGAAGTTGTTATTCAGACAACTATTTCAACATGCCACGAATAAGATAAGAAGTCTGTCATTGCCAAAGCTTCCTTCGAGAGAAAGAAACTTTGAACTTTACACAAACCAGCTTCTGTAAAACATATATGGCATACACATAGGTGATTTGGGTATCCACCGGATTGTCGAGGAGGCTTAAGATTTTGCCTTATAGCCTTGTCGTTCATCCTCTTCTTTTTGTAACTCTCCTTATGCTTCCGTTGTGTCGGGGCATATCAACCTGAGTGTCACGATCCACGTCGATGTCTACGGAATGGCCCTTCTCTAGGATCTAGACACAAAGGCTGCTAGTGTCATGGTCCGCGCATGCATCTGTAGCCTCTCCACAGTTCCTGGTTCTATCCGGGAACCGGAATTAAGCTATCGAATATGAAATGATGCAACAATGCCCGGGGACTCGGTTGATTTGCAGATGGTATTTATACTGGAAACTTGGGAGCTCTGTCCCGAATCTTTTATCCTGCGGAAAACCAACAAGGCGTTTGAAATAGATTATTGTATTGTCAACAATGGAGAAGACATTGGGCAAAACAAAAGACAACTAAGCATTCGCCAATGAGGATTAACATAACTGGATTTTTTTAATTTATTTCCAGCATTGGTAACGGCACAATGTTTCTCGGACTTAATTTGATGTCCTTATTCTCAAAGAATCACCCAAAATGCTAAGAACATGTTTCAAAAATGTTCTTTTTATAATCTCTGCAATTCCCCATATTCAGAAGTGTTGTTACTTTTTACCCGAACTCATCATTTTTCTTAAAATACCCTTGTCCGACACTCGCCTCGAATCCGGCTAGGTAACCGAGTGGTCCATTGAAAAAAACTATGCATGGGAAATAGTACATTCTAATTCACAGCTCACAAATGTATTATCAGTTTATCTTACAAAAAGAACAAAAGAGGATATGGGACAAACAAGCTAGATGATGGATTAACAAGAAAGAACAAATGCAATATATTATCCCCATCCTCTGTATGGCAACCTTGCATCATTCTCTTTTTCGACCGAAAACGGAAATGATGCTTGGCCGAAAGTATTTTTTTTCCTACATTTAAAACCTCCCACTTAATACGAGAACTCATGACCTCGCAATGAGATGTACTTCTTAACCCAGATGGCAATGTCCTCGGCGCAGGCCTGAGCCTGAGGAGTATTTAGAAGCATGTCAAGTGTTGCAAATTCGTGAACCGCATCCTTATACTCAAGAACAGGTGCATCGACATTTACCTTCCGAAGTGTCTCGGAGTAAGCAATAGCTCGGTCTCTCATCCAGTCAAGTTCTGCTACGACTGTCAGCGTTGGGGGCATGAGCTTCAAAGGAGGGGCCCTGTCTGGGATGAGTGGATTGGCAGCTGGGTGGTCGAGGCTGAACTCTTGCTCAGGAAGAAAGAGTTTCCATGCAAGTAAGCACATTGCCTTGTCATAGAAGTAGGAGTTTGCCAAATTTATTTCGGACCGTGTGGGAACATTTCCGATGAAGAATGGATACATTAGGACCTGTGCTACAACCTTGACAGGATTCAGAAGCTTTCCAGCCTCGACAGCTTTGCGTGCCACATAATCCGCAATGTTTGCTCCACAACTTACCCCAAGTAGAACACATCTGCTTCAACGATATCACAATTAAAGATTAGGCAAAATGGCAATAAAATTTTATATTGCGTGGTTGTGGAACATGGAACAACAACTTCCGAAGCCTCTAAACCATCTGGAAAGAGCAATCAGATTCGACAGACTTTTAGATATCGAAGACTTATCACCTAGTTATAGGATTAAACTGAGCCTCAACAGCCTAATCACAAGTTATCCAAACTAAATTACTTTTGAAAGTTTAACAATCGAACCTCGTTTGCAATTAAGCATTTAACCTACATCTATCTAACCAAATCATACAAATTCAGGCCTACAACAAATCACATTTCCCTAATCAAGAAATGCATATTGAAACTACACCAATATCATCGTAATTCGTAACTATAAAACCAATTAAGATCAACTTTACCAACACTTCATCTACGGATAATGAACGAATTTAAGCTTATAGAATCAAACTTCAGTGATCAGATTGCATTTTTAACACCTATCCTTAACCAAATTGATGAATAAACACAGCAAATCTAACAAAAACAAAAATCACATCAAAGATCACAGCATCCCATTCATGCCGGGCTCAAAGTACACTAAACCTATGTTCCTTAAACTCGACGTAAGTGTCGGATACTGATAGTAATTCATTAAGGAAAACAATTAGAATCAAGATCAAAACTTTATATGGGAAAAACAATGGAATAAAAACCTTGATGGATCTCCATGAGCAGCCAGCCATGGCTCAACCATGGTAGCCCCAAAAGCATCCACAATATGCCTTTGAACTTGAGCCTTAGTAAACTCTGCTCCAACCCCAAGCGCCCCACTCCCCATAGACTTACTACACTCAGCTAAATTCGCTTGCTTTGCTAACCAATGCAACACCTTCAATCCATCCTCGAAAGCCGCCGGATACTTATTCTCCGGCGCCAACCTATAACCGACCGCCACGACTATAACATCGCACAATTTCGCTATCCTCCGACAGAAGACATCGTTAGCAACCGATTCATTGCTCCCACTCACCCAACCACCGCCGTGGAACTGTAATATTATCGGCAATCTACGGCAATTTTGAGGTAATGGTGAATACCCTCGATAGACATTACTGTCGGATCTAAAACTCAACCCTTTAAAACTGCACCTTCTTGGATCATCAGTCGGGGCACCGACATTAGGATAACTATTCCTCCGGTCATAACGGGATTTGGGTTCATCCCGTTGGGATGATCCGGACTTGGATTTCGGTTCGGGCTGCTCGGGAGGGGAAAGTGACGATTCAGGGAGGAAGATCCGAACCGAAAGAGCTGTGGTAGTAGGGTCGATGTGGATATCCTTAGTGGCGATACCGTCTGTGAAAGAAGGGTTGGCGGCGGAAACGGATTCTTCGGGTCGAGTCGTGACACCGTACGGATTGGATGATTCGTCGACATGGGTTTGGATCCGGTTCTGCAAACGATGCTTCAAGAGGAACTTGAAGAACACACTGTATAATTTCACAGCTATGCTTGGCATTTCCCCTTAAATATATGCTTTTCTGATGAACAAAGAATTCTGGGTTTTGCTTTATAAGTTTGCAGAAACCGGAAATAAAGCTTAAAACTTAATTCTTCTTTTTTAAAAGCTTCCGAGTGTGGAGAGGGAAAGTTTGAAACTTGAAATGATAAATTATGGAGTGAAACCTCGCATGGGAAATTGGGAGATTAGGGTTCTAAAAATCTGGGAATTGCTTAAGTACTGGTTTTTCAAATGGTTAATTGTTGCTTGAATTTTTATTTGGTTTTTCAATGGCAAATCAAAGCAGAGAAAAAGAAAGAAACTTTGAAGAAAAGGAGTTAACACTTAACACCTTACAAGTAACCAGCAACTTTATTAAGTTGGAAATCATATGAAAATTTAAATTATAAGTTGTACTTTTATGACATAATTAACCTTGGAAGTGGAAGGTACAACAGATGGAAACATTGTTTTTTGTAAATTGCATGAAATCTAGGTGTGGCAAAATAATTTTTTATTTTCTTGGAAAATTAAAAAAAAACATGACTAGGAGGGAAGTAAAGTCATATTGATTAAAACCCTGATTCCTCCTATAATTTTAGAATTTTTTTGTACATTATTTAATTCATTTATGATTCAGGCTTTGGAATCTGAAAACCTTAATTAATTACACAAATAAATATAAGAATTTTTTTTAACTAGACAACTTGAAGACAAGCCCAAGAATCAATGACTTGTCCCCAAGACTTTACTTGGATTATATGACAAGCTGAAATTTAGCATTATTTCATTGCAATTTGAAATTTTTATTTTCTTGGAAAATTAAAAAAAAAATTGTTGAG
Source organism: Hibiscus trionum (assembly GCA_030270665.1). Taxonomy (NCBI): domain Eukaryota; kingdom Viridiplantae; phylum Streptophyta; class Magnoliopsida; order Malvales; family Malvaceae; genus Hibiscus; species Hibiscus trionum. The sequence goes on from BSYR01000004.1 coordinate 43,613,474, forward strand.
CTGGTAACTTTTTTAATAACCATAAGAGTAAATTGATCCAAATGTGGAGAAAACCTTCAAGGATTATGAATGGGAAAATGTCTACTTTACAAACCAAACTCATTTGTTTTCATATTATATATACAAACTTTATGCATATATGAGCAAAAAGGGGCTTTAGATTTACCCCACATAAAAAAGCATCAATCTTGATGAATCCATCAAAATCCAAAGCAACCCATTTTTTTCAGAAGTTGGAACACTTGGTATGATGGAAAACTCGGCTTCATTGCCCCCAATCCCCGACCCCGGTTTGCATAACAATCTCGACATGAAACATCGGCGGCTAAAATGGAGACCTTTTTTGTCCTAGCAAGATGGCTTGCGAGCAATTGCTTTCGGGGAGACGAGCACGGGTTCATTACTTGCAGCTTTCATTGCAGCTATTCCTTCTAATCGTTTCCATGTGGCTTCACGTTTCGATTTAACCTCGTTTTCTCGTGCTTGGTCTTCTTCAAACTTATGCAAGCACTCCTCAAAGAGCTCGGGGTCAGTGTCGGAGAAAATCTTGCGGACGTTTAGTGTCAAGCTCTGCACTGCCTGATTCCAGTGGTTTCTAGCATTCTTTTCCAAGGAAGGGAAGATAATGGGAAGTATAACGTTCCGGTTCTGTTTTATTAGGTTCTCGATATGATCATTGTTCCATAAGAACAAAGCCCTCTCTGCCACCTGCAAACAAAGTTCAAGTTTTTAAAGATAGAAATAGAAAGACTGCTAGAAATTAGCTCACCATCTTCAAACTTTCAAAATGCTAGTTCAGCACATAAATTGAAGTGTGTGTATTCACGAGTATCAAAACCGACTCGGTGCATTTTCACACTGTAACTCATGTTACTACTACTCTTCGTTTTTCTTCAAGTTCTCGTGTCTGGTGTTCATGTTCGACGTATACTTGGAAATAGGCATGGGGGATATGATCCTCCAATGACCTTCCAAATACAAAGATATATATATTTTTTAAATTAAACATAACTGTACCATACACATACCCATATTAGACAATTACACCCGAATCTAAGTAACATTGATAACTACGATTGAAATACCTATAAATACAAGGATAACTATAAAAAACCAGATACCATGGGAACACCCCGAGTGCTATAGAACAAACTGAAGTCCAAAACTTATGTTAAAAAAAAAAACTGAAGTCCAAAACTGTCCTCTTGTCAGTGCATTGCAAACCAACTAAATTAAAGGGGACATAGGCCAAAAAATTTAGAGCTATTCAAATAGCAAACATCCATTTTATCACAAACCATGCAAACATTCTTTTAGCAACTGCAAGTTAAAACTATATAATAAATTTGATAAGAGAGCTAATCACTAAAAAAACATAAACTGCTATACCGATGAGGACACTTGGATTTTCAGTTATTTGTTATCATTAAGGTCTCATAACTTTTAAAGATCTCACTCAAACTGAAGTCCTGAATAGAGCATTGATGGCACAAAATGATCCATTTGGAAATCTAAACCATTAAACCGATCTTTCAATTTTTTTTACCTTTTGACTAGTTATGCTTTGTCAAGGGGATTACATAAAGGAAGAAAAAAGAAAAGTTGCAAGTAATGGACTAGATGAAATTCGTACCTGAAAGTGTGAGCTACTCAAGCAACGGCCAATCTGGCGGAATAAGGGAACCATGCAGCGTTGAAAATCGGCAAGTTGTGTGGCTTCTAAAACTTCCTCCAGTTCACCCAAGAACATGACTTCTTTCGAGCTATTTGTAATCGGCCAATACTTTAGCAAGCCCCGAATAACAGTATCAGCAAGCTTGCAGTCTTTCTCCACGAATTGAGTAATGCAATAAGACAACTGCTGATGGTACATGGGTATGCACTTTGGTTTGTGAAGTGGTATCAACGCTCGAACAAGAAAGAGCTTATGTTCTTCTTTCAGTGGCAAAGCAAACCCATTAATTATACTACCAAGTATTTCTAATAGCTCCGCAATTCCATTGTGTTTTTCAGTTTCAAAGATAAAACGGTAAAATATGTTGTTGATTGCTTTCCTGATGAAGGGACGATGGACCATAAACTTCCCATAGATGCGATGCAACACAGTTTTCAGGTACTCTCTTTCTCTGGGATCCTCTGAATCAAAAAGGTCTAACAGCCTTAGAACAAAAGAGTGATCGATATACCGCTTGGCTAGTTTTGCATCCGTCTCGGGTGATGCCACAAACCTCAAAAGCAATTCGTAAACAACTTGCAAGTGAGGCCATGCAGAATCCATTGAGGGCTCGTCCTCTTCCAAATCAAATGCTTCTAAAACCTTGTTCTCGCGTGATGGAGTAGTAAGTGTTCTAAACAAATTTACAGACACCATCTTTACAATTTCTAGCATAACCACCTCTGGAAATTTTCCATTGACGGATGAAACATAATCCACAAGCTCTAGCAAAGTCTGCCGCTTGATATCCTTCTCTTTGATGTTTTTCGTCGGGTCCGTGAAGTCAAACACAATGCAACACATGTTCAGTTTTCTGATAAACAAGTTCTGCTTCTCGGAATTTGGAACATCTCTAAAACTAGGCAATGCCTCAAAGGAAGCAGTGAAAGTATTCCCATTCAACTTTGCATTCACCACTTGAGAAATCTTATTCCCTTGATTCAGACCTGAACTTGGAGTAGAATTAAAGCCAGAAAACGGCGTACCATTTGAGTTTGCATAGCGATTACTCGAACTGGTAGAAGCATTCGATGAGGAGGTAAAGGTCCCCCCATCACGACTGTCACTCGACTTAGATGGTTTCCGAGGGAGCCTATTAAGTATATGTTTGATCATCGTAACTTCGAACAAGAATCTCTTCTCACAAACTTAACAACGGGATTAGAAAAGAAAACCCTTCAAAGCAAACACACCATCAAATACCCAGAAACAAGTAAACTCATAATCCGAACGCCATTCATGAGCCAATCCACCAACAAATATGCAACTCCATCCTCACAAAGATTAATTATTTACTCAATGCCAACAGAAAAACTCCTTGTTTCTTTGAACAGCAACATAACCCAGTTCAATTGTTGTGAAGAAAAAATAATAATCTAAAACACAGAAATCCAGTCCAAGCTAAAGTAAATCAATAAACTGTATGACAAAAGTCCCCAATTAGCATAGAAAATCGAACTCCAAAAGCAATTATTTTCCCCATCCAAACCATGAAATTGAACTCCAAAAGCTTTCCGTTTCTAGCTGAATTCCTTTAAAAATGAAAGGAACAAAGAATATTCACTATTTCACTCACCTGTTGTCTTCTTGAAACTAATTTCCCTCAGCTTTCAAAGATCCAAAAAGAAAAACAAAACATTGAGCTAGATCAAAAGATAAAGATCTGGGTTTGATCTTAAAACCCCGATCAGCATTTTCCACCAAAAGCAACCTACAAAATCATCAAAAAAACATCATAAGAAAGAAAGACAGCTCCGGTCCACAATGATGATGGAAAAACAAAATGAAATTGAAGGTAAGAATCCTGCACTTACAAACACCCTTTTCTTTTCAGAATCTAAAGAGAGAGAGAAAAAAAAGTGAAGGAATTTAGAAAGAAACACCAGCGATCAACCTTTGGATGTTAATGTTCTAATTAATCGTCTTTTATTTGCTTTGGGATTGGGATGAGAAATGGAAAGAGTTTTATTGAGGCAGTGGTTCTCACGCACCGATCAAGAGCGAGTGGCGTTTTTGAAGACTTGGGGCAGATCCATTTTCACAGCCTATATTGCCTTGTCATCCCCCTTAGCTTCTTAGATTTCCACATCACCATCTTCAGTTTTTGCACAGTTTTTTGTGATCAGGAAAACCATCCCGCGTGCGTGTTGGCGCGTGTAATAGAAATTGTATTTCTTGGCTGAAAAAATGTATTTTTGTGTTGGATAAACAATTAAACATATAGATTATTAACCCAAGTCCGTTTTCAACTTATCTATATAACTTTTTAATTATTAATTATAGTTATGTCATTTTTTAATTTTTTATTAAATTTATTTTACTCTTTTAGAGATAACAATTTAATATATATTTTAATATTTATGTTATAGATTCAATTTAATATAACATAAATATGAGTATTTTTATACACATGTATAAAAAATATACAAACATACATATTTATCCTTTAAAAATTAAAATTAAGATTTTTAATTTTAAAATAACTCTAAGTTTTAAATCCTACCAATAAAACCTATAATTTCTGAAGTAAAAATATTTTAATTGAGTCTAAATTTTTTATCCATTTTTTTCGAACCTAACATTTTTATCTGAATAGTCTAAAGGTGATTACAATGTAGTATTTGTTCATAGATATTCTTAACCCTCTGACAGAATACATACACCTTGTAAACATTGTAATTGAACCCATGTCTCCTAAAATAAATATCATCCGTTTTTTACGGGAACACTTGTTTGTTTCGTATTAAACACAACTTGAATTTAGACAAACAACTCTACTTGATGATTTTTTATTATTATAAAAGCTAATGAAGTAATCATTTTCTGTCGCCAAATGATGCCCATAATTAAAGATATTTTAGGTGAAGTGACATTATGACAATGAATTTAACCATGCAGCTTACAGAAAAATAAATGGTCTTTTTCTCCGTCCAAGATAAGATACTGGCTTTGTTTCCGGGTGCTGGAACAAACGGCTGTTGGGGCCTGATTGCCTGAACGTCACTGTTAGAAGTTGAAAATTTCAGTTTTGAGTAAACAATCGTTTACCTTTTTCAAAAAAGAAAAAAAAAAAAACAATCGTTTGAACAGAGAATTTGGCGAGTAAACGCCGTTAAGTGCGTAATCGGTACCTGTTTAATAGTAAAAACACGACGGCAACGAGCATTGAAGGCTTAAAATCAACCAAAAACAAGCAAGATTCTGTTTTTTGTTTCAAAGGTGTAGTAAAAGATAAGCCTCGGAATTTATAACGTTACTCATCATACCACTTGACAAGCTAACTCGTATGGGGTCATAGTATGTTTCAATTTTACACTAAATTCGAAATATATTTTTCAATTGGTATAAGACTAATTGATCAACTAATCCAAATCGAATTGTACAGAGGTCCAATATGGGAACGACCCTCCCACCACAGTTTTTTCCATTCACAAAGTCAAAATTCAAACCTTTAACATTGGTTAAAAGATCAAACGTCTCATCCCACTAGATTAATTAGTTGTTAGTTACACTTAATCCGAAATAGTAATTAATAAGAAAAGTTTATTTAGAATGATTTATAAAAATTATAACCAACAAACTAAATTAAACTCCAAATTCAACAACTTTCCATCTCTACTAATCACAATTAAAAAGCAGACGTCGAACACTTGGACATAAAGGCAGTGATGAAACTGGTAAAGAATCACAATCCAAATCACTCATCATCACACGTCGGACTTGTAAATGTAATGACTCTAATGAAGTCCGTCTGCATCATCTTCCAGCACCCAATAAAAATGGTTCGAAATATATCGTATCCGAAACCACAACCACCCCAAAGAGATCAATTCTAAGCTAAGCTAAAGCTAAAAGAATATGTACAACACACTCTTTGACAATCTGTTTCCCCATTCTCAAAACAAATCAATATAAACCTCCTTCATAAGCAATGGACGTCAGTAAATCAAACTGCTCGGAGAAAAATATCGCGCATTAAAACCACTAAGAGGTTAAAGAATACTTTCGATCGTCTCTCGATTTATCTTCGTATTGTATCAAAATAACAATAATCAAGAAAGTTCAAAGGGGGGGTCTTACCACAGTATTCGTCAGTACCGAAGAACTCTCTAGTCTCTAACATTCGATACACACAATATGAGTGGTAGTAGTAATAATAATAAAAATAATAATAATCAAATTAAAGAAGATATTAACATAATGGTTTCACTGTAGGGAAAACAAAAACTTGTTTTCTTTTTTCGAGCTTGTGTTACCTTACAAAGTAATACCAAGTGGTCTTCAAGATTTCAGTGGGGGTAGCTGCTCACATTGTAGATATGTCCCGCAAAGTACATAAAAGTATCGTGTCGAGCATGAACAGAATCGTCTAAACTCCACCTCAATGCTCCATCAAGGCTGTTTCTGTTTCTGAAAGTGGAGCTGCACAAACAACCTCCAAATCAAAAACAATACCGCAGTCCGCAAGGTAGAAAACGAGAACAAATAGAACTCTGCTCATAACCCAAAACCATGGTAAAATTCCCAGTTGCAGCAATAGATCTTGCATTGATTTGGTCAATGTGATAATTAGTGTAGCAGATAAACAAATTGAAAATTAATAGTCCTATTACTACATCCCCTAAAGGGATGCCTTTTAATAGTAATAGTTTGCAAGCAAACCAACATACCGAGCAAATCCTCATAAGAATCGACTAACAGGGATGTGTCCATCAGCAGAGGCGGAGAGAAGACCTGATCCTGCGCTTCTTCCAAATTAAAGAGCGTCCTTTGCCAATCAGAAGCTGCACGACTAGAAGCAGTGGCTGAGTGAAATCCATTTACTTGATCATAATTATTAGGCGAATCCAGATTGTTCAACATGTGTGATAAGTTGTCACAGTTATTCCCAATACGACCATCACTGGCATGGCTGTCGAGCAAGGAATTTTCTGTTTGAGTTGAAAATAATCTCTTAGTCCTTATCGAGCCCAATTTAGTTTCTGGCCCCACATGAGAATGATTAGTTGATGATATAGGTACAAAGAAATGCTCAGAGCTTTCATCAGTTTGCCTGTCATTTGAAGACTCTGAATTGCAGGATGGCACTGACAGTGCAGCTTGCCTAACAGATCTCTTTAGGTTCTCAACATAAGAAATATCACTATCTGCAACAAGAAATCAAGAACCATATTCTTCAGCTAAAAGAGTTAAATTACTCTCTTTCAACTGATTGAAGGCATTAAACTAATAGCATGTATGGAGCATGAAAAGCAACAAACCTCGGGGTGAGTTATCCAGGCGACCGTTTGTGAGGGGCTGTTCGTTAGAGCTCTTTTCAGACAAAGTGTCAATTTGGTTGGTCTGAGGAGCTAGGGTGTGTCGCTTTTGAATGCTTCCACCCTTCCCAGATGAATTTGGAGTTAAACTAAATAACTGTGGAAGCTTTAAAGCAGGAGGGCTGGCTGAATTCTTCTCAAGCTGAACAGTAGACATTTTTGAAGTAATGTCACCAACATCATCAGAACTACTTTCCTGAATGATCCCGAAAAAATATCTTAAAAAATGAGTCATGTTCTACATACACAAATATTCAGAAGTTTCAAAATATTATCAATATTTGCATTACACGAACAAGGAGTGAACATTTACCAAGGTCCTTCTACTGCTCTGAGCTTGAATAGGTGAGGTGGTTTGACCATGATGTTCGGTCATTGCAGGTAAGTTGGAGGAAATGCTATTTACTTTCTCCCTGCACTCTGATATTGACCTCTGGATTGATGGAGCAACTTCTTCTAGTTGGTTGATAAGTACCTGCACTTGAAATGTATTAGAAATTGAGAGTAGTATACTGTTACGACAAGTGCCAGAAAATCCTTTAGAGACAACTAAAAACCATAACAGCAATTTATGGTTTAGGAGAGTCACATGTGTAAATTTACTTGAAAACAAACATGCAAGTGTGAATCAAAGTAAAGAAGAAGAGAATATAACTCGTATCCCCACTCATTCATCTCTCAATCTCCAAATAATTTTAAGTTTTAACTACAAACTTTTACAAGTTTCCAGATTCTTAGGGTTCTAGATCATCAAGGTTTGACCATACTTAAGTGGTTGCCAAGAGAATTCACATTTCTGGGCTGTCAAAATTGTGTGTTTTCATCTGTGTCTTTGAACCAAAAAAAATCTGTGTCTGCTAAATTCTATACCAAATAATAAGCAAACAGTAACATAAGAAAATCACTTCTAACAATATTTAGGGCTTTTGAAGAGTTTAAAAAGCCTACTTACTTGCCAAGTAATATTTATGTTTCTAAAACTTTCAGCTCAACAATTAATTAGGTAAAAACCTACTCAATGAGGATAAAACACAAGACATACACTTTCGCCAGATGTGAATAGAATTAAGAAAAAAAAATGAAATTGCTCAAAACCATGCTCAGTAAAAAGCTACTTAATGTACAATAGCTATTTAGTACCTGAAAGCTAGCCAGGTGTTGCTGATGCTCAGTAAGAGTTGCAGCTAATGACTCAGCATGGCCACTCATCCTACCATCATGTGCACTTCGTAAAATATCAGGACCCTCCCCATCATTAGCTTTTGCCTACAGAGCAATAACAATATTGTATTATTACTGCATACTCACACCTTACTTTCACACTGATGATTAGAAACATGTAATACATAATTGCATGGAACAATGAGGCATAATTTTAAATTCCAAAGTCGCTTTTTAAATAATTTAGAAACTGCAAACAGAAAATTGCTCATTCTTACATACCAATAACATACCTTGTTAACTTCTCCAAAAGATGGAAAATATTAAATGAAGGATTTGCTTATAACTAATAAAGATTTTGCCCGCAGAAATAGAATGCAGGGAATATTTCAATGCCACAAATTCAAACTTAATGGAGAAAAATAAGTAATTGGTCAATAAAATTTGCAATACAACAAATTAAACAAATATCACATTCATAATTAGTACTATATAGACGTTATGCAATTCAGAAGTTGACTAAATCACTGACGGACAAGTATTAGTACAAGCTAAGACATCTCACTTAACAGAAAAAGGAAAACAAATAAATAAAACAGCATACCAGCTGAAGTGACTGTTTATGAATACGTTGTAATGCATGTGTCCAACGTCTGATAATTTCTGCAACATCAACAGTCTGGTGGGATCTTCCACTTCTATCATCTACTTGAGAAAGTGTCTCTTCATTGACCTGTGTGTGGTATCCATCATTCTGTTCATTGTTATCCAAATCACCAGATTGGACAGATAAGGTTTCCGTATGAGGAACTTGAGAACTCTGATCCATAGCTGCAAGCAAAGATGATCCAGAGATGCGGTACCTGGAAAATAAAATTATGAAAAAGGAAGTGTCATATGCACCATCAAAAAGGACCCTACCGACATGTGGTGGCAAATTACCTATGCTCCCGATGAGCAATCAAATCCTCAATAGGGCCTGAAGCAAGAACTTCATGTTGACCTGGACATATAGTTTGTTTAGGTTACCAAAACCAACCAATATAATAAAGAGAAAAATGTACATAGTTGATTCATTTGTACTTACTTTTACGAGACAATATAGAGTCCCACAAGCGAGTGGCCTTTGAAACCAAATGAGAATTCTGACTTGAAGTGGAGACGAGATCATCCCATAGCTCCCCTTCCAACTTCACTTTGTTTCTCAAGTCATGCAGTTTTTCCAGCTCTTGCTGCAAATACGCCTAAGATCCAGGTTTACAAGGCATTAGTTAAAATATATTGAGTCAGAATCATCTCTTAACAACAAGAAAAAGAGGCAAGAGGATTATATTGATAATTTGAAATAAATATTCAAAAAGAGTGATATATGTTTTCCGAGGTATTAGTTAAATATATCAAGTCAAAGTCATCCCTTAACCAAAAGGAAAAAGGGGCAAGGGGATTGTCAGTGTGGCTTAGGGAGAAAACAGCAGCAAATCAATAGAATTAAGACTAAAAATCGTGTAGGATAGAAGTTGAAACTCTTGAAAACCTAGGCTATCAAACCTCCGGTTTCTGAAGTCTATTAATTCAAGGGAAAATAAAGTTGTAGCTTTAAACCTATTTTACAGATTAATTCTAACCCTACATTTTCAAGAGTTCCCACTTCTATCTTACACGTTTTTTTAGTCTTAATTCTATTGATTTACTGCCATTCTCCCCCAAAATCACACCAATTATATTGATAACTTGACATAAATACTCAGAAAGAATTCAAATGAATGATTATCTACTTACCTCCTCAGCACAAAGACCACGGAACTCTGCAGTCATTTCATGAGCCAAATTTGACCACATAGCCTGTCTCTGCACTGCTGTTTCTGCATTCTTCAGAAATCTCCTCCTTTCGAGTGCAATTCGAGCCTGTTTATAAGCATGTTACTTTATTGCTATGGAAGTCCAGAAAAGCAATTTTGAAACTATTGCTGAAACTCTCTATCAAGTGAACTATATAATATGAGGGGGAGATAACCTACAATTGTGCTTTATATGAACAGTGTGCAGCATTACCTTTGTTACAGGAAGTAGAGTCGCAGCATGAGAAAATGCAACATCAGTCAATGGTGCAGGCAACGGGTTAGAAGCAACATCTGATGCAAAAGTCCGTCTATGAACCTCTCTCAACGCATGCAATGAAAGTTGCCACAGTAGTTCAACAAATCTACAACCAAAGACACAGGAAACTCTAATATCACAACGAATTAACTAATTTCAGCTACCAGGAAATCCTACTTGTACATAAAACAATTCAAACAACTTTGCGTTACAGTAATGTTTAGTGCTATTGTAAAATATCCCTAGTACAGTTAGAACTAAGTGAAAGAGTCAAGTCAATTAATACACTTTTCCATTGTGCTTAACTTTCCAGAATTTTCTTGGCAGACAAACAGAAATTATCCAGCTAACCTTGGTCCACAGCAAGTAGCAAGCGATGACACCCTCGAATTACTCCTTGGTAGAGCTCCTTGAGCTTCCAGCTCACTAATTATCCCTTGCACAACCTAATTATCAATAAGTAAATAACAATTCAAACAAATAATTAAACGAAAATGTATAAATAAATAAAAATCAACCTTCCGAAAATCACGAGATTGCGCGGAGTCGAAAATCGGCCAAACTCTATCGAAATCCTGAAAAGATCCAAAATCAAAAACCAAACTCAAAACAAACACAGACCAGATCAAAAGTAAACCGAACCGGAAACAATGATAATTACTCTCGCGGATTGAGTGGGGCCACGAAGAGAAGAGAGGATGAAGTAAAGAAGCTGTTCGCCCAATTTAGGGTTGGAGTGACGGAAGAGTCCGACCCGAGGGGTTCCATTGGATGAACCGATGCCGATTATCGACGGATCCAAGCCTAAAAGCAAGCAATTCGTATACATTGCGCTTTCCAGCTCTAGCTCTCTCTCCTTCTCTCTGTCCATTGTCATCTCTCCCTTTCTTTTCTGGGAAATCTTTCCTTTTGACAAACGAGAAAGTTTCAAAAATGGAAATTTAGAAAATGGTTTTAAAGGGGTCAGATTTTAATTTTGAGAAAGTTGGAGGGCTTTGTTTGAAAATTTGGGATGGGACAGGGGGAGGGAGATAAAGGAAGTCATGTTGTGCCGTTTGAAATTTGACAGAGAAAACGAAAGGGTTGACGCTAACATGCGCTGGTGAGCAAAAAAATAGAACTGAGGCTTACGTGTTCCTTTTGTGAAGCAAGACATTGAGTTAACGTGCGCAGGTGAACCCGTTGTCGCCTTGTCTGTCAGCTTTAAAAATACAAAAGCCCGGAGTCATTTTTAGTATAATTACAAGATAATATTTTAATTTAATTTTAAATTTTAATAAATTTACGTGTATTTGTAAATTACAATGTTTAAATCTGAATTATTAAAAAAATTATTAATTAATCGAGTAATTCAAAGTACTTATATCAGCTTATTTTTTATAAGTTTAAAACTCAATATTTATCGTAAAAATACAATCTCTCTCTACTTATTAAACAAAAGAAATCATATCACTTAAAAAATAATATTATCTTTTTTCCGCTAAAACTTCAAATACTCATAACTTTTAACTTCTACAACAACTATATAAATTGTGAAATTATGTTATATATATATATAATATTTTCATATGTTATATGATATAAATAGATAAATTGTTTCAACAGTCCTCCAACTATTAAATTGTTATTATTTTAATGACACAATTGTAATTTTTTAGATTTATTACTAATATTATAAGCACTTATTATTTTAATTTCTTAGATTTATTACTAATATTTTTAGATCTAACTTTCTAGTTTCAAAATAAACCTTCCTTGTTAATCGTTTTCCACTTTTTGATTAACTAGGTCCTTATATATGTAGGTTTTGATTTAACTACGAGTTGCTTTACCGTTCGAATTTTGCAATTATCATAATCTTAATTCAAGATTTGATATTTTTACATTTTTGTTATAATGTTGTTGAATGTATAAAATATGATTTATGTTATGAAATTCTTGCTTGTTGGCTCATTCCTTGCAATAATCATTTAGATCTAATTTTCATTCGGTGTGTAAAGAGAGTAGATTATTTGTGGCGGGTGGCAGATAACAGTTTGGTTTCCGAGTTTTCTTTTTAAAATTCTCAGCTTCAGGATATTTGATGTTAAAATTTGACTATGAATATATATGATTATGTTTGGTAAATAACTTTTTGATCTAAAATTAAATGTTTGAAGTATTTTAGAAGCTTAATTAGTCAAATCCGTTTATTTGGATGTTTGGTAAATAGAGAATTGTAATAGCGGCAAGGACGGAGCCAGGATTTGGGGTGAGGGGGGCAAATTATAAATGTTTGAAAGTGGGGGCAAATTCATAAATAAATTTGTTTTTCTTAGAAAAAATTAAATAAAGGGACAAAGATGAAAAAATCTTTAGGAGTGGGGGGCGATTGTCCCTCCGCACCCCCACATAGTTTCGTCCCTGAATAGCAGATTGAGATTAAATATCTCATTTTGAAAAAGCTCTTTTAGGAGTTTTTTGAGTTAGAAGTTTAAATATAAGACTTGTAAAGACTATTTTATCCTTGATAGTTATAATAAAATTTCTTTAAATAACATTGTTGATGGCCAAGGGGTCGGAGACGGTAGTCCGACGGTCACCCCTTTATGAGTCAAAGCTCAAGTACTATTCTTATTTTTTGGGAGGTGATGGTGCCGGGGATGAAAGCCTCCTCCCTTTGAACTACATGTCTAGTTTTATACTACTCGAAAATGTGTTATAATGGGGTAGTTGTGACTCATTGATGGATGAGCTATGACTTGACATCTTAAATCTCTCTTAATACCTGTAGCCGGCGCATGTATAATCATGTGGTTAGTTGGTAAGGTATGATGTTGCGAGCGGTCTTGCTTGTTCGCCTGTGAATTGCGAAGGGCTCCGCTTAATGCGCATGTGTAGTTTTGCATGCATTGCTATGTTTGTTGTTGAATGTCCCTTAAGTTATGTCATTCGTAATCCCTCTTACTATAGCTCTGACACGTGGCGACATATGCTTATAAGTATTAACAAACATAAATTTAATTAACTAATAAAATTTTAAAAAATAATTTCATAAATAATAAACTAATATATGAATTTAATATTTCATAAAATTATATTTAAAATATAATTTTATTATAGATAATAAATTAATATATACATATAAATTTAATACTAATTATTAAATTATATTAAAAAAATAATTTTACAAATAAAAATTTAATTTGTAAATTCTCATATATGCTCAGTAATGATATTAAAAAAATTAATTTTCATAATATAATTAATATTAATATATACAAAATGTTAATAACTAATAAATTATTTAAACAAGTATCAAATATAATCATGTTCTTATATGTCATTTTGTTTGTTCAAGTAATCAAACAACTATCCGTTATCAGTTAATTTTACCAAATATTTTTATATAATCAACTAACGTAATCCGCTAATCAAATCGACTAATACTATCAACTAATATAATCTGCTTTCAACTACCCGCTAATTACCAAACATGCTCATAATAACTAACCAAAACTTTTATACAAATAGCGAGATTGTGCATTGCAACGAATAAAGGAACATTTCAAGCTAGATTTGGTCCATACATATTAAGCAATTTTTTACCGAATAATTTTTTAGATTATTTTCAATGCATATGCATTTATCGTTTATAATTTGATTATGAAATCAGAAATTATACTTGATCTTTATTTGCGATATTAATAAATTCCAAATTAAAACATATAAATCTAAAATCATATATATATATATATATATATATAACACTTTTAAAACAAAAATCATAAAATATAATTCAATATGATAAAAGTTTATTTTAATTCCTCGAGTACATCATTTTTTTAAAAACAAAATATAATTCAAGATTTATTTAGAATTTCATCCCGCACCGATACCATTTCAGTTTCTTTCATTTCCACATTCAACCAATCAAACGTCACTTTCTATTTTTGTGGTCCCTACTTTCCCCTAAAAAAACTCCGTCAACATGCGCTTCCTACATTTAGGTTAACGGCCTCTCATATATAAACTATTCCCACGGCTCTCACCTTTCACTCACTTGGGCTTCACTCTCCGGTCTCTCAACTTCTTTTATCGTCGTCGTTAATATTTGCATTTGTTTATCCGCCATGGCTAAGATCAAGATCGGAATCAACGGTATTGTTTTTTATTATTTCTGATTTTTTATAAAAAAAATTATGATCTGATTTCTTTTTGTGTGTTTCGTGAAGGATTTGGAAGGATCGGCCGTTTGGTTGCGAGAGTTGCTCTCCAAAGCGACGATATTGAGCTCGTTGCTGTTAATGATCCTTTCATCACCACTGATTACATGGTTCGTATACGTGCATTGTACTTTCCTTCGTATTTGATTGCTTGCATGTTAGTAGATCGGTCCGTTGATTTGATTTCTGTGTTGAATCAATGTCCTTTTTTTGTTGAAAAGAGCTGATCTGATTTTTAGTAGAGAAAAAATGATTATTTGAGTTTCATTTTCTGATCTGATTCTTCCAGTTTCCTTTCAAATATATTAACTGGAAATAATTTGAATTTCGATTGTTAACAGTATTGAAATATCGATCTATTAGAGATTTACGATTGACTGACGTAAAAGCACAGAATCTAATTGGCTATTGTTTTTTAACTTTATAAATTAATTATCATATTGCACAGACCTATATGTTTAAGTACGACAGTGTTCACGGTCAATGGAAGCACAACGAACTTAAGGTGAAGGATTCAAAGACGCTGCTCTTTGGTGAAAAATCTGTCACTGTTTTCGGCATGAGGTGGTTATAAATCTTTCTTTCGAAAGGGATTTTGTAATTGACTCAATGAACTATTTTATTGATTTGTTTTATATTAATGTTAGAAACCCCGACGAAATCCCATGGGGTGAGACCGGAGCTGATTACGTTGTTGAATCTACTGGTGTCTTCACTGACAAGGACAAAGCTGCTGCTCACTTGAAGGTTTGTGAATTGTGATAGTGACTTGATAATAGGTTTATTTGTGGAACTAACATGTCCTTAATTCATCCGACCTAGAGAAAGTTCTCATGTTTGGTATTTTTATCTACAATGCTTTTCAGGGCGGTGCGAAGAAGGTGGTCATCTCTGCTCCCAGTAAGGATGCCCCCATGTTTGTTGTGGGTGTCAATGAGAAGGAATACAAGGCTGACCTTAACATTGTCTCCAATGCTAGCTGCACTACCAATTGCCTTGCTCCATTGGCTAAGGTATGTAATAACGAGTTCTCTTATTCGTTCGAAGCATTGGACCGACCTTTATGTGGTACTTGATCTGTAAACATGGTGACAGGTCATCCATGACAAGTTTGGCATTGTTGAGGGTCTTATGGCCACTGTCCATTCAATTACTGGTAAGTGCTTATAGTGTTCTGTTGCTTCTTGTTTCAACCTGCTGTGTATTGTTGAACTAACAAAGTTTTTTTTAATTCAGCAACCCAAAAGACTGTTGATGGTCCATCAATGAAGGATTGGAGAGGTGGCAGAGCTGCTTCCTTCAATATCATTCCCAGCAGCACTGGAGCTGCCAAGGTATATTTCCATTGTTAAGATTTTGACATTCTAGTCCCTGTATTTGGAATTAAGTGTGACGGTTGATTTCGGTGGTTAACTTGTAATTTCATAGGCTGTTGGCAAAGTGTTGCCATCATTGAATGGCAAACTCACTGGAATGGCTTTCCGTGTCCCCACTGTTGATGTCTCCGTGGTTGACTTAACGGTGAGACTTGAGAAGGCAGCTTCTTATGAAGATATTAAGGCTGCCATCAAGTAAGGATTAGAATTTTTTCTTACTTATAATGATAATGTATTTCGAACTTCATGATTCATGGTTAAGTTGTCCTAATGTATCCTAATATATCTTTTGTTTGTGTAGGACTGAATCTCAAACCAACATGAAGGGAATTCTTGGTTACGTAGACGAAGATTTGGTCTCAACAGACTTTGTTGGAGACTCCAGGTGTGTTCCTTCATTCCGAATGTCGCTTTTTAGTTTTACGAATCCAAAAACTTCATAAACTGCAATTGGGACTAAAGATAAGATTCCGTTCTGTTTTAACAGGTCTAGCATTTTCGATGCCAAGGCCGGAATTGCTTTGAGTGACAACTTTGTTAAACTTGTTGCTTGGTACGACAACGAGTGGGGTTACAGGTATGAATCTATAAGTTCCCTTATTTCCGTAGCTTTACAATACCTTCAGTGCTTCTGTTAAATTGTCATTTTTTATTGTAGTTCCCGAGTGATCGACTTGATCCGGCACATGGCTTCCGTTAACTGAGTGACCGGTTTTGGCGAACCGGTCATTGCATCCTGGAATTTAGCCTCTTTCTTGAAGATTTTAGGAAGTTTATAACAGATCGCATGGGGCATTGATCAGGGAACCGTTTTGGGTTAGGGTCTTTATTTGAACCCCTATGCACGTTTTATTTTAAACAATTCTTATTTTGGTGGAATGTGTTTTTTTGTTACCAATTTCTCTCAAACTTTGAAAGACCAGTGATTTGAGGCTGGTGACCTTAGTGTCAATAAATGTAGGAAAAAATGTCTTGAACCCAATCTTTCTTTCCATTGAGACTGTAAAGATGCAGCACAACTGCATCAATTTGAGGCATAAATTAATTATTAACGTGTCTAAATTTATGAATATAAAATATTTAATTAAATATGATTATGATTTATTCACCCAAGTTGAGTTAATTTTTCATTTCATTGTTTGATATTAATTTAAATGATGGTAATAATAAAGGTAAGGAAAAACTAAATTTTAAATTATCCCAATCCCGGGTAAAGTTGAGAGGAAATCAAAGAATTATTGTTTTTAAAATATAAAATAATTATTATATTCTTATTATTAATTCTGTTTTTTAAATTTTAGTATATATTTTAATTATTAACAATGCCTGTAAATTTATTATATTCTTATTATGAATCTAAATAAAAAATGTTATCTTTAAAATGAGCCCAACGAGTGGTTCATTGAAAAAAATAACAATGTTTATTTTAAAATATAAAATAACAATTATATTCTTATTATTCGCTCTTGTTTTTTTAAAGAATTGTTTTAGTATATATTTTATGATTAATATTTGATACACTGCTTATTTTTTAGCCTAAATAATCTAAAATTTAAATTTCTAACTTTAAAACCCTAAATTCTACAACATAAACCCCTAAATAATCCTGCTTGTGGAAATTTTGTTTTCCACCGCCAGTGTATTGGATAATAACCCTATAATTTAATAATTAACAATACTTTTAAATTATGGATAAATATTCTATACACAGGCGGTGGAAACTTTCAGTTTCCACAAGCGCCTTAGTATTAGGGTATAGGAAGTTAGTTTAGGGTATAAGGTTTAGGGGTTTAGGTGTAGGGGTTAAAATTTATGGATAATTGTTTCAATTTAAGGTTTAGGGTTATAATTTAAGGTTTATAGGTTAAAACCTAAATCCTCACCATATTACCCTAAAAACTAAACCCTAACCTATAAACCCTAAATTATAACTATAAACCTTAAATTGAAACAACTATTCCTAAATTTTAAACCCCTACACCTAAACCCCTAAACTATATACCCTAAACTAACTCTATATACCCTAAAACTAAGGCGCTTGTGGAAACTTTTAGTTTTCACCGCCAGTGTATAGGATATTAATCTTTAAATTATTATATTTTTATTATGAATCCAAATCAATTAAATGTGATCTTTAAAATGAGTCCAACGAGTGGCTCCGACAAAAAAGACAACGTGGGTCCTTCCCATTATATTATCTATAAGACCAACTAATAAAATGCAACCATTTTATTAATTTTTTCAATGTCAATCTTTTTACAAGTGAATCTTCACTTATATTAACTGTAAATTAAATTTAAAAATATTTTTTTACCAAGTTAAAATTCACTTGGTAAAAAGATGACATGAAAAAGTTAATAAAATGAATGCATTTTATAGTTGGTCTCATAAATAACGTGGTGAGAAAGACTTATGATATAATTTCTCTTAAGGAGACTCGAACTCTAACACGTGTAATTTCTACCGCCAGTGTATAGGATAATTTCTACCACCAGTGTATACAAGGGCGGAGCCACCCTTTCAATTGGGGTGTCTCATGACACCCAAAACTTTTGGGAAACTTATTTTTTCTATATAATTTGTATAGAAAAAATTAAAAATATGGACAAATGACACCCTTTTTATGAATAAAATGACACATCTTTATAAATAATTAATCAACTTTAAATATCGTTGAAAAAAATGACGCCCCTTAAATATATTTATAGCTCCGCCCCTGAGTGTATAGGATAATAATCCTTGTACTAATTAAAACTAAGTTTAATATTTTCGCTAAACATTCTATTTTTCTTTAAAATGATTAAGATTTTTTTTGATCCGATTCTTTAAAATGATTAAGATTAAAATTTAAAATTTTTAAAAAGGAAATTATACTCTTTTATCATGATAGTGTTGATTTGCTGAAGTTGTTCACAATCACAGCACTTGGGAAGGTGCCCTATTAACACCCATGATGTAAACAAGACAAGGCAAAAGTTATAATGCACAAATCAGACGTAAAATTCAAAGCCCTTCAATTCTTGAGGACTTCAAACATTTACACACACTTGTCTCTCTTCCCTGTCTTACAAGTGTATCTATAGGGTTTTTAATACATCATAATATAATGCAATACGAAACTTCCTCACAATACACAAAATGCAATTTTTATTCGGCCCGTTTCCCGCTTCTCCCGAGAAGAATCGCCGACTGGTTTTAAACCCACAGCTTGCACTCTTACGGCAATTCTCTGAAAAGCGGGCAGCCTTAGTATAACCATAAACCTTACTACATTTGCACTCAGCTAACATTTTGCTTATGGAGAGCCTGCTTGTTCACAAAGGTCTAATAGATCCAACGTCTGCAAAAGTACGGTATGAAAATCTTGAGTTTACATGAAACAGGAGAATGGAAGATGTTGCGTAGAATTATTGATTGCTTGTCATACCTCGGGAATGGAGAGCTCGAGACGGAACTTGGGGCCATCATAGTGGTGCAAGACCGGCCTAAAAGCGTCCTCTTCCAGTGCCTTGCAGAGTTTCCTAATACGGATTCTCACCTATTTATTTGGGGAATAAAAAGTAAAAGAATTAGAGTTCGGGCAATCTTCCACGGAATAAAATTTAAGTTCCTACAAAATATAAGCACAATCTTTACCTGAGCAGGAAACCTTGACTCGCCTTTACACTTTTTGTCTTCCCAAGCAGTTGGATCAATGTTAGAACCCCCAAAAGTTGTTGCCTGTACATATAGAAGAAAACACAAACATGAGAGAGGAAAACAAAAGATGTTGAAATGATCATTACATCTTGCTACCATTCAGAACAGAAGTGAACTCCTAATCACAAAAACTGAAAGGAATGTTAGATGAGTATGATGTACTCGAACAAACCTCAAAAATACCATGCAACTGATGAGTAGTGTAGTTATAGAGAAATAGAGGCAAGCCAGGTGTAATTGCCCGAACAGAGTCCCGATATCTTGGTGGTAAACCTATCAAAATGAGATAACAGCAACATGTAAGAAATCCCGCCTAATAATGTTAATAATAGAAATTACCGAAGCGACAATTACATCTACAAGATAAAGAGCATGTTAAAATGGACGGGGGGAATGCTGGCAAGAGAGAATGGCAATTACCAAATAACTGGCGCTTTAGATCTTCCTGCATTGTATCATTATTACAAACAAAGATGTATCCTCCGAGAACCTCATTTCTTGGGAGTGTCTCAGCTGCAGGCAACGTCTTGAAACGTTTGTCAACAGCATTGTTTGAATTGCCGTTCTCGTTGCTGTTGTTATTGTTGGTCTTGCTCTTATTGTCGACATCTTTGTTGCTATGATTGTTGCCACTATATTTGCTGCCAGTCAGGTTCCTGTTTCCAAGGCCATTGCTATTGTTTTTCAGGTAAACAGCATTCATATTGTAAGTACCATTTTGGAACGAGCTTTTGCTTACATTATCTCCCATCTTCGCGTCCAAGTTTAGCATACTGAAGTTGAGGTTCTCAAACTTGTTGTATTCCTGGAGACCGAATTTATCCCTTGTCCTTATTTCGGATGGACCCTTGGAAAGATCAAGATTGCTCATGCGTTCACCCTTTATCCTCGTCTGTTCAGCCAGTTTAGAGGCAGCCATCAGCCATTGGTGATCCTCTGTGACTTTTGATTGTCCTCGAAGATCATCTCCCAACTGCCAAAAGCTATTCATGCTCTCCATCTTGCAAATCCTGGTCAGTAATAAGACGGGACAACGTAATTCGTAAAGAATTGTTTAATCACAGAAGCTGACATAGAAATATCTCAAAGAAAAAGCAAAAGCAAGAGAAACTGAGGGCAAATATAAGAATTCATCTCATTTGAAATTGTTCAAGTTTAGCTAGCTATCCATAACAATTAGAAAAAAAATATCAAGCAAATCTTAAACAGTCACAAGAATAGTATCAACCAAAAAGATACAATTTCTACCCAATAACCATAGAAAATATTAAGAATTAAGGAAACAAAACACAAACATAAACCCAGAAATCCTAAAACTTGAAAGTAAACTGCACTTCGACTCAGGAAACAATCAAACAACCGATATTTCTTCTAAATCCGAACCCAAGACAACAAAATTAATCCCAAAAACGAAAACCCAAAATTATAATCGTCTTTAAAGCAATACCATAATATCAAAATCACCAAATATACATATTAAATGTGAAGCAGTTATCTCAGAACTAAACAAATAGATGAAGACTTAACTGAGTAAAAGCAAAGTAAAATTTCAATGTTGAAGCCGTATTGAGGATTGAAAGAACCCTAGATTTGGGGATTCAAAAGTGTACCTTTAGCTGTGCAAGTGAAACCCGCAGGACACGACACAAGGGAAAAGGGAAAAGGGGAGAAAGGAAGAGTTGAAGATGGGATTTTTATTGTAGTTGTTTAACAGTTTGATGACGAAAATGTCCCTCCTGTGACTCAGTATTTTCGGCCTTTTCGACAAGTGAAACACAAAAATGTGGTGTCAGTGCTTTTGAAAATGAGGTGAGGCTGGAGTTCCTGGACGCGCCGCGTGTAATAACCTATTTTTCAAAAAGCTATTTTATACTTCATTTTATTTAGGCTTAAATGAGAAAATAAATGTTGAAATTGTAATTTTTTGAACTTTTAAGTGTCTATTTTTTAAAAAAATAGTTGTCAAAAGTTTTTAACGTTATAATTTTAAGTATTCGACCACAAATAATTGTTAGAAAATTATTGTCTAATTAGAACGAGACACGTAGTAGGAATATTTATTATTTTAATTTAAAGAACTTTAAAATTTTAAATTTTTTAAAAATCTCAGAATTTTCAAAATCTTCAAATCAGTCTCTAAACCCTAAAATAACAAATCCCTGAATCTTCATAGTTGTCGCCACCGATCGTTATCGCTGACCCTACCCTTTTGATCATTGAAATCAGCCGGTCATTTTATCAATGTGTCGTCGTCAGAAATTGGCGAACGGTGTGCCAATTGAACGACTCTTTAACATTCACCATTTAATGTTCGACTGACACATCATTCGTCGGTTTCCGATGATGGCACATTATGGAAAACGGACAGCTGGATCTGACGATCGAAAGGGTGGGGTCGACGACGGCGATCAGTGATGGCAACGGTGAATTTAGGGACTATTTTTAGAATTTTTTTGAATTTCAAGATTTTTTTTAAAAAAAAAATTATTAAAAGCAAAAAATATGACACGTGTTAATTTTTTATTGCTTAATAGAATTTTTTAACGACAGTTAACTACTGAGCACCTAAAGTTATAACAGTTGAAATTTTAAGCACCTAAAGTTCGAAAGTACTATATTTTGAGCACTTATTTTTCATTTAAACCTTTTATTTTATCTAAATTCTTTAAAAAAATAATTTTCACAAAATTTAATTAAGAATGGGATATTCATTAATTTTTCTGATAAATATATTCACTAGTTTAACTATATATGTCATATTTTAAAAAATTAAACTATTCCTACCTAGAGAAGGAAAAAAAAAACTTTACTCTTACTAGATAGTGAACCCACAACCTAAGAAAATAAGAGGATATTAACAAAGAACTTTAACCACATGCATTAAAATTGTTGACAAAAATTGAACAATTTTAAATAGATTTTTTTGGACTAAAAATTTATCCCAAACTCAAATTCACTTAGACCAAACTTAGTAGTGAATAAATTAATGGATCGGATCAAATTTTTATGGTAAATTATTTAATTATACTAAACCAATAATTAACTGGTATTGTAGGATAAGTCACTAAATTTCTTAAACAATGTTATAGTTTCACATACAAGTGTTGGGAATTGAGTAAATTGAGTTGTAAGGATTGCCTCATAACATGCCTTTACAGTACTTGATCTGAATTAGTCAACTAATGAGTTGGATACCGATAGTTAAACAAAAAAAATTAAGTTTCTCTGTTTTACGAGTTAGATAGTTAATTTAAGATTTAGGGATTTAAAAATTAGGTTTTAATGTTAGAATGTAAGGTTTAAGGTTTTAGGATTAAAGATTTATATTTTAGTTTTAAAAAGTAAGTATGCTTGCTCGTGTAATTTTTTACACATTTGTATTAAAAGACTCAATCTACCAACAACTAGTTGATCTAACGAGATGAGACGCTAAGGTCCCTTAAGCAAGGTCATGAGTTCGAATCTTGATGTTGTGAATGAAGAAAACTGGATTGAGAAGGTTGCCTCATAATAAACATTTGCAAAACTCGATTCAGATTAATTGGCCAATGAACCAGATACCAATAATTAAAAAACAACCTATTTTTTTTATTTGGTTTTGAAGATTCAAATGGTCAAATATTCTTGCACCATCATGACATGTTATGTGTATTTTAAATGACATTAAAACTTGGTTTTTGCATCATTAATAAAATACATGTAACATGGAAAGCACAAAGTGAGCACTAAAAGATATTGTATATTTTGTGGGTGGGTGCCAACAAAGAGAATGAATGGATGAATGCATTTTTGTTAGTTGGTAAAATTGCACACCATGTGACATCTTTGATTAAATTAAAGCTTCAACATTATAAATAGGACCAAAAACAACATTTTAAGCTGTCCAGAATAAACAAACCCCATTAGTTGTTCTTTAAAACATTATGTCCAAATAGGAGACACATTCTTTTTTGTTTGTTCTAAATTAGCTGGCAAATCAATTTCTTATGCTACTATGTCTATGTCCCTTGTGAAAATGTCAAACCAATAAATTTAGCAAAACCCAATTGTCCTTTTTTAACCTGAAAAAATTAAATCAAATAACTCAAATTTTAGGTACAAAGAGAAACAGATTATAAAAATGTAAGAATCAAAATACATTATATATGCTCAAATTCAGATTTTTTTCTTAACCTTTTATTAAGGCATGTGTATCTTGTAGACAAAGCTGCTCGAATCCAAGTCTCGTAGGATAAATATTATTGGGACCATTCATTAGATTCAACAATATAAATAAATTATATAGATTAAAAATGATCAAATTGAATAATACAAACTAATTCTACAACTTAAGTTTAATACACAAATTAATGATAAATTTTAGGACCTAACAAATTTAACTATACTATTTTGGCCATGACTAAAATTTCAACAATTTCAAAAGTAAAAGAAATTATGTATATTAAAAATTACCAAGTTAAAATATTACTATAAAAATTAGTTGCCTCTCTTCGGCATCCCTACGTATGCCCCAACACAAAAAAATACTATAAAATTAAATTTTAAGTCATAACCCTAAATTCTAAATTATAAACCTTATACTCTATACCTTAAAAAATACACCCTATCATAAATTCCCTAAACCCTAACCTAAACACTAAACCCTAGACTTAATTTTGAGCGCGAGGACATAAATAGGGACACCGAAAAGGGGCAGATGATTTCCCACCATTAAAATAAGATAACTAAATCCACAACTTTATAATAAAAACATGTTAGTATGGTGGGTGAGATTTGTTAAGAAGTTAGCTTAAATGGTGTGGAATCAACATCATGATCATTAAGCAAACCCTAAACCAGCCACATGATAAATAGTTTGGTGAGGAGATCATTCAAACCATTTTATTAGTTTTTATTGAGATTTGTTTATGCATTTGATGGGTTGTACCTTTCTAATTTGTCTTTGTGTAAATGTGCTCTTATTTGTTGTTTAATGCATTGTTAATTTTGAACATGAATCACTTCGGGTTGGAATTGACCAAAAAAAAATTATGGATTCGATTTTAAAATTTCTCGAATTCGAGATGATACAAAGTAAAATAAATAAATTATTTAAACTCGATTAGTTCGAACTGGACCGGCCGACTTAACAAAATTATGTAATAATCCAAACTTAGTAGAAAAATTATAAAATTTAATCACCCATTTTACATTAATCGAGTTTACGAGCTACTTAATTAAAATATGGGCAAATTACCCGAAATGCCATTAAACTTTAACCTTTGTATCAAACATACTACTAAACTATAAAATGATATTGTTGTACCACTGAACATTATTTTTTGCTATTGTTATACCACCGAACTTTGTTTTTTGTTCAATCCAAGTACTCGGCCGTTAAACTGTAACGGACCATTAAATCCAAAACGGTGTCGTTTTGGTATAGTTGCTTTAATGCTTAAGATAGGCCAAAACGATGTCGTTTTGTTAGTAGAAAAATAAGAAAACACTACATTTGAGGAGGATTAAACCAAGGACCTCTAAGATGAAAGGTTTACACCAAACCACAAAACCAACTTAAAGACTTGATATAATTCTAACAAAAATAGTATATAAATAATACTGCAGTTGAACTTAGTTTCGTTTATCTCATAATATTTATAATATAATTTTATAAATATATTAGCTTTATAAATAAATACTATTTATAATTTATATTACAAAACAAAAATATTGTTTATAATATATACAACTAAACTCTAAACTATACATGTAACTAACTAGACTATAAACCCTAATATATATATATATATATATAAATCTAAAAATCTCAAACCCTAAATACATATAGTTAAATCACAAATCACAAATCTCAAACCCAAAACCTTAAAATTAAAATGTTATTTATAATATATATTAGAGTTTGTAATATAAATTATAAATGGTATTTTAGTTTTACGGTTTATGATTTAGTTATATATATATAGGGTTTAGTTATATATAGTTTTGGGTTTAATTATATATATTATAAAATAGTTTTATAATATAAATTATAAATAATATTTATTTATAAACTTAATATATTTATAAAATTATATTATAAACATTATAAAATTATATCAGATAAATGAAATTAAGTTCAACTGCAATATTATTTATATATTATTTCCATTATAAATATATTAGGTCTTTAAGTTAGTTTGGTGGTTTGGTTTAATCCGTTCATCTTAGAGGTCCTTGACTCAATCCTCCTCAAATGCCCAATGTTTTCTTAATTTTTTTACTAAAAAAACGATTTGAATTTAACGATCCGTTACAGTTTAACGTTCGAGTGTTTGGACTGAAAAAAAAAACAAAGTTCAATGGTATGTTCGATACAAATGTTAAAGTTTAGTGGCATTTCGTGTAGTTTACCCCTAAAATATTATATTACTCAAATTTAACTTGCTCGATTTGGTTGAGATGTTCAAACCCAACTAAACAATGATCAAACCGTACATGTGTTTTTCAAATTAAATCAAAGTGAATTAAGAGCACATATGTTTCAGTTTGAAGAGAGGAGGAATCCACTCATATAATGTACATGATTTCATAAGCTTTTCTACGTTTAATATTTCAATACTAAAACTAAACCAGAATCCAACAAATATGAAAATACAGGAAAACCAAACTCTAAACTGAAATTAGTTCATCAACTCGGATGATCTATCTCTTCAATTCTTTCTCCGTGCTGAAATATTCTACCAATTCCCATCCGTCACCTGTTGAGTCAGTAACACGAAGCAAGCCTGCAATTCAAACACACGATTCCGAGTTAGCACGATGCCTCCGAATCAGCAAACTCGAGTCCAAATGATAAGCTTATACACAACAACAACAACAACAACAACAACAACAACAACAACAACAGATGATGTTTGTGACATTTCACAGATAGTTCTATTCAAAGAATATAAAATAATGTTTGTATTCAGGGATGGACATAGGATTTTATGTCAGGCGGTGCGAATCTTTTGGAAGTTTTAGTAATTCAAGGGGTGCAGAATTATATCATCAATGGAAAATACAAAGAAGACATCTAAACTACAAGAAAATTTGTGATCCACACTGTATCTTTTTATTAATCTGCAAACATTAGGTTTATCTTCTTCCAAATGTCACCCAACTATAGACTTCAGAAACAACTTAATCCAACAAGATCAATGCCTAACCCTGCATATTCCAGTATTCCGCATGTAATTATAAATCCTATATGTTTACGACCCTGAACAGCTTCAGCAAATATGACCTAAGAACATGGACGGACACAAGATTTTATTATGTTAAGGGTGCGAACTCTTAAGAAGTATGAAATTACAAAAATCTAGAGGTGCGAAATTAGATTATCAATAGAAATACCTAAATTATATAATAATTTGAAATTTACAGGGATGCGAGAAGCTCTCATCTTCAACGCTTTCTTAGTTCTCTCCCTTTTTCATTGCTTTACCTAACATGCAAGCTTTAGATCACTCTATTTCTCATTAGATACAGCAAAATCAGAGCTGATTGAACATTCAGATTATAGCTTAGCAAAGCAAGCTGTGCGCAAAATGTAAGGATTGCATAACATTTTGGGTTCGATATCGCTCAAAATCAATGAAAAACTACTTCTGATTAATTAAAACAATTCAATTTCCTAATTTTCCGTACCACTCAAAATCAATTTTCATAGTCGTAGAGTACAGGTTTTTCGCGAAATCCAGAAGATATCGTTTTATTCAATGCATTAACTTCTACAGCGATTCACATAAACACAGATGAACATCGAATCAACGGCAGATCTGAAGTAATTAAGACAGAAAACCTCATAAAACGTGAAAATTTAAGTAGAAACAGATGGAACCGAGCCATACCTAACCGGATCCAACAATGATGTTGTTAATGGGGATAAAGATGAGCTTGACGAAGAATCCTACAAATCCCATAACCACGAATCCGATCGCTGTACGGAACGCCACCTTCGTGAATTCTGAAACCAAAACAAAAGAAGAAAGTTTTTCAATCAGAATTCTGATGGATCAACAAAGTCTAATAATCGCCAAAAGAGAGAGAGAGAGAGAAAGAGATGAGTAACCTTTGCGATCCGGCTTGTGGCATTTCTTGACGAGACGGGCACTGTCCTTAGCGAACTCTCTTAGCGGATCGAAAACTGAGTCAATTGCGTCCATTTTTCCTGTTTATTTCGCTGTATTTGCTTTGCAGATTGAAGAACAGTTTTGATTCCTTTTAGATCTGTTGAGGCGTTTGATAATTGATTGATGGAATTGAAATCTTAACTTATTTTTTGTTTGGACTCGACTGCCTCTACTTGCTCAGATTAATGGACAATTTTACCCCCGTAACATAGGGACATGATTAACCTTGGCTTGATTTTTTAATAGTTTAAAGCCGACAAGGTACCATCTGTTCGAATATATTCTTAATTTTTTGACAATACGCATACAATTTGTAGACAAAGTAATTCGAATCCATGTTTCTTAATATTAACATTGGCTTGATCTATATATGTAATAAGCAAGATTTGTTGATAAAAAAGCAAGATTTAGTGGAGTAATATTGTTGTTGAGATTTTTATTTAAGATTTGAGATATTTTTTATTTTATTTTACAATTTATGATGATTTTTATCAAATCAATTGAGTAACTAATAGTTTTTGCTGAAGTGACCTGTAATGATTACTCTAGGTGACCTGAAATCGACATGCTTTCGTGGCGGTTTTTCCTTTGTTCGGTTGAAGTTCGGCATGTAGTCCTGACAACTTCTCTTAAAGTTGACATGCAGTTCCGATGGCTTTCCCGATATTATAACAACCAACATAAATCATGAAATAAAAAAGAAAGCACCCAAATCTTGGAATAAAAAATTTCAAGAACAATATTGTTGCAATTTACCCGATTAATCATATATCATTTCGTAATATCAATTTTTTAAATAGTCTTAAGGTTACAATGTAGTGTATGTCTATACTTTTTTCTTAACCATTTAATAGGAAACACGCACTTTACAAATAAAACTACTCGAACTTAAATTTCTTAAAATAAACATCATCACTTGAATCACTCGTCGGGTTCTCGTAATATCAATTACTAATACTCTCACATTACCAAGTAATGTTGCCAAATGAAACGGAGTGATATCGCTTCAAATACATTACCTAAACTAATCGCACTCTAAATAAAATATTTTTTGAATTTTAGTATAGTCCTAACAAAAAATAGTTTTATTTAAATTTAACTATACAAATATTAAAAAATAATTGTTATATAAATTCTGTCAATATATTGCAATCGCGATACCTTCAATTATGTAGATAGTCGAATTAGATTTTGTTTTAAAGATGCAAACTCTCTAATGTAAGTTAAATAGGTCGAGTGGTTGGACCCAATCCAATTTGAATCTAAGCTTGAACTTTTGATAAATTTATGATCCATTTTAGTTTTTTTAATATATTGTATAATTACAAAATAGTATCTGTTTAATTTTTCAGCCCTTTAATAAAGCACATATATCGTGCACATATAGTGCTCGTACTCGGGTCACCTGGATGAAATACATCATCCTTTATCACTAGAACCACTCTACGAGTTCATGATCCATTTTAGTTGAACTCGTGGATAAATTTATCGATATATATTTTAAAGTTAAATATTTGAATACTGATGTTGTAAATAAAATAAAATGAATTGAAAACTTCCTCTTTCTTTCGGATCCTCTTACACTGTGTAAAACTTAAAAATTTTACACATTTTTTGGACCGTTGGATAAAGGTAAATGGATGAATGTGATTAGTAATAAAAAATTTGAAGATTATTACTTAGAAAAAAGATAAGTAAATAATCTTAACCATTTATTACCATCATCTAACGATCCAAAAACTATATAAAAATAATTGAATTATACACAATGTAAGTGAATCATAACCCATATATCGACCGAATGAATTGAACATGGTGAAATAATGGTGAAGGACACAAGAGCTTCATAATTGGGTATATATTATTTTTCCTTTTCATTCAATAATAGCTGGGATTCCCAAATTCAAGTTGCAGCATATTTGGACGCATCTCGAGATTAAAATAAAAACAAAAAACAAAAAAAGAATTGAATTCAACGCCACCTATCTAACAACAACAACATCAATGATTCATGAGGTGAGACCAGAATCCAAACTCATCTTCCATTCCATGTGGGATTTTATAACCTTCGCTGTACTCACCTCTGCAATATTTAATAATCAAAAGAAAACATGAAAACAACAACAGCATTTTACATAAAATACCAACTCGATTCTTAAAGAAATTTTATATTTTTAATTAATAATTATAGTTTAAGTTATGTAAATAAAAAATCAAAAAAATATCCTTTTTAAATTGGACTTTAAACAATAACAAATTTTAAGACCAAGGCTTTAACCCTCATGGGCGAAGCCATCATTTAACTAGTGGTGTCATATAACACACTTAAAAAGAAATTAACGCCCATTATTTAAAAATTTCACTCATAAATATTTAAGTTCTAACACATTAAATTAAATTTTCTGACTCTATCACTATCAATCATGAAATAAAACGATGAAAATTTCACTTTAAACCCCTCTCATATATAAATTGTCATTAACACATCAACGATTTATATTTTTATCTCGATTTTTAACATATATATATATATATATATATATATTAATTTCGTCATTTTAACTTTAGTGTAATCAAATACCAAATAATTCATATATATATATATTTAAATTTTCGTCCTTTTATCTTAATTTGAGTAAGTGAACCTAATAAGTGATTTTAATGGAAAAGAGTTAAATTTGAACCATTTTATATACAATTATTCAAAATAGCATAATGTCAAAAAATGACCCCTAACGTTTGATTAAATAGTAATTTTAGTCTTTATTTCTTTTGAAGCAATTTAATCCTCAAAGTTTTATTTTGGGTCAAAATGACTCATCTGCGGATGAAAACTGATAGTCAACTAATATTGTATGACTTGAAATGACGGGAAAAACTTACATGGCAGTGCACGCTGCAATAGTAATGTCATATAGACAAATATGCTGACTTTATAAAATGACACATGAATCAAAAAATAATTTTTAAAAGTTTGTATAAAATATAAAATATTTTTTCTTCTGACGTGTCATTTTATCAAATTATTTTAAGTGATTTATCGTCAGTTGATTAACAGTTTTCATCCATAAAAGAATTATTTTGACCCAATATAAAACATTAATAGTTAAATTATTTAAAAAAATAAATAAAAGCTAAAGTGACTATTAAACGTTACAAGCATTTTTTTAACATTACGCATTAAAAAATTACTATAAACTAATGATTTAGATTATTTATTTATTTTTCAAAAAAATATAAAACCAATGAACATAAGCAATATCGACATAGCTGGCTGGTGGGGATAGTAAACCCCACTTCTTCCTCTCTCTCTCTCTATCTAACTTGTTCTTCCATTTTGCATTTTTTTTGGTTTCATCATTATAAACAAGTTAGCATCTTTAATCTTGATACTATTTCTGTATAATATCCCATTCGTATGCTCAAATTTTGTGGTCTAATTCTTATTGCTCCAGCGAAGATGCTCTGTACAGTACACACCAAATCAACCCCCTTCTTTCTCTCTCTCAACTTGCAGTAGCAGGCAACTATTTTATCTTGCTTTACAAAAACCCAAAACCCAAATCCATGATTTCAAAACCAAAATCGAAGAAAAACAATTACTTCCACACAAAAAAAAGATTTGGGTTCCATTTTTCTTTTCTTGTTCATCAATTATCTACTCTTTCTTGTTCAATCAAACCAATATAAAGAGTATATTTTTCTTACTTTGTTTGTTGCACATGTACATATATACAGAGAGAGAAAGTGTTGTCGGCGCAGGGTCACTTTCTGTCGGCATTGTCTGTATCCAACGATGGGTATTACTAGTTTTTCAATTTTGTTCATTTATATTTAATTGAGTTGAGGCAAGTTTATGATTCGAATTTCTTTTTTTCTTGGTGCTGTTTTTTTTATTTGGTTTTCTTTTTAATGATTTGGACATTCCATCTTGTTTATTAAAAACAAAGAGAAAAAACTACAACTATTCCACCAACTTCATCGATTCCTCATCACTGCTGTCTATTTTTGCCTGCCTACACCACCCTTTTGTTTTCCTTGATTTCTTCCCCCAAATCTCATACAAATTTGTTGTTGTTCCTTTTCGATGTGGGAATGTGGGTGATTCTCTGCTCCTAAAGAGATCAACTTGATTTCTCATTGCCAAATGAGTGGGGATACAGGTTTGAAGTTTCAGACTTTTCCTCTTTTTTTTTTTCATTTTCCATCAATGTCTGATTATCTTTTTGTCTCTGATTTGACTTAACATAGTGTGTTTTTTTCAAAGGGTAATACTTTGGGTGCTCAAATTAAATGTTCTTTTGATTTATATGATTTGCATCATTGTTCTGCACAATGGGTATTGAGTAGTACTGAGTGTGAAACGTTCTAAACTGAGTTGCTTCTTTGAGTTCTTAGCTTTCAAACTATGCAAAGCATCTTTCATTTATAAGATTGTCAATTTGTCATCCGCCTGCTAGCTACCAACTTGCTTGCTTTATCCATATATCTAGATTCTATTTAAATGGTTGATATGCATGCCCTTTCATTTTAGGCACTCTGATTTTTATTTTTTATTTTTGGTTTGAGTTTTGAATGCATATGTTGATTCCGGATAAAGATTTATCCGGTCGTCTCTTCGCAATTTCAGGTTCAATGTGCAATAATTTCAACCATAGCTGAAGTAGTTCCAATACCAGATGTCAAGGAATCTTGCAGCGATATTAGGAGGTGCTGCAGGAGCCGTGGCATTGGTGGTGATTGTTGGCTTGCTTATATGGTTCTGCCTATTTCACAAACGGGATGTTTCGAGAACATCCGAGACAGGCTCTTCGGATCCATCTGTTCAAGGTAACATTTATATCATGCTTGTTTCTGAAGTTCATTCAAGGCCATAAGCACATTGTAACATATGGCTTATTCGTGTTATTTTTCGATGACTTATTCTAGGAAGACATATTGGGGTTCAGTTGTCACTGCGGGAAGCTAGACATTTTGAGTTGAGGGAATTGTCTTCCGCGACCAAAGATTTTAGCCAGAGAAACCTGATTGGGGAAGGAAAATTTGGTGAGGTATATAAAGGTTTGCTTCAAGATGGGGTGCTGGTTGCAATCAAAAAGCGAGCCGGAGCACTTAGTCAAGAATTTATTGATGAGGTAAAAGATACTTACCTGACGTTTACTGCGCTAATCATCGCAATTGTGAATTGTAACTAACATTCCTGGCCTGCTCCTGCAGTTAATTTAGTATATTTCTCCATTTTAAGATTCCTGTTTAATTCCGCATGTGGATTGCTTTTAGGTTGAGAACTTCCATCGGCTTCAAAAAGTTCTAAAGGTTAACTTGTTAATTTGAGTCCCCGCTTCACATAATATTAATTTGGGGTCTCCAGTATCTGTCAAAATATAGAAAAGAATATCATACAACCCATACTCGGGTCTCAAGCTGGCAGAGTTTCGTCCCCGTAATTAGTGGTCAACATATTGGTTAATCTTTTCTTATTAAACTCAATTTGAGGCCTGCATCTTGAGTTGTAGTCAAGCTTGTCGTGTTCTTTCTTCAGCCTTTCGTATGATTTGTTTAAGATGTAAAATCTGTATTTGCCTCCATGCTTCTTTAGTACAAACTCTTGCACAGTTTGTCCTTTTATCTAATGGTACTCGACTTTACTCCTAGGCCCGCTATCTTTCATCTATTCAGCATCGGAATCTTGTCACTCTCTTGGGCTACTGCCAGGAAAATAATCAACAGTTTCTTGTATATGAATATATACCCAATGGAAGTGTTTCCCTTCACTTGTACGGTAACTCTCTATCCAGTCACAAAATTTTTGCATATACTTGTGTATATCATGTTGGGAGGGATCAGTCGGTGTGGGATTTAATCGAGAAAGTGAAATAGCGTTTGATTCTGTATTGAAGGTTTTTCCCTGGTTTATTTCTGCAGGAGTCGGTCAAGGGTCAGCTCCGAAGATAGAATTCAAGCATAGACTTTCAATAGCTCTAGGTGCAGCTAAAGGTGATCCTCTGCAAAATCAGTGAGCATTTGTGGCTTTCATGGTATCCGTTTTTCTTTTCTTTAGATAAACCATCCAACTAGCAATAGAGGTCCCGCAAAATTCTTTTGTGAGCTTCGGTAATGCTTAGGAATGCAGAAGTTCATCTTCTATCTATGATTGTAATTTTTTGAAAATTCTCTGCCCGACTTATGTTGCTTTGACCGGTTATTTGTCCCTTCTGCAGGATTGGCTCATCTCCACTCTCTAAGTCCTCGATTGGTACATAAAGATTTCAAAACAGCAAACGTTCTTGTAGATGAGAATTTTATAGCCAAGGTCGCAGATGCCGGATTACGTAATTTTCTGGGAAGAATTGATATTGCTGGATCTTCTTCTCAAGTGACGGCGGATGAGATATTTCTTGCTCCCGAGTACTCCTCTCTTCAGTTTTGTGACTGTTCTGATGTTGTATCATTCATAAGTCTTACCTGCATGCATTGACTAATGCAGGGTAAGGGAGTTCAGACGATTTTCCGAAAAAAGTGACGCATATAGTTTCGGGGTATTCCTTTTGGAGTTAGTAAGCGGGCGAGAAGCATCAGAATTGCCATCTTCAAACTCCACGGAAAACCTTGTTGAGAGGGTATGACATTGTCTCCATTTGTGCATGTTATTATGCGTTTTCGAAGTATTTGCTTGGTATTACATTTCACGCAGTTGACGAGATGACAACGATCAGTATCTTGCTAGATAAGAAAAGAAAACCCGTAAGCTTGCATTTCTTTGTGGGAGATGATTCTGCGTGTGTTTCACTTCGCGGCTTCATACACGCTTATTTTCTGTTCCTATGCAAACTTAGTAGTGCATCTCTAGATATCAGAATTGCTAGCCACATGATTTAGTAGATAGGTCATAGGTGGTTGCTATTATAAAGATCGCGATTGTCGTAATATTGCTGCCGGAAGATGCGAGTTTGCGATTTCTCCATGAGAAAGTATTCGAGGTTGATGCATGTTTTCTTTCTTTCTTTCTGGAAGGTGCAAAATAGCCAGGATTACAGCAACATTTCCAGCATCATCGATCCGAGGTTGGGGAGTCGCTTCACAGCCGAAGGTATGGAAGAATTCATAAAACTAACCGTCCGATGCTTGGAACCATCGAGCGAGAGGAGACCGGCCATGAGCCATGTTGTAACCGAACTTGATCGGATACTCGATAAAGAGATGAGCTTGACGACTGTGATGGGTGAAGGAAGCCCGACAGTGACCCTGGGAAGCCAGCTTTTTAGAGCGACAAAATGAAGGAAAACTCAAACATGTCGTTGTGTGATATTGGTGAAAGTACAAAATTTACTTGAGAAATTCAGCTGTTTGTCAAGTGTATAAAAAACAGCTGTAATAATTTTTTTCTTTGTTTTAATTTTATTATTCTCATTATTATTAAAATTATTAAAAATCTTTGTTGTTAATAGCAAACTGGTTGGTGTGATTTATACATTTATCATACTATACACTATTTTGATTCATCCGAGCTATGTATATACACAGATTATTATGGCGTGTTATCTTAAGCTGTTCACCTTATCTTAAAGATTTTTCAAAATATTTAATACACAATTAATATAATTAACTTAGAAATTATATATAACCACATTGAAAAAATGATATTACTATAATAAAAAAATAATGGAAAAAATAAAATACTAATAGTATATCATTATTTTTTGTTTTTTAGCTTTATAAATAAAAATGTACATTAAATTAAATATTTTAAAAATGCTTATATGTAATAGACTAAACTACACTAGCTAGGTAACTTAATTATGAGTTGGGTGATGAATATGTCATTAACCGTAAAATATTAGACGAAAATAATGACGTAGTCTGACAGAATAATAATTTTAGTCCCTAAAACTTATAGAGTCAAGTAATTTGGTCTTACTCTGGAATAATTTTATAAATTTAACCATTCATGTTTCATCATTTTTAGTCTTTGTTCTTCTAAATTGTTTGTTCTACTATAAATGTTTTATTATTTTTTTGGTATAATAATAACTTAACAGTAATTTGTTGTTTTAACAAAATCTTGTTATTCAGCTATTATTTTGTTTCAATAGGTTCACTTACTTTGACAATATTACAAAAAAAATGATGAAAAATTTATATCATATCATATTAGATGTTCGTTTCTATTTTAACGAGAGATGACATATTTATAATAATACTTTAATTGTCTTATTTGTAACTTTTTTTAAAATAGTAGTATGTATATGTTCATACATATAAAAACTAAAAAAATATCATTCTACTTCTTCTTTTTACTTTCTAGAATTAATCCTCATTTTTTTTCTTTTTCATCTTTGCAACTTTATCGCATTGCTTTCATAGCATCATTCGAAGGATCGTTTGAATCTGGTGGACGATGCTTGGATCGCCGATAATAAAAATCGTCTTTTGAAGATTATATATTTTTTCTGAGAAAATATCTATTTTTTTTCTTTGTTGATCGTTAATAGGATAATAACATGAATAATGGTCCGTTATCGTCGCAATCAGACGTTACACGTTAAATCGCGGCCGCAATTCTCTGTTTTGGTGTGGATCTAATTCTCATGATAATTTTCGGCGATATTGATTTCAGACGACGACAATATTGCTATATAACTGTCACAATCGAGATTGCGGATCATTTTTTAAAACCATAATTTGGTGTTTAATCAATTTGTAATTCCGAGGTCAGTCAAAGATTTTATGTAACTAAATACAATATATATATATATGTATATATATAGATTGTATTTAGCTCTTATAATTGAAAATGCCTTTTTGTTATTTTCAAGCTAAGGATTTATTGTGAATTCAGTTTGAGCAACTTCACAAGATTTAAATCTGTGAAGACCATGAATTTAAATCTCGGTTTTAGCCGCGTTTTTGGTCGTGTTGTGGTATTCGCGGTTGTGAACATAACGGAGGCTATTGCGGTCATAAAAAGTTAGAGTGTTTTTCAGTTAGAGTATTTTCCAACACGTATTATAAAACATAATAATTATAATTATAATCATAAAAAGTTATTTTTAATGATTTTTAAAGTGTTTTTCAACACTTATGAACTTAGATTACTGAAATTATAGGACTACATTGAAAAAAAAATGTTCACTCTAAATTAGGAAAAAATTCAAGGACTGAAATAACAAAGATAAAAAGTAGCATGACTGGAATGGAAATTAACCTATATCCTTAAAAATACTTTGGCATCTCATAATTTAGAATATAAATCTTTTGTCCCTTTTCGGTGCCCATATGTATGCCCCTACACTAAAAATTAGGTTTAGGGTTTAAGGTTTGTAGTTGTGGTTAAAGTTTAAGGAATTTAAGGTATGATATATGGTGTAGGATTTAGGGTTAAATTTTAAAATTTAATTTTTTTAGTGTTGTGGCATAAAAAAAATACCGAAAGAGCTAAAAGATTTTTATCCTATAACTTAATCTTTTATTTATGGGTCAAACCCTAATCTTCAATTTCAATTAAAAAAAGGGTAAACTATATCATTGACTACCGAACTAATTGGGGATTCCTATTTTGACCACCGAACTAACGAACTCGTCAATCAGACCACCGAACTTATTAAATTAACCTATTTTGGCCACCGCCGTTAAAAAAATAACAGAAGGCTGACGGAGTGATGACGTGGCAGTTAACAAACTTTTATAAAATTACACATTTAATCCTTGCTATTTATACATTCTTTCAATTTAGTCCTAATTTTAAATTAATAAAATAAATTAATTATTTAATTAAGTGATGACACGTGTCAACACCTTATTGGAGGAATTTAATTATTTATATTTGATTTTATAAATTTATTTTCCTCCTCCAATCAAGTGGTGACACGTGTCACCACTTGGTTGAATGAAAATAAAGCAAATATGGAAGGATGGGGCTGTGGTGGTTCGAACCTATGTCATGTGGATTTAAAACCCACATCTTTACCACTGCACCAAGCTTCTCTCAATGACATGAGTTGTGCCATTTAATATATATCTTATAATGCAGTAAATGTTAGGGGAAAAAAGTAAAAATGATTGAAAGGAGATTCAAACCTAGACCACTTGAGATGTTTGGGGTGTGTATAATCACACAAACATTCGATTCAAAATATTCGAATATTTTTCTTTTTCATATTTAAATTAATTTGAATACTTAATTTAAATATTTTAAATCGAATATTTTAAAAATAACATGGCTTGGACCCCATCATCTCATCCCATTTCTGTTTCTTCAAAGAGAAGGCATAGATCAAAACTTCAAATCTAGAGGCTTTCCAGGTAATCTATATGTTTCATTTTGCATCTGTCTATGCAATGTTTTACTATATGTTTTGTTTAATGACGCAAACTGATTTTGTATGAATATGCAGGAAAAGGTGCGAAGAAGATGTGAAGAAAGAGATGGAACTGCTGAACTTGAAGCTGTATTTGGAGAACCAAAGCATAATCGAAGAGAATGAGAGGTTGAGGAAGAAAGCCAGTGTTCTACATCAAAAGAATTTAGCCTTAATGTGTGAGCTTCAGAACAAGTTTCCTCATTTGGATCGTTTTTCCACCACCCTTTTGCTGCTTCTGCAAAAGCACTGATCAAAGTCTGCAGAAACAATAATCTGAGCCCTTCTAAAGCAAGCAACCTCCTATCTTTTCTTATTCAATGTATGTTTGCAA
Source organism: Hibiscus trionum (assembly GCA_030270665.1). Lineage (NCBI taxonomy): Eukaryota > Viridiplantae > Streptophyta > Magnoliopsida > Malvales > Malvaceae > Hibiscus > Hibiscus trionum. The sequence goes on from BSYR01000004.1 coordinate 43,651,892, forward strand.
TCTGGGAATTGTTGCATATAATGTTTTGCTTTAACTCCTAAATTAAATGGTGGAGAATTCAAACAAGTTTCACCAAGTTTTACATATATTCGAATTAATTTAAATATGAAAAAGAAAAATATTCGAATATTTTAAATCGAATGTTTGTGTGATTATACACATCCCAAGTGGTCTAGGTTCAAATCCCCTTTCAATCATTTTTACTTTTTCCCCCTAACATTTATTGCATTATAACATATATATTAAATGGCACAACTCATGTCAATGAGAGAAGCTTGGTGCAGTGGTAAAGACATGATGCAGGTTCGAACCACCACAGCTCCATCCTTCCATATTTGCTTTATTTTCATTCAACCAAGTGGTGACACGTGTAAATAATTAATTTATTTTATTAATTTAAAATTAGGACTAAATTGAAAGAATGTGTAAATAGAAAGGATTAAATGTGTAATTTTATAAAAGTTTGTTAACTGCCACGTCATCATTTCTCTGTTATTTTTTTAACGGAAGTGGCCAAAATAGGTTAATTTAATAAGTTCGGTGGTCTGATTGACGAGTTCGTTAGTTCGGTGGTCAAAATAAGAATCCCCAATTAGTTCGGTGGTCAATGATATAGTTTACCCTTAAAAAAATTTAATGAGCTCTTTTTATATCAAATTAATGGGCTATCCTAATACAATTTTTCTAATTGGATTCTAATAACCAAAGAATTTTTTAACGATAATAAAATAAGATTATAATATTAATAACAAAACCTAAATCCCTATTTATTCTTCGTTTTCTCTATGGCTTTCAAACCCTAAAAGGGTTGTTTTCACGCCGTCGTCATCACACCAGCATCTAGAGCCGCGCGATTTCACCTCTTGTCGTCTGCACGCCGTCAATCCCCTATCCTCAACGTCGACCAATCCTCTCACTGTAAGTCTCATCAGTTCGCCTCCCTTTACACTCTCACGCTCACCCTTATCGCCCGCCTATAGATTTTTTTAGATTTTACAGTAACGGGAGAAAACAGGGATAGCGGCCCGTTACTACCGTTATTTACCGCTACCCGTTAAATTGCTACCGCAATCCACCGCTACTAGTGTGATTCCGCGTCCCACCGTTGTTTTCGCCGATAGCGGTTTCGGCCGGCGGCGTTACCGCTAAATAGCGGCCGCTATAGCGGTCGCGGGCCGTTTTTTGAAACCCTTGAAACTATTGCAGTTGGGTTTTGGTTATCAAATTCTCAATTACTCTTAGCAAGCGAGAAGAGGCAATATGAGATTCATGAAGCAGAAGCGTCACCGGAAGACGGTGAGATTCTTCAGCGTCAATTTCGGGTTCAGGCAGCCGTTCAAGGTTCTATGCGATGGAACTTTCGTACACCACCTTCTTCACAATGACTTAACACCCGCCGACAAGGCTCTCTCCAATTGTCTCTCCGCCCCCGTCATGCTTTTCACCACCAGGTTCAACGCTCCTCCTTTTGCTGTATGCATTCCTGGAAGTAATTGCTTTTGTATGAAAATCTAACCTTTTTTTTTGTCGTGTGGGGTTTTCAGCTGTGTTCTTGCCGAGCTGAAAAAACTCGGTGCTGCCCAGTCTGCATCATATCAAGCAGCACGGAAACTCGCAGTTGCAAGGTATCCCCTTTCTCTTTTGAGCCTGTTTGGGGCTAATTTACTGCTGCTATCACTTTTGCTTCTGAATTCGCCCGTACATTTGTTGAAAGTTAATTGTATGCGAATTTTCTATGTGTGTAATTTGTTTGAGCTGTAATTGAAAATCATATTCAGATGTGATCATGAGAAGAAGGTCAATGCCGATGCTTGCATCGAGGATGTCATTGGAGAAAATAATCTTGAGCACTTTTTTGTTGCTACCCAGGATGCTGATCTTCGAAAAAAACTTCAGAAGGTAACTTTTAGTCTTACCATTCTAATTCTATGTTAGTTGGACTAGGTGTGAGTTTTAGATATGGATATTATGCTGTGTATTTGAAGGGTGCTTGGTTGTCGTTATCACCACATTCGGATTCGGATATATGCTGGACATGGTATTTCATGAAAATTAAAGAGTCGAGCAATAGTTTCTATTTGCTCCATTCCCCCCCCCCCCTGTTTGTACTTTAAGTTCCTTCATGGATATATCATATTTTGCTTTCAACTTGAACATTTATGCTGTTATTCGATCTCCATTACGGAGTTTGTATTATAATTTTCCTATGAATATGTATTCTGATTTTGTCTTTCTCTTCCTTTAGGTGCCTAATGTTCCTTTAATATTTGGTCTACGGAATACCCTTTTCCTTGAGAAACAATCAAAGTTTCAGGATGATTTTGTCAAATCTTCTCAAGAAAAACGCCTTCACATGACTGTGAAGGAATTTAAGGCGCTGGAGAAGAGGACTACTAGTGTTTCAGAAAATGTGGATGAAGAGGATTCGGTTGATGAAGAAGGCTTGGGTCATCACTATCCAGGGTTGCAGCCATTTAATACCAGGAATTATTCTGGAAAGGAAAGAGATGTAAAGGATAGAGTTCGATTTAAAAGAAAGAGAGCTAAGGTACTTTCCATTATTTATCCAGTTTGGTCATGACTGTACTTTGAACGTCTCTAACCTAATCATTGCAGGAGATTATATGGTTTATGCATTTTCTATATGAGAGTGCAAGTTTCCTATGTTGCTTTTGAAAATGTTGCCAAGGATTCATGATTAGAACACGTTAGTTGGAAACATACAAATGTAAATAAACCAGTGTTATGCAAAGTTAACATCTACTGCCATAACCAATGTCAACCGAGTAACATTTTCCCCTTGTTACACACATCCACACGCGCCATTAGTTTGAAAAGCTTAAATCATGAGATAATTAGAATTATTTGAGGGATGTAGATTGCGCTGAAGTTCAGCCCTTCTAACTGATTTCTTGTATTTAACATTAACTGGGTTATAGACTTGGATGTATAACTGCTGTGATATCATTCCTTTTTAAGTGCCATCATAAAGCTCTTGGGATTGACATTTTTTCCTCTTGACATTTATAGGGTCCAAATCCACTTTCGGTTAAGAAGAAAAAAAGTCGTGAAAACCCAAATCATGCATCTGGGAAGGTAAACTTGGTTTTAATGTAGAGAGCATTACTTGTTTTTTCAAATGTATTTACCAAGTCTTTGGAATCGAGTTAAATAATCCAGCCTCCAGCGCCTTTATTAGTTGGAGGATTGGAATTAAAGGTAAATTTTGCTTTCATACAATATCTGATATTTAAGTCTCTTTGCAGGAAGTTAAAGGCGATGATGATGGCAATGCCGAAAGCAAGAGGAAAAGGAAGAGGTCGCGCAAAGGTAAAACACTCGCTGGGACAGATGGTGCAGTGTAGTAAGAAAAAAAGTTTGTTGTAATTATGATGGTAACCCGACTGCAATGCCAACTTATTTTATTCAATTGAAGAAATGCTATGTGGTTTTTATGATTTTTTCACTCCAGAAAGAAAATGTTACTGTTTAGGTACTTAGGGAGTTGACTGTTGAGTTGAGGGGGGTCTTCTCTTTGTTCATCACTAATCTTTTTGTACTTTTTTCTACTTCGCATCGTACCCTTTGACAATACACATACATCATGTAGACAAAGCGATTTGAACTCGTGTCTCTTAGGATGAATTTCATCCATTTTTTCATTGATACACTCGTTGTGTTTGGACAATTCCTTGTTTGTTGGTATGTATTGTGGCATTTGGTATTAGAATCGATTTCGGGGTAATGTCAGTGTTGTAGATGGACCCTTTTTGGAGTGATGAGGATGTGAGTTCCTAGAGAAGGAACCTTGAATACTATAAGAACTCTATATTAGAGTTCAAATTACGAGACACCCCCTTCAGAATCTTATAGTTAGGGATGATAAATGGGATGGACATGTGCTAATACTCCTTCTATATCCAACTAAAATGTTCATATTCATTACTTACCCACCACTTACGAGTTATGAAAGTCAAATTTATATTTGTCTATGCGAGTATATTCTTAAATCTATCCTCGCACGTATTATCTAGTTGGATACCCACCACCTAGGTTATATTCATCCATACCTAAAAACCTATCACTAATATCAAACTTATTTTTTTCTCAAACTAAACTAATTGAGTAGTGGATCTATGCTCTAGGATTAGTTCAAATTACAAGACAACCCCTTCAAAATCTTATAATTCACATAATAGCCCTTTTAGAATCTTATAGTTTACATAATAGCTTGTGAACTTAACTTTGAATTTATAATAGTCCAAAATTCATTACCTGCCCACTATTCACGATTGGTATGATTTTTGACACTCACTTCAGTTAACTGAAGTAGATGCAATGCGAAATCCATAAAATTATGAAAGCAGATGAAGTGAAACAAATAACACCTTGTATATTGGTTTGAATGGTGACACATTGTTTTCATTATCACAATCATATTAATCAATCATTGTGTTGGTGGAAATTAAAATAAGCGTGGGAGTACAGCTTTCTTTGAAAGGACAACTTTTAGAATTTAGCTAGATGGATGTACTTGAGAGATCATCTATTTTAAGATTCTCCATCTTGTAAAAATCATATTGGTGGTTAAACTTGGATGTTCACTTTGACTGGTTCAAACGTTGAATTAATGGTTAATAAATAAATAAAATTCATTCATATGTATATGCGGTAGAAACTGAAAGTTTCGACAAGCGTCTTAGTTTAGGTGTAAGGTTTAGGGGTTTAGGTGTATCGGTTTGGAATTTAGGGATACCGGTTAGAATTTAGGGTTCAGAGGTTGGGCTTTTGTTTTTAGAGTAATATGATTAAGATTTAGGGTTTAACTTATAAATCCTAAATTATAACCATAAACTCTAAATTACAACCACTATCAATAAGTTCTAAACCCCTAAACCCTACACCCTAAATTAAAATTCTAAACCCTAAAACTAAAGCGCTTGTAGAAACTTTCAGTTTCACCGCCAGTGTATAATATATATATATATATATATATATATGGGTTTGTATAACCTATGCATGCATGCATATGTTAAGGGTCATTTAATAACTTAAATTTAATACAAGATTTTATTTGAAAAAAAACAACAATCATTTAATGTATTACATAATCCTAAAATATTTTATTGAAAATCTAAACATTAAACCCTAAATCATATACCCTAAAACCCTAAATTGTAAAAATAAAACATAAACCCTAAATCATAAACTATAAACACTAACCCCAAATCATAAACTATAAACATTAACCCTAAACCTTAAACACTAACAATATCCATAAAACCTTAAACCTTAACCCTAAAACCTAACCATAAAACTATACAACCTAAACCATAAACTTAAAAATATAAACCCTAAACAATAAACTCTAAACCCTAACCCTAACCCTAAGTGTTAATCCTAAAACCCTAAAACAATAATCCATAAAAACCCTAACCACAAAATCATTCAACACTGAACCCTAAAACTATAAAGCATAGACCATAAACTTTAATACATTAGATGAGATTTTTTCAATAGAATATTTTAGAGTTTTGTAATACATTAAATGATTGATATTTTTTCAAGTAAAATCTTTTATTTAATACAAACTATTAATTGACCCTTAACCTATATATGTATACATAGATTAGGAAAAGTCTGGGTTTGTCTAACCTATGCATACATGCATAGGCTAAGGGTCATTTAATAACTTAAGTTTAATAAAAAAATTATTTGAAAAAAACAATAATCATTTAATGTATTACACAACCCTAAAATATTCTATTGAAAAATCTAAACACAAAACCCTAAATTGTATACCCTAAACAGTAAACCCTAAAACCTAAACTTTGAACCATAAAACCCTAAACCTAAACCCTGAACATAAAACCCTAAAACATTAACCATAGACTCAAACACTAAACCCTAAATTAATGTAAAATAAAACATAAACCCTAAACTATAAAACCCTGAATCATAAACTATAAACACTAACCATACGCTTAAAACCCTAAACCATAACCCTAAAACCCTAACCCTAAAACCATACAACATAAACCATAAACATACACCTATAAACCCTAAACAATAAACCCTAAAATCATAAAACTCTAAACCATTACCCTAACCCTAAAACCATACACATATAAACCATAAACAATAAACCCTAAAATCATAAAACTCTAAACTGTTACCCTAACCCTAAACACTATCCATAAAACCCTAAAACACTAATCATAAAACCATACAACTATAAACCCTAAAACTATAAACCATAGACCCTAAACCCTAATATATTAGATGATAATTTTTTTCAATAGAATCTTTTAGAGTTTTGTAATAATTGTTATTTTTTCAAGTAGAATTTTTTATTTAATACAAGCTATTAATTGACCCTTAACCTATGTATTTATGCATAGGTTATAAAAAGCCTATATATATATATTGGGATAGGATCCAGTTACACAATTACACAATGTAAAACTCTTTAAGTTTTACACGTTTTTTGGTCATTCATTTCCCCATCCAACGATCCAAAAAACATGTAAAACTTAAAGAGTTTTACACTGTGTAAGTTGATCCTAACTATATATATATATATAAAGCAAATTTTTAATTGTTTGTATAAGTTTTTAGTTTTATCTGATTAGTTCAACTAATCAGACAATCAATTTTTTATTCGACCGGTTGATCTGTCCTGATTCTAACAACCATGAAGATTCTGTCAAAGTAGAGCTCACCAGATTTGGGTTTCGTTTGAATAATAGAATGCAGCAATTCATAATCCATGGCTGCAAATTATGGGTATTTCCCCAAATATTGATCTTGAATTTTTTATTTATGAAACATGGATACTTTAAAATTATTTCACAATTTAGAAATGTCTGTACAATAAAAGTTGAAGTCGCGATAAATATAGCTTCTTTAGGATAAATTTTTTATTTGTTTGAAGTCGTCGAGAAGGAAAGACGACTTCTTTTCTCATGCAAATCTTTTTCGTGCATGCATGCAGTTGGCCTCTGTTAAAGATATTTTACTTGACTTGACACACTGACACACTGATGGAAGAAATGGGTGGTTCAAACATCTTTAGAGTAAGTAGTTAAAGTTTTCGGCTAATAGTAATACCCTTCTCCTCCCCTAGATTCGAAACCTATTAACATCAAATTTTTCCTTTCTCTCCTCTCGATAGAAATTGTTCAAAAAAAAAATGATGGGTGTGATTGGGAAGTGTGAACCACCAAGTTGCATAACATAACCCTCCTTATTCTATGAAGAAACAAGACCCCAAAAAGCATCAAAGTCTATGTATTTTGTAAGCATTCGAGCTTGTGACAACTGACAAACATTCAGCTCGATTCTTGGCCCATGAGGTTTCCTCGGGCTCCACCCGCTTTGTTTCTCCCAATTTCCATTATTTTATCTGTATTACATGAGAAACAAGAAAATGAAATGGAATCCAAAGCCTGGCCCCCATCCCTTATAATGCATCTCAACATCTCATATGGATGCATGCAGGCTGCAGCACTCCAGATCAGGCATGCAGATCACTTGTCATCCCTCGTAAAGTCTCGAATTTAAGTTTTATGAATAAAAAATTGAGGTCGGGAAAGTATTACTTTGCTTACGCTTTAACTTCGACTTAAGATATAATTAAAGCTTATGTGACTATCGGACACCGAAGGTAAGTTACTTAAAAGTTGAGAAGCCAACCCCATGTGCACCATATATATATATATATATATATTGAAATGAAGGAGGAGTGATTTGAATGGTTAGCATTGGAGAAAAGATGAGTCACTTTTTGTTAAGATTTGCTGCTATTCTGTCAGCATGTTGAGAATAAAATGACAGCCTTTTCTTTCATTAGTTTATATGTACAGGACGCCCTCCCAAAATTTTTGGTACAATTACATTTAAAGTCCTCTTTAATTTAAATAGTAATAAAACAATAGTTTTTTTTGGTTCTTCTAATTTTTAGTTTAAATAATGATAATTAATGGATAGCGACTGAAATTCAAAGTCAAAATGAGCATCAATCAATAATGTTCATTCCTTCGGTAATTATGTTGTCTACCCAAGCAGCTGTTGTAAGTAACACTATTGATTTGACTCTTCACTTTTACCAGACATATACCCGGTCGTAATTGTAATGGTAATTGTAATGTTTTTTTTATATAATATATGTACGAGTTATATAGTAATATTTGTTCGTATTTTCTTTAATTTTTTGACAACACATATTTTGTACATATGTGTGTTTAAATTCATTTTTTTTAAATAAATATGTATTCTTTTTCACTAGAGCCACTTATTAGATTCGTATTGTTATATATGTATATGAAATGTAAATGTAATTGAATGTTACAATCATACAAAAAAAGAAATCGTCAATCTTTTTGGTACATCTATATATGTCTCAACATTTAAAAAATTAAAGCCCCGTTTTTGTTGCGGGCAGTAACACCAATGCCCATTTATCTTTTATTTTATCGTCAAACGATCATCGTTTAATCTCAACGGGCGTTTGTCCATTATTTTTAAGGGCCAAACGGGTGTTTGGTGGCAATTAGATTTTTTTAGCTTTTCACAACGAGCGTTTGTCTTCCAACGGCCGATTGCCACAATAATTGCAAAGAAAGCCTAAACTCTAACCTAGGGATGGGCATTTCACTCGGAACCAACGGGTTTCGACTCGGCCCAACCGAGTTCGAGGTCGGGTTCGGTGTAAAAAAAAATTCGACTCGACCGAGACTAATAGTGTAATTTTTCCTTAAATTTTTTTGGGATATTTGTAACATTACCCCTCTTATATATATTTTTATAATTAGGTCTTTAAAATATTATTATTTTTCAATTAAGTCTCCTAAAATTATTCTTTTACAATTAAGTCCTTAAAATTACTTTTTTCTATACGTCGGGTCGGGGTCGGGTTTAAAGTATTTATTTTCGGGTTGGGTCGGGTTTTTTAAAGAATAAGGTCGAATTCAGTTTTAAGGTTATTGTTTTCGGGTCGAGTTCGGGTGGGCCAAAAATCCAACTCAACCCGTGCCCATCTATACCCTAACCCCTAACCTTCGTTTCTAAATCTTAAACTTAACCCTTAAAAACTTAACCCTGCACTATAAACCTGAATCATAAACCTTAACTCTTAATCTTCAACTCAAATTTTTAGTGTGGTGTATAAAAAATTACAAAAAAATATGATTTGTGTTGGACAATCATATGATTGGTGCGACTTGTGGTGAGTGTGGTGGGTAACGGTCTCCCTCTAAAGATAGTAATACTGTAGTCTGTACATTGCAAGTTGCAAGTATAAGAAGTTGTTTGATTTGGTTGGGAAAGTCGGTCATGGATCATGATTCATGTACATCCACACACACCTCATTAATTACTTCAATAATGTCCAAAATAAATCTTTACTACTTCATACATACTTATTTTATATAAAAATTCCAATTGAAATTTACAATTTACTTGTTTTTACATGGATCCAATTTAGTTCTGTTAGTATTGTCGTTGATACATTGTAAAAGATAATTAAAATTGAGTAGTAAATACATTGTACTAAAAAATTGTTGTGTATTCTTCCTTTTAATAGTCAACAAGATTTAAAATCAGGGGCGGTTCAAAAGATTTACGAGGCCCTTTAATTTATAATCTAAAAATATATAAGACTTTTTAAAATATTTTTATCTTAGTAAAAAAAATATAGTATGTGCCATCTTTAAAGTCATTTTTATGAAATTCATTAAATTAAAATCTTTTGTTTTCTCCTATAAACATTTAATCCAACTCATTTGGGGCCTTATTTTCATAGGAACCATGTACGACCATTTATCTCGTGCATGTTCAAAAGCCTCGTTATTTAAAATAAAAAGTTTTGTTAAAAGAATAAAAAATATATCGATGATGAATTCGGATGGGAATATACGAATGTTATTCATAAAAATAATATAAATTAAAACAGTAAATATATAATGATTCGAAAAGGATAATAGATAAATAAGGATTACTAATATTTATTTATCTCCAAAAAAGGTCAGGGTCAGGGGATAAATAAGAAGTCCTGACTTAGGTCCCTTTAGTTGAATGACATAATTTCATGTCTAGTCCTCTTAAACTTTAATAATTTAATTTAATCCCTTTTAATTCTTTATTAAATAGAAAATTTTCAGTTCTAACCCTATAAAACTTAAAATATTTCTAGTTTTGGCTTTCCAGATTCTTTTATTTTTTTTTCAGTCCCCCAACACAAGATTTTTGACTTCGTCACTCTCCAAATTCATTGCATGCGTAATTATAAATTTTATAAATATTTATTGGGTAGAGTGGAAAGTAGCTCGATGATTTTTTAAATAAAATTTTGAGTTTAAATTTTGCAGATAAAAAAATATAAGGCCAAGAGGACTTGCCCTCGAAATGAAATTCGACCTAATTTAATTTTCGATTTAATCTGAATCCTTACGACTATGAGACACCGATAAATCTCATAGGTCGTAACTAAAATAGAAATTATACTTAATAAATAATTAGTATAATATCCAAATTTAAATATTAAGAATATCTAACTTTTTTTAAAAAAAATATTCACAAATATATAATTCCACTTAGTATAATGGTATTTTTATTTCTTATAAAAATTAAAAAATTATCTTAATTGTTATAATAGATATCTAGGGCTGTAATATTCAAAAAAAAAATTTAGGGCACTAAACGAACCAAACGTTCAGCGAACTGTTTATGAACCGTTCGACGAGAAGTTTGTTTATATATTAAACAAACGAACATGAACAAGCTTTTATGTTCGTTTAATTAAATAAACGAACATGGACAAAGAGTTCGTTCGTTCATCTATGTTCGTGAACGTTCGGTAATTCGTTCACTTATGTTCGTTTAAATTTATTCACATATACCCATTTATATTATTATTGTTCATAACAAAAATATTATATTTTAAAAAAATAAATTTATTCACATATGTTCGCTCGTTTATTTTCATTTAAACTTATTCACATATGTTCTCTTATGTTCGTTCGTGTTCGTATATGCCCATTTATTTTTTTAAGGAACGAACACTAACAAGCAGGGACGAAGCTCCCTTGGGCCCTGTTATAAAATTAATATATTTGATGATTTTGGTCTAATTATAATTTGGTCCATGTAAAAATAAATGTTCAATTAAAAAAATAGAAGAGTTTATTAAATATATGATAAGTAGGGATTGAACTAAAAAATAATGAGCTTGCATTATCATATTTTTGGTCTAATATCAATTTAAGCCCTTATAAATTTAAATATTAGACAAATTAGGCATTATCCCATGAATTTTGAGTTTTAAATACTTATTAAGTCATTACATTTTTTAAATTCAATATTTCGGCCCTTGTAAATGTTTAATTTTGGCTCTGTCCTGTGATCAAGCTACATTCTTTAATAATCGAACACAAATAAAAAATTATGTTTGTTTTCGTTCATTTGTTCAGTTAAAAACAAACGTACGAACACGAACATACCATTATTCGTATTTGTTCCATTGGTTTACAGGCGTACAAAAAAAAAATCAAAATGAGGAAACAATAAATCCATACGCTATAAACTCATCAACTGAACGACGGAGTGGTACTGTTCATCCGTGTCTCTCTCTGCATGGCATATCGGCATGTGATTGAGGTGTGAAATACGTCACTAACAAAAAAAATTAAAATCCAAAAAAAAAGCAAAAAAAAAGTAATGTAAGAATTCCCGTTCCTCACGCCGGCTATGTTTGTCGTCTTGTTCCCCTCTTTAATCTCACCGGCCTTTTAACCTTTTCTTGTTTGAATCTTCATATGTTTTCTTAAAGTTAAACCAACAAACATACAAACAAAAAGTGAAAAAAGAGAGAGAGAGAGAAGAAAACTGGTTTTTCAAAGATGAAATCTGTTCCATTTTGGCTCCAATGAAGCTTTCATTTCACTTTCACTTTCACTTAGTCACCCACTTCTCAAAATTTCCTTTTTTTTGTTCTTTACATTTCACCCCATTAGTTCCCATCAATTTCTTGCCGGGAATCTCTTCTTTCTTCGTTTGTTTCGTTTCTAATCTGTAAGAAAACACAGCCCAAAATCAACAATGGTGTTACTCTGTTTTTTTCTCTTTTCTTTCACCTTCACACTCTCAAACTCCACCCCAGATTCTGCTGTTCTACTCAGCTTCAAAAACTCAATCTTTGATGACCCTTTAAACCTTTTATCCACTTGGAATTCATCTTCAACTCACTGCTCATGGTACGGTGTTAAATGTGCTAACTTTTCTGATAAAGTCACATCTTTGTCGCTTCCTCACAATGGGTTTTCCGGTGAGATCCCTGCCGTTATTGGAGACCTTAAGTTTTTGGAGGTTCTCCAGCTCCAAGCTAACAACTTTTCCGGCCAGATTCCGGTTCAGATAAGCTCTCTTCCTTCTCTTACAGTGCTCAACTTGTCTTTCAACTCGTTTTCCGGTAATATACCAGATAAGCTCATTGGTGCTAGCGGCTTGAAAGTTGTTGACTTGTCTAATAATCTACTTTCTGGTAGGATTAGTGTTGATAATTCTAGCGGATGTGAGTTTTTGACTCACTTGAGGATGTCTAATAACTTTCTTAGTGGTAATATTCCCCCTGAGATTGGTAATTGCAAGAATTTGAGGACTTTGTTGCTTGATTACAACCTTTTACAAGGCAAGATTCCGGCCGAAATAGGCCGAATTTCCGAGCTTCGGGTTTTAGATGTTTCTAGGAACAGTCTCACTGGTGTAATCCCAAATGAGATAGCAAATTGTAAGAAACTATCAGCTCTTGTGTTAACCAATTTGATGGATTTTGGTCCTGATGAGAAAACAAGCTCCATGGATAGTTTTCGAGGAGAATTCAATGCGTTCGATCTCGGTGTTCCTTTTGAACTGTTTTTCCATTCTAGTTTGCAGGTTTTGTGGGCGCCGAGAGCCAATCTTCGTGGCCAGTTGCCTGTTCAATGGGGTGAGTTTTGCTCACTCAGGGTCCTAAATTTGGGGCAGAATTATTTTGATGGTGTGATACCAGAAAGTATTGTGATGTGCAAGAACCTTACTTTCTTGGATTTGAGTTCAAATAATTTGTCTGGATACCTTCCATGGCAGCTACATGTTCCTTGTATGACATACTTCAACATTAGTAGAAATAATATTTCTGGTAACATTCAAAGTTACAACAGGAAAGGCAGCTGTGATGGGACCATGATCTCTTATGGACTAGCTTCTAGTTCCGTTGATATGGACGATACATGGGTTGAATTTGCATATGCTAGTCTTCCTTCTTGGGGTTCTAAGACGGGGTTGATGATGGATGAGAGTTCGGCAATAGTCCATGATCTTAGTTGGAATAGTTTCACTGGTTCGTTACCGGTGTTCTTCGTAGCAGATCAGTTATTGGAAAGTAACAGTAATTTTTCATACAGGTTGCTACTGAATAATAACATGTTCAATGGTTCGTCTCATAGGGAGCTAATATCTGATTGCGGTAAGCTGCAGAGTGTCTCAGTTAACTTGAGTGAAAACAAGATAGTAGGTGGGATGGGGAAGGCGTTTTTCCTTGATTGTCTACGGCTAATAGAGTTTGAAGCAGCATATAATTGGATCGAGGGATCCATAGATCCTGGTATAGGCAACTTGACGATGCTTGAACGGCTTGACTTTAGAGGAAATAGACTCTCTGGAACCCTGCCGAATCAATTGGGAAAGTTGAAGAACCTGACATGGATATCTCTTGGAGAGAACAATTTAAGTGGAGAAATTCCACCTGAGCTCGGCCAATTGGTGTCGCTTAAGGTTCTCGATCTTTCCCATAATGCTCTTACAGGATCTATCCCTGCTAGCCTAACAAATGCTATAAATCTTGAAACACTTTTACTAGGCCACAACCGGCTTCACGGGGAAATACCCTCTTCTTTTTCTTTGCTTCCTCATCTAACTGTTTTGGACCTTTCCTTCAATGATCTTTCTGGTCCAATACCAAGTCTCCAACATCAGACTAATTGCAGTTCCTATAGCGGCAATGAACGTTTGCACGACAAGTGTCCATTTTCTGCACTGTCCCCAGAGAGGCCTAGCTATCCATCTAAATTTCAGAAAGGGGGGAACTTGAAACTTGTCATAATTGCAGTCGTAACTTCAGCTTTTGCTCTTCTTTGTATGGTTGCAGTGGCTGTAATCATCTGTCAACTTAGAAGAAAAAAGATTAGAAGACTTGGTGCACTGAAAGGAAAAGTGGTTGTGACTTTTGCAGATGCTCCTAATGAGCTGAATTATGATAATGTTGTTAGAGCTACTGGTAACTTTAGCCTCCGAAACCTTATAGGTAGGGGTGGATTCGGTTCAACCTACAAAGCGGAGTTGGTCCCAGGCCATCATGTAGCTGTAAAGAAGCTTTATATTGGTCGATTTCAAGGCATTCAGCAATTTGATGCAGAGATAAGAACTCTTGGAAGAATTCGACATAAGAACCTTGTAACTCTAATGGGATATTATGCTGGGGAAAATGAAATGTTTTTAGTTTACAATTATCTTTCTGGTGGAAACCTTGAGACATTCATTCATGACAAGTCCGGCGAAAATGAACAGTGGCCAGTTATCTACAAGATAACCGTGGACATAGCTCAGGCTCTTGCTTACCTCCATTATTCGTGTGTACCCCGTATAGTTCATCGAGACATCAAGCCAAGCAACATTCTGCTTGATGAGAATCTTAATGCCTTCCTTTCGGACTTTGGGTTAGCTAGGCTTTTAGAAGTTTCCGAGACCCATGCCACCACAGATGTTGCAGGCACATTCGGTTATGTAGCACCAGAATATGCAACCACATGCAGGGTGTCCGACAAGGCAGATGTGTACAGTTTTGGTGTCGTGATGTTAGAATTGCTGTCGGGGAAGAAGTCCCTTGATCCATCATTTTCTGATTACGGGAATGGATTCAACATTGTTGAATGGACCAAGATGCTGATCAAGGAGAACCGTCCTTCAGCGGTTTTCTCTGCTGTATTGTGGGAAACTGGACCTAGGGAGAATCTCTTGGGGATGCTACGGCTTGCATACGCCTGTACAGAGGAGACACTTTCGGTTAGGCCATCAATGAAGCAAGTTCTCGAAAAATTGAAGCAGTTGAAAAGCTGAAAAAAGAGAAGCTGTCATACAATGCCGACAGGAAACACAAAGTAGCTTTTGTCCACAGATTCTTCCACTTCCCTATGTTGGAATGAGGTAATGCAAAATCCGAAGTCTTGTTAATGCCAATTTTATATCTATTTCCAGTATTCTGGCGTGCTAAGGATTGAAGTTTTAAATGATGAAACACATTTTTAGGAAGGGAAATGAGAAAATTATCCTTTTCATTTTGCTACTTTGACATATAATGATCAATCTAGTTCTCTTTAGAGGTTATTCTGATCGTACTCTGCAAATATTTGGAAACATTTTCTCATACATCGAATGAGGTCTCAACACTGTTTTGTACGGTGCCATGTACAAGCACTGTGATTCTAATCCTGTTCTGGTTCGGACTGTTTGCAGATGACATTGGAGTGGAACACCATTGTCAGTCTTGCCTCAGCATCATATTCATTGATAATCATCTCTTTGGCTAAGGTAATAAGGTTACATAACATGAACCATTATACTATTTCTTTTTTACTTGTGTTAAAGAAAAGGAAAAGATCTTCCATTTTGGGAGTAAAAAGCTTTCATAAATTGATATGTTTATCTGCCTTTTGCAGAACTGGTTTGCAGACTGTTCTCGAGAGATAGCAAACGTCATAGCTTGCACGAGCACGCGCACGCGAACGCGCACGCACACGCACACGAAAACATCAAATGGACATTGCAGACGCGCAGCTACAAAAAAACAAAGATGACAACTTGGCTTGTCACTACAAATTAGATACAAAGTATATAGATGATTGGTTCTTGACAGTAATAGGAGCATGTGACAATTATTACTGCAAAATTGTCGAATGTGGGAGCAACTCTTTATTGTATCACTGAGATTCTTTTGTACATATTTTAATGCAAATTCCTTGTGGATTTTAGCGAAGTTCTCAAGCTATAAATACTAAATAGTCAACATTTAACTGAACTAGCACAGAGAGAAACATTTGCAATTAGAGCCTCCAACTTTATTGAATATACTTGATAGTCAATGAGATCAAAAGAATAATACGGAAAAAGAAAAAGGAAATAAAAAAGAATCCCAAATTGAGATGTGTAACCCTCCCAAATAAGAGATGTCATGACAAGACATTTTCATCCTTCACAACTTATCTCACCATCCCACCTAATATCTACTTCTATACAAAGAGGTTTTTGTTGTGTTGAGTTCAGTTGGCTCTTTGTATGGTATAGGTGTATGTACAGAAGCCTATCTCAAAGTCTTGTAACCTAGAAGTCTCTTCAACCATTCCTCTGTATATAATTATAAAATCGAACCTCCCATCGAACGAGGTATTCATTCAGCATACCTCCAAATTATCCGAGCCAGTTCATAACCGATAAACTTTAGGCATATTAGAAAAGGACCTCTTCATTGATTCCATGACCTTAAATGTGGTTTTCCCATTGGATCATGCAAAGCAGAATTCAGATGTGGCGAGTTCATCCATCTTGCATCATCAACAGCCATCAGTGGGGTAGTAGTGTCACACGTACCTAAATAATCAAGTGGATGAGCAGCTTGCTGCATACCATTTCCAATTATTCCAGGAGTTGCCCCCCTCATCATTCCATTGTTCCTTTGTGGGATGAACTGCTCGGTAGAGCCCATTGATTCATAGGGGCTGCTTGAATGGTATTGGTTACAGTGAGATAGAACACTAAATAGGCTCTGATCTGCATTGCTTGCACTCAACATACTCCGACTTTGGCCATTAAAACCATCTGAACCAGCCCATCCACCACGAACTTGAACTTGATGTTCACCAGTAAACCAATTTTGACTCAACAAATCTCTACTATTCCACTGATGTTGGAAAGACGCTGGCATCCGGGCAGGAGGTACAGCCCAATCTTGCATATTTCCTGAAGGCAGGTGTTCTCGCCTTGGAGTCATGTATCTACCCCCAGCAGAGTAATTATTTTGTGGCATGTTTTGTTGCATATAAGCGTCATTCTGCCTCTTTTGCCTGTCTTCAAACAGCAAAGACGACTGCAACTGCTCCTGAAATTTCCCATTAAAATGACCATCTTCCATCAACAGATTCTTTTGGGGCTGGAAATCTGGCCCTGACTGTTTCTGCTCACTATGATATGATGACACTCCCTGATCCTTGAAGAAAGATTGAAGCAGATCATTTCGGTCCTGATTTGTATAAGAATTAAAGGGGCCATCTTCAGAATGCCTATGCAACAAAGAGTTCCTGGTACTCTCTTTATGCAAGTCTGATTCCAGATCAATCATTTGGTTCTGTTGGTCTTCGGTGTCTAGATGAATGAATGGCAATCCACTGGTAGCTGTATATTTATGGCTAGCAGTGGAGTCATGGTAAGAGTGCGGAATGCTATCTGCTGGCCAGACAATTTCTGCAGAAGAGACGGGAACTTCCTGACCAACAGTTGCAGCAGTGTTCAAGTCGTCCGAGTGTTCAGATTCATCTGAAGATGCAACATCTGATTTTGAGATATTCTCATTGTTTTCAGACTCCATGTGATTGCACAGCTTGCCACTATCAATAGAAGATATCTGCTGTGAGGACTGATTCGATGGTAAGGCCAGAAGAGACTCCCCATCTTCCATGCTGGATTCACTTTCCGTGGCTTCAGTATCCTTTTCATCTTCAAGTGACTTCTCAAGATCCTCTTCCTCTACATCTAGAGCAGCCAAGTTTGCATCAACATTGTCTTCCTGATCCTGAAGCTTTAATGTATACTTGTCACCTTCATCCTCCTCATCCTAACAAACCAAAAATATATCAAAATTATAGTAGCATAGAAAATGTTCAAAGCTGCTAACAAATCCACCCCACAGTAAAAGAAAGAAAAATAAACCTCCAGCAGCGAATCTAGCTTTTCTTTCATCTCTTGCGCCAACGACCTGATTATTTTCCATTTCTGCAACTGTATTTCTCTCCGGTTTGCATATGATGCAGGGAGATCTTCCTTTACCAGTTTCAACCTGTTTAAACAACATTATTTTGAGCAGAAATATATTGAAAATTCTCAGAGTTTCAAGAAAGAATTGTTTGCTTCAACACTCACCAATGTTCATGCAACCTCCTCTGTTCTTCTTCTATGAATACTTCATATGGTTGCACATGTAAGGTATCGATGTCACCTAAAACACGGGTGAGAGACTTAGATTGAATGCTTCTACCAGACTGATCCATATTCTTTAAAAGATCATGCTGCTTCTTGCTTATCTGAAACATATCAAAGACAAATAATCCCTCAATTACCTTAGAAAGCACAAGAGAGAACAAGATAGAAGGCTGAATGGTATTAGACATTGGAGAAATACTTGGTTAACGAATATAACAGCCGGACTTGATACAAGAATCACTGGTATGCTATAGTCATTACTCCTGCCTCATGGTATAATGGTGATAACCAGGAGTTTAATATAAAGGTTGTAAAGTGACAAGATAATCAAGCAGTGGCAAAATCATATCTCAGTAGGAAAAAAATAAAAAAATGATAGGAATCTGGTCACTGGTGCGGCTCATGAAAACACGTAAAAAAGGCTTCCTTGCATGCTTCTGTCAGCTAATCCAAAGTTTAAATAATAATTAATCCTATAGCAGAAAGGACAATTCTAATCCAATGAAACATTTGATCAAGAATAGATAAAGGCACCTACTCAATATAGTCCAGGAATTTATAATTTTATACCAATTAAAGCAGGCAGCAGCTGACCTTAAAACATGACATATATTTAGAACCATCAGACTGCTGAATATTGCGCTTGCGTATCTTGTCACCTTTTTTGGGTCTTGCTTCCACCGTCAGTGCATAATCAGGAGCAGTCGAGAGCATTTGACCTATATTCTTGATCGTCCCTTTCTCGTACATACTAATATCCATGACAACTAATAAGATTCATTCACCATGAAATAAAAATAAACGGAGTAAAACTAAAAGAAATTATTGCTGCCACCATTAGAAATTCCCACCAGGAGACCTAAATTCTGAGAAAGTTCCTTAAACATAGTCATGGTTCATAATTTCTTGTTCAGAAAAAATGACATAATTGAGAACCACTTAAAAACCATAAATAACGGTAAGAATGAAGCACATAATCATCCTAAGAGCTGAAAATAGCATTACAAGCAGAGAAACTTCAACCAGGACATCTGCAATGTAATTTCCCACAAACCTAACCAGCATGGTGCATAAAATTTCTTGCATAGAATATATACAGTTCAAACCGCCTAGCCAGCAAAGCATAGAGTTTTTCCTTTGGTAGGCACACAATTTACAGAGAAGTAGCATAATAATGAGCAAAAGCTATGCACTGCAAAAGAGGCCATTGATAAAAAACAACTTTATAAGAGAATAAACAAGCTACAATTTCTTAACTTGGAATCTAAATAAATCAATCACGTGTCCTTTTGCAGTTAAAAGAGAACCTGTGAAAGAACTACAGAATATGAATTACCAAACTCAAGCAAATCATACTTTAAGAAAGCCATATTCAAACTCTCACTCTTGTTAGCTTCAACAAGTCAGGAAAAATGAAAATACTAGCAACATGGTGGTTTACAATGGAAAAAAGGCATTACCTTCTTCTTATCTTTCCATCTTTGACAACAGAAGAATTCTGGTTATCACTACTGCATGCTTTCTCATCTGCAACCCAAGAACCTGATTCAGAAGTCGCTGTGACATCCTGCTCAACATTGCCAAGCCTGGATTCATTTGAATGTGAGAAAAACCTTTTCTTACAAACACTTTTTGACCTACCAAAGAAATTGATTGTAACCCAAAAATGAGATTTGATCTTAGCACATAAAAGAAACTAAATATTCAATAAAGAAATTGAAGAAAAAGGTTTAGTTCTTCATTTTTGTTTTGAACAACCAATAACAAGGGTGAAGTTCAAATAGGGAACTGATGATGTTGCATTCCATGTAATGATGTTATGCAGTGAAGCTGGCAAACAAATTACGAGACATCCTTTCCAATTATATGTTAGCTGTTCGCACCAATTTCACAGGGAAAAACCTTCCTCTGCTAAAACTTGTCAATTTCCAGAGAACTGAAACAAGTAACAAATACAAACCTCCATAACTTCTGCACAATTTCTTTTTCTGGGTCTTTGCAGCTTTCCCATTTCTCCTTCAGTTTCTGCAAATACTCTATCATGCTGCCACAAAGCAAAAAAAATGTTGCAACCATATTATTAGGCACCAAATGCACCTTTTTGAAGAACAGCTCATATGCATGGGTAAATTTTGTTACTTTACACATACTCGTTGTGGTATTCCTGTAACTCTGAGTAGTACGCTTTCTTCTCAGCCTTTAAACGTTGTTCCTCCTGAATAACTGTATCAGGGTGAAGATGACCCGAACAAAGTGATGAACCCCTGTAAGCATAAATTCCAGTCAAATCTACCAGATTCAAAGCCAACAATAGAATCCTCAAATATCATATCTCCTGAAAAAAGAACCAGAGAAACAAAATAGAAAATACCCCAAGAACTATTAACTTCTTTATAAATAAAGCACAACTAGTAAAGTTGCAAATTTAAGTGTGGTTTAATGGGTAAATGTATTTGCCAATGCGTGGCCGACGGGAACTTCAAGAAGAAAGGCTCCATTATCCGCAAGGTGATAAAAGAGTCAAAAGTAAATATATATACTCGCCATTTAAGAAAATGATTTCCAAAGTGAAAGTTATCTCCAGAAAATAATGCTTGCAGAACCTGCTCTTTGTCTATCCCAGTGGGAAGAAACTGCATCAGAAAATTTCTCTCATTTTCAGACAGATGAGTCTGCCAAACCTGTAATAATTTCAATGTAAATTCCAGAAAGGCACTAGATTAGCAGACAGAGTAGACTAAAAGCAATTGTAATTAAGAATAACAAGAATATTACCTCATAAGAAAGCACCTTTGTCAAGTCCTCTAATTCAAAAATTTCATGAGAAAGAGTCAAAACATCTGCCAAGACTCTATGGTAATGTGTTGTGGACTCTGTAAATGGCCTTACATGCCTCCGACTAAAGCCAATTTGCTCCCTTTTGGCAACAACTTTTTTTTGGTTCGCATCCCACTCGAGGGAAATACAACATTTTGTGTTCAAATCAGTTCTCAGAGGCTCCGTCCTTTTCTTTTTGGTTCTGTATCAATCCAAAGAGTTGCAGCCAGCAATGCTAGCACCATGCAGCCGCTTTCTCCGTTGATCAGCTGCCATTGCTATCAAACGTCAAAAGAATTGGCAGCCAACATTTTCCTGCACGTACAAGCAGGAAACCAATATTAAATTGTATGCCACAGAGAAAAACCAATGAACCATTAAAATAAAAGCAATAACCTTTGAATCAGAACAAATCATATGAACTAGGCAAAGCACAACATACCCCCTGCGTCTAAATGCATGTCTACACATAAAATTTCATCAGAAAACAAATCGAATTTGGTTTCGGCTTCGGATATAAGGGACCCCGGTTGCTTTCAACCAATATATAATATCCCAGAAAAAGGAGCTTCACAACCATAGCAGCAGGCACATCAAATCAAATAATCTGAAGAAATAACCTGTTTCTCGCGTATTAACTCAAATAAGCAAACTGATTATATTCTTTTAAGTCATGCTAGTCGAAACATAAGCCGAATCTATACGAAGTAAGTCCGGCAACAAAGTTAACAAAGTTGAAACTTTTCCATTTGCACCAAGTATAATTACTCAACTCGGTATTTGTAATTGGATTCAACACAGCATTCAGTATGTAGCACATTGAAACTCTACCCACAACTACAATAATCCAACACAGGCCGAGAAAAACACCCTTTTTTATAATTGAAACAAACACAATTCAAAATTAAAATAAAGTAACAACCATCCAACAAAAAATTAACCCGGAATCAGAAACAAAGGAAAAACACGCAAACAACAGATAAGCATTGAGAATCAATAAACGAAGCAAGAAAACAAACAAACAAAAACGCAGACTTCAAGATATATTGAAATAAAGGAGCCCCCTTTAGTAAATAAAAAACCAATCCCAAGAAAAGTACCTTGAAACAAGAAGGAGTAGTGGATTCAAAAAAAGGGGGGAAATAGAGGTGGGAAACGAAGGGGGCATAGAAAAGGGAAAAGGGTCGTGAGAAAATTGGTATTTGAAGGGACGGCGAGAGAGAAAAAAGAAAAGAAAAGGGTCGTTGATTCGCGGTTAAGGGTCTCGGCTCTTGCCCTCTCTCCGCCTGGCTTATAGAATTTCGGTTCCATTTGATTGACTGTGTTGAACACGTACTTTTATCTATCATGGTTTGGAAAAATCTACGTAGTTTATACATGGGTGAGAAAATATTCTATAATAGCGATTTTTGTCGCAAACATATTTAAATTATTGTTTAAAGGTTTAGTTTAGGCTTAGTACACAAATTATTCTTAATATTTTTATTTTTTCAATTTGGTATTCAATGTTTTTTTTTCATCTCTAGTGTTTTAAAGTTTTCATCCTTTATAAATAAATATATGTCGTTAAAGAATTGTTAAAAAAATATGATCAAAAAGATCGTGTCACGTCAGTTCCTCTTTGATCAGTTCAATCTACTTAATTTTATTGAAAGAGTAAATGATGTGTCAAGTTTTTCGAGTTTTTTGTTCCATTTTGTCACCGAAAAATATAGATTTTATTAAAAATTAATATTTAAATAAAAATTAATATAAATTTTATAAATAATATCAGGCGAATTGACCTGATCAAAGAGGCCCTAACGTGACACGATCTTATTAGTTGTAAGTTTTTTTAACAGCTCTTTAACGATATGGGATAAAATGGTTAACGAATGAAAAACTTTACTAATGACCAATAAAAACATTATGTATTAAGTTAGAAAAACACGTAAACGTTAAGAGGCTCTAATGACCAAAATAAACATGAGTACCAAGTTGAAAAAACAAGTAAATGTTATGGGGTAATTTGTGTATTAAGCCAATATATTATTATGTTATTCCTTTATCTTACACGTTATCAAATGCCTTAACTCCCATTTTTTTCTCTCTCTTCTTTTCAATTCCATCCCTCACTTATTTGTGTCCTTTCAGTTTCAATTCCATTGATTTCATTTATATATCATCCTCCAGTTTCTTTTATTAATTATTAGAATTTATATTTATGCATAGTCGAGATAATAATTTATATTTCAAACTATATTAATCCCCTACTTTATTTTGAGTCATATGAATATCATTTTCTTTCAAAACATATTTTTAAAAAGAAATTTATATGGCTTTTCCAATATAAAAATCTTTATTTCATTTTAAAAATAAAGTGTAAGTTTTTTTTGTTGAACTATTGATATCCGAGAAACTGGTCAGACACTCTGATAATGCACACGCCTTGTACATATTAAAATAAAACTCGAACCTCCTAAAATAAACATCACTCATATTTTTTACTGGACCATTGTTGGTTTACGGTTTGCCTCATCCTAATAAACCAATTGATTATCGGTAATAAAGTGTAAGCTTTATTAATTCGTAGACATAGAGTAGTTTTATATGGTTTGATGAAGGAACAAATGGTTAAATCTGGGCCATTCAAATGTCCGACCATTACATCACACAAGGCTGGGCAAAATAAACTGCTTAAACCCAAGTGGCTGATAATTCCTGTGTGTGTTCTCTGGGAGGATAATGGCAACAACAAAGATAATATCCCCACATCCACAACCTCTCTACTCTTTCCCCTTCCCTTCCAAATTCAGCACCCACCACCTTCACCACCCATGGCCGGCACCAGTTCCAACCCCTCTAAGACCCCACCGCCACCACGTTGCCGCTCGACTCTCCTTGCAGCAAACCATCGTCTCATCTTCTGCTCTCATGGACAGCCTTCAACATTACCAACAAAACCCAGATTCCATGTTTTTTCTTGCAGAGACCGCGGGTTATTCCTTGTCTAGCTACTACACTTCCCTTGGTCTCTTTGTCATCTCTGTTCCTGGACTTTGGTCCCTCATCAAACGCTCTGTAAAATCCAAGGTATCTTTCAATTTGCACAACACAAGTTTCTGTTTGTTTATTGGCTGAGTCTTGTTTAATTTCGTTGGAACACTGGTTTTCAGATAGTGCAGAAGACATTCATAGGGGAAGGAGCTGAGAACAAGGCACCGAATCAAGTTGCTGCAGAGATTTTATCTTTCTTCACCCGCAACAATTTTGTGGTCACCGATAGGGGAGAGACCATCACGTAAGTTTCACCACTTCCATCCTCTTTTCTGGGATTTTTGTGAAGTAATCGAAGCTTTCGATTTCTCAAGGTTCGAGGGAATGATGGTTCCGAGCCGAGGACAAGCGGCATTGTTGACATTCTGCACCTGCATCAGCCTTGCAAGCGTTGCTCTTGTGCTCACCATAACATTTCCAGATGTGGGGAATAACTGGTTCTGGATCACTGCTCTAAGTCCATTGGCGTAAGCAAATACAGTTTTTTTTTATTCATTTCTATTGGAATTGAAATTGTAGTTTGAAGTTAATACTTACCGTCTTTATCATGGGTGGAATTGATGTAGAGGAGCTTATTACTGGAAGAGGGCATCAAGGAAGGAGCAGATCAAAGTTAAAATGATGGTTGCCGATGACGGGACCGTGTCGGAGGTCGTTGTTCAAGGAGATGATCAGCAAGTAGATCAAATGAGAAAAGAACTCAAGCTTAGCGAAAAGGGCATGGTCTATGTAAAGGGCTTATTCGAGAGATGACAATAGACTTTGTCATCTGTGTTTCCTGTCCTGCAAATTTTGTTTTCTGTTGTATCCTGCAAACGTTAATGCTGGAAATGTTCAACAACACAGTGGAGCACCGTTATTTTACACTAAGAAATCAAAATAATTATATAGATATATAAACAGCATCATTGTATAGTGAATAATCAAAGTCTCAAGAGCATCAATATTCGATTCTCAGGAAAATTATTCAGTGTTCAGAGAAATATCAACTGGCGGCAGTTGCAATTATCCCAGTTACAAAAACGACACTAACAATGCCCTGAAAGTCCAGGGCAGCAGAAGCAAAAATCTGCGACAAACCTTCGGCATTATCTAATAAAATTAAGAAACTTATTGAGAATTCGAAACGAACATATACTACTATTCTCAACCGATCAGCAACTTGTTCTCATCCAAGAAACTGTAGGTGGGAACTTCCAGGTTGTAGGGTGCTGGACCCTTGCGAATCCTGCCAGAGATATCATAATGGGAACCATGGCAAGGGCAGAACCATCCGCCATAATCACCGGCATTCGGCAAGGGAATGCAACCCAGATGCGTGCAGACCCCAACAACGATTAACCACTCTGGATTCTTAACCCTTGCTGCATCCTCTTGTGGATCACGAAGAGACCCCACATCAACACTGTTTGCCAACTCAATATCCTCCTCAGTTCGGCGCCTGATGAAGACTGGCTTTCCACGCCACTTAACAGTTACAGTGCTGCCAGGTTCGATGCTGGAGAGATCAACCTCAAGAGAAGCCAGTGCAAGAACATCCTTACTAGCTGACATGCTCAGCACAAACTTGAGGACAAGCAGACGAATAAGAGATGCATACACAAACCTACCACCTGTCAGGACAAAGTAGGCAAATGCCCGCTTGCTGGGGTCACCTGGAGGAAAACGTTCGTGGTTGTATTCATCATAAACTATTTTAGAACTGGGGTTCTTAATAGCTGCCACTGTTGGTGGAACATCAGGAATTATACTGCTTTCGCTTCTTGGAGCGAGGGACTCAGAAGCAAAACCTAAAGCAAACATTACAAGTCATGTCTTTAGTGAATAAGAACAAAATGAGAAGAGAAAAAACCTTTTCAGCATTCCAGTATTTGAATTTCAGGAAAGGAAGAATATTGTAAAGCAAATATCATTTCATGTCTGTGGAAATGGTAACGGAAATGGAAATGTAAAGGATTGTTCCATACAACCACTATTTGGGTAAGAAAACCTAGAATCGAACCTCCACTGCAAGGCTTTGTAAATATTTGTTCTCAAAAGGGAAAAAAATGTTTCATAATCAGTAGGTTTCACTTCTCAGTTCCCATCCATAAGACGGGGTTAGAACCAGTTTCAGAAAGTATTTATGACCTCAAACAAAATAAGAAAAGCTAGCCACTAATGACGATCAACAGAAA
This sequence comes from Hibiscus trionum, assembly GCA_030270665.1. Taxonomy (NCBI): domain Eukaryota; kingdom Viridiplantae; phylum Streptophyta; class Magnoliopsida; order Malvales; family Malvaceae; genus Hibiscus; species Hibiscus trionum. Next base: position 43,678,204 of record BSYR01000004.1, read on the forward strand.
TATCAAGCATTATTCCAGTACATTGGAAAGATGCTCTAAGAGAAGTCTCTCTCCCATAACTCCTAAAGAACACTACAGCTGATGAATCCTCTGTTGCTCAAAGTCGTGCTAAGCCGATTGAGTACACTCACTCTTAATGAAGATCACATGCAGTAGACAAAAGCAAACAAACCAACCATAGCTACCAAATTAGATCACCAAAGGTACCTTTCAATCTCTCTTTTTTTGTCACACAGGTGCCTTGCCCCAAACATCAAATTCTTTTTTCACCTTAAGAAAAAAGGTGTTTAATCAGCTAAATCTATAACCTTTAAGACCATATTCTGATCCAAGTTTACTATATTTTAACTAATTTGAGTCTTTTCCTAAATTCCATAAGAGATGCAACTAACTTTGATTATCAAATCAATAGGATAAACAAAAGTAAGAAGCAATAAGTCAAAATGGTGCAAAATAAAGTCTTAAAGTTCATCACTTTGAGTTTGAATATGAATGCGGTATTGTAATGAAAACCAAACCGACAATAGAATTTGCAATGACCACCATAGAATGATGAAAAACTGAAACAAAGTGGAGAAATTGATAGGCAAAAGGAAACCCTAAGCTCTGGTGGAGAATTCGATAGGCACAAGGAAACCATAAATGAGTACAGAAAGACACCTTTCAATCTCTTTTTTCTGTGTAACATAAGCACTTGCCCCAAAAATCAAAATCCTTTTCACCTTAAAAAAGGGCGTCTTAATTAGCAAAATCTAAAACCTTTAAGGCCATATTTTGATCCAATTGTACTATATCCAAATTCCATAAGAGATGCAAGTAAACAATCATTCGAAATGATGTAAAATAAAGCATGTACCAATCTTAAAGTTAATCAATAAGAATTCAAATATTAATACCGTATGTCGGTATCATAACAAAAACCTAACCAATAATTGTATTTGTTATGAACCGCCATAGAGGGACGAAAAATTAAAACAAATTGAACTATAATTTGATGATAGGCAAAAGGAAGCCCCAACCTCTGGTGGGAAGAAGGAAGTGTGAAGCGAGAGAGGAGGTGGATCTGAGACCGTCGGAAGAATCGCCGCCGTCGATGATAGGACGAGCGGCGATTGCGGAGGTGGCCTGTTGAGGCCTCCACGCAGACGGACAAGAGGCGAGCCTCCTCGTTGCTGCTCTCAGCATCTTTCAATTCGATTGGATTCACAGAGACGGAGAGAGCTTTCTTTCTTTGTTTATTTTTCTTCACTTCAGGATTCTTCGTATTAGCTCGGGAAACCGAGATGAGGAGCTAAATATATGAATAGAGATAATTGCACAGAAGGTCCCTAAATTATTATCTTTATTTTAAATTGATCTCTAAACTTTAAAACATTTAATATCATTCTTCAAATATCATTCTATTGTTATAAAAAATGTCAACTAAAGTTATTTTTTTTTGTAAATTTACCTAACTGACATGTTATTATTTATAGGGGTGTTTAAAAATATTCGGTTCAGTTGACTCGACGACCCGAACTTAAAAAGACATGTAATTTTCTAAAAAATATATCTGACCCGGTAATTTTTCCGGGGCATGATCCGGAAGTTTTCCCTTACCGGGTACCCGACCCTACCCGATAATTTTTAATATATATTTTTTAAATTTCAAATTATATTTTATTTTAAGTTTTTTAATATTTTTACTCCAAAGCTAAATTTAAATCTCTAAATTCTTTCTATGGTTGTATTATATACTTTAAAGTTTAAATTTTTTAAAAAATATTTTTGCGTTTAATATGTATTTTTAAAAAATTTAAAATTAAAAAAAAATATATGAACCGGGTACCCGAAAGTAATGGGTCGGGACACAGGTCGAGCAATGAGGTACCTGGATGAATCGGGTACCCGACAATGAACATCCCTAATTATTTATGGTAAAAGTTAAAGGTGAATGATATAATTAAAATTATTTTAAAATTTTAATTATCTAATTTACAAAATTTATAGTTTAATGGTAAAAATAAAATAAAATAAATAATTTAATGACCTTGGAAGTAGTTTATCCCAATTTATAATAAAAATGAGGATTAAATTTTTATTTGGCCCCAAATTAATAAATTTTCTCACTTTGACACTTATTCTTTTTGTTAATTTGATACTTGACGTTTCAAATAGTTCTAATTGTTAATTAATACCATTAAGATGGCATGGCTCAATATGAAAGTATCATGTGATACAGAAAAACGTCAAAAAAATTATAAAAAAGATTGTGCTAGTTAATCTAGAGATGAGTATTGACTGATTATAATTTAATACTATATTTAACATATTTATTTGAGTTTCTGTTGAAATTTAATCGTAATTATTTATAATTTTATAATATTGATTGATTATAATTTAAAACTCTCTTACATAAATCTTCATATTATTTTTTACATGTATAAGTAAGATATATATTTTGAGGACAAAGTATTTTTTACTAAATAGAGAAGTATTATATTCTCGTCCTGGGATTCAAACCCATACAAAATAGGACAATATAAACATTCTTAGCTACTAGGCTAATTGGTGGTTCTTTGAGGACAAAATACTAATGATAGTATAAAAAATAAAAATATTAATGAGAATAAAGAATTTGCAAAGAATTACAATTAAATGATCAAATTAAACAAAACATAAAGTTAAAAGATTAAATTAAATAAATAAAATTGTTGTCAAAGAAAATTTGAAATTATACAAAGATATAGTGACTGAAGAGCAAGTTCAAATTTGATCATATAAATTATTATTCTTTAAATTTTCTTCGACTAAAATAGCACGTTTTGAACTTTGCTTTTTCCTTTATTTAGCGTTTCATTCTCCAAATCAGAGATAGAGAAATTATTCTATTAGAAACTAAAGAGTAGTCATAACGATAAAAAGAAAAAAAAAACATGTAATTCATCTAAATAATTGGAATTCGAATAACTTAATATGTCGAGGCAAAACTAGATATTTATTAGATGCATGAATAAGACTCGTAAAAAATATCCTAAAAGGTTCCCCAAATATCTCCAACACCATCGGAATAGGATTGCAACAATCCAAGCTTTTTGGAATCGGAAACATTCCAAAATGCAGGCAGCAGCAGCAGCTCTCACCGTTACACCACCCCTTGTTCCTACTCTCCCTCCCTCCAAAGCCTTGTCCCCAAGGCTTGGCTGCTCCGCCACTTCCCGTGGCCGCGGCCTTTCGATCAAAGCAACTGCCACCGCCACCACCTATGACACTTCCATCGTTGACTACAGCTCTATGTTCTCGTAAGCCCCTTTTTAAAATTCTACTTTTAAACTAGACTAGATAGATATGCTGTCCTGATATACAATTAAACTAGGACTTGGTCTTGGAGACAACCGGAACCGGATACGATCGAGAACGTAGATTGAGAGATAAGTTTTGTTCTTCATTTGATACAAAAAGCTTTCATCGATGCATGCAGTGTGTTTCCAGCAGAGGCGTGCGAGACAATTGGTGGAGATGCATGTCGTGCAGACATATACCCTGAAGTGAGACTACAACCAGAAGGCAGAACCAACTCTCCTAGGACCGCAACCGAGTCGATAGACAGAGAATATCTCGAATACAATGATGCGAAAACGTATTAATTACTTTCTCAACAAGTTAACCAAGTCTCTGTTCAAATATATACATATATACACACATATATAATAACTCCTATCATTTTTCTGACCAGTGATTTCATATCGTTTGCGCTTGTTCCGCATGCGTACATGCAGGGTTTTCTGCGCTGAGGCGTGTGATGATCTGGGTGGAGAGTTCTGTAGCCGAGAGTATCAAAAGGGAGTGTATTAGAAACTATTAACCTGGCCACCAGGATCCTGTAGCCAAGAGTATATATATATGTATGTGAATGTAATGTATATATGTATATATATAAAACTTTTACTTGCTGTGTAAATGCATATAAACTTGGGGAAGAAGACAATAAAAGTTTATGGTATTTCCAATTTCCAAACAGCTTCACATAATAATGATAACAAGCAGTATATATACTTGGTTTAGTCGTAGACAGACAGCAACTCTGTTATCAGAAATCACTATCTTCCTGGCTAATTTCGAATTGGTATGCTCATTCCAAACATCTTATGTTCCAAGAAACTGTATTTTGTTCCTCTACTAAATTAACCGAAGAAGAGTACCGTATCGAGTTCCGGTCACCAATCTGCGAACCAAGTAACATTCGACACCGATGCAGGAAGTTCAACATAACAGGCAAATTATCTCCTAGATTAAGGGGACTATAATCAGTTTTTCACTTTTCCATACACTAAGCAAGAACATAATCTTGATTCTTAATCCAGTTTCACTGGCATTTTCATACTCTACGAAATCATTCACTGGTAGAGCTTCAACTTCTTCCAAAGTATAGAAACAATACAGTAAAAAATGTGAAACCAAGGATTGTTCTTTTCTTCGTTTTTAGTTATTAGTTCGGGGTCGTCCTGCAGAGCACTTTGAGGCATGGACGTGGTGGCCGAAACCAGAGTCAGCAAAGCCCACCGGAAGAGCCTTAGTGTGTTTGGTGAAATTAATTATACCAATTTTGTTCATTCCCCAGGAAAGGCAGCAACAAATATGAAAGAACAAAAGGAAACAGAGGTATAAAACAAGGAGATTTTTATTTCTAAAAGCTGAAATACTAAAGAACAACTGCAAATCAGAATCCTGTACTTGATAAATAAAAGCCAAGTAATTAACATTATCAGCTAATGATGCTTTGCTTGCGCCACCTACTACTTGAAATCGATTCTTCGCCAATGGGATGCTGAAGCAAATCGAGTTTATAAATGACCCCTAGGTATACGACAAGCTATTTGAGTCACAATATACCATGGAAACCAGCTGAATCCAGAAGCACTGCTTTGATTTGCTCAGCCATTAAGTCCTGCCCTTCTCTGCATTGCTGTTGAACAATAAACCAAATAACTAATCAATCTCTTGATCGAAACATATGAATGTCACCCCATATAGCAATATTTGGTCTGGATTACTGAAACTGAAGTTTAGGGGAAGAAAATAAACCTCAGTATCTTATTGTTTGATCTAGATAACCATTTCCAATACTAAATGATTGGTTCTTTGTTCTCTCCTCCAGTTTACTATATCATGTTACCTAGGTGGCAATCTTTCCTGGCTTGTACTATTTTGTCGATCGGGTGAATCCCGGCAATGGCTTCAAACTTATCCCGGGAGTAATTCTTTCACTGATCTAAGATCAACAATCACTCACCATTACCATTAAATTAGCTTTCAGATGGGGGAGCCGGGACCGGTGGAAGGTTTTAAAAATTTGTGGCAACAAAAGGAAAAAGAAGAAAAGAAAAGTGTATCAAAGCATTACCAACCTAGGTCCCACTACAAATTAGGATCGTTACATCAATCCATGAACAAAATAGTACATGTAGTCAGATCCTATACAGAAGGACAATAAGAGAGTTGAGCCTTCAACCTTAAGGGTCTCGGCTCATGGTCTGTAGCATTATTTGAACTTGCCTTTTACCTACACCAGTTACATTTTAAACTACAGCCAAACTAGCAAAATATAAAGGTCCATTCCTTTGTTGTTGTTGTAAGAGTTAAACACAAGAAATAACTCGATTTAGGGCTTTAGGTTTAGCATTGGAATTGGCTTGGAAAGAAGCCACGCATTCATTAACACTGTTACAAAGATGCTAGTTGCAACTTGCAATTATATGAGAACGTATATACTGTTAGATACACACACTAAAATTGATCTTTAAACGGAAATAACCAAAAGCATATGAAGCCAAGACGAGAAGAAAGAAGTGCACCTCAGCTCGGAACACATCCAGTGCAAATCCATTGAAACAGCTAATTACAGCTTGCTGTACATCCAATCCAAGGTTGTCTAGAGCTCGCATAGTGGAGAGCAGGAGACCTGGCCTGCGAGCACAAAACATGTGAATGTTGACAGCCCTTCCTTCCCTTAACCTAACCTCCACCTGGAAATTGCAGAAGCATAAAAGTTGGGAGTTAATTGAGTTATTGCTCAAAACATTTACGAAAAAACAAGTTACATTGAGTCATTGACACAACCTGGTGAAAGTTTAGGCAAGCATATGTCTGTCCAAATGTATATAGATCACTGAAACTTTCGGGAAATAACAAATATCTCGCTTCTTCAGTTATTCAAATTTCAAATCAAAGAAGCAGTTTGACTAAGGCTATGGATTGCAGCAGACAACATGAACTGTATACTTGCTAGCAACTGGGATTTGGAGCAAGATATACATGTTCAGCGGTTCCTTCTTTCCGTTGTAAATTGTAACATCATTTATCCAACAATATGAGGGGAAAAAAGAACAAAAACTTGATCCTCCTCAGTCTATCATATTTATACAATATAGAGTATTCTAATTTCATGATAATATCAATCGACAAATTCAAAACCTAACAAGTTTGATGAGCACATGTTTGGTCTATAGATGGATGGCCATTAAGCCTTATCGATTGCACAAGTGCATGTTAAAGGTTTAACAGGGCACTATTAACTTTCTGAAATCAACTTTAAACAAAAATCATTTGAAAGTCTATCAGTTCATAGTCGAGTTAGAAACAGTGCAAGTGTGCAACTTTATGCAACATGCTGGATCAGTGTATAACTTATTTGTCTCGGTGATATCATGCAAGTAACTATCAGAAAAGATCAAAAGAACACAAAAGCATCCATATTTTTCTCCTTTGACCCTAAAAATGTTCAAATTTATCATACATGTCAAAAATTTTGCCTAGTAGGGCAAAAGACTCGTACAACAGTGGAAATTAAGCAAATAAAGCAAACAATAGGGAAAAGAAGAGCAAACTTTTAGGTCCAAAAGTTTACCTTTGCCGGTTGGCTTTTAGAACTTGGGAATGAGCTGGGGCATAGTTCTTCCTTCACACGACATGGAAGGGTAGGTGGGGTCGGAGTCATCGGGTTGAAACTTGTAGATGGTGGCATCAAAGAGCCAGATGGAGCGGATTCAAGTTCAGTATGGAGATCATTAATCTTTTGCAGAAGCTCCTTCAAATAATCAATGGCATCTCCAAGTATTGAAGCCCTATCCATCTGTGACATGATAAGCACAATGAGCAGCCGCCATGGATATAAATTTCAATTAAAGGAACTCCAAAATTACCCTAAACAAATTACAACCACAATCACTCAACATTCAACAAGTAATATTAAAAGAAAAGGGGAAAACAAAAACTCAAATTAAACATGCATGTTCTCAAACTATCAATATAAATTAGGTGAGACACATCAATAGCATTCACTTCAAGATTCAAGACCAAATGACACATATAAAGATTCTAACTTTGTATCACAAAAGAACATGCTAGTCTATATTAATAATCAAATTCCTTGAGAACTTTCAAAGATAATATACCTTGCTAATCTTGGGCACAACAGACCTAAGCATGTAAAGCCTATCATTAAGCTTCTTCCTCCTCCGTCTCTCCGCCATCAGATTTTTCGCCGGCATCCCTTTCTTCTTCCCCTTCTGATCCCCACCGCCGGTAACCGTACTAGTTGCATTTGAGTTGCAACCGCCATTTTTCACAGTCTCCTCCGCCGTGCAATCATCATTCCTCTCATCAGAATCATAATTCAAGCCCGACATATCGATGCTGGCTTCCTCAATATCCCCATCTCCAACCCTCTTCCTCTTCCCCTCCGACGCTTCCGCCCCGAATTTCAGCCCCAAAACATCCAAATTCCCCAAATGATCAGATTCAACAGAGCCCTGACGCATCGCAGCTCGCTTCTGAAACAGAGTCGGCTGAGAACCAACGGAAGGGAAAACTTCAAGGGGCTTCAAAACCTTTCCTTTGTTCATAAACAGTGCATTCCCCGACCCGGCAAAAGCACCACCACTAAACCCACCGCTCAAAGAAGAAGCATTCTCGGTTCCAGCGAACAATCCCGTACCCTGAAACTCGGAGCTCGAGGTGAACTCGGGAGTACCCATTTGAGCCTGAGGGAAAACCATCAAATTCGGCTGAAACTGGGCGAGAAAAGCCGATTCGGAGCCGAAATCAAAGGCATTATCAAAAGGGTTGTTGCAGGAGACATTTAGAAGAGAAGAGAAGCAAGATTTAGAAGGCAACAAAGGGTGAGACTGTGAAGGGTCAAGCGCGAAGGCCTGTGAGGGAGAACAAGAAGAAGACGAATCAATCGGGTGGTGAAGAATGAGATTGTTATTATCAACCTGGTTAGAACCGAAGCCAAGCTCCTGGTTCATAGCAGGATTAATGTACCAATCGCCATCGAGCATGGACTTGAAGCTCGAAAGAGAAGCAGCCGACATAGCCAACTCATCTTCCTTAGCCTCGAGTCCATTACTGGTAACATTATTGGTGTTGGTTCGAGTCCAAGAAGAAATTGCATCTTCTTCTTCCTCTTCGCCGCCCATCCAAACGACGCCGTTCGCTCCGAGGACCATCTCTTTCACTCTCGGGCAGCTTCTGTTTTGCTTTTTTTTTGTTGGTTTTGGAAGAAAGGAAGTTACAGTAAGAGAAAAAGGAGAGGAAAAGTGAAGAAGCTTTGTATCAGCAGAGAATCGTAAGTAATAATTTGGGGGGAAAGAAAGAGAAAGAGAAAGAGATTGAGATTTCAAGATTGAACGTTACAAAATGTACTCCTTCTGTTCTGCTTTATCTCTAGTACGTCTATGAACACCATGTGTCTGCTGCTAATTGCTTTTGGGATAAACTAATTTTAGTCCTTTAACTTGACATTTTTTTAAATTAGTCCCTAACTTTTTTTTTGTACTGGTCATTGAGCTTGGATTCTTAGCCCACTTTTTTTTTGACAATAACAATTAAATTTTATTTTAAAAAATAAAAGACATTATGAATACAACACAACGCATGCAGAAGAGAGACTAATGAAAACTAATTTACCAAAATTTCATACAAAAATTCGGAGGTGCAAAGAAAAGTAAATATTTTTATAGAGATTAACATACTGTAAAAATTTAAAAGCATTCATGAATCTTCTTGTCTCTATCCAAACGAGACGCTTTACGAGGTGAAAAAGAGTGGTGGACGAACCAAATTATCAGGCAGATTGCTTCGCTACTCAGGTCTGATTACATTGGCAAATAACCATCAACCGAGTAGGGATCTATCTTTCTATGATCACCGGTAGAATCAAAATCAAAAACTAGCGCCTTAAAGATCTATGTACGAGTATCAAACGACCATTAAAGTATGTTAAAGTTATGTGAAAGCGACAGATGAAACAAACTAAAAAAATGCCACAAAGGCATAAGAAACGTGTGCCATAAAAATTGAAATTCTTATTAGAAATATAACAAAAAAATAATAAATTTTAGTGGACGACAATTAATATTAAAATTAATTACCGATCATCAAACCAAAGAAACAAATAAAAGGAGGAGATTGCGGGGCTTCTTAGCCCTCTTTTAATCCTTTGCATGATTTATAAAAGATATTGGCTTTGTTTGGTAAAAAGATGTTTGCACCAAAATTAGAGATTTGACTGGTCAAATTCGTTAATTTGAATGTTTGGTAAAGAGCGGATTGGGTGAAATCTCTAATTTTAAAAAAGCTACTAATATGAGCTATTTGAAATTAGAAGTTTTGACATAAAAGTTATAAATACCCTTTTACCCTTAACCATTATCAAAAATCTCTAAATTAACCTAAATTTAATTATTTCTATTTTAATTGTTCAACCTCACATATTTACATTGTGACATTTGTAAACTAATACTTTTTGTTTATTTTTTTCTTTTTATTCTCACACGTTTATATTTGTATTTAAATTTTATAATGAATAAAATTGTGTTAAAATTAATTATATGAATAATAAATTAATATATAGATCCTTCAAATATGCTTAGTAATGTTACATTAAAAAATATTTTTCATAATTCAATTAATATTAATAGATACAAAATATTGATAATTAATAAAATATTCAAATATGTATCATATATAATCATGTCCTTATATGTCATTTTGCTTTTTTAAATAATCAAACAGCTATCAACTATCAGTTAATTTTATCAAACACTTTTATACAATTAACTAATACGATCTGCTAGTCAAATCAGCTAATGTAATCCACTATCTACTATCAACTATCTACTAATTGCCAAACACAACCATTTATTTTACAGTTAGTTTTGAATTTTCCTTCGATGAAAGGAAGAATTTTGCTATTGAATCATTTCGTATGGGAAATAAATAATTAATACATATGTATTAAGGAAGTAAGATTTTGTCGATTGAGTACGATTATTTGACATTGTCGATGGTACAATATAAAATAGGACGTTAGATCGAATACGTTTACGCGTTTAATATCTTCTTATTTATTGGTCTAGTGGGATGGTACATTATGTCTTTTTAAGTAAGGTCAGATGTTTGATTCATAGCGTTGTGAATGAAAAAAACTGGGCTGGGATGGTCGCCCTCATATTAGGCCTATGCAAAACTCGATCCGAATTAGTCGTCTAATGAGTTGGATATCGGTAATTAAACAAAAAAAAACTTGTGTGAGCTTTATTTTTACGCATTAAATAATTAATTAATTCATATATTTTAGATAAATTAGTTTGATTATAATATAAACACATTTTGAAAAGTATAAAAAGTATGAATTTGTTACATTCATAAATTCTTAGAAATTTTAAATTAATGCTAAAAAAATCAACAAATCCATGAATTAGTCCCTTTAGTATAGAGGCTAACGCAAATTAGTCCCCATATTATTAAATAGCCCAATTTAGTCATTGTACTAATAAAAAGAAGGGTAAACTTCTTCATTGACCATCATACTTTTGATAAAGTTGCGATTTACCACATTACCTTTTTTACGAAGCAATTAAACCACCAAATTATTTAAATAGTATCAATGTAACCACCAGCCGTTAGAGGTTAACGGCAAAGTGACGTGGCCAGTTAAAAAAGGGTATAATTACATATTTAGTCATTGCTATTTACACATTTTTTCAATTTAGTCCTAATTTTAAATTAATAAAATAAATTAATTATTTAATTATGTGGTGACACGTGTCAACACCTTATTGGGAGACTTTAATTATTTATATTTGATTTAATAAATATATTTTCCTCCTCCAATTAGGTGGTGACACGTGTCATCACCTATTTAGAGGAGAAAAATGAAATCAAGCATTTTGCTTGAGGAGTGAATCAAGCCTGGGCACCCTACGAAATGAGAGTGGCTTAGCCACTGCACCAAGGACAAGTTTGTGCTTTATATCACTAAATTAAATATATATGTCTTATTTTTTTCTGCATTTATTCTTTTAATTTCACATATATAATCATCGAATTAATTTCACATATATAATTATCGAATTAATTATATATATATATAAATATAAATAATTAAAGTCCTCCAATAAGGTGTTGACATGTGTCACCATCTAATTAAATAATTAATTTATTTTATTAATTTAAAATTAAGACTAAATTGAAAGAATGTATAAATAGCAGAGATCATATATGTAATTATATCATTTTTAACTGGTCACGTCACCATGCTGTTAACCTCTAACGGATGGTGATTACATTGATGCCATTTAAAAAGTAATGTGGTCAAATCAAAACTTTATCAAAAGTATGGTGGTCAATGAAGTAGTTTATCTTAAAAAAAAAATAAAGGGCTAATTTGATTTTATTGGGATCTTTTTATTAGTTTATATATTAAATTGATCCAACAATTTTGATGTTTTCTTCCGTTACTCAAGAAATGATAAAGGTTAGATGTTGATAAACAACTTGGTTACTTTAATTAATGCTCAATGTTGATTAATGATAAAGGTTAGAGGTTGATAATTTGAGTTCGAGTCGTATTAGTTCAAATAACTATGGTATTTGATCGAGTTTAGATATTGAAATTCAAAATATTTTACACAATATATAGATAGGTTTATGTAATTAAACCAATATTTTGGACCGGGAAATGTTATTTCTACTGATTTATTTCAGAAACATAGCTGACATACATACACACCAATCGAATCATGAAGATTGATGTGCGTACATAAAATATATGAACCTTCACCTTGGAAGTTTGTGTTTCAGTGATTCAAATAAAATTTGATTTATAATATGAGACTCGAATAATTTAAAGTTTTTAGTAATTAGTGGATCAGTTTTTAAGTTTGAGTCAAGTCCCTAAACTCTGCCTGATATATGTATATTGCATATGAAAAGAATATATGTATATCATATATGGTTATACAAAGTTGTTTAAGTTGAAGTCAATTATTATCATAATATTATAAAAATTTACAATTAAATTCGAATAGAAATGTGAACAACTCGACTCAAAAAATATCAAATACTAAAATTTAAAATATAAAATAAGACTCGTCCATTTGATCAATTCGAAGTTTATTTGGCTCGACTATAGAGAATACTCACCTGTCACCACTAGTAATATTTTTTGTAACCTTGTAATCCCCTACCAACTACGCAGCATGACCACATCCTAAAAAAAGAGTGAACTAATTAAATGACAGCCTAATTGTAAAAGTGGTTTTGATATGACAAAATTGAAAATATAGGTCATGTTTGGTAAAGAGCGGTTTGAGTAAAAATTAGAGGTTTGTTTAGTTAAATTCGCTAATGTTGTTGTTTGGTGAACAACGGATTGAAAGATTGGATTGTGGTGAAACTGCTAATTTTGAAAAAGCTCTTAATACGAGCTTTTTGAGATTAAAGGTTTGATATTAGAGTTGTAAAGACTCTTTTACCCTTAGCAGTTACCAAAAATCTCCAAATAACCTAAATTAAATATTTTCTCACCCTATTTATAAGTTAAATATATTTATTTTAGTATTATCACATATTTATATGTGTATTTAAATTTATTAATTAATTAAATTATATTAAAATAATTATATAATTAATAAATTAATATATAAATCATTCAAATATGTTTAGAAAAGTTATATTAAAAATAATTTTTATAAATCTAATTAATATTAATTAGATACAAAATATTGATAACTAATAAACTATTCAAACAAGTATTGAATATAATCATGTCCTTATATGTCATTTTGCTTGCTTAAATAATCTAACAGTTATCGGCTATCAGTTAATTTTACTAAATACTTTTATACAACCAGCTAATACAATCCGCTAATCAAATCAACTAATACAATCAGCTATCAGTTAATGTAATCCGCTATCAGTTAATTGTCAAACAGGGCCATAATAATCATATCAGAACCATTTATAGTTAGGTGGACATCGAAACTCCATCGAATTTATTTTCTATGTAAGGCCTTCTCTCTCACTAAGAAAACAATCAATTTAAAGATATCGAAACTCTGTTCAAATCTCACTAGACCCTTCATGCTTTCTTAAACCTACCTTCATATGAGTTACTAATTTTCTAACCTAAACCTTATATCATCAAGGACTAAAGTGAAAAACCAGATATAATTCAAGAGCTAAATTGAGTATTAACCATATATATATATATATATATACGGTTACAAACAATGCAGTGTAACAGTCGTATCGTAACGCTTTTTAAAGTCACCACAATCGTAATTTAAAAATACAATAATTTTTCGAAAACACAATATCCGAAACGTCTAAAACCACTCTACCACGTTATATCCGCAACTGCGACCGGAACTGTAATTTACCTAGTGGTAACATTCAAATTGCAGCTGCTTAGCTGTGGCTGTCAGCTGCTGGTTTAATTTCCTTCGTCTTCTTTTTTTTCTTTCCATTGAAACCCAAATAAAAAGCAGAAAGTAATAATTAGTGCCCATAATATTTGTCATTTTCTGGCACCTTTAATTAAATCTGGAATAAATCTTTGTAAAACAAAACCCAAGTTTCTCGTGATCTCCTTTTCCGCTCACCGCTCCTCCTCTCCAATCAACCAGCTCCTTCAACCTTTTCAATTTTCTCGTTTTCCAACTTGATTTTGCTCTTGTTTACGAGTTTAACTTGGATTTTGGTCAGCACACCGAAGAACTGAAATGCAGCGTTTTCTTTGCTTTCTAATTCGCCAACTTCTGCAAGCCGCCAGAGCCCAGACGCCAAGACCGAGAGAGAAGACGACTGAGGGAAACCAGGAAAAAAAAAGCGACGTTGGCGGTTAATTTGGGATTTTGGTCCCTATATTAAGCTCAATTTGAGATTTAGTCCCTTTTGCTTAGGGTGAAGATTTGATCGAGTCGAGTTAGTCTGGTTGATGAGTCTTATTTTATAACTTAAGCTCTATTTAAACTTTTTGAGTCGCGCTTTTTGAATTATTGTTCAAATTTAATTGTAAAAACTATAATGTAATGGTCTTAATTGGTTTCAATTTAAACAATCTCAACTATTTTTTGGATCATTGGATGGATGAAACGGATGGTTGAGATTAATAGTAGAATATGTGAAAATTATCACATGGAAATAAAAAGTAAGGACGTAACATCAATCATCCATTCTCCCATCCAACAATCCAAAAAAACGTATAAAACTTAAAATCTTTTACATTGTATAAGTGGATCCTAACCATATATATTCATATTTTTACATGTGTGATATAGATGTATCAAGCAAAGTTGAAAGACTCGTCTCGAACTTAAACTTCTAATCACTAAAAGTTTTAAGTTATTCAAAGTCACATTTTATAACTCAAATTTTATTTTAATTTTTTTGAAATGAACTTATGAAATTATGAGTCGAGTTAATTTTTTCGCGTTGAGTTGAAAAAAATAATTTTTTACGAATCGAGTTTTTCTCAACCATGCTTTACTTTATTAGACATGTTTTAATCCTTTACTTCAATTCACGTAATTATTAAGATCGAGTAAAGAAACGAAGAAGAACGAAACCGATTCAAACCGGGATATTCACTACGATTTTAGCTCAAATTTCTTAAATTCATCAATATTTTAACTAAATGATAAACTGTATTAATAGTTTGTACTAACTAATGATATTATAAAAGTAGATGACCAAATTTGGTCAAATTAAAACATAGAGACTAAATATCAAGATTGAGCATAATAAAGGAACCAAACCCAAAATTTGACCGAAGTGGACTGTTTCAACTTTCAACAAATTAAAATAATTGAGACGCAATCGTAGACCCCTCTGTCTCTCTCTTCACGTGAGAGAGTAGAATTGCATGGAGAACATGAAAGGCATACGTGGCAAACATGCAACTAATGAAAGAAGATGTACTGAATAATCAAAGGCTTCTATTGCAAGGCTGCCAGCCTATATCAGATATCGTATACCTGTTCCCACCGTATTTGTACCGTACCCCATTTGTCTTCCAACTTTGCCTTTACCGTATCCCCTTTGTCTTCCAACTTTACTCTCGAAACAGACATAAACATAAAATTTTATGTCAAAGATGTGAACTTTTAAAATGTTATATTAAAATTTTAGGGGTATAAAATTACAGAATTTTAAGAGGTGTGAAATATCAATAACAAATACAAAAAATGACAGGTAGAGGGCTCTTTGACAGCTTATAAAGATGAGATTGGGACTGTGACCAAAACTAAGGGCCGTTTAACATTGCTTATTAAAAGTGTTTTTAGGGCCAAAATCATATTTTGAGGTAGAAATAATGCTAAACAATTAATTTTTGGAGAATAAACTGCTTTTAAAAAGTGATTTTTAACACAAATGCAAAAATTAAAATTTTTAGCTTTTGCGGTTAGAAAAGTACTTTTGAAAGTTAAATTATAATTTTAAACTTTATTTTCTATTGTGTTTATTTTTAATTTATAACTTTATAATTTTTTACGAATAATAATTATATAATTAATAAATTATTTTTTAGTTTAAAAATTATATATATTTATTCATATCAAGTTTTAAATAAAATATTTTAAATATATTATATTTTTAAGGAACATCTACAATTATTAGAAAAATATGTATTTATTAATAAAATATTTTTATATTTTTATGATAATTTAAGTTGATTTATATCATATACTATAATATTAAATAATTTAGATATATATATATATATATATATATATATATATAATATCATGTTTAAAATGGTCGTTTATCTTCTTAAAAACACTTTTGACAGCAATACTAAACACCTAAACTCAAACTCAAAAGTCCAGAAATACTTTTGAATTTTTTTTTTCAAAAAACACTTCTGAAAAATATTTTTTTAAAAATAATACTAAACTGGCCCTAAACCCTCAGAATAAGCTTATGCTATATCTACTAATAGAGAAATAGTTAGGTGAGATAAAAAAAAGGCTTCCAATGTACATTCTTCAATTACCCCCAAATCCAGCCATCAATTAACTGATGGTGAGTAGCTGCTAACTGTGTATTTTCATGTGATTGTATTTATAGCTTATGATAATGGCATATAGACATGTAAAAGAGGCTTGGAATTTCTTTTATTATCATAGTACTACAATGTACTAGAGAGCACAAGTGGAGTGTCAATGAATAGCACAAGTGAAGTGTCAATATTATTCATTGTCATCGAGCTGGATGAGACACTAGATTAGGGATGAGCACGGGTCGAGTCAGGTCGGGTTTTTGGTCTACCCGAACCCGATTCGAAAATAAATATCCTAAACATGCACTCGACCGAACATTTTCTTTAAAAAAATTGACCCGACCCGAAAATAAATATCCTAAACCCAACCCGAACTATAGAAAGAAAAAAATAATTTTAGGGACCTAATTGTAAAAACTAATTTTAGGGGACTTAATTGCAACAAAAATATAATTTGAAGGACTAAATTTTAAATAAAAATTCAATTTTAAGGACCTAATTATAAAAAATATATAAAGAGGGGGTATTATTATAAATATCCCTAAAAAATTTAAGGGAACATTACACAATTAGTCCTAAGTCGGGTCGGATATTTTCACCCTAAACCCGAACCCAACCCGAACCCAATTGTTTCATTAAAAAATCCGACCCGATTGGGCCGGGTCGAAACCTGACTAGATCGGGTAAAATGCCCATCCCTACAATAGACTTATGTAGTACCCAATCTGAATTAGTCGGAATACTTGTGGTTATACAAAATATTGCAGATTGTTAAAAATAGAAACCACGGATTAAAGCCTCAAATTCAGAATACAAAAGTTTTCAGACAGCTTCCCCACAAAAGGTTCATCCACCACTATGTTCAACAAAACCTTAAAAATGGAGCTCCCTAAATTGGAGGTTGTCCATAAATAAACTAAAGAATCAATCTATTAAAC
The DNA here is from genome assembly GCA_030270665.1 of Hibiscus trionum. Lineage (NCBI taxonomy): Eukaryota > Viridiplantae > Streptophyta > Magnoliopsida > Malvales > Malvaceae > Hibiscus > Hibiscus trionum. Next base: position 43,695,469 of record BSYR01000004.1, read on the forward strand.
CTAATATACATCATCTCCAACACTTTACCTTATTATCGTTTGTTGTCTTGACGAAGATGCTCGGAATCAAGACATGGCAATGTGCATTCATCAAGCAATGTTGATTGTGAAGGAGACGTAGGGATGAGCATCGGCATCACCTCCTAAACCTGCCATTGCTCCGCCTTCTTCTTCAGCCTTCCAGTATGTGCTGCATTTTAAGGAGGATCGGTATCAGTGTTCAAAATAACTCATTTCAATTTTCAACACAATTAACAGTTCAAAATAACTCGTTTCAACGCCATTAAAGGTTGTTTACCTGTTTGAGCTATCGCATAATCCTTCAAGGATGGATCGGATTTTCTTCTCACTCTTCACAGATGGGGACAGAACGCATGCCTGGTATCAAGTTCAAAACCAGCACTTAGTATTCAAACGAATCATGGTTCAGAAATAATTGTAGAAAAAAGAGAGTTAAAGTTACCAGGAAAGATGGCGGCAAACCATATCTCAGAATGCTCTCTGCAAAGAGACGTACAGCACAAAAGTGCATCCAGGAGCTGAAAACCTACAGGCAAGCAACTCATTTAAAAACCCGTTCAAAATACGGCAAGATTTGAGGGGTTTTACAGGGAAAAGGAAGGAAATAATATAACACCTCCCCATAACTAGCGTAACACCATTGCAAAAGAGAGCTTCGCAAGCTATCTTGATCTTGTACCAATTTCTCTAGTTCCTGCTTTCGACTTTCTTGTGCTTCTGGACTATGTTCAAAATCACGAATCTGAAAGACATCAAAAGAAATGCAGCAACAATGGGAATAAGACATCTTCCAAGAGAATCAAACATTTTTTTACACGCCATTGCATAATATTACCCAAAAGAAATATCACTCAAATAAAAGACAATGCAATGCAACCGTAGAATGCACTCACTTGGAAGCCTCTTTCGCGTGCACTAGTTCTGAAATTGTCAGCAACACGACCAAACAATGTGACAGTGTAAAGAGCATATTCATTATCTTCATACAACTTCTTGGAGGACCGAGGGACCTGAAATCGCATAGCTGTGTTACTCAGAATGACCTCAACAAACAATAAGAAAGTTCAACAACAATAAATTAACGAGACTACTGATATAAAGATTGAGTACTATAACCACTAACAGAATTAAAATAAAAAAAAAGTTATAAATAAGATGACAAAACTATCGATGTTCACTCATTAATAAACTAAGAGTTTTATCCCCAAAAATGAATTCTATTGCTCACATCACCGTGAATAAAGTCATAAACTTGAACAACAAGTCAGCATCCAAAGATTCAGCCATTCCCGAGGCTTAAACGTATCACAAGAGTAACTGCTCTGTGAGGTGGCCTTGTATATCACAAGCAACAATGATTTTGACAGCTGAAGTTACAACTTTAAACCACGGATGATATTGCTTACCACATAGCTAGTCAATGTTTCATAGCTTGACAACCAATCCTTCTGCGAATACTTGGGAACAACCGCGAGGAGAGTCACTAGGTGTTCAGAAGTAATAATATCCTCCGGCTTTACTAGATTAGACAGATCACGAACAGCCAAGCTAAAACATGCAGAATTTGATCAGCTATTAAAAGTAAAATGTTCTTGCTTATGCACCAATCAGACGCTGAAGCAAAAGTCATACCTTCCACTTTGCTTTCGATTTATGGCATTAAGTTGCCCACGCACATTGTTATACTCAGCAACACGAACCTAACATAATAAACAAACACTCTAAGATCCGATTTCCGTTCAATCGATACATGTAAGAAACTAACATAACATGTATATAGGCGTGTAAATCAGAAATTCAGCGAAGAATTACCTTGAGATCATCCTCAATCTTTGCCACAAGAGTGTGAATACTGTCAACAATCTCCCTCAAAGAGGACATTGTCGGGTACTTCGCCTCATCCCAAACAAACCTGCAATCAAAAAATTGTCCATAATAACCGGTGACAAGTGACAACCATAACTAATACCACATTCATTCACTGGATTGAGCAAAATTTTACCTCGTAAGATAAGAATCAACGGGAACACCATCAACAGAGAGAGCATTGCTCTCCAACCCCGAAACTCTCTCTAGTTCCTCGATCTGCCTCCTGATTTTGTGAGAAACGCCTTCGATAAAGGTATTTGACTGCTCACACATCAAAATCAATTCTAAAAGTTGTACAAATTATATATATATATCGTTTTAAACGAATCAAAACACATTAATCATGAATCGGTGTATAAATCAACAAAACAGATCTAAAAAAGAGGAGAATTCGATGAATAAGAGCAGAAAGAAGAGGGGAATTACTTTGAAGAGATCATCGCTGAGAGCAAGGAGGGAATCGAGAGTTCCAACGCGCAGATTGGGGAAATTGAACTGCGGAATCAAAAAGAAAGAAGGTAAGCAAATCGGATGTATAATTGAGGGAAAAGAAGAGAGATAATGAGATGAGATGATACTCTGTAAAGAGGAGTGTCGAAGGAATGCTTGGAGATTAGGTCTTGTAAGCTATTCCACAACGCGGAGGCTGATTTCTGAACCGGAAGAGACACCGCCCAGTATCTGCTCGCCATTGGCAACAAGGAAAACTAAACCAAAACAATGAAACAGAGAAACAGTGGGAGAGAAAACAGAATCCCAGGTCCGATGTATGTCTTATGGCAGTTGGCAAAGGTAAGGAAGGATCGTAAAATAAAATTATACTAATAAAAAATTATTATTATTATTATTATTATTATTATTTGAATAATTTTTTTAATTGTTTAAGGTTAAACCACATTACTTAATTATATATTTTAAGCTTAATTGATCAAATTATATTGTATTTTCGAGATATATGTTTAAAGTATTTTTTAGACGAAATAAATGTCTAATATTTTATTTTGTAGTTATTTTAAAAAAAATTCACGACAAATATTAAAATATTTACGTTATCAAATTAAAATGTGACACACGATCTATTTCTTTATTTTAAAAAAATTATAAAAAACTTTAATTTTACAAACCCTGAAATCTGTAATTTATTAAAAATCTCTAAATCCTCTACTATAATTTATGTACTTATAAATTTCTCTCATTCGATTGTCTATTCAACCACAACCAACCACTACTTTCTTTATTGGATCCTCACAATTGATAACTCAAATCTTACGTCATAAAAAATTGACAAATGAGCGGCCAAATAAACCACGAAAACGTTGAACGTGAAATCTTCAATCGAACGACGGATGACCAAACAATTAATTCAGCTTTGTGACTAGTGCGACGAGAAGAAGAGACCTCATTGCTACCGCGACATCGTGGTGTTCGACATGGTAAAGGAAAAGATTAGGAATTTTTTGAAAAAACATTAAAGTTTTGGGGGTTTTTTTAAAAGAAGTTAATGATTTTTTTAAAACAATAATTAAGTGAAAATTAAGAAATAGTTCATTTTATTCTCTTATTTACTTTCTTCTTTTGTCAATGTAGTACATGAAATAAACCATCAGCATATCTAAATTGTAGGTGGTGTTTATGTTTGGCTTCTGGTTGCATGCTGTGTAGAACATGCTTATATTATTGATTGCAAACCAGGTGAGTGACTTTTCATATTATAGAGGACATGGACATCTTATGTTCCATCCCTTTCAAGCTATAAGCTCACACATATTCTATTACAGGCATAATGCTAAAAAAAATATCCTTAATGTTTGATTGAATAGTCATTTTAGTCCATTTTTTAATTAATTTAACCCTTAACATTTTATTTTGGGTCGAAATGGCTCATATGCGGATGAAAATTGTTAGTCAACTGACGATAAGTAACTTGAAATGACGTGACAAACCTACATGGCAGTGCACGCCGCGATAGCAGTGTCATGTAGACAACTATGCTGACTTGACATAATGACACATCAGTCAAAATATATTTTTATAAAGTTGTATAAAATATAAAATATATTTTCTCTTCTGACGCGTCATTCTGTCAAGTCATTTTAAGTTGTTTATCGTCAGTTGACTAACAATTTTCATTTGCAGAGGGGGCCATTTTGACACAGAATAAAACGTTAGGGGTTAAATTAGTCAAAAACAAGAATACAAGCCAAAATGATTGTTCAGTCAAACATTATGAGCACTTTTTGGCTTTATGCCTCTATTGTAACAACAATACCTTACCCTGCCTTACTTCTTTTAATTTAACTACGACTTAACCGTCAAATAGGTGCCTAGACTATACTCTTTTTTCAGTTAGGTGCCCAAACTACTTTTCGGGTCAACTAGGTGCCTAACATTTCATTCCGTAACCCATTTAAGGTTCGTCGTTAATTTTTTTCGTTAAAAGACACGTGTCACCTCCAGAAAAATCCAAAATTATATTAATAAAAGAAAATAAAAATAAAAGTGTATCATGTAAGTTTCAAACATTCTCAAAATAGTCACCAAATCCTTAATCCCCCCCCAAAATCGACTACTCCCGCAGCCGTCGGCCGCTTTGCTGGCGACGAAATGAAGCGTCCTCCCCTCGCCAAACAACCCCACGCCGTTCGTCTTCCTTCTTGCAGCCGTTCGTCGCGAATCGTTTGAAAGAACTATTCGACAGTTTTGTATATTCGCACGACGTCAGTTGATTTCCCGTGACGGGATGGTGGGGGAAATGAACGTGATGGTCCGGCGACCAATTTGGTGGGCAGCGGCGTGGCAATCGGCGGCGAAATCAGCCTAAATCAGGATTTAGATTTTGGGGGTTGTTTTGTAAAATTTGGAAAATTTAAAGATTTTTTGAAAATTAATTAATTATGTTTATTTTTAATATAATTTTGAATTTTTCTGGAGGTGACACGTGTCTTTTAACGAAAAAAATTAACGGCGAACCTTAAATGAGTTACTGAATGAAATGTTAGGCACCTAGTTGGCCTGAAAAATAGTTTGGGCACCTAACTGGAAAAAAGAGTATAGTCTGGGCACCTATTTGACGGTTAAGCCTTTAACTATCGATATCTAATTCATTGGTTGACTAATCTGGATCAAGTATTACAGAGGTCTATTAAGAGGGTCACCCTCCTAACCCAATTTATTACATTTACAACATCAAAATTCAAACTTCAAATCTTATTTAAAAAATCTAATACCTCATCTCATTAGACAAACTGATTTACCTCCTACTTTAATTAACATTTCGGACTACAAATACAAAGACTACTAGTCCACCTTCATGCGTTATCATGATGCAGGCACTCTCTCTATATTGAAGCTTTCCTAGTTTCATCCAACAATTAATGCAATGATTTCAACCCCAAAGTTGATTTCCATACTAAAAACCAATGTAAGTCTCCATTCAAATATTTTCACCTAATTCGTATAGCGAAATAAGACATTAAATCTCTAAAATAAAAAAATAATCGCCATCACTTTTCAAAAGATTTTTATTTTATTTTTCCTTGGCTTTCACTTTCAGGTCTCAATTATGTTCTTTCTCCTTGTAATTATACGCACAAGTGGGGCAATAATTATTTATAGAATATTTCATTTTCATTAGCCAAAACCTTTTCGGCCTAACCACTCCCAATTTACATTACTAATAAATTAATAATCCTGTGGTTGTTTGATTATATATGTTAGTTTAGTGGTGTGCTTCAGTAAACGTCATGGCCTTAATTGTTTTTGTATTTGTTGTTGCTTTTGCTTGTTCAGGGTGGGTAGCAATGTAGCATACACGTCACACAAAATTTTGACTATAATTTAATATTATTCTAACATTTAAAAACCACGTTTAATTGAGATTCATTAATTATTTGAGTGGTGAAGAATATTCATGTTGTTTTATTTTGTATGAGTTCGAATTCCAACATTTATTTTGAGAATGCAAATTATCTCTACTTAATAAGAAAACGACATTTAATTATGTGAATATTTAATGTACACACATGTGTTACGTTTGAGAGAGTTGGGGAAATTAATCTTATATTGAAAAGAAAAAAGTGTCATATTAATGTATAAATACGATGACTTTGACCATGTTTGGTAAAGAGCGGTTTGGGAAAAATTAGAGGTTTTAGGTATAATTAGAGGTTTGACCAATCAAATCCGCTAATATTGTTGTTTGATGAACAACGGATTGAAAGAGTGGATTGGGGTGAAACCGCTAATTTTGAAAAAGCTCCTAATAAGAGCTTTTTGAGATTAGAGGTTTGATATTAGAGTTGTAAAGACTCTTTTACCTTACCAGTTACCAAAAATCTCCAAATAACCTAAATTAAATATTTTCTCACCCTATTTATAAGCTAATCCTATTTATTTTTTTCTTTTTATTATCACATATTTATACGTGTATTTAAATTTATTTATTAATTAAATTATATTAAAATAATTGTATAAATAATAAATTAATATATAAATCATTCAAATATGTTTAGAAAAATTATATTAAAAATAATTTTTAGAAATCTAATTAACATTAATTAGATACAAAATATTGATAACTAATAAACTATTCAAACAAGTATTGAATATAATCATGTCCTTATATGTCATTTTGCTTGTTTAAATAATCTAACAACTAACTGTTAATTTTACCAAACACTTTTATACAATCAGCTATTACAATCCGCTAGTCAAATAGTTAATGCAATCAGCTATCAGCTAATATAATTCGCTATCAGCTATCAACTATCCGCTAATTATCAAACAGAGTCTTTCTATATCTTATTAGACATATCCTTATGAAAGAAGTTAATGATCTCGTAACAAATGGTATCAGAGTAACATAAAACATCTTCTACATTCTAATCCTACCATGCTAGTGTAGTAGTGTTAAAGCAAAATAGCCAAATGGGGTACCCACCCATCATGATATTCATCAAAATCTCATTGTTTGTTATGTCTTTAATTATACCCCCAAGGCCAAGCAGTAACCGTGGCAATAGCAGCAGTAGGTGGAAATTGGAGGAACATGAATGTGAGCATCTCCCCGCATGGCACTAACAAAGTGGGTGGGGGGACATGCCACAGCAAAATTTGACTCTTTATCCATTTGGCCACAACAAAACAACAATGATCAAACACAAAGTAACAAGACTTCTAGCATTGGTGGGTTTGCTTTATCTTAATGCTGTCGCTGTTTTAAGTAAGATTAAAAGTTTAAATTCTGACAATGTAAATAGAGTAATTTGGTTGAGAGCATGGACATATCCAAGATTGAACTACGAAGGGGCATATTGATTAACTTTGAAATGAATAGGTATTAAAAAGTTATTAAACCATAAAAATTAAGAGAGTTTAGGTTTAATTTTACAAATTTTAAAATTGAAAGGTCTTAAAAAGTAATTAAACAAAAAAATGAGTGATCAATGTTTAATTTTATTAATTTTTAGTTGACAGGGTCTTAAAAACAATAAACCATGACATTTTGAGAGGAGCAAAGACTTAATTGAATAGTTTTAAAGCTCTTAGTGCCTAAAATGCAATTAACTCGTCAAATTTGAGGGGAACAATTGTCCCTCCCACCTATAAGATGGTTCCGTTCCTGATTAAGAAAGTTGCCCTTATAATAGATACTTGCAGTACCTGATTCGGATTAATTAATCAATAAATTAAATATCAACGATTATAGATCAGCATGAAGCATATATGCTCATGGAACATCACTTGTTATGAGCTTAGTATTAGAAATTATCTTAGAGGAGACACAAACCCCCTGTAGTGAGATGTATGGAATATTTATCAAAGGAAACAAGGGAGAATTCAATGATACTCCATATTCAAATTATGTCTTCATTATGTCCTAAAGGAATCCTAAGGTTTTTACTTCTATCAACATCCCACTTTACAAAAAGAGATGGCAAGGTGAGATGCCTTTTCCTAGAAGGCTAATCATCTTCCATGTTCATTGTGAAAAAAAATAGTATAAATATTTTATACACAGGCGGTGAAAACTTTCAGTTTCCACAAGCGCCTTAGTTTTAGGGTATAAGGAGTTAGTTTAGGGTTTAGGGTTTAGGGGTTTAGGTGTATGAGGTTAGAATTTAGGGATAGTTGTTTCAACTTAAGGTTTAGGGTTATAATTTAGGGTTTATAGGTTAAAACCTAAACCCTCACCATATTATCTTAAAAACTAAACCCTAACCTATAAACCCTAAATTACAACCATGAACCTTAAATTGAAACAACTATCCCTAAATTCTAAACACCTATATCTAAACCATATACCCTAAACTAACTTCATATACCCTAAAACTAAGGCGCTTGTGGAAACTTTCAGTTTCCACCGCCTGTGTATAGGATATTAATCTAAAAAAATAATACACATTGTATATGAGCGTAGTTAGGATTAAACAATGTGAGAAATAAAATTGTTTAATTTTAAAATTATCAGGTTCTTATAAGTAGTAAAGATAAAATTTAATCCGACAAGTATTCAAACCAACAAAGACCACAATTGTCGTTAAACAATGATTTGAAACAGTGGCGGAGTTAGGGACCAAAATGATAAGGTTGAAGACTTGATTTTCAAAAATTAGAATGATTTCGAAATAATCTTTGTTGTGTTGTAAATCACTTGTGAATGGATGCAATTGCACACAAAAGATAGGGTTTGCACAAAGTTCCTTTTTTGCTCGCCTTAGGCGATTTGACTTGGGCTTGCTTTAATAATCTCTTCCTAGGGGAATATTGGAGGAAATGAACGAAAAAAATAAAGTACTACAGATTAAATTTAATCCGGATGATATTATAATTAATATAAGGAAAATACTTTGATGCACAAGCTTGTGTAAACTTTAGTTTACACAAGCCCTTTAATTTTAGGGTTTAGGGTTTAAGATTTTAGGTTAGGGTTTAGGGGTTTAGTATGTAGGGTATATAATTTAAGGTTTATGGTTAGAATTTAGAGTTTAGGGTTTAGGGCTTAGGGTTTAGGTTTTAGGTTGCTAGGGTTTGTGATTTAAATTTTAAATTTTATAAAAGGGTTGTGTAAAAAAAATTTACACAGCTTGTGCATCAAAATAAAACCCTTAATATAATATATTTAAAGACGTAAAATTAAGGGTAAACTATCTGTTTGACCACCAATCTATTGGGAAAGTTTTAAAATGACCACCATAGAAAAAAACGCGTCATTTGACTACCCAAACTATTAAAATGGGATCAATTTGGCCACCTGCCGTTAAGAGGCTAACGGAAGGGGACGTGGCAGTTAAAAAATTAAAGGTATAATTACACATTTCGTCCTTACTATTTACACATTCTTTCAATTTAGTCCTAATTTTAATCTAATAAAATAAATTAATTAAGTGGTGACACGTGTCAACACCTTATTGGAGGAATTTAATTATTTATATTTGATTAATAAATTATTTTCCTCCTCCAATCAGGTGGTGACACGTGTCACCACCTAATTAGAGGAGAAAAACAAAGTTAAACACAAATGCCATCCAGGGGAATCGAACCTGGGTGGTGTAGGTGCAAAAGCAGTGGCCAAGCCACTGCACCAAGCACAATTTTGTGCTATAAAACACCAAATTCAATATATATCTTTTTCCCTGGGTTCTGGGTTCTCATTGTCTTCATCTTAGCAATTCTCCATAGTCAGAGCTGGACATCTTGTCATGTTAGAATGATAGTGCCATATTTGATCTTGTCTTGGTGTGTAGTGTTTTGCTTAGTTTTGTGGCCAGAAATATGCTAGTAATTGCAGTAGCTTTTTAGGCTAGCAGTCCATAGACCATAATCACATGTTTCATGTGAAATGTATATAAGATTTTAAGTTTTTTCCTTAACCCCTAAATAGTATTTTGACTATTGAAAAAAGAATAAGTCAATTATAATCTAAACTTAATTCAAAAAATATGGCTAAGATGTCATTTGCTGCTAATTAAGATGGCATGTGAGGTTCCCCAATCTGTTTTAACCATCTCTGCTTTAATTAAGTGTCTTCATGTTTATTCACCAATTATTATAGTTATATATATGATATTTCGACTAAAGCATTTTGAAATTTCAACTTCTGCTCCTTGCAGCATCCTTTGTTACTAAATAAAAACCGCAAATGAACTTAACTGAAACTGAGCTTTCTGCATTTTCATCTTGGTTTCCTCTTATGTTTATGTCATGATCTTCATGCCAAAGAATAAGTTTCATTTACATGAAAGTGGAATTTGACCTTTGCACAACATTTATCTTATATCGAGCATTTATCTTATTTCAATTCTGCAGGTTGCAGAGCATTTTATAGATGATGAAGATGAAGACAATGAAAACCCAGAACCCAGGGAAAAAGATATATATTGAATTTGGTGTTTTATAGCACAAAATTGTGCTTGGTGCAGTGGCTTAGCCACTGCTTTTGCACCTACACCACCCAAGTTCGATTCCCCTGGATGGCATTTGTGTTTAACTTTGTTTTTCTCCTCTAATTAGGTGGTGACACGTGTCACCACCTGATTGGAGGAGGAAAATAATTTATTAATCAAATATAAATAATTAAATTCCTCCAATAAGGTGTTGACACGTGTCACCACCTAATTAATTTATTTTATTAGATTAAAATTAGGACTAAATTGAAAGAATGTGTAAATAGTAAGGACGAAATGTGTAATTATACCTTTAATTTTTTAACTGCCACGTCACCTTCCGTTAGCCTCTTAACGGCAGGTGGCCAAATTGATCCCATTTTAATAGTTTGGGTAGTCAAATGACGCGTTTTTTTCTATGGTGGTCATTTTAAAACTTTCCCAATAGATTGGTGGTCAAACAGATAGTTTACCCTAAAATTAAACATATTTGAACACTTAATTTCTTTATTAAAGACTATGGATTTCCTTGCTTCAAATCCATGAATGAAAAAGACAGCAAAATAATACACCTTCTGAACCAATGGTAAAAAAAATCATATTATTGAATTCAATTTCTATTCAAAGCTAAAACATTTCTTAGAATGATTTAAAGCTTATTTTTAAATGAGTATCATTTTAAAAGTTTAAATTTGAATCTTTACATTTAACTAGGGAGGAATGAATTTTTTTTTTTTATGTCAGTTACAAAAATAAATTATTGATAAAAAATAAAAAGAATATTTAAATTATATAAAAATTTAAAATTTAAGTACATTATCTCAACACTACTTCAATTTATTTGTCCCTACATACAATATTTATTGATGAAATGTCGTTATATTTTTAATAAAATGTCGTTATTGATAACTTGGGAAGCTTTAATATTCTTGAGCACAATATATGGTTGTTAGCTGAAAGTGTAAGGGCTTTGTCTTCGCCGATTGTGGTGACTGCTCCTTCAGCTACTAGTTTGAGGGTTGCGGATAGATGAGTGCAACCCCCTGTTGAGTGGACGAAGCTTAACACGGATGGTGCGAGTTAACTGGTTTAGCCTCGTGTGGCAGTGTCGGCCGTGATAACCAAGATGATTGGTTGTTTCGATTCTCAAAATTTGTCGATATTTGTTTGTCATTGGAGACGAGATTGTGGGGAGTTTACACAGGGCTATTGCAGGCATGGCTATATGGTTGCCGGAAGCTAATTTTGGAGGTTGATAGCCTTGAAACTTTTTCGCTGATAACGAGAGATTCGACGGCGAGGATAACCGTTACGATAATGCAACGGATCCGTGAATTAGTGCAGCGGGATTGAATCGTTATTTTCTAACATATAAGCAAGATTGCCGATAAAGTTGCTAATTCAATGCTAAACTTGCTCGTGGGGATTCATTGGATTGCCGGTTGTTTGTTCATCCACCTGATTCTTTAAATTCCTTACTGCTTGTGGATCGACTTTCTTTAGTGTAGTTTAATTTTGCTGCTCTCTTGTTATAAAAAAAATTTTTTTGTTGCACTGTCGGTTAATGTAAATTTTATTTTACACAAGTATATTTGTTTTAAAGTTTAGGGATTTATATTTTACTATATTAAATTTAAGTTTATAATTAAAATTTAGTGTATAGAGTTTAAAACTTTAGTTTTAAAATTTAAATAAATATGTTTGTGATCATAAAATTCAGGGATTTATGGATTTTTTTTAACATATAATTTTGGTACGATATTTAGACTACCTAGATCTCTCTCCCCATAAATCAAAAGATATTGAACGCTTAAGTACATTCGATCACACATATTTTTGTGTGTTGTACCAACAACTTTAATTAAACTAAACTCAGCAATTAATGGATCTTAATATGAACCTTATTTTTTCTATAAAATACATGTCCGTCTTACCGTCCATGTTCGGGGTGTGAGTTGTCACTCTCAACAATGTCGTCTCCAAAGTTTGAACTCGCGTCTTCTTCTTGGAATGTAATGTACCTTACAAATGCACCAAACACTTGTTGGTAATATCAAGTATCAACCCTATTTTAAATTATATTATGTTATAGCATTATTTTAAAATAAAATAAATAAAGCATAAAGTTTGATGTAAATATAATGGAATAAATATGGAATGACATCTTATGTCTAGGTGTGAGTGTTCGATCGAGTCGAGTCGAATAAAAAAAATTCGAGTTATTCGAGTTGACGAGTCATATTTTATAACTCAAACTTTATTTGAAACTTTTTCGATTCGAGTCGAGTTTAAGAAGTTCGAGTCGAGTCGAGTCGAGTTTTCGAGTTCCTATAAAAATTTAACTGTAATTATTTATCATGTTATAGTAGGGTTTGATTCCAATTTAAACTCCTTTCTCTAATCATATAAGATATGCACATATATATTTTTTCACATGTGACAATATTTCTTCATATTTTTATATATCAGTATGTATATATCATAAAAAATAGAGGGACTCGTTTCAAACTTAAAAATAAATCCACTAATTACTAAAAATTTCGAGTTATTCGAGTTTCCATTTTACAACTCAAACTTTATTTGAAATTTTTTCGAGTTATTCGAGTTTATGAAATTTGGAGTCGAGTCAAGACGAGTCGAGTATTTTTGCTTCGAGTCGAGTTATTCGGTTTTTTCGAGTCGAGTCGAGTTTTGCTCACCCCTACTTATGTCAAAAAAAAATGGAATGGCATTCTCGTCATTACGTTGAAATGCAGGGTTATTTTTGTGTCTGACAACCCTTTGCTTTATTGGTCACTTTAGTGAGACCCGAAACCGGAGATAAGGACACATGCATGCTACAGTGTTGGACGGTTACGATTCTCTTAATTCTCTCATCAAATCAATAATAACCGTTCGATCATAAAAACAACCTTAACCATGGTTAAAGAAGAAAACTTTACATCACCAACCATGGTTACTTACTTCAGTTTAGCTCTCTTTCAACATCAGCTTCTAAACTCAGTTCAACCCCATAAATGGAAGACTCTCTCTTTTATTCATTTCTCTCTCTCTTTGATGTTTGGTGTTATTATTAGATTTCGATTCAGCTAACAGTTTCCACTTTTAGTTGTTCAAAGATTCTTCATCTATGTAAATTTTTGGTTTTGAACTGTGATGTAATTATAGTTCTTTGATTTTTGAAGATGATAATGGGGAGGAATAAAAGATTTTCCTTCATTTTTCTCGAGAAAATTTGAGTTCATTCTCACTCTCTTTCACTTAGGTTCCTGAAAGAGATGTAAAAATTTTATTTTTTCTTTGTTTTCCACTATGGGTCTTAGTTAAAATCTTCAGATCTGGTCAATTATTGTAGATTTCATCAAGATCTTTGCTTTTTCATGTAGGGGAATTTTTTTTTCTTTTCCCTGTTTTTTTTTCTGGGGAGAAAGAAAAAGAAGTAAAGATGATGAATTATTTCCCAGATGAAGTTTTAGAGCACGTATTTGATTCCATTGCTTCTCACAAAGACCGTAACTCGGTGTCTTTAGTATGCAAATCATGGTACAGAATCGAAAGGTATAGCCGGCGAAGGGTTTTCATCGGAAACTGTTATTCCATCAGTCCGGAGAGGTTGATCGCCAGATTTCCAGGCTTGAAGTCGCTGACTTTGAAAGGGAAGCCGCATTTTGCCGATTTTAACTTGGTGCCATATGATTGGGGGGGTTTCGTTTATCCTTGGATCAAAGCTTTGGCTGAGAGTGGAATCGGATTGGAAGAGCTTAGACTTAAGAGGATGGTGGTCTCTGATGAGAGCCTCGAGCTGCTTTCGAAATCGTTTGCGAATTTTAAGTCTTTGGTTCTTGTTAGCTGTGAAGGTTTCTCTGCTGATGGTCTTGCAGCTGTTGCTGCCAATTGTAGGTAATATAATTTGATGGTTTTTTTTCAGTTTGGGTTTTGCTTTAACTTGATGCTTATTAGATTCTTAGTGGTAAATGAGGAAATTGTTAATGCCGATTGCCGATTTCCGGGTTAAGAGTTCATATATGATATGCTTTATGTTGAATTGGCTAATTGAATGTATAGGTTGCTTGTGGTGTTGGATTTGGTTTGATGCAGCTTTCTGTTTTGCAACCTGTGCTATGCAATTGCTTTGCTGCAGGTCTTTCGAGTATGATACCGATAGGGAAGCGTTTATCGGAGGGGCTTTTTAATTCATTCACTAATGTTTTTATTCCAGGTTTCTTAGGGAGCTGGATTTACAGGAAAATGAAGTTGATGATCATAGAGGACATTGGCTTAGTTGCTTTCCCGAAAGCTGTACCTCTCTGGTTTCACTGAATTTCGCATGCCTCAAAGGAGAAGTGAACCTAGGAGCTCTTGAAAGGCTTGTTTCGAGATCTCCCAACCTCAAGAGTTTGAGGCTTAACCGCTTGGTCCCTCTTGATACCCTCCAGAAACTGTTGATGCGAGCACCTCAACTGGTGGACTTGGGTATTGGGTCTTATGTTCATGATCCGTCCTCCGAGGCCTCTAACAAATTGAAGCATGCTATTCAAAGGTGCAAATCAATCGTGAGTTTATCAGGGTTTTTGGAGGTTGCACCTCGTTGCATGTCAGCTATTTATCCGATTTGTGGAAACTTGACCACCTTGAATTTGAGCTATGCTCCGGGCCTTCATGGTAATAAGCTCACGAAGCTGATTCAGCACTGCAGGAAACTTCAGCGTTTATGGGTACGGTCCTTAATTTTTTGCCATCCAGTTGTAGGTATCCATGTAAATTAATTGAATGACAATAAATGATGTACATGTTGCAGATACTGGATCGTATTGGTGATAAAGGATTAGGAGTTGTGGCTTCAACATGCAAAGAATTGCAGGAATTGAGGGTTTTCCCATCCGATCCCTTTGGGGCTGGAAATGATGCCGTGACGGAGGAAGGTTTGGTCCTTGTATCCGCTGGCTGTCCTAAGCTCAATTCACTGCTCTACTTTTGTCAGCAGATGACCAATGCTGCGCTCATAACTGTAGCTAGGAACTGCCCGAATTTTATCCGCTTCAGATTGTGCATCCTTGACCCCGTAAAGCCTGACCCTGTAACCAATCAGCCATTGGATGAAGGTTTTGGGGCGATTGTTCAGTCATGCAAGCGACTCAAGAGGCTATCACTCTCTGGCCTTTTGACCGATCAGGTTTTTCTTTACATCGGAATGTATGCCGAGCAGCTTGAAATGCTGTCCATCGCTTTTGCTGCCGACAGCGACAAAGGAATGCTCTACGTGTTGAACGGATGCAAGAAACTCCGCAAGCTAGAGATCAGAGACTGCCCCTTTGGTAACTCAGCACTTCTAGAGGACGTGGGAAAGTATGAAACAATGCGATCCCTTTGGATGTCCTCCTGCGAAGTTACCCTCGGAGGCTGCAAGACGGTCGCCGAGAAGATGCCTAGCCTGAACGTGGAGATCATAAACGAAAGCGATCAAACAGAATTCAACCTCGACGAAGGGCAGAAGGTAGACAAGATGTATCTGTACCGAACGCTGGTCGGGCATAGGAAAGATGCGCCGGAAAGTGTGTGGATTTTGTAGGTGCATTGTGCCATGTTTATTTGCCAGCTTAAATTTAAATAGTTGTACTTTGTTAGGACAAGTGATTCCCATGTATGGCTAGTGGTGTTTAATGTACAAGAGATTTGCTTATTTGTAATCCTTGGCATATTATAAATGAATCTTTTGAGCACTTTTCAGAATCAAACTTATTTTAAGTGCAGGGGGGGTCAGAGCATGATGAGCCAAGCCTCAATGTTATGATTATGGACATGAAATTGAAGAATATTAATGAGGATGATGACTTCATCATCTGTGGATGGCTATGGAATCCAATAATTTCAGGTTGCAGAGTCAGCTCTTTGAAAAAAGCTGAAATAATCTATCCTCAAGTGGAAGATACTGTGTTGGCAAAGATATTTCTTTTAATAGTTTTTTCCATTTTGATTTGGAATTGATGTTCATTCCCCTAACTACGACCTCGTTTCCGAGTTAGATAAAACTTGCAGAATTAAGTGAAAGAAGATGGAGCAATGAACCATGGGAAACACCAGCATGCTGAATTCCATGCATATGATACAAATAAAATGATATACAACAAGAACAAAGAGCAGCTAGAGCAATAAGACGCTATGTTTAGGTTAGGGGTTCGAATACTGGATCGTGAATGGAAAAAATTGAATTCATTTTCATATTAAGTCTATATAAAATCTGATTTGAATTAGTAGTTAATGAATCAGGTACCGATAGTTGAATTTAAAATAATAATCGAGTGAGTGAAGTGTGTTTCTCGAAAAAAATACATTATTAATAAGGATTAATATCCTATACACTGGCAGTGGAAACTTTCAGTTTCCACAAGCGCTTTAGTTTTAGGGTATAAGGAGTTAGTTTAGGGTATATGAGTTTATGGTTTAAGGATAGTTGTTTCAAATTAAGGTTTAGGGTTATAATTTAGTGTTTATAGGTTAGAGTTTAGTTTTTAGGGTAATATGATGAGGATTTAGGTTTTAACTTATAAATCCTAAATTATAACCCTAAACCTTAAATTTAAACAATTATCCTTAAATTCTAACCCTTACATCTAAAATCTACATCATAAACTAACTCTTTATACCCTAAAACTAAAGCGGGGAAACTGTACATAATATTTATCCTATTAATAATGGACATCAGCATGTGAGAAATAAAATTTCTGCTTTTACACTCGCTCATATATGATGCTCGTCTAAACTAAGAAATGATGCTATGGAGGAATAAAAAAATCACTAAAAATCCCTCTTTTTTGCACATGGTTCTTGAAAGAGATGTGCTTTATTTATTTATGGCTTAAGGGTACCAAAGACTCCTAATTTTTTTTTAAAAAATCAATTAAGTCTTTAATGTTTTTTTGCACTCAATGTCACCCTCAAACCTCAAAATTTAATCAATCCAACCCTTTGACCGTCGGAATCCGTCATTGACCGACGAAATCTGTTAAATTCTTAAATATAGGCCGTTTATATGCCACATCACCTGCCAAATATAAACAAATCTTGATGCGCACTTACGAGATCACTATCAAGAAGCTAGAATCTGATGTCGAAAAAAAGTTGCAGACATTGCTTTACACCAGAAAAAGTTCAATGATTGCACCTTTTTAAACAAGTCCATGGAGAATAAACTAAACGAAAGTAGGCTTCTTTCAATGTTCGATAACATCAAGCTCACAACGTTGAATCCAAGTGATTTTGCCCAAATTCTGCACTTTACAATGAAATCTGTTCGTAGCTTCGTGAAGTTGATGATGAAGGAAATGGAAACATCAAAATGGGATCTTGATGTTGCTGCTAAAAGTATCGAGCCTGGTACTGTTCTTGCAAAACAAAGCCATCGTTGCTTTGTGTTTGAATCTTTTGTGAGTAAAACAATATTAGATGGCTTCTTTTTTCATGATCTGGGGCTCTCAAAAGGGTAATATTTCAAGGAATTCAAGAGCATAAAATATGTTGTTCCGAAACCCTTTTTAGTTCAAAACTCAGATTCTTGTTTTGCTAAGTTTACCATAGCTAAGTACCTCAAGCTTGTTCATCCCAGAATGGAGTGTTCATTTTTTTGGGAACTTGAACCAGAGGAAGCTTGTTAGCAATGGCGGGTTTTCGGATACGGCTTTTTTCACAGCTTTTGCAGAGATGGGAAGGCGATTTTGGTTGTTGCATTGCTTGGGGTTTTCGATGAGTGAACAAGTTTCAGTCTTTCAGGTGAAGAACGGTTGTAGATTCTCCGACGTTTACATGGAAAACGTGAATGACGAATCGATTTTTTGCGACGAAAACGTTGATTTTAGAGTTTGTTTCACGGTGGTGCCGGGGTTCAAGGTCGGTCAAAGTGTGATGTGGCATATAAACAGCCCATGTTTAAGAATTTAACAAATTTCGTCGGTCAATGACGAATTCCGTCGGTCAAAGGGTTGAATTGGTTAAATGTTGAAGTTTAAAGGTGATATTGAGTGCAAAAAAACATTAAGAGTTTAATTGATTTTTTTAAAAAAGTTCAGGGGCCTTTGGTACCTTTAAGCCTTTATTTATTTATCGTCTTCAGTTATGGGTCTTAGTTAAAATCTTCATATCTTGTAGATTTCATCAAGATATTTGCCTTTTCATGTAGGGAATTCTTCATCCCCCCTCATTTTCCTTGTTTTCCTGGGGAGAAAAAAAAAGTAAACTGTGTAAGCTCTGGTGAAGTGCGGTGAAACAATAAAGACGATGAATCATTTCCCAGATGAAGTTTTAGAACACGTTTTCGATTTCATTACTTCTCACAAAGACCGCAACTCAGTGTCTTTAGTATGCAAATCATGGTACAAAATCGAAAGCTAAAGCCGGCGAAGGGTTTTCATCGGAAACTGTTATTCCATCAGTCCAGAGAGGCTGATCGCCAGATTCCCAGGCTTGAAGTCTCTGACTTTGAAAGGGTTGCCGTATGACCGGGGAGGTTTCGTTTACCCTTGGATTAAAGCTTTGGCCGAGAGTGGAATCGGATTGGAAGAGCTTAGACTTAAGAGGATGGTGGTCTCAGATGAGAGCCTTGTGCTGCTTTCGAAATCATTTGTGAATTTCAAGTCTTTGGTTTTTGTTAGCTGTGAAGGTTTCTCTGCTGATGGTGTTGCAGCTATTGCTGCAAATTGTAGGTAATATATGTTGCTTTTTTTTCCTTTCAATTTGGGTTTTGCTTTAACTTGATGCTTATTAGATTCTTAGTGTTCTTCCATGTGCACATGAAAGTTTATAATTGTTAATGTCGGGTTAGAGTTCATATTTGATGAGCATGTAGGAAAATATTACATCTGATTCTAAAGAAATATGGTAAGTGTTAATGGTGAAAATGTGGTGGTGGTGGTTTAGGGCGGTTTGTCTCTTCTAGTTTGGGCGAAGAGTCGCAATCGAGAAAGGGAGAAAAGATGGAATGGAGAAGATGATGAATAGTAAAAGTCGAGGTTCCAGACTCTTATATTGTCTAATCCATGTGGATATGTAAATCCCTTGGCTGGTGCCTGGTGTGTGGTGTCCAACCTAGGGAGTAATGACTATTGATAAGTTGGCTACATGGGGTGGTGTCGTGGTGGTGGTTTTGACGGTTCGTCCCTTCTGATTTGGACGGAAAGTCGCGATCGATAGTTGATGAGAGGAAAAGAGAGAAAAGATGGACTGGAGAAGATGATGAATAGTGAGCCTCTTCTTTTGTCTAACTCATGGGGGTGGGTGGTGTAAGACCTAAGGAATAATAACTATTGATATGTTGGCAAGATTGTAGATTAAACTATCAGGTAGTAGAGTCCGATTGCTCGTGTAGCGGATGATTGTTGATTTCGGAGGACCTCTTGGGTGGAGATGCTAAACTTTGTGTTGCATTGGCTAATTGAATGTATAGGTTACTTGTGGTGTTGGATTTGGTATGATACAGATTTCTATTTTGCAACCTGTCCCATGCAATTCTTTGCTGCAGGTCTTGCCAGTTCAAGAAACTCATCTTTACAGTTTTGATGGTTCATTGATATACCGTCTTTCGAATATGATACTGATAGGGAAGTGTTTTTTTCCAGGTTTCTTAGGGAGCTGGATGTTGAAGAAAATGATGTTGATCTTACAGGACATTGGCTTAGTTGCTTTCCCGAAAGCTGTACCTCTCTGGTGTCCCTGAAACTCGCATGCTCAGACCTAGATGTGAACCCAGGAGATCTTGAAAGGCTTGTGTCAAGATCTCCCAACCTCAAAAGTTTGAGGCTAAACCGTTCAATCCCTCTCGATATCATCCCGAAACTGTTGATGCGAGCGCCTCAACTGGTGGACTTGGGTATCGGGTCTTATTTTCGTGTTCCATCCCCTGAGGCCTATAACAAATTGAAGCATTCCATTCAAAGCTGCAAATCAATCAAGAGTTTATTAGGGTGTTGGTGGAGGGTTGTACCACAAGGCATGTCAGCTATTTATCCAGTTTGTGGAAACTTGACCACCTTGAATTTGAGGTATGCTCCGGGCCTTTATCGTAACGATCTCATGAAGCTGATTCAACACTGCAGGAAACTTCAGCGTTTATTGGTACAATCCTTAAATTTTTTCCATCCATTTGTAGGTATCCATGTAAAGTAATTGAATGACAATAAACGATATACATGTTGCAGATACTGGATCGTATTGGTGATAAAGGACTAGGAGTTGTGGCTTCAACATGTAGAGAATTGCAGGAATTGAGAGTTTTCCCATCCGCAGCCTTTTGGCCCGGAAATGATGTCGTGACGGAGGAAGGCTTGGTCCTTGTATCTGCAGGCTGTCCTAAGCTCAATTCACTGTTCTACTTTTGTCAGCAGATGACAAATGCTGCGCTCATAACTGTAGCTAAGAACTGCCCGAATTTGATCCGCTTCAAATTGTGGTTCCTTGACCCCGTAAAACCTGACCCCGTAACGAATCAGCCATTGGATGGAGGTTTTCGGGCGATTGTTCAGTCATGCAAGCAACTCAAGAGGTTATCACTCTCCGGCCTTCTGACCGATCAGGTTTTTCTTTACATCGGAATGTATGCCGAGCAGCTTGAAATGCTGTCCGTCGCTTTTGCCACCAACAGTGACAAAGGAATGCTCTACATGTTGAACGGCTGCAAGAAACTCCGCAAGCTAGAGATCAGGAACTGCCCCTTTGGTAACACAGCACTTCTAGAGGACGTGGGAAAGTATGAAACAATGCGATCCCTTTGGATTTCCTCCTGCAAAGTTACCCTCGGAGGCTGCAAGACAGTCGCCAAGAAGATGCCGAGCCTGAATGTGGTGATCATAAAAAAAAGAAACCAAATGGAATTCAACCTCGATGATGGGCAGAAGGTAGACATGTATCTGTATCCAACATTGGTCGGGCGTGGGAAAGATGCACCGGAATATGTGTGGATTTTGTAGGTGCATTGTATTGGCTCTACCATGTTTATTTTCCTGCTTATATTTAAATAGTTGTACTTTGTTAGGACAAGCTTTGAATAGTTTCCATTCTGATTCGGAATAGGGCAACACAGGACTCGAACCTTGGTCTGTGATGTTAACCAACAATTTTATCACCCTAATCGCAATGTCGTTACCGAGTTAGATAAAGCTTGCACAATTAAGTGAAAGATGGATCAATGAACCATGAGAAACACCAGCATGCTGAAATCCAAGACATATGATACAAATAAAACGATATACAACAAGAACCTAGAGCAGCCTGTATCTGTAGACTGTAATGCAAACTTGGGTTTATAAAGATTTTAGTAGATAAACTATAATACAGGCATATGATTGTTTGTAGAATGGTAAAACGGCCTCGTAAAGTGCAAAGCAGCATTTTCCAACCTCCCAAACTGTAACAAAGGGTAGGGAAACCGCGGCGTAAATGGTATAGTTCATCCTCCATGAACGATTTATAAGCAGCAGCAGCATTCCTCAAACACGCAGCAGCAACATAGAGCAGCCAAACTGAACATACATAAACAATGCATTATGCCAACGATATCGGTTCTGAGCAAAACATCTGAAACATGCATGTCATCTAAATGATGGTCTACTGATGATAACTGATAAAAATGTAGTCAACGGACACTATTGTTCAAGTTTAGTTGTTAATCAAAACCAGTGTTATATGAAATTGAGTGCGAGTTTTAGATTATAGTACGACACAGGTATGGTTCGGTCTTTATAAGTTTTTCAATGTATATGGAGGTCATATCCACATATCCATGTGTTGGACACGCAAAATGAAGAGTCTAAGCAATGTAGTCATAGGCTCTAAGCCTCTAACCGAAGTGTCCGAGAAAATGGCAGAGAAAGTCGATACGGGTACTAAACCGCTATCAAAGGGAGGGTGCTTGTCCCTAACATGTCTGCCAGTGTTGCACTTCTAAGCAAATCTTAAACTACTTGTGAAAATCATTATGGCAAATCATAGCCTCCAAAACTGTTACTTTTTAACCTTCATCAATTCAAGGATTTGGTCTAATCATCTATTCTACACTACATAAAACTCTTCATGTTGAACTGGAAAAAATACATGGATATTGGACTTCATGTGAGAAATAAAAAATCGGATTTACACTCGCACATATACGAGGCTTATCTAAAATGAGAAATAATGCTATGGAGGATGCATCTGTTAGTTTAAATGTGAAACTACAAGGGACAGAAGAGTTAATGATCAATGAAAAGAAATGAACTCATCCAAGCAACAGACACAAAGCTCTATCAAATCCTATGAACTTCCAAAAGAGTGATGGTGCAATTGAAATGAAGCAATTTAAATGTTTGGTTTTGCGTTTGGGGTCCAAAAATCTCGATTGAACGGGAAAATATGACTCGCTCATCGTGCCAACATGTTTGGATCTAAAAATCCAAACGTGATTTTGAGAAAAGCAAGGTAGAAGTAGCTTTTGCGTTTCGTCAAACTCCCAAACATAAATCACGTCACTTTAAAATCAATTATACACAAAATCAATTATATAAAATCACGATGATCCAAAATAAATTCTACCACCGCGAAACCAAACACACTAGCCTAAGAGAACCAATTGCTACTGTAGTGCTCAATACATAGAAGAAAGTTTCCCCCTTTTTAAATTTCTAGTTTCTTTTGAGTTTGATCAAAAATTCTTTTAGCACACCCAGTTCCGTAGCCCAATACTAAAAATTAAAGCTTGAATTATGGAATTGTAAAATTCACATATTATGCAACCAAAATCAGATCTTTTAGCACCAGACAAATGAATCAATGAAATAAAGAAGAAGGAACAAAATACGTACCAGCCTTTTAAGAAAGATAAACAGCCATCATCATAATGATTCTGGTGATGGTGATGGTGATGCTCGTAGTGGTGGCAGTGTTCTTGATATTGAGGATGACCAGGTGGCGGTGGCGGATACCCTTGAGCAAAATACCCTTGGTAACCCTCGTACGGCGGGCGTTGCGGCTGAGGATACGGCGGTGGTGGAGCAGAAGGGTAGCCAGGTGGGGGATAAGGAGAGGCGTAGCCTGTTGTTTCAACAGTAAAATGAAATAAAGGAGGATTAAATTAGGAAATTGAGAGAGGGAAAGGATTAATTACCGGGAGGAGGATAAGGATCTTGAGGAACTCTCTGATAACTCATATTGTTGCTGCTGATTTTCCCGGGAAAATGAACAAGGGAGATCCAAGATTATATAAAATTTAAAATTTCAATTCTCTGACTAAAGAGTCGGCTAACCAATTAAAGGGAGAACAGGTTCCCGGACACGGCTAAGCAATCTCTCCTTAATTTTTATAGATTTATATCCTATACATTGGCGGTGAAAACTGAAATTTTTTTACAAGCGCCTTAATTTTAGGGTTTAGCGTCTTAGTTGAGGAGTTTAGGTATAGGAGTTTAGAATTTAAGGATAGTGGTTAGAATTTAGAGTTTAAGATTATAATTTAGAGTTTAGAGGCTAGAGTTTTGTTTTTAGGGTAATAAAGTTAAGATTTAAGTTTTAACTTATAAAACCTTAATTATAACCTAAACTCTAAAGTCTAACCACTATCCTTAAATTCTAAACTCCTACACCTAAACTCCTAAACCCTACACTCTAAACTAAGACCCTAAACCCTAAAACTAAAGCGCTTGTGGAAACTTTTAGTTTCTACCGCCAGTGTATAAGATAATAATACAAAAAATATTACAACATTTGACTGAAAGTTAAATTATATCAGGAAAAAAATTTATCATCTTATAAGCAACCGATGAAGACAGGGCGGAACACGATAAGAATTTGTTAGGTTATAGCCCTGAAATATTTTAAAAATTAATTTAATCTTCACATAATTTTTTTTTGCTCAACCTTCACATAATTTTTAAAAATTCATAATAAATTTTAATTTTTTTAAATTCTTATTACATTTTTTGATTAAAAGATTAGCGTGGAGATCTATTATGATGAGTGATGGAAGATTCCTTAACAAGTCATTAGCCTGCTAATTGCTATTACAAGGTAATAAAGGAGTGGGTTCATTTAGAAGATGAGTCAGAAAATTTTGTTTGAGATGTTATAATTTGAATTTTTTATATATAATTTTTTTATGTAGGTGAAAATAAATCATGAGTGTCAATTTTTTTCAATGGATATTAATTTTCTTTTTAAAAATATCAATATTCATTTAAGGTTATACTGATTTTATTTATAATATTATTTTATATTAAATTTATAGAAAATTCTAAAATTTTTGGGGTGTCATTTAACACTCATATTTATAAGGTGCCTCCTCCCATGGGCTCATCACATCACCGGCTGCCATTTGTGTTTTCCATCTGTATACGGTATACCGTATTTAGATACAGTCCAAGTATATTTAAACCTATGTAACTATGTTACGTATTTTATATAATTTTTTTGGATGTCATTTGTGTTTTCCATTTGTGCCTGGAACCCTAACAGATCTTTCATGAAGAATTATTATAACCCTCCGAGAGAGCTGGAGAGCGATATTTTTTCTGGAAATTTAAAATTCGAATATGATTTAATTTTTTTATTAAAAATATATTTTTATTTTAGAACATAAAATTTTGTGTTCGTCTATAGTGAAGATATTTAAAACAACTTGTGAGGTGCAGGCAAGTCATCCTCGATATCGAATCCACGCATGCATGCTAGCTTAGAGATACGTTGAATACGAGAGAAAGACAAGGTCTAGCATGAAAGAAAAGAGCATGTGAAGTTAGCCAAGGAAACTGACTACTATTCAAATAAACTCTTTCAGTAGGAACAACCGGACAGGCGAGTTATCCTTGGCTACTACACACAACTCTTTCTTCTTCTTTTTTCTCTTGAATGTTTCGAGCTCGAATGACGATGTTAGGATTGCCATTTATAACAAATGGATGGGAAATTAAAAAATAGTGAGATCAGATTCGTATAGTGAGAATATTTTTTTGAATTTATGCCACAAATATATTATGATCCAAAACTCGATCCGATTCTGAAGCAGAGACATCTAAGCATGAAAAAAATGGTAACATGACTCAGTAGAAGAAGTCGGTATGAACAAATCAATACATGCCAAGTCGGTGAAATAAAATAAAAGAATACGAAAAACAAAATATCAATAAAAAACAATACACGACCTGCACGAGTCAATAAAAATAACAGAAACAATTCATGATATATTATGCACGAGTCAATAAAAACGAAATAAATAAAAAAAAATTACTGTCTTAAGGATCAATTTCTTGTTTAGGGTTCCAACATGGCAACATTCTTAATTATAATTTGTATATAATTTAAAATATATAAAAATTATGTAAAATTTTAAAATTTGAATACATCTAATATTCCTACTATAAACATAAACCGCTCTTCCACTGAGACTATTTGATGGGTTCCTTATTCCAAAGCTTTTTTTATTCTCAATAATTGATTAGGATTCGATTAAATTTAATGTTTTTTTTTGAATACATCTATGTCCGTTTTACGGTCTATGTTTGAGATGTGTGACTGCCCCTCCCAACAATATCGTCTCCAAGGTTCGAACTCACGTCCTTTTCTTAAGAGTGCAATGTGCCTTACCAATGCACCCAACCTTTGTTGGTATTATATTTAATGTTTCTATTTTACATCTGGATTCATTTCCACATTAAAACTGGATTTTCTAGTAAACGAGCAAAGCCTAAGTCATTAACACAAACCTCTAATTAAAGTTGATCTAATGAGACGAGATATTATATTTTGAAATAAAATAAAATAATTTAAATTGTGACAATCGTCCTTATAATAATCTCTGTAATATCAATTCGAACTGATCACCAATAAATTAAATATAAATAATTATAAAAAATATGTAAACTCTCTCTCTTTTTATTCATTTACAGTAGTCGAAACCTAAACCACGTTGCAATAAAATTCAATAGAATAAAAAACACAACACAAATCTTGTCTGATAGTTATTTTAAAACACTTCTCATCCAACTATTCGTTAGTTTTAATATTTAATAATGACAATTCCCCGGCTTAAGTTATGCGGTCTGCTTTAATAATGAAGTAAATAAACTATGCATAAATAATGGCAATAAGGGGTGTTTAAAAATATTTGATCTGGCCGATCTAATTATCCGTTGATCTGATTCGAAATTTGGATATCTGATCCGATTTTTATTTTCAGATCGGATATCCGATCTGATTATAGATCTTCCGGATAGGATACGGATCGTAATATTTTAAGTTTCGGATTATCCGAAAACCCGAAATCCGAAAATCTAATTTTTTTTTAAATATTAATCTTGTTATATTTAAGAATTTGATGCTTGTTATATCTGAAAATTTAAAAAAAATCGAATTTTTCATAGATGTGAATCTTGTTATATTTAGCGATTTGTTGTTTGTTATATTCGAAATTCCGAAATTTTCATAAATACGACCTTCAAATTAGAAAAAATAGTTGAACAAATTATATTTTTGGATAATCGGATATCCGAATTTCCGATCCGATTACCCGGTATCCGATAAACCAGATATCTAATTTTTTCCGGATCAGTTACGGATCACTATATTGCCGATCTGAAAAATCGGATATCCAAAAATACCGGATCCGATCTGATCCGATATCTGACAATGAACACTGGCAATGCATTACCCGGCCTCTGCTATCTGCTGATTATTATATACGGCAAACTAAAGGTTTAATGCTCATTTTAACCCCTTAATCATGTATATTTTTCATTTTGGTATCAAACTTTTTTAATCTCACTTTGGTATCTAAATTAGTATTTATATCTCGGTTTATATCAAAATAAAATAGCTTCCATTAAGAATGTAACATGAGATGTGACATGTTTTTATTAGATGACAAGACTATTTTAATAAGAGAAAGAAAATATTAATTTAAGGACCAAAATGAAACAAAAAATGTTAGATGTCGAAATACAAAAGGTAGTCTAATTCAGAGGTCCTAAATCAAGATTAAGCCTAAAATAAATTATGCCGCCTCGGCTGGTGTCGTCATTTGTTTTAAAATATATATGTTTTAGTTGGAAAGTAAACTATACCGCAATTCAATTTTTCAATATTGCATATGTCAGAATGGACACAATGGTTTTTTGAAATCAATCCAGTCCATTATAACTCGATCGAGATCCGAGACAATTTTGTTCCGTTTTCATGGCGGCCGTCGGAGCTTCTATACACCTCGCCGGCAGCGGATCACTGATTTCTCAGCGGCGCACCGCCACTACATACGGAGGAATACAGAAGCGTGGTCGGATTTTTGCTGTTTCAACGGAGAGAGTGGGGAGAGGAACCGGTTTTGGAGAGAATGAAAAGCTTGAGAAGAAAATGAGGAACCAGAAAACGGTGAAGCAAGAAAATGAGGTGAAACCTAAGATTTACGCTAATCCGGAAGAGTTGCCGGAGTTCGAGGAGGATAAAAAGTGGCTGAAGGATTACTTTGAGGAGTGTAAAGAGATTATCAGATCGGACGGCGGTCCGCCTCGCTGGTTCTCACCTTTGGAGTGCTCTTCTTCTACCTCTCCAGATTGTCCTTTGCTTCTCTTCTTGCCTGGTTCGTTTTTCTTCTTTCTCACTAGGAGTAGACTCGTTTGCAAAATATATATGCAATTTACTGTGATATTCATTATTCAAAGTTTAGCTTAAGCCTTAAGTTGACAAGTTTTCAGTTTTCAGGAATTGATGGAACCGGACTTGGACTTATAATGCATCATCATAAGCTTGGGAAGTAAGTCAAAATTAATGCTAAATTTTTACTTTGGTGTTAATTTATTAACAAAATTGTCTAATATCCAAGTAATCCACTTTAAATGATCTTTGAATGAAGGATGTTCAACATTTGGTGCTTGCATATTCCAGTGCAGGATAGGACACCATTTAATGGTACTTGTTTTTTACTCTTTTTCTATTTCAGCCGCTTAATTTAATTGCTATATAACATATGTTGGTAATTTATTTCTCAATATATTTTCGTTTTTCCGGTTTAGAGCTAGTGAAGCTAGTTGAAACAACGATTAGGTCGGAGAACTTCAGGTCACCAAACAGGCCAATATATCTTGCAGCGGAGTGTCTTGGAGCATGCCTTGCCCTCTCTGTTGCAGCTCGGAATCCTAACTTGGATCTTGTACTTGTTTTGTCTAACCCAGGTTAAAATTTAGTCTTACAACAATGCCTTTTTCTGTTTTATATAAACTCTTGACTTGATCAGTGTGGAATCATGTTGCGAAAATGCTAGTCATCGAGTTAGATGCTCTGCTTGATCCATGGAGAATCTAATTGATCGTCTTTTCCCCCTGCAGCAACATCTTTTAGTAAGTCACAGTGGCAGACACTGATACCTCTACTGGACATTATGCCTGATCAGTTCCCACTTAATCTCCCTTACATGCTCAGCTTACCAACAGGTTATTTTGCCAACATGTTCTTTCAACTTTCTTGGATGCATCGTAGTATCCTTTGAGGATGCCAATACGATTTTACTAACAATTGCACTATATAAGTTTAGGTAATCCCTTGAGGATGCTGATGGATAATGTTATGAAAAGAGGTCTTCTGCCCCAAACTATTGAAGATTTATCACAAAATCTTGCTACAATGTTAACGTACCTTCCGGTAAGATCCATAGCTAAAAGTCCAAAGCATGTAGCATTACTTTCTTCCCCTGCCATTTTATCCTATATTGATCAACGTCAACTTAATAATCTGAGCTAGAGCCTAGATGTAAACAAAAATTATTACATGTTAAGAAATAGAATTGATCTTACGTTGTTGACAGGTTCTGGCTGATATTTTACCCAGAGAAACGCTTCGATGGAAGCTAACTTTGCTGAAATCTGGTTCTGCATGTGCCAACTCATGCCTTCATGCAGTAAAAGCTCAGATACTGATACTTTGCAGGTCCTTAAACTCTGGCATTTAAAATCTCATACAAATATTTTGCGTGTTCTGTGGATATTGGTTGTAAATGTAAATCTTATAGATGTCAAATGGATTTATTTATAAGAAACGTTAACTTGGCGACTTCCTTAAAAAATTTCATTATATTCAGAACGTTGTGCCATCCATAAAATCTATAACTCTATCTTGTTGGCTAAAGTACTAAATAATACCTCCCAAATTTCTATAATGCCTACGTAGTCAACAGTCTATATTTGCTTCTGCTATGCACATAATTGTTGAACCTCTGCAGTACCTAAAGGATCATGTGTTGCATATTGTATCGAAACTGCACATTTGAATTTTAATTTATGCCATGATGGTAGATTGAATTCACCGTCTTCTCTTTACATATAGTGGAAGAGATCAGCTGATGCCTAGTCAAGAGGAATGCCAAAGACTTCAAAAAGCACTACCAGATTGTGAGATTCGTAAGTTTGAAGAAAGTGGTCATTTTCTCTTCCTGGTATGCTTCTCTCTTTGCGGTAGGCAGTTAGGCACTTTGTCTGAGTAATTCCAAGCTGCAAGTCACTTTCTGATGCAAATTATTATTTTTCCTCAATCGTTCAGGAAGATAATGTTGATCTGGTCACAACCATCAAGGCTGCTGCTTTCTATCGCCGAGGAAAGCAATATGACTGTGTGTCAGATTATGTGCCACCAACGCCTTGTGAATTCAAAAAACTACATGAATCGATTAGGTAAGCATTAATTATTTTACTACAAAATTTACAGACAGGGAAGCTGACTAGCAGCTGTATTAATGGCTAAACTAATGGTTTTGGTAAATTAAAAAATTAAGTACTATATTAAATTGGTTTTGTTCCTAGATGGGTTCTTTCAGCTACCGGCCCTGTGATGCTCTCAACATTAGAGGATGGCAAGGTGGTGAGGGGACTCGAAGGAATTCCATCAGAGGGACCAGTCCTGTTTGTTGGTTATCACATGTTAATGGGAGTGGAAATTGTTCCATTAGCAGCTCAACTTTTGATGGAGAGAAATATTCTTGTTCGTGGGATCACACATCCAATTATATTTGTAAAACCGAAAGACGGAAATCTCCCGGAGATGGAACCATCAAACTTTGATATATTTAGACTAATGGGTTCAGTGCCTGTCTCAGCAGCAAGCTTTTTCAAACTCATGTCTTCAAAATCTCATATCCTGTTATACCCTGGTGGCGCACGTGAAGCCCTTCATAGGAAGGTATCATATATGATAAATATACTACCAGCATTTACACATTGTTAAGGGATTTTCTAACTAGTTTAGAAGAAGCTTGTAAAGTGTCACGGTTAACGAATTCTCTAACAACCTTTATTGTCTTGAGTTGAAATTTTCTCTCAAACCCTGTTAAGAGAATTCTTAGAATTAGGAGTGTCCGAAAAGACGAGTCCATTCAAATCTTATTGTTGAGGGTCACCAACTGTTGAGTGGATCTTCACAAATTTGTGTATATATTTCATGAGCTGACTCATACTAAATATTAGAGCATGCATCACATTGTTTATGTGTATATGTAATACTCACGTGTAGAGATGATCCCGCAGGGGGAAGAATACAAGTTATTTTGGCCAGAGAAAACCGAGTTTGTGAGGATGGCAGCCAGATTTGGAGCCAAAATTGTTCCTTTTGGTGTTGTTGGAGAGGATGATATCGCTGAGGTAATTAATGCTAAGCATGAAATTTCTGTTTTCCCACATGGCTAACATTTTTATTTTTTATCATTATATTTTAGGGTAATTACATGATTATGATTATAGTAGCACGAGCGGTAGAAATAAAAAAGTTTTTACAAACGCCTTAGTTTTAGAGTTTATAGATTCAGTTTAGTGTTAGAGAGTTAGGGGTTTATGTTTATGGGTTTAGAATATAAGGTTTGAGGTTAGAATTTAAGTTTTGGAGCATAGTTACCCGAAACGTAATACGATACGAAATGAGAAACGAAAACGGAAACGTGGAACGTTACCTTACTGAATCCGGTACGACTAGTATTATTAAATAAATATTATTATTAATATTAATATTTATTAAATATTATTGTATTAAGCCCAAATATAATATAAAAAATTCCAGTATTATATTAAATAAAAGTGTATATTACAATTAATAAAGTACATTAGATATTATGACTAAAAGTCCTGTTACAGATTGAAGCCCAGTGACTAAAGCCTCATTACATTTAACTAAGGTCTTGAACCCTAGCCGCCAATAATTAATTTCGTGCAGATTACAAGGGTCAACTATTATTGACCGTTGGATTGCTTGTGTAAATTAAGGACCAGAATTTATGCTTCATTGATTGTCCATGCCATGTTAGAAATTAATTATGAAAGACTCACGTGATGTTCTCTCTTTTTCCATTATCATATAAAATAAAATAATAAAGTTTCGTCCTCTTTTCTCTTTTACCATTTTTTCATCTATGCAACTCTTCACAGTTAAGACAACATTTCCTGTTCCGATAGCGTCCCGCGCCGTTGTGGGTCGCGTTTCGTTCTCCGATTAAGGCCGTCGTTCCCGGAATGCCGTACGGTGGGCCATTCCCAGTTCCGAGTAACTATGGTTTGGAGTTAAAATTTAAGGTTTATAGGTTAAAACATAAATTCTTAACTGTATTACTCTAAACTTAAATCCTGAACTCTAAACCCTAAACTCTAAATTCTAACCGTTAACCCTAAACTCAAACACAAGCCACTAAACCATAAACTGAATCTTTAAGCCCTAAAACTAAGCCGCTTAAATATTTTCCCATATTATATTAGCTCCTAATGTTTTTTATTCCACTACTAATACATTAAAATAATTATTATATATAAAACTAATTTTAGATGGATTTTTCTGCTCAAGTCATGAATAATAATTACTTTATTTTGGGT
Source organism: Hibiscus trionum (assembly GCA_030270665.1). Lineage (NCBI taxonomy): Eukaryota > Viridiplantae > Streptophyta > Magnoliopsida > Malvales > Malvaceae > Hibiscus > Hibiscus trionum. The sequence goes on from BSYR01000004.1 coordinate 43,727,588, forward strand.
GTTTACTTAATTTTCCAGATAATTTTGGATTACGATGACCAAATGAAGATTCCATGGAGAAGGGAAGAAATAGAACGAATTACAAATCAGTTTCCAAAAGCTAGGTATTAATTCAAAATTAAGCTGAACTTCAACTTTTGATCCATGGATCACGTGACCATGTTCTCCATTTCCGTACAGGAACTGCATTACATTACATACATATAGATATAGCAACTTAATTTTTGTTATGACTATGAATTGTAACTCCTTAATTAGGGCTCATGCAAGTGGTGAGGTTGCAAACCAGCAAATGTATTTGCCAGTGATGCTACCAAAGTTTCCGGGCCGGTTTTATTATTATTTCGGGAAGCCGATTCTGACCGAAGGTAAATTAGTAGGAATTAAGATTCACATATAATATGTTCGGTTCACTGACGGTGTATAGAAAAATTCGATTGTTAAAGTAAATTCGTATCGAAAGTTAACTTGAAGTGTACTTACAGGGATGAAGGTGGAGTTGAAGGATAAGAAGAAATGTGATGAACTGTATCTACATGTAAAGTCAGAGGTGGAGGGCTGCATTGATTTCTTGAAACGTAAAAGAGAGAAGGATCCTTATAGGAATCTGTTTTCAAGGGTGTTGTACCAGGCCTCTCGTCCTGGTTCTACCTCTCCCTTTCATATTCCATCATTTGATCTATGATTAATTACTTTATATCTTTTATGTCCGTTTTATAATTCGTGTCTAATTTTTGGGTTATTTCTCTTAATAATGTTGAATGTAATTTCTCTCGTTTCGAGTATAATGTGTCTTATCGTTGTCCAGATTAATGCACGCTTTGTATACGTATCATATACACTAATTATTATTTCATTAATTAATGCCATGAAAAACTTTGGTCAGCACTTGTGGAGCACCCAAACCTTCTCAGCTAAGATAACTTCAAATTCTAAACCTCTAAACCTAAATTATTACTTTAAATCTCAAATTAAATCTCTAGCCTTAAAATAAATAGAGATATATAGTTTTAATTCTATGTTGTGCATTATTCTTGTATTTAATACTTGCACCTAAAAGATTTTTTAGTGTACCTCTTATAGAATATTTAGTTGAAATTGTAGATTAACATTTTTTTTTTATCAAAATTGCATTCATTAATAAAAGTTCATTTCTCTCTGTTTTACTTTTTAATTGAATGGTTTTATACAGAATTTAATTGTTATAATTAGATTAGATTGGATTAGAAGTAAGGATTGCCATCTGATCCATAACTAATGGGTTCTGACCTGACCTAATTTTATAGAGTTGGGTTTTTTAAAGAAAATTTCGGGTTTGGGTTGAGTTCAGGTTTGATTTTTTGAGGATGGGTTCAGGTCGGGTGTGTTTAATGTGAAAAATATCCTACTCGGCCCGAGATAATAGTTTAATTTTATTATAAATATTTAGGTATAATTGCTACAATGTCCCTCTCTTTGTATATACATATATTTCAATTATCTTCCTATTTTGTCTAATAAAAGTAGAATAATTATTATAATGTTCCATCTCTAATTGTATTTTTTATAATTAGCTCCTTATTTTTATCGAATAATAATGAAAATTGATCTTTTTTATTTATGGGCCGGATCGAGTTTTTACTCTAGAATTCGGGTTCGGGTGGAACTAGGGGTGCTTATCGAGCGAGTCGATCGCGAGTTGGGCAGTGCTCGATTCGTGCTCGTTAAAAAATTTGGTTGCTCGACTCGACTTGTTGCTCGTTAAGCTCGTTAAAATTGTGCTCATTAAAAAATTTGTTGCTCAACTCGTTGCTCGTTAAGCTCACTAAAAAATTTACCTTATTTTTAACTAAAAGTAAAATTTAACAATACTATATAAGGCTTAATATTAACATAAATTAACAAATTTAACCAACAAAATATCAAAAGAGTGTATAAAGCACTCTCAAAGTCTAAATTCCAAACTAACAATCCACAAATACACCAAACTAACATATTAAAACTAAAGTAACAATCCACAAATTCATCAAACTAACATATTAAAACTAAAGCAACAATCCACAAATATTTTAAAAAATTAACGAGCTGCTCACAAACTTATCGAGCCGAGTTAGACTTTGCTCGACTCAACTCGTTAAGGTCTCGAGTCGAGTCAACATGAGTCGAGCGTTTACCGAGTTTTGACCGAGTCGAGTTTGAGCAGCTCACGAGCTGCTCAACTCATTAAGCACCCCTAGGTGGAACATTATAAAATATTGGGTTGGGTCAAGTTTAGATGGAGGTGTTAAATTTTGAGTCGAGTACCGATTGACCAAAAATTCGGCCATCCCTAATTAGAAGGCATTAATTCTTATTATTTGACAATTAAATTCTTGGGTAAACTACATAAATAACCACCATACTATATGAAAAATTGCGATTTGACCACTATACTTTTTTTCGAAGCAATTAAACCATCAAATTATTAAATTGGTTGCAATGTGACCATCTGCCGTTAGAACTTAACGGCAGGAGTGACGTGGCAGTTAGTAAAATTTGTATAATTACACATTTAATCCTTGTTATTTATATATTATATCAATTTGATTCTAATTTTAATTTAATATAATAATTTAAACATTCAATCCAATCAGGTGGTGACACGTGTCACCACCTTTAGAGGAAGAAAATAAAATTAAGGGTAAACTACACTGAACTATGAGTTTGGTGTCAAAATGACCACTATATTATTTTTTGCCGCAAATGCATCACACAACTATTTAAATGGTTCCATTTTAGCCGCACGTCGTTAAAAAAAATGAAAAAGTTGACGGAACTGTTAAAAAATTAGTATAATTACACATTTGGTCCTCTATATTTATACATTATATCAATTTAGTCCTAATTTTAATCTAATAAAATAAATTAATTATTCAATAAGATGGTGGCACGTGTCAAAAACTAAGAAACTACCATTGGTAGGAATCAAACCTAAGACCTTGGAAGTGTAGCGCACAAGTTTACCACTAAGCCAAGCTTATACTTGTGATATGCAATACTAATAATAATATATGTGTTATACATATAGAGAAAGAAAAAAACAAACCCAGGTGTAAATTTCAGTTGCTTGGGGGCCGGGAGTGATACTGGAGAAAGTGGACCGCTCAAATCATCTGCAAAGTGTTTAGATGAGCTGCGAGAGTTGCCCTGTGGAAATCCATTTGATTCATAAAAATCAATGACAAATTAATCTTTATAAAATTAAAATGATAAAGGATGGACCCTTTTTGTTGACTCCAATGAATCTTTACTAGGGTGTTTTGCCTTCAAATCTGTTATATTTTGATTCAAATTCTAATTGATATTACACATTAAATGTAAAAAAAAAGTGACTGTAGAGATGATGTAGCCAAGGCAATAGCAACAGCTTGCCCCCTCATCTTTTGCTCCTTCACAAGCTCCTTTTTCTGCGTCTCACTTTGCCATAATAGACCTGTGAGATCCTTCAACTGCTGTTTGAGGTCCTTAATTTTCAAATCATTCTCCCGCAACTGGCACCTGTTCATACAGTTAACGAGGAATTAACATTCAAATTTGACGTGATAAATCTTCATAACCCATAAAACAGAACCCCTAATTTTATAAGCAAAAGGATTTGGGACTTAACAAAGATGGGCACGTTACTTCAAGTGTCAGATAACTAAATTTCAGTACAAAGAGCATGTTGAAATGAAACTTTTGTACAAGTACCTTGATTCTGCAGTAGCATTAAACAAGTATTGAAGCAAGTTCTTTGCATCATTTATTGAGCGTACTTGATTCCACCGCCCACGGCCAACCAAACCACGCTCCCTTTGTTCTGCCTCTGAGAGTTGTGAAGCCATTGTCGTCGGTGCATTTGATGACATGCTATTGCTAAGCATGTACTCGAGGGAATAAGAAACGGAATCGGCTTGTTTTTTCTTTCTCCGTATGTATAACACATATATTATTATTAGTATTGCATATAATAAGTATATGCTTGGCTCAGTGGCAAATTCACGCGCATTACACCCCAAGGTCCTGGTTTGATTCCTACCAAGTGTAGTTCCTTGGTTTTCATTTTTCCTACTCCAATCAGCGTGTCACCACCTGATTGGAGGGGGAAATTAATTAATTTAGTTAAATAAAAATAATTAAAATCCCCCAATAAGGTGATGACATGTGTCACCATCTTATTGAATAATTAATTTATTTTATTAGATTAAAATTAGGACTAAATTGATATAATGTATAAATATAGAGGACCAAATATGTAATTATATCATTTTTTAACTGTTCCGTCAACTTTTTCGTTTTTTTAACGGCGTGTGGCTAAAATAGAACCATTTAAATAGTTGTGTGATGCATTTGCGGCAAAAAATAATATAGTGGTCATTTTGACACCAAACCCATAGTTCAGTGGTCATCTGTGTAGTTTACCCTAATGGAAAAAGAAAAAGGAGAAGGCGCAAACCCAGTGAGACCTTCGTAGCGGTCGATTTTTGAAAATTTTAAATTTTTTATTGATTGATCTAATTTTGTATCACCCAACTTTCTATAATTTCGTACTTCAAAATTTTTAATCGTCCTTGGTGAAAGTAACCCTCTAAATTTAATTTATTTATTTTTTGTTATATGCATGTCCGTCTTATAGTTTATGTTTGGATTGTGTGACTGTCTCTCCCAACAATATCATCTCCAAGGCTCGCACTCACGTCCTTTCTTTAGAAGTACAATATGTCTTACCAAAGCACCCAACACTTGTTGATAAACTCAATTTACTTAAGTTACAATACTAAAAATATGTATTCTACATCCCGCTAGTTTAACTAATACCTTTTGATATATAATATTAACAAGAAAATTCATATATGATATAAATCATAAATGTGAACATTATTGAAGTGTACTTAATATTTATTCGAGTTGTGGACATAGACATATAATATGGAACATGGATGTAAAGATAAGTAGCATTACACTCTCAAGGAGAGAACTTAAATTCAAACTTTGGAATCGGAATTGTTGAAAGGGGTGAACCACGGATCCCCACATAGACCTATCTCTCTTTACTTTCAATTATTTACACTCATGTTTTTTCATATATTTTTCAGGATCATACTAATTTACACTCATGTTTGAATATGTTTTGGATTCGAGTATTCGAAAGAAAATATGAAGAGTCCAAATGGCAGTATGCAGAATAAAGTAATTCTAGACTAAGGTATATCATAAGCATAGGGAATTCTGAAAGAACAATGTGCTTCTAACTGTCATTTTCCTTGCTGATTAATAAAAGTTACAATAATCATCATCTCTAATTTTCCACTTAGGGAGACTTATATCTGCTCCCCAAGGCAAAAAAGATGGGGAAAAAGGTGTTTACATGGTATTTTTGATGTTTGTTTTACAAAATTGTGTTTGCTCATTTGTGTTAATTCTGTCACAATCAATTCAAGCCAGAGGTAACATCGAGAAAGATGTCTTCATTGCAGGGAATTCTTAGACTGCCAGTAGGATGAGTATATCCGAACTCTTCTTCAGACATGCCTAGCAAATCTTGAAAAGAAGGCTGGTTCAAGAACGACATCGGTATCACAAACCTCTTCTGGCTTTTTCCAACATAAACTGCAAAGTAACCCTTGGGAACTGTTGCGTGTAAAAGTGTCTATCGCAATGTAGTGCAAGTGTACACGACGCAAGTAGTAAAGTGATACGGAAGTATCGGATATCGTCTCCACAGGGACTGGGCTAATAGCTTCACCTTGAATTACTGTACGAGAGTAAAAAGAATGATTTAAGATTTTGTCACGAAAATAATAAAGAATATTGGAAATAAAAGGTATTGAAATCAAGATAGAGAGAATGGGCTGGTATTGAATTGCTCAGTAGTGTAGGTATTGCTGGGTCTAGGAATATCAGCGCTGTCGTCGTCCCCGTCGCGGCAGCACCCGTCGCGGCAGCAGTCCGTTGGTTATCGCGGCAGCGATTACCCAACTCTGTACTTCAAGTTTGGCAAGAATCCCTGCTGTGCCTTGGCCTATCCCTAGGTCCAAGTCTGTCGATGATCACGTCTTTGATGATACCTCCCGGCGTGAATCGAAGGATGAACACCGATGTTGTTGAATTCTTCTTTAGCCACTTAACCTCGTCCTATCCCTAGGTCCGAGATAGTTCAACTATAAACTAGAGAACTCGCACTTATCCCTTTCGTATACTTAACTCTCCCGATATTAAGTAAATAAATAACCTCGCAATGCTCTCCCGATACTCTTGCAAGATGTTAATAACCAGAATAAGAGAACTTGGAGTTTATTTTATTGAACTGAAAATTCCTAGAACAAAAGCAACCCTTGCAACTACTTTACAAATCAACTCGTGGCCCTAGGGGGAATTTAGAACATGATGAAAGGATGAAAACGGCTAGGGTTTTGGGAAGAAGGCTAGAGATAGGATATTTTCTCCTAGGTCGAATTACATGTCTTTATATAAGCATTGGGTTCAAGTTTTCTAATATGGAAGGAATACAACTTTAAATTAAAGTACAACTCTAATAAAGACTAAATCTTCAAAATATCAGTCTTTAATTCGTCATTCCTTCTTTCTAGGGATATCTTCCTTGAACTTTGGGCTTGGCCTTTATTCTGGTCTAGGGCTTGGAAAAATATAGTGGTATTACACGACAGACGGGCTGAATTTTCTCTTTCTGTCGAGGTCCACTTTGCTTCTTCTCCTCAAAACTGTTGTCGTTCTTTGCTGTCACGGCGGCAACCATGGCAGCATCATCCTCTTCGACTTCTCATCCAGTTCCAGCTCTGTTTCTTCACTGCCCAGCGTCTGCTTCTCCACTGTCGCCACTTCTGTCACGACAACTGTCACGGCATCACTGTTACGACATTTGCTGTTACGACATCTGTCACGACAGTGATGTATGAGGTAGTTTTCTTCACTCCAGCTCTTCTGTTCCTTTGCTGCCCTGGATGCTGCCACGACTACTGCCCTGGATGCTGCCACGACTGCTGCCCTGGATGTTGCCACGACTGCTGCCCTGGATGCTGCCACGGCAGATACCTGCAAAAGTGACCAATTTTAGCAGCATCTATGCAGTTTTATCTAAATGTGATGTAAATGCAAAAACTAGCCTAAAATGCAATTAAACGTGCTTGAGTGTAGCAAAAATAAGGATAAATGAGGGGTAAAATATAGAACTTTTAGGCACTCAACACACTCCCAAACTCAAGTTTTTGCTTGCCCTCAAGCAATTCAAACCTAACAAAGAAAATAAAATTTTTATTTGGCTTAAAACAATGAACTTTCCCTTACCTACCACTTCATTCCCTATTGCAAGCAACACCTTGTCGGATAATTCGGAATTAATTCGGAACCATGCTATAATTCTCGTGTAGTGTGTGCATGCTTTGTGAACAATTATATGCCTAGACTCACTTAGCTTACTAGAATAGCTGAAACTTCTAACTTGAATTTTTATGCCAAAGTTCATCTTTTTGGAGGAAATTTTTAAGCTCCTTTATTCCAGACTCAATTCTATTTTTCAAGCATAAGTTTGACTAGAGCCAGTTTCGGGCACCTCTAACTAACTTCCTAGAGCCGGTTTTGGGCACCTCTAGGGCTATTGAGTCTATTTTTCTTAACTTCTTTCTTGGAGCCAGTGTTAGGCACCTCTAGGGGCTATTCAAGTACTAAGCTTTTCCCTATTCTAGTTTACCAGTAAAGTTCTAGACAATATAAGAGTCACAAATGGTGTTTAAGTTTTAGAACTATAGCAAGGCTCTAAACTGTTCCTAAACTATCCTAAAAGTGCTGCCACGACAGAGGTTGTCACGGCAGGTACGTTCAGTTCAAAAGACTTAAGCCAGAAAAAAAATCATCTTCAGTTTTTTTTTGCATAAAAAATAAATGCGACACAATGAAAACTAAAAATGCAATGTTATATTAATAATTAGGAAGACTGCCTACCCCCAAACTCAAGGGTTGCAATACCATCAATGCATGACATCAAAAAAAAAAAATTGAAAGCCGAAAAGAAAAACATCACAAATAGATAATATAAACTGCAGAAAACAGAGAGGAGTAAAAGAGACTTAATTTGCGTTGCTGTCATCACTGCTGTTGGCGGCAGTCACTTTGGAATTTATCTCAGGGAGTATAAGTGCTACCGCGGTAGGGGTCGGAGCAGAGCTTCCTCGGGTTGCTTGTATCGTCATTGCAAGGGTTCTCTCTGTTTACCTAATAACACAATCAAACTAAAAACTAATATCAAATTCCTAATTCCTAAACCAATAAAGATAAAATAAGTTAAATTAGGAGTGCTTTGAGGGGCATCTCCTAAAGTAACTACTCCATGTTCTATTGATGCTTGAGGGGTCGTTTTCGATACTTCTTGAAGTCCATCCGTACCCTCCATCTGGTGATTATTCTCATGGTGGAGGCTCCTTTCTTTCTCTTCAAAGGAGAAGGTTACTTCCAATGGAGCAACATCATGAAATATTTCATCCAAGGATTCAACCTCGACATTTGGATGATTATCAAAGATGGACATTTGGAAGCTCCTAAGAAGAAGAAGAAAATGAGTGCCAAAGACACAAAGAAGGACCATCTCAATTCAAAGGCTATGCACATTCTTCTTTGTGCCCTAAGTGAAGAGATTTCCAAGAAGATCTCCCCATCCAAAAGTGCCAAAGAAATTTGGGAGAAGCTTGAGAAATTATATGGGAAAGAAGAGAAGAAAGATGATGTTTCATCATGTGCAATCCTCCTCTCAACACCAAAGGTGGATGGTGTTTTGGCTCTCGATGAGCCCAAGGTATCTTCCAACTCTAATGATCCAAATGCATATTCATTTGATGAGTTACAAGATGCTTTCGATGAATTATTTTTGGAATTTGAGACCATGAATTCCAAATTTAAGAAAATGATTTCTAAACTTGAATTTGAAAATGATTTTCTTTTGAAAACAAAATTAGATTTTGAAAAAGAAAATGAGATTTTGAAAAATGATTTAGAGTTTTCAAAAACAAGCAATGGAATTTTAGAAAAAGAAAATATTGATTTAAAAGTTAAGCTTGAAAGCTTAGCAAAAGAAAAAGAAATTATTTTTAATAATTCATCTCATCCCATAATGACAAAATGCTCACATTGTCATTATCATGGTCATTCCTTGCATACTTGTCCTATAAAGAAGAAAAAATCTTATAGGATTAGACAAGTATGGGTTCCTAAGGGAACTAGAGACATTGAGATTAATTTTAATGGATCCAAAGCAATTTGGATACCAAAATCCAAGTAAGTGTCTCTTGTAGGTGTGTTGGAGCAAAGGCAAGAAAAGCAAGAATCTCAAATGCTCTAGTCACACAAGAGAAGAAGATGGGTAACCTCTAATCTTAATGTATTTGATTTTAAATCATTCGGTTGCCTACTTTGATGATAAATGTTCATGCATCATTGCTTATTTATATTTATAAGTGCATGACATTTTATGAATCTTTATGCATATGAATCACATTGTTTCATTCATATGTTTGCATAAAGTTTTAAAGTCTTGGATAAATTGAATTTCATGTGTTTTAAATTGATTTGATTCAATGATGAAAATTCAATCTCTTTAAGTGTCAAAATTTGTGCTAAAAATTTAATGGAATGCTTTAGTAAGGGGGAGTTTTATTTTTCAAATTTTTTGTACTTAAATTTTTTTTAACTTACTCTCCATTGTTATTATGTACTATAAAGATTTCAATTATTTTTGATATAACAAAAAGGGGGAGAAGTAAGTGAAAAATTAAGGGGGAGTTTTTGTTAAAAACAATTTTTCAAAGAAGTTTTGTTATATCAAAAAGGGGGAGATCGTTGAGAAATATTTTGATATAACAATTATGTGAAAAATGTTTTGGACTTATTTAAAGATTTCAAAAATAATTCAAAAGTCCTTAAAACTTGAAAAATATGTTTAAAATATTTTTGACTTTGCACCTATATCGAATATACATTTTAAAGTAAAAAATTAGCCAAAATTGTGTTTTTAAGTGGAAGTTTCGAAACCATTTCTATAAGGTTTCGAAACCTCTCTAGGCAGTAAGCTATTGTTTTTTGAAACCTTAACAAAGGTTTCCAAACCTCTATTAAGGTTTGGAAACCTTGGCACAAAGGTTTCGAAACCTCTATAAAGGTTTCGAAACTTTGGCCCTGTAACGGCTCCAAAACATCCCCAACGGCCATAAACAAAGATTTCAAAAATAATTCAAAAGTCCTTAAAACTTGAAAAATATGTTTAAAATATTTTTGACTTTGCACCTATATCGAATATACATTTTAAAGTAAAAAATTAGCCAAAATTGTGTTTTTAAGTGGAAGTTTCGAAACCATCTCTATAAGGTTTCGAAACCTATCTGGGCAGTAAGCTATTGTTTTTTGAAACCTCTATAAAGGTTTCGAAACTTTGGCCCTGTAACGGCTCCAAAACATCCCCAACGGCCATAAAGGGCTAGTTTTTACAAATCCCCTCTTAAGGTTTCGAAACCTCTTCAATGGTTTCGAAACTATTGTGCAAGAGAGCATTTAAAGCTCGACTTTAATGGCTTCCAACGGCTCCAAAACATCTCCAACGGCCATAAACGGCTAGACTCTCATTCCACACTATATAAACACCACAAGGACACTTGAAGATGAAAAGAGACAATATCCAAGCTTCATGATCAAGAGAAATAACATTTAAGTCTTTATTCTTCATTTCTCTTGTATATATTGTATAGAGAGTGTTTTTCATTGTTTTATTCTTTACACTCTTGTGAGCTTAATTCTTGTAAACACCCACCTTGTGAGGCTTTCATTGTTTACACAAATTACCTTGTAAAAGGGAGAGGTTCTAGTTTAGCCTAAGGAAAAACTAGAGTGATTCTATCTTAGCCATTGAAAAGATAGGGTTGTAAGGTTATCCCTTTGGCCTCAAAAGGAAGAATTTATAGTAGTGAATTGGAAAATCCTTAGTGGTGTGCTAAGGTAGTGGATGTAGACTTTGGTTAGAAAGTCGAACCACTCTAAAATCATCGTGCAAATTGTCTACTTTTTTATCGGTTTTAGCCAATTCTTTTGAGAGTTCAATTCAACCCTCTTGACGGTTTTTGACGATCATTCGAGCGTGCTACAAAACACAACAATATTGTTGAGAAATATTTTGATATAACAATTATGTGAAAAATGTTTTGGACTTATTTAAAGATTTCAAAAATAATTCAAAAGTCCTTAAAACTTGAAAAATATGTTTAAAATATTTTTGACTTTGCACCTATATCGAATATACATTTTAAAGTCAAAAATTAGCCAAAATTGTGTTTTTAAGTGGAAGTTTCGAAACCATTTCTATAAGGTTTCGAAACATCTCTAGGCAGTAAGCTATTGTTTTTTGAAACCTTAACAAAGGTTTCCAAACCTCTATTAAGGTTTGGAAACCTTGGCACAAAGGTTTCGAAACCTCTATAAAGGTTTCGAAACTTTGGCCCTGTAACGACTCCAAAACATCCCCAACGGCCATAAACGGCTAGTTTTTACAAATCCCCTCTTAAGGTTTCGAAACCTCTTCAATGGTTTCGAAACTATTGTGCAGGAGAACATTTAAAGCTCGACTTTAATGGCTTCCAACGGCTCCAAAACATCTCCAACGGCCATAAACGGCTAGACTCTCATTCCACACTATATAAACACCACAAGGACACTTGAAGATGAAAAGAGACAATATCCAAGCTTCATGATCAAGAGAAATAACATTTAAGTCTTTATTCTTCATTTCTCTTGTATATATTGTATAGAGAGTGTTTTTCATTGTTTTATTCTTTACACTCTTGTGAGCTTAATTCTTGTAAACACCCACCTTGTGAGGCTTTCATTGTTTACACAAATTACCTTGTAAAAGGGAGAGGTTCTAGTTTAGCCTAAGGAAAAACTAGAGTGGTTCTATCTTAGCCATTGAAAAGATAGGGTTGTAAGGTTATCCCTTTGGTCTCAAAAGGAAGAATTCATAGTAGTGAATTGGAAAATCCTTAGTGGTGTGCTAAGGTAGTGGATGTAGACTTTGGTTAGAAAGTCGAACCACTCTAAAATCATCGTGCAAATTGTCTACTTTTTTATCGGTTTTAGCCAATTCTTTCGAGAGTTCAATTCAACCATCTTGACGATTTTTGACGATCATTCGAGCGTGCTAAAAACACAACAATTGGTATCAGAGCCTCGTCTCCATCGAAGGACTAACATCCGGGAGTAAAGATCAATTGCTCGAAGTCCACTGTTCAAAGAAAATGACAAGATTTGAAGAAGGCCGCTCTATCTCGTGTCCTCCACTCTTCGAAGGAGAATCATACTTTCAATGGGCAAATATCATGAAATGCTTCATCAAGTCTCAAGACTATGAGGTTTGGGGCATCATCGAAGATGGGTATTTGGAAGCTCCAAAGAAGAAGAAAAAGCAAAGGAGTGCCAACGACACGAAGGCAAAGCTAAACACTAAGGCGATGCACATTCTCTATTGTGGCCTTAACGAAGAAGTTTCCAAGAAGATCTCCACATGCAAAAGTGCCAAAGAATGATGGGAGAAACTTGAGAAGCTTTATGGCAACAAGAAGGGAGAAATGAAAAATGATGATCAATTATGTGCAACCCTTCTCTCTAATCCAAAGGTGGATGATGTTTTGGCTCTCGATGAGCCCGAGGTATCTTCTAACTCAAATGAATTAAATTCTTATACATTTGATGAGTTGCAAGATGCTTTCGACGAATTATTTTTGGAATTTGAGACCATGAATTCCAAATTTAAGAAAATGATTTCAAAACTCGAAATTGAAAATGATTTTCTTTTAAAAACAAAAGTGAATTTTGAAAACCAAAATGAAATTTTGAAAAATGATTTAGAATTTTCAAAAACAAGCAAAGATGATTTAGAAAAAGAAAATCTTGATTTAAAAGTTAAGCTTGAAAGCTTAACAAAAGAAAAGGAAATTATTTTCAAAATGCTCACATTGCCATTATCATGGTCATTCCTTGCATACTTGTCCTATTAGGAAGAGAAAATCTTATAGGATAAGACAAGTATGGGTTCCCAAGGGAACTAAAGACATTGTGACTAATGTAAATAGATCCAAAGCAATTTGGATACCAAAATCCAAGTAATTGTCTTTTGTAGGTGTGTTGGAGCAATAGCAAGAAAAGCAAAGATATGAAAATGCTCTAGTCACACAAGTGAAGAAGATGGGTAACCTCTAATCTTAATACATTGGATTATAAATCATTTGGTTACCTATTTTAATGATAAATGTTCATGCATCATTGCTTATTTATATTTACAAGCGCATGACATTTTATGATGCTTTATGCATATGAATCATATTGTTTCATTCATATCTTTGCGTAAAGTTTTAAAGTCTTGGATAAATTGAATTTCATGTGTTTTAAATTGATTTGATTCAATGGTGAAATTCAATCTCTTAAGTGTCAAGTTTTGTGCTAAAAATTTAATGGAATGCTTTAGTAAGGGGGAGTTTATTTTTCAAATTTTTTTTGTACTTAAATTTTTTTAACTTACTCTCCATTGTTATTATGTACTATAAAGATTTGAATTATTTTTGATATAACAAAAAGGGGGAGAAGTAAGTGAAAAATTAAGGGGAAGCTTTTGTCAAAAACAATTTTTCAAAGAAGTTTTGTTATATCAAAAAGGGGGAGATTGTTGAGAAATATTTTGATATAACAATTATGTGAAAAATGTTTTGGACTTGTTTAAAGATTTCAAAAATAATTCAAAAGTCCTTAAAACTTGAAAAATATGTTTAAAATATTTTTGACTTTGCACCTATATCGAATATACATTTTAAAGTCAAAAATTAGCCAAAATTGTGTTTTTAAGTGGAAGTTTCGAAACCATCCCTATAAGGTTTCGAAACCTCTCTGGGCAGTAAGCTATTGTTTTTTGAAACCTTGGCACAAAGGTTTCGAAACCTCTATGAAGGTTTCGAAACTTTGGCCCTGTAACGGCTCCAAAACATCCCCCAACAGCCATAAACGGCTAGTTTTTACAAATCCCCTCTTAAGGTTTCGAAACCTCTTCAATGGTTTCGAAACTATTGTGCAGGAGAGCATTTAAAGCTCTACTTTAATGGCTTCCAACGGCTCCAAAACATCTCCAACGGCCATAAACGGCTAGAATATCATTCCACACTATAAAAGCAACCTTGGGACACTTGAAGATGGTTAGAGAACACATCCAAGCAATATGATCAAGAGAATTTGAGTCCAATTCTTATTTCTTCATTTCTCTTGTATATAGTGTTTAAGAGAGTGCTTAATTATAAATCCTTTGTACTCTTGTGAGCTTAATTTGTGTAAACACCTACCTTCTCCAACGGCCATAAACGGCTAGAATATCATTCCACACTATAAAAGCAACCTTGGGACACTTGAAGATGGTTAGAGAATACATCCAAGCAATATGATCAAGAGAATTTGAGTCCAATTCTTATTTCTTCATTTCTCTTGTATATAGTGTTTAAGAGAGTGCTTAATTATAAATCCTTTGTACTCTTGTGAGCTTAATTTGTGTAAACACCCACCTTGTGAGGTATTTAGTTTACCAAACAAATCTGTTGGGCTTGAGAGAAAAACTAGAGTTTGTTCTATCTTAGCCAAGTCCAAAAGATAGGGTTGTAACGGTTTCCTCCTAAACCGGGAAAAAGGGGACGAATTCATTGTTGAGTGAATTGGGAAATCCTTAGTAGTGTGCTAAGGTAGTGGATGTAGGTGCTTGTTAGAAGGTCGAACCACTCTAAAATCATTGTGTCATTTGTCTACCTTTATTTCGATTTTAGCCAATTCAACCACTAAACAAAAACAACCCTCCTTGACGGTTTCGGTGATCGATTCGAGCGTGCTACAAAACCCAACACCTTTGTACTCCATGAAGTCCTCCCTTCTTGGTAATGTTTCTGAGGGCATGAATATATAATTAGAAAAAATCAAATTGACATTCGACCATAAACTTACCTTGTTTTCGTTGAATGTTGTTGTAGTTGAATGTAGCCCTTGCTGTCGTGTCTGCTGCTGCGGCAGCCAATTATTTTGACAGTCCGTTGTCAGGTTACTTTGCAGGTCAATGGGACATTGGAAAGTGCCATAACTCTCCATATCAAATTCTGTTGGCCACTCGAAGGTCTCCATCAGTAGAGATCTCGATGATTCTAAATCCACCGGCGTTGGTTCCTCAAATACCTGCAATGGAATTGGCGAGTTTTCATATAATTCAAAAGGTTCATTTATTACTTGCTCATATTCCATCGACGAGGCATTGTCATTAGGTAGCTCTTCTAGGTTGTCGTGCGAGTACCATGACAGGGATGGATGCGTGCAATCTTGGTCAGGCATAATCGAGGTAGTGGGTTGAGAGTTTGCCTCGGAAGTGGTTGTTGCAGTGACATTCTCTTGAATTTCACTCAGCGTTGTTGCGGTGTTGCTCCATTCCGGTTCCTCGATCATTGCCATGGCAAGTTGTTGTTCAGACTTATCATGTGTTGGGTATTCCTTCACATGGGCATCCTCGTCACCTTGCCTCAGGATTTCAGGTTCATCCGTGGTATGAATGAGGACTGGTCTGCTCAAGATTGCATCCATCTTGGCGATACTTGCGTCCATAGAAGCCGACACTTCTTGAGTGAGTGCCATGAAGGCTGCAGTGTGTCTTCTAAGGATTTTGACTGCTCTTGAGGATGATGACATTGCCAGGGCATGTCGGGTTCTGCAGCAAAACTGTTATGGTACAAAAAATTTTGCGGGTTTTGATCATACCATAAATAATTTTGCTGTTGCGGCAGCGACATCTGTTGTCCCTGTTGTTGCTGTGGCGGCATCTCTTGTTCTTGTTGGTTCCATCGTTGGTTGTCCATATATTCATCGAAAAAATGGGGACAACTTTCGAGTGCATGATTATCTTTACGGTAATTGCAAGAACTTTCCCACATCAACTCCCGAATGGTTTTTCCTGACATGTGGATGCCCTTGAACCTGTATTGTGCCTGAGATATAACAACCAGAAATAGAAAAAATAAAATAAAATAAAATAAATAAAAATGCAGTAATTAAAGGTAGAGGTATGTTGCCAGTCCCCGGCAACGACGCCAAAAACTTGTTGCGTGTAAAAGTGTCTATCGCAATGTAGTGCAAGTGTACACGACACAAGTAGTAAAGTGATACGGAAGTATCGGATATCGTCTCCACAGGGAATGGGCTAATAGCTTCACCTTGAATTACTGCACGAGAGTAAAAAGAATGATTTAAGATTTTGTCACGAAAATAATAAAGAATACTGGAAATAAAAGGTATTGAAATCAAGATAGAGAGAATGGGCTGGTATTGAATTGCTCAGTAGTGTAGGTATTGTTGGGTCTAGGAATATCAGCGCTGTCGTCGTCCCCGTCGCGGCAGCACCCGTCGCGGCAGCAGTCCGTTGGTTATCGCGGCAGCGATTACCCAACTCTGTACTTCAAGTTTGGCAAGAATCCCTGCTGTGCCTTGGCCTATCCCTAGGTCCAATTCTGTCGATGATCACGTCTTTGATGATACCTCCCGGCGTGAATCGAAGGATGAACATCGATGTTGTTGAATTCTTCTTTAGCCACTTAACCTCGTCCTATCCCTAGGTCCGAGATAGTTCAACTATAAACTAGAGAACTCGCACTTATCCCTTTCGTATACTTAACTCTCCCGATATTAAGTAAATAAATAACCTCGCAATGCTCTCCCGATACTCTTGCAAGATGTTAATAACCAGAATAAGAGAACTTGGAGTTTATTTTATTGAACTGAAAATTCCTAGAACAAAAGCAACCCTTGCAACTACTTTACAAATCAACTCATGGCCCTAGGGGGAATTTAGAACATGATGAGAGGATGAAAACGGCTAGGGTTTTGGGAAGAAGGCTAGAGATAGGATATTTTCTCCTAGGTCGAATTACATGTCTTTATATAAGCATTGGGTTCAAGTTTTCTAATATGGAAGGAATACAACTTTAAATTAAAGTACAACTCTAATAAAGACTAAATCTTCAAAATATCAGTCTTTAATTCGTCCTTCCTTCTTTCTAGGGATATCTTCCTTGAACTTTGGGCTTGGCCTTTATTCTAGTCTAGGGCTTGGAAAAATATAGTGGCATTACACGACAGACGGGCTGAATTTTCTCTTTCTGTCGAGGTCCACTTTGCTTCTTCTCCTCAAAACTGCTGTCGTTCTTTGCTGTCATGGCGGCAACCATGGCAGCATCATCCTCTTCGACTGCTCATCCAGTTCCAGCTCTGTTTCTTCACTGCCCAGCGTCTGCTTCTCCACTGTCGCCACTTCTGTCACGACAACTGTCACGGCATCACTGTTATAGCATTTGCTGTTACGGCATCTGCCACGGCAGTGATGTATGAGGTAGTTTTCTTCACTCCAGCTCTTCTGTTCCTTTGCTGCCCTGGATGCTACTACGACTGCTGCCCTGGATGCTGCCACGACTGCTGCCCTGGATGCTGCCACGACTGCTGCCCTGGATGCTGCCATGAGAAATACCTGCAAAAGTGACCAATTTTAGCAGCATCTGTGCAGTTTTATCTAAATGTGATGTAAATGCAAAAACTAGCCTAAAATGCAATTAAACATGCTTGAGTGTAGCAAAAATAAGGATAAATGAGGGGTAAAATATAGAACTTTTAGGCACTCAACAGGAACTTTCTTAGAGCTTACGAAACGAGGCAGGCAGATAGCCATTGTTGTTTCCGATGGACGTATAGAAAAGGAAGATGGAGGAGATCTCAGAGAACTTGGAATTCAAAGGTAAGGATGTTTAGTACTTGAGAATGTGAAGGTAGGTGTTGCCAATGAACTTGTTCTTACTTGGGGCACAAGATAAGGAATGAGTGGTGAAGGGGCAATTGATGTGGTCTCATCAGTAATGTGACAGACATGGTTTCATTAGGGGATCACATGATGTTGTCTTCCTACCCTTTCCGGCATAACAAACCGACTAAGGACCCACTCGAATATGGATGAGTCCGATCTGTCATAAGTTTATTTACAGTCGAAGAGTTCTATTACTTCTCCACTGAAAATAGGGGCAACCCTAGAGACATATAATCTGTCATGTCTTCCTTCAATAACTTGTTAGACAAGCCCTTGTGAAGAGCACCTGAACTCTGTCCTATATGCTACAACTAGTCCTCACCAGAACCCAATTGGCTGCAACCAAATTGTTCAATGGGGGAAAGACAATATTAAGCCTGACAACTATCGAAATTTTCGGTGTGTGTCGCTATATACGAATAACCTTACGGATCAGTAACTTTTTAATCCAAATTTCTTGTGGCATGTTTGTGGTGTTCTCTGCATATACTGATCATTCAATATTAAAGGACAGATTTGATACCATCAGGCATCAGCCAACAAGCCCCTCGCTCTGTCTATATAGTTATCTAAGCAAATAATGGTCATCTGTGTTTTGAAGAACAATGAGAAATAATAATGGATAGTGAAGCATTGGTTGTTGTGGCCTTATATTCTGGTTGCTGGGCTGAAACTGAATCTGTTATATCGAAAGGACGATAATGGTGCAAACAAGAAGAAGATCGATCGTAAATAAAACAAGAGGATAAGAATTTTCACTATCTCGGAAAAAGAGATTACAAGAGGATGTGTGCTCAACTTTGAACACATATACATGACTATTCAGTATGATATAAAACCCCTAATCACAAAGATAGGTTGCTTGTTTACAAAGTAAACTTACATAGTAATTCTACTCGACATAGATTTTCTATGTCTTCATCGAACACGCAAAATGAAAAGTAGAGTTTCACTCGATCTTAAATTCCTTTGTACTGCGGAGTATATTACCAGAGGACCGCAACGGAGGACATATCTATGTAAGATACCAGAAGAGGACACCAACTAGCTGACTTTCGAAACAGAATTTGAGTCAAAACTCTAACAGAATCCAATAAGAGGGATTGTGAGACCACCATTGTAAACTGCCTCTTTTGGGACTCACCAATGCAAACAACAAGGCAGCCTTAGGTTATTTCTGAAGCTGCTGTCACCTTTTGGACAATTTACTTAGCATGAACAAGTGCAGGCACTCACAAACCATAACTCTTATGCACTGAACAATATAGATTATTGAAGGCTAAGTTAAATATGAAATTAACAATAACAACTAGATAATTGGAGATTCAGAAAAGGAAAACAAATCCAATTGACATGATGTGTTTCGAATTCGAATGGTAACCTCCATCTCTAATTTTCCACTTGGGGAGACAAATATCTACTCCCCAAGGCAAGAAGGATGGAGAAAAAAAGATGTTACACGGTATTAGTGTTTTTTGACTATACAAAATTGTATGGGCTGATTTGTGTTAATTCTCTCTCAATCAATTCAAGCGAGTGGTAACATCAACAAAGATGTCTTCGTTGCACGGAATCGTAAGACCGCCAGTCGGATGACTATATCCAAACTCTTCTTCAGACATGCCGAGCAAATCTTGAAACAAAGGCTGGTTCAAGAAGGACACAGGTATCACAAATCTCTTCTGGTTTTCTCCAACATAAACAGCAAAGTAGCCCTTGGGAACTTTCTTAGAGCTCATGATACGAGGCAGGCGGATAGCCATTGTTGTTTTCGGTCGATGTATAATAGGGAAGACGGGGAAGTTCTCGGAGAACTCGGAAAGCAGAGGTAAGGATGTGAAGGTAGGTGCCAATAAACTTATTCTTACTTGTATATATAGATGTAAGAGGCATGGGGTTCATTAGTGGAATCACATGGTGTTGTCTTCCAATTCATTGTCAAGAATTTCATGGCAAGGACTTGAAATGAATACTTTGCGTACCCGTTAGGGCAGAACAAACCGACTAAGGACCCACTTAAATATGGAAAGATTTGGATCAGTAAAAAGCTTTTTCGTAGTTGAAGAGTTGTACTACTCAGCCATTAATGTTAGAGGCAACCTCATAGACATACACTCTGTCGTATAATGATAGGAAAGAAACATGTAACATGGGCGACCTTGACCTCCTATGTGTATGCTGACTTGACTGAAAAATGAAAATAAAAAAAGGAAATTATTTTTCCTCCTATATAACATTTTATTTTTCTTATATGTTTTACCACTAATATATAACTAATCTTTTGTTTTTCATTTGACCTCAATTTACCTTTAGGTGGCCATGTAGGTCGGCCACTCCTACTGCACATGTTTAAAACCACCCTGGTTTAAAGTAGTGCATGAGGGAAAACCACCCCGGTTGTAATTGCAACCAGGGGCGGAGGTCCCTTGGGGCTAAGGGGGCCCCGACCCCTGTTAAAAAAATATAATTATTTGATAATTATGGTATAATAATAATTTGATCATAGTAAAAATAATTATTTAAATTAAAAAATACAAGAGTTTATGAAATATATAATCGAGTAGGGGTTGAATTAAGGGTGTAAATGAGCCGAGCTTGAACGATAAAGTTTTGTTCATGTTCGTTTATTTATATTTGAAGGTGTCCATGCTCGGTTCATTTAAATCTTTAATATCATGTTTGTGTTCATTTATTTATTTATTTATAATGGTGTTCGCGTTCGTTTGTTTAACTTTCATGGACATATTCATTTAACGTTCACGAACATGTTCGTTTAACGTTCGTAAACATATTTGTGTAATGTTCACGAAATTGTTCATTTATATGACCGCTAACATATTCATTTATATGTTCACCCAATGGTGGAATTACACCACTAGTCTTTAAGATCATTAGGTTTCACAATTTGAACTCAAAAAATCATCAAGTGTTCAATTTAGTCCATACATTCACCAATATTTAAAATGTAAAAAAAATGGAAACCAAGTAAATGAGCTTATAAACGAGCTTGTTCGTGAACATAAACGAACGGAATACACATTTGTTCATGTTCATTTATTAAAAAGACATAAAAATTTGTTCATACTCGTTTATTTAACTGACTAAACGAACATTATATGAACAGTGCACTAACATTCGTCGAACGCTCTATCCATTTACATTTTTTGGTTGAACTAAAGAAGAATGAGTGTGTATCCTTAAATATTTTTGGTCCAATAACAATTTAGTTCCTTATAAATTTAAATATTAGACAAATTAGGTCTTGTCCTATGAATTTTGAGTTTAAATACATAATAATCCCTTGCATTTTTGAAAATTCAGTATTTTGGCCCCCAGGGACAAAGCTAAAGGGAGGGTGGGAGGGGCAATTGCCCCCTAACTTTGAATGGTTTAATTATTTTTAGGCCATTGATAGTTTTAAAACCTTTGCAATTAAGTCCTTGCCCCTCCCAAAAAATATTGGTTTATTATTTTTAAGACTTTTAAAGTTAAAATTAATGAAATTAAGCTATGACTCAGGGTCGGCCTTGGGCAGGGGCAGCAAGGGCGCCCGCCCAGGGACCATTATTCAAGAAAATTAAATATTGTATATTTTTAAATTATATTTAAAGATTTAATTTGTTTTAATATTTATTATTATGACCTATTTTTAATATTTGTTAATAAGGGTTAAGATTTTTCCAACATTTATTATTAAAGATCTACTCTTAATTTTTTTCTTTTTAATACTTGTTATTAGGGGCCTATTTTTTATATTTGTTATTAGAGGTCGAGTATTTTTCAATATTTATTAGTAGGGGTCTACTCTTAATATTCAATTTTTTTTCTAATACTTGTTATTAAGGGCCCATTTTTTAATACTTGTTATTAGGGGCTGATTTTTCCGATATTTATTATTAGGGATCTACTCTTAATATTCAATTTTTTTCTAGTACTTGTTACTAGGGTTCCAGTTTTTTCCAATATTTGTTATTATGTGCATAGTTTTAAGGTAAAATTTTGATATACATGCTGGTAAAACTAATTTTACACAAGCCTGCATATTTACATTATAAAACTCAAATCCTAAATTCTAACCCTAACCCTAAAACTAAACCATAAACCTTACACCCTAACCCTAAATTCTCAACACTAATCTTAAATTCTAAACCCTACAACATAAACCCCTACACTTTAAACCCTAAACTAAATCCCTAACCCCTAAAACTAAAAGGCACATGTAAACTAAAGTTTACACGGCATGCGTATTAAAGTTTTTTTAATAGTTTTAAAATTCAATTTTTCAATACTTGTTATTAGGAGATCAATTTTTTCAATACTTGTTACGATGGACCAACTCTTAAAATTTAATTTCTTTCATTACTTGCTATTAGAGACAAAGATTTAAATAGCGGCATGCAACCACAACAACGATCGTTATATGACGGTAGTGGCATCATCTAAAACCGCGATATATGAAACCATTATGTCCACAATAGCATATGTTACTAAAAAAATTTCATAACCGCGATACTCGCAATAAACAAAATAACATCTATTATATCTACAATCATGATAAACACAACACAACCGAAAATACGACTGTAACTATAACTACAATTTAAATCCTCAATTTAAGGTCATTTTTTAAGTTCGCCCCGGGCCTCCAAAAACTCAGGACCGGCCCTGCTATGACCTCTCATTTTTTTTCTGGTTTACTCACTTTTTAAGACCCTTCAATTTTAAAATTAGTGAAATTAAACCTTAATTCCTTTACTTTTTATGATTTAATTACTTTTTAAAACCCTATTTATTTCAAAGTTAGTTAACTTGCCCCCCTCATTGTTCAATCCTGGCTCCGCCCCTGTTGGCCCCTGCCAATGTTCGATCCCGGCTCCGCCCCTTGATTGCAACTAATTAATTATTTGAAAATCATAATCCAAATTCATATAATTTTCTTGCAATCTCGTGTTCATGGCACCATGATAATGCTATTCTTAACCTGTATATATCATAGCAGAAGAATGACATTTCCAGGCTATTCTTAACGCAAGCGATGCTGGTTAATTCTAATGCTAATTAGGCTTTGCTATTCTCACTATTCCTAGATAACTCAGGGTCTTTTTCTCATGCATTACTAACTCGTCTTTACAAGGAAACTTGACTAGCAAGGTGTGATTATATACATGATTATGTTCTGAATAGGTCTGTTTCTTAGCTATTTTGATAAGGTTAAGGTGTCTGTTTCTTAACTGTCATTCATTGGGCCTCTTGGCTTCCAATATACATGATTATGTTCTGATTAGGTCTTTGGAAACTGACGAGACAAGAAGTAGACCTAACTTAATGTGAACTTCACGTACATTTACATGGACTTGTCCGTAAACATGTTAGCTCCTGCCACTCTTGGTTTCATTGACGAGTTCAGTCAACATTTTGAACCTCATATTAACTTGATAGAATTTTTAAATAGGCTTAAGGGTTCAAAAAGCCCCTAAACTTTCAAAGAAAAATTAATTAAGCCCTTGAAGTTTTTTTACACCCAATTAAGCCCTTAAACTAAAAAAATTAATCAATGTAACCCTTCGACTAACGGAATCCGTCTTTGATCGACGGTTCCATTAAATCATGCTTAATTGGCCCGTTATCCATGCTATGTCATCCGTTAATGTCAGAATCTTTAAAATCATTTGTTGATTTGGATTTTAACGCCGACATGAAAATTTTAAAAACTTATTTATTAATAATGGTGGCAATTAAACCCTAAAATTAAAAAAAAAACCCTTTGAAAACTGAATTTTCGTGATACTCTTCTCTTTGAACATCTGAAATCCCAAAATCTTTTACAGAGAGCAATCGAAAAAGCCATAATTCAAGTTCTAAAAGATATTGAAGCGTAAGAGTGAAAATCGAACACTTGCTGCAGTTAAACCGATTTTTCTTTGAAATTGGTAGGTTGTTTGCTTAATTCATATATTTTTATTTGATTAATTCATATATTTTCATTGCTTTATTTGTATTTCTTTTGAGAAGACAGAAGTTTCGATAGTTTTGGTTTAGAAATTGACTATCGTTTTTGTTTCCAGAAGTTAAAATTGATTTACTTCTAAGAGGTGTATGTGGTTGAAAGCTTTTGTGAAGAGGAATATTTCTGGACGAAAGGTATATTGTTGGATAGTTTTCTTAATATTATTGTTTAATAGTTTACTGTTATATTAAAGTGAACAAGTTATGGACTCCATGTGATTCTTGTCTTTTTATATTTTATTGTTTCCAATTGTTGTAGCATTTTAAGAGTATATATGCTCCAAATTTTAGTGATTTATTGAAATTTTAGTGCATTCATGAGTTATCTATTTTTATGAAGTGTTGATAGTAGGTCATATATAATTAAAGTCTTGTTAGAAAACATGTAAACATTATCACCATAAAAAATGTCATTATAAATTACTTGTTATTGTTAGTATTAACATGGTGCAGTTGAAAATTTTTGATGCAGAATGAGTGATGATGGTAAACAGGTTCATGTGCTGCGATATTTTCATGGTGGTAGATTTCAGACTAATCCTAGGTTCGAATATGTTAATGGGGCTATTGAAAATTTTCAAGTTGATCCAGATAAGTTATGTTTATGAGATATACTAGATAATGTGGAACTGCTAGGATATGGTCAACACCAATTTATATATTATAGGATTCCTAATTTAGAGTTTAATTGTGATGGATTGGTGTTTATTCATAATGATGTGACTGTAAGAGAAGTGATTGAATTGTTAAGAACAAAGGGTACCGTTGATATATATATTGACCACAAAATTGATGATGATGATGGTAATTCAAAAACAAATGATGACTGTAAAAAAGTTGATGAAGTTGCTGAGCGTATTAAAATTAGAACGTGTAAAGATACAAAAGGTGGGACAAATGTTGAAAGGACAATTGGTTCATTAGAAATTGCTGGTGATGAATTAAGGGCTGCCATAGAACTAGGGGCTAATATTAAGGGCTTAAAAGCGGTTGGGGATGAATTAACGGTTGCCATAGAGTCAGGGGCCGATATTGAGGATTTAGAATATGTTGGTGATGAATTAAGGGATGTCATAGAGTTAGGGGTTGATATTGACGGCTTAGAAGCTGCTGGTGATGAATTAAGGGCTGTCATAGAGGAATTGAATGCAAACGTTGTGTTTGGGTTAGATGGTGGGTCAAAGCATGCTAGTGATGGATTTGAGCTTGTTGTTGATGAGGAACTTGGGCTTGCTGTTGAGGAAGAAAATGACGAAGACTGTTTTTTATTTAATGTCGAAATAATATCTGATGTGGATGAAGAAGTGAATAACATTAGAAAAAATTTGATGTGTCAAAAAAAGAAAAAGAAAACATATGTGGAACCTGTTAGTGAGGAAAATACTGATAATATTGTGGGAGATGCTGCTGCTGAGGAAGATGAATTGAACGAAAATGATGGGAAGCTTGAGGGTCATGAGTGTGACTACTTAAACTCTTTTGATCCAGGAGAAAATGGCGATAGTGATGATTCTGATGAAGAAATTTGTAGAAGATCTTCTGGGGCAAAAACAATAGGTCCTAAATTTGATCAAAAATGTGACATCCCAACATGGGAATTAGGTATGAGATTTGAAGACAATCGCCAATTCAAAGAGTCGGTAAGAAAATATTCAGTGGCAAAAGGTGTGAAATTGAAGTTCGTGAAAAATGAACCGAAGAGAACAAAGGTCTGTTGTAGAGAAAACTGTCCATGGATGCTATATGATAGTCATGACACCAGATATGGTTGTTATGTCTTGAAGACGTATAATCCAGTGCATAAGTGTTATAGGAGTAATCAAAACACTATGATATCTTGTAAGATGATTGAAAAAAATTTAGGGATAAAATATTAATGGATCCAAAATTGAAAGTTAATACATTACAAGAAATGTGTAAATCAGAGTTGGGGGTATATGCAACATACAATATGTGTCGAAGAGCTAGGAAGGCAGTTCTGAAGAAGAAGCATGGTTCTTATATAGAAGAGTTTGCAAGTCTTTGGGGGTATGCTGCAGAGTTGCTACGATCTAACCCTGGAAGCACTGTGACAGTTCAAGTTAATAGAGACAATGCTGGAAATGCAACATTTCATAGGATGTATATTTGTTTAGCTGCAATGAAGCAGGGGCGGAGAGAAGGTTGTAGGCCTTTCATTGGAGTAGATGGATGCTTCCTCAAAACTATTTCTAAGGGAGTGCTTCTTGTGGCTGTTGGCAGAGATAGAAACAATCAGATGTTTCCAGTTGCATGGGCAGTTGTCGAGGGAGAAGGAAAAGAATCGTGAAGATGGTTCTTGCAAAAACTCATGGTAGATTTAAATTATTGTAATGGGGAGGGACTTACACTAATGTCTGACATGCAAAAGGTATGTTTAATCTTTAATCATATTTGACATATATGGTGGTTTATTTATTATTGTTTTGGCATTTGCACTTATTGTTTTGAGATTAATGTTGCTGATGTACATATTCTTATATTGTGTTTAGTATGGGTTTCTACTGGATTGCTTCTGGTTTGTGATTTTATATGATATTGGTGCATATGTTGTTGGTTTATTCTTTAATTATATTTGAGTTACACTAATGTTGGTACATATGTTTATTGATTGGATTGAAGTTGGTTTGTGCTTATTGTTTGTTGGTACATATATTTATTGCATAAATTGCTGCTGGTTTGTGATTATATATATGCTATTAGCTTATTCTCATATGTGCTTATTGTATGGATAGCTTACTGTTATTAACGGTTGTTGGTTTATTCTTATATATGCTTATTGCTATTATGTATTGGTTTATTCTTACATATGCTTATTGGTATTAAATTTTATTGGTCTATTCTTCTATATGTGAACTTTTTTATAGTGTTGTTGATTCACTGCTCACTTATATATATATATATATATATATATATATATATATATATATATATATATATATATATATTCTTTCGTAGGGTCTTATACCAGTCTTAAGGGAATCATTTCCCGACGTGGATCACATAATGTGTGCAAGGCACATATATGCATCTTGGCATAAAAATTGGAAATGAATGAACAGAAAGTTCAATTCTGAAACTGTGTTATAGCAACTTTTGTTGAGGATTTTGACTTACAATTGCAGAGATTAGAAGCTTTGGGACATCGCTCCTCAAATGATCTTGTAGCCACCCCTGTTGAGCATTGGTCTAAGGCATATTTTAAGGGGACATCCAAATGTGATGTGGTGGACAATAACATGGCAGAAGCCTTTAATGGGTGGATAGTTGAAGCAAGAGCCAAGCCAATCATCAGCATGCTTGAGGAAATTAGAATCTTGGTGATGAATAGGATGAATGTTAAAAGAAGCTGGGCAGAAAAATGGAGAACATCTATCTCACCGAGAGCTCTTGAGAAGTTAGAAAGGAATATGATTGAGTCCACTCATTGTAGGCTTGTGTGGAATGGTGATGCTGGGTTTGAGGTTAATCATTTAGATAATCAACATACCATTGATTTGAAAAAATTAACTTGCACTTGTAGGGAATGGGAAATCAGTGGAATTCCATGTTGTCATGCCATTTGTGCAATGTTACATGACTCCAAATCACCTGAAGACTATGTTTCAAAATGGTATAGTAAAGAAAAATACATGGCGAGTTACAAACATGTCTTGCAACCCGTGAGAGGAAAGATATTTTGGTCAAAAGGTCTGCCTCCAATCTTACCACCTAAAGTCAAGGTTCAACCAGGAAGGCCTAAGAAGAATAGAACAAAAGCTAAGGATGAGCCCCAAAAAATAAAAGTTGGAAAGTTTACAAAATTAGGGGTTAAAATGAGTTGTTCTAAATGTAAAAAAATTGGCCATAACATTCAAAATTGTCCACAAAAAACAAACATTGATGCTTCAACTCAGGTACAATTTATTTTTATGCAATTTTGTAATTTATTGTGTTTTATTTATTTTAAATTCACTGACTTTTCTTGTAGGTACACACAAATACAAATTTAGGATCTTCCTCAACAACAAACCCCATGTCAACAGGTCAAACGACTACTACAAAGTCAAACGTGTCGACTACTAAAAAGTCAAATACAGAAGCAAATTCTTCGAACAAGGTTGTATACTAATAAAAACTAAAACTTTAATATTAATGTTAATGACATATGATTTTGCTGTTGATTTTTTTCATTTATTATTTTTATATCTAGGCATTGTATACCAACATTGTTCATAGATTAAAAACATTTAAACACTTAGTTCATACTATAAATCACAAAACTTGCAACCTTTAATCCATACACTAAACCTCTTGAACCTTTACTATACCCATTATAATACTAAATTCATACAACAAATCCGCTGCCATAATCAGTAGTATAAGAATTACAAAGATTATCCAAGATATTATCATCACAATTTAATATATATTTTTTCTTCTCTTAATACATGAGTATGTTCGACAATTAAAATCAGTTGTTTATGGACCAAGTTCAGTTCAAACTGCATTTGTTGAACCTCACGATGATCATTACGTCGATTCACTTTTTTTAACTTTTTATGAGCTCATAAATAAAAAGTTTCGCCTTTTCAAATATATCTTCATCGTACCATTTTAAAAATTTATAGCCAACATTCTTAAAATTTGAAAAACTTAAAAACCTTCTTCCATCATTTCTCCTCTTCCATGTTGTCTACATAGGACATTCCAAACCATAGTGACATAACACAACCTCCCCATCATACTTCCAAGAAACTGACAAAATCATATTGCTTCCACTGACTTGAGTTGATGAGCACGACGCAATTGTCATCTTCAATACACCTAATATTGAAATACAATAGTAGATAATCAACCATTGCACGACTGAAAAAATTTTAAACATTCGTTTCAATAATTAAAAAAACAATTTCAATACGCCTAAGAAAGAAAGAAACTTTCTAAAATGATTTGAAATCAATTTAAACATTTTTTCATCGATGGCCATACAAATTGAAGATATGGGCAGAGGTGATATATCAAAGATATGAAAGAAAGAATTATATGTTAACAATTTCTAATAGTACTTACTGATTTCAATGACAACCAACAAAAGATCGATTGGTTTGCTTTTGTTGATGTTGACGAACAAATGAAAGGGCACCTTGAGGAATAGGATGTCGATTTCAATTTGGGATTTTTTTATCGTAGAATAAAATGTAGGGTTTTCTAATATGAATAGTTAAAGCAATATTAAAAGAATATTTTAATTGGCACATTAATTAATAAATGGGGTTTTTAAGTTTGCCATGTCAGTGTTAAAATCCATGTCAGCCAAGCGGTTGTAAAGATTCTCACAGTAGCAAATGACATGGCAAGGATAACAGGCCAATTAAGCATGATTTAACGGAACCGTCAACTAAAGACGGATTTCGTTAGTCGAAGGGTTATATTGGTTAATTTTTTTAGTTTGGGTTTAATTGGGTGTAAAAAAACTTCAAGGGCTTAATTAATTTTTCTTTGAAAGTTTAGGGGCTTTTCGAACCCTTAAGCCTTTTAAATATGATTGGTTAAATTTATTGAAACTTCAAAGTATGATCAAATTGATAGAATGTATAAATTTTGAGATTAAAAATATCAATAAAAACGTTAAAATAATGGATGGAATTAAAGTTTAAATACCAACTTGAGGGTAAGAATTCTTTATGTACTAATTTAGAAAAATATGCATAATTCAGGTACCAATTTAGGAACATGAATTCTTTAAGTATCAAATTCAAGTATCGCATATTTAAGCTAATAATAAATGGATAAATATCCTATACACTGGCGGTGGAAACTAAAAGTTTCCACAAGCGCCTTAGTTTTAGGGTATATGGTTTAGGGGTTTAGGTGTAGGGGTTTAGAATTTAGGGATAGTTATTTAAATTTAGGGTTTAGAGTTAGAATTTAGGGTTTATAGGTTAGGGTTTAGTTTTTAGAGTAACATGGTGATGATTTAAGTTTTAACCTATAAACCCTAAATTATAGCATTAAACCTTAAATTTAAACAACTATCCTTAAATTCTAAACTCCTACACCTAAACCCCTAAACCCTAAACCCTAAACTAAATCTCTATACTTTGAAACTAAGGCGCTTATGGAAACTTTTAATTTCCACCGTCTGTGTATAAGATATTTATCCATAATAAATTATATGCATGTAATAAATTAATTTAATCGAAATTAAATAACTCAAATATAAAATAATTTGGTCTAATTATTTAATTAATTACATATTTATTTATTTATTTACAAAAAATTAAATTTAAAAAAAAATCTTAAAAATTGAAATATCAGTTTAATTTATTTAATTATTTATTTTGATTAAATAGATATTCAATTCTGTCGTTTCAATTTTGATACACAAACCTATATATTTAGGTTATGAAACTCAAATCTTAACTTTTTAACCTTAAATTTTAAAAGTTATACCATATACTCTAAAATCTGAACACCAACCCTAAACTTTAAAAATGTAAACCATAAACTAAATTCATAATCCCTAAAATTAAAAATAAATGGCTTAATACAACTTTTCCCCCTTAAAGTATACTCGATTTCCCAACTTGCCCCCTAAACTTCATTTTGCCCACTTTTTCCCCTTAAACAATTCGCCGTTACCCATTTTCCCCCATTCCGTTACCCTTTTCTGTTAAAAAAAATTTCGGCCAATCACATCCTGCCACGTCATCAACGGGTTGACTAAGTCAATCCGTCTGGTTTTATTTAAAGGGTAAATGACATGTCAAGTCTGTCAGGTTTGTTTTTTTCTTCAATTTAGTCACTGAAAAGTCTATTTTTACCTTAAATTGACCCCTATTTGTTTCTAATTTTTATAATTTAGTCCATTATTTGTTATTATTAATAATATTATTTTATTAAAATGTTAATATTTAATAAAAATAAATATTTTAATATTAAATTAGTAATTTTTTAGATTCGAATTACAATCAAATTCTAATTATTAATTCTAATTTCACTATTTTTGAATTATAGTTTTTGAGTAAAATTCAAATTATATTCGAATCATGTTCGTATTATATTCGAATCATATTCAAATTATATTTGAATAATCTTCTAATTATATTCGAATTATTAATTCGAATTTTGCTAAATTCGAAATATATTTTTTTAGCAAAATTCAAATTATATTAGAATTATATTAGAACCATGTCTATATTATATTCGAATCATATTAAAATTATTTTCGAAATATAATTTGAATATGATATTTCGAATGTAATTCGAATATGATTCGAATATAATATGAACATGATTTGAATATAATTATAATATAATTACATGTTTTTTTCAACTATTATATTCGAATCATGTTCAAAGTATATTCGAATCATGTTCAAAGTATATTCGAATCATGTTTAACATGTAATTATATTCATATTATGTTCATATTATATTCGAATCATATTCAAATTATATTTGAATCATCTTCTAATTATATTCGAATTATTAATTCGAATTTTGCTAAATTCGAAATATATTTTTTTAGCAAAATTCAAATTATACTAGAATTATATTTGAACCATGTTTATATTATATTCGAATCATATTAATTTTTTTTAAAAATATAATTTGAATATGATATTTCGAATGTAATTTGAATATGATTCGAATATAATATGAACATGATTCGAATATAATTCTAATATAATTACATGTTTTTTCAACTATTATATTCGAATCATATTCAAATTATATTCGAATCATGTTTAAGAGGTAATTATATTCGTATCATGTTTGTATTATATTCAAATCATGCTCGTATTATATTCGAATCATATTTGGAATATTATTTGAATATGATTCGAATATAATATGAACATGATACGAATATAATTACCTCTTAAACATGATACGAATATAATTACCTGTTAAACATGATTCGAATATAATAGTTCAAAAAACATGTAATTATATTAGAATTATATTCTAATCATGTTCATATTATATTCGAATCATATTAAAATTATTTTTCGAAAATAATTTTAATATGATTCGAATATAATATGAACATAATACGAATATAATTACATGTTAAACATGATTCGAATATACTTTGAACATGATTCGAATATAATAGTTGAAAAAACATGTAATTATATTAGAATTATATTCGAATCATGTTCATATTATATTCGAATCATATTCGAAATATCATATTCAAATTATATTTCGAAAATAATTTGAATATGATTCGAATATAATATAGACATGGTTCAAATATAATTCTAATATAATTTGAATTTTGCTCAAAAAATATATTTCGAATATAGAAAAATTCGAATATAATTTGAATATGATTCGAATATAATATGAACATGATTCGAATATAATTTAAATTTTACTCAAAAACTATAATTCAAATATAGTGAAATTAGAATTAATAATTAGAATTTAATTGGAATTCGAATCTAAAAAAATACTAATTTAGTATTAAAATATTTGATTTTATTTATTTTTATTAAATATTAACATTTTAATAAATTAATATTATTAATAATAACAAATAATGGACTAAATTATAAAAATTAGAAACAAATAGGGGTCAATTTAAGGTAAAAATAGACTTTTCAGTGACTAAATTGAGAAAAAAATAAACCTGACAGATTTGACATGTAATTTACCCTTTAAATAAAACCAGACGGATTGACTTAGTCAATCCGTTGATGACGTGGCAGGATGTTATTGGCCGAATTTTTTTTAACGGAAAAGGGTAACGGAATGGGGGAAAATGGGTAACGGCGAATTGTTTAAGGGGAAAAAGTGGGCAAAATGAAGTTTAGGGGGCAAGTTGGGAAATCGAGTATACTTTAGGGGAAAAAGTTATATTAAGCCAAAATAAATTGTGTAAACTAAAATTTACACAGTTTGTTTATCAAAAAATTATATTATGGGTCCTTCTCGTCATGTCATACATGATACTAACCAATAAAAATCATTAGTTTTACTAATTTTTATCAACTCATCTTTATTACCAAGTGAATATTCACTTGGTGAAAACTGTTTTTAAATTTAATTTACAGTAAATACGAGAACAAAAATTCACTTGGCAAACAAATGACATGATAAAAATTAATAAAATAGATATTTTTTATGATTGGTCCATGATATAATTTCCTTTGTTTATCAAAAATTTCCCTAAGATTTACTCGGTATATTTAGTTTTTTTTTTTACATAAAGAGTAAGTCGGTTAAATGCACACGCGTTCTACATTTATTGACAGCACTTTGTTTTAATTTTGATTAACACTTTGCTTGTTCATCAAGTAGCACTGTGGCTATAAATAGAGAGAGGTTATACGTACTCACTCATTCAAGAAACTACTTTCCCCACCGCCAAAGAAAGAAAGCAGAGGTTGCATAAACAGAAGAACAATAACAACAATGGCGTTTGTTCCAGTCCAGAAGAAGCCGATCATTGTGAGACATGTGTTTTCTGAAGATTTGGAACGTGAGTTCGACTTGATCAAGCGTGCGATTTCCGACCACTCTTTTGTATCAGTGGATACCGAGTTCCCTGGAACCATCTTCAAACCTGATTATCAAACCATCCGTGAAGGCGATACCGATATCAACTACCATTACATGAAGTTGAACGTTGATGAGCTCAAAATCATTCAACTCGGTTTAGCTCTATCGGATGTTGAAGGTAATCTACCTGATTTCGGTACTCGGTTCTCATACGTATGGGAATTCAACTTTAAGGATTTCGATATCGATAGGGATCTATGTGATAGTAATTCCATCGAATTACTTAAAAGGCAAGGAACTGATTTTGCGAAGAATAAGGAAAAGGGAATTGATTCGAGCGAGTTTGCAAGATTGCTTTTGAATTCCGGGTTAGTGTTTGACCCTTTTGTGCCTAGAGTCAAAGCCAACGGGATTTCTTGGGTTGCATTTCATGGTGCCTATGATTTTGGATTTCTGCTGAAGATTCTTGCTCAAAGTCCGTTGCCGTTCAATTTCCAGTCGTTCATGTGCCAATTAGCATATTACTTCGGCTACAATGTTTTCGATCTGAAGCACACCTTCAAGTTTTTTGGGCTGCAAGGCGGTTTAGAGAAAGTGGCTCAAACACTGAAGGTGGCTCGTGTTGCAGGATCGAGCCATCTATTGAAGTTTAGCCGTACCTTAGTAGTTTGTTACAGTTTGTTATTTGGTTGTTTTTTATCTGTTGTTTAGCTGTGTTGGTTGTTATTGCTTTATAACAGAATTGGGCCCTATCTGCTGAATACAGCTGGTAGATCTTTCTAGTCTTCAGCATTAACAGATGGGCTATATAAACCCGTATGGGCACTGGCCCAAATCATCTTGTTTGGCCTACATTTTGAATAAACAGAAATACAAAATATCCCAATCTCTCTTCTAGGTTTTTCTTTGTAATCGACGTTGTTCATCAATCTTCTTCTTCATCTATTCTTCATTCTTCTTTGTTTCTGAGTTCATCTTCTATGATCATCTTTCAATATGGTATCAGTCGCCGTTGAAGGTCCTGGTGCCGTTGTGTCTTCCGCTGTTGCATTTGTCGATTCTTCCTACGCCAGCTAGCGGTCGTCGGATCTTTGTGCGGTGCTTGACGCGGTGGCTTCAAATTTTGATGAAGTTTGACTGAGATCTAGTTTTCTGAGTTGTTTACACGATCTGTGTGATTCAAAATGGCTCCAGAAGTTGTAGATGCTTCGAATATTTCCGACGGTCTTGAAGCTCTTCAAATTGATCAGAACTCCTCCACATTTGCGAACAAGCAGGTCAGTATCAAGCTTGATGACACTAATTTCCTACTTTGGAAACAACAAGTGGTGTTGATGATACGAGGACAAGAGTTAGAACACTACCTTGATCCTGAAACCACAATTCCACCAAAGGTTACCAAAGATGCGTCTGGCAAATTAGTGCTCAATCCTGAGTTTCGACGGTTCAAGAAGGAGGATAATGCACTTGCGTCTTGGCTCCTCTCTACTGTAAGTGCGACAGTGTTACCGCGTCTTGTGGGAGCTGAAACCTCTTCAGCTATTTGGTCAGCCATTCTGAATCTCTATTCTAAATTTTCCACCACGAAAATTATGAATTTGCACTTTCGTCTGCGTGCTTTGAAGAAAGGATCATTATCGATCCGTGAATACACTACACAAATCAAGGAGATTTGTGATCTCCTTGCTACGAGCGGCAGTCCAGTTGCTGAAGTGGAACAAATTGCTACGGTGCTCAACGGGTTGACAGCTGAGTTCGATCCATTTGTTGCCGCCATCACTATGAGTCGTGAATCGTATACATTGGAGTCGGTTACATCTGGGCTTATTGATGCTGAGACTAGGATGCTTGACTCTGTTCGTGTACCTGTTGGTATAAACCTGACTCAGTTTGATGATGATAAGACCAGATCTACTTATGGGAGTAATAGAGAAGGCTCAAAGTATCAGTTTAATCCTAGATCATCGCGGAGTGATCAATCTGGATCACGGTTTAGGGGCAATCGACCACGCCTGCAGTGCCAGCTCTGTGGAAAGCTCGGTCACCTTGTGGATAGGTGCTGGCATCGTTTTGATCACAACTTCAAAGGAGTCATGTCTCAACAGTCAAAGGATGCTTCTAATACTCAGGCCAACGTGTGCCACTTTGCTGAGGGTGATGACACTGTGTGCTATAATCCTTTTGTGGGCCTGAATGCTAACGCTGCTGAAATTAAGCTTGAAGAGTCTACAGACACAGCTCAAGTGAACTCACTCATTGCACAAGGTGTACTCACTGTGGATGACAGGTGGTTCCCTGATTCAGGGGCTACTCACCATGTTACAAGAAGTGCTGCTGGTGCCAAACAAACCTATGCAGGGAATGGTAAGGTCTTCTTGGGTGATGGCTCTACCCTTAGTATTTCACATATTGGTAATTGCTATATAACCACTGCTGATAAGTCTTTGCTTCTAGATCAACTATTACATGTTCCTAAGATTACCAGGAATTTATTATCTGTCTCACGTTTCACTGCTGATAATAACGTTTACTTTGAGTTCCATGCTGACAGCTGCTGTGTCAAGGATGAGGTAACAGGTGCTACACTTCTTTGTGGTTCTCTTGTGGATGGTCTGTATTGCTTTCCTCTTGTTAGTCATTCCCCTGCTTCCCATGCTAGTGTTTATCATACTTCACATGCTGTTAATACTGAGTCTGCTAGTACTTCACATGCTGATAACACTGAGTCTGCTACTGCTTCACATGCTGCTCATACTGTGTCTGCTTCTGCTTGTTCTGCTACATCTGCGTCTTCATCTACTTCTGTTAATAAGTCTGCTGTGCAGTCAGTGTATTGGTTGTGGCACCAGAGATTAGGTCACCCTTCCCATCATGTTGTTAGCATTGCTCTTAATAGGTCTTTTACTGTTGATAAACACTTACTTTGTACTGCTTGTCAACTTGGAAAGAATCATAGACTTCCTTTTCATTCTTCTAGTACTGTTTACACTAGACCCTTTGAACTTGTTGAGGCTGATGTGTGGGGTCCCTCACCTGTTAAATCACTAGGATTTCAGTATTATGTTTCCTTTATAGACATGTACACCAAAAACTGCTGGATATATCTGTTGAAAGCAAAATCTGAAGTTGTCACTGCCTTTAACATGTTTCTTGCTGTTGTTGAAAATCAGTTTGCTTCTCATTTGTGTGCTTTACAAACTGATGGAGGTGGAGAGTTCACTGTTTTGTCCTCTATTTTACACTCTAAAGGAATTCAACTTAGGGTAACCTGTCCCTATACATCTGCTCAAAATGGTGTCATAGAGAGAAAACATAGACATATTATAGATACTACTTTGACTCTATTGGCTAATGCTTCAGTACCTTTTCAATACTGGTCTTTTGCTGCTTTAAGTGCTGTGTACCTCATAAATAGACTGCCATCTGATAACTTAGGTGCTGTGTCCCCTCATGAGAAACTTTATGGTAAAAAACCTGATTATCAGTTCCTTCGAGTGTTTGGATCTCAATGCTTTCCTTGTTTAAGGGATTATAATAGACATAAGTTTGAATATCGTACTAAACCTTGTGTGTTTCTTGGATATTCTCCCAAATACCGTGGTTACCAGTGTATGGACTCCTCAGGTCGTGTGTATGTGTCTCGAAATGTCAGGTTCAATGAGACTGTCTTTCCTTTTGCATCTCCTACCTCACCAACCACTACACCATACTATACCTCTGCTCCTCTTGACTTACCTAAGTTTGATACTTCTACTCAGACACAGCATATTTCTGATCCACATCATATTTCTGATACTGTTGCTCACACTGAGGTTCCTGATGGTGTTGATATTCCTGGTTCTACTGAATGTGTTGGTAATTCAGACTCTGTAGAAGTTGTTTCTAGTTCTGATGGTACTGATCCTGCAGTCTCTAATTCTTTGGGTGATGCTCCTAGTTCAGACAATGCACCTATCAACTCACCTGCTCATACACAGTCTCCTGTTGCTCCTGATGCTCCTGCACTTGATCTTTCTGCCCCTGCTCATTCTCAGTCTTATGCTGCTTCTGATGCCCCTATTCTTGATCTCTCTGTTGATAAGGCACCAGTACCTGGTACCCCTAATATAGACTCCTTCTCCTCTCCTGAGACTGTTGATGAATCATTTGAACATACAGTCTTTCTTCGAACTACTCTACTTCCACCTCCTTCAGATCAACTTGCAGCATCATCAAGTGCTTCTTCCCCTCCACATACATTAGAGGTTGCTGGTGAATCATGTGATAGACCAACCTCCACTTCAACTGCTCAAGTTGCAGGAAATACAACTCTTCCTACTGCTTCAGGAGGCTTACATCCTACTGAGGCTGTTGCTGAATCATATGAACATGCAGCCTCCACTAATGCTCCTATGAATGTTACTGCCCTTCTTCCTGATGAACCTGCACCTGGGGCTGATCCCACTCCTCTATCCACTAACACTCATCGGATGATTACAAGGAGCAAAGATGGCATTTACAAGCCTAAAGTTTACAACACTGAACATCATTTCACCCCTTCTTCTGTTCATCAAGCCTTTACACATCCTAAATGGAGTGAAGCAGTACAGTGTGAGTATGATGCCTTACTTCAGAACCAAACCTGGGAGTTAGTGCCATTGCCACCTGATAGGAAACCTGTTGGTTCCAAATGGCTTTTTCGCATTAAACTCAACTCGGATGGGTCTGTTAACAGATATAAGGCCAGACTCGTTGCCAAGGGTTACTCCCAAATTCCAGGTTATGATTTTGGTGAGACTTTCAGCCCTGTTATTAAGTTCTTTACTGTCAATATTCTCCTGTCTGTATCTGTTGTCAACAAATGGAAGGTACATCAAGTGGATGTCAATAATGCTTTTCTAAAAGGGGACCTAACAGAGGATGTTTATATGAGTCAACCTGAGGGCTTTGAGCAACAATCTTCTGATGGTACTGTCCTTGTCTGCAAGCTCCGTAAGGCTCTCTACGGGCTTCGCCAAGCTCCTAGAAACTGGTTTTCTAAACTTAAGGGGTTTCTTTCCAGTCTTGGCTTTAGGTGCTCAGGTGCAGATTCGTCTCTATTTGTTCATCATGATTCCACTGTTGTTACATATATTGCAGTTTATGTTGACGATATTTTAATCACGGGTGCTTCTGACGAATATATTCAGCATGTCATTCATGAATTAGATGTTAAGTTTTCTCTTAAAGACCTTGGGTGTGTTCAGTATTTCTTGGGAATTGAGGCTGTTCATTGCTCTGGTGGTTTATTTCTAAGTCAAAAGAAGTTCGTTGAGGAGCTGTTAGCCAAAACAAACATGCATACTTCCACGTCTGTTGATACACCTATGGTGTCTTTTCCAAAGCTTAGTAAAGCTGATGGATCTCCCTTTTCTGATCCAAAGCTGTATCGTAGCACAGTGGGAGCTCTTTTATATGTGTGTCACACTCGACCTGACCTGTCTTTTGCTGTGAACAAAGTCTCACAGTTTATGCAAAACCCTACTGATATACATTGGAGTGCAGTCAAGCGGATTCTTCGTTATCTTAAGGGTACTGTTGAATTTGGACTTTGGTTTTCTGATCAGTCCTTGCCTTTGCAGCTGCAAGTTTTCTCTGATGCGGACTGGGGTAGTGATATTGATGACCGTAGATCTATTTCTGGTCATTGTGTGTGCTTTGGTTTACATCTCCTATGCTGGAGTTCAAGGAAACAACGCTCTGTCTCGAGGTCTACAGCAGAGGCAGAATATCGAAGCCTAGCTGATTCTACATGTGACTTATTGTGGATTCAAGCTGTTCTTCAAGATATGGGTGTTTTTCTATCTGATGTTCCACAAATCTGGTGTGATAATACAAGTACGGTGGCTATGGCTGCCAATTCCGTTCTTCATGCGAAAACTAAGCATGTGGAACTAGATCTTCACTTCGTTCGTGAAAAGGTTCTTCGACAGCAGCTTGTGGTTAATTACATACCTGCCCAAAGTCAAGTAGCTGATATCTTCACCAAGCCTCTGCCAACTGCTAGATTTCTTGAGTTACGAAAGCTTTTGAATGTCTGGTCATTATC
This sequence comes from Hibiscus trionum, assembly GCA_030270665.1. Lineage (NCBI taxonomy): Eukaryota > Viridiplantae > Streptophyta > Magnoliopsida > Malvales > Malvaceae > Hibiscus > Hibiscus trionum. The sequence continues at coordinate 43,767,079 of BSYR01000004.1, forward strand.
ACAAGTTCAAGGGCGCGAAGAAAGCAGGGGAAATATTGAAGTATAGGCTTCAGCCGGGAAGAAATAAAGCAAGGCAAATATTGAAGTTTAGCCGTACCTTAGTAGTTTGTTACAGTTTGTTATTTGGTTGTTTTTTATCTGTTGTTTAGCTGTGTTGGTTGTTATTGCTTTATAACAGAATTGGGCCCTATCTGCTGAATACAGCTGGTAGATCTTTCTAGTCTTCAGCATTAACAGATGGGCTATATAAACCCGTATGGGCACTGGCCCAAATCATCTTGTTTGGCCTACATTTTGAATAAACAGAAATACAAAATATCCCAATCTCTCTTCTAGGTTTTTCTTTGTAATCGACGTTGTTCATCAATCTTCTTCTTCATCTATTCTTCATTCTTCTTTGTTTCTGAGTTCATCTTCTATGATCATCTTTCAATACCATCAAGCTGGTTCGGATAGTTTGCTCATCCTCGACTGTTTTATGAAGTTTTGGAAGGCAAAGGTTTTCGAGTGTCATCCCTACCAGAGGGAACAAATGCTGCCTCCTCTCGTATTGTACGGGCTGGTTCAAGCCGTCTGATGAGAACTTGTAACTTCTTTAGTTATCTTTTTTTAAAAAACTGTTGGTAGTTTCTTTTGTTCATTCATTCATTTAAGTTAAAAAAATTATTTTGATTCGATTACAGTTATGATTCATTTTAATTCTTTGTTTCTATGGGTTAATCAACACTAGTCATCTAAAATTCTCTCAACTCCACTCGTGTATATGTATGCCGGTATACAAATGACTGAATGCAGCAACAAATAGCATTTTGAGATCCTTACCTTTTCCTTACGAGTTCTCTAAGATCTTCACCGTCTTCCCTTTAATACATCCATCGAAAACAACAATGGCTCTCCGCCTGCCTCGTATCGTGAGCTCTAAGAAAGTTCCCAAGGGCTACTTTGCCGTTTATGTTGGAGAGAATCACCATAAGAGATTTGTGATACCAGTGTCATTTTTGAACCAGCCTTTGTTTCAAGATTTGTTAGGCATGTCAGAAGAAGAGTTCGGATATACTCATTCTACTGGCGGCCTCAGAATTCCCTGCAACGAAGACAACTTTCTTGAAGTTACCTCTCGCTTGAATTGATTGTGAAAGAATTAACACAGATCAGCAAATACAATTTTATAAAGAAAACATCACAAATACCATGTAAACACTTTTTTCCACATCCTTTTTGCCTTGGGGAGCAGATATAAGTCTCCCTACGTGGAAAATTAGGGATGGTGGTTACTGTAACTTTTATTAATCATCAACGAAAAATGACAGTTAGAAGCACATCATTCTTTCAGAATTTCCCATCTTTAGTTTAACTGTAAATGATCTACCTTGCTCTAAAATTACTTTATTCTGCATGCTAAGCTATTTGGACTCTTCATTTTCTTTCGAATGCACGTATCGAAAACACAATCAAACATGAGAAAATTAGTATGATCCTTTATATATGGAAAAAAAAACTTAGAAAAATTCGAGCACCAGTATTCAATGTTCAACCAAAAAATGTTTAAATTTAAGGGAGGAGAGCCGTGATCAATGATGATCATGACCGTGATAGCGATGAAGGAGGAGAAAAATAGAGTCTGGTTGACCCTTGTATGCAGGGCCGGCTATGAGGGGGAGCACCCCGAGCGACCACTCAGGCCCCCAACCAGCCTAGGGCCCCTAAATTTTTTTTTTCAAATTTTTTAATTAATCAAATAATTAATTTAATGGTAAAAATTAATTTTTTTAGATAAATAAATTAATTAATTTAACAATGAAAATAATGTGCTTGATAAAAATTTAATTATATTTTTATAATTTATTAAAGAAAGGCTTAACTACAAAAAAAGTGTACAAACTATACTCTTTTTTTATTTTTAGACACTAAAATATTTTTTGAGTCAAAATAAGTGTCTGAAGTTTACTATGTGGCCATTTCTAGATAACGACTATTAAAAAATTAAAAACAAATGCTTAAATTATGCTGCCTTTTGTTTTAGGTGTCTATTTTTTAAAAAAATAGTGCCCAAATTATGTCGTTTTTTTGTTTTAGGTGTCTAAAGTTTCATTTTTTATATAAAAAATAATGATCGATACCTCAAAATGATAACAAAATAAACTTTAGGCACCTAAAGCAAAAAAAAACGTGTATAGTTTGGACACTTATTTTGTAATTAAGACTTAAAAAATATTACTTTAAAAAAATATTACTTTGATTGTTTAAACTAATAAGATATGCTTTTGTTATATAGAGGTCAATTTTCTAATTTTCGCTCAGGGCCCCGAAAATCTCCGAGACGGCCCTGCTTGTATGCGGGGTTCAGCTTGAGGGAAGCTAACAGCTTTTCTCGCATATATATTGATAAGGTCCGACGACAGTGTCAAGTCTAGTCCTCATAGGATATGATGGATGGAACAAAATAGTCCCTCTGGTTGACCCTCTTGATTATTCATCAAGGAAAAATGACAGTTAGAAGCACATCATTTTTTCAGAATTTCTCATCTTTAGTTTAACTGTAAATGATCTACCTTGCTCTAAAATTACTTTATTCTGCATGCTAAGCTATTTGGACTCTTCATTTTCTTTCGAATGCACGTATCGAAAACACAATCAAACATGAGAAAATTAGTATGATCCTTCATATATATGGAAAAAAAAAACTTAGAAAAATTCGAGCACCAGTATTCAATGTTCAACCAAAAAATGTTTAAATTTAAAGGAGGAGAGCCGTGATCAATGATGATCATGACCGTGATAGCGATGAAGGAGGAGAAAAATGGAGTCTGGTTGACCCTTGTATGCGGGGTTCAGCTTGAGGGAAGCTAACAGCTTTTCTCGCATATATATTGATAAGGTCCGACGACAGTGTCAAGTCTAGTCCTCGTAGGATATGATGGATGGAACAAAATAGTTCCTCTGGTTGACCCTCTTGATTGATATCCGTTAAACATGGTCAGAAATGTAGTTTCGAGGGGTCACCTCCGGATGACTTAGTGAGCGGACCGACATAATGCGAAAGAGTTACGGAAAAGATCTAACAATACCAAACTTATTTCCATGTTTCAACAAGTTAGCCTCATGTCATGCATGGATTCCAATGTTGATATTACATGTTTAAGTTTTCAGAACAATATGAATGAATTGCCTATGGTTAAAGTAATTACATGTGAACCACTTATGAGCCACATTATCCCCTTTCTTCTATATATACACACATTATGATCAACTTCATAGCGATTTCCCAAGTTTTAATTCAGTTTCCAAGATCCATCTTTCGAATAAAAGCATGGGTTTTCATCTACCACGCATTGTTAATGCTAAGAAAATTCTCCGGGCATCATCTCCTATGGGAACTGATGTTCCCAAGGGATACTTTGCAGTTTACGTAGGAGAAAACCACGAGATTTGTGATACCAGTATCATACTTGAACAACCCTTCATTTCAGGAGTTACTAAGTCTCTCCGAAGAAGAGTTCGGATACGATCATCCGATCGGCGGCCTGAGAATTCCATGCGGTGAAGATGTTTTTGTTGATCTTACTTCTCGCCTGAACGGGATTAGCATTTGATCAATGAATACAGTTCTTTAATTTTGTAAAGCAAACACTATTGCTACTGTGTACAATTTTTTCCCACCTGTTTTTTTTGCCTTGGGAGTAGGTAAACAAGTCTCTCCTATGTGGGAAATTAGAGGTGGATTTGTTGTAACTTGTAAAATAAATTTTAGGGTAAACTACACAGATAACCACTGAACTATGGGTTTAGTGTCAAAATGATCACTATATTATTTTTTTACCGCAAATGCACCACACAACTATTTAAACGGTTCCATTTTAGCCACACGCCGTTAAAAAAAATGAAAAAGTTGACGGAACTGTTAAAAAAATTGATATAATTACACATTTGGTCCTCTATATTTATATAATATATCAATTTAGTCCTAATTTTAATCTAATAAAATAAATTAATTATTCAATAAGATGGTGACACGTGTCACCACCTTATTGGGGGATTTTAATTATTTTTATTTAATTAAATTAATTAATTTAACCACTGAGCCAAACATATATTTGTAATTTACAATACTAATAATAATATATGTGTTATACATATGGAGATTTTCTGAACTTTATCTCTTCCCCTCATCCTCGTTGAAACTGTAAACCCATCTTTTAAAGGAAAAAAATCTCACGCGCATAGGCAATTTGGTTTCTCAAACTTTGTTATGAAATTCTAAATTCTTTTTTTGTGTTATAGGAAGAGCTTCAATTAGCATTGTTCCAGGCAACGAAAGGCAACAATCTTTTTCTTGACAGGGTAAGTTTCTCTTTTTTCTGGCAAAAATACCAGTTTCTATATCCCATGATTGAAATTGGAAGCAATCAAAGTAAAGGGCAAATTAGAGGAGACAAATTGTTCAGCTAGAATTTGGGGAATTACATTTTTTTGATGTGTGCTATAATTAAGGATCGATCTTTCCTACTGCAGGTTTTTGATCTTTTTGATGAAAAGAAAAATGGCGTATAACACATATATTATTATTAGTATTGCATATTATAAATATATGACTGGCTTAGTGGCAAACTCATGTACGCTACACCTCCAAGGTCCTAGATTCAATTCCTACCAAGGGCAGTTCCTTGTTTTTCACTTTTACTACTCCAATCAGGGTGACACGTGTCACCATCTTATTGAATAATTAATTTATTTTATTAGATTAAAATTAGGAGTAAATTGATATATTGTATAAATATAGAGGACCAAGTGTGTAATTATACCAATTTTTTTTTCATTTTGACACTAAACCCATAGTTCAGTAGTCATCTATATAGTTTACCCTAAAATTAATTAAAGACTTGCCCACACTAAGATTCAAACCTGGGCAAGAAAGGAGTAAGTTTCCCATTGCACCAAACTCACATCTGTGTTGTATGCTTCAAATTACATACATATCTTAATATCGGATGTCAAATTTTTCCAATTTTAATCTTGAAAAATTGCTCACCATGTTGCAGAGAACACCTCTGTAGCAAAGGTCCGGCTGGCATAACACGAGCAGACTCATAGATAGTTGCCAACAATAAAGGCATCTTCTCTGCAATAGGTTAATCTCTGAGTGAGTCTGCAGAAGTTCAATTCCGAAGGCATAAATCATCTACAATCTGGGACCTTCAACTCCAAACTCAAATGTATAAACACACACATATATGCCAAGTGATGAAGGGTCATTTAAATTCAACTACAATTGGCACGCCCTTTAGGCATGTTCTGGTGTAATTCAGCCATGATACGATCGACAGCCCTGGTCGGGATTAAATTTGCTCTATCAAGCAACTTTATATTCAATTCAGATGCCAATAATTCTCTTCTCTTTTCTACCTTCAGATGATAAAGTGGAAAAAAAATCCATAGATTATCAGAAGGTTGTTCGATCATCCCATCGAAGTATAATTGAAAATGCAAGAAAACAGCATATATGAATACTTCATCTTCTCATATATGATTGCTATTAAATAACCATTTTGTTGGAACAATTCGAAGATCAAACACAACATATTATCCATATGGCGACCACAAACACCAAAATTATCAAAAGTTGCAGCTAATAGTTCATGTCTAATACAACATTCACAAGCAATTAGAAAGGAAAGTGCTCGAGATAAACAATATGAAAACTATTGCTCCCTGCACCCCCTCTAAACAACACTTATTAAATCATAAAAGTGTAACTAATGAAGAGAACAATGATTATCTTCCTAAGATCTTCCCATATAGAAACCAAGATTTCCAAATCAGCCGGACCTTTGCCATCTGGTTATCGGACATATTAAGATATGTATTGTATTTTGAAGCATAAAACATAGATGTGAGATTGGTGCAGTGGTAAACTCATTGCACTTACTCCTTAATTGCCTAGGTTCAAACCTTTAATTAATTTTATTTTCTTCCTCCAATCAGGTGGTGACATGTGTTACCACCTTATTGAATGTTTAAATTATTTTATTAAATTAAAATTAGGACCAAATTGATAGAATGTATAAGTAACGAGGATTAAATGTGTAATTATACAGATTTTACTAACTGTCACGTCACTCCTGCCGTTAAATTCTAACCGCAGATGATCACATTGCAACCAATTTAATAATTTGGTGGTTTAATTGCTTCGGAAAAAAATATAATGGTCAGATCGCAACTTTTCCAATAGTATGGTGGTCATTTATGTAGTTTACCCTAAATTCTTTAACTAAGTTAGTACATAAATTTTATTGTTGCTCGAATAATGAAATATACCATAAGTTGACCCAAAAGAATCTTTTAAGTTAAGAGTTTAAATTTTGCCTTGCGAATAAAACAAATTAGATCAAAAAGATCACATTCGTAGTAATTTTTATAGTATATAATCCAAATTAATTCATCAGTAAATTAAATAAAAGTAATTATACAAAAGAAATTCAAGAGTAACACGATATAAGAGTACTTCTAATTTCCACTCTTATATTCCTATGTTCGTCCGTATATGTACATGAATTTATTGTGCAAAGTTTTCATCGAAATGATCAAACTTGTACCAATATTCTCTCCTGATAATGCCTGCCGGCTGCGTATTATTATACTGTTAAATAAACTATGCCACCGGTAGGTGGTTGTCGTTTTTTGTTTAAAATCTTGATTAATCAAATAACTATGTTTTAAGAGTTAAATAATATTTTAGTGCTGAAATCACATCTTAATACTATTTTGGTATTTAAAGAATGTTTTAGTTCATTTTGACTCAATTTTTTCATAACAAAAAAGACCATGTGACACCATATATGTAAAATTACAAAAACTCCAAAATTTTATAAATAATTTTAAAAAATCCATAATGTTATCATTTTTTATAAAAATATCGTAAACTTAAAAATACATTGAATTTTAAAAGATTTTATGATTTTTTTTAGAGTTTTCAATTTAATATGTATTTTATGTCATTCTTGGTGGATCACATTATTTTTTGTAATAATAAAATTGAGTAAGATAACAATTTCACGTTTATAAAGTTTAAGAGTCAAACTGAATAATTATACTTTCTCCACTTCTCCATTTTCTCTGAGGCGGTTATAAAATTTTTCTAAGTTCTTCTTCTTCATTGTTTTTCTTTATCGGCGGCGGCCTTTGGCCGTTCTGCTGGTTCTATACATAAATAAAATTCATCTTTTTCGATAAATATTTCGTTTTTCAAGTTTGTTTCTTGTTTTTCTTTTACTTTGTCGGATATTTATTCAAATATGCTTTTATGGTAGTTATTTTGTCTGCTTGGTGGCAGTTCTTTCGTATGCTTTTTAGCAGTTTTTGTTTGTCTTTATGACAGTAGTCTATCTTTTGACAATTATGCGTTCGAGTGACGAGTACCAATGAGCGCTTTTTAACGAAGGAGGCCGTTCTATACATGTTATGATTCTCTTTTGTGGTTGTGCCGACATGCCAAAAACAAATAGCGGAAGAATTTTTGCTATATTCAAAGAGCACTCAAGACAAAGTTATAGTTTTTTTGGATTTTTATTTCAGAAGATTTTCCTGATAGTGTTAGGTTTGGTATTTTAATGTCTTTTCCAACTTTATATTTTATTGTTTTGTTCTGCATTGTATTTCTCTTGTAAAATGTATGATTCTTTTGTATTCCTTTCGCTGTTGAATATAATTCAGTTTCAAAAAAAGAGTCAAACTGAATTAAAATATTCTTTAAGTATCACAGTGACAATAAAATATAATTCCAGGGCTAAAATATTATATAACCCGTATTTTAATTTCAAAGTCAACACTAGTTTTTGGCTGTTTAGCGCCATTCAATATTTCAATATTCATATAATGAAAAAGGACACAGCGGTTTTTTTTTTTCCTTTCAAATTCATGTAAATCCAAAAAAAGCCGAACGATACCATTATAAGTGACAAATAGAGAACTCGATCGAGACAAGAGAGTACTCGGTTCAGTTTCATGGAGGTCATCGGAGCTTCTATACGCCTCGTCGGTGGCGTATCGCCATTTTCTCAGCGGCGCACCGCCACCTCGTACGGAGGAATAACGAAACGCGGTCGGATTTTAGCTGTTTCATCGGAACGGATAGGAAGAGGAACCGGATCTGGAGAGAATGAAAAGCTTGATAAGAAGATGAATCCGAAGACGGTGACGGAAAAAACCGAGGTGAAACCTAATATTTACGCAAATCCGGAGGAGTTACCGGAGTTTGAGGAGGGTAAAAAGTGGTTAAAGGATTATCTTGAAGAGTGTCAAGAGATGATCAGATCGGACGGCGGTCCGCCTCGTTGGTTCTCACCTTTGGAGTGCTCTTCTTCTACCTCTCCAGACTGTCCCTTGCTTCTGTTTTTGCCTGGTTCGTTTTTCTTCATTTTTCCGATCAGATACAGAGATTCGTTTGCTATATATGCATACACACAAACACACAAATGCAATTTATTTACTTTCAGTGTTTTTCATAATTCAAATTTTAGCATTAGTTTACGAGTTTTCAGTTTTCAGGAATTGATGGCACCGGACTTGGACTCATAATGCATCATCATAACCTTGGAAAGTAAGTCAAAACTATGGCTAAATTTTCACTTGGCTGTTAATTAATTAACAAAATTGTCTAACAAGTATCCATTTTAAATGATCTTTTGAATGAAGGATGTTCAACATTTGGTGCTTGCATATTCCTGTGCGGGATAGAACGCCATTTAATGGTACTTGTTTTTTCTCCGTTTTCACATATAAAAAGTTTGGTAATTCATCATTCCATATAATATTTTTGTTTTTCCGGTTTAGAGCTAGTGAAGCTTGTGGAAAGAACGATTAGGTCCGAGAACTACAGATCGCCAAACAGGCCGATATACATTGTTGCAGAGTCTCTTGGAGCATGCCTTGCCTTCTCCGTTGCAGCTCGGAATCGTGACGTTGATCTTGTGCTTGTTTTTTCTAACCCAGGTCAATACCTATTCTGTTTGAGAAACGCCTTAAATAAATGACATAATGTCAAAACAAAACCCCCTTAATTTCCGATTAGATAGTCACTTTGGCACATATTCTTTTGTTTGGAGCACTTTAACACTCAATGTTTCACTTTGGCTCTTATTTTTTTTAAGCACTTTAACCCTCAATGTCTCATTTTGAATCAAAATGGCCCATTCATGGATGAAAATCATTAGTCAACTAACGATAAACAACTTGAAATGACTTTACATATTAACACTGCTATGTGAGCGCGCATTGCCATGTAGTTTTGTCATGTCATTTCAAACAATTTATTATTAGTTGACTACAGTGACAGGGGTATATTATGTATGGGAGGGGCTGTTGCCCCGGCAGGGAAAATTCTTTTTTTTTTTTTTAACTTTAGCTCTTTTTTTGAAAAAAATAGAATAATTATGAAAATGCCCCCCACCTTTCAAAATTTATGTTTTTCCCACCATTTTTAAATTCTGGCTTCATCCCTGGTTGACTAACAACTTTCATCCACAGATGGACCATTTTCGCTTAAAATGAAACACTGAACGTGAAAGTGCTTCAGAAAAAAGAATAGGGGGTTAAAGTGACAATCTAGTCAAACCTTAGGGACATTTTTTTACATTATGCCTAAATAAATCTAGTTAGATGCTATGCTTGATCCATGGTGAATCTTATTGGTAGGGCATTTTCCCTGTTTTCTTTCTTACCTGCAGCAACATCTTTTAGTAAGTCACAGTTGCAACCACTAATACCTTTACTGGAGATTATGCCTGATCAGTTCCCACTTACTCTCCCTTACATGATGAGCTTACCAACAGGTTATTTTGTCAACAATGTTCTTCTACTCTCTTTGATGCATTTATAGTGTCCTTTACCATTTAGAACTGACTACTGAGTGATAAAGTATGATTTTACTAATAATTTCACTATATATGTTTAGGTAATCCTTTGAGAATGCTGATTGATAATGTTGTAAAAAGCGGTCCTCTGCCACAAATCATTGGAGAGTTTTCACAAGATCTTGCTAAAATGTCATCATACCTCCCGGTAAGTTCCATGCTTATATTCAATTGTCCTTCAATTCCTTCTCCGGATCACAGTGTACATAATTGAGCTAGATATTAGATATAGACAAGAGAACTACATGTTAAGCAACATAATTGTTGACAGGTTCTGGCTGATATTTTACCCAGAGAAACGCTTAGATGGAAGCTAAATTTGTTGAAAACTGGTTCTGCACATGCAAACTCGTGCCTTCATGCAGTTAAAGCTCAGATGCTGATACTTTGCAGGTCCTTAAACTCTGGCATATATATGAAAAATCATAGATATACTTTGCATACTCTGTGGATATGGTATATTCATCGAATTTGCACATTTAAATTTGCACAGTTTTTTCTTTATATATAGTGGAAGAGATCAGCTGTTGCCGAGTCAAGAGGAAAGTAAAAGACTTCAAAAAGCACTACCAGATTGTGAGATTCGTAAGTTTGCAGAAAGTGGTCATTTTCTCTTCCTGGTATGCTTCATCTCTTTGCGTAGGCAGTTCGGCACTGAGTGTGAGTAATTCCAATCTGCAAGTCACTTTCTGATGCAAATTATTATTTTTGCTCAATTGTGCAGGAAGACAATATTGATTTGGCCAATATCATCAAGGGAGCTTCTTTCTATCGCCGTGGTAAGCACTTCGACTGCGGCTCAGATTACATGCCACCAACACCTAGTGAATTCAAAAAACTGCATTGTTCGATTAGGTGAGCATGAACTAATCTACTACAAAATTTACTGACAGGAATTTTCTGAGCAGCAATTCCAACAAAAGTAAGTAGCTGCCAATGTCTGAACGGAATTGAAGAATACAGAACAGCTTATGGATTGATTAACCTGCCTTTTGCATCATCAATCTTAATTATTAATTGGAAGTTTATGCATTGATTTCAATTATGAGTAATTGATTAAAATCGGTGTTGTTCGTAGCTGGCTTCTTTCAGCTACCGGCCCTGTGATGCTCTCAACATTAGAGGATGGGAAAGTGGTGAGGGGACTGGCGGGAATTCCATCGGAGGGACCGGTCTTGCTTGTCGGTTATCACACGTTATTGGGAACTGAAGTTGTTCCATTAATAGCTCAATTCATGATGGAGAGAAACATTCTTGTCCGTGGGATAGCACATCCGGTGATGTTTGTAAGAGTGAAAGACGGAAAGCCCCCGGACGTGGAGATATCGGATTATGACATACTTAGAGTAATGGGGGCAGTGCCTGTCTCAGCTGCAAACTTCTACAAACTCATGTCTTCAAAATCTCATGCCCTGCTGTACCCTGGTGGCTTACGCGAAGCCCTTCATAGGAAGGTAACATATATACTACCAACATTTACATTTACACAAACATGTATGTATATATATGTATGTATGTATGTATGTATGTATGTATGTATGTATGTATGTATGTGTATATATGTATGTGTAATATTCAAGTGTAGAGATGATCCTGCAGGGCGAAGAATACAAGTTATTTTGGCCAGACAAATCTGAGTTTGTGAGGATGGCAGCCAGATTTGGAGCCAAGATTGTTCCTTTTGGTGCAGTTGGAGCGGATGATTTCGCTGAGGTAATTAAGGCTAAGGCAATAAGCATCAACAAATTAATTTTTGCTTTCTTTAAAGAAGTTTACAAATTGATGAGGGTGTTTTCCTAATATTCCAGATTATTTTGGATTACAATGACCTAATGAAAATTCCATGGAGGAGGGAAGAAATAGAACAAGTTACAAGTCGGTCTGTAAAACTGCGGTATGAATTCAGAATTAAGCTGAATTTAAACTTTATGTTCCATTGATCTCGTACATATATTTTCAACATTCCAACTCCTTAATCAGGGTTGATGCAAGCGGCGAGGTTGCAAACCAACAAATGCATATACCATTCATGCTACCGAAATTTCCAGGCCGGTTTTATTATCATTTCGGGAAGCCGATTTTAACTCAAGGTAAATTTGTAAAAACCAAAATCCATACACTGATACACATATATTTGATGCATTGTCGGTGTAAATTTTATTTTATCAAGCATATCTATTTAAACTCTACAAATTTTTAATCCTAAACCCAAAAGTTTAAACCACAACTCTAAACTCTAAATTCAAAATATTTTTTCTTTATATATATGAGAAATTGCTAGTGTAAACTAAAGTTTACACAAACAAATTTGTTTGAGGGGTTAAAGATGTAATTTAGGGCTTAGTTTTTACAAGTTTTAATTCAGGGTTTACAACTAGAATTTAGTGTTTAAAGATTAGAGTTTAGAGATTTAAGATTTAAAGTTTAAATAGACATGTCTGTGGGGGGAAATCCAATATATATAATCAGGGACGGAACCCCACCCCAATTAAGAATTTTTTTTTTACCTTTGTCTCTCTATTTAAATTTTTTTAAAAAAATTAGTTTATTTATGAATTTGTCCCACCCATTTTCAAACATTTATATTTTTCTCTCCAACCCTAAATTTTGGCTCCATCCATGTATATATTGTATAGCTTGCTGTTAAAGAACTAAGTAGAAGCGTATGTACAGGGATGAAGGAGGAGTTGAAGGACAAGAAGAGATGTGAAGAATTGTATTTACACATAAAGTCAGAGGTGGAGGGATGCATTGATTTCTTGAAACACAGAAGAGAAGAAGATCCTTACAGGAACATAGCTTCCCGAGTGTTGTACCAGGCCTCTCATCCTCATTCCACCTCTCCCTTTAACATCCCATCATTTGATCTCTGATCTTCATTTTCTTTATACTTGTATATATAGGGATAAGATCCAATTACACAGTGTAAAACTCTCTAAGTTTTACACGTTTTTTTAGATCGTTGGATGTGTGAAACAGATGGCTGAGATTAACAGTAGAATATGCGAAGATTATCATTTAGGAAAAAAATAAAAAATTAATCTCCGTCATCCATTTTTACCATCCAATGATCCAAAAAACGTGTATAAACTATATATATAAACTAGTAATTTGTAGCACACCATAGAGTGTTTTCTTAACAAAGAGAGTGAGCAAAACTTTGTAAGGTGTAAAACAAGGCTCGCCAATTTGACAAGAAAATCAGATTTTTGTAATTTATGTGTGTGAATATATTAATTTCTGCCCTTTCAAATTTCTAAAATAGAAAAAAAACTCATTTAAAGATAAAAAAATGAGTCCAAATTATTGCATTATTACAATTAACCATTAGCACTTTATTTTTGGTTGAAATTAAGAATCATTAGGTTTGCTTACGGATGATAATAATTTGTCGTTGGCTTATTTCAAAGTCTAAAATATTTGGGGGAATTTGTAGCAATAATAATTATAATCATACATGAAATAAGATATAATAGGAGATGAGAAACAAGCAATTTTTGTTAATAAAGCCTTTTAAAGTCTTAGTTAGGATCAGACTAACAGTGGTTCTATGGTGTAGTGGTTAGCACTCTGGACTTTGAATCCAGCGACCTGGGTTCGACTCCCGGTAGGACCTTCATTAATTTTTTTTACCTTCCCTTTTTTTCCCGTTCTTTGTCTTTATGCCCTCTTTTATGTGTATCTGGAAACATAATTGCAGATCTACTGTCTTCAAGTACTATAATAACTAGATTTTATTGAAAAGAAAAATTAAATTTATATAGTATGTGTATCAAAGTATTTCCTTTGATTATAGTCGAGAGAAAAAATAATCGATGACAAAAAGTTTGATACATAAGCTTGTATAAATTTTAGTTTACACATGTTTGTCAAATTTCGGAGTTATGAGTTTAGTTTAGAGTTTAAAATTTAGATAAGGTTAGAGTTTGGGTTAAGGGCTTAAGATTTAGGATGTTAGGATTAAGGATTTAAATTTAAATTTTAAAGAATTGTGTAAAAAAAAATTACACTGTTTGTGTATCAAAATATAACCCAAAAAGGAAGTCACTGGTAAACTTCTTTAATATGTGAACCTAGAACAAGTAAGCTTAAATTTTTGGTGCTTAAACAAGGATTAATCAGATTTTCTAACTGACAGACTTCAGAAGAGCAGGAAGGGGAGGAAATGGAATAATGCTTATGGATTGGATGTTTCATTTAATAATGTACACAAAATACATATACAGATACAGATACATGTATATGTATATGTACATGTACATGTACATGTACAAATACATATACATATTTATGAAAGATTAGAAAAACATGTCAAGTAATGGAAGCTTTCTACTCTTGATTCTTGACTCCAGTGACTCAACATTATGGTACAATAATATATATGAATTAGAATAAACAAATACAATTTACAACATGACTAGGACAAACACAAACTCATCCCCTAGCTTTCCACTTCCACATTCCATTGACACTTGACAGCAGCCTGCTTCAAAACTTTGTTTGTTTGTCTGTGCACCAAAACAGTTCCTTATAAAGGAATATAATAAAAGGTTTAATATTAAAATCGACCCCTAAAATATACCCTTTTTTCCATCGAGGTGCCTGAACTATATTTTGTTTTCAGTTTACCAAAATGTATCCAATAAGGACTTGACATGTGGAACGATCTTATTGGACACGGAACAATGATAAGGTAGCACTTCTGATATAAAGAAAGGTTGGATACCTAAGTGGGAAAAAGGTATAGTTTAGGGGTCAATTTGATTGAATATGCACGCACATTCTACAAGTTCTGAAACAATAGGAGTTAAAGGAAATTTTCTGAAATTTTTTCTACCTGCTTGGTCATCCATCCAATAGCATTTTCTGCACTTCTATCCTACTGATCCTTTTTTTCCTCTCCAACTCTCTCCCCACATCTTGGCCTCGGCGACGGCTTGTTCTCTTTCGTAATCCACGTTTAATATCCTGGTTGTTTCCTTTGGAGAGTCACTGTTTCCGGGCCCTTTCACACTATCCCTTTTAGCTTCATCCGAGTTATATGGATGAGAATTGAAATACTCCAGAGCCACCACTATGTCATTAACACAGGGTCTGGAATTTGCATTTTCTTCAATGCACATCACGGCCACCTCTAGAGCCTTCTGCAAACCGGATTGCGAAAAGTGACCTCTCAGCAGTGGATCTGCTAGGTTTGTAACGTTCTTTCCATCTTTAAACTTCGGTCGTGCCTACAAAAAAAATTGAATATATATAAGTTGGTAGGTTAGGAAACACATTGCTGGAAAGTATCTTTAACAAGGAGAAAAACGAAACCCATGCATTCTTCACACCATCAGTGCTGCAGAAATATGCAAATATGTCATGTGTTCTCACTTGGCCAATCCAAATGTAAATACTGTGCGCTTCAAGTTTATGTCTAATTGCATTTATGTAATCAATGTTCGATCACCGAGATATAGTCAGAAGCAAATGAAAAAGCAACCGATTTCAGTGACCATTATATGAGATCAGTACTAGGAGAAGTGTCATAGTTAAGTAAAATGAAATTTCTTAGAGAAGCAACTGTGAACTGAAACAGTTCCAGCCAAACCGGTAATATAAATTACATGAAGTATTATTACCCAATCAACAAGTACTCGTTCTTCTTGACCACGGGTATCATCAAAAGCTTTACGGCCAGTTATCAGCTCCAATAGGACAACCCCAAAACTAAAGATGTCAGACTTCGTAGTCAAATTTCCGCTAGTGAGGTACTCGGGGGCACAGTAACCATGGGTTCCCATGACCCTGGTGGAAACATGTGATTTATCTCCGCTTGGACCGAATTTTGCAAACCCAAAATCTGAGAGTTTTGGGGTGAATCCCTCACCTAGTAGTATGTTAGATGATTTTAAGTCTCTATATATAACAGGTGGACTTGCTCCGCAATGCAGATATTCCAATCCTTGGGCTGCACCAGAAGCTATTTTCATTCTCGTGTTCCAGTCCAAAGGTTTCTCATCAGGTGTAAGATCTGCGAACATCATTGCTTGTCAATTTAAGTTACTGAAAACGTGTCGTTTGTAAAAAAGAAAATGAAAAGGGTTTTGAAGCCGTGATAGTGAGTGAGCGAGTGTCCTTGAGATCAATCCCGGAGGTCTAGATAGAACCAGTGAAAATGATTTATAACAAATGAAATCTTTGACAAGATTTAAGGAGAAGGCGTGAATTACAATGGAGGTGATCTTCCAACGATCCCTGTTGCATGTACTCGTAGACAAGAAGGCGCTGATCCCCTTCGGCACAGTAACCAATCAAATTGACAAGATTCGGGTGATGCAAAAGAGAAAGCATGAGAAACTCCACAAGGAACTCCTTTTCCCCTTGGAGACCAGTCTTATCAAGTTTCTTAATAGCTACAACCTGATAACAACCATGATGCATGCGAATAAGAATCAAATATGGGGGAAAGTGTTCCAGGCAGGAAATTAAACAGGCCCAAAAGAATGTACCTGACCACTTTCTAATTTTCCTTTATAAACAGACCCAAATCCACCCTGCCCAATCATGGATTCTGCTCTGAAATTTTTTGTCGCGTTCGCCAGTTGTCGATATGTAAAAGTCTGAGCCCTACTGGCAGAAATAGGCTCCTCTTTTGGAGTTGATGGTTCCGGTCTTATGGCTTCACCGGATTTTGAATCAACTCCTGTTTTTCTTCAGGCATAGTTAGATTGCCAGAATAAACTGTATCATGCCACTTTGTTTAACATTGATAATTGTTTAGGTACTATCAAAGTGTGCAAAACAAACATATTTTGGATCTAAACATAATAGCATTGGTCCTATAAAGCTAACTTTTGGAATCTGCAACGACAAATCTTACAAATTACAGCCTCAAGAAAGATTCGATACAAGCAAAAGCCAAGGAATAATGAACTTACATTCACATGACTTCAACAATCAATCGAATTTTAAATTTTCACAATGCCATAACTTCATCCCAACTAAGCCTTAAATCTTGGTTCAGCTAATCAACAAGTGAGCCTTAAAAAACCCTAGCAGGTTTAAGTTCCATACAAGCTCCAAAACGAATTAGCTATGTAATGCCATCGCGACTAAAACACAACCTCGAGTGTTGAATTCGAAACAGTATCAACCATACCAAAAGTCATAAAACCAGACACCATTACAAGATATTTAGCAGCAATGTGTTCAACAATAGTAGAAATAGGATGAAAATTTGTTCTGGTTCCTACCCGGTCGGGTAAAAGGTTAAGATTCGATGTAAAATTAACATCAGCTATTAGTTTCTTGATGCTTTATATATTAAAAAAAAAGGGTATTCTTCACATATAACATTCAAAAGAACAACTCCCCTAGCAAAAATAAAGAAACCAAAAGATTCTAAATTGAACAAATTGACATCCCCCACTAAAATTACCTAATAAATTCCCTAAATTCCATCTATTAAATTCACATTACTCCTACAATCTTGAGAAAAAGTAAACTAAACAAGATCAATTAAAACACATATCAAATGAACAATGCAACCAAAATACAGAAAAAAGAAGCAAATTGAATGAAAGACACTGACCAGAAGATACATGAGGAGGCTGCTTGGATTTCTTGCCTTGTTCTTTCTTGTCACCAGTCTTCAGCTTCTTACCTTTCCTCCAACCAAAACAAGGGCAACAACCCATTTTTGAGGAAAAGCCTTGAAATCCAACACCAGAACTTTTCACTTGACAACCAGCAGTTGAAGACTGGTCTGCATTTTGGCCTTTCCTCCAACCAAAACAAGGGCAATAACCCATTTTTGAGGAAAAGCCTTGAAATCCAACACCAGAACTTTTCACTTGACAATCAGCAGTTGAAGACTGGTCTGCATTTTGGCCTTTCCTCCAACCAAAACAAGGGCAATAACCCATTTTTTGTGGGAAAGATTTGAAATTCAACACCAGAAACTTTCACTGGACAATCAAAAGCTGAAGACTGGTCTGCATTTTGGCGTTTCCTGCGTTGATTTCAGGAAAGACAAGAATTCAAAACAACAGCTTTTATACGTCTGGGAATTGAGAAGAATGAAAAGAAATCTAAATTAAAAAAGACGAGGGTTTCTGAAGAAAAATACGCGATGCTGGTGCTTATGGTAACAAAACATTACCTGTTTTTAGTAAAAAATTAGGATCTTTCCAAATTGTCGTTTAGGATTATGTGATTCATTTTTATGTTTATTTTGAATAAATGTTTTGCATTGGCTAATATGCTAGTCATTATTTTCTCATCTTATTTAAGTAGGATTAGTAGGGATGTAAATGAACCGAAGGTTTAGTGAACCGTTCGTGTACGTTCGGTAATCCGTTCGTTTATGTTCATTTATGTATGTATGTTTATGTTCGTTCGTTTATGTTTGTTTATGTATATTTAAATTTATTCACATATGTCTAGGAATGTTCATTGTTTCGGCTAATGATTATGAGTTTTTTCAAATTTTAATTATCGATTAATTTGATTTAAGATCAATTAATTAACTGAATTAATCGAACTAACCCAAAATATTAAATATTTAACACATTATATATGTTTATTTATGCACGTTTGTGTTCATTTAATTTCGTTTATCATTTTTAACAATCGAACACGAACAAGCTATATCCGTAATGTGTTCGTTCATTTGTTCCGTTAAAGTTAAACGAACGAGCATTAACACACCCTCATTCGTGTTCGTTCGGTTCATTTACAGGCCTAAAAATTATGATTAAAAATTGTCAAAAAAGTAATTATAAAAAATGATAATTCTCCTTTAATTTTTATCATTTATTTTTTTTTTTCTTTCTACTCTTTCATGTTATCTTTTTAAGATAAAAAAATAACTTTTTTTATAAGAAAGGAAGGAGCCTTCGTTAAAAACCCCTTCATACTCGATAGGTTACATAGGTCACCCACCGAACATTGAAAGAGGAAAAGAGTGTCTCATAATTTTATTTCACAAAGAGATTTTTAACAATCTTGTATATCCCAGTACACAACTACAACACCTCAGAACATACAACAAAACCTTGTTTAGATTACCACCCTACACTGCATCACCCACTTTAGTAACAAAGCAATCCTAGTTACAAAGTTACCCAATTCCTTGTTTAGCCAAGCTATATGCTTCCCGGTTACCCCTTCTTTTTATATGTCTACCTTGAATTTATCTTGTCAACCTATACCCTTTATATTTTTTCCTCTAATCTTTTTCATTTGAATTTATCTTTCCTGTCATTTTCTCTATTTTTTTTATCATCGACTAATTAATAATTTTGAACAAGCACATTTAACCGGTTGGTCAAACTGCTCATCTTTGTTCCCTATATTCCCGTAAGTCATGGGTTTGAGACCCACTAGAAGCACGTTCCTTTATTCCCTAGAGCCCCCTTCCCTCTCTAGGTAGAATTAAGATTATATTTAAAAAAAAATTTAAAAAAAACTAACCAACAATTTTCCTATCTAAACGACCGTCTTATTTTTCTTACATGGAAAACCTCATCTCTCAACGTGTTAACTGTTAAGTTTTAGCGTGAGTTTCCACTTAATTCTTTTCACGAGAGAAGTTTTCTTATGTTAAACTATACTTTAATTTCTCAGATCTATATTGTCTGATTTTTTCGAGTTTAAATCGTGTAACATCTCAAAAACTAGCCTAAAATTTTTATGAGTTAATTGAATAATTAATGACTCAATTAGATTAAAAAATTTAAGTAATTGGATTAGATTAAATACATTAGGGACTCAATTGAAAATTTAAAAAAACTAATAATTAGAGAAGGTGACCAAATCGGATGAAGAAGGAAATAAAAAAGATTGCATGCAACAATTAATGGACTACCTAAAATGTCCTCATTAATTACTATGATTAATGTGAAATCAATGGCCAAATTAGAGGGAAGGGATGACAATTAGGTAGCCATCTTGTCACCATTAAACTTGTCTCCATGGCTGGCTCCCTTAGTGGGAAAGAAAGAACCAAATCAAAAACAAAAAATAAGAGAATTTTGAAGAGTGCAAAAGGTAGTTTCGGCCATTTTTTAGAGAAAGGAAAAGAGAAAGCTTCGCATGTCTATGAAATTAGCTTAGAATAGCAAATCAGCCACCATAAGTAAGCCTAACTCCTCCCTCTCTATTTGAATACACCATTATTATAAAGATTTGTTATGTTTTAATTTTGGCTTATCATAGGAAGATTGAACTAATTAAAATGCTATAAGGCTACTAAAAATGTTGTTGGGAATGAATTTTTACAACCATGATGAAGAGAGGTTTAAAATGTGATGAGTGTAACAAGACCCTTAAATTAAGTACTATCTAAACTAAGAATTTCAGAGCTGTCCAGCAATGTTTTAGCCCAGACGCCCAACTTTAAAAATTCATAGAAAATAAAATGCTTAGAGTTAGGATCTGAAATTTTAACACAACCTACCTTGGTATGTCTATTTTAATAGGGAACAAACGAAATTGAATTTCGAACCTTGTAGGAAAATCTGGAATGAAATTGGACAAGGTACTCAAAACTACCCAGCATTGTTCTAATATTGATAGTGAACTTTAAAAATTTACATACGATTGTACACTTGGAAATTTGGTCTAAAATTTTGATAGGTGATAATTGAGTATGTTAATTGAACCTGGAAACAAACGGAATTTAATTCCGAAAAGTATAGTGAAATATGGAGCTAAATTCGTAGAAGTGGTCAAGACTGTCCGATTAAAGAAATGTTGAACTTGAAATAAAAATCTGAATTGAATCAATAAGAATTCGTTAGGAGATTAATTAAAATGAAGGAGAAATTCATTAATTCTAATTTGGCATAAGTAATTGAAAAGTTAAGTTGCGGATAAAGAAATACAAGAAAATTTGTAAACTAGTTTGAGTGTATTCGGAAATTTGAATTAGTTCAGGGACTAAAATAAAATCGTAAAAATTAATAGTGAATGTGGTTGATTGATTTTGAAATTTTGTCTTATATTATTTCGAATGATTTACTAGAACCTAGAGGAGAAGGTGTTGAAGAGGACCCGATAGCTGGATCGGCAAAGGAGCGTGAAAAGAACATCCGAATTCAGAATTAGCACGGCGACTGTAAGTGAAACGCAATTACAGTTGAGATTAGAGTCTCAACTACTTTAATTATAAATTATGTTATAAAGTTTGCATGCAATATGACTTAAAATTCAGACCGACTTTATTAATGAGGGAAGGAAGTTAATGGAATTGAATTTGAATTGCTGATGGTTTCTTGAATGAATTGCTTGATTGATAATTGGTGATGTATATGTGTTATATATGCAGATTGTTTATATGCTTGAGTTGATCAATTCATTGAAGTATGATTTATTGTTGAGATGTGGTTTATGAGTATATATATATATATATGTATATGAATTGAGAATTGCATAAATTTTGAGAGGTTCAATTTATCGAACCAATTGGATTGAGTTAGCCTAATTTGATTCTAATTTTCTTGCTGGATTGCATTAATCGAATGATGATCTAATTGGTATGTATGATGAATTTGTTATGAAAATTACATGGATATGATTGAGCTTGGGATATGTAATATGAGAATTATTAGTTAAAAGTTAGGTATGAGGATCGAACCATGTACTCGATATATGATATATGTATGACATGTTTGGTAATTGAAATTATATGTGTTATGATTGGAACGAAATTTGTATGTGAAATAAATGAAAGGATTGATTGATAAATTCTGAAATCTGATTGTTAAATTATACGAATTAAATTCAATACATAAATGATAAAGCCATTGGTTATATGGTCAGTCTAGGTAGTACGGCATGCCTAGATTCTAGAGCTCGTTAAAAATCGGTACGTGAGTGTACCGGATTGCTATGGTACGTAAGTGTACTTATTCGCTTAGTGTAATTTGGCACTAAAATGACATGTAATACGACAATGTGAAGGTGGTACTTGGGTACCTATGATATGGTGAAATGATTCACATCTCTATAACACGTGACTCGAATACCTAGCTAACTATATGAACCAAGGCATCATAATCAAGTTAATAATTGATTAAATTGTAATCAGTGATGTTTGATCTCTTTGATTCCGATATATTGATAGTTAGAATTGTAGCGAAGCAAGCAATTGATGAATTAAATTCTAGTTATTTATTCTGCTACAGTTTGCTGCTGCTTGTATTTAAATGGTAGTATTGTGAATTGTGAAATTGATTGTAAGCATGAGAAAAGTTGTATTTGATATGCTGTTGATTTGTAAATTTTTTTATTGTGGATTAAAGAACCATTGGAATTATATGAATTAATTATACTTGAATTATAGATTGAATTAATTGCATGTTCATTAAGCAAGAAATTTTAAAATGGTTAGACTAAGGTTTCCTCACTAAGTACTGTAAGTACTTATCACTAGTGTTTTCCTTTCTTTCCAAAATCACAGGAAGTCGAATTATCGATCCGCCCACTGATCTTGTTAGCTGTTGAAGATTAGAAGTATGTCTTTTATTATCTTTGCTATGCTTATGATGGGTGGCTTAACTGTCAGCATGCTAGTTTAGTTTGCACTTATGGTTATGTTTATGAACTATTACTTAAAGAATGTTTAAACTCTTAAGTTAAGTTTCCCTCATTTTGTTATGTAACTATGGGGTATAGATTAGCCCTCGGTATATGTTTTGGGCTGGTTCTTTTTTGATCACTTCTTGTATAGGCAACCATTAGATTATAGCCGATGTTAGCTACCCGATAAATCTTTTGTATAAGAGAAACAAACACTATGGATGGTTGATGCATGTATAAATATAAGGATATAATGTTAATCTTTAAAAATGAATTTCTCTAGTTGAAGCATGGTTGTAATCAATCTTTCTTATTAAATTGAATCTTGTTCGAAATTGATGATGCAAGGATTAAATTGTATGTATGTTTAAAAGTCGTTTTAAAAGAGATCAAAAGATTTAATAATAGACTATAGGTAAATTAATCGAATTGAAAATAAAGCTTAGGTCCACATTGTTAGCATTCAAACAAAAAAAATATTATACGTTTTCCGCTGCTTACTTGTAACAAGCTAATACGAATCTGTTTAACGGTTCTTACTCCTAATCGGGGTGAGGGGTGTTATAAATCGACTCAAATCTCCTATTAATATTTATTTTTGACGGTTTTAGTGTTCTTTAAAGTTTTACATGTTTATAGAGAAAAAACAAATTATTTATGTTGGATCCACTATTTTTTTAATAATAGCCACTAAATTTTTGTTAAAACTATAGAAGATAACACAATTACAATGCATATTTAGGAAGAAGAATAATGAGATTAATCTATCCAAAATTCTTCTAACCCTAAAACAAAGAAAGTGAATACTTCTATAGAGATAAGCATACCATCAAAATTCAGAAGTTTTTTTTGAATCTCTTTATCTCTATCCAATCGAGATGCATAACGGTTGAAAAAGGAGTGGTTAGCGACCCAAACTTTCAGGCAGAAAGTTCTGCTACCCATGATTGATTACATCGGCAACCAACCATCAATCGAGTGGAGATCTATTCTTGCAAGACCACCGACAGAACCATAATCAGATATTAGCGTCGTGAAGATCTCTGTGCGAGTACCAACTGGTCGTCAAGATAGACTGAAATCATGCCACAAGAACAGATGAAACAAACCACAAAAAACAAAGAAAAGCATGTCACAAGGACAGAGAAAAACACGTGCCACAAAGGTAGAGATTATTATTAAAATATAAAAATAAAAAATTAAAAAAACACCGACGATCGGCAACTAAAAGCTAATTGATTATCGATCACCAGCTAATACAAGAAGTGAAAGAAAGTGTAGCGACGACTTTGCTATTTGAGGGGAAAAAATTTGGATCCACTAATTCAAATAATTCAATTAGATAATTAAACATTTAATGATATAAAAGTATTATATATCGAACTCAACAAGTCTCTTAGTGGAAAATCGAACAATATTTATCTCAGAAGACATAAGTTCAATCATCTTTATACTATTAAAAAAATATTACATATTATTTATACGCCGATTGTAAAATAATTATTTTATAATAAAAAATTTTAATGCACATTAACATAAGCTTATAATTTAAAGTGTAAGGTTTAAGTTATAATGTTTAAAATTTAAGAGTTTAGAATTTAAAGTTAAAAATATTATAGTCAGAAATTTAAATTTTAAATTTTAAAAAATATTTGTATAATTTTTGTATCGAAATAATTTTTTTTGTAATTACTTCTTTATATATCTCAATATTTTTCATCTCAAAAAGGAAAAACAACAAATCCCCATTCTTCAAACAAACGAAACGCATGAGTTTTATTTATTTATTTATTTATTTTCGTTCAAGATCTCTCTCTGTTAAAAAACTCGAATTTCTGATCGCACTTCAAAATCAGACCCAAACTTCCAGTTTTAGAAACCCTAGCCATTTATCTCTCTTGCTCCCTGCAAAAATCATTTCCCCTGCAAACCCTCTATCTCGCTGTTGAGCCATCTGATCTCTCTCTGCGTCGCCGTTTTCGCAACCTTAAACGCCGCCGTTTGTTCGCTGCGATCTCCGCCCTTTAGATTCTACAAATTTTCATAGTCTTTGATGGCTGACGGAAAACTCGATCTACCTGATGATCTCTTACCCTCCAGAATCGGCTCTGACCACTCCTCCAAAGGTATTAATATATTCATTTTTTATATCTTTTCGTTCTTCCATTTTTATCATCCCAACTTTATAATTTGTGCATTCCGATCGTATTGGTTTACCATTTCAATTCAATATGCACGTTTGTGTGAATTTGTTCCCCAATTTTTTTTCTTCATTTGAATTTTAATAGTTTACTTTATTAAGTATAGATTTCTGATTTCGTCAATGATTCACCTAAGATCTCGTTTAATTTTTTTATAGTTAATTAATTAAATGGTTTTCTCAATAAAAGAGGGAAATGAGAATTTCATGATTGCTTCTATGTAGAATTGTATCAGCTAAAACCATTCCTTTCAAATGCACTGGAGGTTAGAGAAAAGTTCGAACTTTTTTATGGAAAAGAATCACTTTAGTTGCTTCTCATAGTTATTGGAAAATTTGAACTGTTGACCCTGAAGTTGATATATAGTAGTAGAGCATGCTTTCCAGTTTCCCCTAATTATGTGCAAATATTGTTGGTAGTTCAATCTCAAAGCATTTGATAATTCAGGGACTCAATGAAAACATGATTGAAAATTTGAAACATTAGGTTAGACAGTTTCTGTCATTTTCATCTATGTGTTATCTTAGATTCTGTTTTTGTTAGGCGAAGGCTGGGATGGGACCTCCGAGGAGAAAGGACTCACTGGGGTACTGGATGACACCAAAGGTAGTAATTTATGCCTTACGTTGAAATTTTGTATTTTTAAAATCCTGTGCACCAATTTTCTTGCAAAGGTTTTACTCATTTTTTTGCCTGTGCTCAATAGATCAACCAACTTCCGAGAGCAGCATACCTCTTTCCCCACAATGGCTTTACTCTAAAGTGGTTGATGCTAAGATGTTACCTTCTGGAGTGTCTGTGGTATGGAACTTTCGTTTTCGCTCTAGCAAATGTTTTTATTGTACTGGTTGCCATATGAGTGTTTAATTTGTTGGTTTCTAGTTTCATTTACCCTTTTTTAGTGGGAGTATGGGTAAATAGCGAATCTGATGACATAAAAATTAGTTTGACTAAGTTTGGAGAAATTAGTATTATTTTCGTTGTTTAAGGCTCATCACAAATTGATACCTGGCGTGTATCTTGTGGCTATTTTTCATTTTGGTTTGTATTGTTTCTGTGCTATAATTTCTATAATCATTAACAGGATACAAGAGCACCGAATTTGCCCCAGGGAACCTCTGGTGACTCTAATCTGAAAGATAGTTGGCGATTAGATGGTTCTCAGGACAAGAAAGAATGGAGGAGGACTGCACCTGATCTTGAAAGCAATCGCCACTGGCGTGAGGAGGAGAGAGAAACTAGCTTACTTGGCCGAAGAGATCGCAGAAAAGATGACCGTCGCACTGATATTTCTTCAACAATGGATGTCCCTGAAAATAGGAACTTGTTGTCTTCAGAGCGACGGCAAGATGTTAGTAGTCGTAGTCCAGGGCTTGAATCTCGAAGAGACAACAAGTGGTCTTCAAGATGGGGTCTTGAAGAGAAAGAAAGAGATTCTCGAAATGAGAAGAGGATGGATGCTAAGAGGGAAGATGCCCCTTCCGACAAACAAGCTCTTGCTAGTGGGGTGCGCTTAGCTTCTGAGCGTGAGAATGATTCTCGTGATAAATGGAGACCACGTCATCGTTTGGAAGTTCATGCAAGTGGATCCGCTTCTCACCGCAGTGCTCCAGGATTCAGTTTGGACAGGGGACGAGTGGAGAGATCAAATGTGGGTTTTACAGCAGGACGAGGGAAGTCACAATCTGTTTCTGTTATTGGAGCTCATACTGCAGATAAAAACAAGACCTTCAATGCATATTGCTACCCAAGAGGAAAACTCCTTGACATTTACCGCAAGCAAAAGACTGCTTCAAATTTTGACACCCTACCTGATGAGATTGATCATTCATCAACGATAACACAAAAAGAATTTGTTGAGCCTTTGGCTTTTGCTCCTCCTGATGCAGAGGAAGAGGTATGAAGCCTTATAATACCCATTTTCATCATTATACGTGGTTGCCTCAAATTTGCTTGTGTGATTCTTACAGGCTGTCCTTGGAGATATATGGGAAGGAAAAACTACAAGCAGTGACGTGATCTGTGACTCATTTATGGACACAAGTAGGGATCAAATGAAAGCATTGTTGCTAGTGTTTCATTTATGTTCAAACTTACCTAGTAAATCATTGGTTACATTTGGGGAGTTATGTTATGTTCCCATCTTAATCCAGGTCTTACTGATGTGATTTCAGGTGAAGAAAAGCAACGTTTCTCAGTTAACAGGGAGGGTAGTGTTGAATCTGGTGCGAAGGCTGCTGTAAACAACAATTATCAAGGGAATCATGCTGGGACATTTTATGTGTCAGATTCGCAGATGGTTATGACAAATGGTAGGAAACTTTCTGTTTTAGTTGTTTGCTTTCAGCAGTCCATTAAGGGTAATATTCATGATTTGTTTTGCTTGTCATTACAGAAATGAACAGCTCAATAGGTGCACCAAGATATGTGACACCATCTGATATTGATGTAGCCAATGCTTTGGGGTCAGATCAGGAGATTGATGGTTCAGCAAATTACATGGATGGATTAATACCTTTTGATAATCAACCAGTAGCTGATATGAAATTGGAAAAGGACTCTAATGTGAAGGGCAATGTATCCTCCATGCAATTTGGAGTTGGTAGGGGGCTTCCTGAAGGCTCAAACTCTCTATTTGGTTTTCAGTCACTACAGTCTACTCTGGGCCGTAACCAGATAAATGTTGAGGGCAATAATGAGG
This sequence comes from Hibiscus trionum, assembly GCA_030270665.1. Lineage (NCBI taxonomy): Eukaryota > Viridiplantae > Streptophyta > Magnoliopsida > Malvales > Malvaceae > Hibiscus > Hibiscus trionum. The sequence goes on from BSYR01000004.1 coordinate 43,794,456, forward strand.
CACATTCACTGGAAAGCACTACCCCTCCTGAGGAATTGAGTTTGTGTTATCTTGATCCTCAAGGGGTAATTCAGGGACCATATCTAGGGATTGACATAATTTCATGGTTTGAGCAAGGTTATTTTGGTACAGACTTACCTGTTCGATTGGCAAATGCTTCTGATGGATCGCCTTTCCAAGAACTTGGTGAAGTGATGCCTCACCTAAGGACGAATTCTGGTTCATCCTCCAGTGTTTCTGCAGTTACAAGAATGCAGACACCTGATCATTTTGAAGGGAGCATGGAAGACACCATATCTTCTTCTGCTCCAAAGTTGATGGGGTCTGCCATTGGTCATGAGCAGCGGCAGTTTTTGTCTGCTTTTGAGACTTCTGGTACCAATTTTCAGTTAAGAGAGCCTTCTCAAAGTTATCCATCTGAGCATCAGTTTTCTGAAGATCAAAAGCTCCATAAATTTGCTGCTGCTGATGCAGATGGTAAGTATAATGGGCTGAACCTACTGTTGATTTTATTACTTATTGTGTTTGATAATGATGCCTGTTTTTCTCGTGTGATGCAGAAATTTTCTTCTCCGGAAGGCCCGGAAGCTCTGGTGTCGAGCCTTTGAAAGTTTCTGCTGAAATTCAAGATACTTTTGGCAATCCTGCAAGCCATTTGTCCATTGCAAATGAATTTTCAAAAATCAATGTACCTTCTCATCAAGGTGATGAGTTGCTTCGAGAGGCTTGGCCTGATGATGATAGAAGAAATGCTGTGTTGAATCATAACATTCATCGAGGCAGTACTGGTTCTCGGCCCTTATCTCACAGGGAGGAAGAACACAGTGGTTTGGACCTGGTACAACACCTAATGTCCCAAAAGTTGCCCAATGAGCCACTTCAAGAGAAAAACCATTTCTTTCACCCCCTTCCACAATCAACTGGATTTGGTGTGGAGCGTAGTAATAGTTTTGATCTGATGCAGAACAAGAATCTCAATCAGAAGTACTCAATCCATCATTCATCTCCGCATATGGAATATCTTTTGGAGCTTCAGTTTGAACAACAACGACAATTGGAACTTCAGCGACAGCAGCAGCAGTTGGAACTTCAGCTGCAGCAGCAGCAGCAGTTGGAACTTCAGCGGCGGCAGCAGCAGCAGTTGGAACTTCAGCGGCGGCAGCAGCAGCAGTTGGAACTTCAGCGGCAGCAGCAGCAGCAATTGGAACTTCAGCGGCGGCAGCAGCAGCAATTGGAACTTCAGCGGCGGCAGCAGCAGCAGTTGGAGCTTCAGCAGCGGCAGCAGAAGCAGTTGGAAATTCAGCAGCGGCAGCAGCAGCAGCTTCGTCACCACCAAATTAAATTGTTGCAGCAGTTGGAACAACAAAATTTACAGCAGCAGCATTCTCAAGCCAATCAGTTGCTACTTGATCAATTATTGCAGCATAATATTTCTGATCCTGGTTATGGCCAGTACATACCTGATGCTGCTAGAGACAACCTACTTGATCAGGTTCAGCTACAACGGCATCTTCTAATTGATTTGCAGCGGAATTCTCATGCTTCAGGGCACCTGGATTCATCACTAGAGCAGATCATCCAAGCAAAGATCAACCACAGTGCAGCCCAAGGGGAACAGGCTGATTTTTTGGATTTCATGACACAAGCGAAGTTTGACAATATGCTTCCTTCAGAGCATCAGCTTCGCCTCCAAGAAGAGCAGTTTCAAGCGCAACAATTATCTAGGGCACTGAGCCAACAATTGGGAATGGAGGGGGATAGACAACTTGCTGGTTCTTGGTCTGTAGATGAAGTTGGTCCATTTGTCAGGAATCCTAGCATTCATCCCCAGGCTCAATCTGTGGGGTTGAATGATTCAGATCATCACCAGAAGAGGCTTTCATCTTTTGAAGAGCAATTCAACAATCTTAAAAGGAATCTTGCTTTGCAGGAGCAACAGCAACGAGGGACTTTTGAGCCAGGCGACCATCTCTATATGCATTCTAACAACCAACTGGGTCCATTTTCTTCTGGTAATCACTCTCTTGGCCGACAACTTTCTGGTGATGTGTATACTTCTCATCCAGATTTAATAGAGAACTACCAGTCTAGGCAAAATGGGCGATTAGAAAATAGTTGGGCTGAAAAACAGATGCAACAATTAAGTCTTGAAGAAGATCTGCAAAGAAGGGAGTCTGAAGTTGATTCAAGCACTTGGACATCAGCTGGAGGGATTCATGAAAACTCTAAGAAAGCTTTAATGGACCTTCTTCAACAAAAACTTGGTATTCAATCCATGCAGTCATCAGAAGTGGATGATCAATATTCTACTTCATCTTCCAGAGGCAGGGAAACCTTTTGGCCTGTTCCTGAGCAACAAGCTTCGAATATACCTTTCAATCATTTCACAGATCAGGAAGTTCATGTGAACGGCTCATTTTCAGAAGGCCCTCAAAATTCTGGCTCATTTGCAGAACAGTCATTCATGTTTTCTAGTAGTTATGCAGGTGATAGGTTGACGGCAAAATCTACTGTGGATAAAGAATTACTGGAGGGTAAGGAGAAGAAAAATGGATTGAAAGGCATGATTTCTCGGAGTGGTTCTGTGTCAGGGTCTGAGGACAATATTTTAGAGCAAGTAGAGACAACTTTGGACTGTGGTGACCTACAAAGTAGAACCCATATCCGGCATGGTTCTCTTAGTACTGGTAATCAGTCAAAAATGAAATTTTCATTGAATTCCGTTTTTTATGAACTAAATCTTGAAAGTGATGAAATGGTGCAGGTGGCAATGGCAGGTTGTACAGTAACGATATTGGATTGGATAAGTCAGTTGGAGAAGATCCTTCTAATGATAGGTGACATTCTTTTATTTGTAATTTTTGAGCTTTTGTTTTCTCGTGTTTTTTTAGCACAGCTATGACACGTCTCGTAATTCTCTGATCTCTCTCTCTTATCGTCATTTGATAATTGACATGAATCTTTGCATGCCCAGCAGCGCAGTATCATTTTGGTTGTTAGCAATTTTTTAACTATTAAACCCAATTTGTGAAGTGATCTAAATGTGCTTGTTATTGGTAGGTTACTGTCAGTTATGCCGAATGGACGTGATAAAGTTTTACAGGTTTCATCATCCCAGAATGTTTTTTCTGATCGAAACACAGTGCCATTTGTGAAGCAGAAAAATTCTACAAGCTTTGTAACTCAGGCAAAGAGGAGCGTAGAAACCGAGGCATCTACCAAGAAAGATGCAGTTATGAGAAGGACCTCATCTTTCAACGATGCTGCAGTGTCGGAGGCATCATCATTCATCGACATTCTTAAGAAGCCGGCTCATCTTCACGGGACTGAGGCAGCAGCAGCGTACGGCGCTGCTTTAGAGTCATCATCTGACGCAGCTTCACAAGCTCCGCGAAGTGGCAGGAAAAAAGGCAAGAAGGGAAGACAGATAGATCCCGCCTTGCTTGGCTTCAAGGTTACGAGCAACCGCATTTTGATGGGTGAGATCCAAGGTCTTGACGACTAATTTTTCTCGTCTACAGGTACCGTGTCATGTTGTACATTCCCTGTAAAATTTTTGTTAGTTTTATTAGGCTTTAATTCATGTTCAGTTTGGGTTTAAACGTTCAAGGCAATAAGCAAATCAGAGTTAAATATTTGAAATTGCTATTAGAATCCAACTTCTCGAGGTTGATCAAATGATAACATGAAAGGTGAGTTGGGCGAGATTTTTCAACATCTATTTAATTGTGTTTGAACCGGTTGATTGGATGACGACCGGTCCGATTTTTAGAACATTAATATCTTCTCCAAAAAGCTTCAGTTCCACCATTGTTGCATCTCAAATCTAGCTACCCAGTACCCACTCAGCAGTTAACTTTACAGGATGTGCACATCTTCCATCATCATCTCCTCCCACCACTGCATCAATGTGGGGTAAAATTATAGTAAAAAACAATTTGTTGCCACGTATGCACTAAAAATCCTTTAAAATAAATAATCAAATCAAGGCTAAAAGGGGTTATTTTGCGCGACCCAAATTAACAATGTTGCCCCTTTGCGTGAAAATGCGTTTAATTAGGTCTTCCAGTTTGCACATTGTAGCAAATTAACCTTTTAACTAACGTTAATATAAAAATAAATATTAAAAATAATTAAAAAAATTATAATAAAAAAATTGATGTCACGTCAGTATTTAATGGCAACATAACCGGTAGTTAACGGCTCTGTCAGTTAACGTTAGTTGATGGGCTAACTTGTTGTAATGTACAAATTGAAAGACCTAATTGAACGTATTATTACGCGAAGGACAATATTGCAAATTTGAATCGAACTCAGGGATGAAAGAAGAACACAAAAACCAACACTCACAAAGAGAATTAATGGCATTATTTGTACGTATTCCCGTAGCTGAATTTGGATAAGAGGAATACATGTCCCATAAGAAGACCAAATTCTTGATGATTTTTATTTTTATTTATGTATTTATTAGATAATATATTGATTGATTACTCTTAGAATTTATTTTTTAATATTTTAATATTAGAGGTCGAATTTTTAGGTTCATTTTTAGACTATCTGGTCTAAAAAACGAACATTTTGTATGTAACTAAAATATATATATTTATTTATTAAACAAGCAAATCTAAAAATATTTAAGGGTGTGAACACCGCGTAGTAACTAAAAAAAAGTAATAATAGTTAGAGATAACCATATATTTAGTATCTCATCTATTTTAGTGTTACTGTTTTAATTTTTTATTTTTTTAAAGGATAAATATTTTATACACAGGCGGTGGAAACTAAAAGTTTCCACAAGCGCCTTAGTTTTATGGTATAGGGAGTTAATTTAGGGTTTATGGTTTAGGGGTTTAGGTGTAGAGGGTTAGAATTTAGGGATAATTGTTTTAATTTAAGGTTTAGAGTTATAATTTAGGGTTTGTAGGTTAAAGCCTAAATCCTCACCATATTACCCTAAAACATAAACCCTAATCTACAAACCCTAAATTATAACCATAAACCTTAAATTGAAACAACTATCTCTAATTTCTAAACCCCTACACCCTAAACTAACTCCCTATACCCTAAAACTAAGGCGCTTGTGAAAACTTTTAGTTTCCACCGCCTGTGTATAGGATATTAATCCTTTTTTAAAATAGTACTTAACATTACATTTTATTTTTATTTTAGTACTCGTCGTTAAAAAATTAATAGTATGCTGACTAAGAGGGAGAAAAGTAGACATGAGAAGCTAACAAGGAGAGAGAAAGTCACACGTCACAGACCGTCATATCATTTTCTCTCTTTTAGTCGGCATGCCACATGTGTGATGATTTTAGTTGACGTGACATGCTGACTATGAGAGAGAAAATGATATGGCAGCCTGCCACGTGTGATTTTTACTCTCCTTGTCAGTCTGTCGTTAATTTTTTAACGGCGGAATACAAACCTAAAAACATAACGTAACGTTAGGTACCATTTTAAAAATAAAATAAGTGGGTACTAAAACAATAACACGACAATAAGTAGGATACTAATATGTAGTTATCCTAATAATTATTATATTTTCCTCAATTTTTTCATAAAAATAAACAATATATATACATATATAATCTTCTTGTTTTTTATCGAGCGATAACTTTTATAAAATTCACTGTTAATTTTAGTCATTTATTTTACTCATAAAACGATCTAAAAAACGTTATAATGTGTAAGTGGATTTATATATATTTTAATTTTTTACTTGTTTGTTTATTTACTCATTTTTCGTTCAAGCCTTACGGTCTCTCTCTTCAAAGGAATTAAAAAAAATTGTTCGTTATCAAAATCAGACCCAATCCTTCACTTATAGAAACCCTAGCCATTCCTAGCTCACGCTCTCTGCATAATCATTATCTCTTCGATTCCTTATTTCTCCCCCAATCTAGCCATCTGATCCCTCTCGAACTCCCTGCTTCGCCGTTTCTCGCAACCTTAAAACGCCGCCGTTTTGCCCGCTCCGATCTCCGCCTTCCAGATTCTATCTGCTTTCATTTTCCCCGATGGACGGAAAATTCGATCTGCCTGATGATCTCCTACCTTCCAAAATCGGCTCTGACCACTTCCCCAAAGGTATTAATACATTTCCCTTTATGTTGTTGTTTAAGTTTCCGTTTTCGCATTTTTATACTCCAACTTTTAACTTTTCCGGATTCCGATTTCAATTTAATATGCTCGTTTGGCTGAAATTTATTATAATTTCTGTGACCAGATCAACCAACTTCGGAGAACAGCATACCTTTGTCCCCTCAATGGCTTTACTCTAAAGCAGCTGATGCTAAGATGTTACCTGCTGGAGCGTCTGGGGTATGGAACTTTTATTTCTCTGTATCAATGTTTTTAGGGTACTGATTGGAATATGACTGTTTAATTTGTTGGATTCTAGTTTCTAGTTTCATCTACTCTTATTTAGTGGAAGTATGGATGAATAGTATACCCGATTGCATAAAAAATAATTTTCTTTGTTTAATGCTCATCAGAAATATATATTTGACTTATAGCTTGTGGCTATTTTTTTTCTTCATTTTGATCTCTATTGTTTCTGTGGTGTAATTTGTTTACTCTTAACAGGATATAAAATCACCAAATGTGTTGCCCAATGGAGCCTCTGGTGATCCTAATCTGAAAGATAGTTGGCGTTTAGATGGCTCTCAGGACAAGAAAGAATGGAGGAGGGCTGCACCCGATCTTGAAAGCAGTCGTCACTGGCGTGAAGAGGAGAGAGAAACAAGCTTACTTGGCCGGAGAGATCGCAGAAAAGAAGACCGGCGCCCTGATAGTTCTTCAACGATGGATGTTTCTGAAAATAGGAACTTGTTGTCTTCTGAGCGACAGCAAGATGTTAGTAGTCGTGGTTCAGGGCTTGAATCTCGAAGAGAAAATAAGTGGTCTTCAAGATGGGGTCTTGAAGAAAAAGAAAAGGATTCTCGAAATGAGAAGAGGACAGATGCTAAGAAGGAAGATACCACTTCCGAGAAACAAGCTCTTGCTAGTGGGGGGCGCTTAGCTTCTGAGCGTGAGAATGATTCTCGTGATAAATGGAGGCCACGTCATCGTTTGGAAGTTCATGCAGGTGGGCGCAGTGCTCCGGGTTTCAGCTTGGACAGGGGACGAGTTGAAAAATCAAATGTAGGTTTTACAATAGGACGAGGGAAGCCACACTCTGTTTCTGTTATTGGAGCTCTTTCTGGGGATAAAAACAAGACCTTCAATGCATATTGCTACCCAAGAGGAAAACTCCTTGACATTTACCGCAAGCAAAAGACTGCCCCAAATTTTGACACCCTACCTGATGAAATGGATCATTCATCAACGATAACACAAAAAGAAATTGTTGAGCCTTTGGCTTTTGCTCCTCCTGATGTAGAGGAAGAGGTATGAAACTTCTAATCTGATTTATAGAAGAACAATCTACCCATTGCCTCAAATTTGCTTGCATGATTCTTACAGGCTGTCCTTGGAGATATATGGAAAGGAAAAACTACAAGCAGTGACAAATTCTGCGACTCATTTAGGGACACAAGTAGGGATCAAATGAAAGCATTGTTGCTATTGTATCATTCATGTTCAAGCTAATTTATCTAGTAAATTATTAGATACCTTTAAGAAGCTAGGTTATGTTCCTATCCTTATCTAGGTCTTATTCATGTGGTTTCAGGTGAAGAAAAACAATGTTTCTCGATTAACGAGGATAGTGTTGAATATGGTGAGAATGCTTCTGTAAACAATAATTACCAAGGGAATCATGCTGAGACATTTTATGCGTCAGACTTGCAGATGATTATGACTAAGGGTAGGAAACATTCTGTTTGAGTTGTTTGCTATCAGCAGTCCATTAAGGATGATATTCATGATTTGTTTTTCTTGTTATTCCAGAAATGCATATTTCAAAAGAAGGTGAACAAAGATACGTGACACCATCTGATATTGATGTCACCAATGCTTTGGGGTCAGATAGGGAGATTGACGGTTCCACAAATTACATGGATGAATTAAAATCTTTTAATAATCGACCAGTAGCTGATATGAAAATGGAAAATGTCTCTAACGTAGAGGACAATGTATCATCCTTGCAATTTGGACAGGGTAGTGGGCTTCCTGAAGACTCAAACACACTATTTGGTTTTCAGTCACTACAACCTCCTCTGGGCCGTAACCAGATAAGTGTTGAGGGCCATAATGATGCACATTCACCGGAAAGTATTATCCCTCCTGAGGAATTGAGTTTGTGCTATCTTGATCCTCAAGGGGTAGTTCAGGGACCATATATGGGGTTCGACATAATTTCATGGTTTGAGCAAGGTTATTTTGGTACAGACTTACCTGTTCGATTGGCAAATTCTCCTGATGGATCGCCTTTCCAAGAACTTGGTGAAGTGATGCCTCACCTAAGGATGAACTCTGGTTCTGCCTCTGTTGTTAGTACAGTTACAAGAATGCAGATACCTGATCATTTTGAAGGGAGCTTGGAAGAGACCGTATCTTCTGCTTCTGGTCCAGAGTTGAAGGGGTCTGCCCTTGGACATGAGCAGCAGCAGTTTTTGACTGCTTTCGATTCTGGTACTAGTTTTCAGTTAAGAGGGCCTTCTCGAAGTTATCATTCTGAGCATCAGTCTTCTGAGGATCAAAAGCTCCATAAATTTGCCGCTGCTCATGTAGATGGTAAGTTTAATGGGTTGGACCTACTTTTAATTTTGTTATTGTGTTTGATAACGATTCCTGTTTTTCTCGTGTGATGCAGAAATTATTTTTCCCGGAAGGCCTGGAAGTGCTGGTGCTGAGCCTTTGAAAGTTTCTGCTGAAATTCAAGATCCTTTTGGCAATCCTGCAAGCCATCTGCCTAGTGCAAATGAATTTTCAAAAACCAATGTGCCTTCTCATCGTGGTGACGAGTTACTTCCAGATACTTGGCGTGATGATTATAGAAGAAATGATGTGTTTAATCCTAACATTCATCTAGGCAGTCCCTTATCACACAGGGAACTAGAACACAATGGTTTGGACCTGGTACAGCACCTGATGTCACAAAAGTTGCCCAGCGAATCGCAATCAAGTGGATTTGGTGCCGAGCAAATTAATAGTTTCGATATGATGCAAAGGATGAATCTCAATCATCAGCAGTCAATTCATCTTTCAGCTCCGCATATGGAACATCGTTTGGATCACTTTGAGCAGCAGCGGCAGTTGGAGCTTCAATTTGAGCAGCAACGGCAGCTGGAACTTCAGCAGCAGCAGCGGCTGTTGAAACTTCAACGGCAGCAGCAGCAGCAGTTGGAACTTCAGCGGCAACAGCAGCATCAGTTGGAACTTCAGCGGCAGCAGCAGCAGCAGCAGCAACAACAACAGTTGGAACTTCGTCGACGGCAGCAGCAGCTGGAACTTCTGCGGGAGCAGCAGCTTCGTAACCATCAAATTAAGTTGTTGCAGCAATTGCAACAACAACGTCTGCAGCAACAGCCATCTCAAGCTCGGGAGTTGCTACTTGATCAATTGCTGCAGCATCAGGTGTCTGATCCTGGTTATGGCCATCACATACTTGATGCTGCTAGAGACAACCTGCTTGATCAGGTTTCATTAAAAAGGCATCTTCTGAGTGAATTGCAGCAGAATTCTAATGCTTCAAGGCACTTGGATCCATCACTGGAGCAGATTATCCAAGCAAAGATAAACCAGAGTGCAGTCCAAGGGCAGCAGGCTGATATTTTGGATTACATGTTAAAAGCGAAGTATGGCAATATGCATCCTTCAGAGCATCAGCTTTGTCTTCAGCATGAGCAGTTTCAAGCGGAGCAATTATCTAGGGCACTGAACCAACAATTAAGTATGGAGGGGGATAGACAACATGCTGGTTCTTGGTCTGTAGATGAAGTTGGTCAGTTTGTCAGGAATCCTAGCAATCATCCCCAGGCTCAACCAGCGGGGTTGAATGGTTCAGATCTTCACCAGAAGAGGTTTTCATCTTTTGAAGAGCAGTTCAGCAATCTTAAAAGGATTCATGCTTTGCAGGAGCAACAGCAGCGAGGGGGTTTTGACCCCAGTGCTACAGCATTTTCCAGGTCGACTCTTTCTGCACCTGCACCTGGGATGGAAGTAGACAATGTAAATTCTCTAGGTCTATCTGAACATCTCTATATGCACTCTAACAACCAACTGGGTCTATTTTCTTCTGGTAATCACTCTCTTGGCCGACAAGTTTCGGGTGATGTGTATACTTCTCATCCAGATTTAACAGAGAGCTACCAGTCTAGGCAAAATGGGCAGCTAGAAACTAGTTGGGCAGAAAAACAAATGCAACAATTAAGTCTTGAAGCAGATCTGCGAAGAAGGGAGTCTGAAGTTGATTCAAGCACTTGGACATCAGCTGGAGGAATTCATGAAAACTCTAAGAAAGCTTTAATGGACCTTCTTCACCAAAAACTTGGTGTTCAATCCGCACAGTCATCAGAAGTAGATCATCAATATTCTGCCTCATCTTCGAATTTACCTTTCAATCATTTCACAGATCCAGAAGTTCATGTGAACAGTTCATTTTCAGAAGGCCCTCAAAATTCTTTCACATTTGCTGAAGAACAGTCATTCATGTCGGGCTCTGGAGATCCGTTTTCTAGTAGTTATGCAGGTGCTAGGTTGATGCCAAAATCCGCTGTGGACAAAGAATTAGTTGAATTGGAGAGTAAGGAGAAGAGAAGTGGGTTGAGAGGCATGATTTCTAGGAGTGGTTCTGTGTCAGGGTCTGAGGACTTGGAGCAAGTAGAGAATTCTGTGAACTGTGGTGATCTACAAGGTCGAATCCATAACCGGCATGGTTCTTTTAGTGATAAAGCTTCACAGGTTTCATCATCCCAGAATGTTTTTTCCGAGCAAAATGCAGTGCCTATGAAGCAGAAAAGCCTTTCAACTTCTGGTATGATATATATTTTTTTATTATATATAGAAAAGATGAACCATAAAATTAACACATGTTCGCCCTTGTATTTATATTGATTACAAAATCATGTGTTTGATCACTTTGATGTAATGTGCGCAGAAGGAAGACAGGAAGGCACGACGATGAATGCAGGTGCAAAGAGGAACACAGAGACTCAGGCATCGGGGAAGAACGATGCGGGTATGAGAAGGACCTCATCTTGCAATGATGCTGCAGTGTCTGAGGCATCATCATTCATGGATATTCTTAAGAAGCCGGCCTATCTTCACGGAACTGAAGCAGCAGCATATGGCTCTGCTTTTGATCCATCATCCGATGCTGCCGCTTCGCAAGTTCCCCGAGCCGGCAAGAAAAAAGGGAAGAAGGGTAAACAGATTGATCCCGCGTTGCTCGGTTTCAAGGTTACAAGCAACCGAATATTAATGGGCGAGATCCAGCGTCCTGAAGATTAATTGTTTTTCTCATCTGCGCATACCAGATCATGTTGTACATTCCCTGTAAAAAAAAATTACTGTTCTTTTTTTCCTTTAGATAATTCACTTGTGTACAGTATATTTGAGATGCATAGTTAATTGATTGATTTTTTTTCATTAATAATAATAATAATAATAATAATAAAGGCCTTTTGTTTTAAGAAAGGGTTAATGACCATCATCAGCTCATGTCATTATATTATTAATTAGGAATGGGCCCCATGACTTTACCAAAGAATTTTGTTGGCTGAATGGACCCTTCTGTTATTATTTTAATTTCTTCTCAATAATTGCAGAGCAATTACCCGACATAAATAATCGGGTATTTACCCAGAATTTTTTTTATCCGGGTTGGGTACTCGGCCCATCATTTTTTGGGTCGGGCTCGGGTCAAAAAATGATTTTTTCGGGTATTTGGGTACCCGTTCTTATTTTTTTTACTAGATTACTTAATATTTTTACTTTAGAACTATATTTAAATCTTTAAATTCATTTTATATTTGTATTATATCATATAATTTATATGTTTTCATGTTTTAATTTTTTTTAAAATATATATATATATATTATTTTACAAGGTTTCTCTATTGCATTTATGCATTAGTAGGTTTTTTTAAGGTTTCTTTAAAAAAAATGAGATTCGAAAAAATAACGATCGAGATTAATATTTTTAATGACTTTCCTATGGTTATAAGCTTCAAACCATTAATTTTTTTTGTTTGGATCATGTGTTATGAATTTTTATTTTTATTTTAATTTTAAAATAAAAAAAATAAAAAATAGAACCGGGTACCCGAGTTTAACGGGTACCCGATATTCGCAGGTCAAGACACGGGCCGACAAATTTAATACCTAAAGGTTCAATTTTTCGAGTACTCGAAAACTCGGTACCTGAATTTGAACCCCTAAATTGCACCACCATCTTACAACGTAATAAGACTAGAAATTAACAACAAACGCTCATCCCCTTGTGTCCTGGTGGTAAAGGTAGATGTTTATCATCTCTTGGGACCCGGGTTCGAGCACCAGTAATGTCATGCTGTGTGTGCCGTTTTTGAAAAGACTAAGAAAGTTGAACAGATGCCACCCTTGCATCGCACCAGCATATTAAAAAAAAAAAATTAACAACAAACAAAACAAAATCAATAATTTGACTAAAGCAATTATTTAATAACCCAAAAGTTTTATAATAATATTAAATGTAAAAAATCCATCAAGTTTTATTAAATAATTAAAAAAATAATAATATAGAACTTAATTATAATGGTATAAAGTTACAAATAAATAAAAATAATAATATTTGATTTTTTAACCATATAAATATTTTTATTTTATGTTTTTACTATTAATATGAGTATAATGTTTAGAAATAAGCATAACCAAAGAAAAGATTTGATAATCACGCATTTGAGAAAACTCTGAGAGAGCGACGCCAGGTTAAGCCCAAAGGAGAGGAAGAGATGGCAGTGAGCGCAACGGTGATCGGAGCACTGCTGGGGCTTGGCACTCAAATGTACTCCAACGCCCTCCGCAAGCTCCCTTACATGCGACGTCTGATTCATTCCTCTTTTTCTATTTACTTATGTATTTGAACTCGTTCATTCCTGATTTGAAACCCTAGACTAGAAATTTGAAATCTCGAAATGCAGATCCGTGGGAGCACCTGTTGGGGATGGGCCTGGGAGCAGTGTTCGTGAACCAGCTAGTGAGTTGGGACGCTCAGCTCCAACGGGACCTTGACCAAATGCTCGAAAAGGCCAAGGCGGCCAACGAGCGCCGATACTTCGGTCAGTCGCCCTGTTTCCTTAAACTAACCCATCAGAACTACTAGTTTCATCCACAATCAATATTATTCGCATCCATTTATACTGTTAGTCTTCTTATTTCAGAATGCTCGAATTCATGCAGCTTTGTCTTTGCTTGCAGTGTTATATTCTCTCTGAAATTCTTTCAATGTTTATATATGTATTATAAATCCCTAAATGATGGAGTTGTAACCTTGCTCTTCATCAAGCTTAAGATTAATGTTGTGTATCTTATCTGCTTTTATACCATCGGTTCGATTTCGACATAAAATTTACTCTCTCTTTCAACTGCAGATGACGATGATTAATGCTTTTGGCCTATCATATACGACATTTCATGCACAAGAAACCGTGATCATAAAACTGAATCAGGTTATGGACACATGATTTTCGACTGTTTGTTTGTTTTTCGATCATGTTGAACAACCTTTTCTTCTTTTGCTTTTTTTCCTTGTTGAATATAGGGCTTTTGATGCCTTGTGATTCTGGATGCAAAATGCAAACTGGTTAGTGCAAGTGTTTCTCTTGTAATAATTAATAAATGATTCAAAGAAATTGCACTATTTTTTGTGACGCAGTGTTTCTTAACTTTAAAATTATATTGCGATATGTCTATTATTGTGCACAAACATTCTTAAATCTAATTAAACATACAAGGTTAAATCGTGTTAGTTGCAAGTCACAAAATACATGTTCAAATAACTCTTATGTGGTATATATAGACACAGACTCATAACGGATGCCTGGTTAGTCCTAGAATCGACTAAACCTAGTCTCTTATACCACAATTGTAACACCCCTTTTCCGGCTTGGTAGAGAACCGGGTCGGACAGTGTTACCGGAAAACATATTCGGAGATCGGAACTTATTTTAGAATTCAATATCTTATTCGGAGATCGAAACTTATTTCACAATTGTAACTCCTAACTGTTATTATTGGAATTGTTGCTATCTGAATCTGATGAGTAAATTTCAAGTCCTGTAAATTTCCGAGGAAAGGCAGAAAACAATGCTTCTTCATACATACATTCACCACAAGGATTGATGGCCTGCATTTCAGCATCTGCGCTGTCCTGAAGCTCCAAGGCAAGCTCTAGTGTGACCTCCACCTCACCCATTGCTGGCCTTTCATTTCCATTATGGTGGACACAACTACAAGCGATCTCCAAATACTTGTTCAAACATTCTGGAGCTATCCTTCCCTTGAGGTGTGGATCAATGGCGTGATATATGGTTCCTTCGCTTAGGGGTTCTTGGGCATAATCAAGCAAATACACTTGATTCGGCGGTAGTGTGTCATTATAGTTTCTTCTGCCAAAAAGAACTTCGAACAAAACCACCCCAAAGGAGAAGATGTCGGATTTTTCGGTGAGTTCCCCTCTCAAGGCATACTCTGGAGCCATAAATCCGAAAGTTCCGACCACACGTGTGGTGTCCATTCTTATCAAGGCTTTGGACATGCTACGAGGACCCAGTTTGGACAAGCCAAAACCAGAAAGTTTAGGAGAACATTCTCCATCTAAAAGTATGTTTGAGGTCCTGATGTCACGGTGAAGTACAGCATGCTTGGCACCCGCGTGAAGGTAATGCAACCCACGAGCTGCACCGATACATATTTGTAGCCTTTGTTTCCAAAGGAGTGGCGCATAACCCTCCCCGTAGAGATGATCACAGAGTGCCCCTCTGCTCGTGTACTCACAGACCTGGATCCTCTCATTTCCCTCTTCGCAAATACCAATGAGAGAAACGAGATGCGGGTGGCGCAACTGGCAAAGAAAAAGTAGCCGATTTTGAAACTGTCCAGCACCAGCACCAGCACCATATCTATATGCTCCGTTTTTGATTTCCCAGCGCTTGACGGCAACTATGGTTCCATCATTAGTAGTCCCTTTGTAAACAGTCCCGTAACCACCTCTACCAATAATTGCGTCTGCGTTGAAGTTGTTGGTGGCGGCTCGGATCTGGGATAATGTAAAATGACGAAATAATCCCTCCGGCAGTTGTGAACATGGAGGGGATTTTTTGTTTGAAACAGAGAAGCATGGAAGAGAACGCAAAGGGTTCTTCATAGTGGCTGCTCAAAATATATTAAGGATTTGATGCGTGCTTAGTCGGAAATTAGAAAAAGAACAGAGGATTGAGGCAGGAAGCAGAGCACAAGAGAAAGAAAAAAAGAAGATAACAACTAATCTCAATTCATTCCATCTAATAGTTACAATTTGGGGTTTTAATCAAACTCAAACCTTTCATTTCCTGGCTGCTTCATTGGAAGATGTCAAGAAATTATCCATTATTTATTTATTTGATAAATAACCCAACTACCTTTTTTTAATAAACAACAATGGACCTTTTCTGACTAAACTTTTTCCTTGCTCTTTTCTTGTCCACTACCATTTCTTATGGAGAAAAGCAAAGCAAAGCGACGACCCTTGACTCGCTTCATTGGATCTCAATTATTGCTCTTTTCCTGTCCACTTGTTCAGTTGAGATTTTTAAGTCTGAAGAAAACACTTGTTCAGGTGGATGTCAAGAGCATTTAAAACTAGTGTTGAGGAAGATGAGGAAGATTTCTACCAAGTCCAACATGTGCCTTCTATTGTATTCTTGAACTAAGAAAATTATGGTAAGTGATTCTGTACTATTCATGTTTATTAGTATAACTGTTTTAAGGTTGATTTAATTTGCATGTTTGCTATCCATGTTATACTAACCCTGCTTTTATAATATATATAGGGTAAACTACATAAATGGTCCCTCGACTATGTTCCAATTATTTTTTGTGTCTCCCGACTATCAAAAGTTATAAACTAGTCCCCTGACTTAAAAAAAGTAACAAATTGATCCAATACCGTTAAAAATCTAACGCCTGGTGACGTGGCAGCTAATATAAAGTGATATAATTACATAATTAGCCCTCAAGTTCTACAATTATTTTAATTTAAGCCTAATTCTAAAAAATTAACCTACATAATTTTAATGATATTTCAATTTAGTCCATCTTCTTTTCTATTTATCCTCTACTTTAATCTGGGTCTTTCTGATTTGGTTCCATTTGTAGACATATGATGGACCCATCTTTGTTTACAGGGAAACGATGAATCCCATGGAAGCAAACGAGAATTTGAATCGGACGAAGATGGGATATGAAGTTCCAACGACGGTGACGACAACAGAAGGATTGCTTCGTTTTTATAACTCTTTGGTTAATGATCAAAAAGTTGTAGTTGTTGTTGCGGCGACGATGAAATCGGAGAGTAATTTGACGTACAACAATGTTCTTCCATTGCATAGAAAGCGTTCAAGGGATTCCATTAATCCAATCCTTTCGTTTCCTTCTCCAATTCAACAACTTCATGAGAATAACAACAATAGTAAACTTGCTCTCCATTTTCGTTTCTGGGTCATGATTTTTCCCTTCAAATGGAGCAACAACAATTGGGTATTGATCTTCTTGTCTCTCAATATGTGAGTGTTTGTTCTAATGCTGATGGAATTTGTTGTTTTTAATGTTTTGATGCTGATGGGATTTGGTTGTTTGTGTTTTTAGATGGAGAAAATGAGAGTGGGAATGGAGGAGAAAAGGAAGAGGCAAGCGTGGAAGATAACAGAGGCAATCAAAGGCGGTGTAATGAAGAAGATAAGAGCAAAAGATGAAAAAATTCAGAAGATCGGAAAATTAAATTGGGCTCTTGAAGAAAGGGTGAAGTAGTTGTGTATAGAGAACCAAATATGGCGAGATTTGGCTCTGACCAACCAAGCGACGGCCAACGCGTTACGGACCAACCAGGCGATGATGTGTAGTCTTGTTGCGATAGTAATTGGGAAGTTGAGAAGCGGCGCACGTTAGCAACTCCCGTCGAGGAAGGTGGCGTCTCCGGCGACCGGTGGTGTAAGAATTGCGGGACAAAGGAATCGAATGTGCTAATTAGGGTCAAATTAAGATAATTGTAGAACTTGAAGGCTAGTTATGTAATTATATCATTTTATATTAACTACCACGTCACCAGGTGTTACATTTTTAACAACGTTAGATCAATTTGGTACTTTTTTTAAGTCAGGGGACCGGTTTGTAACTACTGATAATCGGGGGACGCAAAAGATAATTAGAGCATAATCGGGGGACCATTTATGTAGTTTACCCTATATATATATATATATGTGTGTGTGTGTGTTATATAATCGGCATGTTATTGTTAGCTGATCAACCATGGTAGTAACAGTTAAAACCTTGCTCTTCATCAAGCTTAAGATTAATGTTGTGTATCTTATCTGCTTTTATACCATCGGTTCGACTTCGACATAAAATTTAAAAGAAATTGCACTATTTTTCGTGTTGCAGTGTTTCTTAACTTTAAAATTATATTGCAATGGATGTCGCTCTAGATTTCATTTCAATATGTTAACTATAAACTATTCACTTTTCAATGCTTGACATAAAAGTCTTTTTTTTTTTTGGTTCTCCAATATAATCTCTTCGTTGTTTGTTAAAAGCTAAATTGTGTTTTTCTTTAGATAATATGTTCTTTAATTAGAGATTAGTGTGTTTACATGGAAATAACACAGTGTGAGGTTTCGCCGATCATAATTTCGACTTTCAACTTATTTTGATTCGTAAGTAGGTCATTTGTAACACCATCACAAAAGGGCAATTTTTTCGGACAAAACGAGTTTTGGGTTCTCATAAAACACAGATATGTCTCAAGGAACAAGTTTCCAAGCTACCTGCATAGTTTGATCGTTGATGTAAGGTCGCAATGTCCACATCAGGGAATAGCTCTCTAGTTCTTCGGATGTTGACTTGAGATTTAGAGAATTAACAATCTTATCCTGCATCGGAAAGTCGGTGTTTTGTTACTTGTTTCGGGGCTCCATCTTTGATGATCGATGGAGTTTCTCTCTATATCGAAAGCATGATAGTACATTACGAGCAGTACCTGCATTGAACAATCCTGCTTCACCATACTATAAATGATCCCCATCAAGGCAGCATAATCTGTCACTTCAGGTTCTCGAAGACGAGATGAATCCATTTCGTCCTAAAGGGGAAAACAAAGGATCTCTCAGCAAGATAGTCAACTTCCAATAAACAGAAAGAGTTAAAGCGTAAAACCTACTTCGCCACTACTTTCTTGCGGGTGTACTTCGACACTAGATTCGATGTCCAACAAAGTAGATAACTGTTTATTTGCCATTTGCAGTGCAACTGTGGCATCCCTCAAGTGGCATTCGAGATCGTTCAGTAAGCATTCGACTGCACACCGTAGGTTGTTACTTAAAACATATCGGTTTCAATTATGGAAAAAATTGCAAACACTTGTTGATCCTTACACAAAGACAATAGGATTGCAAATAGAAAATTACCTTTATTCAAATGATCATGTAGTCCACGTAAGCATGTGTATACTTCTGATATGAAAGATCATAAGGTAAGAAAAAAAAGTGATATAAAATAACCAGAATAAGGAGGGTTTGTATGAGGTAAATTACTACATAATCTAGAGTATATCCGATTCCGATAGGTGAAATTTTAAGTCACTCGTATCGTATTAACAAATTATAGCACAAATCAGTATGACAGAAGAATACATTAAGTGCTCATTGTTTCCATTTATCAACCAAATAATGATTTATCTATGAAGAATGGAAGCACTTACACTTGCTCGTATTATGTACACGGTCATGACTGTTAATACAACCAGCTTCAAGGTACGACTTTAACCTCTTTGTTTCATTGGCTTTAAGAATGTTCTCGATCAACTTGGACGTCTCGTTAATTGGAGGGCGCCGAAGAAACTCTGAAAGAGAAATGAGAAAATACTATCACTAAGTAGAACTAGCAAGGAAACCATCCTATCAATTGCAATGGATGGATTTTCGAAAGGCACCGACCTAGTCCTTGTTGAAAGCCGGTTAGTAGTCTGCCTCCAACAGCCACCAATTCATCAAGCTTTGCCACACTGCAATGTCCCAAAGCAGAATTCGGTAAAAAAAACACAACACTTCATCACTTTGATTTCTATTGAAAATGGAGTTGCATCTTAAATTTGCAAAACCAACTTCTTGCTCTAAGGTGCCGCCGGCATACAATATTCTAAAGCAATTAAGGAATGAAAACATCGAAATCCGGTGTATGGAAACGTTGAAGTTTAACATCTGTGAACAAAATTTTATGTTTTGATTACCTTGTCAAAAAATCTGTATAAATTTGGAAAATCTTCTCCTTTGTTTCTCCTTTTAATTTCTTCTCTTCTTCACGTTCCATTCCTGCAAAAAAAGCTTCAAAAAATGAGTTATGTAACCAAAAACAGGCACAAAGCACAACATTTTGCAGAGAAAATCAAGCAATCAAAAGATTAGCCTAATTGTGTAGAAGAAATTCTAAACATTAAAAAAGGACGGAAACAGAATTATCTCGAAGATTACAACATGGAAAAAAAAGAGAAGCGAACACACTCTTTGAAGCATATCATCGAACACCTTCCTTGCGTTGCATACTTACCTTTCTGTAAAATAGTTGAGCCTCAAGTATAATTATAACTACTCACACACCCTAAAATCCCTGCGAGTAGTGCTTATGTCACTCTAACTTAGACATATCTCTAGTAGGAGGGTGAATACCAAGCCAATGAGCCAGGTAGTGAGATTCTTATGCTTCGATAGCTTATGTTGCACTGATACGGATACAGTGATGTATACGGGGACAGAAAACAACAATTTTCAAAATTATAAAGTACGGATAAGGTAAAAGTACGAGAAACCACAATATTAAAGTGACAAATTTCAAGCAGTAAAGTAAGTATAGAACAACAATAAACAACGACATTCCCAACAGAGAAGACCACAAGGAACCTAAATCTGGGAGAATATAAGAGTACGCGTTAAACATGGGAGAATGGAATAAAAGAAACAGCGAAGAATAAGAAGAAATACTTTGAGAGTTGGAGTCTGGACTTTGAAGAAGAAATACTCCGGCGCCGGCCTCCTTCCTTGGCGTCCCTCTTCAATCGCCAGTTCGCCACTGCCAGTAAGAGAAGCTTGAGAGTTGAGAGAATCGGGGCTTACCGCTTCTGTTCAAATGAAAATTTAAAAGTTAGGTTATTTTCGGGTAAACTATACCAGAGGTCACTCAATTATTATTAACATTAGGTCACTCAATTATTAAAAAATACATTTAAATTTTTTAATTATTAAAAGTTACAGTTGGGTCACTCTTCCGTTAAAGTGCAAACGGACATCTAACAAAATTTGGTATAATGAAGATTTTTCTCTCAAAATTTATATATTCTACAAATTTAGTTGTAATTTAATAAATTTAACCCTTCACATTTAAAAAATATATATAATTTAATTATTTTTTCCCACTCAAATCGTTTGTATATCTTCGTTAACACTAGATTACTTCATTTAAAATCATTAATTACTCTAATACATGAATTTATAAATATAAAAATATTTACAATTATATTTTAATGTTAGATTTACAATTAGTATCTACATTAAAGTAAACTCATTAAAATCCATTTAAAATTATTTATCAAAATTTTCAAGTTTTAGTTATTGCTGCCAAGTAAATTTTTGTATTATTATATAGTTTTCTTACTATTTTATATTTTTGACATTATTATTTTTTATTATAAAATAAATTAATAATTAAAAAACTTAAATTTAAAATTTATATTATTAAAATAATTTTAAAACTTCAATGAACCAAAAAAATAATTTTTACTTGATTTAGTGGAGATTTGTATATTTTTTATTAAGTAGAGAAATAATATTACATTTCTAAAATATGTTAGGATTCAAACTAAAATAATACGAGAATCTTAACTTTTTGAACATGTACGTACTTTAATCGTTTTCTATAATAACTAAATTTAGTCAACAAACTATAAAGCAGGTGGTTAAAACTCTTAGTTGATTATCTCTCCTTCTTCTTTTAGGTTGTATGTATAAAATTTAAGGTGAAGTACACATACGGTTACTGAACTTTGGTAAAAAAATAAAATGGTAACCAAACTTTTAAAAATCACAAAATAGCAATTAAACTTTATGTTTTATAACAAAATAGTAACTAGACGTTAAATCTCGTTAAGTGGCTGTTATAAAATTTGGTATAATAACACATTTAGTCCTTCATATTTATACATTCAATCAATTTAGTCCTAATTCGAAACAATTTACTAAATTTAGCCCTTGTTATTTACGCATTCATTCAATTTGGTCCTTAAAGCAAAATTTCAAAGTATGGTAACATGATAAATAATTACAATTAATTTTTTATAGGAACACGGAAACTCGACTCGAATCGAAAAAATTCAAATAAAGTTTGAGTTGTAAAATATGACGCGTCAACTCGAATAACTCGAAATTTTTTTACCCGACTCGATCGAACGTTCATCTCTATCTTAAGATATGACGTGTGAACTCGAATAACTTGAAATATTCGAATATTTTAAATCATTTTTCTTTTAAATCAGATATTTTTAAAAATAGAATATTTAATATTTTCATATTTAAACCACATCGAATATTTAATAACTACTTTAAATATTCAATTTAATTTAAAAATATTCGATTTAAAAGAAAAAAATTGATTTAAAATATTCAAATATATTTAATAACTACTTTAAATATTTTCTTTTAAATATTTGAATATCTAATAACTACTTTAAATATTCGAATATTTTAAATCAATTTTTTCTTGTAAATCGAATATTTTAAATTAAATCGAATATTTAAAGTAGTTATTAAATATTCGTTGTGATTTAAAAGAAAAAATGATTTAAAATATTCGAATATTTCGAATTATTCGAGTTGACGCGTCATATCTTAAGATATAGGTGAGCGTTTGATCGAGTTGAGTCAAAAAATTTTGAGTTATTCGAGTTGACGCGTCATGTTTTACAACTCAAACTTTATTTAAAAAATTTTCGATTCGAGTCGAGTCGAGTTTTCGGCTTCCTATAAAAATTTAATTAAATATTTGAATATTTTAAATCATTTTTTTCTTTTAAATCGAATTTTTTTAAATTAAATCTAATATTTAAAGTAGTTATTAAATATTCATTGTGATTTAAATATATGAAAATATTAAATATTATATTTCAAAAAAATATTCGATTTAAAAGAAAAAATAATTTAAAATATTTGAATATTTCGAGTTATTTGAGTTGGGGCGTCATATCTTAAGATAGATGTGAGCGTTCGATCGAGTCGAGTTAAAAAATTTTGAGTTATTGGAGTTGACGCGTCATACTTTACAACTCAAACTTTATTTGAAATTTTTCGATTCGAGTCGAGTTTTCGAGTTCCTATAAAAATTTAATTAAATATTCGAATATTTTAAATCAATTTTTTTCTTTTAAATCCAATATTTTTAAATTAAATCGAATATTTAAAGTTGTTATTAAATAATCGATGTGATTTAAATATGAAAATATTAAATATTCTATTTTAAAAAAATATTCGATTTAAAAGAAAAAATGATTTAAAATATTCAAATATTTCAAGTTATTTGAGTTGACGCGTCATATCTTAAGATAGAGGTGAGCGTTCGTCGAGTCAAGTAAAAAAATTTCGAGTTGACGCGTCATATTTTACAACTCAAACTTTATTTGAAATTTTTTCGATTCGAGTCGAGTCAAGTTTTCGAGTTCCTATAAAAATTTAATTGTAATTATTTATCATGTTACCATACTTTGGAATTTTGCGTTAAGGACCAAATTGAATAAATGCGTAAATAACGAGGGCTAAATTTAGTGAATTGTTTCGTATTAGGATTAAATTGATTGAATGTATAAATATGAAAGGCTAAATGTACTATTATACCAAATTTTATAATAGTTGCTTAACGAAATTTAACGTCTAGTTACCATTTTGTTATAAAACATAAAGTTTAATTATCATTTTGTGATTTTTGAAAGTTCGGTCACTATTATATTTTTCTTACCAAAGTTCAATGACCGTCTGTGTACTTTATCCTAAAATTTATTAGAGCAAATTACATCTTATAAAAATCGTAAAAAAACAACTAAATTTAGGTTTAATTAGCAAAATGATCCTTGAATTACACTTAAAATTTTGTTTAGCCCTTAATATTCATCAAAATTGCTAAAAGATACTAAAGTTCGGGTACTAAAAGTTTCTCTATCCAAAACGAAAAGCAAACAAAAGTTGGTCAACCTCCGGGAAAATATCAAAACCAGCCAAAAAAATTCCACTCAAAGCTCCCCGACTGTTCATCATCACCGAGCTTCTCTTTCCGCTTTGATTTTCCATTCTTCAATGGCGGGCATAATATACGAGCTCTTAGCCTCTTCCACGCTTCTCTCTCTGGGTCTTTACCATCTCATCTGCACCGCCCGTAACTTCCTTAAATCCCCACAAAACTACTCCGCCAAGCCATTTTACCCTTTCCCTTTCTCCACCAATCTCCGCCTCAAACACCTCCCTCTGTATCTCCTCATGCTCTGCCTTTTCATCGCTTTCCTCCACCAATCCTTCACCTCCTCCGACCCCGATCCCCTCGTGAAAGGCCGCACCCCCGTTTACCACTTCATTACCCTCAACTCCGCCGCCGTTCTGTTCCTCTTCTTTCTCGTTTCCCTTTCGTTTCTGATCTCCGAAACCACCTCGCTTCTTCCTTTCCCTCCTGATCTGTTTTTTGCCTTTGGGTCGGCTCTTTTCTTCCTCCATTACTCCGCTTCCGATTCCGCTGCGTCCGTTCAGACGTCTGATCTCCAGGCGAAATGCGATTCCGTTTCCGCCCGTATCTCGGCTTTGGCTTCCTTGATGTGTTTGATTCTGGCTTGTCAACCCAAACTCTTTGTGGCGGAGG